>OZ010793.1:235421017-236908517 GCA_963932465.1 Maratus speciosus
AATATGTTTATAAAGTATCTTTGAATTATATGTGTAATAAATACGTTTAAATAAAATAATTAAGAGCACTATTAAAGATAACAAAAAAAGTTTTTGTTAATATATATATATATAATATTAATATATAATATAAAATACATATAAAAAAAATTTACATATTCAACTTTTAAAATTGGTATTTTAAGATTAAAAAAAAAAAAAAAAAAAAAAAAAAAAAGTTGCATGTGAGTGTGTGCGGGGGGAATTTCCAGTAGCAGGGTGAGGGGGACCAAACTTTTCATTAGCCCCGGGCCTCAGAAATGCTTAATCCGGCTCTGGCTACCAGCCAGCAGCCATACCTATAAATCTACTGCTATACTTATAGAAAGAAAAAGAAATGAGAAATGAAATCGAAATTAAGACTATCCCATTTTTGGGCTTTTATAACAAGCTCTTTATAAGCAGCATTCTAAAACATTAGATGGACTCTGGAAGATTGTTGAGGAATGGAACAAAACCTTTACATTAGATAAAAGTTGTAATATGATAGTTCAAGAAAAGGGCTATCAGAAAAACACATTCGAAAATAAAATTATTATCTTTGTTTATATATTTCTTTTTCCAAAATCGTTACAAAAATGTGTGTACATTCATCCGCAATAAAAATTAAGATTTCGCGAGAATTGAATTTTAAATTCCGTATATTATTATATCCTTTAAAATATGAATCGTTATAAATATATATATATATATATTAATTATATATTTTCAACACATAACTGGATTTTATAATAATAATAATAATAAATCTATTATAATTCCAATTTCTTTATTTTTCAATACTTTTATCAGAAGGCAGGGGGTTGGGGGTGAGAAAGCTATAGCATACGTTTTACGTGTTTTTCGTTTCCTGAAATTCGCTGGATTAAAATTTAATCACTAAAAAATTACTTTTTGCAAATATGTCAGAACGTAGCTTGTTTAGATTTGAAAAAAGCATCTAAAACGTAAAATTTGTTGAGCTTGAATAACTATATCTGTACATTTTATGCCTTTATCATTCTTTTTTCCCTTTTTTCCCCACAAATGTGTCAGAAAGTAACTGATTTAAACATGAAAACAGATTTAAATACAATAGCCACTGTTTACACGAAGATATTTTTGTATAAACCTTATAATACACATAACTTTAAACTTAACATAATACTTTTGCGTATAATGTTTAATTATAAGATAAAAGAAAAATTGTTTTTCTTAATCACCAAATGTAAACAAAAAATTCGATAAAAAGGATCAAAAGCAAAAAAGGAATGTGTCTTTCCCACGCTTTTCTAATACTATACTCCTGCCAACACCCATAGCTAGAAACGGCGTTCAATTATTTTTTTTCTCCCACTTGTATAAATTGACAATCTTTTTCTTTAGTAATACACATGTTGTCAACAGGCAACCATTTAAAAAAAAAAAAAAAAAAAAAAAAAAAACGGTTTGCCCATTGCTGCACTAATTCTGATCAGTTTGAAAAATATATGCTTATTTCCGTTCGCACTGAGGGAATCAGGTATACTAACGCATGTGGGGACCGGTTTATGCATCTGGACTTCAGGAGGAAAAAATGTTCCTAATTATCTTGCAATTCGAGAATTGTACCACAAGATAATATAACACAACTGATACGCTTCTGAATAAAAGGTTTTTTTTTTTTTTTTTTCTTTCTTTCTTTCTTTTTCTTTCTTTTTTTTTTTTTTTTTTTTTTTTTTCATATTTCGTTGCATTGAAGGATTCAAGGCAGTTGAAAGTTGAAACATCTAAAATGTTTTTCTTGCAAATATAGATTTTTTTTTTTTTTTTACATTAGTTGAAATATACATTTAAAAAAATAAATAAATAGTGAAATGATTAGGGGGGGCTCTAGAGGAAGCTAATGGGGGGGGGGGGGGCTCAGCCCACCTAAGCTTTCACATATTTTACCGTATATATAAAATAACCTATTAAAATTCTGGTCTATTTATTATATTGAAATTATTCTTATCTTAATTCCTTTAATATTAGGAATCAGAAGCTTTTCTCTTTTCTTAAATATTTTAAGCTGTTTCTTTAAGTTTGATTTTTATTTTAAGCAGTTGTGCTACATTCTATTTTTCCTTTTTTTCTGTTGTTTTCTTTATACTTTCGGAGTAGTTTTACAAACATAATATAGCAATCAATGACGCATTTCTTCTATTGCTGAGATATACTTCTTTCTTTTAAAGTGATTAAAAAAGGAACTGGTTACTACAATATATACAGAATGCTTTAACTTGAAATTTAGGGCATTTTTAAGGTTCTAACAAATTAATAGTTCTCAAAAACAAATATATTCCCTCTATTTAACAACACGAAATTTTTAACATATTCTCGGAATCAATTCATAATTAAACGTAAAAGCAGGTAATATTAAAGCATAACTATTGAAGTGTTTTGGAATCGAATAACGTTTTTTTCTTTTTTGATAAATGTATTACATATTGGGTAATAAGGGATTGTTGTATCATGGCGACTTTTCTTGGTTGTCGTGGCCGGACATTCAGTTTAAAAAACTAATATTTTACATAATTTTCCGGAAAGGCTTTTTTCTTTTATAGAACAATGGAAAACGCTAGTCAATGTCATAGTTTTTACTGTATTATTTATCGATTTCCCCCTGTACTTCTTCCCTCTTGGTTTTTTTCCTAATGCCCTCCCCCCCCCCCCAACACACACACACACTGTCTCTCTTATAAAACATTATTTATTTGCATTTTTAAACCTCTCTGTTATATTTAAAGAAATATATATTTTTTTAAATGCAACAATAATTTTGCAACCAGAATCATATTTATTGTTTAATAAAACAGTTATTGCGAAACTAAATTTGGATATTTGAAGTATTTTATATGAACGTATACAAATTATCTCTTTACTGTAGCACAATACTTATATAAAAATTTAATGAATGTGAGCGATTTAAGAACAAATAAAAATATATTATTGATTATAAAAAAAACTCATTTGCTTTTGCATTTTCGCACCTAATTTTTAGATTACACTTCACTTTTTTACGGAAATACATGTATAATATATTTTTTCAAATGTATCTTGCTGCACATTTCAGCATAGTAAAAGTGCAAAATGTTACTAAAACAAATTTCAACCGAATGACATATGGTGATAAGTAGAAGTATGAAAGTGAAAGGATATAAATGTGATAGTTTTTATAAAGTTTCCATACAAATTTCCCCGAGAATAATAAAAATAATTGTTCTTCTTTCTCTAGAATAATGTTCGCGAAGCGTCGCGTCGTGCCGCTTTGAATTCGACCGCAGATTACAGAAGATCGTCGAGGATTATCCCTTTTCTGCTGATATCCTACAAAAAACTGGCTAAACAAGAAAGCAATAAGGAATGCCTTTTCAAATACCATACTATTTGACATGACTTTTCACATCTGTGGGAAATTACTACTCACTCCCGCTATAATTAGCAAAGAAAGATAAAAAAAACCGGAAGCAAGTATTGAGAAAAGATAGTTTAAAAATGCGAAGTGCTGTCTACTACATAATGTATATAAAGAAAAATAAGAATTATAAACTTTCTCTCAATTTTATTCCTTTAAATGTTTTTTCCCTTTTTATTTCAGTGTACATTATGATATTATAATTTTAAACATCGTACTCATATTTTATTTCAAACGAGTTAGAATGCGTAAAAAAGGAAAAAAGGGAGATGTTGATGTTGATTAAAAAGACTATGCTAATAAATAAAGTGTCCAAGTAAAATATGTTATATAAATGTTAGAAATACATAAATAAGCAAAAATTCAAAATTCTGATTCTTCTTTTTATTATATACATTTTTATCATAATTTTATTTTTATAAATAACACGGGGAATGCACTATTGTAAATCTATTTCAATCAATTTTAATATTTTAATAATATACAATACTAATGCATTTCCTTCCGCTTAGTCTAAAAGAAAATGGCTTCTGACGCGAAAAATGCGAAATCTTTTAACTTAAAATAATGCATACATATTAACGTACATAAAAATATGTGTATGTGTATATACGAAACTTTTCGTAATTATTGACTATAAATTTCATGTACTTTAATAATAACACCCTTTTATGGTACACAAATCAGTTGGAGATCTCAGATGATAAAGGTGGTACGTGAAAAAGAAAAAAAGAAAAGGAAAAGGGAGCTACTCCAGTCACACGAAAAGATCCGTTCGCTAATGCTAATCCTGTGGAAGAAATTTATATAGATATTTCGGTTGCATTTCAATATTTTTTAAATTATATTTTTGGCATTGGATAGCTGAGATCCATCTGTACAAAGACCGTTTTTTACTTTTTTCTATTTTGCTTGCAGGTTTTTTTAATGATTATGCTTACACTTTCGAAACCGGTTCCGAAAATGGAAGTATACTCATTAAAAATACCTGTAAACAAAATCGAAAAAGTAAAAAACGGTCTTTGTACAGATCGATCTCAGCTGCCCAATGCAAAAAATATCATTTAAAAATACTGAAAAGCAACCGAGATATCTTTATAAATGTCTTCCATAGGATTAGCATTAGCGAACGGGTCTTTTCGCTTTACTGAAGCAACCTCTTAATAAATAGTCCTCTATCATCTGTTAAATTACTATTTAAAATAAAAAAAAAAACCAATATTTACTGAAGATTTTAATTGATAAAGGAGGCATTTGACAATAAATAAAAATAGATGTTTGGAACTTTGCAACTCATTTTCTCAAAATGATGATTGTGTCACTTACCACTTTTATCATCTGAGCTCTTCAATTGAAAAAACAATGTAACAATTTAATGTCTTACTGGAATATGTATTTCATTTTTTAATTATAGAATCCGAGAAAAAAAACGTTATTATAGAAAACATTTTAATTTTAATTGATAATAAACTTTCACGAAAGACGACTTCTTGTTCCCAATCTAAATACCATGAATCTAAGAATCCGGAGAACAGAAAAACGGATTTTAGGTGAAATGAACAAGCGACTTGAATGAAAGACACCTTTTCTGATTTTTGCACACTGGTTGTATTGTCGCCTTTCATATCAGAAAAAAATTATGGTAGTCTCATTGATACATACCCTTTTCTAATGATTTTCGAATATTTAATAATGACATGAAATAATATGGAAAAAAACACCACAAAATCTAGAAAAATGCCTCACAGATATGACCGATATTGTAAGAAGTGGAAGGTAAATCCAGTTTTGTAGACTAATTTACATGTATATAAACATCTACCGTACAATTTCATTACATACAAAAACTCACTTAAAAGAAAATCAAGCATTTTTTAACACTTTCCAACAAAGTTGAAAAGTGTTTATGCATTCGTTTTGTCTGTCCGTCTGCCCGTCTGTAAGCGCTCTAACTCCCGTGATTATACTCGAATCGTTTTGAAATTTTTGGATGTTAGTGACCCCTACCATATAACGAACCCTATTTCAAATGATGTTTGTAGCACGTTTAGTTCATTTACAGGGACAGTCTAAATTTTTCCGTTACATTACGGCCTATGGGAAAAAATCGTTAAAAATGATTTTTAATGATGTTACATGCTTTCAAACATAATAAAATTGACATGCATTTATCAAAGTCCACTAAAATATGCATACCGTAGAATATGTGGTACAAAGAATAAATATTATTCATTTACAGGGCCACACAAAAGAATTCTGTCACATAATGATATACGAGTGGAGGGAATTGTTTCCGGCGTATTTTAATTATGTTAAATTATTTCATGTATAATGAAATTGATATACGTCGCTGAGGTTTACTATAACTTATTTCATGTATAATACGAAGTACATAGGATTTACAGGGACACACAAAAGATTTCAGATACTATATTGTATCCGAAGTACTGTACGGTAGCGATGATTGCTCGAAATGCATTTTTAATTATGTATGCGCTTTTATGTTTCACTATATTTATGCATTGTATATGGTGTGTATAAATGCTGTAATTCATATACAGGGCTACACAAAATAATTCGTAATGGTTACTGGGTATGATTGCAAATTGCTTAAAAGGTAGTTTTTAAATGAGTTATGCATTTTTACAATGAACTGCATTTTGTTTACTAAGAAATGTTTGTAGAACATAGATAAAATTATATACAGGGACACGCAAAGAATTGAATACATGGCCGTCTATAAATGATAATTTCTGGAAATGTGATTCCAGTAGTTTTAAGAGTGCTTTACTTTGAATTAAACTTTAGCCAAATAGTGGCGTGTAATAAAGGTACTAGGTTAACTACAGGGTTGTTCAAAAGTATACAAATATGTTTCTATCTATTAGTATAAATTACTGAAAGAGAAATTTCAACCTGTTATTCGTTTTCTTACTAAACTAAATTTCAACCTGTTATTCGTTTTCTTACTAAACTAAATTTCCCCGTTATATAGCATGTATATCAACCTACGGGTAAAATACAGAGCTGTTCAAAAAAATTGGAATACGTATTTGCTACGGAGGGTAACTGCTGAAATCAGTTTTTGAAATGTTTTATGCGTTTTCTAAAATGTTTACTTAGTTCTCTTATATACCTTATTTCCCTAAATAACGAAGTTTTTTTAAAGCATTCAGGAAGTATTGGAAAGTGTTTCATAATCTATGCTTAACGCATGATTTTTCTTACTTGTTTTATTTTTAAGAGGGGATCTAACTCGGACATCGCGGCTTACAGAGCATTGGTAAAATCTTTCCTTTTTTTTTCTTAAAAAAAAAAAAAAAAAAAAAAAAAAAACTCTAATAGATTTCTTACAATCAATACCTTTTTAGATTGCCCACTAAAAACTCCTAAAACCATTTTATATAAAATATATCAAATTCAAGTAAAATTTAAAGCATTCAAGTAAAGTTTTCAAAATTATTAAAAGCAATATTTTTGTATTAGCGCCGTACCAGAAGTTAATAATCGAAGCAATTGATAAAGATTTCGCTACTCATAGCAGCCTTTTTGTTTCTGATCATTTTAATGGTTTTAGCTAATAATTAGAATACTTGTCTGTTAAATTTGTGTTTTATTCCTATTATTTATACATTTTTTAATTTATTAATAAAGTTTAAATTTCCTTATGGAATACTATCCGTAAATAAATGCTTTACTAATTTAAATTGTTTCATGTGTAAATGGGTTAATCTTTCATAATCGGAAAGAGCAGCGCAATTCTTTCTATGTAATTTTCTACCTGTATAGTAATATACTATACATACATTTCCCTTGGTCATATTTCATTCAAAAAATCTGAACAATTTCAAAAACAGAAAACCTTTCGAACTGCATATAATCTATAAATAGAATAACAAATTTTGCCAAAAGCCACTACACATTTCTGCCTATAGTCAATCTTAAAAGATACTTAGGAAAAGACATTTTTTTTTTCATAATTCAACAAATTTAAAGAATATAACTGTTAAAAATATATATTAAGAATGTTTATTGTGTTTCCATTTCTTTGTATTTCTTCTTATTACCAAAATAAATAAATGAAATACGTTGCAATATTGTCGCAATTTTGAAACTGAAAATATTAATTTAATATATTAAAAAATAGATGAAGTAATTTCATTATTGGAATTATAAATTGTTTTAGGTATAATTAGCGTCATGCAGTGCCATGCCATTTTTCAAGCACACAATATTATTTTTCGCGTGTGCTGTTCTCTTTTCCGAGTGCGCCGTTCTATTTTTGATTGCGCTGTTAAATTTTTATTTCCTAGGATAAACAATTACTGTGTCTACTCTTAATTTTATAAAAATTCTTATCGGTATTTTCTATTTTGAAAGTCATACTAATAAATTATTACACCATTTTAGCCCCCGGTATGCTATATCTTTCTCCCAGCTTATTTTGCGTCGTCTCCAAAAAATAACGTTACGTTGTATAAGCCAGCCGTAGAACAAAGCAGATGTATCATTGTACGATTAAATACTCTACAGCAATTTTTTAAACTTCTAAGCATCGCACATTTTCAATTTTCATACTGTCGTATTGGGGAAAAAAGTACTTTTAAATGAAATTTGTTTGAAAACTGTATCTCCATTTATTTTTGAAATATTAATTTTTTTGTAGTGTTTAGAGCCATTTGCTTAATTTTGGCCACGGAAGTACTTCACTTCTGTATAAAGTAAAGAAAAAATAGTTCTAATAGTAATTACATATTTTTGTTGCCATTTTCTCATAACAACCGAAAGAAAATGTAATTAAATACGTGCTATTTTGAAAAAATATAAACGAATGATTTCTGTTAAACCATGGAGCTATTATAAAATATATTTAATTTTAAGTACCTGTATTAATGTTACAAACAAATGGAGGTCTATAAATCATTAGATAGCCGTTCTTTTTGTGGAGTTTCTTTAATGATGGCATCTTTTTGCTGCATTTGTGTATTATTTTGCGATAGTGACCTATGCAGTTTTACTGTAGATGTTTAAGAGTGGATCGTAAATGTGGAATTCTTAAGCGGATGCGAATGACGTCATTTTACATAAAATAAAAGCGTGTGCTTTAACCCCTTCGGGATGTGGGTCTTTTGCAGAATTTTTAATCTTTTATCACCAGTTTTTCGAAACAGAAAATCTTGCCTTATTGAGTAGGGAAAAGGCTCGGATTAAATAAGGCAAAATTTACTGGTGAGAATAATCACTGATTCTGAGCACCTTACGTGGAACGTATACCGATCGCTCGTCCGCAAGGGGTTCAGTCTTAAAATTGAGATATGTTTTGTACTATTTATATATACATATATACATTTTTTTTTTTTTTATCGGAGGTGACATTACATTCTGAAAAAGTAGAATTTCTGTTCTCCAGTTATTTTTCTGTTTCGCATACAGAAAAAAAATAAATAGATAAATCTTTAAAATGTGTTTATATTTCTCATTATATCAAATGAATGCAAATTATATCAAACAATTATTAAAATTCTTGAAGTTCTCTCCCCCCTCCCCCCCCCCCCCAAAAAAAAAAAAACCCCAGGAAAGCTTTATTAATGCATGTTTAATATTTTGTTACTTTCATTATAGTTTTTGTTTATTCTAGTAGAATTTCTGTCTATCAATAAGAAATATTATATTCCGAAGATCGCCCTGTAAGTAATGAGTAATTTGCAGTCGTACAGAATTTTTATATGAATGACCATGTGTATTTAAATAAACGTGTAAAGTATTCTTGTAAATTGTAGGATGAAGAGAAGGAAGAAGATATTTTTATGTATGGAATGTAAGCTCAAAGTCTGGTTTAGAAATTCAGAGTCCTAGGACCAAACAGAAGCATGGATTCTTATAACAGTTTATATTACATGATTTGTTTCTATTGCGTGATACAATGTCAAATGTTTTTTAAATATGGCCAAAGAGTTATTGTCTAGATGATGACAGGCACAAAAATCTATATTTTTTTTAATACAGATTCTATAGTGCGTAGTTTTTATAGTATCTACAAGCTACGCACAAGTGTTTTCTTTTTATCCAGGTGTCAAAATTGTTAATAGCAACAGGATATTACCCTCTGATGATTTTTTCTGTACGTTATCGCTATTGCGCGTAAACAGTAAATGCCAGACTATGACTTTTTGATGTCCGGGACACAAATATGACTTGAAGCCCTCCGTGCTTACGTTAGTTAGTAAGCTGAAATATTTTTTAAATGTGTATTTTGAATGGTTCTATTAAACTTGAAATTTGCTATTTTGTGGAATATTTGTGAAGTCAATTTTATTAATAAATGCACGAAATTTGCGTTAGTTTTTACTCAAATATCAAATAATTAAATAGTATTTATAATTTTTCTATAAATAAAAAACATGTTCTCAAAATTGAAAAAAAATTTGGAGATAGCGCAGTGGGGAAAATGTTATTTTCGGTGAAGTATTAACTCAAGCTTATAAATTATAGCGGAAACGATGTTTGATATCTAAAATTTGCTCACCTTTAGATATAAAATTGTCATGTGTCAGGAAGATGTGCATTGTCAATTGCAGATAAAAAAAGAAAAAACACAAGAAAACCCTAATATAACTTTTAAATGCATGTATCATTGGATATTTTTTAGATATGATTATCATGATCAATCATTAAGTCGCGATGTCATTTTCTTTTTTGTTGTTCATTTTGAAATGCATTAGGCATATGCGTTCGTGGGACCTAACAACGAAAATTACTGGTTAATTATTATCTTTGTATTGTACAATATAAAACTATGTTAATAATGAAACTAAACAGGCAGTTTTTAAAAATTGTGTCTTTTGATTATCTCACTCCAAGCTTATAGGATTATAGACCATACTTTAATCTGGCCCCCTGATCACTCAGATCCAGTTCAATAGCTTAAGTTGGTAAGCTTAAAGCGTATAGAATTATAGAATTGAGATACCCCAAGTTTATGAAGCCTTAGACCAGTGCCCCGTTTGCCTATGTCCTAGTCCTGTGACAATTATGACTGGTTATTATTATTATTATTTTTTTTTGCCTATATTGATATCGTTAAGAGGCTACTGCATTCAAGTGAAAACACCCACTCGCTAATGTTGTTTTTATAGGAGAATTCTATTAAATATCTCACTTGCATTTCAATATTTTCCCGTTTTGTTTTCAGTTTTTTTTTTTTATTATTATTATTATTAGGATACTTTGACTTTCGGAACCGGTTTCGAAAGTAAAGGTATCCTCATAAAAAAAAAACCACTCGCAAACAAAATAAAAAAAAAAGCAAACAAAGGCATTTGTTGAGATCGACTTCAGCTACCCAATGCAAAAAAACCATTTAAGAATATTGAAATGCAAGCAAGATAATAATTAAAAAAATTCTCCCTTAGGAATAACATTAGCGACTGAATGTTTCCGCGTAATTGAAGTAGCCTCTTAAAAGTGTGACAGTAACAAATTAATATTAATTTGTTTTCACATCATGCGTTTTTGAAAATGTCATTAGATATTTATATTTTGATTACCATTGCCTCGGAATTTCTTAAACAAATGTAATACTTTCGCAAACATTATTTTATACCTGTAAAAAAGTTTTTGCCAAGCTAAATTTTCACAGAATGGAAGATTTGGCACTCTGATATCAAAAAAACTTTTATCAATTGTTAAAAATACTATATATTTTAGGAAATGCTTAAAAATTTTCATTTTCTGTGATCTTAAAAAATGTTTTTGACCACACTTTTGAAAATTCCAATATTAATACATGTATTCCCATTCAGGTCAATTTTTTTCCTGTTTATAAATTAGATATCTTTGATCATACAGCTAATTGATGGTTATCATATTCTTTTGATGGATCGTTTCATGACTGATTTAAGAGATATTTAATTAATTTTATATAAAAAATGCCATTTTTAGATATTATTATTGTATATGTAAATAATAATAATAAAGAAAATCTTCAGTTTTAAAGGAATCTGAATTAAAATATCTGCAACTTTTATAACTGGTGTTGTAAAATTATTTCGTGATTGTGACTGAGCATTTGAGCGTTATAAATGTATAGATATGCAATATTGTTGATATTAGGAATTAAACAAAAAACTTTATAAGGTATATTATGATTATTATCATTTTTAACCTTTGTGAAATTTACATGCATTTTGAAAAATAATAAAAAATTATGACTCCTATTTTTTTTTTCTTTAAAAGAAAGGTAAAGAATATATTCTGTAAAGATAAAAGAAAAAAAGTATTCGAGTGTTTGTATTCCAGACACCTTTTTAACAATCACTTGCTGTTCACCGTCATTTTAACAGATGTATAACAGACACTCTTTTAGTACCCTATCTTTTCACACCCCTTTATGACATCTGCTGATACTGCTGACATCTGACAAAGAGTTTCTGGTTAGGCCAGTGGGGGATAGTAAAAAAATGTGCAACACTTGAAATTTCGCTGAAACGAATAAAAGATACACAGCCATCAGAACATATGTGTATCCAGGGACCGACTCAGCTATGGGGAGCCCTGGGGCAAGCATCATTCTGGGGGCCCCCCTTCTATCTATCTATAGAATGTTTTTGTGAATAATGTGGAAGTGGCTAGTACTAAACTTCATGCATACTGTAAGTACGCATAAATTTTGTACCCGGTTTTGTCTGCTCACGTCTATGTACGGAGTATCACAAAAAATTGTCACATTTTTAAGAAAAAATGCTAGTAGGATAATATAGTAGAAAGAATGATGGATTGGTGAACTCGAGTATTTCTTTGCAAAGTTTTACTTCGCTTATCTACGTACATTATAAGACGTGTAAAAGAAAATCCCATAAATTGGTCATAATTAATGGTTTTAACTTGCCATGTTGCGTGGAAAGCGTTAATAAAGTATTTCTTTTGAAAACAATAGAATACTAAGTTTTTATAATAAAATGTTAATCATTAGTTTTCGAATGATTAGTTTGCTTTTTGCATAAGTGGGGCGGGGAAGGGGGGGGTTACTGGAAGCAGAGAAGAGAAGGGGGACCGCAATCCCTTCCTAAATGTCTGAAAATATATGAATTTTGGTCACTTTTGGCTAGTTTTAATCACTTAGCACCTTTTAATGAAAATCCTGATAACTCTCATGGGGGGCCCCTAAAAAGGGGGGCCCGGGGCAACTGCCACCCATGCCCCTGCATAAGTCGGACCCTGTGTGTATCTGTTCTTGTTCTTACTCCGAGTTTAAAATTCAGTTTTGTTTTTAAAATTATTAAATAATAGAATTTTTTTTATAAATAACATTAAAGTACTGTATAATTTGTTCGATGCATTAACGTTTCTCTTGTTCTAAATATTCTATTGCAGAACATATACCTAATTTCAGAATTTTTTCTTCCTTTAAATATGCATCAATGACAGTTGATTTTATATCACTACCACAAAAATATTTTGTTTTAAGTTTGATATACATTATTCGGGCGTGAATTCCTTTAACACATTTTAGAACATATACAGAAAAGGTGATTTTCCCAATGAAAATAATAACATTACGAAACCTTTTAAATACACTTTTAATTTCATAGAAAAAAAACTTTTTAATGTGATTTCTTATCTGAAAAATGCAATATGAGATCGTATTATGTTGGTAAAACGCCAATGATAAACTTTTAAAAATATCAGTATTAAACCAACGATATTTTCTTGTCAACATCAGAAAAAAAATAATAAAAAAGTAATAATAAATATTTTCTCTTAATAACACATAAATAGGTGATATTAACAAAGGAAATTCTGAAATACAAATGACTTCAAATTTCCTTTTTAGTATAAAAAGTTTCGATTGCATTATTCTCAATAAGTAATGACGTAAACACCTTCAGAATTTAGCAAGGGAGAAAAAAGAGAAGGGGGAGGGCACATAATAATGATAACGGTGAGTGCCGTAAAACTCTAACATAAATGACGGCGCCTGGTGCGGGGCACCGCCCGTGCCATCCCGGATGCGGCGTTGTGTCCCTCTACTCTAAACCCAGATTTTACACATAACTTGGCCATATTAAAGTAAATTTTCACCAGGCTTGACTTGGATATAAATAAATAAAGTTGAAAGTGAAGTTGAAAATAAAGTAATTTTTGTTTAAATATGACACTGGTTTCTATAAGAAAATTGTAGTGTGCTCTACTATTTTTTTAGGGGGGGGCGGGGTCACACTATACTGTTAAAGTAAAAATTTCGAGTACAACAACACATCAGCTAGCAACGACCCCCCTCCCCTGCCCCTCTCCCCAAAGTATGAAAATTTGTTTCACGCCACTTTAAGACTTTTCCACAGCTAACACACCAAATTAAAAAATGCAACTGTGAACGAAAGACTTGACTAAAAAATCCTTCTGTTACAGCTAATGACATGTATTTACTAATTTAAACGCAATTGAATATTTCCCTCAAAGTTTGTTTAAAAAATAATTTTAATTTATTTATGTTCGACATAATTTAAATAATATTAATCAGTTGTTAATTAACCACAAATAAACATTTGTCAATTATTTACTATTTATCAATTAAAAATATTCACCAATTAATTGCTAATCATTAATTAATAATAGCGTCAATTAAGTACTATTTTATTTATCTATGGCAAATTATTGAGTATGACATTCATAACACTTTTCACTGGAAGCAGATACTCTGCTTACGCCCCCCCCCAATACGAAACATCTTTTAACGTTGCGTAAAAAAACATCTTTCTAGAACTAACGCACCGAACTGACCAAGCAGCTGTATTCAAAAGACTTAGCTAAAGAACCAGTCTGTTATCGCTAATGAAATATATTTTAATATTTTAAACAAAATTAAATATTTTTTAACAAATAAATTTAAATTTACTGGCGACAATAATTAACTGAAATTTATCAATGTTTAACTAACCGCAATCAATTATTCAAAATTACTTACAATTTACTATTTGTAAATAATAGTCATCAATTAATATTCATTAACTAAAATAGCTTCATTTAAGAACATTAGCAAATGATTAAGTATTAACATCGCTAATCGTAACACTTCCATCTCCATTGCTTAAAATATCCTTTCAAAAAATTGTCATTGTCCTTCAAGCGCATCAATAACATTATACACTTTGTCAGGCAATTCATTGAATAATAGAGTAACCACCCAGGACATCTTAGTTCGAGATTAAGTTACTCGGGTTGAGTGTGTAAAATTTCAAAACGAGTAACACCCGAGTTACTCTAAATAATGGTACTGTGCTCCCTCAAACTTTTTGTTCTAAAAAATAAAAAATTACTTCGAATGAAATTTTTTTGGTGTTCATATGTATATTTTGCATATCTTAACATTCTATAATAATATTTAAATGATACTAATAAAATTTCGGTGGGTATTCCAAACGTCGGTAAAAAGTTTAGTTATTGACGAGGGCGGGTAGGACGGTATTGGTGTATGTGCGTGTGTATTCATGCATCTTAGAGTTCGCTCAACAACGATTAAAGAGATTTGAATAAAACTTTTTATAGCGCGTTTATAAGTTAAAAAGCAAGTTTTAAAACTATAACTTGTGTAATCCTCCTTTCTCTCTCCCTCTCTGTATATATATAAGTGACCCCACCCGTTGCTGATACGCTTCCATTAGTTGATCAAATTTTTGAAATATTGCTTCATTTCTGGCGAAAATGAGTTTTACACATGGCACTTGGCATAACATTTTTGTTTGAATGTTGGAGCGTATGCTGTCGCATTGTTGTCGGCTGCTGTTGTAAGAGAAGTCATTTTATGATTTTTTGTATTAGAAAATGTAAAAATTTAGTTTTTGATTAGTTGGAGACAATTACGGTAATTGAAAATAATCCATTTCCATCCTGCTTATTTCAAATAATAGTTTTATAAGAATTATTGCTAATCACAGCCCAATGATGATATTGTAAAGTTTAATTTTTAGATTTTCGATTGATTTCTTCGATTGACCAACTACTGGGAATATGGCAATTAAAGAAAATATTTATTTATAATTTTGTTGCTTTTTAAATTCTGCATATTTCATTTTTGCCCATTATAGGACATTCATTAAGAATTGTAGCAATCATGTTAATTTGCTTCTAAAACTTAAAAGGAAGGAAATATAATTAAAAAAAAACCTTTAGCACATACCTTATTTAAAAAACTACTGGCTGGGTCACACTACGTATGTGTGCGTTTATGTTCCAGAGAACAATTAAAATATTTATTTATTTGTTGCAAACTGCATGTAAAGCTGAGCGACGTGGTAAATTGAGTGCCTTTATAAATGAAATAAAGATGATGTACGTGTATAAAAAATGAGTTTCGTTGAGAGGCATTTTGGCAAAACTTGGGAAATCTGCTATCATCACCAAGCTAATTTTTAATGACTTGTTTTAGGCACCTAACCTAACTTTCTCTGGCGACTACTGTCAATCCCCGGAATGCAGTTTGTCATAGTATGGACAAAAACATTTCTAGTACTCGTCTTGAGTCCTGTAAAAGGAACAATGTAGATTAAATTCAATCAGCTTCAATTCAATAAAAGTTTGTCACAAAATTCACTCACCTTTACCAAAATTATGTAACTAAAATACGCAAATCTTAATCAAACAAATAAGCAAAGGTATCATGACTTTTTTATAATAAATTTCAAGTATGTTCTGAGCTGTGAAACAGTTACGAGAAGGCACTTTCATATTTTAGTGAAAAAAAAATTGTGTAGTTGTAACGTGCTCAATGAATTAATAATTTTAAAATGTAGAAAATTAATGTTAAACTAGGGTTTATTTAAATGTTAATTTTTAGTTAAATATGTGGTATTGTTTCAAATTTACTTGAATCTATTATTTGACATTATCTCACAGCAAGCGAAATAACTGTAACCTATGGAATTGTAATACGCAATTTTTTCACGTGTTTGGAACTCATTTTCGTGTTCGTTTGGTTATCGTAGTATTAGAAAGTATGTTTTAAATCGTATAATTTCTTATATTGGATTATTTTTATAATTTATTCACTATGAGAGTACTTTTATTATGATTTTTTTCTACTGTTATTCCATTAGTATTTTTCTTATAATCAAATCATCAATTACGCTTTCTCAGTTTCTGTTATAACGATATGCGTTGCCACAGTGGATAGGGCAATTTGAATTGAATGTAGAAATTTCTGTTTAAACAATTCGTTTATTAAAATGAAATCAATTGGGACTATTCTAGTATACTGCCTCGAAAACGTTTACAATTTGTTATTGCATTCTTCTTTCATTCTGTTTTATTATTTTCTGTTCGCCATTTTTATTTATCAGTGCATTTTGGAATATTGTGTGCAATTTTTGCAATATTTGATATAAGTTTTCCAACGTTTTGCATTCTCATAGTTGGTTATCTTAAATAGTGTCGATTTCTCTTGAGATTTAAGAGAATAGCTTTTTACTATATATATACATATATATATATATATGTATATGTATATATATATATATATATATATATATATATATATATATATATATATATATATATATATATATATATATATATATATATATATATATATATATATATATACAGTAGAGCGCCGATTATCGGAACTCCAATTAACCGGACTTCCAATTATCCGAACAGCCTATTTCTCTCAAAAAAAAAATTAACCGAACTTCTATTTATTCGAACAATCTATTTTTCTCATAATTTTTTTTTTAAATGATGATGAGAATGTAGATGAGATTTAAGATGAAAAATAAATTGAAGAAATTAAAACGAATGCTCTGAAAATAACTCAGGTCCATCTCATAACGAAGCCTTTGAATGTTCGGAAAAAGCTATGAAATGGCTCGAACGACAGAAGAACTAGGATCCTATTTAACTAACAGATTTAAGAAGAATTCGAGATATGGCAGCATTAAAAATAACGTCTTCTTTGAAGCAATCAACAATCAAAAGCTTTTTTACTTTTAGATTATAATCTCTGGAATTCAGAAAATGATAAAAAGAGAAAAATAAAATTTTAAATGATAAAAAAGTAAAAAAAAAAAAAAAAAAAAACAGTTTTTAAACACGCTAGCACAAATTGGTGCTGCCAGTCCTAAGCCTGTATAAAGCGTGAAGGATTTAGTATAATCAGGGACATTCCTTAGATTATCTGTCCAATTATCCGAACTTTTGCTTATCCGAATTAGGGTCGGTCCTGGCTTGTTCGGATAATCGGCGCTCTACTGTATATATATATATATATGTGTATGTGTGTTTGCGTGTGTGTGTTATATATAAGGTGTACAATAAGGTCATACCCAGCTTTATTAATTTCAGAGCGGCAACGTCTATAGTCATGAACGTGGTATCTACGCACTGCTACACATTCAGCAATGTGACCACTTACAGCTCCAGTTTAAATACCCATCTATTTATATGTAGAATTGTGTTATAAAAGACCGACGGAAATTTACGAATTAAACAGGTAAGCTAGTTACTGGTTGATATTTTTTAAGTTACGTATACACATCGTGCCCATCATTGTCAGCGGTGCACCTTTCTGCCTATCCTGAATAGATGTCCCCGCAAAACTCCGTAATTGTCCTTTTCCTTGAACCGTTTATGAGTTAGGAACGCTACTTCCGCAGTTTGCCGCTAGATGACACTGTATGCGGTCACATCGCCGTGTGCATAGGCACAATAATACATATATTTCGAAGCGGGTTCATTACTAAAGTTGTTTCCATTTTGAAGTTAATAGAGTTGGACAGGATTTATCAGTGTCCCTGTACACATACTGCTATTTTCAGAAATACTTTGGTAAGTTTTTTTTTTCATCTTTCAAAACATGTTTGATTCATTCTTAAACGAAAAGCCTTTAGAAAGATAAATAAAATAATTTTTGTCAGTAGTCTAGAAAACATATCAGTTCTTTAGAAATGGTTTCTGCGTTATTTATTTAAGAATATCATATACAGAATACAAAATTTTCCTGGCCTTTTTCTATTTACTTTACTAAAGTGCAGTTCTAGTTTTCTTTTTTAACGTTACAAATGTCTTTGGGATATTTGTAGTTTACTCGCAAAAAAACTTTGAGGTTTGTAATAATTTCCTTTCAGCTGAAAGTTTAAAAATCATTTACTACTATAAACATTTCAATGCGTATTTTATATTTTGAGTTAAAATATAGTTGTATACACATAATTTAAAAATAAATATTTCAAATAGAAATGAAGTATTTTTTTTTTTTTTTTAAATGAAGGAAACAAAAATTTTTACAAAATAATATTTCTGAAAAATAATGTGGGATAAAAAATCATCAAATTGTTGAAACATTACAGACAGCGATCTCGGCTCGCCTGTTTTAAAAATTATTACTAAACGTTTAAGAAATGTAACTCTCAAATTACCCTTGCGAGATTACAGAGCAACTACGTATTTTGAAAATTGACAGAAAAATTATTACAGCTTTCAGATGTTTTGTTAAATGTTGAAGATAAGTTTGATTCTCGACAACGAATTTGTATACATATTTAAACACACGAGACGCTTATTAAGTAGTATTAATTTAAGAACAAAAATATTAGAGTCGAGAATAGGAGAGTATACACTGTAAAAAAAAATCTGTGAAGTTACTAAGGTTTTTCTAGGAAACTGGGATTCCTAGAACTTTTCATGTAACGGCAACAACAAAATTTCATGTAACAGACACACTTTTGCGCCGAAAATCAAAAAATCTGTAAGGTTACTAAGAATTTTTTTGGAAACTGGGATTCCGAGAACTTTTCATGTATCTGCAGCCAGGGTTACAAATAAAAGTTTAGTAAGATTACTGAAATTTTAGCAGATTCATTTGTAAAGTAACAGATTTTTGTAGCTTTACAAAAACGAGTTTTGTAGATTTGCAGCTTTTTTCGTACAGGTGAAAGTTTAGTAAGCATGTAACTTTACATCTGTAGAACTACAGATTTTTTTTACAGTGTAGAAGAACTAGAGTATAGAAGTACGCAGGTCTAAGAATACCCGTGATTTCGGATTTTTTAACTAGATTTTTTGTTATTTTACAATTAACTGAGCAATTTTGACTTACTCATCCAAACATGCACTATATAGCAAAAGTTTTTGATCGTTTTGATATAGTTTGTTCTCATTTCGCTAAAAATCATCCTTACCAACCAATCTATTATATTATACCTCGTGTGGAGAGGCAATTCGTTTTTTTTTTTTTTTTTGAAAGTTTTTATAGCCGCTACTTCACGAAAAAGACGTCAGCGCCCATGTCGGATGTTTCTACGCTCTTTCAAAACTATCCCAGGAGGGAAAGCTGCAGACCCGATAACAGAAGTTGTGACAGTAAAAATGTAAAAGATAAATTTCACAAGTTTAATGCATCGACCAACGGGTATGGTTGCGCTGGTGTTCACCTTAAGGCTATGGACGACCACTGCAACATCGAGCTTATTCATCCACCCATATGTATCAAACCCATTATGCTACACCCCTGTATAGAGCTGATTTTCGTGAATAATTTTTTTTTTTAAATATGATTTTTTTTTTTACTTAAAAATAATGAAACTAAGAAAGAAATCTTTTTCTCTGAAGTATATCGAAATTCCATTGAGAGAAAAGTTCCAGTATTGCTTTCTAATGTACCCCCAAGACGGTTGCTATGATGACGCACATTAAATCGCGATAGGCGAATTTTTTTTTTTATTATTATTCGGCGCAGCGATTGCAGGGTTGTCATAATTAAAGTAATTAGAGCTCCGTAAATAGAGTTCAAATAAAAAGAATGCACTTGGACAAACGCAACACTATTTCATGTACCTCCTATTTAGAAAAACCTAGGGAATCGATTTTTATAAAATATAGTTAACGTTTTTAGCACAAAGAGTAAAAGTATCGCTGCACGATGATTTCTGAAATTCTGAATTGAGAAGTTATCAAGCAAATTACATATATGAAGGAATTCAATTAAAATTATAAAAATAAAATTTTAAATCATGAATTAATGTGGTTAAAATTATTTCATTGGACTTTGATTTGTTTTGATTTTAGGCAGCTGTTATTAAAACAATTAAAATGAATTTGAAAGTGTTAGATAAAAAATAAAAATTTACATATATCTTTAATTTACTTTTAATACTTTTATTTTCATAGATAAACTAAAAGTAATAAAAACGAGTAATAATATATTTTTTTAAAGTATTTCTGAGGAGTCATGATTGTTATTGAACCTACCAAAGGAGAGCTGCTGGACGATACTTTTTTTTTTTTTTTTTTTTTTTTTTTTTTGTGAAGACTAGTATGTTTGGTTAAAATGTTTGCCTTTATTTAATCGTCAAACTTAGCAAGTGTCTTCTCGAAAATAATGATATTAGAAAAATCGGAGAAAAATCGGAGTGGCAGCTCTGCCATAGGAAAAGACTGAGCAAAGAGTACAGAAAAAAATGACTGAGCCCCGATGATCTACAGTAATAAATTTGTAACACAAATTAAAAATATTCGAAATTTCGGTGAAGTTAAACCCAAGAAACATGAATTATATTGGCACAATTCCAAAACTGAAATGCTAGCACATAGGAAAATCCCTGGTCATTGAATATGCCTATGGGTAAACTATCTGAAACTAACATTTTTCATTGTCCAGATGAAAGAAATACCGCGCTATCACACATACGAGAACTTGATTATGTAAGTTAGTTAACGTGACCTATAGCATATACCGGGTGTCCTAAAAAGGACTGACTGATTTTAAAATTCAATAACTTGTAAACGGTGACAGATATTTAAAAAATTCTTGCAGGAAGGTTATGCATAAGGTCAAAAGTTTTTTTACAGCGATTTTCAATTTTAGTTCGAATTACAAACAATAGATGGCGCTGCGATCAATAGACGCTAAATTCATGCTCGATTTTTGGTACTTCGTAGCCCGGATAATACATTTCCATCTCCTTTTTCCGCATGGAACAAGAGAAAGGACCAAAATCGAGCCTGTATTTAGCGACTATTGCTTACAGCGCCATCTATAGTTTGTAATTCGAACTAAAATCGAAAATCACTGTAATAAAACTTTTGACCTTATGCATAAACCTCCTGCAAGAAATTTTTAAATATCGTCACCGTTTGCAAGTTATCGAATTTTTAAATAGTCAGTCCTTTTTAGGACACCCGGTACTTCTCTAATGATCCGTAATCCAGCTGTTGTTCACTTCGCTTTGACTGGGAGTTCTTGGTGTCCATGAAATGCATCCTTCTATGTTGATACAGTGAGGGCTAATTCCTTGATTTTTTAGGATAGGTCTCGTTTTTGATGATTTTCTGTAAAATTCTCATCATTTTACTAAAACTGTAATTTGTTTTGTTACCCATCTACTTTAATTTCGGCAATCGCTACGAAATTTACGAATGCTGCTTCGGTACACAGTTCAACTTTAAAATTTTAAAATAGTCTTCATGCCATATGCAGTATTATTTTTACCAAAACACGAAAGGCATTATTATGAAATCATTAATTACTTCTCCCAGTGATTGATATGGAAAATAATGTTGCTTAAAATGGGCGTGAAGAGCAAGGTACGCTGTAATTCATAACACTTTGTTGTTCTAAACCTTTTCCGTTAAAATCCTTAAACTTGCACGCAAATAAAATAAAATAAAATAAAATACACTAGCGAACAGGAATTTTGCTTTTTCAGAATTTAGTGTCGCCCCCGGTATTCCCATAACTTCATTTTCTTCTGTTGGACTGGTGGCTTCTACTATTATGAAACAGACATTATAAATGAAGTGTTAGGCGAAGATGAAAGAGCAGCCGTAAAAAGTTAGAACTCTGATTTTCTGGTCAGAATGGAAAAAAAAATGGCCATAATTTTTTGGGGCCATTTTTTTCCATTCTGACCAAAAAATCAGAGTTCTAACTTTTTACGGCTGCTCTTTCATCTTCACCTAACGCTTCATTTATAATGGCTGTTTCATAATAATACAAGCCACCAGTCCACCAGAAGGAAATAACTCGGATAATCGGGACTCTACTGCAAAACATATTTCAATTTTATGACTTAAAGCACACGATTTTATTTTATGTAAAATGACGTCATTTGCATTAATATAGATTCTTAAAATTAAATATAGTTTATAATAGCTCAATGTTTTATCATAAATCATTCATTTATATTTTTCTCAAAATAGCACGTATTTTTTTTTTTCAATTTTTATGAGAAAATGGCAACAACAAGATATAATTGCTGTTTTTCAACAATTTTTTCTTTACTTTCTACAGAAATGGCGTACTTGAGCTGCCAAAATGAAACAAATGTCGCTAAAAACTACAAAAAAAATAATATTTCAAAAACAAATGGAGATGCAGTTTTCAAACAAATTGCATTAAAAAGTACTTTTTTTCCCCAATACGACCTTATAAACATTGAAAATGTACGATGCTTAGAAGTTTTTAAAAATGCTGTAGAGCATTTAATCGCACAATTATCTGCTTTATTTATTGCTAGCGTCTGTAAGGTAACGTTATTTTTTGGAGACAAAATAAGCTGGGAGAAAGAAATAGCATACCGTCCCGGGGCTAAAATAATAATAATAATTCATGTGAAATTAATATTCATTTCGCATGATAACTTTACCAATCAGTTTGATTGTGTTAAAATAGTTCATCTACGTATCCATCCTTTATATGGAGTTCCTTTACATGTGGTTTATTCTGTTGAGCAGTCTACATGACAGACCAGATGTTACTACCGATAAGGTTTTCTGAGCGAAATATGCTGGCTGGTTGTCGGCCCAGTTAGCTTAAAGGGTAAAGCATTAGCCCCGTAAGTCAAGGATCTGGGTTCGACTCCCGAGTTGGGCATTTTTTCGCTCAGTTGGAAATATTTATTTCGTATATTAATAAAAATGCCTGAAATTTGTTATATTTGATTCTGAAAAACTATTTATTTTATAGTAATGAACTCAGTTGTATAAAGCGTAATAAAAAAATTATCTAATCTGCGTACTATCATATACAATCATATTTTTAAAACGAATCAGCAAAATTATACCACAAAAAGTAATGTCAAATTTATTGCTTTTATACAAATACAATTCTACTATTTTTGCATATCAATCAGAAGATTGTCGAAACATTTTATTTCCATTCATTTATTTTATTTTATATTTCCGAAAAGTTTTCTTTCTGGCTTGTTATTAACTTCTTTTAGCTACTAACGTACGAAATGCAAATTTCTGCTGTATTATAAATACGCAAATATCTGAACGAGTAACAAATTCACTGAATATGGCTTATTTTTCATAACTTTTATGTTGATTTCTATATTAATATGTATGAAAACTTGGAACTACAAGAACAAAAGCGAGGGGATTTAACTTACAAGAAGGATAACCAAATAAAATAAAAAGAAAATTATCGAAAATCATGTTCCGTTTCTTGATAAGTTAGACATATGAGTGTGTATCGGGGATTAAATGGGATTACGCTTGAAAAGCATTCATGCATAAAATGTTTTGAAACTAGTCGTGAATAATTAATCCCTTATTTTTGTTTGAAACATTCTTTTCATGGCAACACGAGCAGAAATAAAGATGTGAACAATAAAATAATAGCTTGTCGTAAATTACTGAAATATATTTTTTATATTTAGCTTTTCATGGCAAGAAGCAATTATTTGACTTGAATTATACATATGTATGTGTGAATTGTTGTATATCTGATTTGGATATGTGTAGTTTTGGCACACCGAAAAAGGCTGTCTGGGATTTTCATGTTTTAACTATGTAAAAAAAAAAAAAAAGAGTTTTATTTCTTTTTTAAAGGAAGGTAAATTTATTTTACTTTAAATTTGCATTATTGTTTTTTTAAGCCTCATAAATGTTTTCTTCACAAAAAATATATAAACTCAATTCAATTACTAGCGCACTTGTTCGATGTTGCCGGATACCTGCCCGGATCTGCCGAGAAAAATTAAGTTCGTACTAACAAAGAAACCGCTTTTGGTGTTGCTCGCACCTAGCATCGAGACCTGGTGCGTTTTGTAGCCCTATACATAAAAGTTAGATAACCGAAAAAATTTCTCTGTTAAAATAATATTTTATATACATTTTTATACTTTTAATTTTTTATTATTACATATTTATTTGTTTATTTCACGCCAAAAGTAAGTTAAGTCGCCAAATATGGGGCTACAATGGGGGATCGCCCGCTTTATCCAAGACAAAATGTACAGAACATATTAATCGAATTATATCAGATTGCGATTTTTTTTTTTTTTTTTTTTTTTTTTATATATAATTGATAGCACAAGAAACAAATATTAGGTTTTTATTTTTTTTCTATGCAGACGATAAATATATAAGTAATAAATATAATTCTATAAAAGCTTCGCAGTTCATTGTAAACTATATTTTAGTGAAATACAAAATAAGCAAACTATTTTCTTTTGAAATCGAATGAAATAAAGTTTCGAATGTTTAAAATGAAATGTTACTGTATTGAATGGTCCTTCGGTAAAAGTAATGATAAAGTAAATTAATACTTTTACACAACTTAGAAAAATTACTGTGGCAAAATAGGTCGGACATTGCGATTTCTAGCTATTACAAATTCAGCTATCACATTTGGCTAAGTTAGCCGGAAAGCTCTACTTTTGAAAATAAACGCCGTTTCCGCGCCAAAAATATGAATAAAAAGTTGCAATTTTTCAAAATCAAATTCGTGGGTTTTTGAAGGAATTTTCAAACTTTTATCAATATTTTATACTTATTAATTTTCGCGACCACTTATCGGACTATTGACATTGAATTTTTTTTAAAGAAAAGCATTTAAAAATAATGTTAATAGTCCGATAAGTGGTCACGAAAATTGCATTTTCAGAAAGGTATGCCGCTGTATAATCAAGAAATATTATTTTAACAGAAATTTTTTATCGATTCTCAAACTTCGTAATATAGTTCTTATAAATGCACCAGGTCTCAATGCTAGACACCAAAAGTGGTTCCCTTGTAAGTTAGACTAATTAGGGAAAATCTGCACGGGACAAGCCTGTTGGCCGCTCATAGATAGGCCTCGGCAAAAACAAATGACGGAAAATTTCGGTCTACTAAACGGAAAATTTCGATCAAACTTTATAAAATCGTTAAAAAAGCTATAATAAAAATTATACATAAATGCGCGATGTAGTACAAATTTCTCATTTTGTTAAAAATTATAAACAATAAACTTTAAAATTCTTAGTAATGAAAAAAAAAAAAAAACTAATCTGAAAATCTTGATTCTGCGAAAACAAATTATAGCGTTAAAAACCACATCCTTTAAAAACACAAAATTATAATATATATATATATATATATATATATATATATATATATATAATCTAAATAACGAACACTTAAAATTTTTGGTCTCCCTAGTGTTTAAGTACTTTTTAGTAAATGTGTTAATATGAATTTCACACTCATACCTAAAACTAGTAATCTTACATGGCAAAAGGACCTAAAACTTACGACTCTCTATTTAAATCCCTTAGTGGTCGAATATCTAAAATCACCAAGTTACGCGTTTAACTATTTTTAAATTTCTAAAATCGGTAAAATACGTGCTTAACTACCTTTTAGTAGATTTGTTATTATGAATTTCATTCCCATACCAAAAACTGGTAAAGTGATATGGCGAAAGGACCTATAATGTATGAATTTTTATTTAAGTTCTTAATGGTCGAATTTCTAAAGTCGCTGAGTTACGTGTTTAACTGTTTTTTGAATTTCTAAAATCGGTAAAATACGTGTTTAACTACTTTTTTTGCATATTTTTTATGAATTTCACACTCATTACTAAAACTGGTGATGAGACATGGAGAAAGAATCTAAAACTTATGAATCTCTTTTTAAGTCCCTTAGTGGTCGAATTTCTAAAATCGCTGAGTTACGTGTTTAACTGTTTTTGAATTTCTAAAATCGGTAAAGTACGTGTTTAGCTACTTTTTTGTATATTTGTTATGAATTTCACACTCATGCCTAAAACTGGTGATGAGATATGGCGAAAGGATCTAAAACTTATGAATATCTTTTTAAGTCCATTAGTGGTCGAATTTCTAAAATCGCTGAGTTACGTGTTTAACTGTTTTTTTTTCTCTAAAATCGATAAAATACGTGTTTAACTATTTATTAGTAGATTTGTTATTCTGAATTTCACACACATGTCTAAAACTGGTGATGAGATATGGCGAAAGGACTTAAAACTTACGACTCTCTATTTAAGTCCCTTAGTGGTTGAATTTCTAATATCGCCGAGTTACGTGTTTAACAGTTTTTTTTAGTAGATTTGTTATCCTTAATTTCACACTCCTAACTAAAACTGCTACTCAGATATAGTGAAATGACCTAAAACTTTCGACCACCTATTTAACACTTTTAGGTAGTGAAGTTTCAAAAATCTTTTATTAGTGGTTGCTTATAGAGTAAAAGGAACATGTCTTCTAAATTTCATTGACTTAGAACAACGGCTAGTGCTCGGCGTTGATTATGAGTCAGTTATGATATGTTCTTTTATAAGGAAATATGTTTATATAAGTATGTATACAGGGTGATAAAAAAAATGGGAAAATTTTTAAGAGGTGATAGTACACACCCAAACAAACATTTTGTATCAAAGAATGCATGGTCGAAAACTATACGTAAAAAAGTTAGAGGGCGCCAAAAGTTATGTTCTTATACGAGGCAAAAACACACAATGAACGATTAAGTTAAGTTACGAAAACAAATTTAACGACATTTGACTACAATAAGTACTCAAAACATTGACCGGCAGCTGTTATGCACGCAGTACAACGGCGAAGAACAGATTGGCGAATTTTCTGAATTCACCAGGCACCACCGCGCTCACCAGATCTTTCATGTCTCGATTTTATTTTTGTGGGGACAGCTAAAGGCTCTTGTGTATGATACTCCCATTGAATCCGCAGAAGAACTTGTCGCCAAGCTTTCGGCTGCTGTAGGGGAAGTTCGCGATATGCCTGGTGTGTTTCAGAAAATTCGCCAATCTGTTCTTCGCCGTTGTACTGCGTGCATAACAGCTGCCGGTCAATGTTTTGAGCACTTATTGTAATCAAATGCCATTAAATTTGTTTTCGTAACTTAACTTAATCGTTCATTGTGTGTTTTTGCCTCGTATAAGAACATAACTTTTGGCGCCCTCTAACTTTTTTACGTTTAGTTTTCGACCATGCATTCTTTGATACAAAATGTTTGTTTGGGTGTGTACTATCAACTCTTAAAAAATATTTCCCATCTTTTTTGAATCACCCTGTATAACGAAATGTGATCCTTGTATACTGGCGTAATTATGTGTATGTAAATAATTAATACAGACCATGGTGTTCTATCCAAGTGTTTATATCTTGATGGGTGCTATCATCCCTCTTAATTTGTTTAAACAGTTTAGGAACACTCCTTATACCACTGATTCAAATAAATAAATACTTTTACATTTAATATGTCCCTTATGCAGAAAATTCCGTATTTATAACATTTTATCAATGTTTCCATACATACTTTTCATACTTACACTTTATCAAATTTATATTATATTCTTACATATTTTTTATTATTTTTTTAATAATAAACGAAAATCTATATTTCCTGAATAAAATGTTTAAATACGCTTAAAACTATGTTATATTAAAAAAATTAAAATATTACTAAAAAAGCACTATATCAAATAAAATAAAGAGAATAATTCGTTATTTTTTATGTTTAAAAGGAAGTCGCAGACTTTGGGGCTAATTGAACTTATTGATTTTCGAACTTATTCTACAATTCTATGCTAATTAAACCACAGGGAGACATATTTTAAGAAACTATTTCAAAAGAAATTTCTTCTTCTGTCTTTTTCTCTAAAAGTAGATTTATGCTGCACTACTTCGTTGAACCAAGAAATATTTGTTAGATCGATAATTTAAATTTGTAATATTTAATGTTGAACAGAAAAGTCGTGCTAAACGATTGATATATCAAACATTTTTCAATTGGGATATAAAATACGATGTCATGATTACAGAGTGTACCTGTACTGTAAGTATGTGTTTCGAAACTATGTAAGATATTGATTTTATTATGTCAATAAATAAAACTGATTTCAATAGGTTTTTTATACTCCGGATTAATTGAATTTGTGAAGGTATTCTACAAAAGGTAGAAAATATAGATTTTAAAATAACTATGTATTTTATTATTTAAATAAGCTAATTATTTCTATACCTTAGTTGTTTAATCAACATACCATTTTAATCTATTTAAAAAATCGTACTTTACGGCTCATGGTTTATTTTATAAACTACCACGGCTTTGCTATCTGATATCTGTTCTACTTTACAAAAGAAAAAAGAATGTTAATTTTACTATTACGGTAGTATTTTCATACATTTAATAAAATTTTCATTAAAGAGGAAGCATCATAGTTTGATATTTTATTTATCGTGTAGCAATGAATATCATGTCAAAAAATACTTTTTGGTCGAGAGATGCATTGTTTGTTTGTTTTTAAGCCCCAGGTACTGTACGCTATTTCTTCCTCCCAGCTTATTTTGTGTCGTCTTCAAAAAATAGCGTTACCTTACAGAAGACAGCCGTAAAACAAAGCAGTACTCTATAGCAATAAATACTCTATAGCAATTTTTTTAACTTCTAAGCATCGCACATTTTCAATTTTTATACCGTCGTATTGAAAAAAAAGTTCTTTTATATGCAATTTGTTTGAAAACTGCATCTCCATTTATTTTTGAAATATTAATTTTTTTTTGTAGTTTTTGGATCCATTTGTTTAATAGTTACAACACAAGTACTCCATTTCTGTAGAAAGTAAAGGTAAAATAGTTGTAAAATATTAATTACATATTTCTGTTGCCATTTTTTCATAACAAGCTAAAGAAAATGTAATAAAAATACGGGTTATTTTGAAAAAAAAAATATATATAAACAAATGATTTCTGTTAAAACATGGAGCTATTATAAACTATAATTAATTTTAAGTCTCTATATTAATGTTACAAACAAATGAAGGCCTATGACAGCCTAAATGGAGGCCTAAATTAGACAGTCTTTTTTTTTTTTTTTGGTCAACTTTGTTTAATGACAGCATCTTTTTGCTGCATTTGTGTATTATCTCGCGATAGTGACGTCCTATGCCTACTTTACTGTGGATGTTTAAGAGTGTATCGTAAATGTATTCATAAGCTGATGCGAATGACGTCATTTTACATAAAATAATGAATGCGTTGAATGCGTGTGCAGTAAGCCTTAAAATTGAAATATGTTTTGTACTATTTATATATACATATTTTTTCTTTCCATCGGGGGCGACACTAAATTCTTAAAAAGCAGAATCCCTGTTATCCATTTTGTAAGTATTTTTACTCTCTTCATTTCATGGTAATTGATAAAACATTCAGATGTGCAATTTGCATATTTCATATATTAACGTGTTTTGATACACTAAACAAAGATTCTTTGTTTATTTTCAACTTGGTACATACTTTTTAAGGAACAAGAAAACCAAATATGCAGTCAATAATAAGTTATCATTACGCTTTTGACCATACCCTGTCTGCGTTGTCAAATTTGTCTTAAAATATTCATTTCTTCAACGTCGGAAAGAACTCTGCGATTTTTCAATAGCTGGAAGACATGCATACGATTTTATTCCAAAATTTTAAACTATGATATTTATTAACTATATTGTATTAATTTCTTTAGAAGCCATGGACCATTTTAGAAAATTCTGTATCAGGTAAATAAATGTTGTTACAAACATAACGCGGTACAACATAAAATTTTAAATATTATCTAATGATTGAAATTTTAAATATAATCTAATGATTGAAACAATTAAGATTATTTTTCCTTATTAAACTAAGAGTAATTTTTTGCGAGTGCATTCCTCATATGCAATAATCATCATAAGCAAATATACTGGTAGAATATGTCACGCATACGAAAACTTACGCAATATATAAAATTTTATGTTATTCGACTGATTAAATAAAATCCTGTGTAACAAACTTTTATTGAATGAGTTAAATGACTCAAGTGCTATGCTAAACAAACAAATAAATAACGTTTAATGCATGAATTGCGTTATTTTAATTTCTAACGTCGATCTTAAAGTAATGTTATGCTTAATTAAATAAATAAATAAAACTAATTATCTTGTGTTACTTAACTTTTTTGTTGAAATTAACTACTAGTAAACAATCATTCTTCATTTACGTACTTAAAAAAAAAAAAAAAAAAAAAAAAAAAAAAAAAAAAAAAAAAACTGCTGTTGTCGAAACTATCTGAATGAAGAAACGCACTGAAAAAAGAAAGATAAAAATTAGTTTAATATTTTTTACGGTATAAAAAATTAAACGCATAAAAGAAAACACTTCTAACAATAATAAAATCTTCTAAAATTAAAACCTTTTATTATTATTATTATTATAAGCAGATCCTGTTAAAGAAAGGTGTCACATAGTAGAAAATTTGAGCAGATGTTATTTTTCCAAAAGGCTACACCGAATATCGATTTAAAGTGATACTGAATGAAAAGTCTTAAGAGAAAAATATTAGAATGTGTCTCCAAACTTTAAGGATATGCTTAACCATTGAAACATATATCACTTCAACAACTGCTTGTTCAGAGCTCTCAAGCGAATCGAGTTTCTTTACGGTTCTTTGTCTTTTCTTAATGTTTTTTCTTTGGTACTTGAAACGAAATATGAGGCTTTTGTGCATCGTTGAAATGTAAATGGCCTTACTGCAATAAAATTTGTTTGAACAAAAGAATGATTTAATTCCATTATATTTTTCTTGGTTTTGAAAAAGTAAATTTGTTTTAAACTGGTATGCTTCTTCGTAGTTTTATTTTTTGTTGTTGTCTGATGGGTTTTTTGCTGGAAAGTTTTTGCATAAGCAAAGGAAGTACTTGTAATATTCTTGAGAAATTTTTGCTCATGTGTAAAAATAGTTTCGGAACAAATGTTTTGTTTGCTTTTAATTTTTTTTTTTGTTGGTAATGTTTGTTTAATGTTTTTCCAAAACAATAGTATGCATGGAAAGTTTAAAAAGACGTGTTTAGTTTCTTAATAACACAATTATTACGTTATTGAAACGGAAATTTTAATAGCGAAAGGTTTTAATCGTTTAGAATTTTAGAAAAAGGGTGTGAATAAATATTGGAAGCTTTTTGACATGGTAAAAGAAAATTTTCCACATTCACTAAGTTTTGTAATTTTTATGTGTGTTTCAAATTAACTCAAGTGCATATGACTGTATCTCATCGATTGTTGTATAATTTGAAGAGCAGTTGTGGTTCTGCTTTTTTGTGCGTTAAAGTATCTTTTTCATATAGAAAAATAATCAAATATAAAATATATAAAAATTCGTTTTAAATGATTTCTTCGTTTAAAAGTATATTTAGTATATTATAATATAAATTACTAAAAATAATTTTCTTATATATGGTATTTTTACAATTATAAATTTCCATTTTACAACAAAGGAACAAATAAAAAACTAAATTGATATAATACTTTAGGCCTCTTGGGCTTTAGATTTTTATATTTTTCTTTAGTTAGCATAATTTTGTCTACATATTTTTCTTAAAAAGAAAACAAAAAGTGCTCAATATTGGACGAACAGCTTGCTTAAAAAGAATCAAAACTAGTATATTAGCCATGAATTTGTCGCTTTTAAACATATTATAAGCGTATTACTTGAGTGTTCCTTAAACGAGGTGGTGCTGGCAAAACTACCTATAAATCCGAATCTTTCGACTGAAAATCATGGAAAGTTACGGTAATTAAGCCGATCCAATTCTGCCTTAAATACGGACATTAAACACACATACCCCACACCGCCTCCCCCCAGTCCCCCCAAAATATGCTGTAATTATGGTTGCTCACAATGCAATTATAGCTATTGGAACAGTTAATACGATATAGATCTTTCAACATTTTGAAACATTTATCTTTTCCAACAAATATGTTGTGCATTTTCTGCTGTAATGTACATGTACAATGTAATGCACATGATCTAATTTGTATAATAATAATATTAATAACTAAAAAAAAAACATTGATACATCTTACAATATTGTACCTCATTGAGAAAGTCTATCATTCTTAATATATAAGTCAGTAAAATAAAAAGATTATGTTAAAATTGTGAGAATACTACTAAACATTTCGGCACATTTTATAGCTTAGTCAAATGAACTTGAACTCTCGAGGTCGAAACACTATTAATTATTAAATCTGTATAGTCAATGCGAACTAAAATTCTGATCATGGAAATGATAAATGTTTTTTCCCGTTATTCTCGTGGTAAAAGTGTGATAATTCTGATCTGTACATCTGATGCAAGCATTGTAAAATGTTACGAAAAAAAATTCTAGGCTCATCTTTCTTTTTTTAACGAACTTTTCGTAACGTATTAAAAAAGTATTGTTCTTAAATTAACTAGTGATGACAGCACAAACTAAAATTTTCTGGAAATATTTGTTTGTAAATTATACATCACTATGTGTCGCTTCTTTATTTTAACATGTTCTTTGTGTAAAAATATAATTGCTTCTACTTCATGTTCTCTTTAACTTCTGTCTACGTTTCTACTATTGCATTTTTGACTGAAGTTACTCTGTTGGAATTCAAAGATGGAAACCGTGTTAGACCTGTCAGGAAAAAACATGCTTTACACAATTTACAGGAGCGCAGCGTAAAATTGCATTTAAACTACCAGAAACAGATATGGTGCTAAGATAAGAGCCCCGCATTAAGAACTACCACTCAAGAATGAAGTCTAGGAACATTATTTAGTTGCAATGGGTAATCTCTGCAATCATTGTAAATCTCTCCATTTTAGCAGTGAGATGACTAGAAGAATCATTAATTATTGCTGCCAAAGTGGTCTTAATTTTCTTACGAATCATATTATAATTGCTCAATTAGAAGATTTGTTCATTCATATCCCAATTTTTAGAAAACACTTTAGAAAATATAATAACACAGTAGTATTCTCATCATTTTCAGCAAAGAAGAAGGACATTACAGGTAAAGATTAATTTTGCCTTAAAACATAAGGACAAATTCAACGATACATTTCGAATTTGAGAGCATGCAATGGTGAAGCTCCTTCGTTAAGATAGTTGTATTTTATAGACTCGATGACAACAACGAATTATCGTTTTAGTCTCCAAGAAAATAGTAAATTAACAAAAGTACTATTTCTTTTAAAAGTATGTTGTCTCAAAACACCTATAGCCCTGTCTATTAGACTTCATGCTACAGGCTCATTTTTGGATAATGGATGATAAGACCTGGAGCTGTCATTCATCAGAAAACTTGACAATGAACCAGTGCGTGTATAACAAACACTCTGTTGAAGAAATTGTTTTCAGGTCTGTCGACTGATAGCCATCTGTGATACCTTCATGTTATAGCTCACATAAGCGAAATCACCCAAAGTTGCAGTTCTTTACTATGGTTCAATGGTTCAACCTTTATTGTTCATGAATAGCGAATCAGAGTGTGACATAAAAATGTCCAGCAATTGCTGCCCAGACAAACTAATCATGGCCGTTTATATATGCTGCCACTCGCAAGCTAAATATTAGCACCCAGATGACAATAAATAATTAAATAAGCTGATATCCAATAATAATAAAGAGGGAACTTCTTAAAAAATCATAAACATTTTTAATAAATGATCTATTTATTAAGATTTTTATGGTGTTTTAAGAAGTTCTCTTTTTCTTAGACATATGAGCGTTTGTTACACCTTTACCAATCTAAGAAACTATTTTAACAATGCATTATATAGTTTACACATTAAAATTATGTATGCTACAAATTCAAAACTTCGAAAATAATATTAAGCGGAGAGGATTTTTTTAAACACATCCTGTTGCTAAAGTGATATTGAAGGAGAATGAAAGGAGAACGCAACTTCAACCAAATGGTACAAAATACCATTCAACATGTTACTCACTCCTGGATTTTTTTTCTCTTTTTGAACATTCGGAAATATTCCTCAGCGGATCACTAGTATATGATATGTTTTTGTAATTAGAAATATTAAACAAATATTTGTAGTTATCTTGTTATCTAGTTATTTAAAAAAAAGATTATGCAATAGTAAATGTAAAAAGTGTAAAGTTTACGTTTCAGAGGATTAATTCTTTTAAAACAAAATATAGAAAATGAGGCATTAATAAAAAAGTTTTCTTACTTATGAGTTTTTAAAATTGTAAATTCGTATTGCGAAATTCCACGTACATGTTTGGCAAAGTAATATTCGCAACGCAAACCTTTAAGTAATACTAAATATAAATTTAAAATGCAAAAAGTATAAATTATTATATTATTATTTATGAAATACAGTAACAAAAACAGTATCGCAAATTATTTAAATTAAAATAGGAGATCAAAAAATATTTTTATTCCAGTAAGAGAAAAAAAATGCTATACCCTATTCATTTTTTAAATGAAAAATATACCGGGTGTCCTAAAAATGACTGACTGATTTTAAAATTCAATAACTTGCAAACGGTGACAGATACTTAAAAAATTCTAGCAGGAGAGTTATGCATAAGCTCAAAAATTTGTTTGATTTTTCAGTGATTTTCGATTTTAGTTCGAATTACAAACAATAGATGTCGCTGCGATCAATAGACGTTAAATTCAGGCTCGATTTTTGGTACTTCGGGACCCATTCAATACATTTTAACAAGGCCAAAAAATCGAGCCTGTATTTAGCGCCATCTATGCTTTCAGCGCCATCTATTTTTGTAATTCGAACTAAAATTGAAAATCACTGTAAAAAAAGTTTTGACCTTATGTATAACCCTCCTGCAATTTTTTTTAAATATCTGTCACCGTTTGGAAGTTATTGAATTTTAAAATCAGTCAGGCCTTTTTAGGACACCCGGTATATTATACATGAATAGTTTTCAAAACCAATCATTCTAAAATATTTTAAGTACATCGAATATTTTTTATATACGAAATGCATTATTGAAAATGCAGAAATAATCATGAATAAAACGTAATACACAACACCATAAAAATTATTTATATTAAAATAGTGGATCAAACAAATATTTCTCCTTATAGTAAAGCCTCTTTTCCTATACACAATTCATTATTACACGACTCTGTTTAACTGAGAGATTCGATATGTGTCAGCAGAATCTGCAGATTACGATTCTACTATTGCATTAAGGAACGCTACCTAATCGAGAAGAAATTAGGACACTGATGTCCAGCCAGGCTTAAAACGCCGTAAAGAGACCTAATTCGTAAGCAGTGTTTGATTGTGTGCATCGGAAACTGATTAAGATTCATTCCGAGTCAGGGAATGGTGTTTTCGGGGTATAGAAATGGTAGTATTCTGAGCAGAAACAAAGAGTAGAGACAAAGAGTTTAATTAAACCGTATGTACGTAGAAGTCACCGGACCGTATAAGAGCTTGATGTTAAAAATTAATTTTCAACACAGTGTAATCTAGAATATAATATGTATGAAACGTATTTGAAATTGGATGAAAATGGTGGTCTAGAATATTTTAGATATGCATACTAGGCCAAATACATTTAAGTATTTGGCATACATTTAATACATTTAATACTATTTGAAATTAATTTCAGTGATTTGAACTTTTTGTACTAAAATATTATATTTATGATTTTTGTCTTTAATAATGGAATAAAAATGTATCAATAGTAAATATTAAAATTAAATCTTGTTTAATTAAACGATAAGTACGTAGGTATCGCCGAAGAATAAAATAACTCGCTGGTTAAAATTTTAAGTATTATATAGGATATGCGTAATGTAAGTTGTAATACTTTTGTAACCTATTTGAAATTCATTGAAAATGGTAGTTTGGAATATTTTGGATATGCGTAGCCATGGTTAGTTTTAAAACGTTTTTTAAATCCATTCCATTTATTTAAATCATTTAAATATTGTGTTTATGATTTCAGATTTTATAGTTTGATCTAACGATATTTCTTCGGTATCACAAAATCAAATAAGGCCTTTTTGTTGAAAATTTTCAGGGTATGTAAGATATGAGTAATCCAAGATGTATGTTTGAAATCAATCGGGAATTCAATAAGAGGTGGTATTCTGGAATACTTTTGAGACTTATATCATTCTGACACTTACATTTAAGTAAAACATTCAAAGTACATTTCATTTACTTGAATGTATTAAATTAAAGCCATTCAACAGTATTTCTACTTTATGAATCCCATTACTCACTAGTTGGATGTACCAATCCCAGAACTTTTTTCTATCTCATACATGTTAATTTAATAGTAACATAATTAAATAATAAATATTAAATAATTTAAGAATAACACAGTGCCAAACTTAAATGACAATCTGTGCCCACAATGAGGATTCGAATGTTATGAAATCGCGTGCAGTAGTTCTTGAGATATCACTATTTCTAAAATCCTGTAAATCATGCAATATGCAGCATAGCAGCGCCTTCAGTTGGGTGATTTATACCAATATCTAATCAGCAACACTTTATATCAACGTCTAACTGAATCTGAAGTTTGATGAAAATCCGTACGTTAGTTTTGAGATAGAGCTATAGCGAAAATCATGAAAAATCTAGCATAGAAGCTCTTCCTATGGGGCTATCTATATGAAAACCTAATAATCAATTTCTTGTGTCAACGTCTAACTGAATCTGAAGTATGATCTGTAGAAAAAAAATGTCCTAATTCTATGTCTAACTGAATCTGAAGTATGATCCTGTTGAAAAAAAATGTCATAATTCTAAGTCTAACTGAATCTGAAGTCCGTAACGTTGAAAAAAATGTCCTAAATCTGTCAGTCTGGCACGTTTGAAAATTCGCCTTCATTTTGCTGGCCAAGACCGAGCCCTTCCATAATTCTAATCCTTCCCCGTCTTCTTTATTAAGGTTAAAAATATTACAATGGAAAAATTGCAATATTCAGACGGAGTTCTATCTTGAAATAGAGCTAGTGAGGAAATCGTAAAAAATGCAGCACAACAGCGATACCTGTTGGGCGATGTACACCAAAGTCTAATCAGCGCCAGTTTATATCAAGGTCTAAATGAATCTAAAGTTTTCTGATATTCCGCGTATTAGTTCTTGAGATAGAACGCCTAAAAATTTTTGTCACATAACAGACCGACTCACAAACTCACACACATAGTAACAGGCAGACTGACAGACACACATTTTCTAATAACCATCAAATAGTGTTTAGAGCCGTCTAAAGCGTTTAAATCCATCGAAAGCCGGAAGTCGAAATTTGTCGCGTATCTACTATTTTCTTCTTTTAAACATACAAGGTGAAACCCGTCGAATTTCGACGAAAAAAATTTTTACAAATGAACTGTAGCATCAAATTTATAATACATCGGCAACAATAATTACAATAAAATATCCATCTTACACTTGTTAGTTTAACTCTCCAAAGACATATTTTAACCTAAGATTAACAAAATACTTTTTTCATAAACTTCAACTGTTAAAATTATTGAAAAATTAAACTTTATTCATATACGTAATCAGTAAGTAACATATAATCAAGATAAGTAGATAAGTAATTTTGATTAAGTTATCAATTGATGTACGGATAGTATTACGGAATAATAAAATCATCAAAAGTGATTTCACCTTGACATAATCATAGAATGTTTCCGCTTTAAATCTAAACCGAATCAACTCATTTTCTACCTTTCACATCCATATTAACCATTTAAAAATATTTTAACGCGCAATAGGTTATTAATAAATATATTTTAAAGCTTGAAGTCACGTTTGTCAACTATTACAACCTTCCATGTTAAAATTCCCACTCGTGATTTGAGGTCTTAGATATCTCTGTACCTGCGCTTAAAAATTCCAGAAATTTATAACTTTTAGACGTATTCAAGGGGAAATATCTCATTTTAGCAAATAAAATTATCGTTTTCTTTTAAATATGACGTCATTTTCAGTCGCTGAAATATTTAGCCTATTGTCTCAAACTCAATATCAGCGAAATGAAAAAAATAGTGAAATATAACAGCATCATCAGGGAAATTTTGTCTTTTTTTAAAGTGTAACGTCATTTTCTGTACAAATTAAAAAAAAAGATATTTTTAATTGTAATGAGAAAATGGCATCAGGAAGAATATAATCAATAAATATAACTAAACCACTTTTAAAAGAAATGAAGTATTTCAGTTGCCACGATTAGAAAATTGGTATTAAAAACTATAAAAAAAATAATATCTCAAAAATAAATTGAGATACAGCTTTCAAACAAATTGCATTTAAAAGTGCATTTTTTTCTGCATACGAAGGTGTAAACCTTTAAAATGTGGGATGTTTAGAAGTTTAAATATTTGCAGTAGCGAAAATTGCAAAACCGAAATTTCATTTCAAATTTTAAAGTGTTGCCATTCGCAGAATGACGTATGCGTTACGCACAGATATGTTTGTCCTTTATAATATAGATATGAAAGTAAAAATGGGATAAATACGAGTATGAATAAATAAAATATATGAACAATAAAGATTTTAATTAAACTAGATATGCGTAGTAGGTACTACAGCACATAAGATTCCGTCATTAACAACTAATGTACATCACTTTATAGACCACATGTAATCTTATACAAAATGAGATGTTGGTAATCTGTTGATGTTTAGTGAAATTGGCACTCTAGAATATTTTAGATTCACAAACCGTGACATTTCAGTTAAAGAAACTCTTCAATATTTATTTCATTTTATTAAACAGATTGCATTAAACTAATTAGAAGCTGTTTGTACTTTTTTGTAAATTGAATAAATATGAATAATATTTAATTTAATTAAATAAGATATACGTTAAAGTCATTGGAGCATATCAGTTAGCTGTTAAAAATGAATTTTCAAGACTATGCAGGATACAAATAAATATAGAATTGAATATATTCCTAATTTATTTGAAATTTAATGAAAACAAGTAGGGGGTCGTACCCGGGCTTCCCGGGTTAAAGAATATAGGTGAAAACATTTTTTGCAATTGAAAACTAATATTTTTTTTTATGTGCAATAAATTTTTTAGACTGCCCACTTATATTAAAAAAGCATTTTTCATATGAAAAATACGAATTATACAATCAAATAATTTTGTTTTAATTTATCAAAAACGATATTTTCTTATTAGCCACATGCTAAGAGTTATTTGACCAAGATTTTGCTACTTATGGCATCCTTTTATATTCTGATAATTTCAGATCTTATACATGTCTGTTAAATTTGCGTTTTATTTATGTTTTTTTATTTATTTATTCATAGGGAAACATTTTTAATGGATATTACCCATAAAAAATTATGAACACTTTATTTTGTTTTAAGGGCCAACGGATTAATCTTTCGTAACCGAGATCCGCGCGATATAGATAAAGTTAAAAATATTTCATGCTTTAAAATTGTTTTTAAAACCATAGAGAATCAGTAAACTGAGATGAGCTATGCAAATAAATTCCATTTGAAAAAAAAAAAAACCTATTTTGTGATAAAAAAAATAATAATAAATTATACGTTTGCAAATATGTTAGATTTGTGTTTTTTCAATATTATTATTTTATTTGTTTATAAAAGAAGTATTAATTTCGTTAATTTGTCTTTCACAAATATGTTTGTTTGGAGGTTTTTTTAATAATATTCTTTTATTTGTTTATAAAGGAGGTATTAATTTCGTTATGTAAAAATAGTCAGAAACAAATGCTGAACAATGCTTGTTGTTTTATGTGCAAAATGTTTATTATTATTATGTTTTGAAACCGGCACGTGATACGATAAACTTAAAAAAAATAATGCTTAAAAATTATTTTAGAAAATATAATACATCAGTCAATTAAGGTATAGTTTTTAAACAAATTGCATTTGAAAGTAAATTTTTTCCCTATGCGACGAAAATTGAAAATATACGATGGTCAGAAAATTAAAAAATTGCAGTAGCGAAAATTTCAAGACCGAAATTTGATCGTGAAATTTTGCCATTCGCAAAATAACGTCATCGTTACCCACAGATACGTTTGTTCTTTATAATATAGATACTTAATCAGCAAAATATAATAAAAATCAGTTATTAAGATGTGGTTATCAATTGAGGCTCTTATGCTTGGTATTCCGGAATGAAAAATAGCAATTTTCACCTTCTCAAAATTTTCATACGCCCTTCTCATATCAATATTCAAAAATTTTTTTAAAAAATTGTATTTTGTTTGATCATTTAAAAATCATTTTAACTCAAAACTTGAAGTCAGGATTGTCAGCAACACCTTTTATGTGAACAGACGCACTCTTTACTTGAGATTCTAATCTCGATTCCGGAGAGTAAAAATTTCCGTAATTTATGCTTTTTTGACGCATTTGTGTTAAAATGTTTAGTTTTATCTAAAAAAAAAAAAAAAAAAGACCGTTTCTTTTCAATATGACTTCATTTTCACTTAAATAAGCATTTCGCCTATGTCTGAAACTTAGTATCAGTACACATACAGAAGGAGAAACAATATAGAAAATTTATGAGGGAAAATGCGTGTTTTCAAAATCAGTATGTCATTTTCCGTTAATATTCCCCTAATATAATATTAAGCTCCTATGGTATTTTACGCCACTAAACCCTATACAACAATTTTTATCAACAATTTTGAATTTTTATCAGAAAATAGCATGAATAAAGATAAAAATACCTCATTATTTTTCTCTTGTCTGCAATAATAATAGCTATCTAATTTTCACCATTTTGAAGAAATTTCATAAAATGCTTTTAAAATTAAAATATAAAAGTGGGGATAGTAAAAAAAAAAACAGATAGTGCGATCACATCTACAAATGAACAGCTTTCAGTTTAAAAAAAGAAAATATTAGTAAAATTGGTTCAGCAGAAAGATTAGGGCAGATGACTAAAAAACACACTTTTGTTTTGAATATATAGATTATATAAAATTAGGTAAAAATTAAATTAAGCAAATTATGTTATTTTGATAAAATTATAGTAGAATGTCCTAAAGAACAGTATTAAAATTTTTTATCCGAGAGAATTTTGGACAAAAATTCCAGGAACGTGATAGCATTTTAAACCTCGAATTATTCGTTTGCTTGTCTAACTCGGCGAAGGAAATCCATTCAGGCAAGAATCATCAATTTCTGTGGCTATTATTTGCATGTCATCTCTCTTTTATAAAGACACTCTAATTTTTTGTAAAACATTGCGTTTTATCAGTGTAGTGATTTCGATTACATTTTTTTTTCAAAACTGAAGCATTTTCACCTGTGAAGAATTTCAAAGAAGCTGGGCTGCGAAAATGACGCACTTCTACAAAACATAATTCAGGTTTAAGAATTAAAACACATGTTTTTTAATATAATGACGTCATTTGTATCCGCTAAAACAATGACGTCATTATCACGGAATAACAGACAATATTCTTTACATAGACCATATTTTAATTTCAACTTTTTTTTTCAGGTTGTATGAGAAAATGGCAACAAAAAGATACATTTATTAAAATATACATATCTCCTATTTTCGACTATTTTTCGTTTACTTTTAATAGAAATGGGGTACTTTTGTTGCCACGATTAGAAAAATGGTATTAAAAACTACAAAAAAATTAATATCTCAAAAATAAATTAAGATACAGCTTTCAAACAAATTGCATTTAAAAGATCAGTTTTTTCCTTATACGACGGTATAAAAATTTAAAATGTGCGATGTTTAGAAGTTTAAAAATTTGCAGTAGAAAAAATTGCAAAACCAAAATTTTATTTCAAATTTCAAAGTGCTGCCATTCGCAAAATGACGTATGCGTTACGCACAGATATGTTTTTCCTTTATAATATAGATAGTACTGGGATATATTTTAGATTCTCATACTGGGACAATTACATTTAAGTAAACTCTTCGAAACTCATTTCATTTATATGAAGTAGTTGTATCAAAAGCCTTTTGCAACGATTGTAATTTCGCTTTTATACTAATGAAGAATTTTGAGAAAATAGTATATATATATATATATTAATTCAAATGTACATAGAAATCACTGTAGCGTATAAGAACTTGGTATTAAAAATTAATTTTAAGCACTATTTAGGGTATTCATAATCTATAATACGGTATCTTTATAATATATTTAAATTAGATGAAAATGATAATCTGGTATTATTTAAAACACACATACCGTAGAATTATATTTCAATGAATTATTTGAAATTCAATTCATTTATCTGACTGAGTTAAAGGCGTTTAAAAATAATTTCACTTTTTAATGTTCATCTTTATAAAAGGAAATAATATGAACAAGATGGAAATATGATTAATAAAGAATTTAATTAAAACCAGATGTACGTAGGGCTCACCGGAGCATATATAAAATATTTCTGTTCATAATTAATTTTTAGCTCTACGTAAACTTGTGTAATCATGATAATGTACACTTAATGTTTATTACTAATTTGATTAAAATTGTACTAAAGATATTTTAGCTTTGCATATCAGAGTAGTTACATTTTAGGTATTCACGATTCCTTAAATTTATTTGAATTCAATTCATTTATTTAAATTGATTAATTTAACTTTTGTGCTTTATTAATTCGTTTTTCGCACTAATACTATATCCGTGTGTTTAACTTTTTTTAAAATTAAAACTAAATAAATTAAGTTATTTATACATAAAAATGTACGTAAATGCCACTTACGTGTGTTATAACTTCTCTTTAAAAAATAATTTTCTAAATTTTTCAGAATATAAAAAAGGTACGTTTGTAGGATTCATTTTACATGTCATATTTTAATATTTTGAGAGCTGAGGCTGCATTATATCTTTATTCTCGAGCAAGCTCATTACGAAAAGTATTATACAATAAAATGTAACTTAGTCTTATTAAATGATTACTTTAATTACACTAAAAAGCGTTTTTTTATTTTTTAGATATTTTTCTTAATACTTGTTCGTTGATCAATGTATGTACTCTCGAATATTTTCTGACAATTTACTAACTTATTATTTAAAAAAAAAGTAAGTTTGAATGCATTTTTTTACGTATTAAAATAGTGTTTGTATAAACAATGTATGCAAAATTTTGCAAAAGCATTTGGAAATTATTACAACTCTCATATAACTATCCAAACTTACATAAAATATATTGAACAATCTACTTGAATTCCATTCGAATAAGCTAATTTAGTGAATTTCATTGAAGAAGGTTATAATTTTCAATGGACTCAATACGTTTTAGGTAGATTTTTTATGAAATACTACCTATTACATTCTCCCCAATCTTGGAATTTTTGAAACAATTTTCTGATCTACACCAATCATGACCCCTAGAACTCAAAACCACCTTCAGTAAAAAAACTTTATATATATGTATATATCTATATACATATGTATGACTTTCTTCTGGATAGGATAACTTCCACAATTCTGCACAAATCTCTTCCAAACTGATGCATAAAATCAATGGGCAATAAATCTCGGTCAAGTTCGTTAATGGGCAAAATCGGACCAAGATGATGGAAATAGGAAGGGGTTTCATGAAAAACGAAAAAACCCATTACTTCCTAAATTTTCTACATATCAAATTGGTATAAAGATTTTATTACTTCTAAAAATATAGCAAAAATTTTATGTATCACAGATTTTTGATAAAATTAAAAATGGGCTCATGAGGCGTAAAAAAATAGGGTTTTTGATAGAAAAAATTCATCACTTCGTCAATTCTCAAGATATCAAATCCAATTAATTTTATTATAAATCTCCTTAATATTATCTATAACTTTTATATTGACAAGTTTTTGATAGGACCAGTTTGTACCGCAAAAAAATTAAAACGAAAACAAAAAAAGGGTGGGGGGGGGAGAGAAGAAAAAAATCCATAACTCCATCAATTCACAAGATATAAAATCCCCATGAATTTATCATATACCTTCTTAATATTGTCTAAGACATTTATATCGACAAGTTTTTGATAGAACCAATTCTTACAGCAAAAAAATAAAAAATAAAATACATAGCGGTTGAAGAAAGAAATAATCTTATTAAGGGTGTATTCAAATCCAACTGCTTATTTTCTTACTCATTTTTAAGTTGGTTTTTGCTCTCAAACGCATCCAATTGCCAGATTCTCTTATTCAGAATCTATATAATGTACAGTAATGATCGATTTTTTGATAGAGGTAGAATATATTTCAAAAAATGATTTCAAAGTGGGCATTTTGAATAGAATTTCCCGAAGCGATTGTGTTACAAACGAAAAATATCGTCCTATTGAGAAAATAATTGTTTTTATATTAAGTTTTAATTAATTGAATGAAAAATAAAAACACAGGTCTCTTATAAATCTCTTCAAAAATCCCGTCAGCAGAATTTATATTTTTTCTTTTATAAATTAATCTGAAAATGTACCTTAAAATTTTGAGTTGTTGAGCATGGAAAAGTCTTTTTTTTAATACCGCCTTCACATGATTCTGATAAAACCAGCTATTATATAAAAATCAAATAAAAATTCGTCAAAAGCGGCCAGATAAAATTGTTAAAGTGGGTTTATCTCTAATCATGATTTATTTTTTGTTGGTGAAATTAGTATACTTAACTTCAAAATCTACATCCGCATGTAGGCCGTGCATGCACGGATTTTTCATTCCTCGATTTTTTTCTTGTATTTCTTAGAAATAATCCATTGGGTATACATTTTTTAATTTGCTGCTAAAAAGAGATTATTTAACGAAATTGCTGAGCATAAAATTTATACTTAAAAATGTTATAAACATTATGATCAAATTATAAGAAAATGTTTAAACTTTGCACAAATGATTTTAAACTAGCTACATAATTTCAAGTTGTACAAACTACTTGTATTAATTTCCTTTTATAATGCTATTATTTAAACTGACTTAACTTCCTGTTCGTCTTTCGAAATCTTCGTCGATGTATTATTAAATATATCTAGCCATTCATGAGTTTACTCATTAAAATTAATGCTTAACCCAATAGAAGTTCACAGAAAGGGAATTTTCTTTAAATCGCCTTAAATGTTTTAAAAAAATTTCCAGAATGATTAAAATTTACATGCTGTTATAAGAACATAAACTAAACTTATGTTAAATACATTTAACAATTGGTTATTAGTTTAAACTTCATTTGTCAAATATTCCTTGTGTTGTATTCTATATATTTATTGTTCAATATCGAAAGCTTCAAAAGTTCGCATCAAAAGTAAAATCTAACCTCTTCTGACCCAATTCGCATTTTTCACACAAATGTTACCATTTTTAGGATTAAGGTTCTTTATGGGGCTAGAAAACTTTATATATATTCATTTATTTTTAAAACTAAAAAATATATAGAATTTTGGTGTGTCCAATATAACGGACATTGAGTCTTAGTCCCGTAAAAACCATATTATTGAATTACATGATTCTGAATGAAAAATTCTTAATTGCAAAATTTTCTTTAATTATAAATGTGTTTTTATCGGTCATACATCACCTTTAAATATTGCACAATTATAGTTTTTTCATTATCTAAGAGAAAAAGTATTTTTGGATGAGATTTATTTGAAATCTATAAATCAATTTAGTGATTTTTAAATAGTTTTTTTAAAGGAATAAAAAATCTATCACATCAATAAAAGTTTTTTTCTAAATAAAATTATAAATAGTCAGTGGCATGGTTATCACAATTGACATTTGGATGCCAAAAGGAAATTAAAAAGAAATAAAACGCAGTTTATTTATATATCTTAAACCTTAAATGCCTGATTTTTTAAAAATCGTTGTAATAATGTTTTTCGGCTTTCATTTTTTAACTTTCATTTTTTAAATAAATCATGGGAAAAATACTTTAAAAAATCATATTTTGTTTTAAGTATAGTTTACGGCTAAAAAACAGTTTATTACTAATCGACAATACTGGTGTTTAATTGAAAAAATAATTTCCTTTGATAAAATTCTATAATATTAAACACACAAGAATTTTAGGAATTATAATAAGAAATAAATTTCACTTGCTCACTGCAGGTCAAAATAGGGTATTTCGCAAGCTTCTAAACAAAACAAAAAGAACAAGTAGCAGCATTTGAAAAAAATAAATTTATCTTTATTCTTAAACAGCACAAGTGTTGCCATCTAAATGTTGAAAATCGATTTAATAATATTTTCAGAATGTATTTTATTGGTAACATTAGCCATTATAGCTAAATTATTATTCTAATAGTATTTTAGAGCCTAAATTGGGTGTGTTGCCGAAAAGCAACACCAGGCATTTAAGGGTTAAATTATTATCTTCAGTTATATTTTCTTTCATTATAAATGTGCTATTATCGTTCCTACATCACTTGTAAATATTGCACAATTTTAATTTTTCCATTATCAAAGAGAAAAGGTATTTATGGATGAAATTTATTTGAAAAGTATAAATCAATTAAGTGACCTTTTAAATTTTTTTTAAGGAATTAAAAAAAATCTGTCACATCATTAAAAGTTTTTTTTAAGAAAAATTATAAAGTTAGTGGCGCGGTTATCACAATTGACATTTGGATGCCAAAGGAAATAAAAACGAAATAAAATGCGGTTTATTTATAATCTTAAATTATAATCTTCAATTATATTTTCATTAAAATTTTATTTCCGTTTAAATTCGATTAAATTAGCTAATTTAATTATAAACAACTTACGAACACTAAAGAATATAAAAAAGTTTGCATTTATTTTTAATAGTTACACGAATATACAAATACAAGTTGCATTTCATACTCACTTATTTTACTTACTTATTTTACATGCTTACTTATTTTATTTTATACTTAGCAAATAATATGAGATCGCTACATAGGCTTCAGAAATCAGATTTTTGGCGTCATGTACCTATTCCTTTCATTACAAACTTTGCTGATATCAGAAGTGTGTTTTTATCGTTTATACGTCACTTCCAAACATCACATGAATTCAATTTTTGCATCATCAAATAGAAAAAGTGTATCTTAACTAAGAAAAGTGTTGATCAATTTAGTAATAATAATAAAAAAAATATTAGCATTTTTTTAAACTCTTCTGAACACCAGTCATTTGTTTGTTAGAAGAATGATAATAAATAGTGGCACAGCTACCACAATTGGCAAGTAAATGACAACAAGAAATTTAAAAGAAATCAAAATGAGTTTATGTGGAATCTTATACCGCTATCTTTAATTATATTTTCTTAATTTTCTTTTGCTAATTAAATATGCTTAAATTTATTAATTCAATAATAAATAGTATAATAACAGAAAAATAATACCAAAAATAGTTATGAATAAGAATAAAACATTTATAAAATCTTAATTATCTACATTTTCAAATGCTGCGCACAATGTATATATATATATATATATATATTTCACTGAAATCCAAAATTTAACAATGTACTGACTTAGAACAAGCATTTTATCAGTAAAATTGTACATTTTTAGGATAATATTTAAATATTTTTTTTATTTATTTAAGAATATATATTATCTACTTCTGTATATTATTTGTTTCAATAGTGTTGATAATTAATTATAAACAAATGTCGCTCTTCAGTATACTAGAAGAGTCTACTATGAATAAAAACAACTGATGAAGACCCAACATCCAATAGAATGGACATTAAAAAAAGTTGTTTATTCTCTTAAACATACATTAGATTACTTAAACTGTGATGTCATTTCATTGATACAACACTTAACATTAGATGTATGTAGCATTAATATCAAAATACTTTTAAAAATATAAAAATTAGCGTTAAAACTATCTATTTGCCTTCAACAGTCTTTCTCTTGTTGCCTGCCACTTTCAAATGATTAAAATAGGTGTTTAGCTGTTGTTTTTATTATTTCGGCGTACGTATAGTAGCACTAGACTATCTAGTATAATGGACAGCAAGTATTTACAAGTTCCAACTGAAATTGAGTATTTTACATAAAAAATAAACATGTCCAATAGAATGAACGCGGGGTCTCAGGAGGATTTCAAAAGTTTGCATCAAAAGTTAAAGCGATAAAAAGATCTAAGGGTTGGAGCGATTTATAGTTTGCAGATTAAACACATAGCTCGGTGTTTTCACTAGCGGATACATGCACCGTAGTGTTATCTAGGAGAGAAGTGGTTAATATTAATCGTAATGTGGGATTACAAACGGAACGTATGGAATAAAAAACCTAATCGGACATGTCAGTCCCAGAACAGATCTCATAGTCGTTAGTACTCGAACTAAAACCTAATTGAAGTCGAAAAGTAAACTAAGATTGCAGCATTGAGTATTTCAGTATGATGTTTTCGCATTATCTCTATTTAGTCGAGTCTTTTATGATCTCCTTACTCATCAACGACTTCCCGGCATCCCACTCACGCGGGGCTGTAGAATTCTGGACGACTGCTGTACAACAGCCGAATACCTTAATTTATCTCATCCCGAAAATGGAAAAAATTGGCTGTCACACCGTGCGTCCCACTTTACGGAGGAATATTCCCATTTTCAACAGTTTATTGACGTCGATAGAAAGAAAAAGTATATGAAGTTTGTTCCAATATTATGCATAACTAAGTACAATTTTCTATAATATACAAAAAAAAAAAAAAAAAAAAAATTGCAATTTAAGAAATTACAACGACCATTTGGAAAATTATTTTTCCAAAGACAAAAATTTAAGACATAAAAAATTGCACGGAGTTGATCATACATTACGTACGCCATGGATTACATTTTTCGGTACTGTAAATTTTTAAACTTCTACGTAGCTGGTCGTTCATTACGTATGCCATGGATTAAACATTAATATTCCTGGGCCAATTTTACATGAAATTTCATTCTTAAACTTCTAAACATCCAACAATATTATTTTCTACACTGTTGTACAGAGAAAAAACTGTATTTTTAAATGCAATTTGTTTGAAAGCTGTATCTCAATTTGTTTCTGAGTTATTAATTTTTTTGTAGTTTTTATTACTTTTTTGTCATAGTGGCAACACTCTGTTGTCCATCTCTGTTGAAAGTAAAGGGAAAATACAGATTACTGTATAGACCAATCAAAAAACGAATAAAATGAGGATTGAACCAGAAAACGAATAAAATGCGGATTCAACCAATAAAACGCTTCAGATATGTTTTTGATTTCCTACCCTGACATAGAACAATAACAGTTTTTCCAAATGGTTACAAAACAATTGCTTTTACAGAGCCCCCTTCCTGCGGAATATCTCAAAATTCAACTGGGACTTGCTGGTCGTAGCCAAAAACACATACATATGGAATTTGGTTCGATTCTATACTTAACTCCATATAATTTTCGATAATACAATAATGAAAATCGCTATTGCAGCACCCTCTTCTGGCGGAATATTCCCAAATTCGAGTGAGAACTGCTGGCTATAGCCCAAAACCTATCTATAAAATTTCCTTCTATTTTATAAATAATTTCGTACACTCTTCGATTATACAAAGATGATACACGTATACACACGGTCACTCAGATATTTTCTGAAAGTCGATTTTTCGGGATCTCTGATCCCGAAAACGTGTAAATCTATCAGAAACCAGAATTCTAAATAAAATTTCGAGTACAATACTTTCTTATATTATAGATAGAAGAAAATTATTACTGGTAAACGTCTATCTTAGAGGAATCCACTTCAAAGTAAATATAGAAAGCTTAATACATTTTACATGATATACGCTTTTCAGTGAGACTAACAGCTACTTATGATCATTGTGCCTATTGCACAAACCACACGATGTGTTTTGGCATGCTAATAGTTTTGCGTTGTCCATTCTATACACTGATAACTATGAAGCAAACTGATGAGTCATTCGACCATTTTCATAGAAAACGGTTACATAACGTAATTTAACGCTGTTCAAATAATATTATTTCCCATATTACTGTCGGAATAGAGTTAAAGTACAGTTATGCAACTATGTTTTGCAAAAGCAGTTGAATGGTTGTACATCTTGCTGCAAATTTTTAACAGTGTATGCACACTCTACGTTATTATTTGTTGTAGCACCTTCTATTGTTGAAAATTAATAATTACTTTTGTTTCATTTCTTTCAAAAACCAGTGTCATAGGAGTTAATAATCTGGAAACTACAAAATTTTCCAACACAGGAGTGATTACAGTTTGAAAGCAAAATGGGGCCGAGAAGTTATGAAAGTAAAATACAAATCCGATATTAAATGAAGAACACAAAAGAATACAAAGAAGCGGCAAACGGATAAAGGTCTTAGGAAGAATTAAACTTAAAACAGGCTGTTAACGTTTATTATTTTTGTTTTAATTTGAATTTTAAATTAATTTAAGCGTTAATGTTAATAGAAGTTCATGCAACACACATAAATTTTACTTAAAAAGTTTCAAATCCTTCTGCTATATGTATTTCTTAACACTAACATCACGAAAACAATTTCGTAGTATATTGTTACATTGTTTATGTATGTGTATATAGTGTTTTAAAGAAGTTTCAGGTGGATCTACTGTAGTTTTCCAATTTAATGTATGTGTCGAATAGTGCGGTAGCTTCACAGATTTAACCACGGTAATCGAGTTAAACCTGTAATTATTTTTAACGCTGTGACATTCAACGAACAAATATCTTTAAAATATCATATAAATTGAACTTGCGTATATTAATAACGATATGTAAATAAAGAATTCGATGGAATAGTTTAACAACAAAATTTAAATTCATTCAGCTATGTTTGATTTTTATTAGTATAATCCATATTTCATTCATTAATATTATCCATAGCATTGATGCTTTCTTCAAAAATATTTTCCCTTTAGTTCAGCGATTCAAAATGTATAGTGTTTATTAAATAATACCATGACAAAACACTATTTGATATAATTTTAGACTGAAATATCATAATTTAATTCCCTTATTAAAAACAGTTTCATTGTGTTACAAAATGGAAAATGTTGTAAACAAAGTATTACAAAATGCAACATTTTTACAAAATATCAAATTTAAATAACCCGATATTTTACTGGATGCAAAAATCCTCAACATTTAATATTTTGAAGATTAAAATTTATCTGCTTTATATGATGTGCCTTATTTTAAAATATTAAATAAAGTGGAAAATATTCTGTTTTATTCCCAGAAGGAAAATATTTTGTTGATTGTTTTGGTAAACAGTAACAAAATGTCAAAATAAGCAATTTATATTTGATTTAGGAAAGTTCGTAAAAAAATTGCTTTAATAATACCGAAGAATAAAATCAGGATTCTACAACTAAATGCAGATTTATTGTGCCTTCAGCATAATGCATTGTAATTTTAGGATATTTTGTGATTGCATTTAAATCTTGTTGCATGTTTATTCAGCATATCAATAAATAAATATTAAATGTTATTAAATTTTGGACCTCACTGAATTAAAACGCAAAGCATATTTTCTTATTTTTTGCTTTTGTATATATTATTCGGTCTTTGAGGAAAAAATCTCAGCTACTAATTTTTTTCTGTAAATAGTCGTATAAAAATGTGTCTGGTACCAATCGATTAGTAACAACGTTTATTAATACATACTAAACTCAATACGGTTAGATTTTGAAACATAACTTGAAATTTACTTGACAAAATGAACTATAATTTTAGTTTTATATTTTTGAAGTTCCTCAAAATTCATTTTTGTAAACAAGAAAAAAAATAGGACAATTCATTTACTTTTTTCGAAAATAAATTTCGAATGCATACATATCGAAATTACAGTTCATTAAGCTAAGTAGCTTTTAAGTTATGTTTTAAAAAATTACACGCATTGAAAATCGTTTTGCAATGATTAAAAATGCATTTAAAATTACAAGTTTGAAATTTTATTTCAAATTTTTTTACCATTTGGCAAAGATATCAGGGGTCGTACATTTCCTGCATATAATTTAAAAGGCTCAGACATGCTACAGCTATTTTGTAACAAGGTGGGAATTTCTTCGGTAACGAAATAGTTTTAAGATATAAAATTAAAATAGTATTAGACATAAATATGCATATAACGTATTTACATCAAGGTTCGTGGATTTTATTCAGAATTACCTTTATTAAGAGCATTTCCAATAGTTTCTAAAATAATAAATATTAGTTTCCTCGCAGCTGATTTAGACAAATGGATAAACATACTATCAATAATAAGGTATTAGATTTAAGATTGCGAAATCAGCGCAATTCTTTAAATTCTTTCTTTGGCGTTTTGAAGCTAAATAAACGTAAAACATCATCGAACACACACTAACAAATGTTTGGGTTTTTGATATGAAGCAGAATATTAGCCATCTAACAAACGAATTTCAAAACATTATACATATACATCATTACACTCACATATGAATTACTTTACTTAGAGTGAAAATTGGAATACGCAGGTGGGTATAGATTCACAATTATTTTTACCAGGTTTACCGCTTAAATCATGGCACCAAATAATCTGGGCGCCACTAATTTATTACAGTTTAATTTATTATTTTTAGTCGCAGATAATTCTGCCATTAGATAAGGCGTAGAAAATTACTTTAAAATACTGCTGTCCAGAATATTTGCAGCCCCGATTTAAGCTGTAGAACTGGCAACGTTCTACACAATGGACATTTATTTTCAAATCATTTCAATTTAAATTTACATTCATTATTAAATCAAGACATACAGTAAAAAAAAGGCAAATTTAATTATTTTTTAACCAAAGTATCAAAATTTTATTTATAGTTAAATAATCAAGTACAAATCTTAGTATTTAAACATTTGGAAATAAAACATATCTCATTATAACGTTATTGCCATAAAAGAGGTTGCAAATTAAGCTGATATTAAGGAGACAATTCAAAAATTGAAATCAGTAAATTAGAAACTTTTCCAAAAATCAAAACTTCAAACCTCTTACTTACACTAAGTTTTTTTTTTCTCTATTATTTTCAAAAACTTAACTCGCTTTTCTTCCAATCCGCAGTTAGACATACCTCTTTTGGTATGAGAAATTTAAAGTCTCTTTTAAAATTACTTATTTAAAATACTTATTTAAAATTACTTATTTAATTATTCTTTTAACGAAATATTAAAATTTTACTTATATTTAAATTCACAAGTACAAATATTAGCAGTTAAATATTTGGAAATAAAACAATCCACATTACGACGATTTTGCCATAAATAGGCTGCAAATTAGTCTGATTTTAAGAAGACATTTCAAATTATGGAATCAGTAAATTAGAAACTTTCCCGACAGTATAAACTTCAAATCTCTTACTTATATAAAGTTTTTTTTTCTATTATTTTCCAAAACTTAACTCATTTTTCTTCCAATCTGCAATTAGACATATCTCTTGTGGTATGAGTAATTAAAAATAATTACATATTAAATTACTTATATAAAATTACTTATTAAATTATTTTATTAACAAAATATTAAAAGTTTACTTATATTCTGAAGTAAAAATATTAGTAGTTAAATTTTTGGAAAGAAAACATACCATATTACAACTGTTTTGTTATAAAAGAAGCTCTAAATTAATGTGATTTTAAGAAGAAATTTCAAAAATTGAAATCAGTAAATTAGAAATTTTCCCTTAAATAAAAGCTTTAAACTTCTTACGGATAGACCAGAAGACGCAAGCACAGATGATCATCTCCTCGAGTTCACGGCTGAAATTCCAGAATTAGTTAAAACTCGATTAGCATATTAAGGGGACAAGGGACCTTAAAATCCTTAAAAATAATTTTTTTTATTTTTTGTAAATTTCACCTAATTATTATTCAAGGGTACTTTATATACATTATAGCATGCATTTATCACAAAAAAAATTTAAAAAAAAATTTATTTTTATGAAAAAAATGTAATTTTACGCTTCGTCTTAGAAATCTTCGAAATGTCGCTTGCGCATTCCATATCAATGAAAATCCCCAATATTTTTTATAAAAGTCTGTTTTATATATATAAATAAAATAGAGCATCGAATTTTATATATTTGAATTTAAAGGTAAAAAAAAAAAAAATTAAAAATTTTGAAATTTTTTCGAAAAAATTTCAAAATTTTTCATTTTTTTTCTTTTTTTTAACGTTTAAATTCAAATATATAAAATTCGATGCTCTATTTTATTTATATATATAAACCAAACTTTTATTAAAAATATTGGGGATTTTCATTGATATGGAACACGCAGGGGGCATTTCGAAGATTTCTAAGACGACGCGTAAAATTCCATTTTTTTCATAAAAATAAATTTTTTTACAAATTTGTTTGTGATAAATGCATGCCATAATGCATATAATGTACCTTTGAGTAATATTTAAGATAAAATTTACAAAAAATAAAAAAAAAATTAAAAATTTTGAAATTTTTTCGAAAAAATTTCAAAATTTGTAATTTTTTTTTTTTAATCATTAAATTCAAATACATAAAATTCGATGCTCTATTTTATTTATATATATAAATCAAATTAAAAAAAAATATTGGGGATTTTCATTGATATGGAATGCATAGGGGGCATTTCGAAGATTTCTAAGACGACGCGTAAAATTCCATTTTTTTCACAAAAATAAATTTTTTTTTAAATTTTTTTGTGATAAATGCATGCCATAATACATATAACGTCCCCTTGAATAATATTTAAGATGAAATTTACAAAAAAAAAAAAAAAAATTGAAAAATTTGGAAATTTGGAAATTTTTTCGAAAATTTTTTTTAAATTTTCATTTTTTTTTTTTTTTACCTTTAAATTCAAATATTTAAAATTCGATGCTCTATTTTATTTATATATATAAAACAGACTTTTATAAAAAATATTGGGGATTTTCATTGATATGGAATGCGCAAGCGACATTTCGAAGATTTCTAAGACGACACGTAAAATTCCATTTTTTTCTCAAAAATAAATTTTTTTTAAATTTTTTTGGGGGATTAATACATGCTATAATGCATATAATGTACCCTTGAATAATATTTAAGGTGAAATTTACAAAAAATAAAAAAAATTATTTTAAGGTCCCTTGTCCCCTAAAACGCAATCGGTCTACCAAGTCATATATTGGTGGAAAACACCTGAAAACTCGATTTTAGATGTTCACTCATAGTCTTACCATTGTGTTTTCCTGCATCCAATGGTATGAAAACAATGGAGGACTGGGTCAGGAAAACATAAATGTAAACCTTCGAGTCAACCACTAAAATTGGGTTTTCTGGTATTTTCCACCAAGATATGACTTGGCAGACCGTTTGCGTTTTAACCCTTTATCTACTGAATTATGAATTCATGAAAATTTTATCTTCTAAAGCATTTTTCGTGAATTGTTTAAACTATATTAGAAGATTTACATACTCATTTAATAAATTTTAGAAGGATTTTAGAAAGATTGAAGGATTTTGAAAGATTAATTAAATTTGAATTTATAGGGATTTTGTGCAATATTTATAACCACACTAAAATCTTTTATTTTAAATATTTTTCTTAGTATTTTGTAGAATTAGGAAATGTACAAATATAATGTTCTTGTAATAGAAATATAGAAATATGTCCGAAATGAAAAATCCCCCCCTTTCCCCTCCCCCAAAGCCAAGAAAGCTGAAAAGATGCAAAGGCAAAATAAATCATCGTTTTAAAAATATTTTTGTTTTGTGTAACCAATAATGCTTTTGGAACAAGATAAAGTAATGCATCTATAACTCATTCTAAACTGTCTTGCAACTAATCGATGTATTAAATGAATTTTATAACAAGTTATTTTAATGGTACTTATAAGTACCGTCAGTAGATAAAGGGTTAATATTCGAATCGAGTTTTAACTAATTCTGAAATTTTAGCCACGAACTCGATGAGGTAATTGTTTATGCCGCCGCTTCCCGTCTATTATATTGAGTCTTTTTTCTATTATTTTCGAACACATCACTCATTTTTCTTCCAATCTGCTTTTAGACATATTTCTTATGACATATGAGTACATAAAAAATACTTATTAATTTATTTATTTTAAATTACTTATTAAATTATCTTTTAAACATAATATTAAAATTTTATTTACAATTAAATTCTCGTGCACAAGAATTAGTAGTTAAATATTTGGAGATAAAACATACCACATTACAACGGTTTTGCAATAAAAGAAAAAATTGGAATCGGTAAATTAGAGACTTTTCCAAAAATAAAAACTTCACACCTCTTACTTATATTAAGTTTTTTTTTCAATTATTTTCCAAAACGCAACTCATTTTTACTCCAATACGCACTTAGACATAACTCTTGTGGCATGAGTAATTTAAAATGACTAGTTAAATTACTTATTAAATTATTTTTAACAAAATATTAAAATTTTACTTATAGTTAAATTTCCATGTACAAATCTTCGCAGTTAAATTTTTGGAACCAAACTATACCACATTACAACAGTCTTACCATAAAAGTGGCTGCAAGTTAAGCTGATTTTAAGCAGACATTTCAAAAATTGGATTCAGTAAATTAGAATCTTTCCCTAAAATAAAAACTTCAAACCTCTTATTTATATTACGATTTTTCTATTATTTTCCAAATTTAACACATTTTTATTCCAATCCTCATTTAGATATATCTCTTGTGATAAGAGAAAATTAAAAAATATATACTTATTAATTTACTTATTTAAAATTACTTATTAATTTTTTTTAATACAATATTAACATTTTACTTTTAGTTACATTCTCATGATCAAAACTTAATAGTTAAATATTTGGAATAAAACATACCACATTACAACAGTTTTGCAATAAAAGAAGTTGTAAGTTAATCTGATTTTAAGAAGACATTTCAAACATTGGAATCAGTAAATTAGAAACTTACTCTAAGATAAAAACTTTAAACCTGCTACTTAAAATAAGTTTTTAAATTATTTTTCAAAACTTAACTCATTTTTCTTCCAGTCCGCACTTAGAAATATATCTCTTGTAGTATAAGTAAATAAAAAAAAAAAAAAAAAAAAAAAAAAAAAAAAAAAAACTTATTAATTAATCTATTTAAAGTTAGTTATTAAATTATTTTTTAAACAAAATATTAAAATATTACTTATAGTTAATTTTTCAAGTACAAATCTTAGTAGTTAAATCTTTGGAAATAAAACCCACCACATTACAACGGTTTTGCAATAAAAGAGGCTGTAAGTTAAGCTGATTTTAAAAAGACATTTCAAAGATTGGAATCAGTAAATTAAGAGCTTTTCCTAAAATAAAAACTTCAAACCTCTTACTTATATAAAGTTTTTTCTATTATTTTCCAAATTTAACACATTTTTTTATTCCAATCCTCACTTAGATATATCTCTTGTGATATGAGAAAATAAAAAAAAATACTTATTAATTTACTTATTTAAAATTACTTACTAAATTATCTTTTATACAAATTATTATACTTTTACTTCTAGTTAAATTCTCATGTACAAAACTTAATAGTTAAATATTTAGAAATAAAACGTACCACATTACAACAGTTTTGCAATAAAAGACGCTGTAAGTTAACCTGATTTTAAGAAGACATTTCAAACATTGGAATCAGTAAATTAGGAACTTTTCCAAAAATAAAAACTTCAAACCTCTTACTTATATTAAGTTTTTTCTATTATTTTCCAAAACTTAACTCATTTTTCTTCCAATCCGCACTTAGACATATCTCTTGTGGTATGAGTAATTTTATATTTGCTTCATTTATGTTATCCCATGCACTCTATCAGATTGAGATGGAATCTGAGTACCATACCTTCTAATGGAATTAGAACTAGAGGGAAAAAAGTTTCCAGAAAGGGAAATCATTTAGCCCTCTGACTTGATTGGAATCATGAAGAGTGTTCATAAAATCTATAAAACAAAAATAGTAGCATCATCAAACGGAAGATGCGTAAGGTACGGATCATTTTTTTCTCCTCTTTTTGGCGTATGATTTATTTGGAATTGTATTAATGGGGGCAAATATATTTATGAGAGATTCGTAAATTTAATATTCTTTGAAGTCTTTATCTATCATTACTTTACTAAAGATGCATTTACGTTAAGTAAAGAGATTTATTACGGTCTTTTCATTTCGTTTACGTTTAAGGAATATATATTTTTTGCAATGATTTAGCAATTTTATCTTTAACTGAAATAAGATGTGAGATTTGATCATAAAAAAGGCGTTTCTGTTTATTTAAGAAATTTTTGTTTCAAATACTAGGTATGTTTGTAAATTTTATCACATAACTACTAAACACCTACTATTATTGTGATTTCTTGATTCAGTATTTTTTTTCTTATATACCAACAGAAAAAAAAAAAATGTAAGATAATGATTAATGCACTACGACTTGTATTACAATAATCAATTATAATTAAAATATTAAGAAATAGTTAAGGAATTGGTGTAATTGAATTCTGTACGTGTGAAACTTATTTTAAGGGGTCTCAAGATTCTTAAAATTGGAAAAAAAAAAAGAAAAAAAAAAGACACTTTTCAACATTTTTGTCTTAAAATGTATATGATTTTAAAACACAATTTTTGTTGGGATGAAAGATATAAGTATGTTCTTTCATTTCATGTATTTAAGAAACTGCAAGATGCAGAATTAGTACTTATAGGGCGCTCCAAGCTGGCAGACATTTGTCGAGCAGAAAATTTGTACAACAGATTGCGCTCAGGATTACAAAATAAATTTTGCAACTAGAATGAAATTTTTCGTGCCAAATTATCTTTTCGACTGTAGCAATTACCCTCAACCTAAATAAAATTGTATTTAAAGCATTTTTATATTTTTAATATAAAGTTGTATTTAGCGAATACAAAATTTTGAAAATATCAACAGCATAATCAGCTAAAAAATATATTTTTTTGAACAATAAAAATGAAATTTTAAGTTCAATTTATATTGACTAATATGAAATGTATGTTTTGAAAAATTTATGAAAAAATATTCAGAGGTTTTTGAGATATCCTGCGCGTTATGCCCAAAAACGTCATTTGGAGAAAAATTACTTCAAAGTTTCGGAAACGCCGCTTCAGCTATCTAGCGGATATAATTCTAAAAGCCATAACTTCTGTTCTAATAGGACTTTCCAGGAAACAATTATATCAAAACATTCAGAAAAGATAGGAGTTTAACATCTAAAAATATTTAAATATCGAAAATTTTGAAGATTCAACAGTCCTGATACTCCTTAACCCTTTGAGGGGCAGTAGTATATCTATGAAACCACTTAATTTTAATTCCAAAATGCCACAATGGCACCAGAAGTTTAGTAAAAAAATTATTGGTTTATTATGTATGCGAAATATAGCTTTATCGTATTTACAAACAAATTTGTTTTCAAATTCCAGTGCCATTGATTAATTTCAAACCTTTAGCAATAAAATTGATTTACCCCTGAAAGGGTTGAGAGAAAAGGATACTGAAATGTTTACTCATAGAGATCTTTGAGCGGACAATTTGCAAGTTACTGAAAGTGCAAATTGGGTTGAAGGGGACAGAGGACCTTTAAAATCATTTTTGACCTTTTTCTCAAATTGCACCTCAAAAACTACTCAAGGACACACTATATGATTTATGCAAACACATTATGCATTATGGCATATATTTATCAAACACGAAAAAAAAATTGGTGAAAAAATAACGAATTTTTCTGAATATTTTAAGCTTTATCAAGAACTTTAAAAATGTCCCAACCTCACTCCATCTAAACTAAAATACCCCCAATATTTTTTATCCCATTTTTGTTTACATATAAAAATTAAACTGTACATCATTCTTTTCGACTAAACATAATTGGAAAAGTTAAATGCACTTAAGTGCAGAAATAGGATTCAAAAATGCTGAAAATTTCATTAAATTTAGAATTTTTTTTTCTTTTCTTTATATTCAAATATATAAAATTCGATTGACAGTTTTATTTGTATATATAAACAAACTGGCAGGAAAAACTTTGGGGACATTAATTCATATGGAGTGAGGTTGGGACATTTTGAAAGATTTTGATAACGCTTAAAATATTCAGGAAAATTCTTTTTTTTTTCCTCCATTTTATTTTTTTTTAATTTCATGTGAGATAAATATATGCAATAATTCATGTAGTTTTAATTCTTTGAATAGTATTTAATGTGCAATTAAAAAAATTAGTTTGAAGATTCCTTGTCCCCTTAAGGGGGTTCCCCGTGTGATGGGTTCGCTGCGAACGGCGCAGGAGTGGCGTTGCAAAAAAGGCCAGAATGGAAGCAAGAGAAAAGCAATCCGCATTGAAGGACTTCCAAGAGGAAGAGGAAAGAATTCTCTATGGACCAGGTATCGCATATTGATGGTAAGTTGATGTTTTAACCGTACTCGAAAATTTAAACGCATTTTTATCAAAACGTTGTTTTTCAAACATTCCTCCGTCATATCTCGAGAACGATTTGACCGATTCACTTGAAATTTATAGAGTAGACTCAGCACATGTAGACGAATGGAGTGAACTAGAATCATCCGAAAATTCTGAATATTTCTATTTTTTTCTCTCAACGAAAAAATTAAGAAAATCATGAAATTGGATTTTTTTTTTTTTCAGAAGTCTGCCAAAATCCCAATTTTCAATATTTTCAAATTATTCTAATTCATTCAATGAATTTATTCAATGAATTTAGGCTTACAGATTAAAACATCGTCTTTTTTTTTTTTCTTTCAGATCAGCCAATCAGTCGAAACGTGGAGGAAGTGAGAGTTCTTTTTTTGGAGGCAGGTGTTTTCAGAGTCGTGTAACTTACGTTCTAATAAAGATTTTTGCTTGAAATTTGTTTTACATATTCTTGAAATAGTAACAAATGTATAATAAAAATCTCAAAGCTCTATTTTTTTTATTTGTTGTAAAAATAAATTCCCTAAAAAGGCTTAAAATACAGACCGTCACACGAAGGAACCCCCTTAAAGGGCCGAAAAACACCAAAGTGTATAAAATATAAAGTATTATAATTCAGTATGTTTAGGTTGCAGAAGAATTGAAATTTTAGATTTTTACTTGTTAAGACATGAAGAAAGACTTTAAAAACAGATAAAAGAGACCGGATAAACTTTATATTTCGTAAATTCTAAAAAATAATTTTTCATGACGTAAATGTATTTTTAAATATGGCGAATGACATATCAAACAATCTTGAAATTGCTTCTTTTAATCAACAAAAATCTTGATACACTTGTTTTATTAATTACGTTTATCTTGAATGTCTGGTGCCTTCCTGAATGAATTTTGTTCTTGAATGAATTTTAATAAAAAAAATCTTTTCCAATAATTATTACTAGGTTTGAACGCTTCTCGTTGAAAATATAGGCCAAAATTCGCACGAAACTTAAAAGAAAAAAAAATCGGGAAATTTTTACGTTAATGACAAGAAACTAATAATCTTCACTATTTGCTTATTATAAGCCCAATAACCAAGCACCAAAATAAATAAATAAATATCTAATATCTCTAATAACTATATTTGCTCAATGTCTTTACAAAGTTTTCTCCTTAAATTTCGAATGAAAATTTATCTGACACATATTGGTAGGTAAAACAATTATTTATTCTGTTTATTCTATCCTTCGGTAACATATTTTAAATATTTGAAAGTGGAATTAGAGTGACAATGCTATTTGTTGGATCAAACAAATAATATATTGTTGTTTTGGATAAAATACTAATTTTGATTCTTAAAATTATGCTAATTTTATAATTTCAATATTACAGCTGCTGTTAAAAGGTTTTTGAAAATAGGATTATATTTATATGGAATTAGTTTTAATTAGTTCTTGATATTAAAGTGACGTTGAAACCACACTCTTAAAAAAAAAAAAAAGTTCAAATTAAACAAAACATGTTAAACAACAAATATTTAGCATTTCTCTCTAGCCCCATCTTTCAAATCACTTTGATTAGATGAAACCTAAAAAATGTCTGAAATATACATAATTTAAATTCAGATTGTTCTTTCGTTAAGCAAACAAAACCACAGATATTTCTGGGGATCAATATGAAGTTAAAAATTTCAGTGCAAATTCACCTTGACTAATAATTAAAATTTATAGAAAAAACACACGTAAATTTATAGACATTACTTAAAAGTGCGTAAAATGTAATTTAATAGCATTTAAAAATGCATTACAGTCATTTAAAATCAAAACGTTTTCAACCGAAACTTACTCGGTCTTCATCAGTGAGAACTATATGTTGTTGTTTATTTGCGTCTTCTAGTTTCCCTCGGAACAGACCATTCTATTTCAAGGATAGGATGGAAAAGGTTATTCGAAATTTCAAAAAAATCACAGGTTTTATCTATTATTAATTAATTATTTCCAGACTCAAAATTGACATAACTCAAGCCATCAATATATCAGAGGTATACACTACACCGCACAGTGGAGTATTTGACCCGAAATCATGACCAAAAATAGTTTTCTATGTAAATATAGTCCGATTGCCCTGAAATTCTTAGATGTTATTGGGTATCACTATGGCATGTTTGGTATTGTAAATGAAGCCTATAGCATTCACAGTTCATTTACACAGACACTCGAAAAATCCGCTTACATTATGGACTATGGGAAAAAATCGCTTGCTCAGTATTTTAATGATATTACACTCTTTTAAACGTACTGAAATTTATATATATCACTGAGGTGTACTAAGACTCTTATTGTAGTGTGTGGTTGTGTGTTGGTGTGCATAGAATACATCGTTCATTTACAGGGACACACAAAAGAATTTGGCTGAAGAATAAATTTAACCATTGAAATCCATGACCAATAATTGTTGGAATTGCGTTTGTAGTTGTGATATACGTTTTTAAATTGAACATTAAAAAAAATATATTACTTGGTGTGGATACATTCTATAGATGATATATAGGGCTGCAAAAAAAATCTCAATTACATTTCCGTTTTTCACGGAAATGCCTGAATGTCAATTTTTGACTGTGCTATGCGTTTCACTGAACTAACTTTTAGCATACTATGTAGTATACATACAAATCCATAGCTTAGTTTAATATTTTATATCTTAAAAGCTGACGAAGTATAAGTAAGATTTTAACACTTCATATTATAATAAGTATACATTTTATAAATATTTTGACAACTAAGAAAAAGAAAGACATCATTTAAGAAGAGCACAAAGAAAAAAGAAGTTAAAGTATTAATTTACTAAGTAGATATTTTAAAAATACGAATACATCACATGCCCATAGATTTAACACTACCGAAGAGAATTAGGAAGTTGAGTGAGTAGCAGCCTTAAATGTTTACTCTAGAGTAGAGAAAAGTAATTGTTGATAGATTGTTTTATTTATTAGTAATTTTTATTTAAATGTATTTAATTTTACTATATATAAAATTTATTATTTACATTTAATTGACTTTAGTAATAGTTATTATATTTATATTGCATTTAATAAAGATTATTCATATTTGAATAAGTTACATTTAATAATACATTTAGCAAAGTGGAATCGCTACAGTATATAGATGCTAGTTTTACAATGTATTTAATAGATTATTAGCTTCAATCTGATTCTTCAAAACTCATTTTTCCAACTTTTTCATCACTCTGTTTTTGGCCTTTATCAGGGCTACCATCAGACATAGCTGGAATAAATTGTAGGGTCTCGCTACTGTATGGTTTGCACTTTTCCCTTGGTCTTTGTCTAGAGCAGCTTATAAAAGAGTCACTGCATAAAAGAAGCTAATTTGGGACATCTCTGTTGCAAACTTCTCTATTGCACTTTCTTGAGTACTTTGTACGGTACTGTCTAAAGTGTTTGTTTCTGGCATCGGTAGCTTCTTCTGATCATTGCATTGGACAATGGGTACGACTGCTTTTTCAATTACAGTTGTACCATGAATCAAAACATTGTGCATCGTTGGAATCATTGGATGTCAATTGTAAAGGTTCAGATACAGGTTCACATACGGCCTTGCTGTTTCATCAGCACAAGTTTGGAACTTTTTTTCGTCAATGCGATGCCTGCTTGTTATGACTTCCGATATTACTTGCAACCTTTTAATCATTTCTGCCTTTACTCCAGACATTTTTAATTCCCTCCTTTCTTTCCTTATTTTCCAGCTGTGAGGCCCCGAAACTAATTAGGGAACACTTTTTGAATAAATAACACAATTAATGCAATTTGAAGGCGATCGGATATTTCTATCACGAGATATCGAGTTTCGTGCGTATGTATCTACGTACGTGCATACATATACACAGAATCTGTAATGCAAAAGCTCTCCGGTAATATCCTGTGAGCTAAAAACCTGCAATACGACAGTAAACATATAGTTCTTATCTCTTCAATTCGGTGGCCGCAAAATGGAGCATTCAAATAGTCATCCCGAAAAAAAAATTATATATAAAAATGGCAACAATATGCGGAAGATTTTTTTACAGAAATTGACACTCAAAACTATAACTAATACGATTATAATTAAAGTGGTCCGACAAAGTCCAGCACATATTTCGATATGTTTAAATTAGAGACAAAAACGCTTTAAAAATTACCCTTTTACAAATTTAATGTTTTTTTATTACATTAAAAACTAAATTATTTAAATTAACACATAGTTTAGCACTACGCTCTGACCTTTGTAAAACACGTAAGACCTGTTTAGTTTCAATTCAACAATTCACTGATCCACAAAAAAATTATATTTAAACATAACAACAAAGTCAAAAAGCAACAAAAATCCACGTCTTCTCACAAAGAAACTTCCTCTTCAACTGAGGCCAGAAGCCACCGAATATAACTCAGGTTTCTAAAATAGACATAGGTCGACACACCAATTAGTTAGCTATTAAAAAATATGATTTTTACAATTGTTGACTAAATTTTAATTTTTGGATTTTTGGCCAGGTTTTTGGGTCAAATACTCCACTGTGCGCCGTTCAATAGACATAATAAAGATTTTATATGCATAGGTATGACAATGAAAAAATTTCGAGGCAGAATAAAAGAACATGAAGCAGATCCCAGATTAAATAGACCACACATTGTGTTGACAAGATTAGCACATACTCAACCTATAAAGAAGATTTCAATAGATCCAAAATTATTTTCCGTATAAATAATTACCAAGAAGCAACCATAAAAGTATCTCTGGTAATAATATCTAATAAATAAATAGTCTGTACTGATATATTATCATATGAAATCCATGCATCTGGGAAGAATCAATACATAATAGATAAAACCTGTGCATGTTTTTGAAATTTTGAAGAACCTTTTCGATCTCTCCCTTAAAGTTAAATGGTCTGTTCCAAGCAAAGTTAGAAGACGCAAAGAAACAACACCATTTAGTTCTTACTGATGAAGAGCGAGTACGTTTTGGTTACAAACGTTTTAATTTTAAAGGACATTAATGTATTTTTATATGCCTTTAAATTATGTTTTACGCACATTTAAGTAATGTTTATACATTTATGTGTATGTTTCTATAAATTGTTATTTTTGGGGTGAGAATACATGAACCGAATTCAGCAATCTAGTAATAGTGAAGATGCAATCGGTGCTATATACCTGGTCCCAGGAGTAATATATGGTTAGTTGGGGATTTATAACAATGCTTTCGGGGCATGACCCTCATTCTCAAAAAGCATCCCATTTTGTGTCAAAGCTAAATTTGAAAACCGATGACTTCAATTTGATAAATTTTAGTTGCTTTGAAAATATTTATATTACACTGGACAACAATAATTATGCCACAGAACTGAAATCAGTCGATACTCGATAAGATTCTACCACTGATACCGAATATGCTTTCCGTTTTACTATAAGTGGTCGAGTTATTGAGAAATTTGCATATTTAAGTTTATTCAAATGTATGTCTTTTTTGTCCCATTTTGTGCAAATTGTCGATACAAAAATTTCCAGATACAAAAAACTGAATGCGAAGCAGCTAATTTCCGTTTTGAGGCAGAGGGAAAGTTAAAATTTGTTGACTAGTGGATACACAACTTAGACTTTCCACTTACACTTTATACTCAAAGAATTCGAAAATAAATCTTAAATATTTTTTTACAAAATCGCTGTGTTTTACAAAATTCGCGGCACTTGTGGAAAAAAAATAATTTACGATATTCGCGCCGCGTCAAACTGTTAGTCCCAATTATAAATATAGAAAATTTAGAAACTGTACGGAATATAATGTTTTAGCTAGAAAAAATTGAATTATGAAGAAATTATTATGAAAAAATCTCCATTTCATTAGTTTTGAATAATCTTTTATAATAGTACATGAATACGCACACGTATATATAATTCATATATTATATTTATATACAAAAGACACTACTACAGAAAATACTTATTCTTAGAATACTTTATTTCCCCGTGAAAAATAAATATAGCTTGGTTTTAATCAATAAACAAAAATCTGTAACACGTGCTTTGTTCATTACGTTATTATTGAAGATCTTCATAGAATTTCCACGCAAACAATCTCCAAACGAAATCGATAAGTATAATAAGCTTAGAAACAAAACTGAATCTAATTTATTTACTCAGGAGGAAATATATTGTATAGAAATCTCTGTACAGAACATTATTTTCCATTGCATTAAAAAGGCATAGAATTATATTTTTTATTAGTTATGCAAAAACCCCGTGTATATAATACATTCACAGACACACATTATTTATTTCTATATGAAACTCCTCGCCGCTTGAAAATATTTATTTTGTAGCCCTTGCATTTTTTTTAATTTCATCGAATAATAAATTTTATTTAGAGTTAATCAATAAAACTGATACAAATGCTTTATTCTTTGGATTTTTTTAAAGTCTGGGTAGAATTCACTCGAAATAAATTTAACGTTATCGATAATAATAAATAACTTAGAAACTAAACTGAATATAACTTACTTGCTCTAGAAAAAATAATACCTAATAATTCTGTATAAATTATCTCATCCTAATTATAATATGTTATGTAAAACTCTGTATTTCATTGAATTTTTAATATTATACATACAAAAACAAGCATGCACAAGTGTATATTCCTGTGTTACGAAAGAGAAACAACGTATAAAGACACAAATATAAATATGTTTAAAAAGCATACAGCCGTTTCGAAACCTCTAAGGATTCATCATTAGTGCTTAAAATAAAATAAAAAGTAAAATTAGAACTCTCAGTAAAAACGGGTGGAGAGCCAGAAAGACGTACCTTCCAGCTCTACTATCAACGGCGAAATGCGACATACAGCTGACAAACTGCTACGGAGTCGATCTTACGCCCACACACAGGGACAAAAATCAAAATCGCCCAATTACTCCAGAAGAGTTCAAACTGAGAGGAGAAAAACGGGTGGGGGGATTAAAGAGAACGAATTATAGAAAATTAAACTATATCTTTGAAAAATTGGGCGTACTGGATAAATCGTTAACTAAACTGTTTGGATTTTTACTCGACTGAAAAGAAGGATTATGTGTTTCACGCGTATATGTGGATTTCTTTAAACCCTCGAAACATCCAAACGCCTGGATGGATTTTAATGAATGAGATCTCTACCAATTTGTGTTAACGGCCCGATGGTTAAAGGCAAGGTTTCGTTTTTATAAATTCAAAATGGCGGTCGTAAAATACAAAATGGCGGTAGAGACGAAAAAATTACGCACCCTATTGAGTGGCATATCATTGGATAGGTCTTTCAAAATGAAGGCGATGTTTCATTGACTATTTCACAGTCAAAAGCTCCGTTAAAAAATTATACAACCTGGAAGTTGTTTATGTAGGATCTCTAGCTTTACTGCAATTCTAACCATCATAGACATCTATAGACCTCATAAAAACTAACAATTAAACACAACTTAACCCTCCGACTGTCTTGAAAAAGGGCAAAATTGTAATGTTGTTTTCTCTGCATTTTGTTTTAAATGCTAAAAAAATGATTCTTTGAACATTTTATAAAAAAACTTAGTAACGAATATGAATACAATCCTTGGAAGTATTAATCATTGTTCAATGTATTAAAAATACATTAAATCAATAGAATTATATTACTTTAAATATTGCTTGTATTGCAGTGAAACCTGGAGCTTAGTGAACGTATTAACACGGGCTTGTCAGTGAGGGGGTAAAAGTCATCAGTACAAGTAAATAAAAAAATGTGTAAGTAATAAAAAAATATGTTTAAGTCAATTCCTTCCTACTTAGGCCAATAAGAGAATTTTTTTCTCCCATTCTTCTTTCCTCTTGTGTAGCACTTAAAATGCCTTGATCAAAAAGAGGGCTGTTTCGGTCTGTAAATACCCTGATCAAGAAGAAGGCTCTCTGGATTATTGACAATTAATTAATTTAACTTAATTAATGAATTAATATTTGAAAAAAAAATTGGATTAACATCAAGTGCCATCCACTACAAGTTAAAAAAAATTATTTGAGCTTGATTGGATGAATAATAAGTATTTTATTAACGATTGAAAAATTGAACAAAATATGTATAGCGAGAGTGTGAGCTAATAGTAGGAATTGAAAACAAATAGTTTCGCATTCAGGAGAAATAATTAATTAGTTCGCTTTTTACGCAGTCGGGTTTTTTGATTTTTTAAATTTAATTGTTTATTCCATATGTGATAAGCTTCCCCGAAGTCAAGATCGTAAATTGATGAGCTTTTCTGTATTACGGAGCCTTCGGAAATTTTAAAATTATGGTTGTTGCACCAGCAGTGGTTAGCAATAGCGGAACGTTTGATATCACAATTTCTAACACAAGTTTTATGCCCCCCCCCCCCCCAAACGGAACTTAAAGACTCGATTCGTTTGGCCAATGTGCATTTTATCGCATTCGCAAGATGTCCTGTAAATACCCCAATTTGAAAATCTATCAGTTGGATGTTTCAGATTTCTGAATTGAATTTTTGTTAAAAGGAGTGTAATTTTAACAAGATCTTAGAAATTTGATGGCTTATTTTTAGAAAATATGGAAGCATAATTAAATTTTCATTGCTGACAGTATTAACCCTGGATTGAGTGTGTTTACTTAGTTTATTATGAATCGAATTGATGATTTCAGCTGTAAAACTTCAATTAACGGCAATGGATTTAATGCAATCTAATTCTGTTTTTAGTAAACTGTCGGAAGAACAAATGTTTAAAGTTAGCCTGTTAAAGGCAGCCAACTTTTCATTAGGTGGATGGGATGAAAGTATCTCTAACCCCACATCGCCGTTTGAGGGAGCATAAAACTTGTGTTAAAAATTGTTATATCAAACGTTCTGCTATTGCCAACCACTGCTGGTCCAACAACCATAATTTTAAATTTTCCGATGCCTTCATAATAGAGAAATGCTCATCAATTTAAGATCTTGACTTCTGAAAAGCTTATCGCATACGGAAAAATTCAAATAGTTTAGTTAACGATTTATCCAGTACGCCCAATTTTTCAAAGACATGGTTTAATTTTCTATAATTCGTTCTCTTCAATATCCCCCCTTTTCTCCTTTCAGTTTGAACTCTTCCGGAACAATTGGGCGATTTCGATTGGTATATCTCTGTGTGTGCGTGAGATCGACTCCGTAGCTGTTTGTCAGCCGTATTTCGCATTTCGCCGTTGACAGTAGAGCTAAAAGGTATGCTTTCTGGCCCTCTGTCTATCCCCCCCCCTCCGTTTTTACTCAGATTTCTAGTTTTACTTTATATTTTATTTTTAAGCACTGATGATGGAATTTGAGACGTTTAGAAAGAGCTGTATGGTTTTTAAACATATTTATATTTGTATCTTTATACATTGTTTCTCTTTCTTAATATATCGGCACAAAGTACAATCCTTCCCCACTTTTTTATATAACATATTTACTCGTGTATAACGCGCCCCCCTTACTTTAGAAGAAAGAAAATGCGAATTTTTTTATCTCGTATATAACCGATGCGTGCACCATAAATTTGACATGCAATTGAATGAATGATCAAAGGAATTTCAATAATGAAAGTGAAAACAAATGTTACATCAGGCCAGGAACTTCGAATTCACAAAGATAATTCTTAAAGAAGAATTTTTACTTTATTTTATAATGAAACGCCTATCATTAAATAAAGAGTAGAATTTACATTAGAGCGCCCACTATTGGAACTCCAAGTAACCCAACTTCCAATTTATCCGAACAGGATATTTCGCTTAAAAAAAAAAAAAAAAAAAAAAAACTTTCAATTTATTTTCGCCTAAATTATAATTCCTGGCGTTCAGAAAAGGATAAAAAGAGAAAAAGGAAATTGTAAATGATGAAAAAGTAAAAACAATTTTTAAACACGCCAGCACTAACTAAGCCTGGATAAAGTGTGAATGTTTTAGGTCAGGAACATCCCTTAAATTGTCTGTCCATTTATCCGAATTTTAGCTTATCCCGGATCGGTCCAGACTTCTTCGGATAATTGGCGCTCAACTGTAATATGCGATTTGTGGTGTAAATGAGAAATTTTGAAGAGAAAAAACGTTAAACTGGCAACCCTGATTTAGGAGGGAATGAGCGACGTATCATGCTGTGACGTCACTCGCTTAACGCGATACTTGAGAGCATCATTTGACAATCTCTGAGTAAGATGGAGAATAGATGTAGTTATACTGCGACATTTAAATTGAAAGTAGTTCAGTATGCAAAAGAAAATGGTTACCGCGCTTCAAATAGGAAGTTCGGCGTTGGTGAATCAAGTATGCGAGAGTGGCGGAATATGGAAAAAAATTGAAAAAAGCACCTTCCAAAAAGCGTGCTTTTCGGCGTAAATCGTGTAAATATCCGCAAGTGGAGCTGCAGCTTTTAACTCATGTAACGGATTTGCGGCATTCGGGATACTCAGTATCGACGGAAATGTTGATGTTCGAGGCCTGTAAAATAGCTAGGAAAATGAATATTCCAAGAGAAGATTTCAAGGGAAGTTATGGCTGGGTGCGACGCTTTATGATCCGTAAGAGTCTCTATCAGGAGAAGAACAACGCTATCACAAAAGCTACCGGAAGAATAAGAAGAAAAGCGTACCAAGTTCTTTCAGTACGTTATAAGGCTATGAAAACAAAGGGTATATCAGATATCGCAAATTGGCAATGCAGATCAAACTCCGTTGTGGTCTGATATGCCAGAAGCCTCAACCTTTCATCCCATTGAAGATCGAAGCGTTCAAGTGCGCACAGCAGGAGCAGACAAGCAACGATGCACCGTTATGGTGGCCATTACGGCTGACGGTCACAAGTTGACACCATATGTGATTTCTAAACGTAAAACTATTACAAAAGAATCGTTTCCAGTCGGCATAATTGTAAGAGCACAGAAAAAATGGTGCATGACGGATGAGCTCTTGAAAGATTGGATTACCATTATGTGGGAACATTGGCAAGGTGCTTTACGTCAGCCATCGATGCTAGTCCTGCACAGCTTCCGTGGGCACACGACGCCTGGAGTAAAAGCGAAAATTCGTCGCTCAATGATTTGATTGTGGTACCAGGTGGGATGAGGAAAGAGCTGCAGCCCTTAGATGTTGTCATCAACCGACCATTTAAGGTGGCATTTCGGCATGCCTACAATCTGTGGATGACGACAATTGATCACAACTTTACTCCAAGCGGGAGAACACTCCCAACTGTATGCGAGTGGATATGTAAAGTTTGAAATCTCAGCCGAGATGATAATAAATAGCTTCAAAGTGACTGGAATTTCCAATCAGATGGATGGAACTGAAGACGAAATGATTTACGAGGATATTGACTGCGCCAGTGAGGATGAAGACAGCCCCAGTAGCGGCAATGAGAATTGCTAATTAGCGTTTAAATAATGTTACTAGCGCGATTGTACAAAAATTTGCAAGGAGTAAAGAAAGATGCAGCAATACTTCTATTAAGTAAGATTTTCCTTGTTTTAATATCTCCTTTGAATGCATTTCTTGATTCATATGTATATCGCGTGATTACATCCAGCTGTAAAAAAACTATTCCGTGTATAACGCGCAGCAAAGATTTTTGCCCTAAATTTCGGAAAAAAGTGCGCGTTATACACGAGTAAATATGGTATATTCCTGTGTGCGCACATTACATTTATGCATAAAAATAAAAGTTACAGCATTTAAAATACTGTCTACTCTTACTTCTTGAAATACTTATTTTTTTTAATTTCTAAACACAAAATACTATTTAAATTATTTAAAGGCGTTTTTTTATTCACAATAAAACCATGTACTTTCAATCATATTTATGATTATCACCAGGTTTTTTATAAAAAAAAAAACTGTTTATATTATTATTATTAACCATTTCGAAAAATGGTTATTGTCCTCTGTCAGGGTAGGAAATCAAAAACATATCTGAAGCGTTTTATTGGTTGAATCCGCATTTTATTCGTTTTCTATTTGGTCTATACAGTAATCTATAATTTCCCTTTACTTTCAACAGATATGGATACTTCTGTTGCCGCTATGATAAAAAAGTAATAAAAACTACAAAAAAAAAAAAAAAAAAAAACTCAGAAACAAATTGAGATACAGATTTCAAACAAATTGCATTTAAAAGTAAATTTTTTTCTATATACGACTGTGTAAAAAGTAATATTGTGGGGTGTTTAGAAGTTTAAGAATGAAATTTCATTTAAAATTGGTCCAGGAATAGTGTTTAATCCATGGCGTACGTAATGAATGACCAGCTCCGTAGAAGTTTAAAAATTTACTGTACCGAAAAATGTAATCCATGGCGTACGTAATGTATGATCAACTCCGAACGATTTTTTATGTCTTAAATTTTAGTCTTTGAAAAAATCATTTTCCAAATGGTCGTTGTAATTTGATAAATTGCATTTTTTTCTTTATTATTATTACTATTATTATTATTATTATTATTACATCAATGATGATGATCTTGAAAGTACTTGAATATAATGAATATGCTTGAAAGTACTTTATGTGTCTTATTGTGAATTTAAAAAAAAAACAACTTTGAGTAATTTAAATAGTATTTTCTGTTAATAAATATTTAAAATTGTTATTGCAAGGTGAATTTAGGGATTTCAAGAAATTTATATGTTATATAATTTTCAACTTGCTACTTATTTTTTCCTTGAAGAATTAATATTGCTTAGAGTTAATTTATAAAAAAAAAAGAGCAGATGCAGGGCTTTTTTCAACTCATTATTCTAGAAAATCATTTTTGAATTTCGACTGAAAAAACCCCTTTAAAAAATATTGATAAATATAATAAGCTTAAACAAAAAACTGAATATAATTTATTTACTGAAGAGAAGATGTATTGTGTCTTTTGTTTAAGAATCTAATCATGACTCAAAGATATTTCCCATTTTTCCTAGGTTCTTAATCTCTTCTTTCATCAATTATGGAATGTTTTATTAGAGAACAGCTGTGCACATTCTTTGACGTGATGAAAATAATCTCAGATGTATTAGGATATGATTGTTTGTTATAAAATTATGGCATTCTTCTATTTTTTTCTTCTTATTTATATAAAGGAATTAATTCAAATGTTGATGGTAATTTTTACTGGATCTATTTAAGTAAATAAGTTTGAGCATGGGAAATCACATTTAACGATTGTTTAGTGAAAAATAAATTGAAATGCTTCTCTCTTTATTATGTTACACCGATGCTTTAAAAATGTAAAAAGTAGATTTTTAGAGTAAAACAAGAAATTGTTTTTCAATTTATCAAAATTATATTTACTTAATATTTTGATTATATTTTATGTTTACAATTTGCTGATTTTTGTTTATTTATTTAGTTAATTTGCCTTTAAAGCGTGTATTTAATTATATCATCTTGTTTTATTATCAGAAAGTGCGAAACAACATTTCAACACTTGAGTTGTACGAGAAAATATATTATCCCATAAGCTTTTAAATATATTATATACAAAAATACACGTTTGCGTACAAATTTATACACATTATACTTATCTATAGATCTGACTCCAATTAAAAATACATTTTAGAATAATTTAAAAAAAATTTTTGTTTCCCCCGTTTAAATTATACAGTAAAATACATTTTACTTAATTTTAATCAATAAAATAACAGTTACACCTCTTTCATTCATCAAGTTATTCTTAAAAAACTGTTTATAATTTTGACGAAAAATACTTTAAATATTATCAATAAGTATAATAAGCTTCGAAAGAAAACTGGAAATAATTTATTTACTCTAGAGTAAACGTATTGTGTAGAAATCTTCTGTTTAGAAATGTAATCATAATTCAAAGATATTTAATCTTTTTCGCTTCTTTGTTAATATTTCTTTTCATCATTTATGGAATGTTTTATTACACAACAGCTGTGCAAATTTTTGGACTTTATGAGTGTAATCTCTGATGTAATAAGATATTATTGCTTCTTGTAAAATGTGGAACGCCTCTATTTTTTATTTATTTCTACAAAATAATGTATTCAGGCGTTAAAGACAATTATTAAGTGATATATATAAATAGGTACAATAAAAATTATTTTTCCTTTCTTCGTATCCATTTACACTAACGTTTTAATTGATGTTACAAAAGTTTTTAAATATTAAAAATGGTATTTAAAAAAATACTGATTACTTTGCGTATTCTTTGATGTTATGCAGAAAATCTTTGATATATTAGGCTATAATTGTCTGTAAATAATTGACAGTAGCCTCATAAATTACATTTCTGTAAAGTGAATAACGTCAAACTTCGCAGATAATTACAAGTGCACTAATTTCTTTCTAATTTTAGTTCCTCAAAAGCCGTACAGCTAACACCGTGGTCAAGTATCCAATCCGAGAAAAGAATCCGTGTCCTCCGTATTGCGCACCGACGTTCGTAGTGAGAAGTAGCTGGCTGGGTATCGTTCCAAGTGGTTCAGTTGGTAGAACGTCCGTGCACTATACCGAGGACTGGGGTTCGATTCCCTGCTTGGATACTTTTACACTCTGGTGGCTATACGCATTTTAAGCAACTAAAATTTGAAATATTATTGAATGCAAGGCGTGAGAAATTTTCTACAGAAAAATTTCCAAGATTTAAGCACTATTTTATTTAAGTAAATTCTAACTTTAAAATGTAAATTAATCTGAGCCTTATTTTTGCTTGTATATTTACAAAAACACTCTTTTATTTAACATATTATTGGAACATTTATTTTGAAATTAGGAAAAATGAATTGTTAAATTCAAATTTGTTGTTTATTTTATATACGCTTCAAAATGCAAAATAGAGCAAGTACCTATACGTTCTCCAAAACAATTAAATAGGTAGTAACGTTTATTACAACGTGACTGTAGTTAACGTAAATTGAACTATGTAGGCTGTAGAATGGTACATATTTGACTCTGTGACTAAGTAATCCATTGAAAGCAGTTCTACATAGAACACAGATTTTCCTTGTAAAGATCCTGTTTTTTAACAACTGGTTCATGTTATCTATTTTCTTCCTTCATTCAGCAATGAATTTTTAACATCTCTCTCAGAATTAAACAATACAAAAATAACTCGCAGAACTTTGACTAGATCCATTGTCACTGTAACTTGATTTATTGAACATAAACGCCGTGGTGTTGAAATTATAAAGGCGGATTTGCTCTTAGTATCGGTGTAGGCAAACTGTTTACATTTTTATAAAATGATACATACTGAATTTTTATAGTTCTGGCTGTACTTTTACATGCATAATTAACCGTATAAAAATGATGTTTAAATGATATTACGCCATTTATAGAAAGGGCAAGAATTAGTTCAAGTATCAAAATATTTGCTTCCATATCTGGATTACGTCCTAGTTTCTTGTCAAATATATCTTTTTACTGTGCTGTGTCACACATTTATTATTGCACAGTTTCAGTGGCATCCTGTATTTAAATGTTTTAATATGTGTATTTTAAATATTTTAATAACTATACATATGCATAGAAATATATGTAAAAAAAGGCACACACGGGTGTCCTAAAAAGGACTGACTGATTTTAAAATTCAATAACTTGCAAACGGTGACTGATATTTTAAAAATTCTTGCAATAGGGTTATGCATAAGGTCAAAAAAATTTTACAGTGATTTTCGTTTTTTGTTCGAATTACAAACAATAGATGGCGCTGTAAGCAATAGGCGCTAAATACAGGCTCGATTTTTGGTCCTTTATCTTGTTCCATGCAGAAAAAGGAGATAGAAATGTATTATCCGGGACACGAAGTACCAAAAATCGATCCTGAATTTAGCGTTTATTGATCGCAGCGCCATCTATTGTTTGTAATTCGAACTAAAATCAAAAATCACTGTAAAAAATTTTTTGACCTTATGCATAACCCTCCTGCAAGAATTTTTTAAATATCTGTCACCGTTTGCAAGTTATTGAATTTTAAAATCAGTCAGTCCTTTTTAGGACACCCGGTATAAACTAATATTAAAATAAATAACATTTTTACAAACATTATATCACTATTTTGTTTTAATTAGGCTACATCACTATTTCACTTTAATCATGCTTGCAATTAGTGAAAACAATTTATAATACATTTGTCATTTGATAGTAATTACTCTCATGCAGAGAACTTGAAGGACTACAATTAAAAATGTTAATTATTCTCATTAAACATTGAATGGGTTCCAAAAACAACTAATTGTTATTTTCCTATGCATCTATGAAGAGATGAAATCGATACCTATTTGATGGCTATTCATGTCTTTAGAATTCTGTAATGAAATACTGGATTAAATATCTAATTACTCAATATATTATGGTAGGAAATATGATTTATTAGCTTCTTATACAATGAGAAATATAACGAAAAGTAGTACAAAATAAAGTATATCTGATGTAGAATATATCTGGCTAAGAAGTGGTAGGAAAGACTTTTTGATAGATTCCTTTAGAAAATGTAAGACACTATTTATTACAGCCATCTGTATTGAAAGAATTCCAGAAGATTTTGGTTGTATTTCCAACTATCATGACTCCCAGACCCAAAACTGTCCTCCTTGCAAATGTTGACATATATATATATATATATATATATATACAGAGAAACCTCCCGGTGCGACCACTTCCCAGAACGACCATTTTTCATGGAACGAAACTTATCCCCATAGGCTGAATACTAATTTTACCTCCATTCAGAGACCATGACGGTTAAACTCCCTCCATGAGAGGCCCATTTCTTTGGAGAAAATGAAACAAATATTCCGTTTTCTACTGGTCGCTTGAAGAAGGTCTTATTAGAAAAATAATTCCGCAGAGCGCATTATTCCTCAAACTTCTGAACTAAGTTTAGAAATTTTTTTTGTGTGTGTGTAAGCCCCTTTGTGCCTTTTTATGCAATGGATTTAACTCTAATGACAAATTAAGAATGACGGTCAATAAACTCCCCCGCCCTATTTTGTCAAGAAACTCTTAAATAAATAGATAAATTAATGAAATCGTCATTATTTATTCCCGTCGAAAAAAAGGCATTTGTTTACTGAACTTCGAAATGTCTTGGAAATAAAAGTAATAAAAGATAAAACCGTAAAATTAAAGCAAACGTCAATGTATTCATTTTTTAACACTATAGTAATTAACTTATGTAATTAACTTTTGTTTTAATACTTAAATTTTCATATTTTTCCTAATGTGAAAAATCAATTTTAGTAACATTAATTGTTACCTTTTTTCAACAATTAAAATCTAAATTTAAACATGATGTCCATTAAGAGGTCACTTCTCGGAGCAATCAATTTTTATTGGAACCGAACGTGGTCGCTTTAGGGAGACTTTACTGCATATATGAAGACACGAGCTTCTAAACTTGTCTTATCCAAAATTTTAAAAACCGAGTTTTCTCTATCAACTATTGGCGAACCTGCATCGAAAAAATACTAAAATATGCATAAAAACTAGTTTTACCCTATAATTCTGGCATTGTAAAATCTTGGTTTACAATCAAAACTAATGGACGCAGTCATAGATTTTCTGGCTAAGGCGAGTTTTGATACTCACGTCCTCATATATATATATATATATATATATATATATATATATATATATCATCATCATCATCATCAACCGTTTTCAATCCACTGCTGGATGTAGGTCTCCCCCAGATTTTTCCAATGTTTCCCGTCTAGTGCTTTAGTCATCCAATTTACACCGGCTACTTTTCTGATTTCATCACTCCATCTTACTTGAGGTCGTCTTCTTGGCCGTTTTACATCTCTGGGATACCACTGTAGGGTGTTTGTGCTCCATCTATTGTCTTGTCTTCTTGCGATGTGCCCAGCCCATTTCCATTTTAGCCGTTTAATTCTTTCAATGATGTCAAAAACTTTCGTCTGACTTCTTATCCAGGTTATTCTTTTTCTGTCTCTTCTAGTTATACCTAGCATACATACAGTTACACCTAGAAACAAGAAGATTGATGAAGAAACGCAGAGAATTTAAAACGATCCTAAATCAAGAGTTGAATATACTGAATTATGTAAAACGGTAAGAAAATGCGTTACAGAAGATATCAGAAAATTTAACTCTGATCTTGTCAAGAAAATTCTAGAAGATAACAAAAGTTTAAAATCAGCTAGGCGAAAACTTTGTGTTGGAAGAAAAGGTATTTTTGCACTAAAGAGGGCAGATGGAACAATCACTAAAATCAATAAAGAAATAGTACACATTGTCGAAAAATTCTATAACGTTTTATATAAATGTGAAGATCAGAGGGAAATCAACTTATGTGATCAACGAGAAAACTTAACAGAAACCGATGCCATAATCCCAGTGACGACAGACGAAGTTTTACAAGCCATTAAATTTATAAAAAAAGGTAAATGCCCCGGAGAAGATAGAATTACAATCGACCTCATCAAAGAAGCAGGAGAAGAATTTGCAAAAATGCTATCCTTACTGTTTTCCAAATGTCTCCAGAAGTCAGATGTACCAGAAGATTGGAATAATGCTGTGATGGTGCTCCTTTACAAGAAGGGAGAGAAGGAAAACATTAAAAACTACCGTCCAATCAGCTTACTGTCAGTGATTTATAAAATTTTCACCAAAGTTTTAACGACAAGACTTGAATCAGCTCTGGACTCAGCTCAACCTAGAGCACAAGCAGGATTCCGAAGTGGATTCAGCACAATGGATCATATCCAAACGGTAAGGGAACTCATAGAAAAACATAAGGAATATAATTTACCTCTTTGCCTTGCCTTTATTGATTATGAAAAAGCATTTGATTCGGTCTACACATCAGCAGTAGTAGAATCTCTGGAGGACATTGGTATAGACAAACCTTACATCAATAATTTAAAGAAGATTTACAAGAAAGCAACAGCAACCATCCGCTTGGACAAAGGAAAAGCAAAGATCAAGCTTGGAAGAGGGGTAAGACAAGGGGACACCATTTCGCCTACGTTTTTTACTGCTGTCTTAGAAAATATTTTCAAGAAGCTGGATTGGGAAAACAAAGGGATTAGAATAAATGGGGAATATTTAATTCATCTCCGATTCGCTGACGACATTTTAATTTTCAGTAACAGTCCTGAAGAATTGGAAAATATACGAAAAGATTAGGCAGAAGCTAGCATTAATGTGGGATTAAAAATAAACTTGGAAAAGACTAAGGTGATGTTCAATTCATTTGCATCAAAAAAGAAAATCTTCTACAACAACACTGAAATTAAAGAAGTGCAAAGTTATGTGTACCTTGGGCAAGAAATATCATCTGATAATAGTATCATGAATGAAATCAATAGAAGAATAAGAAATGGATGGAGTGCTTTTGGGAAGAACAATATTATTCTGAAGAGTAGCATGCCCCTGTGTTTGAAAAGAAAGGTATTTAACCAATGTGTTTTGCCTGTCTTAACTTATGGAGCAGAAACATGGACGCTAACAAAACGGATAGTACAAAGATTACAAACAACACAGAGAAGTATATATATATATATATATATATATATACATATACCGGGTGATCTAGAAGTTCCGAGAGTTTTTTTATGTTAAGAACTAGTTAACTATCAACAATAGAAATATTCGGTTGTCAAAGAAATCCTTAGAAAAATGTGGGATTTGTTTTTAATGAAAAAAAAAATGTTATTTAGTTACATTTTTTTGCCAATAGGTGGCGCAGATATTGATAATATTAGTTGTGCTATGGTATAATACCACTGATAGAGTTTTGGCATGGTGTTCAACCTCGATTATTTGACGATTTTCCAATGAGCCCATTTCCTCAAACCTTTTTATCATAGCCTTTAGATTTGTAATGGTATCTCGGTCCTTTTCCAGTTTTAACTCCACGTATTGCACGATAACAAAGCAAAGTTAAACTTGCTGATCCCTTCTTTTTACCCGACTGAAAAGAAGGGTTATGTGTTTCACGCGTATCTGTGTAAGTGGATTTTTTAAACCCTCGGAACATCCCAACGGCTGGATGGATTTTAATGAATGAGGTCTCTGTCAATTCGTCTTAACGGCCCAGTGGTTATAGGCTAGGTTTTGTTTTTATAAATTCAGGCCGTAAAATACAAAATGGCGGTAGAGACGAAAAGAAATTTTTACGCACCCTATTGAGTGGCATATCATTGGATAGGTCTTTCAAATGAAGACGATGTTTCATTGACTATTTTACAGTCAGAAGCTCCGTTAAAATATTATACAACCTGAAAGTTGTGTATGTAGGATCTTTAGCTTTACTGCAACTCTAACCGTCATAGAAATCTATAGACCTCATCAAAACAGTGTTTATAGATAGGAACTAACAATTAAACACAACTTAAAAGTCATGAATACAAGTAAATAAAAAAATAAGTCAGTAATATAAACAAGTAATATAAAAATATATATATATATATATATTAAGTCAATTCCTAGTTAGGTGAATAAGAGATTTTTTTTTCCTCCCATTCTTCCTTCTTGAGGGCAGAATTTTTTTTTCCCTCCCATTCTTCTTTCTTCTTGATCAAGAAGAGAGCTCCTTCGATCTTAAAATACCTTGATCTTGAAGAGGGCTCTCTCGATTATTGAAAAATTATTAATTTAATTTAATTAATGAATTAATATTTGAAAAAAACTGGATTAACATCAAGTGTCATCCACTACAAGTTAAAAAAAAAATTGAGCTTGATTGGATGAATAATAAGTATTTTATTAACGATTGAAAATTTGAACAAGATATATATAGTGAGAGTGTGATCTAATAGTAGGAATTATAAAAAAAATAGTTTCACATTGATGAGAAATAATTAATTAGTTCGCTTTTTACGCAGTTGGGTTTTTTGATTTTTTAAATGTAATCGTTTATTGTAAAAGAGCTTTGTAGCTCACAGAATGCATGACTAAATATAGCTGTTACACATCAAATTTTATACTAAAATTCCTTTTCAATGCAATTGTTTAAACTTCAAAAAAAGCGTCTGAACATAAACGATCTTTAAAATGAAATCTGATCAATACCTTATAAAGACGTTGCGAAATGAACTCATCTGGCTATGCAACACATGGTGGAGATACTATCAATGTCGTACAGCAGCGCCATCTGTTGCTAAAAGGTTTAACTATTTACTTAAAAAAATTTCAATGTAAGCAAAAATCCCCACATGTTTCTGAGTATATAAGTGAAAACCGCATCTTCCTATTGTACATAGTTTTCTAATTATTAACATTTCAAAACTCCCGGAACTTCTGGATCACCCAGTATATATATATATATTTATATGTGTGTGTGTGTGTGTTATCTGATTTTTCGAATTCGGTATGATACATCTATTATTTATAAACCGAATTTGATGTAACTATGCATGTGTATTTGACATACCAAGATCTTAAGTTAGCTACTAAAGTACACCATCCTGTTTCAAAATGGAAACCATTTAAAAAATTTCCACATTTAAAAAACATATGGGGCATTCTCACAATCTTTTGACTTTTGGGAAAAAAATCTGGCGAAATTAAACTTGATAAAATAACATTTTAATCTGATAGACGAATGCCTTTATAATTCAAAATAAAGAAAAAATGATAGGCAGCGAAAAAATTTTTATTTAACTGAGGTTTAGGTTAAACTTGCGAGTTTAATTTTCCTTACCATTTTACCCCTATAGCTTTTTATTTTCTTCTAAATTTTTTCTTATAATGAATTTGCATAGTACCCACAGGGCATTCAAATAAGAAATAATACAAATGTAGTACTTTTAATACAGAATTTTTGCATAACCACAATGTTTATTGATTTTTCGAAAGAGTTGATAACATTGGATTATTATTATTTTTTTTTATTTACCTCAAAAAGTGCAGGAATAAACCTTGGGGACGGTAAGAATACCAATAAAGCCACGGTGCTTGAAATTGATATTTAAATGCTAATTTATATTCTGCAGTAAATTTCCTATCAAAGGATTTTAGATATTCTTTCTCTACCATACTTCTGCATGAGCAAAAACTTGAAAAAAATTCTGTTGCTGCATCTGAAGTGATTTTCTGTATAATTTTAGAAGATGGATGGTAAAAAATCTAAAACCCAGGGACAGAGTTCAAAAAATAATATCAACTCTAAAAATGTGTGCAGGTTAATTTTTAGCTACATATTTATATAAAACAATAACTCCAGTTTCAGAAAAAAATTACATTGAATTATTTTTATTGAAACAATTTTATCCAGAAAGATCCAAACTTCAAAATCAGCATCAGGGACACGGAATGGTAGATGGGTTTTCCATGTGTTCGGACCCCCAACATCGTCCAAAACTTATTTATCTATGCAATGGGATGTTCCCAAGTATATGAATAAAAAAAAAACACAAAAAAATAATTTTTAGGAGATAGAAATAAAATATACGAATGTTATTGCCAATAGATATGTAATTACACACTAAACATTTTAAGAGTTAAACACACTAAACATTTTATGATTATCAAAAATTAAGGAATAATAATAATAAAAGCAATAAAAAATGAATTTTTAACCTGGTTCAAAGTTACCCAGACATTTAGTGTAACTTTGCACCATATGATAAATATTATCTAAAATAATTCATTATAAAAAAGTATTATAATTAGGACAACTTTAAACCCTAAAATATGTTTTCAGATATGTAAAGATTGCGAATTTACATTTCCCAACATCACAAGATTTGCAAAATTTATGATATTACAGCAAATATTATGCCTAAGAAAAGTGAAAGAAGAGAACCGTGAATATTTAGATTAAAAAAATCTGTTTATTCATCATATAAAACATAAAAATGCAGTGAAAAACAATTTTCAATGTTTTAACTCAATAATATATCCATAGTTACAATAATACATACTAGTACTAGTATTATTCAAACAAGAATAAAAAATGTCGAATGTATGAAATATCAAATTTGAGTATCTCCGCCCCCGAATAACGCCTTTAAATTAATGTTATTTATTTTACACATATTTGTGAAAATATATACATGTTATATCTAACGCACACTTTCGGCATTTATATAAAATATACGTGCAAATATGGGAAATTTTTGACAGTAGCACCATCTATAATCAGTAAATTATGAACATCGGTATAATTTTGAGCCGGCTCAAAGTTACCATGAAAATGTGGAAAATGTTAGTGTCTTATTATTTTACATTTTATTAATTATTAATAAATAAATAATCACAAAATATTAACACTTTTACAACATTTAGATAATAATATGTCTGATAAATGAGTATATTGTTACTTACTATGAAAAATTAATTGGATTACAACAACTTCAAAACAGCATTCAAAATTAACTTGAAAACAGTACTTCACAAAAATAGTTAGATGGTGCAATTAATTGCGCATAATGTTGCTAATTTATTTTCTAAAATAAAGAGTAGAAATCCCAGTTTAGAACCTTGCCAACAGAGCACAGTTCTGGAGTTTATTTAGTCCTTTGGAATTAAAAAATATTGAAAATTAGGAGGTAGTGCAAAGTTACACTCAATGGTTCAAAGTTACCCTGAATGACTGTATATGAACTATGACATTTTAAATTACTTTTCGTAGCTGATAATTTTGATAAATCTATATTATATTGGACAAACACGTGCAACTTTAACGCTAATGTCATTTTCACATTGGCAACATCAAACGATTACATTTTGCTTTATCTGCATTTTTTAAAACTTCTAAACATTGTCACATTTTTAATTTTTCCTCCGCCGAATACAGAGAAAATGTAATTTGAAATGCGATTTATTTGAAAACTGTACCGCAATTTAGTCATTTTCTATGTTTTTGAAAATAACTTTTACGGATTTTTTTAAATCAATCTCTGTCATTGTTCTATATTGTAGGTCTTAAATGATTGTTTGTGATATCAATTATTACAAAATATTAAATTATACATTATAACATACAGGCGAGTAAGGCTATTTTACTTTGTGATGTGAAATCTAAATAAATTTAGTAAAAAAAGTAAAATAAATCTTTTTGTTTCTAAAATGATACAGACATGTTTTTTTAGGGCGATATCATCAAACTTTATGGTAAATGTCTGGTTATCTAAATCCATTTTACGGCATGTGACGTTGGAAGTTTATGATGCATAAAATTTCCAATATTCTATAGTATGTAGAAAAAGGAGCAGGTTATTTGTTAGATACAATTTTCCTACATTTTATGTCTTTGGTTTATTTAGTACAATATTAATTAATAAATCATCAAAACACTTATATAACTGTCTAGCAATTTTTATTTATATGTAGCGCGATATTAAAAAAAATATTTTTTCAATTGCTATATTATCTTTTCAATAAAGCTAGATGAGTGAATTTCAGAAATGTATAACGCGTACACTTCTTAAATGATTTTTTTTTTTTTTTTTTGCATAAATTCTATTGAAAATGCCTCTCTTTTAAAAGTTAATTACATTTTTCAGTCTTTTGTTGTTGTTGTTGAAGCACGCCATAAAATAATAAGTTACACAATAGAACATACTATTTGACTTACAGTGTGATGCGAAATCTAATTTAAAATAATAAAAAAGTAAAATATTTTTTTTTATATGAAAAATGTTACTGATATGTTTTTTTAGGACGATACAATCACACTTTATGGTAAAAGCATCATGATCTAAATTCCTTTTATGGCACGTTACATTGGAAGTTTATGATGCAAAATACTTACAGTACCCTATACTATGTAGAAAAAAGAAGCTGGTTGGTTGTAGGAAAACATTTTTTGACATTTTATGTGTTTGGCTATTTATTATAATATTAAATAATAATGATTTTTTATATAATAATTTTATATAAATAATAATAATTTTTTTACAGGAAAAATGTTACTGATATTTTTTTTAGGACGATACCATCACACTTTACGGTAAAAGCATGATAGTCTAAATTCCTTTTATGGCACGTTACATTGAAAGTTTATGATGCAAAATATTTTCAGTACCCTATACTATGTAGAAAAAAGAAGCTGGTTCGTTGAAAGAAAACATTTTTCGACATTTTATGTGTTTGGCTATTTATTATAATATTAAATAATAATTCATGAACACACACACTGTCTGTTAATTTTCATTTATATATTTAAAAATATATCATACCCAAAATATAAACTAATAATTACCCTATACTATGTAGAAAAAAGAAGCTGGTTGGTTATAAGGAAACATTTTTCGACATTTTATGTGTTTGGCTATTTATTATAATATTAAATAATAATTCATGAACACACATACATAACTGTCTGTTAATTTTTATTTATATATTTAAAAATATATCATACCCAAAATATAAACTAATAATTACCCAATGCTATGTGCAGGGATGAGAGTGGTCCAACTCAAATGACCCATTACTACCCCTAAATTTTACTAGTATTCTTTGCTTTATGAAATCTCAGAAATTCTATCGTTAAATAATCCGATAAATACTATTAAAATTTAGTGGTAGTAATTGGTCATTTGGGTCGGAGCGCTCTCATGCCTGCATGTAGAAAAAAGAAGCTGGTTGGTTATAAGGAAACATTTTTCGACATTTTATGTGTTTGGCTATTTATTACAATATTAAACAATAATTCATAAACACTCATGCATAACTATCTGTTAATTTTCATTTATATATTTAAAAATATATCATACCCAAAATATAAACTGATTTTTTTTTTTTTTTTTTTTTTTTTTTTTTTTTTTTTTTTTTTTTTAAGGTTTAAAACTTATGAAGTACGTTTAAAGTTAAGTTTGTTGAAAATATGTTTAAAGAGTTATAAATGGAAAAACTAAGGTTTTTTTATGTAAATGGAATGTTATACTTTTAAGAATCGAAGTAGTATCTGTTTTTTCCGATTGATTTTTCATAACTTTTTAATGTGACTAATTAAACTAAAATAAGGCAAATAACAACATAATTTTCATTAAATTAATATGTACTCTAAAATAATTGATATACCCTTTCTTTCCTTTAAAAATATAAAAATATGAAATCGATATGTGTTTGAAGGTTAATCAAATTATCTGAATTTTGTATCGAAGCACGCGATTAAATATCTAATTACGTAAAATCACATGTCGGCAAATCGTATTGTCTTCTTATGTAATCGATACATATCATGAATAAAATTAGTAAAAAGCAAAATAACAATTTTATATCTAAGACGTAGCTAGCAATGGTTTTTTTTTAAGACAATACCAATAAACATAATACTTTCGCAACGAGCGTAACATGTATGTGACTCATAAATGATCCGAATTCTTGATTTTTCGTACCAATAATTTTCTATTGAAAAATCTGCTTTAATTAATCAAAGCATTTCAGCGATTTAAATTTTAAGAAAATAATTAACTTTTGACAAAAATGCAGATAAACGATTAAAAATTCTATAAAGGCAAACGTTGCGAAGTGGCTAATGCTAAGCGACTTATATTCAAAAGTCGTTTTATGGCCTGTGAAATCGATAGTTTATGAGGCATACAATTTCGAATATCTTATATCATCTAGAAAAATTTAGGTGATTGTTTCTGAGATAAAATTTTCCTATATTTTATTTGTTCGATTATTTATTATGATATCAATTATTAATACACTCACACACGTATATAACTCTCTATTTATCTCTATGTATGTACTGATGTCATGCATGAAATATAAATAAGTAATTAACCAAAATTTTTAAATAAACTCATCTTGTATAATGTGTAAGAAAGATTTAAATAGAAATCTCTATAATGAGCTATAAATAATATATATATATATATAAGACATATATAGAATTCCAGTAAAAAAAATAAGTATCAATGCAGTATAATTTTTAGATAAATTATTTTAGTAGTTGATTATTGCAATGAATAAATTTTCAATAACTTGCAATGAAACGCATTATTTATCATATGCTTTCAAAAAGTAATCGTTTATTTATGTCTTTGATATTAGGAAGAATCGAAATCAATACTCCTTCGCAAGTTAATTACACCTGCCAAATTTTTATATTTAAGGTCGTTATTAAATATATAATAAAAAGAATAACATGAAGTGATCACGCTGTGTGATGTGAAAAATGAAGGGGAAAAGTAGAAAGTAAAATTTATCTTTTATATCAAAGATGTAACAGTTACGGTTTTTTTAGGACGATACCATTACACTTTATGCTAAACGCCTGATGATCAAAAGCCATTTTATGGCATGTGACATCAATAGTTTATGATGCATAAAATTTTCAATATTCTATATCATGTAGAAAAATGAAGGTGATTGTTTATAAGATAAAATATTCCTACATTTTATGTCTTCGGATATTTCTTATAATATCAATTATTAATACATGCATGCTTAAATATCTAGTCCTGTAAATATATTTAGTGGTGTATATAGATATTTATATGTATACTATGCATAAAATATAAATTAACAATTTGGTTTTATACGAGATGAAGACAAATGTGCATTAACATTTTCCTTTCTGCATAAAACATGAGTACATTACTGTTTAACAATTCAAATAATTCCTCTCTCTATAAATAGATATTATATTTTATTTTATTATTTATATATTATATACAGGCTGTCTCAAATATGTACCGAAAAACTTTTAACCCGTAACCGGAGTGACAAATATTGTCGCATAACTACCGTGAGCGGTTTGTCAGACCGCTTATTCTAAAGATGACTTAAATGCTACAGTTACTCTCAGAATACTATTTCTGTACTAAACTTCATGTACAGGACTATTATATTTAAAATTCAGCCTTTCAAAAGTGTCTAGTGAAAGTAAAAGACTCCAAATAAAACAAAATTTAACCAATGTCTATAGTTAAATTGAAAATGTGCGAAAATTGAAAAAGTCAGCGGTCTATGAGACCGCAAACAGCCGTTACGGAATCAGGGAAGTAGGGAACATCATAAGGTTTGAGAATTGCTTAACAACCCACGGCCGGAAACGTCAAGGGAAAGTGGTAGCAGAAGCAGAAGATTAGGAAATACACAAGAGAGCGATTAATTGGAAATATTTATTGGACATCATAAATACAAATGGCGTACGAGATGAATACAGCTAAAAACGTTACAAAAGATGCTCGAAGTTTGCACCAACAGACGCCAAGCCTGCTTGACACCGACGGACCATTGACAGCCGGACACAGTCGAACACTTCGGCAGTTTCTTTGGATGCAGCAGCAGTGCAGACGCGTCTTGCCACAAGTACCATTGCATACTACACAGATTCGTGATACACTAAAGATTTGAGGGCTCCCACAGAAATAAATCAAGACTCGGTAAATTAGGTAAGCGTGGAGGCTATGGAACTGGTCCAGCACGCCCAATCCATTGCTGAGCGAGAGGCCTATATAAATGTTTACTAACAAACAGTCCGAAATGGATAAGAGCTCCATCATGTTGAACAAAATGTTGCGCCTGACTTTTACTGGAACAGCGTCAAGTAAGTCATGCAGTAACTGCTTCAGAAAGATTCGATAGTTCGACGAGGTCATGCGGGATGGTAAAAGGTAAATCCCGACTACGCAGTCGACGACCAAACCTGTCCACACATTCGCTGCAAAGCGATGTTGGGACGCGTGGCGCTGCACGCAGTAGGGGCTATATCGAGCCTACAATTGCGCATTCTGCTGATTGAATAATCCATCCCTTGTTATTATGGATTCATCAGCGAACAACACGAGGGATCCTCACGGAGTAGTAACTGAACCCTTTGGAGGTGAAAGGCGTGTACGAACTCGGTGTGCAAAATACACTGTACACTGCAAGGAGATACTCCTAAGGTACCCGCAGTAGTGTACACGGCATCTAACATATTTTGTTATATAACGACCGAAAACGTCGATCGTTACCTGCCCTTACTGTTACTTCTTAATGACCCGTAATTGCACAAATTTTGATGCACACATGGAAAGAAAATGTGGTGCGGTTGATGTCTGTCTGGAAAGCGTTCTCGACAAATTCGTTCAGCGTCTCGTTCATTGCCTTTAGCTATTACATACACTAAGTGCATGTCTGTTAGCTCAGTGTTCGTATGCCGTTTCATGCTCTTCCTTTGCTGCCTTTTGCTATTATACCTATGTTATTGACTTTTGCTAAATATTTACTATTCACTCCAGCGATCTCGTGCAGAGCACCACCTAGATGTGTATGATGACGTATCCGATCACAAGTTGCAATGCTATTCTCAATCGTTATGATGTGGTTTAACTCCCCTAAAAGTTTTTCGTATTATTTTTGGACACCATGTATATGATACTGTAATAACAATAATATTATATATATATATATATATATATATATATATATAACTGCTATTTTTAATATGGAGATGTTTGTCTGCCAATATATTTTCTTATATAAATATATAAATGCATATAACATATGAAATATATATGTGTAATATTATTTTATACTAAATGCACAAAATACTAGTCCATATAAGATAAATTTATTGTTAATGATAAAAAAATATATTGCATTATTTTTTATAATCATAAGTCAGAATATAAGTTTAAGAATCGAAATTTATGAATTTTTAAGAAATATTTCGTAGATTTATTTTAACTTTGCATATGAATTTCCTATGCATAATAATAAAAATGAATGTTATTTACACACATTTAAGGTATACATTTGAGGTATACTAAAGTATTTTTTGAATTTATATTATTTTAATACATAAATATATAGTTAGACACTTACCATAGTTTTATCAACAGCTTAAGAAATTTTCAACAAGAGGCATTTTTATAACTGAAAAGATAAATAATAACATATGTTTAAAAAATTGCTTTAATAATAATAATAATATATATATATATATATATATATATATATATATATATATTTTTTTTTAAGTTGAATAATCTAAATTAATATAAATGATAATTGGAAACTATCGCTTATTTCCAACTAAAAGTTAAAGAAAAATATTGTAAAATTAATATTTTTATGAAAATACAGGAATATTAAAGTTGTGATAAATTACTTGATTAAGGAAGTATCTGTGCTTTGTACTTTATTCATTTTTTAAAGAAAACAATATTAATAATGTTAGAAAATATTGCTTGAAAAACTTCATATTTTTATATTTACTGATGTAAGTGTGTTAATTAATAACAAAAAAAATAAACATTTTAAGGATTTATTACGAAATAACTTTCGTAGGAATTACTGTAGAATCAAATCTAATTCAAACTAGTTGGATGTGCCAATCCCAAAACTTTCTTCTATCTTATACATCTTAATATTTTAAAACCTAGTTACACATGTTAATACTTCAATATTATTAGTTCAATACTATACCAGCTTTGATTTTCATCTTAAATTTCTGCTCAAGTCAATTAAACGGACTAAAAACGAGTTAATCTATATCATGATATTTGTTAAAATTATTAATTTTTCCTTATTCTGTCGTTATCAGCTGTTTGCGAATAGCCGGCATAGCAGGAAGCGAGTTCCCGCCGCTGCATGAGCCGCCAATGCACAATAGAACTACGAAAAATCAAGAAAAGTATACAAAAATCGCTAGCACGGAGCCCCTTTACCGCGCAATATTTCCAAATTCAAGGAGAACCTGTTGGCCAAAGCCAAAAACAAGCACAAACATTTTGGCTCAATTGTATGCATAATTTTATACGCTGTTCGATGGTACAATAATGAAAATGGCACAGAGATCGGAATTATAGCGCCCCCTTCTTTCGGAATTTTTTCAAGTTCAGGGAGGACTTGTTTGCCATAGCCAGAAACATGCACAAAAAATTTGGTTCAATTATATGGATAACTTCATACACTTTTCGATGGTACAATAATGAAAATGGTACAGACATCGCAATTATAGTGCCCCCTTCCGGCAGAATTTTTCCAAATTCAGGGAGGACCTTCGTGACATGACCAAAAATAAACACATACAATTTGGTTCAATTCTATGCATAACTTCATACAGTTTTCGGCGGTACAATATTCAAAAGGCACAAAAATTGTACAAAAATCGCTATTACAGCGCCCTCTACTAGCGATTTTTTTTACAAATTAAGTTAGGACCTCCTTGCCATAGCCAAGAACTTAAAATTTTTTTTTGGTTCAATTCTATGCATAACCTCATACACTTTTGGACGGTACAATATTCAAAATCGCACAAAAATCGCTATTACAGCGCCCCCTACCGGCGAATTTTTTCCAAATTCAGGGAGGACTTTCTTGCCATAGCCAAAAACTTAAAATAAAAATTTGGTTCAATTCTATGCATAACTTCATACACTTTTCGATGGTACAATGTTCAAAATCGCACAAAAAAACGCATTTACAGCGCCCCCTACCGGCGAATTTTTTCCAAATTCAGGGAGGACCTGCTTGTCATATCCAAAAACTTAAACTAAAAATTTGGTTCAATTCTATGCATAACTCCATACACTTTTGGATGGTACAATATTCAAAATTGCACAAAAATTGTTATATCAGCGCCCCCTACCGGCGTATTTTTTCCAAATTCCGGGAGGACCTGCTTGCCATAGCCAAAAACTTATAATAAAATTTTGGTTTAATTCTATACATAACTTCATACACTTTTTGATGGTACAATGGCGACAGACAGACGGACAGACGGACAGACGGACAGACGGACGGACGGACAGACGGACAGACGGACGGACGGACAGACGGACAGACGGACAGACGGACACACAGACAGACAGACATTTTCTATAAACTTGTTTTTTGGAATCTCTGACCCCTAAAACATGCAAATCCGTCGAAAACCGGAAGTCGAAAAAAATTTCGATTACAATACTTTCTTCTATTGAAGATAGAAGAAAGTAAAAATACCAATAATGCTAAATCGCATAAAATAAATAACAGTAAATATATCTTGTTCGGCATATTTTTTATTTTCTCGTTAACGAACAATTACTATATAAAGCTGAATTTTATAATTTGCGTTGTTTTATATTAATTACAAAGTCATTTGTATATCTCTAGCTGTTCCTTTCGTTTAATATAATGCACAATTCCTAATAGCTGAAAAAAAAAAAAATAAACAAGAACATCCACAGTCTTTTAAGTAAAGAATCTTTTGTTTCAAGCTATATCGTAGGCATTTAGGACGTAAAAGAAAACTGTAGTAATGTCGTTGTTTATATTCAAATATTATAGAAAAACTCGCTGTTTTCTGGTTTTGCTTGGAAATTGAAATATTTCGAAAAATAAATAAGCATTAATTCGATTTTTACTTAATGCTGCAATAAACATTGTCATAGAATATGAAAAGGTATTGGAATAATTACCTATGTAAATAAACGTAAGCTACTTTAACTTGTATTATTTTATGTGTTTCAGAAAAAAAATTTCATTTCAATCATGTATGTATGTTTTGGATAAGAAACACGTAAAACCCCACACCATTAATTTCTGACGATTATGTCAATGTATGTCTGTCGAATGTATAACAAAATTTTAACAAATTTGAAATTGATAATTATTTATCATGAATTAGAAGAGTTTTCGGTATTCACTTTCTCATAATTTTTAGTTTCTTATAATCGACAAAACATAGACATTTCACATTTTTGTTAATCTAATATTAAACTAATTCTATTGAAATCGAAAACAATTCTTTTTGAAACATGATCTTGATATGATCATGAAGTAGCTAACAATATTTGTTTTCAATATTCATAAATGTATCCGCCGGATTTAATCCATTAGAAACTCTGTCTATATAAAATAGACAAAAAGAAATGAAATACATCTTCTACTTTTGAAATTCGCATCATCAAATATTTTTAATAAACACAATAATACTTAATAAAATAAAAGTAATATCCTATACTACTCTTTCTCGAAATTTTTTTTAAATACCATTCCCTAAAAGAAAGAAAGTATGCGTTAAAAATTGATTGTGCAAAGAAAGGGAATGTATGTATAAATCCTTTTCTTTTATTAAATATGGAGTTTAGACAGTTTGTGATATTTTGCACTAGATATATAAGCTATTAGCAGTATTTGTTTGTTCGTTTCTTGTATGTAACTGATGGATTTAATCCATTTTCGACTATGTCTCTATAAAAAAAGCTCAATGCAATGTAACCCAGTTTTTTTCTTTTAAAAATAACATTCCGTGTACTACTGTTAAGAACACAATAATGTTTGATCAAATAAGAGTAATCTGTTATCATTTATTTTATTGCATTTGGTTTGTGATCAAATGTTGAAAACTTTTATTTCAATAAGAAAAATGTATATCCTTCAAAATCGATTGTTCAATAAAGATCATCAGTCATTTTATTTTCCTAAATATGGTGCTTTGACAAATTTTCATCTCTTCCGATTTCCTAACAATATATTCAACAATATTAACAGACAATACTAACAATATTAACAAAAGAGGAATGTACGTATAATTCCTATTGTTTTATTATATATGGAATTTTGACATTTCGTAATATTTTGCATTACATATATAAGTTGCTAGCATTATTCATTTGTTCATTTCCTGTATGTAACTGGTGGATTTAATCTATTTGTGACTATGCCTCTGTATGTATATATAAAAAAAGAAAGCTCAATGCAATGTAACTCAGTTTTCTTCTTTTGAAATTCACATTCCATGTACTATTTTTAAGAAAACAATAATGTTTGATCAAATAATTATCAAACATCAATGCATCAAACCTTGCATCAAACATAGCATCAATGTAATGTAACCCAGTTTTCGTCTTTTGAAATTCACATTCCGTGTACTATTTTTAAGAACACAATAATGTTTGATCAAATAAGAGTAATCTGTTATTTGTTGTTGTATTTGTTTTATTGCATTTTGTTTGGGACCAAATGTTGAAAACTTTTATTTCGATAAGAAAAATTTACATCCTTTACAATCGATTCTTCAATAAAGATCATCAGTCATTTTATTTTTCTAAATATGGTGCTTTGACAAATTTTCATCTCTTGTACTTAGCTATCCCTTTTCCTAAAAATATTTTCTTAATATTCGCTTGTCTGGTAGATGTAAACCCTCTTAAACTTGGTCTTAAAAAATAGGCAATAAAATATAACCGCATTTCTATTTTTTAAATTTCCATGGTTTTTTTAAACAGCAATAATTAATCGGATAAAAATAATCCATTACTCTTTTCGTTTGCATTTTGCTTCCTTCAAATGATGCATACTTTTCCTTCAATAGAAAAAATCATATCACTCAAAATCGATTGTCCAATAAAGAGCATAGAACGCATCAATCATTTCTTTTCCTATGTATGGAGTTTTCACTTCTTGCACTAATATGTCCAAGTTTATAACAATATTCGTTCACTTACCCTGTTTGCCTACGTTAGATTTTATTTAGTGTTAAAAAAAATTCTGAAACAACTTCTCTCTTGTTGTTTTATTATATATCGTCTACGTCTTGACTACATTTTTATTTTTAGTGTGATTTTATTTAATATTTCCTTCGAACAATATTAAACCCAAGATTATATAACTTTTAAAACCTTTTTCACAAAATATTAAGTTCGTTATTTTTAGAGCATAGGATTTAGAACTCTATTTTTATTTATTAATCGCTGTCTCAAACTCTATATTTCTGTTGAAAAGAAGGGAGGATTTGGTAAAAGAGTTGTTTTCTTCAGCTGCTGTTTTGTCGTTTTTGTAAACGAGGAAAGAACCACCATTTAAAGTTCATTGCAATAGTATTCTTTATGGACATTTTGATTTATGTATTTTAGGTAAATAATTTGATTTAATTTTGTAAAATATTAGAAAATATTAGAAGAGTCGGCATATCATGAAATTAAAATATATCAAGTGTTTTTCTATAAAAGGTACCCAAATTATGCTAATTTCTATTTAAAGATTTACGTCATGACGTGATCTTGTTAAAGTATCTATTTGCCGATTTTGCATAATTATAAAAAATATTTTTATCGTTTTCTAATTTTTATGTGCGTCTTCATTCTTGCTTTTGAATCTGCATAAGCAACGCTTTTATGTAATTTGCAGATTCAGATAAAGAAGAAAAAAAGAAGTTAACTTAATAAATAAAAACTTGTGTGGAAATATAAATTACCAAAAATCAACGTTTAAATACACATTAAAATACATCAGGTAATATGAATAAAACCAGACGTGTACATTTCGTGAGTTCCAGGACTCACATCATCAATGCATAAAATCAATGTATAAAAACAATATCCCCCAACTATATGCACGGCAAAAACCCAAATGGCAGTAAACACAGTACCGAAAGTGTATCTTACATCTCAAATTTCTGGGTGCATTTGTTATATCACGATACTTCACTTCCGCTTTGAATTTTATTGGCTGTTGGATTGGAACTTGATGGTTTTTCGGTACTGTGCGTCACTGACATTTGGATTTTCTCCGTCCGTGTAGTTGGGGGGGGGGGGGGGGAATGTTTTTATACCTAGATTTTGTACCCTGATAATGCGATTCCTAGAACTCACGAAATGTATACGTCTGGTTTTATTCACATTACCTAATGTATTTCATTGTGTGTTAAAATAATGATTTTTGGTTATATATTTTAGCTTAAGGCTCTCTTTCACTGACAATTTTTTTCCAACTTGAGCTCTCCATGTGAGAATTCTACCCCTCCCCCCCCCCCTTTCTAAACACGCCTATGCTTTTCTACAGCTGTCAACGCAGTTAGGGTCAAGCGAGGGGTCAAACAAAGTGTCAAAGAAGGGGAAAACTGCTTGAAGGCAGTCTTGGATGGATACAGAAAGAAATAGGCAAGAGAGGTTCTTTTACGAAAAAAAAAATAAAAGCGAGCTTTCTTTTGAGTTTGTCGCGAAAGGACAAGATTCAAAAAGAATAGTTTCACTGGTCAGACAGCCAAAGAGAGGTCCAGGGCTTGATATTTTTCCCTCCCCCCGCCCCGCCCTCTTCTTATACCGTTATTAAAAAAAAAAAAAAAAAAAAAAACCTAAACGTTTTCTAAGTCTTATAAAACATATGATTGATTATATAAGTACGCACTTACACATTTAGAAGTAATCTTATCCTATTTTAAAAGTTCAAAATATTGATTATAAAGATTAGAAGGTTAAAATAGGTTTGAATTTTCAGCGATATGAAAATTCCCTAAAACAAAATTCATTGGGTCAGTAAAATCAGGAGTGTCAGTACCCAATTCGCCAAAAGCATAATCAGCCCGTAGATGAACCTGAATTCTCATGCCAAAATTAATTCCACTGTAAGCAATTTAGATCTTTGTTGTTTTCCTATATTGGTCTTATAAATTCTCAACAAATCTTTTAGTTGTTTAGGTATTATATTAAGGATAGACCGAAATAGGTATTTAAAACCGAAACAGAATTTTGGTAATCTTCCTATTTTCGGCCGAAAACGGAAACGAAAATATCAAAAAAATTTTTTGAGTAATTAATACATACATAAATATTCATAATTATTAATTAATTATACGTGAGGCCCAAGTTGGCTTTCTGTGAATTTGACCAAAACTTTTTATTTTCTTACAAAATAAAATAAAATGTAATTAATTCGGCAACAACACAGAATTATTTTCGAATTATGCAAATTACATATAATTAGAAAATGTTTTAGGTATACATACCTGGATTTATCTTTTTTAATGATTTTTTTAATGATCATCTGTTATACTAGAACTTTCCCAAAGAGTATTCAAAGCACTTCTCTACTTTCTAAAAAATTTTTATTACTGGTAAGTCAGCATCTTTTAATGAGAACATGAAAGGCGTCTTCAAAATTTAGTTATATAGATATTACTTACATTGTAATTTGTACTCACGTCTTGAGTCAGTCATGACTGACAATTTATAATCAGTGAAGATTATAGAAATAAACAAAGCTTGTCTCATTTAAGCCAATATAGCTCAAATCTCTGAGTAATTTCGACTTTCGGTCCAGCCGAATTTTTGGCAACATTTTCGCTGAAAACGCATTTTCGGCGAAACTCTGATTTTGTAACAAAAACGAAATCGATTTTTCCGTCGATCTCTAATTATTATTATTATTGTTATCATAAATATAAAATATATAAATACTAGCAATATAAGCATATACCGTATTTTATAGAAGAAACGCCGCACCCGTCGTAAACGCAGCACTCCTCAAATTGGCCTGAATAAACTTAAAAATATCGTAATCGTCGGAGTGCTACTTTTGTCGACAGCAGGGCCAGGTTAAGCTACTCTGGGGCCCGGGGCTACTGAAAATTTTGCCCCCCCTTCCCTGCTACCGAAAATCCCCCCTCTCCCCCAGACACAACTCCCCCCCCCCCCTCAAACACAAACTTTAAAAATTGATTGTGTATATCGTTACTCAAACATTTTTTTTTTTTTTTTTTGTATGTTTAATGGTGCTCTTAATTATTTTATTTAAACACATATTTTAACCTTTTATGTCCCAAATTATGAAAGAATGAAAAATCCAAGAAGATTTACACAATCAATAAATTTTAGAAGGATATTGCCAATTAAAATTAATGAATGAAATATTTATTTATAGGGATTTTGTAGATTATTTCTAACTCCTCTCAATTTTTTTATATAAAATATTTTTTAAGTGTTTTTTAGAATTAGGAAATGTACAAATATAAATGCCCTTGCAATAGAAATATAAAAATATTTAAGAACTGGAACCATCCACTTCCAACCTTCAGACATCAAGAAAGATGAGAATGAAAGATAAATCATCCATTTAAAAACACTTTTTTTTATGCATCATCTTTTGGAACAACATAAAGTAAAGTATCTGTAACTCATTGTAATTGCATTCCTGCTAATCGATGTAGTAACCCTTTATGTCCCAAATTATGAATTCATGAAATTTTCATCTTCTAAAGCATTTTTCATGAATTTTTTAAACTGCATTAGAAGATTTATACAATCATCTAAGATATTTTTGAAGGATTTTGCCAATTAAAATAAATTAATTAAATATGATATTAAAGGGATTTTGTGCAATATTTATAGCTCCACTCAAATCTTTTATTTAAAGTTTTTTTATTTTTTTTTGTTGTTTGTTTGTTTTTTTAGTATTTTGTAGAATTAGAAAATGTACAAACATAACGTTTTAACAATAGAAATATTTCCGAACTGAACCCCCCCCCCCACCCCCCCACCCCTCAATCTTTCAACGTCAAGAAAACTCAAAAAATGCTAAGGCAAAAGAAATCATCCTTTTAAAAATATTTTTTTGTGAAACCAACAATGCTTTTGAAAGAAGATAAAGTAAAGTATCTATAACTCATTCTAAACTGTAGTACTACTAATCAGTGTATTAAATGAATTTTATAGCAAGTTATTTTAATGATACATTAAAGTACCGTCGGGACATAGATGGTTCAGAGCGATTCCAAGTAGTTGCAACCAGTAAGGAGATGAAGTAGTGGTTTTTAAAGGGATGCATTTACTTTGTCGAATCGCTCTAAAATATCATGCCAAAGTGTACACATTAATACCCATTCAAATTTAGAAAACTTTTTTAATTAGGGATTTTGCTTCCTTTCTAGTGTCAAGTTTCTCTTCACAGTTCGTACTTATGAATTCTAAAACACACTGAATATTGTCATAATTGAAATATAGCTCTTTTACTGATTTGTAACGGCAGCACCACCTTCTTCTGCACCAACGTTTTAGGTATACGAATACACTGTAAAAAAAAATCTGTAGTTCTACAGATGTAAAAATACATGCTTACTAAACTTTCACCTGTAACTGTACGAAAAAAGCTTCAAATCTACAAAACTAGTTTTTGTAAAGCTACGAAAATCTGTAACTTTACAAATGAATCTGCTAAAATTTCAGTAATCTTACTAAACTTTTATTTGTAACCCTGGCTGCAGTTACATGAAAAGTTCTCGGAATCCCAGTTTCCAAAAAAATTCTTAGTAACCTTACAGATTTTTTGATTTTCGGCGCAAAAGTGTGTCTGTTACATGAAATTTTGTTGTTGACGTTACATGAAAAGTTCTAGGAATCCCAGTTTCCTAGAAAACCTTTAGTAACTTCACAGATTTTTTTTTACAGTGTACGAGTTCCTGAGAGATTTGGATTTGTGAGAGTGGTGCCCATTTACCTGGCGGACTAGAGAAATACACGTATAATTTTTGCAAATATGAAAAGAATTATTTAATATCAAAATTTACTTTTCTAAGTTCAATCTAAATGTTGACAATGAACAAAAAGTTCTAAAGGTGTATGCGGAAAGTTTTTAGTTCTCGGCTGAAATAAGTCAATTTTTGTACAAAATATGAGAAATTTTATTAAATAAATTCTTTGTAATCAAACTTCCGCAATCAGGTAATCTTTTCAAATGTGAACAAATTAGCGTATTTTTAGCGGAGTCTACACGGCAGTTGGAGAGCGTAGCTTGTAGTGGGCAAACCGTCAAATTGTGTTAGAAAATGTAATTGTGAGATACATTTTTATTATGAAAAAACAATTTTTTCTGATTAAAAAAAAAAATCAACACTTCAGACTTTTCATAAAATTTACTTTTCCAGTTCAATCCATATCTTGAAAATGAATTAAAAGTTCTAAATATGTATGCCAAAATTTTTCAATTTTAATGAGATAAGTCAATTTTGTGCAAAATATGATAACTCTATTCTCAAATACAAAAAAACTACTTTCTGACGCATTTTTAAATTCATTTTTGTTCAGAAACGCATAAAATTGTCAGGTGTTCATATTCAGAAACTATGTAATCGAATGGCGTTTTCCATTTTTTGTTAAAGCAGAAGATCTTTCTGAAAATACGGCCCTTAATCCGGCCCTGGTCGACAGCGTCACATTGACCTAACTTTAATCAAAGTTTTCTGAGTAGTGTAGGATGCCTCGTTTTTAATATCTTAAGATGTCTGAAGTTTTATTTAAAATATTTAAATCCGATTTTAAATATTTTTATGAATTTTTAAATTAAGGAAACTCAGTTGGTATTTTAAAAAAATCGTAAACGCCGCACTTGGAAAAAAAAAAACGAACTTTTAATCTCGTAAATGCCGCGGCGTTTCTTCCATAAAATACGGTGCTAGCATATAAAGTATACTATCATACAAAGCTATATAATACTAGCATATAAAGATTATATAAAGATTATTATTAATATAAGATTATGTAAAATTTCTCAGGAAAGTTTCTTTATTGTATATATTTATGTACAAAGGCTGAAATACATGTTATTTAATTATATATGTCGTAGGCTAATTGAGAAATCACGCTCTTTGCAAAGAGCCGGACTAATTGGAGAATTATCTCTCTTTTTCTAATTAGCCTGATAATTTTCAGGCGTATTGCAAAGAGCCTGGAGAGCCTTAGGCTAATTGAAAACTAACCTTTTGTTTCTCAATCAGCCTGGTATTTTTCAGGCTTATTGCAAAGAGCCTAGAAAGCGTTAGGCTAAATGAAAAATAACCAATTATTTCCCATAACCCCCCCCCAAATATTTAACTTTTTTAGGCTTACTAACCCATAACCCGACTCGAACACGAAAAAAAATTACAACAGACTGTACTCCGATCCGAGCAAGACAAAATAATTTCCGTCGACACGCAACTCGACCCAAACCTTAAAACTCCAATTAAAAAAACCTGAAATCTGACCCGAAACAACCGTGATAACTGACAAAAATATTACAAAGAACCATAACCCGATCCGATCAAGAGACAATAATAACCGGGTTCAGATTTGGTTCGTGTCAGATTTCGAGGTTTTTCTAACGGAATTTTTAGGTTCGGGTCGGGCTGTGTGTCCTAGGAAATTATTTTGTCTTGCTTGGTTTTTGAGGATACTTTTGCCGGATTCAGATTTGATTCGAATAAGATTTCAGGGGTTTTTTTTAATGGAATTTTTAGGTTCGGGAAGGGGTTTATGTCCACGGAAATTATTTTGTCTTGCTCGGATTGGGTTATGATTCTTTGGAATATTTTTATAGGTTTCAGATCTCGTTCGGGCTATACTTCGGGGGGGTTGGGGGGGGGGTAAACAAAATTTTTAGGTTCGGGTCAGGTTACGTGTCCACAGAAGTTATTTTGGCTTACTCGGAACAAGTTATGGTTCTTTGGAATATTTTTGCCGGGTTCAGATTTGATTCGTGTCACATTTCGGGTTTCTTCTAATAGAATTTTTAGGTTAGAGTCGGGTTGCGTCTCCACGAAAATTATTTTGTCTTGCTCGGATCAAGTTAGGGTTCCTTAGAATGTTTTTGTCGGTTATCGTATTTGGTTCCGGTGAGATTTCGGGTTTTTTTTTAAAATAGAACATTCACGTTCTGCTCGGGTTGCGTGTCGACTGAAATTATTTTGTCTTGCTCGGATCGGGAGTTCGGTCTGTTGAATTTTGTTTCGGGTTCGGGTCCCGCTATGGGTTAATAAGCCTAAAAATATCACGCTGATTGAGAAATAAATAGTATTTTTTCAGTTAGTCTAACGCTGTCTGGTCTCTTTGCAACAAGCCTAAAAAACGCCAGGCTGATTGAGAAACAAGTGGCCAGTTTTCAATTAGCCTAATGCTCTCTAGGCTCTTTGCAATAAGCCTGAAAACTATCAGGCTAATTGGGAAAAGGGAGATGATTCGACAATTAGCCCGGCTTTTTGCAAAGAGCCTGATTTCTCAATTAGCCTACGAAATATACACCGGATTCCCTTCTTTATTAAAAATTTCAAAGACGACTAGCTACCGAAAGCTTTAAAGATCGGTAATATTTTTATTATTGGCGTAATAATTCAAAAAATATATTTTTTAAATCCATTAAAACAATGTCGCGATCGTCCCCAATTTTACTACCTTGCAACATTAGCTATAAAATGTTAATATTTTCGTTAAAATTGTATTCGTTGAAATTAAAGCTTCTTTCTCTTTTAATATTCACGTGGAAATATATCATTCAATTGAAAGGATTTGGCAATATTATTATTTGGATTTTTTTTTAAATAAGACATAATTTCTACCGTTTAATGCTTTTCTCGCGTAATAATTTAATTAATATCAAGTTTTGTATTGAATACATTTTTAAAGAGGCAAAAATATTTATAAATAATAATTGGTAATAAGTATGCTAAAAACTTTTATTTATATGTAAAATTCTAGTATTTATCGCATTCATATATAATTAGCAAATTAAATGAGAAAATATTCTAATAAATTATCAACAGAATACTAATAATTGATTGTAGGGCAATAATTAAGAAATCTCATGAAATTCTGTTGAATAAGAAAAAATGTAATGCAGCAAAACTATGCAATCGACCGTTTAAATACTTTTTTAAGACAGAAAAACAAAATTTAAAAATATTAATTATTTTAATTTTTCAAAATTTCGTTCAAATCGTTCATAAAATGTCTTTAATCCTTTATCTTCTGACGGTACTTATAAGTATCATTAAAATAACTTGTTATAAAATTCATTTAATGCATCGATTAGTAGTAATACAGTTTAGAATGAGTTATAGATATGCATTACTTTATTTTGTTATTAAAGCATTATGTGTTACACAAAACAAAAGTATTTTTAAAATGCAAGTAATGCATTTTTCTGAAAAAAAAAGCAAAAACAAAAACATTAAAAATCACTTGTTTCCTTGAAACCTAATACAATCTGAAATTTTCCATGCATGTAAGATAGGAAAAGTTTTTATAAGTATGTCAAAACCACTTGGAGAAAATTGAAGAAAAGAACAAAAAATTTAACTGTATGTATACTGTTTGATGCAGTTTTATTTCCGAAAAATTATATATAATTCAATGAAATGGCATTGAAGCAAAAAATAAAAAGCAGTATTCAGAGGGGGGGGAAAAGGTGTTTTACTGTGCTTTAAATACAATTGAAACAAAATAGCTCTTTCTCTTTATAAAAATAATCAGGAAAGCAAGAAAACTATACCAGACTTCTCCCATCCAATTCACTTGATCCCCCAATCCCTTGAACCCCCCCCCCCCCCCCCCCACCCATTAGGACAGTCTGCATGTCAAAGGTCAAACTCTGCTCCCTCCTGCATTGGTTTATGTCTTAGTGGGGGAATGAAATTTTTAACATTTTTTTCTAATATCTCAAGTTTAAATAGACCTAAACGAAAAATTTTAATTTGTATGTACAGATGAAAATACAGGCTTTCTTGTGTTGTTTTCAAAATTTTAAAACTCCAAATAGAATTGAAGTTATTTAATGTTATTTACATTTCGCTTACTTCTTAAGACTTTAGAATTAAATTAAAAAATAAGTATACATTTTAAAATTATTTTGTCAACTAAAACAGAAAGCGACATCTTTTAAAAAGTGCACACAGAAAAAATGAGTTAAAAATATTAATTTTGTGACGAGATATTAGACAAATAAAGAGGCATTAAATGGCCATTGGTTTAACATTGGAGAGGGAAATCTAAAATCTGAGTGATAAGGGGCCTTAAGTTTGCCTTTTTGTTTCAATGATTAAACTTTGAACAAGTTATTTTTTTCTGTCCAACAACTATCTTCTTTTAGAAATTTTTGTATTCACATATTATTAAGGTTAAGAAGTAGCATGGAGTGAAGGTATTTTTTTATGTATTTGTAACAGTGAACTCTAGTTAATGCGTCTCCTCTTAAAACGATCTTCGGTTAATGAGGACACTTTTGTTTTCTCCATGATTATCTTTGTGAAATTAATATTAAGAACACTGCTTAACGCGTACCATGCAACAGATAATGTGTGTAAATATTTCAAAATTAACTAGGCATAATCTAACGACACTTGTTTTGTACAATACTTTGTCAAAAACAACTAGGACTTCCCTCAGAGGGATTAGTCTGAGCGATATTACTGAGAACATAGATTTAATAATAACATGTAGAAGCAAAGAAAATGAGATGTTATCTTTAATTGTCTATATACTGCGAAAAATTGAAATGATGAAAATAAACGAATTGTAGAATTACAAAATCTTATATATAAATTCGTATACACTGTTTAAAAAATGGGAAATCAAACCATTCAAGACAGCCATGCATGGATATAAAATTGAAAGTACGCAATATATTAAAAGTGAAATAGAAAATGAAACACTAATTTACTTATATCGGAATTTTAACTGTATAAAATGATGTCAAGAGCATAATCAGACGCTCCGCACCAATTTGAGTAACTTTAAATGACAAATATATGATGTTTAAAAAGAATGGACTATACTTTATATGGTGTGTGCTCCCCCGGAATAGTAATATTGTACAATATCTGTTTTCCACGGATGCAATGAGGTTGTCGATAACATTTAAGGAATTCTCTTCTCAAAATCTAATATAGTATCAAAGTACCGAATACATCAAAAGTGGCATGCAATGCTTCGTTAGAGTGTGTTTCAGATATGCTCGATCGGATTTAAATGATGAGTGTATGCTGGCCACTACATACGCTGTATTGTTTTGTTTTCAAACATATTCTGCACAAGTTGAGCTGTATTTAGCATGTATTAAATAAAAGAAATCGGCAATGATTACAACATAAAGTATGACACAAGATCTGAATATATCGTTTGCATAACTTTTGAGCTGTCAAAGTGTCATTTGAAGTCATTTACAAATCCATACATATTTATTCAGCAAATCATGCAAGCTAACATACGCCAATATGAACCCGATTACAAAATTTCACCAGAATGAGTTAATATATAAAAAATCTACTAATGATAATTGAGAATATGACCTTATGACAAAATGTCTAGAAAAATGAATCGGATAAAAAATTCATATCACATTTAAAACGGCACTTCCCTCTGTTAGTGGCCTTGGCGAGAGAGAGAAAAGCCTAGAGAAGGAACACTTTAACAAGTACTTTCGGGCAACCTACTCATTGTTTCATACAGGTATTTATTCAATATTTACACAATTTATTTAATGATAGGTGGGTATCTATCAGTTTTGTTGCATTTAAATCGCATGTTTTGAGGAGGAAATGCAGCATTATGAAATATTTAAAGTTGCTGTACCTAATAATTCCAAACTAATGGTAATTGAGATCGCTTTCCGTTAATTTCATCTTTTTTAATTTTAAATTTTTTAGAAACCATTCATAGAGACAATTTTATATTTTAAAACTAACCCGAAGCAAAATTTCAAGATTTTGGGCTCAGCAATAACAGAGAAATAGAAAAATTTTGAAAGTTTTTTGTTTCTGCACTGTTTTTTTATAGCGACATTTTTAGGAATTTTAGGAATATTAGGACTATTGCGAGAATTTACGTCATGATAAATACAGCCATGTCAATTTTCATGTTTTATATTCCTAACAGTTCCATGTTCTTCGTTACTTAGATCATCTTTAGAACTTTTTCCGCTTTGTTTACTCTTTCTATTTTTTAGAATTCGTTCTACAACGAGCATTTACACCTTATTAATTACTACCATGCCAAAGTTCTAGTTTCTAACCCCAACAGTATCCCAAAAATTTCAGTATTCCAAATAAATCACAGTTTAGAACCTTTCTAGAAATTTTTACGTTTATCCGTCAAATTGAACCTTTTAGAGAGCGTTCATTACGAGTATTTACATCTTAAAAGTAACCACAGCACCAAATTTAAAGTTTCTAATCCAATCAATATCGCAGAAATCACAATTTTAGAACTTTTTTGCTCCTGCAGCGATGTAGGTTCTTGCACTGACATAAAATAGTCTTTTTTCGGAGCAGAGATGGACACCAACATTTTTTTAAGTTGGCTATGTAGTTTCAGAGATAACACCTCACAAACGTACAAGCATTAATAATATTATATACTTTATAATATTATTACTTTTTATAATATTAGCAATAAATGTACAGATACAAAAGCCATTTATCTGTTACAAGCTAAAGTGCCGGCATTGCCCAGAATTTGAAGGATGTTTGTTCTGAAAAATCAATTTCAAAATTTAACATACAACACAAAACAAACATTAAAAAAAGCCGTCGAAATGTTGTTGAATGAATCATATGAAAACGCTATATAAAAATGTATAAATGTATATAACAGACGCAAAAGAATACAGCTATAAATGAACTTATTTCAATTTATAATTGGAGCAATAATGTTAAAATACACCAATATTTCCCTAATCGGGTTTTTATTATGCTTCAAAACATTTTTCACACTCATATGACGTTATACTATATCCACCATGCCCTTTATATTTCCAATATGCCGTAATATTTTCCTCTTTCACGTGGAAACCTTGAAATAGAAAAGTTATGAAGTTATATTCACTTTCATTTAAATTCGTCAAACCATTTATTTCATTTTCATATTTCACGTGAATATCTTGCAATAGAAAAGTTATGACGTAATATTCACCTTTTTTTTTAAATTTGGCAAACTATTTATTCCATTTTCATTTTTCACGTGGAAATCTTGCAGTAGAAAATTAATTGTTGTAGTAATAATTTTATTGTGTTTTTTAATTGTTGGCAACTGCTATAACGAAAAATGTTTAAATTTGGTAAGAAATTGCTGTTAAATTGGTGGTTTTTTATTAATTAAAAATTAACTATAAGTTATTTCGATTCCGGGTTACTTTAGTTGTCTCGGCCATGTTTTAATACACATGTACGTATCTCTTCACAATTTTGGCTTCCAAATTGTGGATTTTTATATAGAACTACAAACAGACAGATAGACAAGTTTTCATTTTTATATATCTCTCTATCCTATGAAAAGTAACTAACGCTGTCCCGCCGCCGCCGCCGGTTTTGAATTTTTTGTGACCGGAGGTCTTTCTTCGTTAATATTAAGATAACTATTGCATACAAATATATGAAAATCGGCGGTATTATAGCGAAATGTTTGATCAACACACTAATGCATACAGTTTTCAAATCGAAGAATTATTTTAAGAGATATTTAATGCTAAAGTTGGACAAAATCGTTCCATTAAAAAATATTTATAAGAGCAAAAGCTATACATGGGAATTTAATCATTTTTAGATCATTTTATTCAATAGAAGATCCCGGTCTGCAAATTTCATAAATTTTTTTTTAATTTGACTCATTTTTTGAGGTTTTATTTCTATTTTAAATTCAAATATTCAGCATTTTGACAGATATTTTTTACATATTTTAGAAAATGGTATTAATTTAAACTGTTGCCAACTGTATAAACAGCGCAAACAATAATGTTTGCTTCAAATAAAAAAATTATTTACACGTTACTATTATAAACAGAAAAAACCCTTCAAATTACAATTAAATAATTAGGTATAAAAAGCAGGCACTTATTGGAAATAACGCCATAAAAACTATATTTACATGTGAATTTTAAAAGAGAAAGGATATTGTAAAATAAATTCATTAACATGTGTTAGAAATCTGAAATAGAACAAATTACGTCACATTACACTTGTTATGCAAAATGAACAAAAAATAGTATTGCAAAACAGTTTAAATTTAAAAATTGCGCGAGACAAAATATTAGAGGTTAAATGTTAATTTTTTTCAAAATTTTATTATTTGTCGTTTGATGTGAGGTGTTCAGCTATAAGTATGCAAATTTTTATGTTTCAACATAATTAGGGGCTGAGTTAGAAAAATTGCTTCAAATACACAAGTTAGAGCCCAGAGGGTTAAATATTAGACTTTTTCAAAATTTTATTATTTGCTGTTTGATGTGAGGTGTTCAGCTATAAGTATGCAAAATTTCATGTCTCCAACTTAATTAGGGGCTGAGTTAGAAAAATTGCTTAAAATACACAAGATAGAGCCCAGAGGGTTAAATAATTGACTTTTTCAAAATTTTATTATTTGTCGTTTGATGTGAGGAGTTCAGCTATAAGTAGGCAAAATTTCATGTCTCCAACTTAATTAGGGGCTGAGTTAGAAAAATTGCTTAAAATACACAAGTTAGAGCCCAGAGGGTTAAATAATAGACTTTTTCAAAATTTTATTATTTGTCGTTTGATGTGAGGTGTTCAGCTATAAGTATGCAAAATGTCATGTCTCCAACTTAATTAGGGGGCTGAGTTAGAAAAATTGCTTAAAATACAGAAGTTAGAGACCGGAGGGTTAAATATGACTTTTTCAAAATTTTATGATTTATCGTGTTATCGCAAGTGTTCAGCTAAGTATGCAAACTTTCATGTCTCCAACTTAATTAGGGGCTGAGTTAGAAAAATTGCTTTAAATACACAAGTTAGAGCGCAAAGGGTTAAATATTAAGCCTTTTTCAAAATTTTATTATTTGTCGTTTGATGTGAGATGTTCAGCTATAAGTATGCAAAATTTCATGTCTCCAACTTAATTAAATTAGGGGCTGAGTTAGAAAAATTGCTTAAAATACACAAGTTAGAGCCCAGAGGGTTAAATATTAGACTTTTTCAAAATTTTATAATTGCCGTTTGATGTGTGGTGTTCAGCTATAAGTATGCAAATTTTCAAATCTCCGATATATATAGTTTCTGAGAACGGACTCTGTGACAGACGGACAAACAGACAGACAAAAGGAGTGAGACAGGTAGGGTTTCGTTAGATGGACGAAACTATAAAAACATGCTGCGGATGACTGTAACAACATCCTAAAATTACATTACCATCAGCGATCTACCAATCCCGAATTTAGTTTATATTCGTTTCATATATTCTTATTCTTTTGTGCGGCCCTGTAAAATAATTATCAATATTATATACAGTAAAACTTCTCAATAGCGGACACCCCGAGAATGCAGAATTTGTCCTCTATTTAGAGGTGACCGCTACGGCGAGTAAAACATGTACAGTTATTTAAGAGTTGGTAATCGAAAAAATGTCCGCTAAATAGAGGTATCCGCTAATCGGGTGTGTCCGCTATGGAGGTTTTACCAGTAAAACTTCTGAATAGCGAACACCTCGGGAGGGCAGAATTTGTCCTCTATTTGGAGGTGTTCGCTACTGAGAGTAAAAAATGTACAGTTATTTAAGGGTTGGTAATCGAAAAAATGCCCGCTAAATAGAGGTGTCCACTAATCGGGTGTGTCCGTTATGGAGGTTTCACTGCATAATAATATCATCATTTACAAGAAAATTGCATGCTGTATGATAGACAGACAGACATCCAGAGAAAGATAACCTCCGTATCAATAAACACTCATGTCTTTTGTTTTAATCATCCACAATCGTTTCTAAATTTCGTTATACGAGTATTAAAAAAATCTGTTAATTTCCAGTCGATAGACTGACAACTATCATCTAGCCTGAGTTTTTAGCCGGATTTAGCCTGTTGTATGTCATAAAACAGGCCAGATTTTATACAACAGGCTAAAAACGGTCACCGTGGTACGGAATACTGTATTATTATTTGTTTGCCCACCAAAACTGGTTGCCACAGGTGGTTACAAGGTTTGTGATCACGTGGTTGAAACTGATCTATTCAATATTACTGCGTGCGTATTTTTTTTTATTTGCTCCATATATTCAAATCAGTTGTCTACGAAAACATCAACCGGTGAAAGTGACGCACACCAAATTTCTGTGACGTATGCAGATAAATTGTGCTTTTTAAAGAGTTTTTTCTATATAATTTTTAAACGGTTTGGAACTTATTTTTCATAGTAGGTGCATTCAGTAGGCGACCCTCATAGGTACCTTCTGGTGCAATCAGAAACGAAATCCGACAAATATTTTTTGAGTTATGCTTGACGAAAGGTTTTTATTAGGCTTTTTTTTTAGTAGGACATGGCGTTAATATCCATCGTAGTAGTAAAGTGTCCTGACAGTAATATTTCGCTGAGTATTAGCCTTCGCTTCGCTCAGACAATAAAAAGGAAAGATGACATTCCACAATCGACAACCGTTGCGACAGGATTGTTTGGATTTACTTTTTCAAAAGCAATATCGGTGCCACATCTGTTTTTGAGAGATTAAAAAATTGTAATTCTGAGAAATGGAAAAATTGTGGGTCGATCGGAAAATCGTGTCGTGTTGGGGATGTCAATTCGTACACGAAAATTCTATCATTTAATTATTAGACATTGATTCCGGTGTCTAAAATCTAATAATTACCGGACAGAAATTTTTGGTGCGAATTGATTTTCCCAACACGACACGACTTTCCGATCGACTCAATAACATTCCACAACCGACAACCGTCGCTACAGAATTGTTTGAATTTATTTTTTCAAAAGCGATGTTGGTTCCACATCTTTTTTGTAAGATTAAGATTGTGTGACTCTGAAAAATGGAGAGTTAACATTCCTGAATCGGCAATCGTTGCAACAAAATTGTTTGAATTTAATTTTTCATAAGCAATATTGATTCAACAACTTTTTTGAGAGATCAAGAAACTGTTAGTGACTCTGAAAAATTGAAAGATAACATCATTCCACAATCGTCTCAACGTGACAGCATTCTTTGAAAGATTCAAAGAATGCTGTCAGATGTTCGCCGATATTAACGATGAAAATCTGAGATGACAGACGAAATTATGGAATATTTCGCCTAATTAGAAAAAGATGAAGCAAAAAAATTAGATTTTTTATTATTGTTTATTTTCTCCCCACTCAAATATTAAATTCCTTAACGTTGAATTCAAATAGTGCGGATTAAAAATGACCTCTTTAGATGTCCACACAAACGGTAGCACACTGTAAATAATTTTTTTTTTTTTTTTTTTGGTGATATTAAAAATTAATAAAGTAATCTTTAATAATAAAATCTTATATACCAAATCGGGGGTGAGACTCTTCCACAGATATAATACACTAGTTAAAGACAGTTAACATATATTTATTTGGATATAACTGGACAAGAACAAAAAACATAGAATAAAAATTACACTAATTCTCTTCCTTGCTGAACTCTTACACAAAAGCATGCTGTATTTCACTTGACAAATGTTACAAGCACAATTCTCACGCCGTTTTAAATCATCAATAGGATCGTCTTAATTTGTCGAAAATATATTATGTTCATTTTAGTACGTCGTTCTTTCAACCTCATTCTACCGCGTTCTGTTTACATTACTCGTTTCTTTCTTTCCAACTAGCGTCGTTCCTTTTAATCTCTAAGTAGGTTTTTTCTTATTTCCGCGCACGAATATGGCACCTGGTACATTCACTTGGAAATTAAGTGTAGCTTACGAAGATCCCCCACAATATGTAAGATTTTAAAATATCCACTTATTGAAGTGAAAACTTCTTTAGGCGCGTTGAGCTTTTTTTGAGATGGAGAAAAACCACTGATTTGGAGACACTGTTACGTAACCGACATGCTAGCATTTTGGCACATAGACACTAGCGCGCCAAGTGGTGAATGACAGGAACATTTCCCTCTTCAGCTCAATCCGCTAAAGAAGAACGAAGCTAAAACTCACTTTTTCTCCCGGCGTTCACACAGGAACACACACAAAATTTACATTTTCGGTAGTAATGGTAAGTAATTTTGGTAGTAATAGTTTATAATAATGAATAAAAAAACACTATATTTAAAATTATTTCCTGCACAATAAAACATTTCCTGACGATTAAAAAAAGACACGCGTAATTGTTGAAGTTTTCACTTCTATTGGCACTCCCGGAGTGATACTGTTTTTTTTTTTGTGTGTGTGTGTGTGTGTGTGCAAATGTTTAGTATGAATCATTATTTAAAAAACGTATTTCAGTGTGTTTCTAGAAATTTTCGCCTAAAATATCTATCTAATATATATATTATTTCTCTTACGTAGCGCTAAAAAAGTGCTGTATTTGTAGCTTGCTATTTGGCAACAGGCAAAGCGACGATTGTCAGTGGTTAAGTTACGGTCACATGTCCTAACCGACTCAGCAAATCAAAATCCAGACAGAATCTCTCTTTTAACGCAAACCGTTTGAGCAATACATGAATGACAATTGCTAATGGTCCATTTTACGGTGACGTGAGGAATTCAGCGAATCAGCTTTTTGATCCAATGTTGTATTTAGACACAGGCGAAAACGTTTTGTTTACATTTCGATAGCGTGATGCGTGCAACTTTTATAGCGTCTTATTATTATAGTTTTAAATTAATTTAATTTAAGCTGTGACTTTCAATACTATAGGCAAAATGAAAGGAGAAGGACCCCATCTGACACTAACATGCCATTTAAATTTAAACGGCGTCAATTTCCTGTTCGCTTAGCTTTCTCAATGATGATCAACAAGTCACAGCGCCAAACTTTTGATAAATGCATTTTTATTTATATTTTCAACAAAATTTTCAATTACTTTTTTATGAATTAAAATAATTGTAAATTTCATATTTTGCTCACTCGGCCCAACTAAAAATATTTTTTATTGTGTTTTCACTAAGGTTTTAAATGCATTCTGCTTCCAAGGTACATTTTTATTAACATTTTCAACAAAGTTTTCCATTACTTTTTTGTACATTAAAAATATTTGTAAATTTAATACGGTGTAATGATTTATGATAGCACTTATTCTGGCTAGAGTTGACATAAATAGTGGCGAGCGAGCGAAGCGAGCTGGGATCGCGTAACGATCTCAATATGAATTGCGTAACAATTCATGTAGGTTGGAGAGCGTTACCGAGCATGGGGGTGAGCCCCCTAATAAAATTATAAAACTTTTAGTTATTCATTCAAATAAAATTAGAAAGAAAATCTATTTTGTTTAGTCTAACGACAATACAGCGCAGGCGTAACACCGTTTTTTTTTATATTTGTTTGAGAGATATAAAAATTGTGAAAGAGTTAGAAATAGTAAATTCTGATACTCGGAGCCACATTGCCATAGATCAACGTTAAAGCGTTAGTGCCTATTCGAAAATCTAATGTGTGGTAATATGTCCAGGCAGTGGTGGAGTCATAAAAAACCCCGAAGGTAGACGCTACAGGTATGCGATATTCTTGAGAGTATACATTATGTATGGAGGCTATACAGAGTTTTCTAAAATATTTCGAAATTATACCGTGTGTATTATTGTACACCTTCCACTACATCCCTGCTTCGAGAGAACGTGGGCGTTCTTAAGATAAATCCTCTATATCCTCCAATTTCTTTCACATCTCTTTTCAATCACCCTTCTACTTTGTTTATTGTTAGACTTGGATAACATATCGCTCACCCGCAAGAAAAGTGACATATCTCGCAAAAATTCCTTTTGCATTTTATTCCACGAATACGTCTTTCGTAGGTACAGTCGTGGAAAAAAAAAAGTAAACACCCCCTACTAACTCCTCAACAAATTTTCGTAGAAGAAAGTTACTGGTACCGAACGATATGAAATAAAGCCTACTTTCAAATGATGTATATAAAATTTGCTTAGGGGGCCATCTACATATTAAAACGAACCATAACTTCATTTTTTTCAATAGCAGTACCCAATTCTGACAGCATAAATGAACTCTACACCCTTCAATTAGCCTAAAAACAAATTTTTATGCAATTCGTACAATAAGTTTCCGAGAAATTAATTATTTTAAAACGAGGGTATTTTAAGGGCTGTATCCAAATTGAAGTTCGTTACTCGATTGTTAACCGAGAGAGTTCTTGATCAAGGACACTTATGAAGACTGTTAGGTAACAGGACAACCGACGAAATTTCAAAATATCTACTCACTTCTATCATAGACGGCCCCTTAAAGCATCATTTTGCCGTTTTTTTAAGCATAATTTGAAAACTATGTGGAAGAAAAATGTGAAATTTCGGATTTTCATAAAGCTGGACTTAATAAATCTAAATCCATCAAAAAAAGTGTAGGTTGCAATTCATAATTTTTTCGAATATTAATTTCATAATTCATAATTCGTATCATAAAATTATAAAAATTGCAAATTCAGCATATTTATGTTTGGGCAAATTAGCATTACTGCTACACAAAAAATTAGCACATTAGGAACATAATTTCAGGAGATATAAATAAAAGTATGAAAATGTAATTTAACATTAGAAGCACTAAATTTTGAATGTTTATAATTCAAAAACTTATCATTCAAATGACTTGAAATTCGGTGTCTAGGCATAGATTGAACCGAAGATTTGAAATATCTCGTTAAAATTGGGTATTGCCATTGAAAAAAATGAGGTTTGGGTTTGTTTTAATATGTAAATGGCTCCCTAAGCAAACTTTATATGCATCATTTAAAAGTAGACTTCGTTCGGTACCAGTAACTTCCGTCTACGATAATTTGTTGAAGAGTTAGTAGGGGGTGTTTACTTTTTTTTTTCCACGACTGTACGTCTTGCTATACAAAATGTTTCATGTGTAGTTATACGAAAAATCACTTTATTGCGCTATATGCGGTGGATTGTGTGGGGAGTTAAAATTACCCAACTCTCAAAACCTCATCCTACGTCTTCTTTCTTAAGGTTTTTACGCTTTTGTGCACGTTTATACTCCTACATGCAGAGCTAAATGCTATAATTTCATGATACGGAATAATCTTGCAAATTTTCATTCGCCTTCACCTGTAAAATTTACTTTTGTCGAGACCTGTCACTTTCTTTGCCGGTGAGCGATATTTACACGTGGAGAACACTATTTATCTTTCGAATATCTGTGCAATTAAATCGATTAGGAAAAGTATAAAATATAAACCATTTTGTAACATAAAAACGAATACAGAAAATCTTTTCATTAAACAATGAAGCATGCTGGAGTAACGCCCATAACCGATGCTTATTTTTTAAAAAAGACGAAAACATGCAGTCTTGAAACTGTTAATCTAAATACATAAAATTATTCCATTTGCACCATTAGCGCATATATGCGTCCATTTAGAACTTTCTGTTTCATTAAGAAGTTCGAAATCAATACCGGAAATTCTGAATGAAGATTTTTTTTTTTTTAAATCACGGAACATCTGTCATTAAATACATCAAAAATTACTATTCAGAATTTCTGGTATAAAATCGGAATTTCTGAATAAAATAGAAATTTGTGAAATGAGCGAAAATAAATCAAACGGTTTAAATACTAAATGTAAAATAACTGAGTTTTCATTTAAATTTAGCTTTACTTTCTTATTTTAAAATGCAGTTATTTATAGCAATCCAATTTAAAAAAGCAAGAAAAAACGGAGTTGGCTTAACATAAAAATTCACTGCAGAATTTTTACTTGTACCGAGAGATATTTCCAATATTTCTCATTTTCTTGAAAGAAATCTCTAAATTTCTGCATATTCTGTACTTTTAATATACAATTGCATAAAGCATATTAAAGATAATGTTGATCATACAGCATAGTTGTCAATGTATTTTTTTTTTATTTTCCCAAGTGAAAAACATACATCGTACCGTGAAATTTATTTAATAAACTGTTAAATAATGTGATTTGTTTCTTAGTGGTTGTTATTTAAGTTCATTTCTCATAAAAAAATCTCTTGTTAAAATTTGACTTAATTTTTTTTTTTTGAAAGATTGGCAGTGATGCATACGGCCATTGCTCTTAACTGTTTGAATGACGGTGGGATATTATTTGTGCCACCTAATTTTAGTTCCTAAATGCCACAATTGCACAGAAATTTTGAAATAAAATTTTGCTCTTACTATGTCTGTGAATAAAAGCTTTTACTTATTTTTAAAGAAATTTCTTCGTAAATTCTGGTGGCTTTCACACATTATAAGATTTTCGCAGCAAAAGTTCCCTGAAATTTGTTTATAGTGGAATTTCTATTCTTGGTTCAGTAAAGTAATCCCTCTATTCTAAAAAAAAATAGCTAATGGTATCATCGCCGCTGTTTTTTTAATTTTTTTGTGACCGGGGGTCTTTATTCGTTAATATTGAGAACACTACTACATACAAAAGTATGAAAATCGGTGGTATTGGAAAAAAAAATGTTTGATAAACACGCTCATACAGACAGTTTTCATATCGAATAATTATTTTAAGAGATATTTAACGTTAAAGTTTGTCAAAATCGTTCTATTAAAAGCATAGGAGCAAAAACTATACATAGGAATTAAATCATTTTTAGATCATTTTATACATTAGAAGTTCGCGGTTTGCAGGCTGTATTTATTTTTTAATTTGATTAATTTTTTGAGGATTTATTTCAATTTTACATTCACAAATTCAGCATTTTTAGCAATATTTTTTACATCTTTTGAAAAGGGTATCATTTTAAATTGTTTCCAATTTTTAAAACAGCACAAAGAATTTTATTTCCTTAAAATAAAGAATTTATTTACACGTGACTATTATAAACAGAAAAGAAATTTTCAAATTAGAATTAAATGATTACGTTTTAAACGAAAGAAAATATAGAAAATTAAGCCATAAAATCTACATTTACACGTGAATTTTAGAGAAAGAAAATTTTAAATTAATAAATTCATTAATATGCGTTAAAAGTCGTAAGTGTAGGAAATTACACCATATTTAAAATGACCAAACAATAATATTGCCAAACAGTTTAAATTAAAAAATATATTTGCGCGAGACATTTATTTCATATTTTAAGAAAATCTTTTAAACTATTTTTGTGATTTTAAACTATTTTTGTGAATATTTCCTTTCTGACAACAAAAGAATTTTCACGTGAATATTAAAATGAAAACGAAAACTTTGGTGAAAATTACGTCAGATTTAAAAGGATTTATTTAAAATGTCTTATTTAAAAGAACTTTCTTATAGCGTTTTTTAAAAAATTCCGGGAGACAAAGACTCTGTTTACTTAATTAATTTTACATTAGCTCATTTTCAAAATTTTCACTCATCGGATTTAATCAAAAACGAAAATGAAAACAGCCCGTTAAGAGGGAAATCACCACTGTGTTTTTATTATTATTATAATTCAGCCTTCCGAAAAATGTTTAATGCCGATCAAATTAGCGTGCTTTTAGAGTTTGCGATGTCTGAACGGGGATTGGCGAGTGTAGCTCATAGGAGGCAGATCCCCTAGTTCAATGTATTTCTAGAAATTTTCTCCTAAAAAATCAATTAACTACAAGAAAAACATCGTTATATTTAATGATTATACAAACATTTCCTAGTATGTTCTTCCAACAAAACAGATGGTTTTTATTTGCCTTAATTTTAGATTATTAACTATTATCCATTTCCTTATAAACTCTTTATCATGATATGAAATAAAATCCCAATTGAATCTTTTACGGAAATTTATAAAAAGAAAATTTTACGATTATAAGATATTTATATTAGTTGTAAATTCCTAAATGAATGACAAAATCGGGGCTAGGACTGGAACTAGGGGTGATTAATCTAAGTTATCTTTAAAAAAATCTAGAGAAAGTACACATTATATAAAGTGGGCAACGTATAAATTAACTGCTCCTGAAATCTTGTAAAATATACAAAATTTAAGGAATAGTTTGCTTGAAATAAGACTCTGCAGCCTTTATTATTAAAGTAATGTGTGACTAGTAACTATACAGGGAAACGATCAGAAATTTACCTCCGACCAAGTGGGAGATTGATTTAAAGTTTGCAATGGAGGAAGTGTTTGAAGGTTTAAAATCTTCAGATAACTTTACTGTAGACCAGTGTTTCCAACCGCGGGTAATTTGACCTTTTAGAGGAGCGATTTCAAATTGGTAATTCACCCATTTGCTATCAGGTTTTTATAAAATTAATATTTTAGACTAAATGTAAAAGCAATAAATGCAAAATTAAAATAATAATATTGAGTCATTCGAAAAGTCGTTCAGTTTCGGAAAATTCTATCATTTAATTATTATACGTTAATTCCGATATCTAGCCTCTAATAATTAACGGGCAGATTTTTCCGGTACGAATTGATTTTCCCAACCAGAAACGACTTTTCGAACGACCCAATAATAATAATTGGTGAATTTAAAAAAAAAGTTCCGAAACAAAAACTTAAAACAAAATAAATACCATAATAATTATATAGATAGCCTTTCAAAAATTTTAATACCACCACCCTCCTTCATTTTTGTTAAAAAATTTTCTGGCTAATCATCTACTTTACAATTTTTCTCATCTTTTCCTATTTATTTATTAATGTCACTTTGTATTTGTATATGTTTTGCTGTATGCTGTATGTAACATGAAAAAACATTTCCTTAAACTACTTGAGAGTATATCTAAATTTTGCTGTTCTCAACATATTTAACTTAAAATATATAATTCAAATAGCTAAGCATGGTATTACGAACTTTGAAAAAATTATAAATCATAAACAGCATTAGAAAAGGAATTGTGTAATTATTTATGGCTGGTAATATTTATGCAGGCCCTCCTATACAGTAGATGAATATAAAACATTTACATTTTAATTATTTTTAAAATACACTAATACATAACTGTCAATTAACGATAATCCAAAAGGGAAAAAAAATGTGTTTGGATGGGGAGTAATTGCAACTTAAAATTGATAAAGGTCAGAATCTTCAAATGCTTCTTGTGTGTTTAGTTATCCATGAAAAGCAAAATTTTCACCAATCTTTTATTAAGTTACTAAGAATTATAAAATGTGTTAATATTATGAATTTTAATGTTAAACACGAAAGTATCTTCAAGCATTTTGCGAAGATAAAAATACGAACCATACTATAATACTTTTCTTAACAATTCAGGTAAGTTGGAAAGGCACAACACAATTTTTTTTACATAAAAGTGAAGATGCATCGCCTCATTTATAGAATTATGTTAAAAAAAACACTTGTGTCAGATATATCATCTATTTTATACGTTTAAAAAATGTGAAAATAATAGTTATTGTTAAGGCTCTGCCAAGTTTCTTTCAAGTGAATAAAGTTCACTTTCTAAATAATAAGTGATATTTGTTACAAAAAGTAATGTGTGTGAGAAAAGGAGGGAGCAATCGCGATATTACAAATGCTTCGGTGGAGTAAAAAAATGTTGGTAACCACTGCTGTAGACATTAAACCTTCAAGGGGTCACAGGACTCTTAAAATTGGAAAAAAAGAAAAAAAAAGACCCATTTTCAACATTTAATATCTGAAAATGTATTTGATTTTAAGACACAATTTTAATTGGAATGAAATATATAAGTGTGTTCTTTCATTTAGTGTATTTAAAAAATTATAAAATGCAGAATTAGCATTTACAGGGGGCTCCAAACTGTTAGACATTTTTCGAGCAAAAAAGCGGCATAACAGCTTACGCGCACGATTACAAAATAAGTGTTGCAACTAGAATTAAAATTTTGGTACCTACTTATACTTCAGATTGTAATAATTACCCTGAACCTAAATAAATTTGTATTTAAAGCTTTTTTATATTTTTAATTTAAAGTTGTATTTAGCTAATGCAAAATTAAGAAAATTTCAACAGTACAATCACCTAAAAAAATATTATTTTCAACAATGAAAGGGAAATTTTAGGTTCAGTTTATACAGACTAACATGAAACATACGTTTTGAAAATTTCATGAAAAAATATTCATAAGTTTTTGAGATATCGTGCGCGTTATGCCCAAAAACGTCATTTGGAGAAAAATGGCTTCAAAGTTTCCGAAACGACGCTTCAGCTATTGAACGTGTATAAATGTAAAAGCCATAACTTCAGTTCTAATAGAAATTTCAAGGAAACAATTATATCAAAATGTTCAGAAAAAACAGAAGTTTAACATCTAAAAAAATTAAAATTTCGAAAATTTTAAATCTTTGAGAGTCCTGAGACTCCTTAAAGATTGCCCTTAAATAAGAATGTTTTATATATGGTTCATAAAATAGAGACTGATCGGAAGCACACCCACGAATAGCGGAAAATGCATATTTTTACCTCTAAAAAGCGTATATCTCCTAATAGTGGTACCAATGTCGCCGGTATTGAGATAATTTATTGAGTGTTTGATTTACGTACAGTACAAGGAAATGCTGTTTTAAAATCCTTTAAATGTGACTTTCTCAAACTAGCTGAATGAAATACCTACATTATATGCCCAAATGCGACCGGTCAGTTGCGATTTTACACGTTTCCTTCAATATCAAGAGAAATACATGAGGAATTAACCTCAAACTGCAGGTGTGTAAACAGTATAGTATAGGTCATATATTTCCGCGAAGAGTGTTTCCCGAAACCCCACAGGGGACCTTCAACAAATTGAAAAAGAACGAGTATCTTTTGGCACCCTGTAAAAACTAATGTAGCAAAATCATTCTAATCGAGATTATTAATAAGTGGCTTATTGGAACATACTTTGTTCATTTTTATGAGGATAGCATATAGACTCGTAGAGAAATAAAGGTTTTTATAAAAACAGTCCAAAATTTCGCCAAGTTTATTTGCTTATAATTTGCAGAGTTCTTAATATTAAAAAAAAAAAAAGTTTTTTTCAGAAAATTTGACAAACAACATTGTACACAATACTCTGCAATCGGAATTAAAAAATAATAAAAATTGGATGAAAAATGAGCAGGAAGCAAAAAGATGAGGGGTTGTATCCAAATATAGTAGTACGTGCAATATTGTGTACGCTATAGTGGCGCTATCAACAGATATTTGATACAACCACTCATCATTTTGCTTCTTTTGGGGAACAACGGATTTCGAGCTTATTCTATCGACGATAATTTTCAGAATTTTCAAGCTATGATTTTGAGACTTTCACAAAAGTTGCTCTATGTACTTAGCTAATACATTATGTACATTATATTTTGATTGCATTCGAGCATGCGCAGTGAAACACTTTTTAGTAAGCCTGCTCATTTTTCATCCAATTATTATTTTTTTTTAATTCTTATTGCAGGGTATTGTGTACAATGTTGTTTGTCGTATTGTCTGAAAATAACCTTTTTTTAATATTCAGAACTGCAAATTATAAGCAAAAAACTTGGCGAAAATTGGGACTGTTTTTATAAATCCTTAATTTATCTTCGGGTATACATGCTATCCTCATAAAAATAAATACAGTATATTACAATAAGCCTCTTATTGATAATCTCGAGTTTGAACGCTTTAGCTACATTAGTGTTTACAGGGTTATCCAAAAAATATTATTTTTCAATTTGTTGACGTTTTCCTATGAGGTTTCGAGAAAACAACTTCGCGGAAATATGACCTATACTATACGGTTTACACACCTGCGGAATCAGGTTGATCCCTCATGTATTTTTCTAGATATTTAACAAAACGTCTAAAATCGCAAGTGACCGGTCACCTTTGGCCATATAGTGTGTAAACTGACATTATAAATACCCTTGTTTGTTTGTTTATTTGAGGACTATGATACCAAGCAGCACCGTCCACTAGTTAGTAGGATTAAATGGTGACACTATTCCTGTCCTGACTTTCCTAGCGATTAGGATCAGATCAATCATATTCTTTTTGAGTATGTTGTTTAAAACTTAATTAATGTAATAACAATTATTGTATCAAATTTGTCTTTTTTTAATGCAAAAACTACAAAACATTTGTTAGTTTTACAGACATTAAGCACGAAGCGCAGCAGTTGCTCGATATATTCGGATTCTTCGTCTCATCTTTAGATGTCTCTAACTTAATGAGAATAGTTTAAAAAATAATCCGGTATCATGGTCAGTGCTTAAAAGAAAATAAAAGGGCCTCGGACGGGCGCATGCACCATTGAACAATTTACTTTTAACAATAATAAACGGTTTTCGTTGTCTTTAACCTTTCGAGGGACAAGCAATAATATCTGTGTAATATTGAATTCTAACCTGAATAATCGAAACATTTTGTTTTAAAATAAGGAAAAGAAATTATTCAATTACCTCCCAAAGTTAAAAATACAAAATTTAGTTAAAAGTTTCTGGTGAGAATTTTTTTTAAATTAGTCCTCTCAAGGGGTAATTTAATTTAATTAGCTTTGACATTTTTGTTCTGTACTGGTGTATGTTTAAAAGGCTCCCAACTTTTAAGCCTTTGTACCAGAAAAATTTAACGGAAATTTTCCGTTCATATAATCAGAAAAAGGGTAAAAAATTAGATTATCTTTTTGGTATAAAATACTTTGATATTATGCATTGGCAGATGTATTTTTTTATGCTGAACCTTTTCGCAGCAACATATTTTCAAAGCATTAAAAAAAGAATCAATACTAATGACGATAAAGAATACAAACCTTTACCAAAATTTTTAGGTTCGGGTCAGGTTACGTGTCACAGAAGTTATTTTGGCTTACTCGGAACAAGTTATGGTTCTTTGGAATATTTTTGCCGGGTTCAGATTTGATTCGTGTCACATTTCGGGTTTCTTCTAATAGAATTTTTAGGTTAGAGTCGGGTTGCGTCTCCACGAAAATTATTTTGTCTTGCTCGGATCAAGTTAGGGTTCCTTAGAATGTTTTTGTCGGTTATCGTATTTGGTTCCGGTGAGATTTCGGGTTTTTTTTTAAAATAGAACATTCACGTTCTGCTCGGGTTGCGTGTCGACTGAAATTATTTTGTCTTGCTCGGATCGGGAGTTCGGTCTGTTGAATTTTGTTTCGGGTTCGGGTCCCGCTATGGGTTAATAAGCCTAAAAATATCACGCTGATTGAGAAATAAATAGTATTTTTTCAGTTAGTCTAACGCTGTCTGGTCTCTTTGCAACAAGCCTAAAAAACGCCAGGCTGATTGAGAAACAAGTGGCCAGTTTTCAATTAGCCTAATGCTCTCTAGGCTCTTTGCAATAAGCCTGAAAACTATCAGGCTAATTGGGAAAAGGGAGATGATTCGACAATTAGCCCGGCTTTTTGCAAAGAGCCTGATTTCTCAATTAGCCTACGAAATATACACCGGATTCCCTTCTTTATTAAAAATTTCAAAGACGACTAGCTACCGAAAGCTTTAAAGATCGGTAATATTTTTATTATTGGCGTAATAATTCAAAAAATATATTTTTTAAATCCATTAAAACAATGTCGCGATCGTCCCCAATTTTACTACCTTGCAACATTAGCTATAAAATGTTAATATTTTCGTTAAAATTGTATTCGTTGAAATTAAAGCTTCTTTCTCTTTTAATATTCACGTGGAAATATATCATTCAATTGAAAGGATTTGGCAATATTATTATTTGGATTTTTTTTAAATAAGACATAATTTCTACCGTTTAATGCTTTTCTCGCGTAATAATTTAATTAATATCAAGTTTTGTATTGAATACATTTTTAAAGAGGCAAAAATATTTATAAATAATAATTGGTAATAAGTATGCTAAAAACTTTTATTTATATGTAAAATTCTAGTATTTATCGCATTCATATATAATTAGCAAATTAAATGAGAAAATATTCTAATAAATTATCAACAGAATACTAATAATTGATTGTAGGGCAATAATTAAGAAATCTCATGAAATTCTGTAGAATAAGAAAAAATGTAATGCAGCAAAACTATGCAATCGACCGTTTAAATACTTTTTTAAGACAGAAAAACAAAATTTAAAAATATTAATTATTTTAATTTTTCAAAATTTCGTTCAAATCGTTCATAAAATGTCTTTAATCCTTTATCTTCTGACGGTACTTATAAGTATCATTAAAATAACTTGTTATAAAATTCATTTAATGCATCGATTAGTAGTAATACAGTTTAGAATGAGTTATAGATATGCATTACTTTATTTTGTTATTAAAGCATTATGTGTTACACAAAACAAAAGTATTTTTAAAATGCAAGTAATGCATTTTTCTGAAAAAAAAGCAAAAACAAAAACATTAAAAATCACTTGTTTCCTTGAAACCTAATACAATCTGAAATTTTCCATGCATGTAAGATAGGAAAAGTTTTTATAAGTATGTCAAAACCACTTGGAGAAAATTGAAGAAAAGAACAAAAAATTTAACTGTATGTATACTGTTTGATGCAGTTTTATTTCCGAAAAATTATATATAATTCAATGAAATGGCATTGAAGCAAAAAATAAAAAGCAGTATTCAGAGGGGGGGAAAAAGGTGTTTTACTGTGCTTTAAATACAATTGAAACAAAATAGCTCTTTCTCTTTATAAAAATAATCAGGAAAGCAAGAAAACTATACCAGACTTCTCCCATCCAATTCACTTGATCCCCCAATCCCTTGAACCCCCCCCCCCCCCACCCATTAGGACAGTCTGCATGTCAAAGGTCAAACTCTGCTCCCTCCTGCATTGGTTTATGTCTTAGTGGGGGAATGAAATTTTTAACATTTTTTTCTAATATCTCAAGTTTAAATAGACCTAAACGAAAAATTTTAATTTGTATGAACAGATGAAAATACAGGCTTTCTTGTGTTGTTTTCAAAATTTTAAAACTCCAAATAGAATTGAAGTTATTTAATGTTATTTACATTTCGCTTACTTCTTAAGACTTTAGAATTAAATTAAAAAATAAGTATACATTTTAAAATTATTTTGTCAACTAAAACAGAAAGCGACATCTTTTAAAAAGTGCACACAGAAAAAATGAGTTAAAAATATTAATTTTGTGACGAGATATTAGACAAATAAAGAGGCATTAAATGGCCATTGGTTTAACATTGGAGAGGGAAATCTAAAATCTGAGTGATAAGGGGCCTTAAGTTTGCCTTTTTGTTTCAATGATTAAACTTTGAACAAGTTATTTTTTTCTGTCCAACAACTATCTTCTTTTAGAAATTTTTGTATTCACATATTATTAAGGTTAAGAAGTAGCATGGAGTGAAGGTATTTTTTTATGTATTTGTAACAGTGAACTCTAGTTAATGTGTCTCCTCTTAAAACGATCTTCGGTTAATGAGGACACTTTTGTTTTCTCCATGATTATCTTTGTGAAATTAATATTAAGAACACTGCTTAACGCGTACCATGCAACAGATAATGTGTGTAAATAATTCAAAATTAACTAGGCATAATCTAACGACACTTGTTTTGTACAATACTTTGTCAAAAACAATAAAAAGGAAAGATGACATTCCACAATCGGCAACCGTTGCGACAGGATTGTTTGGATTTACTTTTTCAAAAGCAATATCGGTGCCACATCTGTTTTTGAGAGATTAAAAAATTGTAATTCATAGAAATGGAAAAATTGTGGGTCGATCGGAAAATCGTGTCGTGTTGGGGATGTCAATTCGTACACGAAAATTCTATCATTTAATTATTAGACATTGATTCCGGTGTCTAAAATCTAATAATTACCGGACAGAAATTTTTGGTGCGAATTGATTTTCCCAACACGACACGACTTTCCGATCGACTCAATAACATTCCACAACCGACAACCGTCGCTACAGAATTGTTTGAATTTATTTTTTCAAAAGCGATGTTGGTTCCACATCTTTTTTGTAAGATTAAGATTGTGTGACTCTGAAAAATGGAGAGTTAACATTCCTGAATCGGCAATCGTTGCAACAAAATTGTTTGAATTTAATTTTTCATAAGCAATATTGATTCAACAACTTTTTTGAGAGATCAAGAAACTGTTAGTGACTCTGAAAAATTGAAAGATAACATCATTCCACAATCGTCTCAACGTGACAGCATTCTTTGAAAGATTCAAAGAATGCTGTCAGATGTTCGCCGATATTAACGATGAAAATCTGAGATGACAGACGAAATTATGGAATATTTCGCCTAATTAGAAAAAGATGAAGCAAAAAATTTAGATTTTTTATTATTGTTTATTTTCTCCCCACTCAAATATTAAATTCCTTAACGTTGAATTCAAATAGTGCGGATTAAAAATGACCTCTTTAGATGTCCACACAAACGGTAGCACACTGTAAATAATTTTTTTTTTTTTTTTTTTGGTGATATTAAAAATTAATAAAGTAATCTTTAATAATAAAATCTTATATACCAAATCGGGGGTGAGACTCTTCCACAGATATAATACACTAGTTAAAGACAGTTAACATATATTTATTTGGATATAACTGGACAAGAACAAAAAACATAGAATAAAAATTACACTAATTCTCTTCCTTGCTGAACTCTTACACAAAAGCATGCTGTATTTCACTTGACAAATGTTACAAGCACAATTCTCACGCCGTTTTAAATCATCAATAGGATCGTCTTAATTTGTCGAAAATATATTATGTTCATTTTAGTACGTCGTTCTTTCAACCTCATTCTACCGCGTTCTGTTTACATTACTCGTTTCTTTCTTTCCAACTAGCGTCGTTCCTTTTAATCTCTAAGTAGGTTTTTTCTTATTTCCGCGCACGAATATGGCACCTGGTACATTCACTTGGAAATTAAGTGTAGCTTACGAAGATCCCCCACAATATGTAAGATTTTAAAATATCCACTTATTGAAGTGAAAACTTCTTTAGGCGCGTTGAGCTTTTTTTGAGATGGAGAAAAACCACTGATTTGGAGACACTGTTACGTAACCGACATGCTAGCATTTTGGCACATAGACACTAGCGCGCCAAGTGGTGAATGACAGGAACATTTCCCTCTTCAGCTCAATCCGCTAAAGAAGAACGAAGCTAAAACTCACTTTTTCTCCCGGCGTTCACACAGGAACACACACAAAATTTACATTTTCGGTAGTAATGGTAAGTAATTTTGGTAGTAGTAGTTTATAATAATGAATAAAAAAACACTACATTTAAAATTATTTCCTGCACAATAAAACATTTCCTGACAATTAAAAAAAGACACACGTAATTGTTGAAGTTTTCACTTCTATTGGCACTCCCGGAGTGATACTGTTTTTTTTTGTGTGTGTGTGTGTGTGTGTGTGTGCAAATGTTTAGTATGAATCATTATTTAAAAAACGTATTTCAGTGTGTTTCTAGAAATTTTCGCCTAAAATATCTATCTAATATATATATTATTTCTCTTACGTAGCGCTAAAAAAGTGCTGTATTTGTAGCTTGCTATTTGGCAACAGGCAAAGCGACGATTGTCAGTGGTTAAGTTACGGTCACATGTCCTAACCGACTCAGCAAATCAAAATCCAGACAGAATCTCTCTTTTAACGCAAACCGTTTGAGCAATACATGAATGACAATTGCTAATGGTCCATTTTACGGTGACGTGAGGAATTCAGCGAATCAGCTTTTTGATCCAATGTTGTATTTAGACACAGGCGAAAACGTTTTGTTTACATTTCGATAGCGTGATGCGTGCAACTTTTATAGCGTCTTATTATTATAGTTTTAAATTAATTTAATTTAAGCTGTGACTTTCAATACTATAGGCAAAATGAAAGGAGAAGGACCCCATCTGACACTAACATGCCATTTAAATTTAAACGGCGTCAATTTCCTGTTCGCTTAGCTTTCTCAATGATGATCAACAAGTCACAGCGCCAAACTTTTGATAAATGCATTTTTATTTATATTTTCAACAAAATTTTCAATTACTTTTTTATGAATTAAAATAATTGTAAATTTCATATTTTGCTCACTCGGCCCAACTAAAAATATTTTTTATTGTGTTTTCACTAAGGTTTTAAATGCATTCTGCTTCCAAGGTACATTTTTATTAACATTTTCAACAAAGTTTTCCATTACTTTTTTGTACATTAAAAATATTTGTAAATTTAATACGGTGTAATGATTTATGATAGCACTTATTCTGGCTAGAGTTGACATAAATAGTGGCGAGCGAGCGAAGCGAGCTGGGATCGCGTAACGATCCCAATATGAATTGCGTAACAATTCATGTAGGTTGGAGAGCGTTACCGAGCATGGGGGTGAGCCCCCTAATAAAATTATAAAACTTGTAGTTATTCATTCAAATAAAATTAGAAAGAAAATCTATTTTGTTTAGTCTATCGACAATACAGCGCAGGCGTAACACCGTTTTTTTTTATATTTGTTTGAGAGATATAAAAATTGTGAAAGAGTTAGAAATAGTAAATTCTGATACTCGGAGCCACATTGCCATAGATCAACGTTAAAGCGTTAGTGCCTATTCGAAAATCTAATGTGTGGTAATATGTCCAGGCAGTGGTGGAGTCATAAAAAACCCCGAAGGTAGACGCTACAGGTATGCGATATTCTTGAGAGTATACATTATGTATGGAGGCTATACAGAGTTTTCTAAAATATTTCGAAATTATACCGTGTGTATTATTGTACACCTTCCACTACATCCCTGCTTCGAGAGAACGTGGGCGTTCTTAAGATAAATCCTCTATATCCTCCAATTTCTTTCACATCTCTTTTCAATCACCCTTCTACTTTGTTTGTTGTTAGACTTGGATAACATATCGCTCACCCGCAAGAAAAGTGACATATCTCGCAAAAATTCCTTTTGCATTTTATTCCACGAATACGTCTTTCGTAGGTACAGTCGTGGAAAAAAAAAAAGTAAACACCCCCTACTAACTCCTCAACAAATTTTCGTAGAAGAAAGTTACTTGTACCGAACGATATGAAATAAAGCCTACTTTCAAATGATGTATATAAAATTTGCTTAGGGGGCCATCTACATATTAAAACGAACCATAACTTCATTTTTTTCAATAGCAGTACCCAATTCTGACAGCATAAATGAACTCTACACCCTTCAATTAGCCTAAAAACAAATTTTTATGCAATTCGTACAATAAGTTTCCGAGAAATTAATTATTTTAAAACGAGCGTATTTTAAGGGCTGTATCCAAATTGAAGTTCGTTACTCGATTGTTAACCGAGAGAGTTCTTGATCAAGGCAACTTATGAAGACTGTTAGGTAACAGGACAACCGACGAAATTTCAAAATATCTACTCACTTCTATCATAGACGGCCCCTTAAAGCATCATTTTGCCGTTTTTTTAAGCATAATTTGAAAACTATGTGGAAGAAAAATGTGAAATTTCGGATTTTCATAAAGCTGGACTTAATAAATCTAAATCCATCAAAAAAAGTGTAGGTTGCAATTCATAATTTTTTCGAATATTAATTTCATAATTCATAATTCGTATCATAAAATTATAAAAATTGCAAATTCAGCATATTTATGTTTGAGCAAATTAGCATTACTGCTACACAAAAAATTAGCACATTAGGAACATAATTTCAGGAGATATAAATAAAAGTATGAAAATGTAATTTAACATTAGAAGCACTAAATTTTGAATGTTTATAATTCAAAAACTTATCATTCAAATGACTTGAAATTCGGTGTCTAGGCATAGATTGAACCGAAGATTTGAAATATCTCGTTAAAATTGGGTATTGCCATTGAAAAAAATGAGGTTTGGGTTTGTTTTAATATGTAAATGGCTCCCTAAGCAAACTTTATATGCATCATTTAAAAGTAGACTTCGTTCGGTACCAGTAACTTCCGTCTACGATAATTTGTTGAAGAGTTAGTAGGGGGTGTTTACTTTTTTTTTTCCACGACTGTACGTCTTGCTATACAAAATGTTTCATGTGTAGTTATACGAAAAATCACTTTATTGCGCTATATGCGGTGGATTGTGTGGGGAGTTAAAATTACCCAACTCTCAAAACCTCATCCTACGTCTTCTTTCTTAAGGTTTTTACGCTTTTGTGCACGTTTATACTCCTACATGCAGAGCTAAATGCTATAATTTCATGATACGGAATAATCTTGCAAATTTTCATTCGCCTTCACCTGTAAAATTTACTTTTGTCGAGACCTGTCACTTTCTTTGCCGGTGAGCGATATTTACACGTGGAGAACACTATTTATCTTTCGAATATCTGTGCAATTAAATCGATTAGGAAATGTATAAAATATAAACCATTTTGTAACATAAAAACGAATACAGAAAATCTTTTCATTAAACAATGAAGCATGCTGGAGTAACGCCCATAACCGATGCTTATTTTTTAAAAAAGACGAAAACATGCAGTCTTGAAACTGTTAATCTAAATACATAAAATTATTCCATTTGCACCATTAGCGCATATATGCGTCCATTTAGAACTTTCTGTTTCATTAAGAAGTTCGAAATCAATACCGGAAATTCTGAATGAAGATTTTTTTTTTTTTTAAATCACGGAACATCTGTCATTAAATACATCAAAAATTACTATTCAGAATTTCTGGTATAAAATCGGAATTTCTGAATAAAATAGAAATTTGTGAAATGAGCGAAAATAAATCAAACGGTTTAAATACTAAATGTAAAATAACTGAGTTTTCATTTAAATTTAGCTTTACTTTCTTATTTTAAAATGCAGTTATTTATAGCAATCCAATTTAAAAAAGCAAGAAAAAACGGAGTTGGCTTAACATAAAAATTCACTGCAGAATTTTTACTTGTACCGAGAGATATTTCCAATATTTCTCATTTTCTTGAAAGAAATCTCTAAATTTCTGCATATTCTGTACTTTTAATATACAATTGCATAAAGCATATTAAAGATAATGTTGATCATACAGCATAGTTGTCAATGTATTTTTTTTTATTTTCCCAAGTGAAAAACATACATCGTACCGTGAAATTTATTTAATAAACTGTTAAATAATGTGATTTGTTTCTTAGTGGTTGTTATTTAAGTTCATTTCTCATAAAAAAATCTCTTGTTAAAATTTGACTTAATTTTTTTTTTGAAAGATTGGCAGTGATGCATACGGCCATTGCTCTTAACTGTTTGAATGACGGTGGGATATTATTTGTGCCACCTAATTTTAGTTCCTAAATGCCACAATTGCACAGAAATTTTGAAATAAAATTTTGCTCTTACTATGTCTGTGAATAAAAGCTTTTACTTATTTTTAAAGAAATTTCTTCGTAAATTCTGGTGGCTTTCACACATTATAAGATTTTCGCAGCAAAAGTTCCCTGAAATTTGTTTATAGTGGAATTTCTATTCTTGGTTCAGTAAAGTAATCCCTCTATTCTAAAAAAAAATAGCTAATGGTATCATCGCCGCTGTTTTTTTAATTTTTTTGTGACCGGGGGTCTTTATTCGTTAATATTGAGAACACTACTACATACAAAAGTATGAAAATCGGTGGTATTGGAAAAAAAAATGTTTGATAAACACGCTCATACAGACAGTTTTCATATCGAATAATTATTTTAAGAGATATTTAACGTTAAAGTTTGTCAAAATCGTTCTATTAAAAGCATAGGAGCAAAAACTATACATAGGAATTAAATCATTTTTAGATCATTTTATACATTAGAAGTTCGCGGTTTGCAGGCTGTATTTATTTTTTAATTTGATTAATTTTTTGAGGATTTATTTCAATTTTACATTCACAAATTCAGCATTTTTAGCAATATTTTTTACATCTTTTGAAAAGGGTATCATTTTAAATTGTTTCCAATTTTTAAAACAGCACAAAGAATTTTATTTCCTTAAAATAAAGAATTTATTTACACGTGACTATTATAAACAGAAAAGAAATTTTCAAATTAGAATTAAATGATTACGTTTTAAACGAAAGAAAATATAGAAAATTAAGCCATAAAATCTACATTTACACGTGAATTTTAGAGAAAGAAAATTTTAAATTAATAAATTCATTAATATGCGTTAAAAGTCGTAAGTGTAGGAAATTACACCATATTTAAAATGACCAAACAATAATATTGCCAAACAGTTTAAATTAAAAAATATTTTTGCGCGAGACATTTATTTCATATTTTAAGAAAATCTTTTAAACTATTTTTGTGATTTTAAACTATTTTTGTGAATATTTCCTTTCTGACAACAAAAGAATTTTCACGTGAATATTAAAATGAAAACGAAAACTTTGGTGAAAATTACGTCAGATTTAAAAGGATTTATTTAAAATGTCTTATTTAAAAGAATTTTCTTATAGCGTTTTTTAAAAAATTCCGGGAGACAAAGACTCTGTTTACTTAATTAATTTTACATTAGCTCATTTTCAAAATTTTCACTCATCGGATTTAATCAAAAACGAAAATGAAAACAGCCCGTTAAGAGGGAAATCACCACTGTGTTTTTATTATTATTATAATTCAGCCTTCCGAAAAATGTTTAATGCCGATCAAATTAGCGTGCTTTTAGAGTTTGCGATGTCTGAACGGGGATTGGCGAGTGTAGCTCATAGGAGGCAGATCCCCTAGTTCAATGTATTTCTAGAAATTTTCTCCTAAAAAATCAATTAACTACAAGAAAAACATCGTTATATTTAATGATTATACAAACATTTCCTAGTATGTTCTTCCAACAAAACAGATGGTTTTTATTTGCCTTAATTTTAGATTATTAACTATTATCCATTTCCTTATAAACTCTTTATCATGATATGAAATAAAATCCCAATTGAATCTTTTACGGAAATTTATAAAAAGAAAATTTTACGATTATAAGATATTTATATTAGTTGTAAATTCCTAAATGAATGACAAAATCGGGGCTAGGGCTGGAACTAGGGGTGATTAATCTAAGTTATCTTTAAAAAAAATCTAGAGAAAGTACACATTATATAAAGTGGGCAACGTATAAATTAACTGCTCCTGAAATCTTGTAAAATATACAAAATTTAAGGAATAGTTTGCTTGAAATAAGACTCTGCAGCCTTTATTATTAAAGTAATGTGTGACTAGTAACTATACAGGGAAACGATCAGAAATTTACCTCCGACCAAGTGGGAGATTGATTTAAAGTTTGCAATGGAGGAAGTGTTTGAAGGTTTAAAATCTTCAGATAACTTTACTGTAGACCAGTGTTTCCAACCGCGGGTAATTTGACCTTTTAGAGGAGATTTCAAATTGGTAATTCACCCATTTGCTATCAGGTTTTTATAAAATTAATATTTTAGACTAAATGTAAAAGTAATAAATGCAAAATTAAAATAATAATATTGAGTCATTCGAAAAGTCGTTCAGTTTCGGAAAATTCTATCATTTAATTATTATACGTAATTCCGATATCTAGCGTTCTAATAATTAACGGGCAGATTTTTCCGGTACGAATTGATTTTCCCAACCAGAAACGACTTTTCGAACGACCCAATAATAATAATTGGTGAATTTAAAAAAAAAGTTCCGAAACAAAAACTTAAAACAAAATAAATACCATAATAATTATATAGATAGCCTTTCAAAAATTTTAATACCACCACCCTCCTTCATTTTTGTTAAAAAATTTTCTGGCTAATCATCTACTTTACAATTTTTCTCATCTTTTCCTATTTATTTATTAATGTCACTTTGTATTTGTATATGTTTTGCTGTATGCTGTATGTAACATGAAAAAACATTTCCTTAAACTACTTGAGAGTATATCTAAATTTTGCTGTTCTCAACATATTTAACTTAAAATATATAATTCAAATAGCTAAGCATGGTATTACGAACTTTGAAAAAATTATAAATCATAAACAGCATTAGAAAAGGAATTGTGTAATTATTTATGGCTGGTAATATTTATGCAGGCCCTCCTATACAGTAGATGAATATAAAACATTTACATTTTAATTATTTTTAAAATACACTAATACATAACTGTCAATTAACGATAATCCAAAAGGGAAAAAAAATGTGTTTGGATGGGGAGTAATTGCAACTTAAAATTGATAAAGGTCAGAATCTTCAAATGCTTCTTGTGTGTTTAGTTATCCATGAAAAGCAAAATTTTCACCAATCTTTTATTAAGTTACTAAGAATTATAAAATGTGTTAATATTATGAATTTTAATGTTAAACACGAAAGTATCTTCAAGCATTTTGCGAAGATAAAAATACGAACCATACTATAATACTTTTCTTAACAATTCAGGTAAGTTGGAAAGGCACAACACAATTTTTTTTTTACATAAAAGTGAAGATGCATCGCCTCATTTATAGAATTATGTTAAAAAAAACATTTGTGTCAGATATATCATCTATTTTATACGTTTAAAAAATGTGAAAATAATAGTTATTGTTAAGGCTCTGCCAGGTTTCTTTCAAGTGAATAAAGTTCACTTTCTAAATAATAAGTGATATTTGTTACAAAAAGTAATGTGTGTGAGAAAAGGAGGGAGCAATCGCGATATTACAAATGCTTCGGTGGAGTAAAAAAATGTTGGTAACCACTGCTGTAGACATTAAACCTTTAAGGGGTCACAGGACTCTTAAAATTGGAAAAAAAGAAAAAAAAAGACCCATTTTCAACATTTAATATCTGAAAATGTATTTGATTTTAAGACACAATTTTAATTGGAATGAAATATATAAGTGTGTTCTTTCATTTAGTGTATTTAAAAAATTATAAAATGCAGAATTAGCATTTACAGGGGGCTCCAAACTGTTAGACATTTTTCGAGCAAAAAAGCGGCATAACAGCTTACGCGCACGATTACAAAATAAGTGTTGCAACTAGAATTAAAATTTTGGTACCTACTTATACTGCAGATTGTAATAATTACCCTGAACCTAAATAAATTTGTATTTAAAGCTTTTTTATATTTTTAATTTAAAGTTGTATTTAGCTAATGCAAAATTAAGAAAATTTCAACAGTACAATCACCTAAAAAAATATTATTTTCAACAATGAAAGGGAAATTTTAGGTTCAGTTTATACAGACTAACATGAAACATACGTTTTGAAAATTTCATGAAAAAATATTCATAAGTTTTTGAGATATCGTGCGCGTTATGCCCAAAAACGTCATTTGGAGAAAAATGGCTTCAAAGTTTCCGAAACGACGCTTCAGCTATTGAACGTGTATAAATGTAAAAGCCATAACTTCAGTTCTAATAGAAATTTCAAGGAAACAATTATATCAAAATGTTCAGAAAAGACAGAAGTTTAACATCTAAAAAAATTAAAATTTCGAAAATTTTAAAGCTTTGAGAGTCCTGAGACTCCTTAAAGATTGCCCTTAAATAAGAATGTTTTATATATGGTTCATAAAATAGAGACTGATCGGAAGCACACCCATGAATAGCGGAAAATGCATATTTTTACCTCTAAAAAGCGTATATCTCCTAATAGTGGTACCAATGTCGCCGGTATTGAGATAATTTATTGAGTGTTTGATTTACGTACAGTACAAGGAAATGCTGTTTTAAAATCCTTTAAATGTGACTTTCTCAAACTAGCTGAATGAAATACCTACATTATATGCCCAAATGCGACCGGTCAGTTGCGATTTTACACGTTTCCTTCAATATCAAGAGAAATACATGAGGAATTAACCTCAAACTGCAGGTGTGTAAACAGTATAGTATAGGTCAGATATTTCCGCGAAGAGTGTTTCCCGAAACCCCAGAGGGGACCTTCAACAAATTGAAAAAGAACGAGTATCTTTTGGCACCCTGTAAAAACTAATGTAGCAAAATCATTCTAATCGAGATTATTAATAAGTGGCTTATTGGAACATACTTTGTTCATTTTTATGAGGATAGCATATAGACTCGTAGAGAAATAAAGGTTTTTATAAAAACAGTCCAAAATTTCGCCAAGTTTATTTGCTTATAATTTGCAGAGTTCTTAATATTAAAAAAAAAAGTTTTTTTCAGAAAATTTGACAAACAACATTGTACACAATACTCTGCAATCGGAATTAAAAAATAATAAAAATTGGATGAAAAATGAGCAGGAAGCAAAAAGATGAGGGGTTGTATCCAAATATAGTAGTACGTGCAATATTGTGTACGCTATAGTGGCGCTATCAACAGATATTTGATACAACCACTCATCATTTTGCTTCTTTTGGGGAACAACGGATTTCGAGCTTATTCTATCGACGATAATTTTCAGAATTTTCAAGCTATGATTTTGAGACTTTCACAAAAGTTGCTCTATGTACTTAGCTAATACATTATGTACATTATATTTTGATTGCATTCGAGCATGCGCAGTGAAACACTTTTTAGTAAGCCTGCTCATTTTTCATCCAATTATTATTTTTTTTTAATTCTTATTGCAGGGTATTGTGTACAATGTTGTTTGTCGTATTGTCTGAAAATAACCTTTTTTTAATATTCAGAACTGCAAATTATAAGCAAAAAACTTGGCGAAAATTGGGACTTTTTATAAATCCTTAATTTATTTTCGGGTATACATGCTATCCTCATAAAAATAAATACAGTATATTACAATAAGCCTCTTATTGATAATCTCGAGTTTGAACGCTTTAGCTACATTAGTGTTTACAGGGTTATCCAAAAAATATTATTTTTCAATTTGTTGACGTTTTCCTATGAGGTTTCGAGAAAACAACTTCGCGGAAATATGACCTATACTATACGGTTTACACACCTGCGGAATCAGGTTGATCCCTCATGTATTTTTCTAGATATTTAACAAAACGTCTAAAATCGCAAGTGACCGGTCACCTTTGGCCATATAGTGTGTAAACTGACATTATAAATACCCTTGTTTGTTTGTTTATTTGAGGACTATGATACCAAGCAGCACCGTCCACTAGTTAGTAGGATTAAATGGTGACACTATTCCTGTCCTGACTTTCCTAGCGATTAGGATCAGATCAATCATATTCTTTTTGAGTATGTTGTTTAAAACTTAATTAATGTAATAACAATTATTGTATCAAATTTGTCTTTTTTTAATGCAAAAACTACAAAACATTTGTTAGTTTTACAGACATTAAGCACGAAGCGCAGCAGTTGCTCGATATATTCGGATTCTTCGTCTCATCTTTAGATGTCTCTAACTTAATGAGAATAGTTTAAAAAATAATCCGGTATCATGGTCAGTGCTTAAAAGAAAATAAAAGGGCCTCGGACGGGCGCATGCACCATTGAACTATTTATTTTTAACAATAATAAACGGTTTTCGTTGTCTTTAACCTTTCGAGGGACAAGCAATAATATCTGTGTAATATTGAATTCTAACCTGAATAATCGAAACATTTTGTTTTAAAATAAGGAAAAGAAATTATTCAATTACCTCCCAAAGTTAAAAATACAAAATTTAGTTAAAAGTTTCTGGTGAGAATTTTTTTTAAATTAGTCCTCTCAAGGGGTAATTTAATTTAATTAGCTTTGACATTTTTGTTCTGTACTGGTGTATGTTTAAAAGGCTCCCAACTTTTAAGCCTTTGTACCAGAAAAATTTAACGGAAATTTTCCGTTCATATAATCAGAAAAAGGGTAAAAAATTAGATTATCTTTTTGGTATAAAATACTTTGATATTATGCATTGGTAGATGTATTTTTTTATGCTGAACCTTTTCGCAGCAACATATTTTCAAAGCATTAAAAAAAGAATCAATACTAATGACGATAAAGAATACAAACTTTTACCATCACACTCTTTCATTAAAATCGATTAACTTATATTATAGTTCATGTACTTCAAAGTAATTAAGGTCATCTTTCAAAAATTGGATTTTTTTATTGTTTGAGTAGAAAATCTTCTTTATAAAATTGAAGTGATTTGTTTGTTGTTTTAAAGATATTTTTCTATTTAATATTTAATTATTATTATCTGGACATGTTTGCATATTTTTAAGATGATAACATAATGTTATCTGCTTTAAACATAAAAAAAGCAATTTTAATGAATTATTTAATGCTTCATTACTTCAGTGTCTAATGAAAATATGTTCCTGGTGGTTTGTTATTATTTTTTTTTTCTAATCAGGTATTTTTCATTGATATTTTCTTTTATTATTTTGTAATTAAATTTAATATAGAGAGTATGTTATAAAAGATTGGGTACAGTTTAAAATAAAGTATATTACAAGAAGTAATTGCTGTATAAGAAAAAAGGATGGAACAAAACAATAAACCCAATTGAAAAAACAATATAAGGTGCCTCATTGCAAACCTAATATGTAACTTTTGTGTAACTTTTAAAACAACGGAATTATTGTGACATTTCCAGCAGATTTATCTTCCATTTTGTGAAATATGGACACCGTAAGTTTTCTTAAGGGGACGGTGGGCTTTTATTTGAGCAAAATTCGACCCAAAATTATTTTTGTGTACATTAATATTCCCAGGGCTCCCAAATGGTCCGCCAACTGAATACCAATATTTTTTTAGAAAAATTTTCTTTTTAGATTTTTCTTACAAACCGCCCCGAAACCACCTTTGAAAGTTAATCTTAGCGCAAGACTACCATAAAATTTTCTGTTAAAATTTATTGGTATTCGTTTGGCGGACCATTTGGGAGCCCTGTATTCTCCAGCTTGTTGTGAGTCATTTGTGGAAAGCCGCATGCAGATGCGATTATTTTTCGCAAGCTTACAGCGTTTAAATTTTGCACACAAGAAATTTTCCGGCTCTTTATCATATTTTAAGTCTGTTTTTCTCAAAACTGACTTTTGAACGTTTTTAGATTTTTAAAAGGCTTCGTGCATCTTACTTTTTTTTTTATCAAAATTCATGAAATTGATAAGAAAGAATCCTAATATTATTTAGAAAGAAACTGCGTATGCATTTTAAAATTCGACTTCATTAAGATGATTCAATTTGATTTTTAACTCATTGACAGGCAAAATTTTGATGAAAATCGATATGGAATTCAGAAAAAAATCTCTAAAAAATTAACTATTCAAGTGATTAAAAAATATATACACAGATTTGTTTGCAATAGACTTTTAAGTGATTAAAATGTAAAACTGGGGAAATAGCTCAACTATTAAGTCGCGTGGAGCATTTAATTTTTTTTAAATCTTAAAATTATAATAAGTTTGAAAATTTCTTTTAAGGTGTTCTATATGCTTATGGTAAAATGTATGTTTTTACAAAATTTCATATCATTATGATGAAAATTAAAAGAATTTTTTTTAATGTCCACCGTCCACTTAACAATTTTAATTTGTTACGACGCAAAATACATGCTGGCCATCCAAAATGCAACACTAAGAAAGACAACAGATATCAAAGTCAAATTTATTTTAGAGATTACACATAATATCAGTGTTAATTGATTCCAAAGTCAACCTTCTTTGAAGTGAGGTAGACGGAAAAATCAGTAAGAACTGTTACCTCCACGTCTGTCAATAACCGCTGCTACTCGCTGCGGCATAGAACGAAAGAGACTTTGGATATGTTGTTGGGAATGGCATTCCACGCTGCCTCCACAGGTGGCCAAATTTCATCTTGTGTACTCGCGGGTGCGGCATTCAGGGATAAGCTTTCTCCAATCATTGACCAGAAAAGCTCGATGGGGAAATAGATCTGGTGAACAAGCAGGCCAGTGTAACAATGGAATATAGTGAGCTAAAAAGAAAGGTTGAACATTGCGTGCAACATGTGGTCGTCGCAGGTAAGTCTTAGAGGAAAGGGGAGAGAACAGACTGTAAAACCTCAGAAATATAGCGCTGGCTGGTAAGTGTACGGTTAATGTGTACTAGAGGGGTGCGGTAGTTGAATCCAATACCACCTCACACCATAACACCGGGTGCAGGACCAGTGTGATCATGCATAATAGAGCAGTTGAGCAGCCGCTCCCCACGGTGTCTCCAAAATCTAATTCGACCATCGTGATACTGGAAGCAGAAGCGTGATTCATCCGAAAACATATTGCTACGACCATTCGAATGTCCATCTCGGCCGTTCAGCGGACCATTGTAAATGCAAACGCATGTGGTTTAATGCCAAAAGTATGCGAAGCAATGGACGCCTAGCGGACAATCCACTGTACTGCAATCGACTTCGAACTGTTCGTGCGGACGCCCATTGTTGTGTTAGAGACGGCATTCGTTGTGTTATGGTTGCGGATGTGAGAGTGCATTCCATCAGTATCATGCGCACAATATCAATGTCTTCCAGTGGAGTGGTGTGACGAGGCGGTTGTAATCGCTCCTGTCGGTCTGTCGTTCCCTCCTGCATGCACTGATTCCATATTCTCATGACTGTTGCCTGGCTAGGTCCAACACGATGACTAATTTCTTGGAAGGATAATCCGCAATCTCCGTATGCAACGATTCTTCTGCGATTGAAATCAGAAACGTGTTTGAATGGTGCTCGTGTTTTTCTACGAGGTATACTGAATCTGTACACACAAAAAATCGCACGAGAAAACAATTCCCCTTCTTCAAACCGTCAATCTTTTTTCCCTTTATATACAGATTTTAAGGGGCGCTGCAGTCTCCCAAGATGTGCGCGAGTGCTGAATTTGTAATCATTTGCATATCCTATCGAGGTGTATACTTGGTGTAAAGTTTACGCTGTTTGGATGACACCTTCATGGTGTTGCATTTTGGATGGCCAGCAGTGTATATAAAGAAGAAAATGACACTGGATTAGCTAATGAAACACTTTGCAATAGTCCCAGAATAATGTTGAGAAATTTTATTCTGTCATATAATGAAATGAAAAAAACTATATAAACTAATTAAGTTAAATAATGCTATAATAAACGGTCAAGTGCGAGTATTACTCGCGCACAGAGGGATCCGTACAATAATATATGAATTAGTAAGTGTATTTAAAAAAAATACCGTTGCTAAAAGAATACTAAGACTTTGTAAAAACTATACAATGTAGGGTTGGGTATAGATGTATAGTACAGGGTGCAAAGAAAAGTCCCTTGGACCTGAAAATACTTGCGAACAGAGAGAGCTACAGCTATACAAGTAAGGTAACGGTACAGTAAAGCGACTACTCCCGATCTAATGCAAACGACAGCAGCACTCCTACTGGCGAAATTTGGAAGATAGCCATTGCAAATCGAAAACGAAAAGAGGTAGAGCAAATTTTCCAATTAGAAAGTTTCAGAGCATCAATTAATTAGTACGAAACGACATTTGGTTCACACGGACAAGATAAATCGTCGCTTGCATATCCAAAAATGTCCAAAATCGAAGAGCAACGATTCTACGATTATACTTTGCCTATTCACATTCCGAAAATGTAGCAGTGCACAATTCCAGATTGTGAAGTTGTACTGTGCTGTAATGTCAGTAAAGATTCAATTTCCAATGCATTTAAAATTTTAGAATAACCCTTTCACGGCCAGAAGAATTCTGTTCGTAAACTGATGAAATAGTTGACTGACACCAGAATATTCAAACGAATTTCTCTGAAAACAAAAACCCGCTAATTTGCACGTTCATCGCAAAAGCAAAATTTTATTAAAATATTCTTGGTGCTATTTGTCAGTTTTGGAGTTAAAATTAGGTGGTCTAGCCACCGACCTTGAAAGGGTTAAATCTATGTCGTCGTATTGAAGAGGCTTGCAATAGATGTTTCATGTTGAGAAATGTGCATGCAGAATTACTCTCACGAATACAAACGTGTATCGTGAGCAATGGCGAACTTTTCGAACATACTGAATATTAACTTTTTATCACTGTGAGACAGTTTCTCTCTTTTTTTGTGTGTGTGTGATGTTATCAAAATGTATTGAGATAAGAACGTATTTATAGCATGAATTGTGCGTATTTCTTCATACTTCTGACTATTCCATTCAAACGTTTACACAAAATGGAGTGCATCGATTTCGGAAATTTTTGGGTAAACAGGCGAAGATTTATCTTATCCATGTAAACCATATGTCGTATTCTATTAATTAATTGATGCTCTAAAACTTTCTAACTGGAAATTTTGCTCTATCTCTTTTCGTTTTCGATTTGCAGTGGCTATCTTCTTAATTTCACCACTAGGGGGCGTTTTTGTCGTTTTCATTAAAACGTGAGTAGTCGCTTTACTATACCGTTACTTCACTTGCATAGCTGTAGCTCTCTCCGTTCACAAGTATTTTCAGTTACAGGGACTTTCATTTGCATCCTGTATACTAGAAAAGTATAAATGAATATACCATGGAATGTACAAAGATATATGGAACGTAAATAATAGCAAATATAGCTATTCTGTATATTTGTTATTCCATATAGGTTTTCAGTTAACCTTTAAAGACATAGTAGGTGTATTGAGAGAGCCACTCGACGCCACCAAACGAGTCGCGAATCCCATAGTATTTATGTGATTAATTCTCATTAAATTAGTCTGTTTTTAACAATCTGACGTACATTGCTTTATACTGCTACTGGATATTGCATTACATAAATATATCCTTAAAATTTGTTATCTAGGCTTTAAAAGCCGATGGAGCATAGAGTATGCCGTCCCTGTCATTAAGTATGTCGAAACCGTCCATGTCTTTAAGGGTTAATATCTCGGCTAATTACCGACGATTTTTTCCGAATTTCATGATCAACAGTGCTTTTATACTTCTACTATATTTGCCTCCAGCTCTGCTCTACGTTCTTGCTGAAGCCCGTAAATCGAAATTTGTGTGTAACGGAAGAATGCGATTTTCTCAAAAACTAAGTGACCTAGGGTAATCGCTATAATTTTCCTGCAAGGATTAAATTAATGTCTACTACCTCTAATTTTTTCATAATTTTTGTTGCAATAGATTCGGAGTTAGATGGGGAGGGGGGCATATTTTTGCACTACATTTTCCACCACAACTTTGAAAATATAATACCTAAAATTAAATTAAATATATTTTTGGTTTCAGCCTTACGAAAGCTTTCACACGATACCCCACACGATATAAAAAGAAAAGATTTTTTTCAAGTAACTTAATTATCCCCTCTACATTTTTCCTAAATATATTTATGAATATTTATTAATCTGTAAATATGTGGGTCAAGAGTCTATATTTCTTCCCCGAATTTGAACTTTCTACGTTGCATAGTTTACGAGTAAAAGGGCTGTGACAGACAGACAGACACAGAAGTGATCTTATAATGGTTCCGTTTTTACTTTTTAAGTACGGAACCCTAAAAAGTGATAAAATATCGTTATTAAGATTAACGAAACGACCGTCAATCTTAATTAAAATATTTTATCACTTTTTATAGCATTATTTAATTTTATCTGTTTATAAGTAATTATTATACATGTTGTACTAAGTAAATTATTTAAAAATACATCAAATAAGAATAATTCAGCATTTTCTAACCATAACAGGTAATGTCTGTGCATTTTCTTTGTTGCCTTGTACCCGATTTTTATAATTTATCCCCAAAAAGTAACAATTTTAGTTACTGAAATTGAATACAATACCCGAAAACGCACTTTCAGCAAATATAGTTCGTAGTTAGCCCTGTATCCGGATTCTTTTAAGTGTCTGTACATGAAATATAAATGTTATGGACCACAGAATCTATAAAGATTATATAGTGCACCTCATTGTTGCATATCTATTTCATTAGTTTGAACTAGTATATCATCACTAAAATAATTTGCTCTTAATTTAACTCTAGATCATAATGTAATGTTATTCTTTAGTGCGTTTCTGCGAACGAACAATAAGTTACACTCTATCTATATACTCGACAATCTCTTTACTAGTGTTTACCTTAGCGAAAACTTTAATTCCATCATGTTTGAATTCTATAAATGCTATACGCAGTATTTTCAATAGCAAACATTCTATAGTACACTCTATAAATATAACAAGTATTTGCAACACGAGACTTTGAGCACGGACAGGCAAAACATTGGCATTAAGACCAAACACATAATAATCATTCCAAATATGTTGGAAAGTGTTGAAAACAACATATAATTTATTTCAAGTGAATCACAAAATCATCAATATTCGCAAGTCGACATCTCAGTCTCATTTAAAATAAAATCATTAAAGGAAATATATATATATATATATACTGACTGATTTAAAAATTCAATAACTTGCAAACGGAGACAGATATTTAAAAAAGTCTTGCAGGAGGGTTATGCATAAGTTCAAAAGTTTTTTACAGTGATTTTCGATTTTAGTTCGAATTACAAACAATACATGGTGCTGTAAGCAATATTCGCTAAATACAGGCTCGATATTTTGGCTTTTCTGTTCTTCCATGCGGAAAAAGAAGGTTAAAATGTATTGAGTGGGAACCGAAATACCAAAAATCGATCCTGAATTTAGCGTCTACTGATCGCAGCGCAATCTATTGTTTGTAATTCGAATTAAAATCGAAAATCACTATAAAAAAACTTTTCGCCTTATGCATAACACTCCTGCAAGAATTTTTATACCCGGGAGAACTCGCTAGTGAGAATGCCCAATCGCTTTTCTTTTACTTTACATTAATAATCAATACTACTAATTACATTAATAAAATATCCACTTTTTTTGGTTGGCCTAGTACTTTTATTCATAAAAGAGGTAAAATAATTGAAATAACATTTTGAAATTTTAATTAAAATGAAAAATGCTTTAAATAAGAGTCTTAAAAAAGTACGACGGTGAGAGAAAATCTCATGCAACGAGTTCTCCCGGGTTAAATATCTGTCACCGTTTACAAGTTATTTAATTTAAAAATCAGTATACACATCAGTATATACAATCAGTATAAACCCGGTATATACATATATATATATACGCATACACACGAACACACGCATATATATATATATATATATATATATGCGTATATAAATACACATATATATATATATATATATACGCATACACACAAACACACGCGTATATATATACATATATATATTACTAATGAATGTATAAAAACATTCATATATAATATCATAATAATATCATATAGTAATATCATAAAATATAGTATATATATCTATCTATATATATATATTACTATGTTTTTAAAAATCTATGTTGAATATGTTAAGGGGGAAAGCTTGATTGTCAGTGAATAAAATTCTTTTTATTTGCAATTTCACAATTTTTTTTTGGTAATTTGTAATGATTTATATATATATATATATATATATATATATATATATATATATATATTAATCGGTATGGTGTTTATTATTTCATTTTATATCCTATAAATATTTAAATAGGTTTTATTGTTTTTTCCAATTCATATTATTTGTTTCTATTCTGTTTTCATTTTTAATCAATTCACTTGATTTTAATGGTTGTTAGGGCACGGGGGAAAATAACTTTTAGCTTTAGCTTATTTTTCCCACAGAAAACAACCATTTTGCTTATATCATTGAATTCTGTGCCCTTGAAAACGTAATTCAATATATAAGCATTTCCATTATTTGTCGGTGTCCACTTTCTTATTTTTCTTCCATAATAATTCGTATAAATAATTTAATCTTTTTTTTTTATATATACTTACAGCTTTAATTCATAATATTACGGTTTTTGATGGTGGTAGGTTATGTTTAATTATTGGTTATATATATATATATATATATACTTGGAAGATAAATTTTAATTGAAAGATAATTTACATATATATATTTATATATATATGTTATAAATATAGTCCTCTTAAATTGGTATCAAACACAATTTCATTTGTTACTGCAGGATAGAATCTTCTATTTTTTTTTATATAGTTCTGGCCTTAGAAATAACAAAACTTGTATGAAACAAAAAATGTTTTCTGAACATTAACAAGATAGTTACCAGAATAAAAAATAAAAAAAAAGTATCATTTATAATAATTTCAGTAATTATATACATACATAAGTGAAAGTTTCAGGTTTATTTGAAAATAAAATCATTAAGTGAAAAACAACATTAACAAGTATAGAGATAATAAACATAAGCCCTTTTTAATTTAGTTTTGCGCACAAGTTTCTTTCTTAATACAAGATGTAATCTTTCATTTTTTATATAGTTCTAGGCTCTAGAAATAACAAAACTTCCATCAAACAGAAAATGTTTTCTTAACATTTCGAGGATGGCTACCAGAAGAAAAGATAAAAAACGTATCATTTGCTGAGGAAATAGCGCGATAATAACACGAGTATTCAAGGCAAAAAATAACAGTTGTCCAAGTCGCTAGAAAGAAATAAGAAAGAAGCAAAAACCTTTTTGTGTTTCTATAGATAATTTCTATCCCGAACATGAGCGGAAAGTTGAGTGTTTTTATTAAGAGAGTGGCTTATGTCGGGGTGTTTCACATCCAGGGAATACTTTGAAAGTTGAGATTCCGATTTTTATTTGAGTTGAGAATGAAAAAAAAATTCTTTTACGTTTATATTTGTTTTTACATAAAAAACAAATATAAACGTAAAAGTATTTTTTAAACGCTGTTTTATAAGCATTCATTGATCATCTTGAAAATCAGGCCTAATCGTTGAGTGAAATTCATGGTTTTATTTTAATAAAAATTCACATATGGCGAATATTTTGAAAGTTAAGTTTCACATTTTATTTGATTTGATAATGGACAGTATAATTAAGAATAAAAATAAATTTAAAAATATTTTTTTAAACGCTTTTTCATAAGCATTCAATGATCAGCTTAAAATCAGGCAAAATTCTTTGATTTCAATTCATGTTTTCCCAAAAATTCACGTCCAGTGAATATTTGATAAATTAAAGTTCACATTTTATTTCATTTGCGAATGGACAATATAAGTATGTATAAATATGAACGTAAAAAAATATAAAAAAAAAGATCTTTTAAAAGCATTCAATGATCATCTTGAAAATCAGGCCTAATTCTTTGAGTGCGAATCATGTTTTTCAATAAAAATTCAAATATAGTGAATATTTGAAAATTTAAGATTTATATTTTATTTGAGTTGAGAATGGACATTATAAGTATGAATAAATATAAAAGTAAAACTGTTTTTTAAAAAACACTGTTTTATCAACATTCATCTTGAAAATGAGGACTAATTCTTATACTGCAATTCATGTTTTTCCCAAAAATTCATATCCAATGAACATTTAAAATGTTAAGGTTTACATTTTATTTCTGTTATGAATGGACAGTATAATTATGAATAAGAATAACTGATAAAATAGTTTTTTTTATAAAACAATTCTTTTATAATCATTTATGATCATCCTGAAATTCAGGCCTAATTCTTTGATTGCAATTCACGTTTTTTCAAACTTTTCCGTTAAAATACATTAATTTGCGTGGGAACCAAATTCGATTATAATAAAATCACATTTTTTTTACGTTTGGTATAAAACGCAAGTAAGTGAATTTATTAAAATGTAGTAGAGCGCCGATTATCGGAATTCCAATTAACCGAACTTTCAATTATCCGAACAGCCTATTTCTCTCAAATAATAAAAAAAATTAACCGAACTTCCAATTATCCAAACAGCCTATTTATCACAAATATTTTTTAACCGAACTTCCAATTATCCAAATACCCTAGTCTCTCATTTTTGTTTTTCACTTCAGATTTAGAAGAGACCAAATTGAGGAATGTAAAACAATAAAGGAGATGGGAAGAATCCTAAGCTATGAAGAAATCCAAATTGCCGAGTGGTTAAATAGTGACGTAACATGAATCTGAATATATTTTGTTAAATGATGATGAGGCTGTAGATGAGATTCGAGATGAAAAAGAAATAGATGAAAATCAAAACGAATGCTATGAAAATGACACGGGTCGTCACATTACGAAGCATTTGAATGTTTGGAAACAGCTATGATATGGCTCGAACGGTAGAACAACGCTGATCCTATTCAACTACCGTATTTAAGATGAATTAGAGGTATAACAGCATTGAAAAGAATGTCTTCTTTGAAACAAGCAGCAATTTAAAGCTTTTTTGTTTAAATTATAATCTCTAAAGTTCAAAAACTCATAAAAAGTAACGAAAAAAAATAATTAAAAACATATCATAATATTAAAATATTTATTTGCTTAAAAGACGTCATAAAAACACATTAAAAGTAAATTAAAAACTCTTTATTTACATGTTTCAACTCAATTTCTGAGTCGTCGTCAGAATGTATAATAGATAATTACAAATGTATAATGAAAAATGGAAAAAATCATCGAAAATAAACAAGTAATCATGTAACGCGCCCTATATTTTCACGACTGCTCGTGTTCCCTCTATGTGGTGATGCCGTAATTTATCTAACCATTCAACCCATAAATTCGGGATACGAAAAGATAATGTATCGTTACAAACTCCTGAACCTCTTAAATACATTTCAATGGACTCTCTTATGAATAATTGTAAATAAAAATTTGACCTGTAGATGATTTTACTCTCGTTAAAATGTATGTTAATGTTCTCTATTTGATTTAGCTGGGATAAAGCAGTATTACCTCTATTGTATTTTATGTCCGCTATATGTTCTTTACATCTGATATTGAATTTTCGTTGGGTTATACCTATATAATGATTTTTGATTCCCCCCCCCCCCCTTCATAAATGGAATCATATAAACTCCTGGGAGGTCATCTCTATTAATCGGGTCAATTTTAGTATTTAAAAATATTTTTAATTTCGGAGGCGGCATCGCGATCAAACATAAGCCAAAATTTCTTAAATGATTTTTTATATGTTCAAAGAAACCCGGAAAATAATTTGCTACAACCCTTTTCATAGTAACTTTATTAATAGTTTTATTTTTATTTTTAGAATTTTTTTTTAAATTTATTTCCATTTTTCATTATGCATTTGTGATTTTCTATTATACATTCTGACGACGACTCAGAAAATGAGTTGAAACATGTAAATAAAGAGTTTTTAATTTACTTTTAATGTGTTTTATGACGTCTTTTAAGCAAATAAATATTTTAATATTATGATATGATTAGAAATGGATTTACTTTTGACTTACTACTCGCACTTATTTACATTTGTATAAATAAAAACATTAAAATAATATTAAAATAATATTAAAAAAAACACGCCAGCACTAACTGGTGCCGCCAGTCCTAAGCCTGTATAAAGTGTGAAGGTTTTAGTATAGTCAGGAACTTTTGCATATCCGAACTAGGGTCGGTTCCGATTTGTTCGGATAATCGGCGCTCTACTGTATATATAATTTTTACTGTGTCTCTCTTATGAGGTACGGCAACAGGGCAGAAAAAATGGAATGTTATCTAAACTATCTTTAAGTTTTTTTAATTTGTATTTGAACTTATAATCGTTAGTTAATTAACATTAAATTATTAATTAATAAAAGTTTTTTTATAATACTTTTTTTATTATTATTATTTACTAGAGTATTCCCTTTCTACCTCTCCCCGCAAGCTACTCTCGCCAACCCTAATTCAGACTTCCTATACTCTAAAAACATGGTTATGCACCCTATTTTAAGTATATTACCCTGTTACAAAAGATTGAATGATATTATCACGAACGGTGGTTATATTCTGTAATCCTCATGCCATGCTTTTCCGTTTGAATGGGTCATTTTTCGACCACCATTGACTCAACCACCGCTTTCGCGACAGATGAAAGATATTTTTCTAATTCATAGGTGAGATTATTTACACTTTCGAAAATTAGCTTGTACAAAATGGTTAGGGGACAATTGCCGCTGCCTCTCGCACTTTTATAACGATGCTATGGACGATATTCTGCCTTTGGGTTCGAGTAGGGATGCACAACCTGTTGCCCGCAATGGGTTAACAAGTGTCACGCGAATTTCGTCAATTTATAAGTGGCAAAAATTGCAATTGTTGACCATAGGTTGCAGAAAAAAAAAATTGTGAATTTTGTCAATTTGTCACAGAAAACAATTGCAAATTTTGTCAGTCAGTTAAAAATCGCGAATTTTGTCCATCAGGCGCGAGAAAAATCTAAAATTTTGTTGATCGGCTGTAGAAAAATTGAGAGTTCAGTCAATTTCACTTCGTTCATATAGTTCACATTTTTTCAGCAGTAGCCACTTTAATGAATATGTTTGTTTTTTAGCAATTTTAACAAAGCAAAATTTTATCCCTCCCCCCCGAATAAAGTCAAGGAATAGTTTCACTCCTTGAAAATAATCTTTTCTATATCTCTGTTATATATACAAACGTAAACTGTTGATATATCCTTGCCAACTGAATTGGGCATGGTATGTTGATTGGGAGGAGAACCTAAGGAGGTAAAATAGCCACATCTCTGAAACTATGTTTTTTATAGGCCACAAATCTCCCCATTCCCCGAAATAGAAATATCTATGTGTTACTGATGTGGCGCTCGACAACCCAGGCATTTTTGTAAGTGGTCCATCTCTTTAAAAGGTTGTGCACCCCTAGGTTAGAGGTTTAAAAAGTCCGTCTTCTAACATTAAGAATCACGGTATGCCTTATGCATGAATTTCTTTCTCTAGTTTGATGAACCATCATGCATTTTTCATGTTATTTTTAAAATGAAAGTTGCTTATTTTCATTAATAAATATATAGAAATTTTGCAACATGTATTTATCGAATAGTAATTCGTATACAATAAATTGAAAGTATTTTAGGCATGCATTTACTCTTATTTGTCAAGGGATGAAATATATAATGTGATTCCTATGGGATTCCTATAGTAATGAATGTGATTTTTCAAATGAATATTGTCAATATAAAATTTGTTGTAAATGTATTGTTTATATATGACGTAATTTCCACCATTAACTGCGTTCGTGTGTAATAATTTTACCTTTTTTTCTCTCTTTTAAAATTCACGCGTAAATTTGTTATTCAATTCAAATATGTTTGGAAATATTGTTTCAGCTTTTTAAATATGTCCTAATTTCTGCATTAAAAGATTTTCACGCGTTATAATTTAATTATTTTAGGCGTTTTATATATGACGATATTTCATATTTGTGCAGTTTACATGTGACGCAATTGTCCCCATTAAATGCGTTTCGCGTGCAATAATTTAAATATTTTAAGATTTTCATACTTTTTAAATATTCATGTGTAAACACAATTTTTATGTCGCAATTTTCCATATTTCTTCCTTTTAATATGTGATCATTTAATTATTATCTCAAATTTTCATTTTTGTTTTTAATAGACACGCGAAAAATTTTTTATACAGGAAATATAATTCTTTGGTCTGTTGTACAAATTGGCATCAAAAAAAAAATAAAAAAAAAATGACATTTTCCAATATGGAAGATATATCTTGAAATGATGAAATTTTGATTCAAAAACTGAAAAAATAAACTTATAAAATTAGTAAAAAAAAGTATGCGTAATATACAATCCGATTGCTTGTGAAGTATACCCAGATACAAATGTTAAATTCCTATGTATACTTTTCCAATATCTTATACTATAATGCGAGGGAAAATTGTGTGTGTGTGTATGTGTGTGTGTTTGTTTGTGTATGTAAATTTTTCTTAAAAACGGCTCTAACGATTTTGACGAAATTTTGTATTTTACCATTTTCGGGCATGATAAGACCATTGGGCTAGGTCACGTGTTCGAGAAAATTCGATTAGTGGGTCATTTTGGGTCGAAATTGGTCAAGGTCAAGCTAATTATATCTAAAAAACGGCTCAATCGATTTTGACCAAATTTTACATCCAACCGTTTTTCGACACAAAGAAACTTTTGGGCTAGGTTAAATGTTCGAGAAACTTCGATTAGTGGGTCATTTTTAGGTCACTATGGGTCAAGACAGTATTATCTAAAAAACGGCTATAACGATTTTCACTAAATTCTATATTCTACAGTTTCGGATTACGAGAAAACTATTGGGCTAAGTCACATGTTCGAGAAAATTCGATTAGTGGGTGATTTTTGGGTCACCGTGGGTCAAGCTAAGTTTATCTATATAACTTCTTTAATGATTTTGACGAAATTTTGCACCCTACTGTTTTCGGGCAGGAAAAGACCATTGGGATGGGCCTCGTGTTCGAGAAAATTCCAATAGTGGGTCATTTTGGGTCATAATGTGTCAGGGTCAAGCTAATTATATCTACAGAACGGCTCAATCGATTTTGACTAAATTTTGTATCTAACCATTTTCGGGCACGAAAACATCATTGGGACGGGCCTCGTGTTCGAGAAAATGCGATTAGGGGTCATTTTGGGTCATAATGGGTCAGGGTCATACTAATTATATCTGGAGAACGGCTCAATCGATTTTGATTAAATTTTGTATCTAACCATTTTCGGGCACTAAAAGACCATTGGGATGGGTCTCGTGTTCGAGTAAATTCGATTAGTGGATCATTTTGGGTCATAATGGGTCAGGGTCAAGCTAATTATATCTAAAGAACGGCTCAATCGATTTTAACTAAATTTTGTATCTAACCATTTTCGGGCACGAAAAGACCATTGGGATGGGTCATGTGTTCGAGAAAATTCGATTAGTGGGTCATTTTTGGGTTACTGTGGGTCAAGCTATTTTTATCAAAAAAACGGCTTTTACTAAACTCTATATTCTACAGTTTTGGATTACGAGAAGACCATTGAGCTAAGTCATATGTTCGAGGCAAATAGATTCGTGGGTCATTTTTGGGTCACAGTGGGTCAAGCTAAGTTTATCTAGATAACGGCTCGAACGATTTTGACGAAATTTTGCACCCTACTGTTTTCGGGCACGAAAAGACCATTGGGATTTGTCTCGTGTTCGAGAAAATTCGATCAGTGGGTCATTTTGGGTCATAATGGGTCTGGGTCAAGCTAATTATATCTAGAGAACGGCTCAATCAATTTTGACTAAATTTTGTATCTAACCATTTTCGGGCAACAAAAAAAAAAAAACATTGGGATGGGTAACGTGTTCCAGGAAATTCGATTAGTGGGTCATTTTTGGGTCACCATGGGTCCAGCTAAGTTTATCTAGATAACGGCACTACGATTTGACGAAATTCTGTAATCTATCGTTTTCGGGCGCGAAAAGACCATTGGAATGGGTCACGCGTTCGATAAAATTCGATTAGTGGGTCATTATGGGTCATAATGGGTCAGCGTCAAGCTAATTATATCTAAAAAATCGGGTCAAGACATTTTCTCAAAATTTTTTAATATACGGCCATTTCTGGTCATGAGAGGACCATTGGGCTAAGTCACATGTTCGAGAAAATTCAATTAGTGGGTCATTTTGGATCACAATGGGCCAGGGTCAAGCTAATTGAGTCTAAAAACTTGCTCAAAACACTTTGACCAAATTTTCTATTACGTATACCGCTTCTGAACATGAGAAGAGAATTGGGCTAAGTTCGAGTTTTATGTTCGAGAAAATTCGATTAGTGGGTCATTTTGGGTCAGAATGGGTCAGGGTCCAGCTAACTGTATCTAACAAACGGCTTGAACGATTTTGACTAAATTTTGTATTCTATCGTTTTCGGGCTTGAGAAGACCATTAGGCGAGGTCGCATGTTCAAGAAAATTCGATTAGTGGGTCATTTTGGATCACAATGGATCAGGGTCAAGCTAATTGTATTTAAAAAGCGCTTCAAAACATTTTAACATAATTTTGCATAATATTGTTTCTGGGCATGATAAGAGCATTGGGCAGGGTCGCACGTTCAAAAAAATTCAATCAATGTGTCATTTTGGGTCCTAATGGATCAGGATCAAGCTAACTGTATCTAAAAAAACCACTCAAAAGATTTTGACAAAACTTTGTGCTACACCGTTTCTGGACAAGATAAAACCATTGGGCTGGGTCGCATGCTCAAGAAAATTCTATTAGTGGGTGATTTTGGTGATAATGGGTCGGGGTCAAGCTAACGGCATCTCAAAAAGGTTCAAACAATTTTGGCAATTTTTTTTGTTATACCGTTTCACAGTACAAAAAGACCATTGAAATAGCTCACATCCGTCGATGAATTTCGGTTAGTGCTTTTTTGAATCAACGTGGATCAAGCTTATTTTACCTAGAAAACGACTAACGATTCTCACTAAATTTTGTATTCCATAGTTTTCAGGCTCGAGAAAAGCATTGTGATAGGTCGCATGCTCGAAAAAATTCGATTAGTGGGTCATTTTGTGTCACTATGTTTCACGGTCAAGCTAATTGCATCTAAAACAGCAAGAATGATTCAGTGGGGAAAATATATTGAGATAAACAGAAAGCTAATTTTGACCGAGCTTAGCTCGGTCATTCCTGCTAGTTTTTGTTAATGGAACGATTTTCAACGGCTTTATCATTAAATAGTTCTTAAAATATTTCTTCTATTTAAAAACACTCTCCTTTAGTACGTTTATCTAATATTCCTCTACAACGCTACCAAGTTTCCGAGTTTTATATACAGTAGTTATCTTAATATTTTCCGATCAGTGTTCGCTTTTAAAGAATAGAGAGAGAATTGATTTTTTGCTTTTTACCTGTGAATATGCGTTATTATTGCATTTTATGGTATCCATTTGGCGTGTTTTGGCGATAATCCATTGCGCATACTTAAATTCATTTTTGTTTAAACCGGTGCTTTATTTTCGCTCGAGCTCATCAGAACTCAGCTCCGATACTTCTTTGTTTTTGCTATTCAGCAAACACAAGTATTTAAATATTTAAATACTTAAAATAAAAACAAGTATTTAAATATTCATTTAAATACTTGTCGGAATACAGCGGAGCTCATAAATACAGCCATGCGGGGCTCAACGGAACAGCATTTCTGAAAAAACAACGCTTAAATTATCTTTTTATTTATCTTCAGTCTCCAGTCATTTGCGTTCTTTTCTTCCAAAAGGGTTAAAATGTGACGTGCGCTAATATCGGGTCTCATCCGTGGGAACATGCTTCTATCTACTGCTCGCAAGTATGGTTTTTGCCCCAATGGTTTCCGAACGGTGACTAGTAATGCCAGAATTAGCTTCATTAGTATCAAACTGTTTTACTGGTGTTCGTGTTATCTTTTATGTTGCTTTGTGTTTGTGTTTGTGTTTGTAAAATATTCTTACTGGTCACGTTTTAGCTTCAATTTGTGCTTAATTTGTCCCGAACTTTACAGTGCGTAGCACCAAAATTTCATTATTTTTAGTGAGTAATTTAAATATTAATTATTTAAATATTAATAATAATTTAGCGGGGCTTGCATGTACTGCACGTAAGCTGTGTATTGCAACTTGATACATAGAGATCTTTGGAGAGTAGGTTTTCCTGTAATTTTAATCATATTGATGTTCTTGCTTTTTTTATTTATAAGATCTCATTATATATAATTGTATATACATATTGTTAAAAAATATTTTTTTTTTAATACAAAATTGCTTTAAATGTTGCAAATAATGTATAATATATAATTATGCGGGTGGAGGGTAGAATATGGTTTTTATTAGTGCAGAATATTAAAGCTCCTGCCTTTTGTTAGAAATTTAGCCTTGGTTTCAACTTATAATAACAAGTGGGTAAGTGTGATCACAGATCGCACAGAGGGTTTCGTTTAATATTCCTTTCAAAACACTTTATAATTTTGAAAAATCTGTTAGTTCCACATTTCGCAACCAGGGGCGCACTCTGTTCTAAACAAACCTCTATCCGAACGAAACTCCGTTTTACATACTATTCCGTAGATATATTAGTCGAGGGGATTGGGCCCATAGCACCCGAGATACGTAGTCGCCCCTAGCGATAAAAAGTGGAACTAAAATATGTAAGGCTATGGTGCATAATATGAAATAATGGTAAAAAGGGTGTCGGCAAAAGTGGGAAAAGTGCTCCCCAGGTGAAAAGGGCAGGGGTTAGAAAAATTGCTTAAAATACACAAGTTTGAGCCCGGAGGAGTAAATAATATAAGACTTTTTGAAAATTATATGATTTGCCGTGAGGTCTGAGGTATTCAGCTACACGTATGCAAAAATTCATGTCTCCAAATTAATTAGGGGCACTCTTAGAAAGAATTGCTTAAAATACATATGTGGTAGCTCAAAGGATTAAACGTAAGACTTTTTCAAGATTTTATTTGTCACCTGGCCTCATGTGTTCTGCTATAAGTATGCACAATTTCAAACCTCCAATTTAATAGGGGATCAGTTAGAAAGAATTGCTTAAAATACGCATGTGAGAGCCCAAATGGTTAAATGTACGACCTTTTCAAAATTTTATGATTTGTCGCATGATGGTGTTCATCTATAAGTATGCAAAATTTCAATCCTTCAACTTAATTAGGGGCTCACTTAGAAAGAATTGTTTAAAATACACATGTGGGAGCCCAAAGGGTTAAATGTACAACTTTTTCAAAATTATATGGTTTGTCATTTAATGTGAGGTGTTCAGCTATAAGTATACAAAATTTCACGCCTCCAACCTAATTAGGGGCTCACATAGAAAGAATTCTTTAAAATACACATGTGGGAGCCCAAAAGGGTTAAATGTACAACTTTTTCAGAATTTTATGATTTTTCATTTGATGTGAGGTTTTCAGCTGTAAGTATGCAAAATTTCACTCTTCCAACCTAATTAGAGGCTCACTTATAAAGAATTGTTTAAAATACACATGTTGGAGCCCAAAGGATTAAATTACAACTTTTTCAAAATTTGATAGTTTGTCGACTGATGTGAGGTGTTCAGCTATAAGTATGTAAAATTTCACGCCTCCAAACTAATTAGGGGCTGATTTAGAAAGGATTGTTTAAAATACACATGTGAGACGCCAAAGGGTTAAATTTACAACTTTTTCACAATTTTAAGATTTGCCGTTTGATGTGAGGTGTTCAGTTATAAGTATGCAAAATTTCACGCCCCCAACCTAATTAGAGGCTCACATAGAAAGAATTGTTTAAAATACACATGTGGGAGTCCCAAGGGTTAAATGTGCGACTTTTTCAAAATTTTATGATTTGTCGTTTGATTTGAGGTGACCAGCTATAAGTACACAAAATTTCACGCCTTCAACCTAATTAGGAGCTCACTTAGAAAGAATTTTTTTAAATACACATGTGGGAGCCCAAAGGGTTAAATGTACGACTTTTTCAAAATTTTATGATTTGTCGTATGATGTGTGGTGCTCAGCTATAAGTATGCACAATTTCAAGTCTCCAACATGTATAGTTTCTGAGAACGGGCTCTGTGACGGACAGACAGACAGAGGAGCGAGACGAATAGGGTTTCGTCAGATGAACGAAACTCTAAAAATGAACGCTTTACAGAGAATATTTTGAGATTTATCGCCTGTAAGCGGGTAACCTAAAAAAACGCCTTAAAATTTAGGTATTAATTTCTAACTAAATTAAAAAATATATACTGATATGTTGTAATATCATCGGAAACACACTTGCTTTTTAATCTAGCATATCCGGTAGCGGGTTAAAAATCGATAAAATATTCCATCTTTACATACTAAACAAGTCGGACGTGGCAGTCCCAAAACTTTCTTCCATCTCAAACATGTTAATACTTCCTTAAAATGCATCATAGTGGCGCCATCGGTTAGAGGTTTTGCCCCAAAATGTAATCTGCTACAATTTATGCCAACTTCTCACTGAATCTATTTAATTTTTGAGATAGAGCTATTGCTGAAATCATAATAGCGTCTGCATAGTAGCGTCACTGTTGGGCGATTTACACCAAAAAGTAATCATGACCAACTTATATCAAAGACTAACTTAATCCTAAGCTTGATGAAAATTCATGCATTAGTTCTTGAGATACACCTAATGCGAAAATCGTGAAAAATGCAGCGTAGTAGCGTCAGCTGCAGCGCAATTTGCACCAAAAAGCAACCAGCACAAAAGTGTATCAGGCACTAAGGGAATCTGGAGTTTGATAAAAATTCGTGCATTTAGTTCTGGAGATAAAGCTATTGCAGAAATTTTGAAAAATGCACCGTATCAGCGCCACCTGATGGGTATTTTTCGATTTAGATCAAAAAGTAATAATTATTAATTTTTTGAGTAAGTATAAGTCACCCTTTGACCTATGGTTTAAGTGACCCTGATATATATCGGTGCTTAAGCACCAGTATATATCAGGGTCTAACTGAATCTAAAGTTTTATTAAATTTCATTCATTAGTTCTTGAGATAGAGCGCCCACAAAATTTCTGTCAATGACATACAGACAGCCAGACATACTGACGAACAGACAGATATACTCACAGACAGACAGACTCACAGACATATATTTTGTAAAAACATGTTTTTTTGAATCTGTGACTCGAAAATATGTAAATCCATCGAAAAACGTAATTCGAAAATGTTCACGAATCCAATACTTTCTTCTTGTAAAGATATGAACGTAAAAAGGGTTAGTTAAATAAAAGAGTGCTAAACCATTACCATTTAACTGAATTATAAAATTATTAATAATTAAAACTAAACCTTTATTTGATGATTAAACTTTATTTATTTTAAACTAATTTAAAGATGATTATTATTCTTAATAACTTTAACGTAAATTTTCTATGTTTTAAAGTTTTACTTTTAGCAAGTTATTTAGAATACTTTGCGTAATTTTATTGCCATCCAAAACTTTTCAAATTGTTAGAGGAATAAGAGGAGAGAAACTGCCTTAATTTTCAAAAACTTGGCCTTTCATTATGAAACGAGAAAATTATTATAAGAATTATAAACTTTCAAATACAATTCTACTGTAGAAACTGGAGAAAACTTGCATTGTTTCCAGAAAATATTTAGTTCGTTATAATAACTGTTGAAGCCGATAGGAGCAAATGACCAAACTTGTATATTTCAATAAGGCGAAAGTTTGTTTTAAAAAATTATTAATTTTGAATATTTTAGGGTAGGCATGAACCTTATTAAATAAGAGCATAATATGTATTACTTGCAATCCAAAATACATTTTGTTTCCACCATAAAATTATAATATCTTATTTGAAAACTCGCCTATGTATAAAAATAGTGATAATCATCTAATCCGCACGTTCGCATTTCAAGGATACCGGATGAATGTTGGGGAAAACGTATAGAAGTTAGAACTAAACAAAAAATGATAGTAAAACATGTTTTTTATTCCTTAACCCCTTAATTCTCGCTCCCGTGATATTCACGATCTGTGCTTTATATTCATTTTATTCCTTTTTAGTGTTCCGTACTTAAAAAGTAAAAACGGAACCATTATAAGATCACTCTTATGTCTGTCTGTCTGTCACAGCCATTTTACTCGTAAACTATGGAACGTGGAAAGTTCAAATTCGGGGAAGCACTAAAGTTTATTGACCCACATATTTTCCGATTATTAAACATTCATAAATACATTTAGTAAAAATGTAGTAGGCCTAATTAAGCTACTTGAAAAAAAAATTCTTTGTATATCGTGTGGGATATCGTTTAAAAGCTTTCGTAACGCTGAACTCAAAAATACATTCCTTTTAATTTTAGGTTTTATATTTTCAAAGATATCGTTGAAAATGTAGCGCAAAAATATGTCCCCCCCCCCCCTATCTTATTCTGAATCTACTAAAACTAAAAATGAAAAAATTAGAGGTAGTAGACCTTAATTTGAACCTTAAAGGAAAATTATAGCAATTACCCTAGGTGACATACTTTTTGAGAAAATCGCTTTCTTCTGTTACACATAAATTTCGATTTATGGTCATTCAGCGAAAGTCTTGAGCAGCGCTGCAGGTACCTATCTTAGCAGAAGTATAAAAGCATTGTTGATAATTATTTTCGAAAAAAAATCGCCAGTTATTAGCCGAGATATTAACCCTTAAAGATACGGACAGTTTGGGCATCCATAATGACAAGGGCGGCGTACTCTATTCTTAGTTAACAACTTTTAATGATATATATGTGTAATGTAATACTAAGTAGCAGTATAAAAGCAATAAACGTCAAATTGTTAAAAACAGACCAATGTAAGGTATCTCTGAACTCTTAAAATTGGAAATAATGGAAAAAAGACCATTTTCAATATTTAATGTCTTAAAATGCATATGATTTTAAAACTCAATTTTTATTTGGATGAAAGATATAAATACTTTCTTTCATTTCATGTACTTAAAAAATTTCAAGATGCAGAATTAGTACCTATAGACGGCTCGAAACTGTTAGATATTTGTCGAGCTGAACATTGGCATAATAGCTTATGCGGAGGATTACAAAATAAATATTGCAAATAGAATAACAATTTTGGTGCCTACTTATACTTCAAATTGCAATAATTAGTCTGAGTGTAAATAAATTACCATTTAAAGCATTTTTATATTTTTAATGCAAAGTTGTATTTAGCTAATAGAAAATTTTGAAAATTTCATCAGTATAATCAGCTAAAAAAATATTATTTTGAACAATAAAAATGAAATTTTAGGTTCAGTTTATACAGAAATATATGTTTTGAAAATTTCAGGAAAAAATATTCAGAAGTTTTTGGGGTATCCTGCACGTTATCCCCAAATATATCATTTGGAGAAAATTTACTTTAAAGTTTCGGAAGCGCCGCTTGAGCTAGTGAACGGGTAAAATTCTAAAAGCCAAAACTTCTGTTCTGATGGGAATTTCAAGGAAACAATTATATCAAAATATTAAGAAAAGATAGGAGTTTAACATATAAAAAAATTAAAATTTCTAAAATTTTGAAGCTTTAACACTTAATTAGAATGAATCACATAAATATTATGTGATTCGTGACTAGTTTGCATTGATTGAATCTCTCAATACGCCTCGAGTGACTTTAAAAGTTAATTAAAAATCTATCCGGAAAAACGCGACACGGACCAAGACGACGTTGCACCTTTGTGACCTCCTTTCGAAGCGAGCTTCGCGTAATGAAAATTTCAATTTTAAACAAAGGTTTTATTTAACTGCACTGTAGAAATAAAGGTTATTACTACGCTGAATTTAGTTTTATGAAATACCAATTAAAGTTTATATATGCACTGCTTTTATTGCCTGAACCGAATTAAGTTAATCATAAATAGATTAGGATAATATTAAAAAGTTAGTTATACAGAATAGCTATATTTGATATTATTTAGGTTCCATATCTCTATGAATTTTCATGGTATATCTATTTTCACTTTTCTAGTATATACAGTTATACCTAACCCTACGTTGTATAGTTTTTTACAAAGTCTTAGTATTCTTTTAACGAGGTTTTTCTTTCGTTTTAATAATACAATTACAAATTCATATATTTATTCTACGCAACCCTCTGTATGCGAGCAATACTCGCACTTGACCGTTTGTTGTTTGATTCCCACCAGTTTTATAAAATAGCATAATTGGCTTTATTATGGTATCATTATACCTGTCATTAAATAAGGTGAATATTTCTTTTTCAAAATAGTGGGGCCAATAAGCAATTTGAGCTTTTAAACCAAAAAATAATGTGCCCGTTAAGGAGTTAAACAACTTGAATAGAATAAAATAAATACTCAATAATAACTATGAAAGGAAAACGTCATCGTAAACAAATTTCGAATATCAGTTTGTTTTGTTCAAAGCCTGTTATTACATAAAAACACTAGGAGCAGTAATTCTTCTTTTTCAGAAATTAGTTTCGCCCCCGATGAAAAAATATATATAAATATATGTAGTACAAAACAAATTTCAGTTTTAAGACTTAAATTACAAGCTTTTATTTTATATAAAATGACGTCATATGCATCCGCTGAAGAGTTCTGCACTCCCGATCCACTTTTAAATAACATGTATAGAAAAGTTTGAATATGACGTCACTATCGCAGAATAATACACAAGCCCAGCAAGAAGAGATAAGTCGTCATTCAAGAGTCCCTACAAAAAAATCGGCTATCTAATATTACATATGCCTTCATTTGTTTATAACATTAATATGAATATTGAAAATTAAATATGGTTTATAACTCCATGTTTTATCAGAAATCATTAATTGATAATTTTTCTCTATATTACGTAATTTAATTACGTATTTTTTAGTTGTTATGAGAAAAATGACAACAAAAAGTGATAGTAATCCACTATTGTCCCTTTACCTTCTACAGAAATGGAATACTTCATTTGCCGTGATTACAGAATTTGCATTAAAAATTACAATATATATATATATATATATATATATATATATATCTCAAAAATAAATGCAGATGCAGTTTTCAAACAAACTGCGGTTAAAAGTTATTTTTTCCCTATACGAAGTTGTAAAAATTGAAAATATGCTATGCTTAGAAATTCAAATAATTGCAGCACTTTATCAACATGTAACCGTACAATGATATATCTGCTTTATTTTACAGCTAGCGTGTGTAACGTAACGTACTTTATTAGGGAGGACTCTTCAATTGTTGTCTGAAAGAAATAGCATATCGAGGGCTAATAAATAAAAAAAATAAATAAATATCTGCTGATTGTGTTAATCAAATCTAATATATTATAGTAAAACTCTCCTTTTAAACAATATTATAATAAGATTAGTTATATCAGGAAATGTTTATTTTATTCCTAGTACATTTCTTTTATTCGACATTTATATCTTACGGAGAAAGATAGTTTACAATGTATCTAAGCTTTTGCATTCTATACTTTAGCAGACTTACGATAACCTCAGACCATACTTCATTTCGTGGGATCTTTGATCCTACGCTCCCTTTACATGTTCAAAATGCACTTCAAATGATTAAAGAAACGAGGAGAACATTATATTTTATAGATTCAGTAAAAAAAAATTCTATTTTCTACAATAAATACAGGGATTGTTCAACGTATCCCGATCTTATGTTATGTTTTCTGAGAACATTTTACTTTTCTAATCGAAGAAATGTTTTATCGCTTAGAATAAGAAATTCCATTTTTTTAGTTTAAAAAAATTCTCTTATCAGAATAAAAAACGAGAATTTCCATTTATTTTAATATTATTGAAATCCAACCAAAATAATCTATGATATTATACATACGAGGTGGAACCCGTCGAATTTCGACGAAAGAAAATGTTTACAAAGGAAGTGTTGCATCAAATTTATAATACATCGACAAAAAATAATTAGAATAAAAATTTCATCTTACACTTGTTAATTTAACTCTCCAAAGACATATTTTAACCTAAGATTAACAAAATACTTTTTTCATAAACTTCAACTGTTAAAATTATTGAAAAGTTAAACTTTATTCATATACGTAATCAGTAACATATAATCAAGATAAGTAATTTTGATTAAGTTATTAATTGATGCTTGGTTACGGAATGAAAAATCCGCATAAATGATTTTACCTTTACATAATCATAGAATTTTCTACCTTTACATCTAAACCGAATCAAGTCATTTTCCACGTTTCACATCCATATTAACCATTTAAAAACATTTTAACGCGCAATAGGTTATTAATAAATATTTTTTTCAAGCTTGAAGTCACGTTTGTCAACTATTACAACTTTCCCTGTTGAAATTCCCACTCGTGATAGTATCGTCTTAGTAACCATTACTAAGACGATAATCTGTACTTGCGCGTAAAAATTCCAGAAATTTATAACTTTTAGACGTATTCAAGGGGAAATATCTCGTTTTATCAAATAAAATTATCGTTTACTTTTAAATATGACGTCAATTTCATTCGCTGAAATATTTTGCCTATTGTCTCAAACTCAATATCAGCAAAATGAAAAAATAGTGAAATATAAGAGCATCATCAGGGAAATTGTGTATTTTTTAAAGCATAACGTCATTTTCTGTTCAAATTTTTAAAAAAGATATTTTTAATTGTAATGAGAAAATGGCATCAGTAAGAATATAATCAATAAAAATAACTAATCCACTTTTAATAGAAATGAAGTACTTCAGTTGCCACAATTAGAAAATTGGTATTAAAAACTATAAAAAAATTAATATCTCAGAAATAAATTGAGATACAGCTTTCAAACAAATTGCATTTACAAGTGCATTTTTTCCGCACACGACGGTGTAAACATTTAAAATGTGGGTTGTTTAGAAGTTTAAAAATTATGCAGTAGCGAAAATTGCAAAAGCGAAATTTCATTTCAAATTTCAAAGTGTTGCCATTCGCAGAATGACGTATGCGTTACGCACAGATATGTTTGTCCTTTATAATATAGATATGCATGTTGTTTTTAGTTTAGTCTTATAACCTGATTATTCTGGCATTTTTATTGGTACTCTCTTTATCAACTAAAAGGTACCTTCAGCTTAATAATTAATGTAGCTCAGTTTTAGCTGTTCAGTTTCACTTTGTTTATTTTAATTATCTCAATATATGTATTCATAGCTGCACTAGCACATTTTTCATGACTATTTACATTAGTACATGAAAAATGCGCTAGAGCAGCTATGAGTACATACATTAAGAGAATTAAAATAAACAAAGTGAAATTGAATAGTTAAAACTGAGCTACATTAATTATTAAGCTAAATATACCTTTTAGTTGATAAAGAGAGTACCAATAAAAATGCCAGAATAATAAGGTATATTCACATTGCTTTTAAATCCATATCATTCTGCGCCAAGTAGCATCTTAATTATTATTTATCCAGCTTAAACGGGCTTTGCGTTAGGCACTGAGTACGGTACGCTAAACGCTACCGAAACTAGTCTGCTGAACGTTTGCTTATTCTGGCGTTTTTAACGTTGCTTTTAAATTCAGATCATTCTGCACTAAGTAGCATCTTAATTAGCATCTTTATTATTGCTTCCATTAGTCCTCAATTTGTTTTCATCTTATTGATTAAGTACCATTATTGCTGTCCTATTCACTTGAAATCCAAATGTAACTCCTCTAGCATTAATTATTCTGCTAACTGTATATATACATACTGGTTTCCTATGTTCATATCTTGTTCGTCTTTAGTATTTTACCAATTTGTTCTCATATTTGTGATTTCATCTATACATATTAAATATATATATATTAAATATGTGAATACATATATATTAAATATGTGTTAGCCTAAGTACAATAATAAAATTTATTTATTTACTAAATGATTCATAAGATCTTTATCGGTATTTTGCCGTCTTAAGTAGGAAGATTAAAACATAAAAGTTCTTGATTTTACATGTACTAGTAAATTCCTGTATATCTCATTTTCTCAGATTTTTCTAATCTTACCCTGCACGATATGTTGTAGAAAGAACCGATACATCAGATAATAGTATTCACCATTTTCCTACGATCCTTTTTACATCCTGGTTACTGATTTTACCAAATAGCAGTGTTGTATAAATACCCGATAAATCTCTAAATAATTATCTTACATTTCCTATGATCCAACTTACTCCCTGATAACTTATTCTACCTAATAACAGTATTGCATAATGTAGCTATACTGTTATTTCGACTCGATCTACCATAATCCTACATTATTTTTGAATCAATGATATGCTCGATCCCTTTCCATGTTCGAAATGCAGTTGAAATAATTAACGGAGCAAAAGAGATTACATTTTAAAGATTGAGAAAGACCTACACTTTTTGCTATAGATACAGGAATGATTTCTCGTATCCTTATCTTTTGTCTTATTTGTAAGAAAAATATGTTATTTTTATAATCGAAGATTCGCAGAGTGATTACTGAAGTTCGATTACACTCAAAGAACTAATAAAACAAACAAGCTTCAGTCATGGATATGGTGTCTTAATGTAGTAAACCGGCTTCACGATAACATACTTTGCACAGAGAATATTGGTAAATTCTGGATTTAGAAAGTGTATCTCGTAAACTGTAAGTGATACGGCTAAATATAAAGAATGACAGCTTTTTCAGCTTAAGTTAATCGTCAAAGTGGTGGAGTATCAGTGATTGAACAAGCTAAGATCATTGTGTACGGATAAGATTATTGTGTACGGAGTCAAGAAAAATAGTTTTCTGAACAGAACCAAGGTATCTGAAACCAATTCGAGAAGTTTTCTTTATGTAAAACATGAACTTTCTCCAAAACCGATATGATATATTTTCGAAAGGTAGGCAAATGCAATTTTATCAGATTATATTGAGTTTATATGTAGGTATGAAACAAAACTCTCATGTGAGTCATGATGTGACTCAGATCGAACAACGATAATAGAAAATGAACGTCGTTTTTAGAGCTCTGGTGTTTTTATTTGCAAGCGTGGTTCTGTATATACAACTCCAATTCAAAATACAGTAGAGCGCGGATTATCGGAACTCCAATTAACCGAACTTCCAATTATCCGAACAGCCTATTTCTGTCAAAAAAAATTTTTTTTAACGAACTTTCAATTATCCAAACACCGTATTAGACCAGGATATCAGATTTTTAATGATGAGGAGATTGTGGGTGAGATTCAAGACGAAAAATAAATTGAAGAAAATGAAAACGAATGCTCTGAAAAATGACCCAGTTCCATCACATACCAAAGCCTTTGAATGTTTGGAAATAGCTATGAAATGGCTCGAACGGCAGATGAACGCCGATCCTATTCAACTAACTAGAAGAATTCGAGACATGGCAGCATTGAAAAGAATGAAGCATGCAACAATCAAACGCTTTTTTGCTTAAATTATAATCTCTAATTCAGCAAATGATAAAAAAAAAAAAAAAAAAAAAAAAAAAAAAAAAAAAAAAAATTATTTTTTAAACATGCCAGCATTAACTATTGCTGTCAGTCTGAAGCGTGGATAAAATGTGAAGATTTTAGTATAGTCAGGAACATCCTTTAAATTGTCTGTCCATTTTTCCGAACATTGGCTTATCCGAACAGGGGTCGGCCCCGACTTGTTCGGATAATCATCGTTCTACTGTATTAGAATAATGAAAAATAAAGCACAAAGTCATTCGAGATTTGCATTCGTTGCGGCAGAAATCACTGCTTGACAGTTTGGATTCTACACTATGACGCAAAAGTTTAGACAATGACGTCATTCAGCTTTAAAATTTAGAATTATGACGTCAGAATTACAAAAACCTGTAAATATATTCAAAAACTGATTTAAAATGCTATGTACAAAAGACAGTCGTTTTATTTGCTATAATACTAATTTTTTTCATAAAAATTCAAATGTGCTTGTCGCAAAAGTTTAGACACTATTCTAAATTTCTTTGAATATTCGCTGGCATATGCAAATTTAGAATCGATGATGTCACAAATTTGGAGTACTTAAGTTCTGCAAACGATTGCGCTTCATAGTCGACATGCCGAGAGCTAAAGAAATTCAAGTGAATGAGGTTTCAAGGATTTGGCAGTTGAAAGGTGAAGGGAAGGGCGTTTCTGAAATTTCTGCTATTATTAATAGGTCAAAAAAATCTATTTATCGAGTTTTATCGAGTGGTTCCAAATATAAAGCAAAATGTCGGTCTGGGAGACCACGTGTGACAAATGTACGAGAGGATCGCCTGATACAAAGACTAGCGAGTACTCAACAAATGAGCGTACGCGGAGTTCAAAGCTCATCGGGACTCTCTGTATCAAAGGATACGATTCGTAGACGAATTTTGGAAAAAGGAACAATCGTTTATAGCAAAATGCAGAAGAAACCAGCTCTGAAACCACATCATAAGTTACAAAGACTTATGTGGGCCCGAAAGCATATGTCTTATGGAGAGAAATGGCAGTCAGTCATATTTAGCGATGAAAAAAAGTGGAATCTGGATGGTCCAGATGGTTGTTTATCGCATTGGCATGACTTGCGGAAGGAACCTCGACGTTTTTTTAGTCGGAGACAAGGAGGGGGCTCGGTGATGGTTTGGGCAGCCTTTTGCTATAATGGACAAGTATCTCTGACCTTCACCAGTGGTCGTTAAACTTCACAGCATTATACACAGACATTAGAAGAAAACCTACTGCCATTTGCTGAGCTTCTAGGGGGTCCTCAGTGGGAATTTCAGCAAGACAATGCTTCAATTCACACTGCAAAACATTCAAAATCTTGGTTTAATTCCCATAATATAAGAGTTTTCGACTGGCCAGCATGTAGCCCAGATCTTAACCCTATAGAAAACCTTTGGAGCATCATGTGTCGCAAAGTTTATAGCAACGCTAGACAATACTCTTCTGAAAAGGAACTTAAGACATCTATTGAGAATGCATGGTACGATATCGATCCACAAACTATGCAAGATTTAGTTTCTTCCATGCAATCTCGTGTATATGACGTAATACATAAGCATGGATGCGCAACCAGGTTTTAAAAATTGTTTATTTCGATTTTATTTAATTTGTGTCTAAACTTTTGAGACAGTAGTTTATTTTTGTTACCATTTAATTTATTGCAATATGCACAATTCCACTTTTCTTTGTTATAAATATTGTTTATATGTACAGCACATTAATTTCAAGCAGTGATTTGAAAATTGAATAAATATTTTTCAAAGTATGTAAGAATTTCTTCATTGTCTAAACTTTTGCGTCATAGTGTACATATTTTGTAGATGAACATAACATAAAAGAATTGCTTTATAGAGGACAATTTTTTTAGAATGCTTTTCTTTTTAAAAAATTGAATTTAATTAGGAAAAAAGGAAAATTGTCACTGCCAGCGGTTCAAAAAAATAGAATAGCACAGAAAAAAATAGTATAATTAATTAAACGAAAACTTTGTGAATAGTTAATATTTAGTGGCTCCCGTGGCTTTAATAACGGTATGTACACGATCACGCATACTATTCACTAATGTTTTCTGCCATTTTTCTGATACTTGCCTCGGATTTCACACTTTAAACACGTTCATTTTCGTCCTTTGGTTCTACGTCCTGAAAGTACTTCTTCATTAAACTCCACATATTACCCATGGATTTTAAATCGGAAGAATTGTTCGGAGAAGGTAGTTGTTTGTTTTATCTTTCTTTCTTGTGCGCTTTGAATCGTGGCAAGATGCTGAGTCTTGTTCAATGATAAAGTCATCTTCATATAGATATTCCGATAATGGTAGCATAAAATGCTCAAGTACCATCGGAAACTAGCCTTCTTGTCAAAATGCATAGATTTCCTAAGACCTCAGCACTCATAAACCTACAAATCATTAAACAAAAACATAATTTGAAGAACGAATTAAAAACAAAACAAAATTTATTTCCTACAATGTTTAACCCCGAGAAAGGACAGATATTAAGATATTTCATTCAATTAGTTTTACATATAATGTTGATTTTTTGTAACAAACAAGTTAAGCCAATTAAAGATTAAAAAATAAAAATGAAGTTCACACAATATGATATTTAATACGTTCACGCCGGCGCGGTGGGTCACACTCGACTGTCTCAGAGCTGACAAGTCTCCGGCTTTGCGGCTACCAGTATTTTAATACAGAAAATGTTGTTTTATTTAATTAGAACAATTGGGCAATTTAAAGGAACAATATTTTCTCTAAAAATAACAGTAGTGTGTAAACAGCCGGGGACTTGACAACTCTGAGACAGTTGAGTGTGACCCACCGCGAGCGTGAACGTGTTAAAGCACTCTAGAGAATTTGATTCTGTTCAAATGAAATCGAAATAAATATTAGATATATTCTATTTTTAATTGAAAATATTTGTATTGCAGATTTTCTATTATGGTTATGACAATTATACATACAATGATAAGATGCATGCAAAGTACAAAACTTTTAAAAAAACCTAATTTTTATCCTACTTCATTTTCCCTAAAACTTTCAAAAACTATACAATTATAATTGTTATTTCTAATAACTTAATTTAAAATTCATAAAAACTACAACTGTAGTTATCATAGCAATTAAATGCACTTTTAAGCGACAAATAAATCTGATTCCAAGATTATGAAGAGAAAGTTACATAATAAAAGTTTAATATAATACTGAACATTATTACTCGTTTACATTTTCGTCAAAAAGATTATCTGACATCAATGGTGCCCACGCGAAAACATAACATAAATATATATGAAGGCAATAAATAACACAATGATTTACAAAATGATTATGATAACAATAAACCTCACTTATTGAATTCAGAAATTACTTCATTTCTGATTAATTTATTATATCTAAATTATATTTATAGATAACAATAATGTTTTACATTCTAAATTAAAAATAACCAGCTACCAACAACAGATTACTGATGTAAAAAAAATGAACATTACAGAAACTGTGATTAATTTTATAATTGTAAATAATGTGTAGTGAGTCATTCATTTTTGAAAATTCATTGATAAAAATTTAAACACTTCACGCATTGAATATTTTAACTCCTGTAGTATTAATATGCATTTGACGTCATTCGCCAATAAACAAATGAAAATAGTTTATAATTTAAAAGCAAAGTCTTAGAAAACTAAACTCTATTTTCGGTACTTTTATGTTATCCTTCCAGCAGTTATTTTTTTGCGTGTGTGAAACAATGCTTTAAAGTTGAATTAAAATATTATGGTATTTATTATTATTGTTATGTATTTTAAAGGAAATGAATGAAAGGCGTGTATTTTAATTGTGTGCAATATATGTATTTTGGTATTTATTTTTTAAATAAATGTTATGCTTTTTAAATGAAATGGGTTAAATGGGTGTGTGTATATTTTAAGTGAAATTAATGCAATACGAATAATCTCAATGGGGGAAATATTTAGCGATTTATTACATCGCCAACCTCACATAAATGTACGTTCCTGAGTCACAATCGCAGTCTTTGTAGAGTCCAGTATACCTTTCTTCCAGCCTATTTTGAACTACAAATATACTAAAGCCGACAGCAAAATTTTATATGCGTAATACCTCTAGAGATGCGCTATTCATGCACATTTTATCAACAATGCAGAACAATCACAAAATTTTGAAGGTATTCTTATATTTTGAAACGCCTCTGTAAATATTTATTTTTTTTAAATAAAATTTCTGTGAATTCTTTAGGCACGTGGTATTAATATATCGTACATCAGTTATCTGTAAACACCTTCGCCTTTGTTTATTTTTTCAGATATCCTGCATTTTATGCGCCAATACAATATATCTTTTTTGATTATTCTAACATTTTGAATTGGAGTAGCAATTGTAAAAGGAACTATCACCGGCCATGAATTATTTTTCTCTAAGAAAATATCTTACATAACTAAAATTTTATTTTTGGTATGTCTAGACGGCTATTTATCATGTATGTGTCTTTATATAACAGAAGATTGCCAATGTGTCCTCGTTTTGTATTAAAAAATTCCGAATTTGTACCAGAAAATGAGAAAAGTTATTTTTCTCTTACATAGTGACAGATATTTTATCATTATACAAAAAAAAAAAAAAAAAAAAAAAAAAAAAAACTGTTTTTGCAATTTCTAAATAAAAGAAAGTCAAACTAGTAATCTCGTATCAAAGATGTTTTACAGTATTTTGTCCTACCTCCAACAGTGTTGAAGGCATGGTATGCAATTCTAGAATTTATCGGTATAGAATGCCGCTAAATATCCTGCCGGAAACACAGAATCGTTTTACTGTACCTATGCATAACAATCATGGTCGTAACCAAATCGGTTCACCAGTTAATAGAGCTGAAATGGACTTAAAGAATCAGCCAGTAGTCTATCCTTAGAAAATGACGAAAATAAATTATTCTATAAAATCTATATATATATATTACGCTAACGTACGTGGCACAAAAATCGCGGTTATTTGTTATTGTCTAATGGCAACGCCCGAGAAGCGCATCTCATTGGTAAAAATCCTTTGACAGGATTTAGGGCGATCGGATTTATTTACATTTCGTCGTGGAGGAAAGAGCTTCATGATGTTTCGCTCTTTCGCTGCAATTATAGAACTTCAAAATATCATTTGAAATGCCCGTAAAAGATCTCGGCGAATGCTTGAGAGTGAAGCAGAAGCCGAATTAATAACAGAAAATCGAAATAGATTGGATGGGAAAAGGAGAACACCGTTAAACACAGAGCATAAGCAGAATAGGCTTAATAACCGTAGCATGCACGCGTTGCTTCTGAAATCCAAATTACTGATTTAAGCGTTTCGGGGCATAACTCTGGGACTTTGAAAAAATGTGCAATTTCTGCAAAGCACTGTATTGGAAATGCGAATTAATCAGCAGCAAGAAATTTACAAAATGTTGTCATGACGTTAAAAAGTAATATTTTTACCACCCTCTGTACGGACCTGCGATACAAATTTCAGGTTCCTTTAAGAATATTATTACGGGCCCACCAGAAGTAAGATACAATAAAACCTGCTTAGACGGAAACGAAAACGACCAGTTCTAAATTCCGTTTTATGCAGGTTATTTAAATTGAACAAAGCATAACAGCATTTTTGAGGAGAGAGGGGCGCTGGAATTTTTTTTTTTTGTTTATTGCTGGATTCCGTTATAAACAGGCTTTACTCTATTATAAAATAAATTTGTTGGAAGATACTTTAAAAAAAAATCTATACAGTAAAATTTGCTTAAAATTTTATTATTTCTTTTTCAGCATTACATTTATGTTGTATTTGTAATTGCTTTTTCATCTAAAGATTTTAAATAAAAAATTAAATTATTGAAAATATAACTAAATTTTAATTGAATTCATCAATTAATTTGGAATAAAAAAAGTATGAGACATATAAAAATTAAACTTAACCTGTGAATTTACACAACTTTGGAACTGAACAAGAGTCGGGACATGGTAATTTGCCCCGTCACCCCTTCCCCCTTCTGTACGGACCTGCGATACAAATTTCAGATTCATTTAAGAATATTACTACAGGCCCGGGCAACGCCGGGCGGGTCAGCTAGTTTTAATTAATATCGTAGTGACCCCTCCCCCTTTTTTTTTTGTTAATTGTGGTTTCAATATGCAAAATTATGTTACACAATTCATTACTTTTAAAACCTTGTTATTCGAGTAAGTGATAAAAACTTGTTAAAACGAAATGGTCTTTGCTGCAATAAAATATTTGCGACCGAATTACTTGAAACATATCTTAATAAAATTTGCAGCGTGTTTTTTACATTTGTATTTCTAGTTTCAGAGAACATTTTTTAAATAAATTCTAAAAGTGTTTCGTTAAAATGTTAAAACTATTTAATCTCATTTTTTTATTTCCGGAATTAAAGATATATTTACAAATATTCATTATACATGGAAACTTGAAGATTTAATTGCACAAGACACAATACATTAATCCAAGGGAAAAAATATTTATTAAATTTATAATTAACAATAACGCATGCATTTTGATGAAATTTTAAATATAAAGTTGGTATTTTCAACGTTAATTATTTATTTTGAATAAAATTGTACTTAAAAATGTAATCCCAGTTTACTATTCGATCAATAGTGCGTCTTCCCTGTGCGTCAATTATATACATATATATTTTTTTTTTTACATCTAGTCAGATTTCAGCTATTTTCAGAGCAGCTTTATAAAACTTAATCCTCTTTTTGAGAATGTTTTTAATAAAAATATAGATTTTAAGCAACATCCGTAATTTCATAATAATATCCCGAGGCATTTTATGTAAAAGATTCAAACGAAAATTTAATTAAATGTCATAGTGTTTGTAATTAGATGCTGAAGCAATTTAATCTTTAAATAATTTTTAAAGAATTATTTTGATAGATTTTTATTATTTTATGAAATCTATGATTTTAATATATAATTCTGAGAATAGAAGACAGCTGATTTTTTTTCTCTTTTATAACTAAAACACACTTTTATTTTGTGAAAACGATCTCCTATTAACGAACAACATTGTTTAATGGATTTCTTCCTATTTTTAAAATTTAAAAAAGCCATGCTAGAGCCATGCTAGAGAACCTATATTTCCTTTTCTAAAGCAACAATTATGTATATAATTTTATTTTTCTGGAAAGCATTGGAACACAACTAGGTTTTAGGTAGCTTTCTTTACAAAAAAGCAACCTATTGCAGCCGTTCGGAGGAAAGCGATTTCAAAAAATTTTGGTATATTTTCATCGATCATGACCCCCAGACGCCGAAACCACCCTCCGTTCAAAATTGATATATATATATATATATGACCTATGTCACACTGTAACTCCCGTAATTATGAACCGATTTCGATGTAATTCGGTGTGTACATAGTACATACCAATGTCTCGACCGAGTTCGTTGGCCAGCTTCATCCGCCGTTTTGTTTCAAAATGGCGGCCATTTAAAATTAAAAAAAAAAATTTAAAACTTGAAATGTGGTACCAAAAAATTAAAAATGGAAAAATATTTTTTTCTTATGTATTTGACCTTTATACTGAGATTCCGGAGCAGTTTTTGTTTCTTCTATATCTTAAAAAATGGCTGAGTTATAGCATTTTGAATTTCTAGCGTGGCTGACATTTTGAAACGTCCTGAATTTTGTCACGCGATAAAAGGCGTATTTATGAACCGATTTGGATGTAATTCGGTGTGTACATAGTACATACCAATCTCTCGACCGAGTTCGTTGGCCAGCTTCATCCGCCATTTTGTTTCAAAATGGCGGCCATTTAAATTTTTTTTAAAAAATTTAAATTTGAAATGTGGTACCAAAAAATTGAAAATGGAAAAATATTTTTTTCTTATGTATTTGACCTTTATACAAAGATTTCGGAGCAGTTTTTGTTTCGTCTATATCTTAAAAAATGGCTGAGTTATAGCATTTTGAATTTCTAGCGTGGCTGACATTTTGAAACGTCCTGAATTTTGTCACGCGATAAAAGGCGTATATATGAACCGATTTGGATGTAACTTCGTTTCTACGTAGTACATACCAATGTCTCGACCGGGTTCGTTGACCAGCTTCACCCGCCATTTTGTTTAAAAATGGCGGCCATTTAAATTTTTAAGAAAAATTTAAATTTGAAATGTGGTACCAAAAATTGAAAATTGAAAAAAAATATTTTCTTCTTATGTGTTTGACCTTGATAAAAAGATTCGGGAGCAGTTTTTGTTTCGTCTATATCTTAAGAAATGGCTGAGTTATAGCATTTTGAATTTCTAGCGCGGCTGACATTTTGAAACGTCCTGATTTTTCTCACGTAATAACAGGCGTATTTATGAACCGACTTGGATGTACCTTGGTGTGTACATAGTACATACAAATATCTCGACCGAGTTCGTTGGCCAGCTTCATCCGCCATCTTGTTTCAAAATGGCGCCCATTTAAAAAAATTAAAAAATAAAAAAATTTAAATGAGGTACCAGAAAATTGGAAAATGAAAAAGATTTTTTTTTGTATGTGTTTGACCTTAATACAAAGATTCCGGAACAGTTTTTCTTTCGTCTATATCTAAAAAAAAAATGGCTGAGTAATAGCATTTTGAATTTCTCTTGTGGCTGACATTTTCAAACGACCTGATTTTTGTCACGCGATAACAGGCGTATTTATGAACCTATTTAGATGTAACTTGGTCTGTACATAGTACATACCAATGTCTCGACCGAGTTCGTTGGCCAGCTTCATTCGCCATCTTGTTTCAAAAGGGTTGCCATTTAAAAAAAATTAAATTTAAATTTCAAAATAAGGTATTAAAAAATTGGAAAATGAAAAAGATTTTTTTTTATGTGTTTGGCCTTGATACGAAGATTCCGGAGCAGTTTTTGTTTCTGAAAATTTGTTCTTTTGTTGATATCTTAAAAAATGGTTGATTTATAGCACTTTGAATTTCTAGCATGGCTAACATTTTGAAACGATCTTGTATTTGTCACGCGATAACACACGTATTCGCCTATTTCGATGTAAGAAGGCATGTGGATAGTATACATCAACACCTCGACCAAGTTCGCTGGCCAGATTCATCAGCCATCTTGTTTCAAAAAGGCGGCCATTAAATTAAAAAATATATATATATTTAAAGTGAGGTGCAAAAAAATTAGAAATTGAAAAAGGTTTCTTTCTTAAGTATTTGATCTTGATATAAGGATTCAGGAGCATTTTTTGTTTGTCTTTACCTTAAAAAATGGCTCATATATAGCAGTTTCATTTTCTATTGTTGGTGACATTTTGAAAAATCTGATTTTTTGCATGCGACAGCACTCCTATATATTAACCGATTCCGATGTGAGTGAGCATGTGCACAGCAATTACTAAGGTCTCGACCAAGTTCACTGCTTAGCCTCATCCACCATGTTGTCTTAAAATGACAGGCACTTTAAGAAATTGCCGAATTTGACAGCCAAATATAAGTTACTTTAAAGAAAAGCAGCTTGGATAAAGCTGACTAATTTCGAGAAATTCTCATTCATTACATTGATAAAAATTAGTATTGAATCTCCTATATTCGGTTTCCACTAAATTGAGCTTCGTGTGTTTGCATGATATAAGTTGGCTTTTTTTAAATAAGGATTATGAAAGCTACCTCTTCCTCCCGGCACTGGCCGGAAGGACTTTTTTTACATTCTTTTAGAATCACATTATTATAGCAATATGAGGTGCATCAGTAAAATAAATTTTGTAGCATTTTTTTCCCCACCTTAGCTTACTTGATATAGGATTTTTGTATCAAAATCAACATTTAACGAAGGAAGTTATATAATTCGTTTGTGTATATTCTCTCAAGCATAACTTTTGAGCGTGTGATACTATTTTCGTACATTTTCGTTACAAAGATCCTTTCCAGCATATCGTTCCTTTTCAATATAGTAAGGATCTAAACATGATATACTTGGTTGTCTGTCTGTTTTAGGTAGCTTTCTTTACAAAAAAGCTACCTATTGCAGCCGTTCGGAGGAAAGCGATTTCAAAAAATTTTGGTATATTTTCATCGATCATGACCCCCAGACCCCGAAACCACCCTCCGTTCAAAATTGATATATATATATATATATCTGACCTATGTCACACTGTAACTCCCGTAGTTATGAACCAATTTCGATGTAATTCGGTGTGTACATAGTACATACCAATGTCTCGACCGAGTTCGTTGGCCAGCTTCATCCGCCGTTTTGTTTCAAAATGGCGGCCATTTAAAATTTTTAAGAAAATGTTAAACTTGAAATGTGGTACCAAAAAATTAAAAATGGAAAAATATTTTTTTCTTATGTATTTGATCTCTATACAAAGATTCCGAAGCAGTTTTTGTTTCGTCTATATCTTAAAAAATGGTTGAGTTATAGCATTTTGAATTTCTAGCGTGGCTGACATTTTGAAACGTCCTGAATTTTGTCACGCGATAAAAGGCGTATTTATGAACCAATTTGGATGTAATTCAGTGTGTACATAGTACATACCAATCTCTCGACCGAGTTCGTTGGCCAGCTTCATCCGCCATTTTGTTTCAAAATGGCGGCCATTTAAAATTTTTTTAAAAATTTAAAATTTGAAATGTGGTACCAAAAAATTGAAAATGGAAAAATATTTTTTCTTATGTATTTGACCTTTATACAAAGATTTCGGAGCAGTTTTTGTTTCGTCTATATCTTAAAAAATGGCTGAGTTATAGCATTTTGAATTCTTAGCGTGGCTGACATTTTGAAACGTCCTGAATTTTGTCACGCGATAAAAGGCGTATTTATGAACCGATTTGGATGTAACTTCGTTTATACATAGTGCATACCAATGTCTCGATCGGGTTCGTTGGCCAGCTTCATCGGCCATCTTGTTTAAAAATGGTGGCCATTTAAATTTTTAAGAAAAATTTAAATTTGAAATGTGGTACCAAAAAATTAAAAATTGAAAAAATTATTTTTTTCTTATGTGTTTGACCTTGATAAAAAGATTCGGGAGCAGTTTTTGTTTCGTCTATATCTTAAGAAATGGCTGAGTTATAGCATTTTGAATTTCTAGCGTGGCTGACATTTTGAAACGTCCTGATTTTTCTCACGTAATAACAGGCGTATTTATGAACCGACTTGGATGTACCTTGGTGTGTACATAGTACATACAAATATCTCGATCGAGTTCGTTGGCCGGCTTCATCCGCCATCTTGTTTCAAAATGGCGGCCATTTAAAAAAATTAAAAAATAAAAAAATTTAAATGAGATACCAAAAAATTGGAAAGTGAAAAAGATTTTTTTTGTATGTGTTTGACCTTAATACAAAGATTCCGGAACAGTTTTTCTTTCGTCTATATCTAAAAAAAATGGCTGAGTAATAGCATTTTGAATTTCTCCTGTGGCTGACATTTTAAAAAGACCTGATTTTTGTCACGCGATAACTGGCGTATTTATGAACCTATTTGGATGTAACTTGGTCTGTACATAGTACATACCAATGTCTCGACCAAGTTCGTTGGCCAGCTTCATTCGCCATCTTGTTTCAAAAGGGTTGCCATTAAAAAAAAATTAAATTTAAAATTCAAAATGAGGTATTAAACAATTAGAAAATTAAAAAGATATTTTTATGTGTTTGGCCTTGATACAAAGATTCCGGAGCAGTTTTTGTTTCTGAAAATTTGTTCTTTTGTTTATATCTTAAAAAATGGTTGATTTATAGCACTTTGAATTTCTAGCATGGCTAACATTTTGAAACGATCTTGTATTTGTCACGCGATAACACACGTATTCGCCTATTTCGATGTAAGAAGGCATGTGGATAGTATACATCAACACCTCGACCAAGTTCGCTGGCTTGGCTCCTATATTCGGTTTCCACTAAATTGAGCCTCGTATGTTTGAATGATATAATTTGGCTTTTTTAAAATAAGGATTATGAAAGCTACCTCTTCCTCCCGGCACTGGCCGGAAGGACTTTTTATATATATAACACTTTATAGATTGTAATTTTCCTAACAGTTAACAAATCGTCTAGCAAAGTTCTGTGTTGTTAAGGCTTCTAATCACTCCGCTTCCGAATATCTCTTACTAAGCCTAAGTTTGTGGGAGTGAGATGCGTTAGTTTAATCGTGAAAATATCTGCTCGGGAAATTAATGTTCTGTTTTCTGTGCACTCTTATTGAAAGATGTCTCTTTTTTTTTTCTTAGTTCTCAAAATAGTTCTTAAAATCTATTCTTTATAATTGTCTGTTCTAATTGTTTTATTTTATATGAAGTGTTAAAATCTTCCTCACAGTTCGTCAGTTTTTAACACACAAAGTATTAAATTAGGCATATATTTTAGAAATATTTTGAGAACTAGCATAAAAAGAGACATCCTTCAAGAAAAGTACAAAGAAAGAACAAAGAAAAGTATAAATAAGAAGCAATTAAAAAACATAAATTTCCCGAGGAGATATTTTAAATATACGAATCCATTCTATGCCCACACAGTTAGAATTGCAGAGTTGCAGAGAATTGCTTCGGAACCTGAGGGACTGGCAGATATAACCCTTAAATGCCGGATGTTGCTTTTTGGAAACATACCCAATTTAGGCTTCTAAAATACTATTAGAATAATATTCAAGCTACAATGCCTAATTTTCCCAATAAAATACATTCTGAAAATATTATTAAATCGATTTTCAACATGTAGATGGCAACACTTGCGCTGTTTAAGAATAAAGATAGATTTATTTTTTCAATTGCTGCTACTTGTTCTTTGTGTTCTGTTTGGAAGCTTGCGAAATGCCCTATTTTGTTTTGCAGTGAGCAAGTAAAATTTATTTTTTATTACAGTTCCTAAAATTCTTGTGTGTTTAATATTATAGAATTTTATGAAGGGAAATTATTTTTTCAAACCAGTATTGCCGATTAGCAACAAACAATTTTTTAGCCGTAAACCATACTTAAAACAAAATATGATTTTTTAAGTCTTTTACCCAAGATTATATTTAAAAAATGAAAGCCGAAAAACATTATTACAATGATTTTTGAAAAATCATGCATTTAAGGGTTAAGATACACAGCCTTATGTTTTGAAAATTCGTTTTAGGTTACCTTATATTTTGTAAATCGTTGTTACATGATATAAACTTTTTACAGAGATACAACAATTTTTCTTTTCATCTACTGCGCATCAAAATGAGTGATATTAACAACAGTGAAATTTAAAAGAAATATTAATTAGAGTCCTGTATTAGTTTTTTCTTCCGTTTTTTTTCAAAGTACGAACTACTCACGCTTTGGATCCGGGAGGATCTCATAATAGTATTATTTTAGATGAATCGTCTTTGGATTGGGTTGATTTTAATTCTTTCTGTTTTATGTCTGTTTCAGGTGCTTTTTGAGTTTTGTGTACTGGATTTTTTAACTATTGACTTTTGTTTGTTGTGTATTTTTTTTTACTATTATTCAAGTACACATTATTTTTTTTCGATTAAAAATCTAGATATTCGAAAACAAATGAATATATATGTGTGTTTGTGAGCGTGCGTGTCTTTCCTATATAAAATAAAATAATTTGAAATTTCCAATATAATTCCGGAGTAATTTTTTTGTAATTGTTTTAACACAAGAATTAACTTTATTCCAATTTGTAATTCAGGTTGATTTCGAGTACACGTCGGGTTCGTATCGGGCTGGGCCTGTATAGCCCAACCGGTGGCAGTGGATAACAAAACAGTGTGGACACAGAAATGCCAAAGGAATAAACAATCTCTAAAACGTGGTTTTATTTTTAAAAATGTTATTTGGTTTTAGATAATATTCAATTTAGAATATTTAACATTGTGTAAATAATTGGAATATTGTCGCGAAATATTAAAGTTATTTGGAGCAATCTTTTTATATTATTGTTAAAAATTAGAAGGGGACATTTTTTATAGAAATAAATTCAATAAGCAAATTGTGGTACAACTCATTTACAAATTTTAATATTTTCTTTTCCAAAGCTTAATGAAAGGATGAATAGGGGATACACCACTGGCTCAACTCCACAAAGTATTTTATTTTTAATTTATATGTATATATTTTCAACTGTTTCATTCTTCTTATGTTTAGTGAATGAAAATTTGCAATGTGTAAAATTTTTAATGTCATTATAATTTTATTTGTGTTGCACCGTAATGTGGCTTTCATGAATTTATTTCTAATATAAAAAAGTGTGCGTGAAATGCAAATACACAGGTTCTCTAAAAATTTGTCAATAAAGTAATTCATTTTAATGATCTCGTAATTTATAACATTTAGATTGATGACATACAGTTTATGTACAGATAGTGAATACGATCTGATATATTTAAAATATATTTTCTATATTTTGTAAAATATTTTTCTATAACAAAGTGTAGCTTCAAAAAATAAAATCACTTTAAAAATACAATTTATCCTATTCCATAGAATTAAATTTGCTAAATATTTGCAATGAAAATCTCCAGAAAATTAAGCTGAATTTCGCAGATAGATTCTTTCTCATCTAATTAAAAGGCATATATCTACGGATTGTCGTAATTTCCAAAATACAACATCTTGCAATTAGAAGTTTGTAATAGCATTCAATTTAACAAAATAATTACATAGTATAATTTCAGCTTTATATTATAGATTTCGTGTTAATGTTCTATGTGTGTTTAATCAGAATATTATAATTTACATAATGTGCTTATTGCGCAATTCAGACATTATTTTCCTTCCCATGCATGCTACAGAGTAGATGACACCTAAATGACTTTAACTGTTTTTCCATCATATAACTTCTGTTTTAAAATGATGGTGTAACACAGTATTGAAATCCGCAAGTACATAATAAAAATAAATAATAACGATATCATGTTTAAATCCTCCTATCTGTACGATTTATAACTATTATTAAAATATCGTTACACATATATTCCAAAATAGTACCATTCATTTAATATATTTTTAAAAGTTTATTCCTGCGAAATATGCGTAAACATATACTTATAATAATAGTATCGAAATTAATAACATTTAGAAATGTAACCGATTTTTTTATGTTGGTAATATTGCTTTCAATTTTCATACTGCATTTGCTAGATTTTCTAAAAGATGCTGATGTAACAAAGCGTATAAAAAAAAAAGTTTTATCCTTCACATTAAATGGGGTGGAGGTTTGAAAGGAAAAGCCTTTGAAAAATCTGTGGATTTTAACTGGAGATGTGTATTTTTTTTAAGTAGATTAGATGAAAAAATCTCCGTATTTGTCAAATTTTGTAAAAGATAGCTTCTGATAAATAATAATTTTAAATAGTTTATAGCTTTTATAAAAAAAGAAGTTACTCAGTAAGATTATACTACTTCGTTGTTCGTGTTTGTTTTCTAACTACACCTATGGATTTGGGTTTTTTTTTATTCATGTAACAGGTTTATGTAGGTTATTTATAGATTATACGATATGCTATATTTAAAATACATTCTCTTAATTTTATAAAATGTTTTTATGTAACAAATTTTATCTTTAAAAAGATTAATTCGTTTTTAAAATACAATTTATCCTTTTTCTATCATTGTATTCAGTAAATACTTAAATACTTCTAAAGAAAATTTCTAGAAAATTCAGCTGACTTTTACAGATAGATTCTTTGTCATCTAATTCAAAGGTATGAAATGAAATCTGGCGGTGGCATCATTTTCAAAAAGCAACATCTTGTAAATAGAAGTTTATAACAGCCTACAATTTATTTAAAAATAATTACATGGTATAATGTAAATTGTATATGGCATATTTCACGTTAATGTTGTATGTGTGTAGGTTCAGATTATTATAATTTACAATGTTTGGTTATTGTGCAATGCAGACATTAATTTCCTTCCGATGTGGCAGAATAGTTGTCACTGAAACTTACACACATTTGAAATGTTTTTGTCTATCATATAATTTCTGAATTAAAATGTTGATGCAACATAATTTTGAAATCCACAACTACATAATGTAAATAAATAATAAGTATATCTTGTTTAAATCCTCATAACTGTACTATTCATAACTATTATATCAAACATCGTTAAACGTATGTTCCAAAATATTACCATTCGTTTATTATGTTTTATAAATCTTATCCTCACGAAATTTGCGTATACATATACTTATAATTATAATATCAAAATTAATTACATTTAGAAATTTAACCGATTTTTTTATATCAATAATATTGCTTTAAATTTTCATACTGCATTTCAGAGATTTTCTAAAAACTGCTGATGTAACAAAGTGTACCTTTTAAAAAATACAGTTTTTTTCCGTCTCATTAAATTGGGTGGAGGTTTGAAAGGAAAAGCCTCTGAAAAACCTACGGATTTTAACTGGCGATGTACATTCTTTTCAACTAGATTAAAGGACAAAATCTGTGCATTTATCAACTTTTGTAAAAGATAGCTTCTAGTAAATAATAATTTTAAATACTTCATAGCCTTTATAAAAATATTCGCTTAGTAAGATTATAATACTACGTTGTTCGTGTTTGTTTTCAAACTGCACCTATGGATTTGGGTTATTTTTATTCATGTCATAGGTTTACGCAGGTTATATGCAGGTTATAATATTTAAAATACATTTTCTATTTCGTAAAAGGGTTTTATGTAACAAATTTTGCCTTTAAAAAGATTAATTTATTTTATAAATACAATTTATCTTTTTTCTGGCATTAAATTCAGTAAATCTTCTAAAGAAAACTTCTAGAAAATTCAGCTGAATTTTACTAATAGATTCTTTGTCATCTAATTTTTTGTCTATCATACGATTTCCGAATTAAAATGCTAATGCAACATAATTTTGAACTCCACAACTACATAATGTAAATAAATAATAAGGATATCTTGTTTAAATCCCCATATCTATACTATTCATAACTATTATTTTAAACATCGTTGAACATATATTCTAAATTAGTATCATTCGTTTATTATGTTTTAAAAAGATTATTCGCACGAAATTTGCGTATAAATATACTTTTAAGTATAATATCACAATTAATTACATATAGAAATTTAACCGATTTATTTACATCAATAATATTGCTTTTAATTTTCATACAGATTTTGTAAAATGTGCTGATATAGCTAAGTCTATCTTTTAAAAAATACAGTTTCTTTACTCACATTAAATTGGGTGGAGGTTTGATAGAAAACGCCTCTGAAAAGCCCACGGATTTTACCTGGAGATGGATAATTTTTCAACTAGAATAAAGGTAGAAATCTAGCCATTTGTCAACTTTTTTAAAAATAGCTTCAGGTAAATAATAATTTTAAATAGTTTTTAGATTTTTTTAAAGTCACACAGTACGATTTTAATACTATGTTATGGAATTCGAGTTTGTTTTCAAATTACGCCTATGGACTTTGGTTATTTTAATTTTTATAATACGATTATTATGCAAAGCAGGTATTATATGCCTGTTGTTTGGATAAAGTATGTATAAATTAAAAATAAAATAATCCTTTGTAATGTAATCTCTATTAAATTATTATTGGATTTTATTCAGAATTTTATTTATTTTTATGGATAATACATTCTTTACATTTCATACTACTTTACTTAAATTCTGTAAAAGGTGTTTATGTTGCATACTGCGCCGTTTTAACACATCGTAGGCGGGCATTCTTTTGAAAATGAGCACTAAATTTACGTTCACAAATGCCACTATAAATTAAAACCTGCTCAGAACCAATAAGAAGCAAGCATGCTTTGATTACACCTTCTTTTTTCGTCCGTACAAAATTTCCGGTACCAGTAATAATTTCTGTCCCCAACCCACAAAAACGTATTTTTACGTGTCCCGCATACAATGTGTTAAAAATATTTTCCTTACTTTCCTAGAATAAAATGACGCGGATGTTTGAAAGAAAAGATTCAGAAGAGCCACCGAACTTTAACACTTGATGGATTGTAATACTGGGGATAAAATTTGATACTGTCATCTTTTGAAAAATAATATTTCTTATAAATATTAGTCTTAAATAGTTTAAAAAATTCCTAAAAATATTGTGATTACATAACTATTTTCTTATTATCTATATGCAGATTCACATCAATATAATTTTTGTGCATGTTTATCATGCATAATATATATTGCGCATAATGCATACACAATGGATATTGGTGCATTATAGATTCAGGATACTTATGTTTATAATATAATATAAAACTAGGCATACGAATTTTACACAACGAAATTAAAATGTAAATCAATATACAGGGTGATTCATAAAGATCGAAACAAAATATTTCCTTAAATATTGTCTTTAGACACATACTTCCAGTTGCAAAGTTTCATAAAAAAGGTGCAAAATTTGATGAGATAAGTTGCAATTTTACGAGTGTCTATTTGAGAAAATACGTAAACTAAATTTTTATACGGCACCCGTTGGTTAAATTTGCTATTAGGAATTTAATATCCCAGCGAGTTTTGCAGATATCTAAATGAATTTGTTTGTGTTTAATTCAGAAATGCATAAGAGAATATTTTCTAATTTGAAATGTTTCTCTGCAGGGGCTTTATAAAAATTTAGTTTTTGTATTTTCTCAAATAGAACCCCCATGGAGATACAACTTATGTCATTAAATTTTTCAGCTTTTATTTTCATTAAACTTTGTAATTGAAGTATATGTCAAGGAGAAATACTTAAGTAAATAGCCTATTGTTTCCATGCTTATGAATCACCCTGTATATCAATTGTAGGGCGTTCTCTCTATTCAGGCTTACTTGCCTAGATTTTTCAAAAGTTGTTCTTGTAGCTATGTGTATCTTTTACAAAATGCAGTTTTACTTTTTCTTGCATCAAAGTCTGTCAAGATTTGAAAGGAAAACCCCTCGAAAAACTAATGGATTTCCCCAGATGATGGATGGTTTTTCAGCTGACTTAATGGCAGTAATCTGCCAATTTGCCCTATTTTGGAGACTCAGTTTCTAGGGAAAAAAGATTTAAATAATGTAAGTGTATAGCTACTGAAAATACTACAATGATCAGATTATTTAATTAGGATGCAGAATTCATGTTTTTTTTATTATAACATGTATGTTGTTATTAATATGCGTTGTTATATTAATATATGTCGTTATGATGCATAAGTAATTGCACAGATATATTGCATAACAATATGTGTAAAATATATATTTGAGTTTATGATATGCATGGTATTTGTATATAGAATTTGTAATATAATTTAGCTGTCATGTATATGGAGAGTTTCATATGCTTAATTTTTATGTATATTAATTATATCATGTACTCTTCCCACATTATCTTGGCAAAATTTAAAAAAGCTGATGTTGTGACAAAATGTATATTTTACAAAGTGCAGTTTTTCGTTTTCTGTCACATTAATGTCAGTCGAGATTTAAAAAGAAAAGCACCAGAAAAGCCATCGGATTTTCTCAGTAGATGGATGATTTATCAAAAGGTTTAAAGATAGATAACTGCCCATTCGTCATATTTTTAAATAAGATTAGCGTGTATAAAAAAATTAAATAGTTAAAATTTGTTTAACATATTAAAATAATATGAGTAATTTATTTTATTGTAACACCCATGGTTATTTTCTAACTATGTGTATAAATTGAAGTCATTAAAATTTAGATTACGTGGCTATTATGTCTAATTTAGATTTTTTGCGGAATTTGAGAAGTTTTGCGGGTGTATTAAAAATACATAAGTTTTCACAAGTCGGAGAATAAATATCTTCATTACAATAATTCTTATGATACTAATAAAATTATCAATTGATTTTCTGTTTTTCGAAACTTTTATCTTATTAATTTGCGATTTATAGATTCTATTTTCTTTAAAGGAATATGACGTATTGTAGTGCGTGTTTCAAAATAAAAAAAAATGTAAGCTTCCCTCACTCTACATTACGTTTCAGGATTCAGGATTCAGGATTCAGGCGTTTCACGCTACAGGAAATTCAGGATTCAGTATTGGGGTTCCAGTATATGGATGGCTTTCTAATTATTTTGGGGTGGAAATAAGGTTCTTTGTAACATTTAAAAAAAAGGCATTTCTTGAAAAATAATATTTCTATATATATTTCTATATGAACAAAAACAGTATTTAGTCATAATAATAATTCTTCGAAAATGCAATATGCATAATTTTACAAATAAGTGTAAAATTTTAAAATTCTAACACTTGAAACACTTAAGAGTAATTCACAAAATTTATGATAAGTACAGTTCAATTCCGCTGCAGAAATTTTACAGTGCAATTCACACGTTCCTATTAACTGAGTTTTATTAAATTTTAGTCCATACAAAGTGCTCATCTAGTTTTACTAATCAACTAATTCAAGCATAATATCTACTGACAAAAATGAAGTACATTACCGAGAAGTTTTATTAAATGAGTATTGTAAATTAAACATTTTGACACAATAAATGAAAAATCAGGAATAGCCAGCTTATATATTATAATTCTTTTGGTAGTTTACATAGGTAGTATAGATTTCACAACTAATTTCTATTGCTCTTTGTGAAATATTTGTGTCTATTGAACTTAATTCTGTACATTTTATTTCAGTTCGTAGTTAAAATTCAAAACAATTTTTTTTAACATAAGCGAAGAAAATTCTCCAAACATATACACAATAATACCGATAGTATATATTTCTGCAATATTTTATCATGTGTGTTCTTAAATCCGAACTAGCTCCTTTTGGACCCATTTTGTAATTCATTTTTACGCTCAAAATCTGGAATTTGAGATATGCTATTATTGCAAAATCTGTAATCGAACTGTTTTTCCACTTTTCCATAAATGTAGAAGATATTTCATAAAATGCTATAAAAGAGTGTATTTTTACAGAATTTCCGGACGCGACAGCTCCGGAAATTCTGTTTTGAAAGAATATTTCTAATTCTGAAAAGGAAAAGAAAATGGTGTTGCGACACAGTAAAAGCCCATAATGCAACTAAAAAAAAAACAACAACAAAAAATCTTCTATTACAAATAACTTTATTAATCAAGCTTATAAGTGTGCTGCTTTTTCGTATAAAACTGAGTCAGAAATTATGTAAAAAAATTTTGCATTTGTCAATTTTTTTTCTTTAAATTAGAATTACCTTTAAGGAAAATCATTCGATTGAATACGACCTAAATAGTAATTAAAATACAAATCAAAGTTTTCGCAATTTGCCTTTCTGCGTAAAACTATATAATTAGTATATATATATTAGTATATGTATTAGTTTTATTTTAAACTATCTGAATCGCCCTGCCGTGCCCGAGTCCGTGGTAATATTTTTAAATGAACCTTAATTTTTTTTTTAATGATTTTATGTCTTTAACTCAAATTTCTCTGGAATATGTACCCGCTCACTGTGTGAAAATGGGGAAGAAGCTGCTAATTGTAGAGAATAGTTATGCAATTTTTTTCATGATATTTAGAAAATTGTATGGGTTATAATGAATAAATTAAAACTATAAAATGTCCTCTACTAAATAAAAAGTAAGTTATGAAGAGAGAACTGAGCGCTTTATAATGCACAGACACACCTTCAAACGATATGTCACATGAAAAAAATCATTTCCGCCCATTCCCTCCCATGGTTGGAATGCCCCCTAATAGTCTGGGTCAAAAATAGACCTCACCAATCGAAGGCCCCTGAAGAGTTTCGCCTTCAGTAAGCCTTCATATGAAGTCGAATTTTGCTGCACATTATCTAGGAGCTGAGTTTGAGTGAGGGGTATGAAACATTCATTATATATAAGCGTGGTCCGAGAGTTTTCCGATGATATATCACATGAGAGTTTAGCAAAAAAAAAAAAAAAAAAAAAATCTGAGATCTTTTTGTTCCACATTACACCACCAGGGGGCGAAGTCCATTCTTAACAAAAACAGTTTCTGAACGAAACTCTGTTAAATAACCTACCCGTAGACATATTACTCAAGGGGGTTGCGGATATAAGTAAGAATTTAAGATGCTTGCTCAATTTTTTATTCGAAAATAATCGTAAATACACTTTTCAAATTTTTATGTTAAATAAGTAATATTTATCCCAGAACTCCGTCAAAGATCCGCATCTAATACTGTAGAAAACGGCACGGTTTTAAATATTTGATCGCCCTCCCCTAAAAAATATATATATATCGCCTCCACTACGCCCCCCCCCCACCCGAAATAAATTTGATGCCTCCCTAATTTTAAAAATTTTTATCATGTGTTATAAAGTATCTGAAAGTTTCAAATCGATCGGTTCGTGAGTTTTCTTAATTTTAATAAATTCGCGTTTCAACAAAGCATTTCATATCATTTTTAAAAATCTGATTTTCTATGAAACAAAAACATCCTGATCGATTTTTCATAAAATTTAGATTTTATTAAAGAGCGTTGAAAGATAGGGCTAGATGCATACTTTTAAAATCCCTAAATGTTGTATTAAAAAAAAAAAAAAAAAAATGATGGCGTTCCGAAGAATCCCAGTATAAAAATTATTTGTGGTTTCCAAAGACTGGCTTATTAATCGAGAGTTTGAAAGGAATCAACCAATAACAGAAATAATGATCAATATCTAAAGTTGTAATTGAGCGACCGTGAAGAATTTTGCATATCTGAAATCAGCGAAAAATGTGTACATATGGATGCATAAAAATTAAATCTGTAAATTTAACAATAAAAAAAATACCTTCATTCGAAAATGTCTACTACTGAAAGTCGTCGGTTATCGGCAATTAACAACTGGCGTCCATGGAAGAAATTTCGTACCTTTCTTTCCAAGGAATTAAAAAGATTTTGTATAAATCGATTTTTCGTGGATTTTTTGATCTCTTAAGCCGTATCGGAATAATTTTTAGAATTTTTTAAAGGGATTTTTTTTTTCGTCTGGCTATGTAATTTTCCAGTTTTTAAACCCAGTAGGATTTAAAATACAGCCCATTTATTTATCGTTCAAGCAGAGCTGAAATATTTTAACCCCTCTGGCTCTCTTCCAGTCTTTGAAGAAATTCTCTGTGGTTTGGTAAAAATCTATGCTTTTCTTGAATTATGAATACTTTTCCATTGTTTTAATATGTGGTTTTTAATTAATTTCTCAACTAAATATCAGAAATTTAAAATTATTAAACTCAGATGCACCAGGAGAGGTTTTCGTCTATTCACACGGAAGTTTTGAGGCTTGTACGTGGCGTAGATTTTATTAGCCATCGCATACAGACAGAATAGAACTTTGTTTTATTAGTATAGATCTGAAACATAATTATTTAGACACCACTGATTACTATTGGTTATAAGAAGAAATTTTTATATGGATGAATTTAATTATCGTAAAGCTGAAGTGAGGATTTTTTTTTTTTTTTTTATCTTTTAAGTAACGAAAATATCACTTGAAAATGTATTTATTTCAACGTGAAATAGTCGCATTACTTTAATTAAAGCAATCTTCCTTATTTCTATTTTTTCATTTACTACAAACGCACCGTGTAAATAATGTGAATGCCAATATTAAAATTAATTTTGTTTCTTCATAACGAAATAATTCAAAATTTAAAAAAAAAAAAATGTGAATGGAAAGGCGGTTTAGCTCAGAAGCACTTCTTCTGTCACAATATTTTTCCGAATAATCGCCCAGTATAAATATGAGATGTTGTGTTAATAATATATTTCGATTTTGTTCCTGAACGTTTTGTCCCAATTTAACTGTGTCTCAAATATTACTTTATTTTATGTACTTTATATATAAAGATGACACAATACATGGTAATTCAGGGACAGTTTTCCTCCTTAAGTCCCCTAATTTTTCTTTTTTTGGGCAATGATCGTTAAGTACACATTTAACCTATCTACATGAACTTTTATGTAGAACTTCATAAAAAATATTACTGTAGTATAAAAACAAGATAAAATGGGATTTTTATCAAAAAACTTAATGAATGAGTTGGGACATCTCAGAACTCAGGGTTAGTCTCCCCTATTGATCAGAATTGATCTGGGAGTAAGAAGATATATGGGTGTAACCTATAAACTAACATTATTAATTATAACTAATTATTCGATATCTGTTTCAAACCTCTTCACATTCACTAAATATTTCATGAAAAAAGCTTTAATAAGTGTATTATACTTCATCTGCTACTATCTCTATCTGATGAGAACAAACAACAAAAGAGAAAACTACCTTCGTCTACTGCACTTTCTTATCACGAAGGATATTAGAAGAAAGACACTAACTCCGTCACACGTCCAATACCTGAAATACAGTAACTGTGTGTGTGGAGGGAGGGGCAATTAACCTGATGGGGCACCTAACCCGGATTTACCCTATCATACGTACATTTATAGGGTCAAAATCATAGTCTACATATCACCAACATTCAAACGCCGCTTTTGTAAACCGAATTTTGTAGGGGAAAAAAAAAATATATATATATAATAAGTTTCCGTTTTATCTCTATTTTATCATCAAGCACAAATACACCGTCTAAATAATGCAGTTATTAATATTAAATTCGAAATGCGAAGGATAAAATAGCTGTCATATAAGGGAATATTTATGATAAATCGAATTAAAATTATTTTCATTTCTTATCATTCTCAATTTTTTAAAGAAAAACAATTCGTCGATTAAAATATACGCTTTTTATATCTCCCTCACAAACTCAAAAATAAGCTTTTAACCCTCCGTCTACCAGACGGGTCCATTGGACCCGACAGGTACATACAAAATATTCATTCAAACCAGAAATTTCTTTAAAATAAACTAAGTATATAAACCAGACAAAAATAAGGTAAATAAATAAGTTAAATAGTTTTAAATAAAAATTCTGGTGTAGAACGTTTTATTAAAACTTGAATAAAATTCCCGGTAGATCTAGGGTTAATGATGGAGTGTATTTGAAATAATATTATGTAAAAACAAAGAGATATTAATAAGTTATAAAATACTAAAGATTAAGAACGATCTTTTATATAGATAATCTGATTTTCCAGATACATCCAGGTACATGAAAAAAGTTTCAGCATAATATTAACATAAAGATTAGAAGATATATCGTACATGTAGAAGTAATTATGTTATTTTCGTCAACAACTTCAGCTGCATTCATCATTCCCAACACTAAAACGTAGAATTTATCAAACGTAATTTTAATTGGGGAAACAAAATTATATTCATTCTATCTCTATTTTATCATCAACTACAAATACGCCGTCCAGAAAATGGAGATACCAATATTAAAGAACATTTGGAATGCCCATGACGAAGTAATTCACAATTCAAAGAATGAAATAGGCGTCTCACAAAAGGGCGATTTTGTGAGAAATCGTGGGTGGAGTTCTTTTCAAAGGTCTGTCCTAATCCCAAATCTTCAATCATCTTTCTATCAAATATGAAAACCGCAACATGAAAATTAAATTTCCTTTTAGACTGTCATGAGCAAAGGGGAGTTTCGGATATTAATTGTGGTCTAGAGAATGTCGGATGAAATGGGCTATGTCTCTGCATTGTTAATCATAATTAGAGGGTATAAATTGCTAATAACGGAAAACTTTAGCTTGCATTAGTGAAACGTTCGCATTAGGAGAGAAAATTGTAATGTCTCCGTTTGTAACATTGTTCATTAATGTGGCTTAGCATTTTACTGCGTTGATAATTTTTTTGTTAGCAGCTGCATAGTCATGAAATAAATTTGATGACTATTGTTTTGTTTAATTAGAAATTATTTTAATTTCTAATTAAATGAAAACCAAATGATTCAAGGTTGGTACCGTCTCCAGACATTTAAATAAAAGATTAGAAGAAAGTACTTCCGAGATAAAATTTTAAATTATTGTATTAATGATGAAATCTTAAAATTTAATACATGAAATTGACTTTCTATTAAATATGAAAACCGCAATGTGAATATGAATTTCTTTCAAGACTTTTATAAGCAAATAGAATATTTCGAATATTAATTGTTGTCCAGAGAATGTAGAATGGAATGGGCTATATCGGTGCATTGTTAGTGATAATTAGATGGTATAAATTGCAAATAACGGAAAGAACATAGTTTTTTATCATCGGCAACAAAATCGTAAATTAAATTGGATAACTGTTTTTTTTTTTTTTTTTCGAATTTAGAATTGATATACGTTTTAATTAATAGAAAACGAAATAAACTGAGTCAAGTTTCTCTCTAGGCAGTAAAAATGTAGAATACCCTTAGCATTTTAGAGGATTAATTTTAAAATTAGATGATAATGGTGTAATTTTAAATTGTGGGGCTTAAAATTACCTAGGTATAATTTTCTTTAAAATGTAAGAACCGCAAAATGATAATAAAACTTTTTTTTTATTTTGACTGTTGCGAGGAAAGAGAAGTTTCAGAGAGGTGCGTTGGTGTTGTTTATGACGGCCAGTTATCTAGACGAGGGATGTGGACCCAAAGTGGGGAGCGGTGCTTTCCGTGGGGTATTTCTAAAGGAACCAAACTCGTATTTACCCAAGAAAATACAAGGTTCGAAAAAAACCACAGAAAACTCCGCAAAATTAGGCGAACGGGCGCGATTGTGTTCGAACCCAGCACCTCACGTCTACCAGCTTCCAGAGCAAAACATCTCGCCACTGGTGGGGCGAAGCTTCAGCGAGAATGTAAAAGGAAATGTATCATATCTCTGCGTTTTTCGCCGGCCACTTTTGTTTCGAAAATGAATACCACTATTTTCAAATCTATGTACACCCTTAGACAAAATTATGGAATTATTTTCGGAAAAAGGATTTTTCGATGTTTGATGGCTCGTCACACAAATTCTTTTGGTAATATGATAAAATCTACATAACACTGGAAATATAATGGAATCTAAACTACATGTAATAAGGTTTGTTCAGTTGAATTTTATTGGGTATATGGATATGAATATCTAAAAAACACTGTGATATCAGTCTCCCTATTAGTATTGACACACGGCATCATTTTTGAAAAATCTTACCCTAGATTTCACTGACAAATTACAAAATAAATGGAAATCTGGTTGTCACTCCAAACGTTCATATACAATGGCTACATAAGAAAAAGGGAAATAATTAGATAAACCTAACCATGTTTTATTGCCTTTTATAACTTTTGATATACACTGCTCAAAACAATTAAAGGATATTTGAAGTTTTATATAAAATAAAGATATAAACGAATTTTTTTTTTGCCGAAAATAGAAGAAGAGAATCACAAATGCAAATTTTTCTGGTTTTCAAACTGTGGAGTATGCAAATTTTAGGTTCGACGTCAAAAACGTCGCTTCAGCGGCAGCGAATGAAATTTGACTTTCAACTGCATAAAAGAGAATGAAGACAAGGATGATCGGCATTCAGTGATTGCTTTGTTTCGATGAGTACGATGTCTCAGCGAAGTCATTTGACAGATTCGGAAGCTTTGAGAATTGTTGGTAGGTTAGAAGGGGGCCAAACTCAAGCCGAAGTAGCGCAAGCCATTGGAGTGTCACAAAGTGTCATTTCCAGGATCTTGAACCGTTTTTTGGAGAGTGGGTGTGCAGGCCGAAGACCAGGGCAAGGTCGTAGACGGGCAACAACGCCCAATGAAGATCGGTATTTAGCGTTAACAGATCGGAGACACCGAACCATGAACGCTACTCTTCTCCAACAACACCTTCGCTCGGCTACAGGCACCACGAGTTCAACTCAGACTGTCCGAAACCGGCTCCATGCTGTAGGTCTGTATGCTCGCCGACCGATGGTATGTGTTAGATTAACATCAAGGCATCGTCACGACCGCAGGGAGTGGGAAACCGAGCATGTCAACTGGAGGAGAAATGAATGGAGCAATATTCTGTTTTCTGACGAGTCCCGTTTTCCTGTGCATCCGGATAATAGGCGTATTTTCATCTGGAGGGACCGTGGCAGTAGGAATACTCCTGCGTTCGTGCACGAAAGTGTCAGATTTGGCGGTGGAGGAGTGTTGGTGTATGGTGGCATCTCTATTGACGGGCGCACTGACCTCTACATCATTCGAGATGGAGCTCTGACTGGTCGCCGATATAGGGATGAGATCCTCAGACCTATTGTAGTCCCTTACGCTGCAGCAATCGGAGATAACTTCATTTTAATGGACGATAACTGCAGGCCACATTGTGAAAACCTGGTGGAGGATTTCCTTTTCGAGGAAGGAATCGTTCGAATGGAATGGCCAGCGTGTTCTTCAGACATGAATCCAATCGAGCACGTTTGGGACGCTCTAGGAAGACGAGTTTCTGGCCGCCAACAACCCCCACAAACTCTCCAAGAACTGGAAAGAGCTCTTCTGGAAGAGTGGGGCAGAATACCCCAACTCGTCATTAATAGCCTCATTGAGTCCATGCCTCAAAGGTGTTCAACGTTGCTGGCCGCCCGTGGAAACCATACCCCCTACTGAAAATGATTTTCTTTGAAGAAAACACCTTTTCTTATTCTTTTTTTCTCATATGCACAAATTGTGTTTTTTTCCTTTAGTACACAAATGCGCAATAAAATGCATTTTTTTCTGCCAAACATGTGTAATTTATTCTCATGCAACCTACTATGTCTGTCGACCATGTATCAATCAGCTAAATAGTTTACCAGATACAAAACCCACCTAATACTGCAATATCCTTTAATTGTTTTGAGCAGTGTATAAGGTATGATTGAATAGTCTGCATTGCATTCTATCCTAGATTTTATTATAGTTCCAGTGGTGTGTAACCGTTATTGTATAATTTCCAAGAAAATTAGTATTATAAGCTTTCAAACTTCAAAAAAGTATTTTCCCCAAAAGTTCTCCATAATTTTTGGCCGCTAGTATAATTGCAAAATTTCTCTATAGTTTCTACTAGTAGTAAAAACTCTGTTTGCCACTTCTCTGAGAAATGTGTCAGACTCGTAATTTTTTTATAAGATGTCAAATCTATCTTTCGCTTTTGAAATGCACAAGTTAGAAAAAAAGAATAACTCCTTTTGTGAACAATTTTAGGAAATTTAATTGATTTACATAACTTGTAATTAACATAGTTTATTACTATATTAATAAAATTTGCAAATGTCTTAAAATTCATAATTACAGATGTAATTAGCATATTATATCGGTAATAAATTTTGATGTTATGCTTGTAATAAATTAAAATGTATGATCTAAAATAGGTAAATAATGTGGACTACATGAATATAATTTGCGAAATCATGATTAGTAACTTCACAAATTTATTTTCAATATCTATAAATTAATCGTTATTATGAAATGGTAGAACGTATTTTTCGATCAGTAAAGTACAGCAATGCCTCGACCTACGTCTGCAATTCGTTCCAAGACTTGCGACGTAAGTCGAAAATGACGTAAGTCGAGGTACCTATAGATAAATAATCCAAATTCTCCAAAATTGGATGAACATATTCTATTATATTTAAGGAATATGTTACATGCATTTAACATTAGTAAACAAATGCGTTTGAGATACAAGAATTTGGAATAAATCAATAAATTGTTAACTTGCCATTTATTGCTCTTCTAGCTGTCCCGTTCGAGGTTTTGAGGATGTGAAAAAATCTTGCAATAAAGTTTTAACCGACAAGTTTTTATTTTTAATTTTTAGAAGTTCTTTGTAACAGCAGAGTGAGTTTTCTAGTGACTTTTTTTAATTTGTTTGTCATTACCACCTGACTGTCGCGGAAAAGTTTCCCTTCATAGAACCAAAATACATCAAAAAAGTAAATCAAAAAAGTGCATCTTAATTAAGGAAAAACGTTTTCCAGTTCAGATGACGTAAATGCGGGATGACGTAAGTCGAGTGCAGGTAAGTCGGTGTAGTATACTGTATACATTTCTTTTTTCTAAAACATATCGCGATAAAATAGTTGCTTAAAATATTCATGAGAAAAATGATCTAAGCTCAATACCCTTTTGATTACAATAGAATATAATGTCACATTAACACTAGAACCGCCGTAGTGGTAATTTTGACCGCTACCAAATAAAAAAATTTCGATTCAAGCCAGGAATTTTTTTCTAAAATATGTTGGATATGTACCACAGAGAAATAAGTTAAATAAATAACTTCAATTGTTCTAAATAAAAATTCTGGTGTAAAATATTTTTAAAACACTTGAGTGAAATTTCCGGCGGTTCTAGTGTTAAGAAAATAATCTGTTAATTTATTGAACAAAATTATTTTTAACATTACAGATTTTTGATATTATAATTTCATTTCCAGTCATTAAAAAATGGATAAAATAATATTCAACAATCCAGTATAAATTTATGCTATTCAAGAGAAATATCTTTAAATAGATTTAAGTGACGTATAATGTAAAAGAATAATAATAATTTCATTTAACCAATTTATAAAAGTATTATGCATAGGATGGACTTTGAAAATAATTAACACTAACGTTCGCCGTCTTTTTATTTCGAAAATCGTTATCTTCCGCATGATGCAAAATTAAAAGAGACATGAAATTTACAAAATACAATAAAAATGCAATACCTTCTCTAATGTAGAAAGACTTTCAAATTTTCGATAAATGGCATGAAAAATAAATATCTTTAAAAAAATGTAATAATATTTTTTTTTAAGTTTTTTTTTTTTTTTCAAAATTATAAATCGCACTATTAACAACTATTACTGATGTTTACATTTAATGTTGTATACAGAGTGTCCGATGGAGATTAAGGGGGCTCAGTGCTTTATTGATACCGGAAAACATGCAAACAGACCTCTCGATTCGAGTCCATATAAAAAACAGAAGTATTCAATGAATCTAATTTAAACTTTCTGATATTATAAAGATATGTTTGTAGTCTTATAAAATTATAAAATTAAGTACTTCAATATAATAAAAAAAATATAGAGAGCAAAATTTATATAGAGCAATTCCATCGTAAGTGACGTAACATTTTATCATCGAATTTTGTTTTTAAATCTATGTAGAAAATTTACTAATAAAGTTAGAACATATTTTTACAATTTAAAATATTTCTTACTAATGTTTTAATACCCAAATACCTGCAGATTATTTCAATCTCTCTTTGAGTCCAAAAAATTGCAATTCAAAATTCTGTAACTGACGTAACATAAAATAAACAAGCATTTTTTCTGCCTTCATTGAAGTGTAAAATTATCAAAACTATCCAGTTAAAAAAAGTGATTTAATGTTCTCAGCAACACTAAGTAATGCCAAATTATAACAGTAACTTGTTTAATTAATTTCTGAATAATAAAAAAGAAATAAATGGCATTTACACGTGTAACTGACGTAATTTTATTGTGTAATTGACGTAATATTATGACTTTACAAAGACAATAATGGTACTTAACTTAGTTTGTAAACAGTAATTTACCATGCCTTTTTATTAGGATTTTTCTATAGAATATAAAAATATCAAATTTTTCAATCATACTCTTAAATTAAACATATTATAAATTTGATTACCCCCTTCCTCCAAAAAAAAGATGATTTTCTGTGGAATTGCCGTATAACACAATTTTCTAAAAAAAAAAAAAAAAAAAAAAAAAAAAAGTTATCATATGGCTATCCGTAAGATATCTTAACGTTGAATTGACATATGAACCTAACTTTTGCTTTAAAATTATCAGGAAAATTTACTCTATAGAATGAAAATTAAGGATATAATTATCGCTTAAAGGAAACCATATTAAAAAAACTCTCAAATTTGAAAATTAAAAAAATCCTAAAAAATACCTTTTTTTTCCATAAAAATACTCAAAATGTTAAACTATCTAAAATACATTAATTCATTCTATAGATAGATGTTAAATGTATGCAAAAGAAAGAAATAAGCCATTCCATCAATTTTTTTTTTCTTACGGATAGTCGTCAATAATCGAGTTTTGAGAAAATGCCACTTAAAGTTGCAATTAAATGGGAACGGCTTTGAAAGTGATTCTTACATATTCATACATTACATACGTGCTTATAACTACGTTAAAAATGAAAATATTTTTATGCCTTTTTTTTTTGCACTGTGTTCAGAATTAATTGAATAATCAAAATAGATACTAAAAAAATCGATTTATTAAAAGTTTTTAAGGCCCTGAGTCCCCTTAAAACTTTTACCTCTAGGAGATACATATGCAATGTAAATTTCAAAACTATTCAAAATAAAGTAGAAATTAAGATTATGTCGATGAAAAATCTTGCCATTAATTTTCAAATTGTTACACTTTTAAAATTTTTATACGGTCCCTTGGGTAAAATATGTTTTATATAGAAATTTTTATTTAATGCTCTGACAGATACATCAGTCAAAACTAGTTTTCTACAGCCAAAACTATCCAAGCATTAATGCTTTGGATTTTATATAATTTCGGAGATTTTTAGCCCAAAAAAATTGTCTGTCCACTTTTATTTCTCCAAAATTTCATAAAAATCATCATACCGAAACTCGGTGAGTTTTTTTTTTTTTTTTTTTTTTGTAAATTTATCATATATTTATTATCGATTTTTTCTTTAAAAGATGATTTTTGCATATCCGGAGATGGAAATAAATAAATTCGTTTTAAAAAACGACTTTTCAGAGGGGTAATTTATTGATTATTATAGAGTAACACCTGGATAAATGCCGCACCCCTTTGTATTTCTTGTAATTATCGATAGATGGTCGTCAAACGCACAGTATAGGTGCGCAATGAGGTTATTTTAGCCAGTGTATAGCGTGAATCCAATTTCGATGTTTACTTGTAGAAGTACAATCCTTATTTTGACGTAAGTGCATGATTTCATTGTCAAAACAATTAAATACGTTATGTTTAAATACTTTTCATACACCAATTACTAAATGCATGCAAGGTTTCGAAGTCAAAACTAAGTGTAGCGTTTGTATAGAGTTATATGTGTATGGTTAAGCCATTTCCCTAAGCGATGGCGGGTAACTGTGATGACCGACGTCTGCACCATGCAAACTGGGATACATGCTGCACTGCAATTCCGGTATGCATGCCACAGTTTCTTTTGTACGTGATGATTAAGTGTTATCAAATTTTCCTTTTCTTTTTGCACAGACTACCCATGTTATGCATGGTATCAAGTTTACTAAAACCTATGGAGAAAATGGGAAAAATAAAAAGTAATAAGGGCAAGAAAGATGCAAGTTAAGATGGTGATATTGAAAAATTGCATTAATCGCAATGCAGACGTTCTTTGCAAGAAATGGTTAGAAAACTTCTCAAAAAAAGAGGAAGATGATGCTTCATTGCATCATGTGTCAAATGTAGTTACATAAAGACTGTTCTTTTTGGACACTTTTCTGTAGATTGTAGTCGAAAATACAGGTCTCTTAACCCATTCGTGACCATAGGTGCATATAAGCAACTTCATAAACAGCATACACAATTTGTTTCTTGCACCAGTAAAACAGAAAAGTAATACTTTTTTTTCACTATTTAAAATAATTTTCATGATTATTTAAGTAAAAGTAACTTCTTTTAAAAAAGTGGTGCCAACCGAATAAAATTTGTGTAAAAGCTACCGGTCCCGAAAGTGTTAACAAATAAATTATGCAAACAAAATTTTAGTTTTTCTCTTTTCACTCTTTAATACATTGATGTTAAGTTGTTGCTGAAATGACAATTAAAATTTAATGTAAAAAAATAAGTCGATAATTTTAATAGTGAAAGTAGGCAAACAATTATTATTTTGAATCTACTAATAAGTTTCATTGTACTCATTTTGTTTCATTTTGTTATTACATCGTTAATTATAGTCCAGATATGAATATTTTTTTTAAATATTTTTATGTATAATTTCATTGTGTTCTTATTACAAGCGCGGCATAACTACTGCAAAAGTGCGGCGTCTCAGCCTAAATGTACGGGTGACGCACAGCAGTGTAATATTTTAGAAAACAATTGTTAAAATACATTAATTATTTGTTTTAATTTTTTTTTTGTCGCAGTACACGCGTTGTATATTTAACATTAAATAGCATAGCATGATTTTTTATTTTTTATTTTATGTCCACCATGGGACTTTATACACAAATTCAAAAAAATGTGCGGCAATCCCGAAATTACTCTATCAAAAATTAATTAATGAAAATATATTTTAACAAAAATTTTATTTATGAACCATTTAATAAATTGCGTCAATTTCAATATAAAGATTATATATATATATATATATATATATATATATATAATGCTTTCAAAAAAATTTTTTAAAAACAAATAACCCAGTGCATCACGCGCAACGCAGCTTCTTATATGCACTAAGTGAATATAGCTCTAATAAAAGTGAATGATTATGAAAATTATTATGAAAAGAGGGTGCAAAACAACAATAAAAATCCATGAAAATTTATAACGAAAAAACAACAAACAAACCACTCCCTGCTCTTCAGAAAGTGGGAGGAGTGAAAAAAGCAGGTATCAAAAACAGAAATTGGATCCTCACGGGTTTCGCAAGATATGGCCAACCCACATACTCCTTCTCACGTGTTCAATACTTCTAATTGCTTAATGAATTAGTCATATTAAAATAAAAAAAATTTGAAAAAATTTTCTATTAATTTTTATTTACGTTTTATAAGCTAAATCGGTTTTCTTGGATTTGAATTGGTTGGTTATATTTGTTTTTAAAGCAGTTTTGATTCGTTAAAATTATAAAATAGCTTTTTTATGTTGTGTTTTTGAAAGTTTAAATCTATTGTTATACTTTTGGAGTATGTGGGTTGGCCATATCTTGCGAAACCCGTGAGGATCCAATTTCTGTTTTTGATACCTGCTTTTTTCACTCCTCCCACTTTCTGAAGAGCAGGGAGTGGTTTGTTTGTTGTTTTTTCGTTATAAATTTTCATGGATTTTTATTGTTGTTTTGCACCCTCTTTTCATAATAATTTTCATAATCATTCACTTTTATTAGAGCTATATATATATATATATATATATATATTTATATACATATATATATATATATATATAAGCGATGAATAATGTTGAATATTCAATATTTTAATATAAGTTATAAATACTTATGTAGATACTTTAAAAAATCCAATTCCTTGTCTCTTGTAGGTCTTGATAAATGTGAATTCCATAAACGTAAATTATCGTAGATAAAATGAAATGAGCGTTTAGAATTCATAAATCGTAGCAAAAGTATAAATTATCAATTTTTATCCTTACAATGCCTCACTAAAACATATAACGTAATGCCATATCTGCAAAAATAATTCTCAAAACATTTCCGTAAGAAAAACATTGTCTAATTAGCAAATTATTATTCAAAATTCTCACTAAATTTGCCAATCTTCTAATCTGAATGCATTTTAACAGGAATAAAATTTGAATAACTTTTTTATATTATTTTTAAATAACCTTTGCATTTAACGAGAAATTTCTTTTTCATATTTATTCTGACAGTCTTTCAATTCTGTTACTTTATTTTCATTCATTAAAAACTAGATAATATTAGAAGTTCCAACGTTCCATAACATTCTGTCATGAAGAAAAATATTTTCAAGATTTGAGTATTGAGTGACATAACTTCAAAAGAAAAAAAAAAGCAAATAATCGCATATAACTAAATAGTTATTGTATATACATAACGTTTGCCGTGAAAATAATTAATAGTATCGATTTGCGTATTCGGTTTCGCAGTATAAATATCTCTCATCAGATGCAAAAATATAAGAAATTATGAGAGACATAATCTTTTATATAATAAATGAAAATAACATGGTTTGTTTTATCTAAATAAGAAGCGGTCTCCCTCCGTGTGTTCCGGAATCGGTCCCTTGAGTGGGAAAAAAAACCTGGAGTCTGACTGTTATCGTTGTGTCGAACAAGAGGGGAAGGACAGGGACAAACCGCAGCCTCCACGAGAGGCTCAAAGCCGACAGGTAATGAGTCCGGCGGCCGCGGGTTATGGACATTGTGCATGTGGTTGGAGGCCCATCTCGGTGGGTACCATAGGCTCCACCCCCTCCGGGGTTCCTTGGTTTTCCAGGTAAGCCGGTCATCGACGGTCCATAGCTCGATCCCAAAGCTGGTCTTTGATCGGATGGTGACTCTGGGCAAAGGATAAGCAAATGCGGTAGGACCATGTCCACCATTTGACTGACAGGGAGCCTGAGATGAGAGTGTGGCCTTGAAGAACTGAGTCTCAGTGGTCGCTAGTGACGCGGAGGCTTACGGGAACGCCATGCAGGAACTCCCGGAGCCCTCGAAGGGTAAGGTTCGAACAGCGCCCGATGTAATTTTCGCGGCAGGTGGGTCATTCCGCCGAAATTTCCGTAGCTGGGGCAGCTTTGAACCGACCCCTAGGTTGGTGGATAGTCCCATTCTACCAAAGGGCGACCGTGGAGAGATGCCGACGCGTCCCGAAGCCATGTCTCTTGTCTTGGGAGGGCTTCATCCCACAGTGGCTGTACGACGCTGCAGTAACTTCTCTGCGATAAGTCTCCGTGGGGTACCGGGCCGGAGGCTCACCGACTAACGCGAAGGCACATCGAATCTCAGGTAAACTTTAGGTCCGACTCAGGAACTGCGTGTCTGTGCGCTATCGGAGGTTTTTGCGCCCGATGGTGAGGTTCTAGCAGGTTCTAAACATAACTTTAGAACGCATGCTCCGGGATCCCCGGGCAACCTTGGGTGAGTTGCCCACTGGCAGACTGGTTAAACGGGCCGCGTGGATTAGTTCCCTGTTCGTGTTTCCGCTCTGTCGGTCTGGCGGCGATCTCGAGACTGTTCGGGTGGTTTCGGTACGCGCCACTGGTTGATCGACTGGGTCCAAGAGCCGTTGCGCGTATGTCCCCTGCTCTTGTTCCCTGTTTAATGACTGGTGGTGCGTTTCGGCGACTTACAGGTGGCAAACACTATTGCACGGGCATGGAGCACTCGTGCTCAGGTATCCCGGCGGCGGTGCGGTAAAATAGAGGGGGTCCAAGCGTTTGCCGGCCTCTCCAGACGCCCCCGTCCTTCGGTGGGGTCGGCGGGTGGTCCCGGTGGGACTCCAGGTTCTCAAACCCTTTAGCGAGGCGGGGTCTATCATGTATAGGAGGTGTTTCCCGTGCCCTTCTGGGGTCGCTAACGGCACCAAAAGTCCTATCTCCCGGTCCTCCGGTGTCTAGCCGCGACGGGCTGCGCTAGCTGAGGTGGGGGACTGGGCGAAAATCGGGGTCCGCTAAGGGCACCTATTTTTTTCCCTTGAGCGAGGCACTGACTGTGGCGTCAGGAGGGAATTTTTCCCGTCCCTCCGGGACTTCTATGTAGGGGGATCTCCCTCTCCCATCGATTGTTCCTCAAAAATGTCTCTGCCGAATAATGGTATCTGATCTTGAGAGACTTCCGTAAAGGAACCCCTCCGTGGGAATCCTCGCTATTGGCTAATGGGCGCGACTCCTATATAGGAGTTCGGTTCCTGTGGGTCGCTGGGTTGAACAGCGGCGGGACCAAGCGAAGGAACCATCTGGCTCTTTGGACTGGGTGGGGGACACCAACGCTTGGGCACAGGGTGCATGACGCGCGTTGGGCGGTGCGAATCCTTGGGCGATTACGGGTTGGCGGAGGCATCACGTGATGGAACTCCTTCGGGAATGGCTGATCTGTGTAAGCACCGCGACATTCTGCGCTCTGAGAAGCCTATATACGCCGGACGAATGCTCGCCGCTTCGCGCTGAGAGCTAGTTTTGTCTGAATAAGGGTAAAAATTTTAAGTTTCCAGGAAATGTAAACAGAACTGAAATTTATTTATATTAATTACAAGATCAAAAATATTTACAAATATTTTGTTTCCGAATAAACATTTGGATATTATAGATGACAAACTTACGAAATAATGATAATGATATTATTAAAAGGTTTCAATTGAATTCGAAACAACAGCAACAAAGAGAAAAAATTACGAAATTTCAATTACGAATCGCAGTAATTATAATTAAGAATGAAGTTTTAATGTTTGCTTTAAACAAAGTGGTATAGTGTATAGTTAATAATTAATTAATTCAATGTCGCCTGATCTTTGATTTTCTGGCAAAGGATACAATACCAAAATTAAATAAATAGCAAAAATGAAGGTTTTTGTAAAATATTTTATTAATGGAGACGATTATGAAATTGGGTATTTCTAAAAGGTATAATTCGAACACAATCAAAAATCATTACTTTATCATGTTTTACAAATGTTATTTAGTAACTTTTAAATATCAATTCAATATTCGAAAGTATACTAAATTTCCTTTTCCAATGTTAGTGCTTAAAATACATTTGTAATTCAGAAAAATATTAATTTCTTCAAATTAATTAGTGTTAGATGGAATTAAATTGTATTTATCTTCATAAATAACAACATCTGTAGAATTTATTACTTGCCTTGCATCATTTAAAGAGATAGCTTCTTGCCCAACATGCTTTTCTGAAAATCTTCATTATAAAATCTGCGTCTAATTGTTGTATTATTATTCTAAACTATGTCTATGCTTATCAGTGTTCTAAGCTGAATAATGTGTTTTACATCTCAAATAAATGAAGAATTTGTAATTTTAATGAGTAAATTATCTTTTAGCATTAATCAGCCGTTCTATTAACATTACGATTTTATTTTCTATCATTAAAAACTAGATAATATTATAAGCTACAACATCCAAGAATAGAAATATGCCATGGAATAGAAATGTTTCTCTTGAAAATTTGAGTGTCATGATAAAAAATGAAAATAATTTCATATAACTAAATTTATTGATTTATAATGCATGAGCATAGGCTTTGGAAATATTTAACAGTATCGATGTCTTTTATTTTACATTAGAAAATCGATAGCGTCTGCAAAGTGGAAAATGTAAGAGACTTCTTAATAATTTAGAAAACAAATAAAGATAACAATATTTTTCTTGGACACTTTTTTAATTCTATATAAATGGGAAGAGAAATAAAATTATTTTATGCAAATGTCAAGAATCAGAATTTTTATTTTGTATTTTGTGTTTTAGAATGAACTCCGATAATTATAAATCACGCACTTATGACTTATTAATAACGCCGTATGTGAAAAAAAGTATAATTGAAATCGAGAAGAAAACATCGTCTCATTGGTAAATTTTATTTATGCTCAAAGTGAATAAATTTAAGAGTGCACTTTTAATATATGCTTCAGAAGATTTATTATTTTTAGGAGTCTGTGGATTAGAATCAATAAATTTGTTTTAGAAATAAATGAATCGGTGGTAAATTAATAATTAAAGCTAGAAAAAAATATAATAACTATAGAGAATGGCAAAATAGGTTTTTGAACTAATTAATAAATTGCGGCATTTTTGAATTCGGTCAATATTTAAAAAAATAAAAAAAATAAAAAAGATGTTCTCGAAATTCTTTACTAACACTATATACTTATATTTTACTAACTCTTATTTAGCATGTTATAAAATTCAAATTATGTTATTCAAATATATGTTATATTATTCAAATAATTTAGAAAACTAGTAAAGATAAAAATATTTATCTATTCTAGAAGGATTTTTTAAATTTCGATCTTACATTTTTTGACTTTGCTGACGATATTGATTTTCTAATGTGAAATAAAAAGATCAATACTGTTAATTATTTCCTACGCATATTTTTATGTATTATATATTAATTTATTTATATGAAATTATTTTCTTTTTTATTATGTCACTCTTATCATCCCGATCTCTTATCGACACAAATCTCTTATCTGTGTTCTAAGCTAATATGTTTTTTAATTTCGAATAAAGGAACAATTTGTGATTTTAATTAGTAGATTACTTTCTAGCTTTACTCTGCTAATGTGTTAATATTATGATTTTATTTCCAATTATTAAAAACTAGATAATATTATAAGCCACAATATCGAAGACAGAAATGTGGTATTAAATAGAAATGTTTCTCTTAAAAATTTGAGTGGCATGAAAAAAAATTAATTTTATATAACAAAATTAATTAATTTTTAATTCATAACATGGGCGTTGGAAATAATTAACAGTGTCGATCTGTTTATTTTACATAAGAAAATCGATATCGTCTGCAATGTGAAAAAATGTAAAAGCCTTCTTAATAATTTAGAAAACAAATAAAGATAACAATATTTCTCTAATCTAGAAAACTTTTTAAATTCTCGATAAATGGTAAGAGAAATAAAATTCTTTTATGCTAATGTCAAGAATAAGATTTTTTTTATTTTTTATTTTGTCTTTTAGAATGTCTTTTAGAATGTCTTTTATTATAAATCACGCACTTAACATTTATTAATATGTAAGCCTATTGAAAAAAAAAAAAATAGTTGTAATCGAGTGAAAAATAACAACCTCAATTTTTAATTTTATTTATGCTCAAAGTGAATAAAATTAACACTGAATTTTTAATATTTGCTTTAGAAGATTTATTTTTATGGGGAATGCGTGGAGTAGAATCGATGAATTTGTTTAAAAAAATCATTGAACGGTAAATTAATAATTAAAACACGAAAAATAAATTAATATCAAGAGCGAATGGCAAGATATTTCAAAAATAATTTTTTGGACCAAGTAATAAATTGCGGCAATATAGATTAGATCAATATTAAAAAAAAAAAAAAAAAAAAAAAAAAAAAAAGTTCTCGAAGTATTTTATTTTATTAAGTATTAAAGTTCAAATCATATTATTCAAATTTATTATTAATCAAACATAGATTATATTACTGAAGTAATTTAGGAAACAAACAAAGATAACAATATTTATCTAATCTAGAAAGATTATTTAAATCTCGATCTTACTTTTTTTCACTTTGCAGACGATATCGATTTTCTAATGTAAAATGAAAATATCCATACTGTTAATTATTTCCAACGCCAATGTTTATGTATTAAAAATTAATTAATTTAGTTATATGAAATTATTTTGTTATTTATCATGTCACTCTTATCATCTTGATCTCTTATCAGTGTTCTATGTTGAGTAATATTTTTTTCATTTCGAATAAAGGAATAATTTGTAAATGAAATTTGTAAATTAATTTTTATTATTATTCTGCCATTCCATTAATATTATGATTTTATTTTCATTCATTAAAAACTGGATAATATTATAATCTTCAACATCCAAAAATAGAAATATGCTATTGAATAGAAAGGTCTCTCTTTGAGTGACATGATAAAAAAATGAAAATAATTTCATACAATTAAATAAATTAATTTATGATATATAAACAAAACATAGTCGTTGGAAATAATTAACACTATAGATTTCTTTATTTTACATTAGAAAATCGATATCGTCTGCAAATGAAAAAAAAATGTAAGAAGCTTAATTATAATTTAAAAAACATAAAAGAAAGATAATATTAGAAATATAGCAATTTAGAAAGATAACAATATTTCTCTAAACATAGGACTTTTTTTTTTAATTCAGGAAAGGGGAAGTAAATAAAATTCTCTTATTCTATTGTCAAGAATAAGAATTTTTTATTTTGTATTTTGTTTCTTGGATTAAACTTTTATTATTATAATTCACGCTCTTATAAATTATTACTACACCGTATGCAAAAAAAATAAAATAAAATAAAATAACAATAATAAAGTAGTCGAAATCGAGAGGAAAACCACCGGCTTATTGGTAAGTTTTATGTATGCTCAAAACGAATAAAATTAAGAGTGCATTTTTAATATTTGCTTTAGAACATTTATTTTTCTCAGAAGTATGTGGATTAGAATCAATGAATTTCTATTAGAAAAAAAAACATCTATTATATATATAAAATCCAAACGGAAATTTCGTTCCGAACGCCGAGATTTCGAGTTCTACCGCATGGATTTTTACGGAACTTATACCGTTAGATAGGTATCGTTACAGGGAAGGTTTTAAGCTATAACACATCATTCTACCTAGATTAGTTATAGAATTATTACGGAAAATTCTATTATTTTGGACTTTGTTACTTCACATTTCCTTAAATATCTGGGATCCTATTGGTCGTAGAGCTTAGATCTCGCGCCAAAAGTAGCTCCGAAGCACCCAAGCAAACTTTTCCCCGCGATTATTTTGCCGTCTTCCGATTTCCTCTAACTCTATTAGGGGCCCGCGTAGGGCCCCTTTAAAATATTTTTCGTAGTAATTTCAGCAATTATCTTAAATTATTGGTTAAGACCGCCACCCTCCCGATTCATGTATCTACGGAAAGGTTGCATGAAGGAGTTTCGTTCAGATACGCTTTCGTTAAGAATAGAGTGCACTCCCTGGTGGTGGAATGTGGAACTAACATAACGCAATATTGTTAAAATTAGGAAATCTAACAATGCGATCTGTTTTAAACTTTGAGATAGTTCATAACACATAATCTATTATCTATTCTATTATATATATATAAAATCTATTATCTATTATATTATCTATTATATATATAAAATCCAAACGGAAATTTCGTTCCGAACGCCTAGATTTCGAGTCCTACTGCATGGATTTTTACGGAACCTATACCGTTAGATAGGTATTGTTTCAGGGAAGGTTTTAAGCTATAACACATTATTCTACCTATATTAGTTTTAGAATTATGACGGAAAATTCTGTTATTTTGGGCGATAAGGTTACCATTTTATTTCTTGGCGAAATTCATCGTTAATAAAAAAAATTGAAACGGCTATTAAAGCTCAAAAAATAAAAGAAAAACTGTTACTAATTTTATTTAAATGAAAAAAAAAGAAAAAAAGAAGAAGTAAATCCGTTTTAATGAGTGATAATATTAAAAAACGGAAACATTTAATCAAAACCTGAAAGAAATATTTGTAATGCTTAAAAATTAATTTAATAAGAAATATTACACTTGATACGCAATATTTGGCTCTTTATCGCTTGCGTTAGATATGGAAACGAATCTGAAAATTTGATTAGATGAAATTTAACGACATTTTCTTTCTGTTCTGTTCTGTTCTTTTTTTTATATATCTAATTGTCCCATCACGTGACTTATAGAAGAAACAAGCAGATGTAATTGTGAGTCACATGTGTAATTACTATTTGTTTCTTTACAATTTTTTCTTTTTCTTTTGTCGCCAAACAATGTGATTTTAAGCCAAAAATGCATAAGCGTGACATTAGCTTGAGGATGTTCTCACAAATGGTGTTTTTTTAGGTGAAAGAGATCATTTTTTGAGTACATTTTCATATTCAATTGTAACTTATATAGACATCAGTTAATATTTTAAAAATGGAATCGAATACTTAAATTTGAGTGTGAATTTCTGCCACACATACATATTGTAAAATAATTTCATACTTTTTAAAATGTTTTTCGCCGTAATTCCGAAAGCATGTGATATTTATAAACTCGAACTCAGATCAACGAATATTACCCATTTTATTTAAGCAAATATTATCTATTTTCTCAAGTCATATAGCCAATTTCATTTATAGGAAAATTCACAGATTCGAAATCTAAGAAATAAAGATAATTTTTAAGGAAATTTATGTTTTAATACGTTATTACTATGGAAAAATTCAACATTTTGAAAAAAAAATTACAAGTCTTTTGTAATTCGTCATTTCTTCTTCGTCTTTCTTCGTACTTTCTCCTCTGTTATGTAATATTTCAAGTGATATTGGACTAATTTTCGATCATCGATTCACCGCAAAATCGCATATCTAATATAGTATATAAAATAAAGTCTGGATTAGGGGACTAAGTAACGCACAGCGCAAACTACTGAACCTAAAATCTTGAAAATCGTGGTAAAAATACTTCTTATGACATAGACTTCTGCTAAGAAAGGATTTTCTAAAGTGTCACCCCTAATGGTTTTTGCACGGGGAGGGGAAAAAAATCGAATATCAAAATTATGCGTCAAATGACAGCATATTTTAATGTAGTTTTATATGCTGAATCGAATGCTACCAAATAAATTTTTATAAGTCCAACAGTTCATGACACATTTCATATTTTTCTAATTTGGCGGTGTCTTTGGCATCTAAACCTCAAAATATCTATCATTACATCCGTTACTCTAGCAACGGAAAAAATTCAAATCAACCCTTTTGGCTAAAAAATAAAAACGGCTCTATGAGTTTGAAATAAAAATGCAAGCATCTTAATTTAAAAAAAAAATTGTGATTTTATGTAAAATAAAAGGGAAAAAATTACTGACAATTTAGCATTATAAAACAAAAATGGAAAATGTACTACTTAGATATTCCGTCGACCAAAAATCTCTCGTCAAACTATAAGATTAAATGCCAATAATGGTTGATCGTAAATATCAAATTCACTTGAATTTAAACAAACTACACGTGTTTACGTCATCAAGTGATTTTAATTTCGACGTTTTATTTGTATTTTTATTAATGTTATACTAATTTATTTGTTATTTCGTTATTTAAAATAAAGATTATGTCAATTTATATAATTTGGCGAATGGTTTGGCGATTTATATAATTTGGCGAAATTGGTCGACGGGATAACAAGTAGTTCCAATGAAAATATTTAAGTATGAAAGCAATGTTTGTAACGACTTAAAAATTATTTTCATATATATAAACTCGGTTTATGGCGTCAGATGCCGTCATCCGAAGAATCTACAAGAGTCTTTTTCCTTTTTTTCCGGTCATAGGTTCCTCAATGAAAGAAATTGGAATTGGAATAATATTGTGCGATTTATAAATTGCTCCTCGATAAGAAGAAAAAATGGGTACATTTATAACAACCGTGCACACATCTCGCTGATAGCATTTTTAAAATTCCCAGTAGCAGTAGTTACATTTTGCGTATGTAAATTAAAAATATTTTTTTGTTTTTAATTATGGCATTATTTCCTGTTATTGTTTATCTTTTCAGTTTTTTAAATGAAATTAGTATAAGGCATGCATTTTAAATTAAATGAGTGAAAGATTTGTGTTTTAAATGAAAATAATAAAATAAGAATATGCTATGAATACAATCTTTATTGATTTATTACCTGCGCCCGGCTGACATAAAAGTATCACAAAAGCCACATATTCACTTTTCTTTGAGTAGTTGCTCATGAGAATTCAAGTTAACCTTCCGTAATCGGATACTTCACATATTGGTGTATTAGCTTTAATGTTGAAAGCATCGTTTTTGTTTGAAGCGAAAACTTTACTATGAATTCTATTACACAAAATCGCATCATCATCATCTACTATATATTTACAACGGAAATTTGTATTTCATTCCGATTGTTTATAATACTTTCGTAGGATATACCACAATTAGTTAAAAATAATTTTGGAAAGGTTTTAGTGTATACATATTTTTCAAGGGTACTTAGTTATAGAGCAACAGTAAAAGTTCAAAAATTAAGTGAACCTGATTATGAAAGTTTAGCCTTTTAAAAAAAATCTACAGAACATATTTTGTTACAAGTGGCCCTGTTGCATGACTTTTAGGAATGGTGTTTGTATATACGATTTCATTATATGTTGATTAGTTACAGAGGTATTAATTCCTGTTGTCATAACGGTCTCATTACCCGACCATAAGTGCGCTGTTTATAATCAACTAAAACAATTACTTCTTAATTGCTAAATTTTGTCCAACGCTTAAGATAACATTATATCGCAATGGCGTTCGCATCGTTTTCAGTAATGTGCAAGGTCAAGCTGAAGATCCATATTGTTTAAAATACAAGTTCAAATTCACCATTTAGTTTAATCCAAGGTTCATTTGGAAATATTGACCAGCGCAGCGGGCATAGCCTGCTAGTTTAGTGATAAATTAATAGTTAAAGCACGAAAAATAAGTTAATAATTGTAGAGAATGGCAAATAATTTTGTGAACTAAGTAATAAATTGCGATAATTTCGATTTGGTCACTATTTAAAAAAATTCAAAAGAGATGTTCTCGAAATACTTTATTATGTTTCACAAACCCTTATTTAGCAACTAATAAATTTCAAATTATATTATTCAAGGATACTATTATTCAAATATATATTATATTATCCAAATAATTTAGTAAAGAAATAAAGAAAAAAATATTTATCTAATCAAGAAGGATTTTTTAAATCTTGATAAATATGAAGATAATTTATTACCAAGAATAGGGATTTTTATTGGTATTTTGTTGTTATAAATTCATTTCTACTATTATAAATCACAAACTTTCAACTTTTTATTAATGTTTTATTTAAAAAGCTTTGGTTGAAATCGAGAAAAAACCATTGCCTGATTGGTAGGCTTTAGTTATTTCCAAAGCAAATGAAAATAAGAGTGAATATTTAATAACTTGCTTTACAGAATTTGTTTTCCTCGTGGGTGCTTGGATTAGAATCAAAGGATTCATTTTAGGAAAATAATTCATTGAGTGATAAATTAATAATTAAAACATCAAAAATAAACCAATGATGTATATATATATATATAAATGTAATGTCAAAAAGATGAATGTCTCGAAATACTTTGAATCATTATGTTTTCAAACGCTTATTGAGCAACTTAAGAACTTTAAATTATATATTATTCAAATAATTTAGAAAACAAATAAAGATAACAAGATTTTTCTAATAAAGAAATATTTTTAAATTCTCGATAAATTTGAAGAGAAATAAAATTATTTTGTGAAATGTCAAGAATAAGAATTTTCATTGGTTTTATGAATTTTAAATAGAATTTAGACTATTATAAATCACTTACTTAACAATTATTAATAAGCCGAATGTAAATTTTTTGTTTAAATCGGAAGAAAACCGACTAAAATTATGAGTGTATATTTAATTTTTCTTTAAAAGATTTATTTTTCTGAGGAGTGCATGGGTTTGAATCAATGAATTTATTTTTTTTTTTTAAATATTGAGCACCAAATTAATAATTAAAACATCAAAAATAAATTAATGACAAGAGAGAATGTCAAAATAATTTTGTGAATCAAGTAATATATTGCGATATTTTATATTCAGTTACTGAGTTGTGTAAAAAAAAAAAAAAAAAAAAAAAAAAAAAAAAAAAAAAAAAAAAAAACATTGACTTTATTCAATTTCACAAACTCTTATTTAGATTACAGTAGAATCCGAAAATCAGACTATCTGAAGTAATTGGGACCGACCATCTTTTGGAAAATCGAAATTTTCGGATGATCGAGAATGCCCCAATTTTAAGATTAAGGACAAATATATGAATTATTTCTTATTATGGTAACAAGTGCTTAATAAAAATAAAGCAATAGCAAAATAGAAACAAGAATAAATTAACTGAAATTTTGAATTATAATTTAGAATTATTAATATAGAACTTATTAATTTTTACCTTTAAAGTACCTTTAAAGTTTTTTTTTGTAAAGTACCTTTACATATTTCACAACAGTTTGGAAAAAACTGTCGTTTGTCGCAGTTTCGATTGCCTTTGCTTTGCAGCTCTATCACGAGGTTTTTTTTTTGTTGTTGTTGTTCATCAGTATTACAGTCTTTCTGCTGCACCAGCCATTCCAATTTTTTTGCAAAACATTAAAAAACTTCAGAATTGCTAATTTGTTCGTTTTCTTCGCCCACATCGTTGTGCTGTTCTTCGCTTTTATCAATGTGACAGTAAAAAAAAAGCTTTAAAAATGGGTTTTGCACACAAGGAATGTGATAGTAAAAGAAAAAAAAAAAAGAGGTGGGGGGCAAAAAAGCAAGCTTTAAAAGTGGATTTCGGTTAAAGATATTTTCGGTTAAAGGAATTCCGGATAAAAGAGATTCTACTGTATTTCAAAATTAAAATTCATTATACGAAAATATATAAGATTTTTCTTTATATGAACTCTATAGCATTTGTTTTTCTGTCAATAAAGGTTTTATCACTTTTAAGTTAAACATGTTAGGTTAAATGAGATAACTTTTTAGCTTATAGAATTCCCGGCGCTTCTAAAATTTGCATGTTTTTGCTCCATGAATTTTATATAATTCTCTGAAAATATTCTTGGAGAAACTGTGTCTAATTACTCACAATTTGTACATTTAAACATTTTACACTGAATGAATTAAAAAGATTTAGTTCGGCGTTTTTCCATACACACCGCGAAATCTTCTGCAATTTTCATTGAAAAATTAATCTTCAACTTTATTCTCACAACCTTTTAATGTTAAAAACTTAATTTTCAATCATTCAATATTTAAAATAAAATATTACAAACTTCAAAATTTCACCACAAAATATTGTTATTGAATAGCAATATTTTTTATTAAATCTTGAGTGTAACAAACTGTAATCACTTAATTACTAATCTAAAAATATACATTCACTAATTATATTGGATTTTTTCTACTTTGTCACTATATATATATTCTTTTGTTGGTGAGTTTTATGTCTTATATGAATCGTATCATTCCTATTTTTTTTCACTGTCCATGCAATTTTTGAATACGAAAATAGTTATCTGTATCATACTATCATATCATGTATGATACTTCGTATCAACCTCGTCAAAATTAATTCTCCGAAATGCCTTATAAGAACAAGTAAAAATTAAATTTAAAAAATCGAAAAACCTGTCTGCGTAAAACGCGAACTAATAATTAATTCTCGTCAAACAATTTTTTATATTACTTACCTATTTTTTTATTTTCTTGTACTGATGACTTTTAAGTTATGTTTGATTGTTAGTTCCTCTCTATAAATACTGTTTTAATGAGGCCTATAGAGGTATATGAAGGTTAGAGTTAAAATAAAGCTAGAGATCCTACCTACACAACTTTCAGGCTGTGTAATATTTAAACGGAGCTTCTGACTGTCAAATAATCAATGGAACATCGTCTTCATTTTGAAATACCTATCCAATGATATGCCACCCAATAGGGTGCGTAATTTTATTTCGATTCTATCGCCAGTTTGTTTTCTACGACCGCCATTTTGAATTTATAAAAACAAAACCTTGCCTTTAACCATCGGGCGGTTAAGGCGAATCGATAGAGACCTCATTCATTAAAATCCATCCAGCCGTTAGTATGTTTCGAGGGTATAAAAAAATCCACATACCCAAATACGCGTGAAACATATAACCCTTCTTGACAGTCTGGTAAAAATAGTCTAATTATTCGTTTATTATTCAAAATTCTATGAGTAATTTTCAATGATTTGAGTTAAATACATTTTTAATTAAAAGAGTGCGAAATTTTGCAAGTCTTGTTGAGAAATATTTTGTGATTTTAAGAAGAAATTAATTTCAACTTCAGCTTCAAAACCTTTAAATATTATAATTTATATTCTAATGATTAAAACCTAAGAAAATATTACAAGCTCCAGCATAAAGGTATGTCACTCAATATAAAAGTTTCTGTCTAATAGTCCAGTGTCACTCTAAATGCTTAAATAGTAACTTTTTAAATTCAAATTCATTATCTCAAATTACGTCGAAATTTTTCCGTTTTGGAGTTATAAAAGTTATTCTTGTGTCAAAAATTTTTTATAACTTTTAAATATAACGAGTTCGATTATATTAAATTAATTTCTAGCATACGTGAATGACAGCATACCAAAAATTTAACAATTTTCATTTCGTTGTATCAACGCTGAAGTAGATAGCCTAATGACAATATAAATAAAAAGAATTCTTTCAAATTCTTCTTAACAAAATCAGTGTCTAATTATTCACATGCTATTCAAAGCATTGTCGATACTTTTCAAGGTTTTAATATGAATGCGATTTTAATTAAAATAGTACGACATTTTGCATGTCACATTGAAAAATAATTTGTAAACTTAGTGAAAAAATAAACTTTTAACTGTGGTCTGACAGACTAGAATTTAATTTTCAATCATTAAACAATAAGATACATTCTTTAACATCAACATTCCAGCATAAAATTATGTTTTTGAATAGCATTTTTGTTTTAATTTAAACTTAAATGTCACAATCTGTAGGTATAAAAAAAGATAATTGCTTCTAACTAAACTAATTAATGTATAATAGATAATATGGACATCGGAAGTAATTAACAATGTCTAACTTTTTATTCTGTTTTTGAAAAATCGATATCGTTTGTCAGATGAAAAAATACAGCGAACTTAAGAATTTAGAAATTAAATAATGATTAAATAGGATCTATCAACATAAAATAATTTTAAATATTTGATAAATGTCAAAAGAAATAAAAGTCTCTCCAGTTTTTGAAGAATAACTATTTTTATAGTAATGATATGAGACGTTGTTCTCATATAAAAAATAATTGCTACTAATATAAATCTTTGCACATACCAATTATTACAAATACTATTTGTGGAATGCTACATGGAAATGAAAGGAAAATCATACAAGTTTTCCGTAAACTATCTTCACATAATTGCTTGCATAACAAAATTCATCCAAGTAAATAACTTTTGCATAGCAAACAAAATTCGTAAAGTATTTATTTTGTCAAAAATTACTCCAATCTAAATGTGGATTTTGTTTATATCGGTAAAAGTAACGAAATATTTGAAATGACGAAAAGTGGCAGAAGTTTGATTATGTATAATGGACCATGTAAATAATTTAGACTATTACACCGTTTGAATTTCTCCATTATGCCTAGAAATGAAAATTGTAAAAAAATATATATATATATCTATGGTAAAAGTATCAAAATCCATATAAATTATAATATCTTTTGTTATACATGATAACATCGAAACTGTGGCATCGTCGGGAACGAGACTAAGACGGATTTTTTTTTAAATTCCGGATTTCTGAAAGACTATAAATGTGCTCCCTATGTTCTTAATAGTGCCTTTATTCATGATTTAATTCACAGCCAAGTGATATTTATGTAATAAAAAGAGAAAATTAAATATTAAAAAATAATCTTATTTTAATTGATATTTTACAAGCTACAAATCTGTATATATATATATATATGTGTGTGTATATATATTGTGAATTCATGATAAAATAAGGGGGGTAAAAGTAGCCGGTGTAAATTGGATGACTAAAGCATTAGACAGAAAACAGTGAAAAAATCTGGGGGAGATCTACATCCAGCAGTGGATTGAAAACGGTTGTTGATTATGATATATATATGCATCTAATGAACAATGAAGTCGTTTCTTCTCGTGTAATTTCCAAAGCACCGATTTCAATTTTATTTTCTTCATTTTTTTCGGCAGTTAACATTTTTTTTTTTTTTTTTTTAGAAGTGAAGAATATCTCTTCCAGAAATACAAACTTGTTACTTTAAAATAGATATTAAGTTTCTAATAAAATGTCTGCATTTTTCCATTTTTTTCTTCTGCCTGCACACCGTCCTCTGTTCTTTGAGCTGCTGGTACAAGCGCAGCTTTACAGGCGATTCTATTAACACAACGCCAACGATCTCCTGTCACTAACCCATCGCTTTTGATCTCAAAGATTTAAATTTCTAAACAATTGCTCTTTTTCATTCCCAAGTTGGAAGTGTAAAAAAAAGGGAGGGGATGACTATGATACCTGATTTTTGAAGTTGCTGGATTTTCGAGTTCACACTGTACCTTGAAAGAAAACTGGGTTTGTTTTTAAAAGGAGGGGGGGGGGGGATGAATCCGAACAGAAGATCCAAGCCGTAAGCCTGATGGAGTGTTTTCCTGCTGACAGCCGAAACCTATTTGTTAGTCCATTCTTTTGGCAGCAGTAAAAAAAAAAAAAAAAAAAATGGTAAATATATTTATAATTATTCTTTAGTAACTCAAAAAAAAAAAAAAAAAAAAAAAAAAAAAAAAAAAAAAAAACTAAGATTCTTAGCATAGTTGCCTGGTTCAAAACATGACGATTTATAATAAGTACAAAATATTAGTAACAGAAACACTATTTATAATAACTATAAAACTAATAATAATAATAATAATAATAATAATAATAATAATAATAATAATAATAATTATTATAATAATAATTAATGAATATATATGAAAACTATTTACAATGGAAACAAAGAAGGTAACAAAAAAAAAAAAAATCATAAATCATCGTCTGAAGAAGTTTCCGAGAGGTATGGATAATTATTTCTAAAAATGACTTCATTTTTCTCTATAAATCTCATTAGTACTGATATTCTGTTCATGAGAATAGGACCTTTATTAATACAGTAAATCCTCTGTAAGGCGGACTCTGTGTAAGACGGAAATCCGTCTAACTTGGAAAGATTGTCAAGTCCCTATAAATCCATAGACAAAGAGTAAAATTTGTCTAAGGCGGAATATCGTCTACTACGGAAAATTTTCTCGGTCCCAATCGATTCCGCCTTAGACAGAGTTTACTGTATATTTAATCCAATCCGGAATCGCCATACTTCTGTGTTTTTTAACGTGGTAATATGTTGTTAGAGGACAATCCAGTACGTAGTGAAGTGAGCTGGAGGGCAGACCACATACACAGGGATGCCAGTTAGTCACTTTTCTCACTTTTAGTCACTTATTTTAAATTTTGTCACTTTTAGTCACTTATTTAATAAAAAGTCACTTTTAGTCACTTTTTTTGACTAAAGAGGCCCCTATTGGCGCGATTTTTTTCTAATGCCAATGTCATATACACAACGGGTGCTTAATTGGCACCAAAGTGTCGTTATTTTGCTTGATATGGTAACCCGGATGTTGTTGATGTTTTTGCCAAATTGGCGTCGGAAAACAATCGTGTCAATATGCGTATATGACATCTGTGCCCTAAAGAGATTAAGTTTCTGAAAGTGAAGGAGCTGGTTTACTCACATTTCATTTTTATCTTTCAGCCTTGTCGATATCCCCAACATCAATAATTGTTCATATTCTCTCTCAATAAAAAAAGACCATGTGTAAATACAATCTAACTCTGTTAATACAAGCCTGGCTAATATAAGGGGGCAGTTAAACAAGCAATTTTTACATTAAGAAAAATTCATCATTTAAACTGTATTAAGATTTTCTTACTTATATATTTTTTTTATCTTGCTTATATTGCGTTTACCTACAAAAGTAAGATAACGGCTAATACTAGCGAAACCTTTTTCACTTCAGTTTGAGTTTCGGTGAAAAGTAGGATAGAATTAATATAAAAAAAATCCCATCACGTGTCTGTGAGATTCACGGCACGGAATACTTCATTGTATCTCCATTTCACAATTCTGTTTTGTATTGCAAGAATCAAAACAGAAAGTTCCCTAAAAAGCAATCACCACCTTTATGATATTATATTAATTTTAGCATTTAAAAGATCAGAGTAATTAATAATAGTAAGTTATTAATTTAATTATGTGTGTGTTTTTAAGATTTTTATTATCTTTCAGGAAGGTATTAAAAGTATGATATTGTAATATTTCATGTTTGATAGTTTGATATTTTTTTTTAATAGTGTCTTAAAATGAGAGGAATTTTGAATGTCCAGTATGTTAAAATATTTTTTTTTACTATATCATTGTTATGTGGCATACCTTTTTGTGCTACATAATCAGTATTTTACTGTCTATCTCCCATTACAATATTTATGTGCAGGTTTTTTACAAATGAGTTTTAACCCTGTACCAATTATAATCAATATTTTGTATTTTTTTACTCTGAATGCTTATATCACAGTTAAAGATGCATTGAAATTATATAATAATAAGCCTGAGCTTGTACCAATGACAAGAAAGCTAATAACTCTTGCTCAGAATGCTTGTAAAAGTTACACAAGTTTTTTAGAAGAAAGAAAAAGACAAGAAGCCAACAAAAAAAAAAAGAAGAAGAAGAAAGAAATGAAGAGAAAAAAAGGAAAGCTGAAGTTTTAAAAGAAATAGAAGATGGAAAGAAATCAATTGAAGTAAAAGAAAAAGAGCTGAAAGAAAAGATGAAAAAGGAAGAACAAAATCAAAAGGTTGCTAATAAAGTATTTAAAGAAGCCAGCAATAGATTACAGAATGCTTTAGATAAAAAAGATTTAGACGAAATGAATATAGCAAATGCAATGTTAGCAGGATATTCAAAAATGCAAAAAGAAGGAGAGAATACTAGAAAAGTTATAAAAAACTTGCAAGAAGATATTGAGAAACGTAAATCTACAATAGAAAAAAGGAAGTCTTCAATAATATCTTCATTTTGTAATAAAAAACAGAAAATGTAATTTTAAATCTCCTATTGTAAAGTTAAAATAAAATTTTGTAAAGCCATACCCCATCCAGGATCAAATCTCAGTGCTTCTAAATAGAACTTCATTTTTATTTCTGTCATTAAAATTCTTAGAAAAAGCACCAATAAAATGTACCAAATTGCTTACAGGTGCATATAAAAATATTAAAAATACATTAAGAATCCATTAAACTCCAAAAGGTTTTCAGGCAGTGCACTCAGCCGTCATCAGTGGAAAATTAAATGTTGTCTTTTTGCACCTAGTCAAGAATCATCAGGGGGACACCATTCTAGATTAAAGGTGGTATGGAGGATAGATGACAGAAAGCAATATTCAAATGCTCATCAAAAACATGCTTCCATCTATTATCTAACAATTCCTTTCAAACTCCATGGATGTCATATGACAGTACATCATTAAAAACTATTATTTTATTTTATTTATTTATTTTTTTTAATTATCTCGAGATTCCCTAATAATGGCTTTGGAAAATAATTTTGGATTTATTAAATTCTTCTTTTATAGGCTGGGTTTGAGCTAATCTTTCTAACACAGTATGGGGTCGATTTAATCTGAGATCTGCTTTATGTTTCTTAATCAACTTTATTCTTTAAATCTACCCCATACTGTGTTAGCAAGATTAGCTCAAACTCAACCTATAAAAGTAGAATTTACTAAATCCAAAATTATTTTAATAATTTTCCATATAAATAATTACTAAGAAGCCATTATTAAGGAATCTTTTGAGATAATTTCTAAAAAAGATTTAGTTTGTAAAAATGTATTGTCATATGACATCCATGGAATTTGGAAGTGATTGCTAGATAATATATGAAAGCATGTTTTGATGAATATTTGAATACCTTTTTCTGTCGCCTTATCTTCCGTACCACCCTTAATCTAGAATGGTCTCTCCTGGACTATTCTTGAGTAGGCACAAAGAGACATGACAACATTTAATTTTCCACTGATGATGGCCAAGTGCATCGGTTGAAACAGTTCTAGAGTTTAATGGATTTTTAATATCTTTAAAAATATTTTTAATATTTATATATATGTATACACTTGTAAGCAATTTGTTACATTTTATTTGTGCTTTTTCTAAGAGTTGTAATTATTTACTCGGGATGGATTTAGCACTAGAATTTTAACTTTTCTTTATTTTTATCATTTTTTCTTAAACATTAGTTTCTTTTTGTATAGTTAGTTGCAGCTATAATTTGAATTTGTTCCAGAAAATATTGCAAGGATGCTACCAGTCATCTTTTTTAATATTACTATTTGCAATCAGTAGATTTCCTATTGTAAACGTTGTAAAAATAAAATGAAAATTGTTCTTTAGAAATAGAGGTAATAAAAAGTGAAAGGTAGCACCCCTGACATTTTGTTGTGACAACAGCTTACTTATTATAATTCAATTTTAAAAGTTTATTATGATAACATCGTACTTTTTGTTTTACATGATTAAATAAAACTGAGGTTTGATCTTATCTGGCATTTTGGTAGGGGATTTTCATTTAAAAAACAAAAATGTGTCTTATTTACTGAATTTAACTTACAAATTGATAAAAAAAAAACTTTGTCTTGTACCATTCATGTCACTTTTTTTTTGGTTTTTTGAATTAGGCACTTTTTTTTATACGCTTTAGTCACTTTTTCGGCGCGTTTTAGTCACTTTTTTGGCATGCTTTAGTCACTTTTTTGTCACTTTTTTTGGTCTTTTAGTCACTTTTCTCACTTTTTTGTAAGCATTATTACACTTGCATGCCTGCATACACAAAAAGGGGCTCACGTTTACCTATGTCGTAAAGATATTTCTAGAAAGGACCATGATTTGTGAAGAAAAGAAAAAGGTAACGATTATATGCAGTAAATTGAAAGGGAAAACTTGGTAATAAGTTACGTGTGTAGAGGTCTGTGTCTTCATTTTCCCATCTTTGCTGCCATTCTTTTTTTATTTTCTGTTTTAATTTATTTTTAAATGAGAAGCTGGATGTGGAAGGAAGTGTGATATTAGTGTCCTCTACTGCCTTTTTCTCCATGGTATCGGCTACTTCATTCCCTGTGACTCCTGAGTGCCCTTTAACCCATTTAACATGGAAAGTTTTGCTGGATTTGCGTATTAAACTTAGAATATCTGAAATCATATAATCAACTGTATCTGTATTTTGCAGAGCCATTTTACCTGAGAAGCTATATGAAGAGATTGTGAATGATTTGTAATCAAATGAATCTGCCAAAATTACACCTTTTTAAATGGCAAAAGTTAAGCTTGGAAAAGGGAATTCTCTAAGGAAAGACGAGCATTCCACTATAGAGTTTCCGGAATTTTTATTTACTTTATTTAAAATAAAAGAAATATGTAAATTGGTATCATTAAATAGCATAGGAGCCTTGGCCATGCAAATATGAACCGTTGAATTTGTTTTTAAGGTTTAGTATGTCTAGAATTTAATCTACTTTATTTAAAATATAAGAACCATCTAAATTGCTACCGTTAAGTATAAACATTGGCCATTTAAATAGGAAACTTTGGGTTTGTTTGTAAGGTATAGTGAGTCGAGAATTTAGTTTACTTCATTTTAAATAAAAGAAAAATCTGAACTGGTATCATTAAATAGGTTAGGAACATTGGACTTGCAAATAGGAACAGATGAAATTGTTTTTAAGGTATAGTGTGTGTAGAATTTAATGTACTTTATTTAAAATAAGAAAGCCATGTTATTTGATAACGTTAAATAGAAACATTGCCATGTAAATAGGGACCGCAGGGTTTATTTTAAAGCTATCGTGTGTCGAGAATTAATTTACATTATTTTAAATAATAGAACCATGTAAATTGGTAATGTTAAATAGGAAGCTTGGTCATATAAATAGGAACTCTTAACTTGGTTAACTATATTCACCATTCATAAACTTATCAAAGAAAATCGAGATTCAACTTCGATTAAGACACTGTACGTTTTGGATACAGAATAACTGATTTTTATGCAGAATTTTCATACAAAAATGATTCATCTTGATGCTTATTGCTAATTTTTATTACTTTTTGTAAATTTTGTCGCGAAATTTACACAATATTTTAATTTTGCGTCATGTTAACTCAGTTTTTTGTGAATAAATTGCAAGATATGGATGCGGACGGTATGCGGTTTCAACAAGACGGTACCACATGTCATACAGTCCGAGAAACAATTCAATTACTGCATGAAGCATATCCTGGTCATGTAATTTCCCATTTTGGTGGTCATAATTGGCCACTCAGATCGGGCGATATAGCGGCATTAGACTTATTTCTTTGGGTTTTTCCAAGTCTACAGTTTATGCGAGCAACCCCACGACCTCTCACGGCTTGAAGGAGGAAATTGAGTGCTGTATCAACTACATTCACCCACATTTTCCCGAAAAAGATCATGGAAAATTTCAACAAAAGAGTGTGTGTGTGCCAGCAAATCCGTGGAGGCTATTTAACTGATTTGCCATACATAACTCTATACGTAATACTTTATGAAATAAGGGGGTAGGATACCTTTGAACACGCCGAAAAATTAAAAAATATCAGTATGTTCCAAGCTTCAAAACTTGTGCAATAAGTCAAAAATAAAAATAAAACTTCATTTAAATATAAAGCTCATATTTAAATTTATATTTAAAAATATATGTATACGTGTAAACTTATAAATAAATATTGAAATTATAAGTTTAAAAATATATAATAAAAAGAGAAAAAAATCTTGCGCGCATGATAAAAACTGAAAATGTACATATACAGAGGAATTTTTTGGTGAAAATAAATACATAATAGAGTTCCCATGCATACTGAAACCAGAATATTTGTAAAAAATATTGACTAAATTGAAAAATTAACAAAAATTGAAAAATTTTCACTTTTGAAAAATATTTTCAAAGTACAAAAATAAGAAAAAAATAAAATTTTACATTTTTCTGTTTTTAAGTTGTAGATAATACAGAAATGTATGTGTGGTAAAAATTTCTTTTGACTGTCATGCATAGTTTTTTAGTAACACTGCGCGCAGTATCAAAATTCATCGTTTTGAATAAACGCAACGCAAAGTTTAATTATTCTATGAAGTCTTAACATGTAATCATAATAAAACTGCCATAATTAGTAAACTAATGGGAATTTTTTAATGCAGTTTTCTGGATACTGTTCAGAAATGATTAAGGAACCAAAATATGTATTAAAAAAATTCGAAAATTTTGATGGTTTAAAGGTATCCTACCCTCTTAACAACAAATTGCAATTTTTAATAATAAGCCTGTATTTTTAAAACAAAAGTATTTCTTGCGTGAATTTTGAGACACCCTTTATTTTATAAAAAAAGGTTTGTGAACTTTGAAAAAAGGTACGTGCGCATCTGTTACTCAAAAAGATGCATTCTGGAATTTGCAAAAACATATGTTACTAAGGCAAATAAAATACAGCGCTCTTTCCATAATAAATATACTAAGAACGTACGTAATTTGTAAGAAATTTTTAGTAAATAATAGTTAAAATTTTGAGCCTTTCGATTAGTGCTTTCGACTGCAAGCGTTTAGTATTTGTTCTTAATTAATATCGAAGTTTAATATTAAAATCAATACTGATCGCACGTTGAATACTCATATTTGTAGAATTCACTAATTTCCCTGTTTTGATGCAACACTTAGACATACCTTTTTAGGCAAAACTCGTTGAAAATTATTCCCTAAAATCATTTCCAACAAAAACTGCCTCTAATTAGTCATTTATTATTCAAAACACTGTCAAATCTTTTCAATGCTTTAAATTGAATGCATTTTTAATTGGAATATATTTTTCGCTCAACCTGTAATTTTAATGAGCTAATTCATTTTTAACTTTAGTCTGACAGATTTTTAATATTAGAATTTCATTTTCAATCATTAAAAAGTAAAATAACATTCTAAGCTTCAACACTCTAGCGCAAAATTTTGATATTCAATAGAATATTTCCCTTTAAGGTTTGAAGGACATAATATATAAAAAAACAGCAAATAATTTCATTTAACTAAACTAATTAATGTATAATACATAAGATGGACAATGAAAGTAATTAACGGTATCGATCTTCTTATTTTACTTTAGAAAATCAATATCGTCATACGGATTTTAAAAAAAATACCACAGACTTAAGAATTTAGAAAATGAATAACGACGAAATGATTCTTTTAATCTAAAATGATTTTTAAATTCTCAATAAATGACATAGGGAATAAAATCCTTATCGGATATTTAAAAGAAAATCTTTATTATTTTGTCTATTATATATGATTTTTATCCTTTATAAATCATGCTTTTTTCATTTATCACTCTGTTTAAAATGTTTCAATTGAAATGGAAGAAAAAATGCGATCTTATTTTTTTTTCTTTGAGCATCACTATGTCTAAAATTAAGAGATATTTTTAATTATCAGGAATGTATAAAGGTAAAAAAAGCAAGCGTAATACGTCTTAAACATAAACATGTTATTCAAAACGTTAATTCGATGTTCGTGAGTTAGTTTATATTTTATGAAATTTTAATTAAACTGATGTATAAGCTGATCAAAAGATTTCTACCTGAAAATGTGAATAATAAGTTGCTTATTTCTTTTTAGAGCAATAATTACGTAAAAATGACGAATATCTGTTTTTCATTTTAAGTATTGAAAGGTACCTAAAAGATATCGAGTTACAGAAATTTCGAATGTTTAAAGGTATGTATGTAAAGGTATTGGTCATTTACAATAAATAAACTGGCAAGTGCGAGTATTACTCGCACGCACACTGTAAATAAAATACTGCCAGTTTTCCGGTAGAAATCGGAAAAATAGTTTCCCTTATCGTATCGGAATAATTTCCGACCCAGCTCGGAATAAAATACGTAAAAATAAGGAAATAGTCAGTAAAACAGTATTTTACGGATTTTATTCCGATTTTACGGATTTTATTCAGACCTGGGTTGGAAATTATTCCGGTACGGTAAGGACAACTATTTTTCCGATTCCTACAGGAAAACTGACATTATTTTTTTTTTACAGTGCAGAGGTTTCCGTACAATAAAAATATTAATTAGTAACTGTATTATGAAAAAAAAATCGTTGTTAATAGAATAACAAGACTTTGTAAAAATCTATACAACGTAGAGTTGGGTAAAGTGGCATTTACTAGAAAAGTCGGAAATCGGAAAAATAGTTGCCCTTATCGTACTGGAATAATTTCCGACCCAGCTCAGAATAAAATCAGTAAAAATAAGGAAATAGTCAGTATTTTACGGATTTTATTCCGATTTTACGGATTTTATTCCGAGCTGGGTTGGAAATTATTCCGGTACGATAAGGGCAACTATTTTTCCGATTCCTACCGGAAAACTGGCAGTATTTTTTTTTACTACAGTGTACTAGGTTGAGCAAAAAGTTCTGGGAAATTTGTGAAAGTTGCGTTGTTATGCGCAAACTAACAACAAAAGCAACAAGGGCTATTCTTCAAAGTAGAGACCATCATAGTCCACGACTTTTTGCCATCGTTCTTCCAGATTCCGGATTTGCTGGAAGTACCATGGTGGCTCCTTGGAATCGAAAAACTCTTGGCATGCTTCTTTAACTTCATTAAATGATTCAAATCGACGACCCTTGAATAAGTGTTGCATTGATCGAAAGAGGCCATAATGGGATGGAGCCACGTCTGGACTGTAGGCGGAGTGTGGAAGAATTTCGACGCTGTCCAACTGTGTAAACTTGCCCTTGGTCCTCTGGGCAACGTGCGGTTGGGCATTGTCCTGCTGAAACAAAGCGCACTTTCGGCGGACCAATCTTGGATACTTCTGCACCAATTTGTTGCAGACGCTATCCCTCTGCTGGCAATAGAGCTCGGCATTGATGACACGACCATCATATACGATACAAATTCTGGTAACTATTAGATAAAAAATTTCCCAGAACTTTTTGCTCAACCTAATAGAGTGATAGGAATCCTAAATAGTACCAAATATTGCTATTCTAGATATCTGGGTTTTTTTAATCTTATCGTAATCTGTTTATGATGAACCTAACTCGATGCTGACAATAAAAGTAGTACATATTTAAACGTCATTTGGCATTTCATAAACACAAATTCGGTGTAGTAATAATATTTTCTTTTAACAGTGTACCTAAAACAAAACCTTCGTTCAAAGTTTTAACTCGGCATTGTGCTAAGCGCGCTTCGAAATGAGATAGCAAATTTACAATGCTGTGGTCTGTGCCGCGTTTCTCCAGATAGGTTTTAATGAAGCTTTAAAGACACGGTTGGCGTATTGAAAGAACCACTCAATGCAAACTAGTTGCGAATCTCATAATAATTATGTGATTAGTTCAGATTAAATTAGACTGATTTTAACATTTTGAAGTTTATTTCTTTTATATTATTATTTGGTATTGCGTTAACAAATATATCATTGAAAGTCGTTATCTAGGCTTCTACAGTCTATCACGCATAGAGTACGCAACCGAAGTCTTTATGTTTGTCCAAATCATTCATGTCTTTAAGGGTTTATATCTCGGCTGATTACCGACAATTTTTTTTCGAAAATAATTTCCAACAATCCTTTTATACCTCTGCGAAGATACCGGGTGTCTCAAAAATGACTGATGGATTTTAAAATTGAATAACTTCCAAACGGTGACATATATTTAAAACAAATCTTGAAGGAGGGTTATGTATGATGTCAGGAGTTTTTGTACTGTGATTCCTGATTTTAGTTCGAATTTCAAACAATAGATGGCGCTGAGAGCAATATGTGCTCAGTCCTGACCCGATTTTTGCTACTTCGGGATGCATTCAATACATTTTAATCTCCTTTTTTTCGCATGAAAGAGGAAAGAGGCCGATGCCTGGATATTAGCGTTTAATGCTTGCAGCGCCATCTATCGATGCCATTTGTAACTAAAACTGAGAATCGTAACATATAAACTCCTGTCATCGTACATAACACTCTTGCAAGAAAATTTTTAATATCTGTCACCGTTTGCAAGTTATGGAATTCTAAAACCCATCAGTCATTTTTGGTACTCTCCGTAGGTAGCGCCAGCACTCTTATACTTTTTCGCTGAACGGCTGCAAATTGAAATTTGCGTGTAATGGAAAAATGCGATTGTCTCAAAAACTATGTTACCTAGAATAATCTGTATAGTTTTCATGCAAGATTTATTTTAACTTCTACTTCATACTTTTTCGCTGAACGGCTGCAAATTGAAATTTGCGTGTAATGGAAAAATGCGATTGTCTCAAAAACTATGTTACCTAGAATAATCTATATAGTTTTCATGCAAGATTTATTTTAACTTCTACTTCATACTTTTTCGCTGAATGGCTGCAAATTGAAATTTGCGTGTAATGGAAAAATGCGATTGTCTCAAAAACTATGTTATCTAGAATAATCTATGTAGTTTTCATGCAAGATTTATTTTAACTTCTACTTCATACTTTTTCGCTGAACGGCTGCAAATTGAAATTTGCGTGTAATGGAAAAATACGATTGTCTGAAAAACTATGTTACCTACAATAATCTATATAGTTTTCATGGAAGATTTATTTTAACTTCTACTTCCCCTAATTTTTTCATAATTTTACTTTCAATAAGTTCGCAAAAAATAGGGAGGGAACATATTTTTGCAATACATTTTCGACGATATCTCTAAAAATACAACACCTAAAATTAATAGAAGTGCATTTTTTAATTCGGCGTTACGAACGCTTACCCACGATACCACACACGATATACAAAGAAAAGATTTTTTTTTTCATGTAACTTAACTACCCCCTCTTCATTTTTCCTAAATATATTTCAGAATGATTAACAATCTAAAAATATGTCGGCCAATAGCCTTTATTACTTTAGCTAATTTGAACTTTCTACGTTCCATATTTTACGGAAAAAATGACTGTGACAGACAGATACCGGAGGGATCTTATAATGGTTGTGTTTTTACTTTTTAAGTAAGGAACGCTGAAATTATAAAAAAAATTAGTTAAAATCGTCGCACGCTTATAATATTTATGAAAACAGATCTGGCTATCTTTAATAGGGTGAAGTAATTTCAAAATAAAAGGGTTTGCGCGCTACGTTCCTTTTTCTAATATGTGCATTTTTTCTTTTAAGTAGATGGCTCTGTATTTGTCTATGAACTTAAGTCACATGCATATGAACTTACGTCTATTCATGTTGATAGAATTTTCAAATTTTGCGTAGTGTCACTCTTTATTAATACGAAGGGATAAACACGGGCATACCGGGTTGGAGAATAAGGGTTAAAAACTTTATATATTTGAATTATATCTGTATTGGTTTTTTCATTTAATATATATTTTGTGGTATGCCCACTAAATATACCAAAAATTATATTTATATGAAAAGCAACATTTATATGTTTAAATAAAGCTTGAGAAATGCATTAAAAGCGATACTTTCGTATTGGTCACGCACGAGGGATCAACCGCAGGAGAAATTGCAAAAGATCACTATTTACAATCAGCCTTTTTTTATTTTGGTCTTTTCAACAATAAAAAAAGAGTGAATTGAGAGACAATTTTCAAATAAATTTCTATGCAGTTTCCAAACACATTGCATTTTAAAGTACTGCTTATACACTAGCCAACGATGTAAAAATCGAAAATGTGCAATGTTTAGAAGTTTTTAAAAAATAAGAAAAAATTTAAATGTAATCGTCCTCTGTTTTCACCGTCAAAATGACGTAAACGTTACGCACGGAGACATTTGTCCTTTACAATATAGATAATTAGCTCGTCTTTATACATTATTATCAGATATGTTGTTTTTCAGGCGATTCTTGAAAAACATTGGACTCAATGACCACACGTTGAACCGCTTTTAAGAATATCTTTCTCAATATTATGAGCATAATTTATACAAATTCAAGTTTTTTTTTTCTTTTTTCTTTTTTTTTTTTAGTGTGAGAGATGATGAACTAGAAAATAAGCATTTATATCCAAATTTAAGTATACAATTTTAACAGTGGATATATAAATTGATGAAATTGATGAATATTGAATAATCGGGATATCGTAGAGTTTGTGACAATAGCGCCTGTTTTCAAAAATGAAAATAATAGCTAAAAAAGTAAAATTAAAGGTCACGGTTCATTAAATGATCAAGTTTCTTCATTCATAAATTTAACACGAACTTTTGGTGATATAAAACAATATTTTCTTCCCAGCAAAGAAAGAAACAGTGGGCCATCAGCTGGAAAAAAGATGGCAGCCAGAAGTGCTATCAGCGGTAAAGTGCAAGGGTACCATTACTTAAACCTGTCGAAAAGTGCCCGAGCCGAATGCAGCTGGCCCATCACTGATGGCCAACAGCAGGCCACCATTGGTATGCCATCACATTACTTCAATCCGGCACTTTTCCTGCAGAGCTAGCACCTATCCCACTGCTATTTCTTTGCTGCCCCAGCACTTTCTCTTACAAAAATTTCTTATGGAGTTCTATAAAAAAACAAAGTATTATATAATTATGGCTCTTTTTTCTATAAGCTAATTTCACCAAGAGATATAGAAACATCTGTAGAAGTGTCTATAATAGAAATGTCTATAGCAATATTTGAACTGCATGTGGTCACCCTCCCAAGTACTGACCGCGGTCGATGCTGCTTGGTTTTCGTGATCAGACATGAACAAGTGCTTTCAGCGTACGCTACGATAGTCATAGTTTTCAAGCTCTCATTACACTATTTCAAATTTGTTTCTTTTGTGATTTACGCTCCCAATCATTAAACTAGTATAGAAATGATTCTATTGTACAGAACTCCTATGTATTTTATACTCTTTTTTATTATTATTCATTCTGAACTGCGTAAATTATGAAAACCGAAATCCTTTGTAACCTAGTAAAACCAGATTTAAGGAGAAAAGAAAAGTGCGTTGAAATAAAGATTTTTTTTTATTATTTATTCATTTACTTATTTATTTTGTTGGTTGCAGTGGTGCTATATATTTTACAGTTTAAAAAAAAATAGCTTCACAGCTTAAATTGTGTTAAGATATTCATTTCAGATTTGTGTTCAAATACTCAATGTCTTCTATATTCACAGCGCCACTTAGCGTAAGGGTTCCCAGCAATAATACTGCAAAAGTTCGTGCACTTCCATATAGTGGTGGGCCAGCGCATGAGATAAAATGGATGCCCACCAAATTTTATCTGATGATTTCCAACACCAAAGTTGACTGAAGCTGTCCAGCAGTGGTCATGCAGTGGTAGACCATCAGCCAGCACTTCTCCATCATTGCCAGCACCTATCTTGCTGCTGGCTAGCAATTTTCTCTTTGCTGGGTTAGTCCTTAAAAATGTGCTATCCGCAAATATTTACGATATTTCCTCTAGATTCTGAAATTTTTCTCAGAGTACAAGATTCCATTTCCTCCTTGAAGATGTACTGAGTATACAATTATATGCATATTATATGCATATTATATGCATATATAAAGATTGCTTAATATGTTTCTGGTAATATGCTGTCTCGATTACTTTATTCAACCAACGTAATTTTAGATTTTATGTGAATGATTATTAAAGACGATCACATTTTCGCCAAAACTTCAAATCGAAGACGAGCTTTTTATGTATGTCAGGAAAAATCAGTGTAGCATACATCAATCTGTATATTCATGCATTTTACTCGTACATTGTAAGTACAAAAAAGGTAATAGTTAAATCATTAAATCCTAATTTTATGTAAAGATTAATCACGATTTTTTTCATTGTAATATCGTAATATTTAGAATTTTTTTAATATTTTAAGGTTGCTGTAAATGACGATTAAATACAATTATAATTATTTCTAGTCGTGTTATGAATTCTATTCATAAAAGTATAGTTTTTATTTTTGCATAATGTAAAAATTCTAAATTATTCTAACATTAAAGAGCACTCTGTATATGGAAGATTTCTGAATTTTTATATACACTTACTTTGTAATCCATATACGACAGTAATCAAATCTGATCCCAGAAATATCTGAGGCACGACGATTATGGAAACAGAACAAATTTAATTTCTAGAAAAATTAGGAAAATATTTGCAATTGAAAATATTAAAAACTCATTATTACATTATTAAATTTCAATCCATTCTCAATTATTATTATTATTATTTTACAAATAATTAAAAAAAAATTCACAGATGTCGATCCCTCATGTACAAACGTAATATAAAACCTCCTTCAGCAACGGAAGTGAGCATGACAAAATTCTTCTAAGTTGACAAATGCACAAACAAATGATGAGAATTAAAAATAGAATATCACAAAAAAAATAGTAATTCATTTTTAGTCATAATTTATTTTTATCTATCATTACTTATTTTTGTTTTTTGCTATTGGCATAATTTTATAATATATAATACATTTACATTTGAATTAGTTTCTACACACTTTTTGTAAAGCAGTGATTAACGCTTGTAAAGATATTTCTTTAAAAAAAAAAAAAAAAAAAAAAAAAAAAAAAACTTGAAGTACAAAATGAATTGATAAGTCGTAGCGTATTTATATATTTTAAAGAAGGAAATAATTATTGATTAAATATTAATATACAAAATTCACTTATTTTATTATCATAAAACAGAGGTAAATTTATTCTCATACAAAATTATTGATCTTAGCTAATTTGAGTCAGTGTGACATTCTAAAATATTTCTGTCGGAATGATTTATGATGAAACCACGTTTGAGCGTTTAAAATATATTATTACCTAGATTCATCATATATTATACCTTGTGACTTCACGATAACGACCAGAATACTTTAGTGATTAGAACAAAATTAAACATATTTAAACTGTTTAACACTTTAAAACATACTTGAAAATTGTTTATGAAAATGTCTTGACTGTACATGTGTCTCTCTGTCGACGTTCTACCTCGCGTAAATATACTGGGATTTTCATGTCATTGATATATGTTATTTTTTTGTTATATGCTTGTTATTTATATGATACTAGAGGGCTCTGCTCCATGCAAGATACGCTCACCAACCCCCGTTCAGACACCGCAGAATCTAAAAACACGCTAATCTGATCGGTTTTAAAAATATTAGAGAAGATTGAATTATACTAAAAAAATCTGTGCAGATCTCCCTGTAAACGGGTTTCCGTTCAATTCCCCCTGATTGCAAAAATTTAATGCCGAATCAGTTGCTGTTAAGACATCCAATGGCTGTTTTCGTGTTTAATTAAAGAGGATCAGTTAAACATTTGAAAAGAAGCTAAAATAAAATGAATTAAGTGCACAGAGTCTCTGTCTCCCGGTATTTTAAATCAATTTCTATAACAATAGCCTAAGTCATGTGACTATCATCAACAATTCCGGGCGGACCACTTCGCTTTTTATATTCCAGGTGGCATTTTGGTACTTTAATGTTAGCCAGGTACAGGTGATAAGTCGCCAAATATTATTCTATTGCCATCATTTCATCTATATTATAATAGTCCAAGTCATGTAACTGCCATAAATAAAAACGCTCTGATCCCTTCGCTTTTCATATGAAAGTTTTGCCGAGATATCATATACTGCCCCATATTGGCGCTATTTTTTTCCGACGCAAATTTGAGGAAAGCATCAACAGCATTAACAACGATATCCGGCTTACCATATCAAACAAAATAACGATAATTTGGCGCCAGTTAAGTACCCGTTGCGTATATGACATTGGCGTCAGAAAAAAATCGCGCCAATATGGGGCCGTATATGACATCTGTGCCAAAATTTTTCCATTTTAATTAAAAAAATCCCTTTTTTTTCGAATAAAACTACATAAAAGTTGCCATGGTCGCAAAGAATTCTTGGTACTGTTACGCTAGTCGAGTACAAATCTCGCCAATAGCTTTTTTACAACTCGCCAGTTAGCATTTTTTTTCGAGTGCTAAATTAAAACATTGCTTTGAAGTTGAAATTAAATGTCATGGTTTGTTGCGTTATTTAATATTTGGCCAGATGTCATATACGCACCGGGCTTGGCGTTTTTCTTTTTTTTTTTACGAAAATTTGGCAAAAACCTCGTTTTCCAATACCAGTTACATATGTATTTTTGGTACTACTTAATTATCCCGTCAACCAAAACTCTATCACCAAACTATAAGATTAAATGCCAATAATGGTTGATTGTAAATGTCACATTCACCTGATTTTAAGAAAGTTACACGTGTTTACGTCATCAAGTGATTTTTATTTCGACGTTTTATTTGTATATTTATTAATGTTATACTATTTTATTTGTTCTTTCGTTATTTAAAATAAAGGTTATGTCAATTTGTATAATTTGGCGAGTGGCTTAGCGATTTATATAATTTGACGAAATTGGTCGACGGAATAAGTAAGTAGTACCGTATTTTTTTAATTGTTTTCTATTATTTTTAAAAGAAAATAACCAAAAGAAAAAATAATTAACTATGGAACAAAAGAATTTATATATTTAAAAAAAGGTAAATAAAAGTAAATAAACATTTATTATTAAATAAACAACAATAGCCGGGTTACCATGTCAATAAAAATAATGCCATTTTGGCGCCAATTAGGTACCCCGATGCGTATACGATATCTGTGCCTAATATTATTCTTTTCGTTTTGTAAAAAAAAAAAGAGAGAGAGAAAGTGAAAGCCATCAATTTTAAATGTTTCAGTTTTAAATGAAAGTTTTGTATTTTAAATGAAAGGAATCAAAGGATTATATTTTAAATGAAATTAATGAAATACAAAAAAATGCGACGGGAAAAATGTTAGGCGATTTATCACCTGCCTCCCGCTGACATAAAAATACTGAGTTTTTGATTTCTCTATCAGAAATCATTCGATTTGGCAAAAGATTGTTCAAGTAAATTGAATTATGAATAAAAGTAACATGATACATTTCTTAGCATACATTTAAGTGAGGACAAACTGGACGCTAAATTAGTTTAAAATAATAACCTTTTTCTAAAGTATGAAAAAAAAATATCTGTTATGAATAACATTTGAGTTGCCATCCATAGAGAAAAGTATTTAAAATTAAAAGAAAAAAATAATATCTCGAAAACTAAGTCGAATTTAAAAATTCTAATATTAGTTTTGAAATCTGCGTATCAATACGGATTTTTTGTGTTAATTTTATCGCAAAGTATTCCATATTTTAGGAGAAATCGCCGTGAAAAATAATCAGTTGTTTAATCAGTCGTTTCATAAATTCGTTTCAATTCAGTAGTTTCATAATATCCGTTTCATAAATTCGTTTCATTAGGATTTTACATCTATACGGTAGATATGTTTACCATGGCATGTACAGTATCGAATTGAAATGTGTAGCATTGATTATTCATTTAAAGAGGAACTCAAAAGAATTACGTTGCATTATCGTCAATGGGTTAAAATCAGTTTTCGTTTATTTTAATAACTTTACAACATTTCAAGTGAAATTGATATACATCACTGAATTTCGATTAATAGGGCGTTCATAGCATTTATCGTTCATTTACAGGGAGACAAAATAAATCGTTTACAATGCTGTCTTTGAGCCATAATTTCTGTAAGTGCCTTTTCAATTTCGGTATTTATTTTAAATTTAACTATGTTTTTTTCCATCTTACTCGTTGTGTATAAATTCTATACCTCGTATAAAGGGCTACACCAAAGAATTCACCTACCGTTATCCTTATTAGAGGAAATTACTGGAGGAGAATTTTCACCTTTGGTATGTATTTCCTAACTGAATTAAATTTGTGCATGCATTTAGTTTATAGATACATATTATATATATATATAATATACAGGGCTGTTAAAAGAATTCGGATAATTTTCCGACTGTAGATGATAATTGCTGAAATTGGTTTTGAAATGTGTTATGTGTTTCCAAATGATTCAATTAGACATCATATTTCAACTTATTAAAAGGTGAATTTTTGTTACAGTATTCTGACTGTGTAGGAAAGTGTTTCATAATCTATCCTTGAAGTATAATCTTTTCTTTCTTTTTTCAAATGTGATCTGGGGTTTATGTAAAAAATGTTTCTTTACTCTGTCCTTAACAAAAAAGCATTTTATAAAACTGTAATTATAGTTAACTTTTTTTATAATCAAATTGATCTCTTTTTTTTTTTTTTTTTTTTTTTTTTTTTTTTTTTTTTTTTTTTTTGTGTAAGTTGCATGCAGCTTTGAAAAAAATCAACCAACTCTGCAGACTGAACCGTAGGGACTTTTTTATGCTTTAAGGCTATGAAAGTATCTTCGTTTTTATAATAGCAAAAAATACGCTTGATTTATGGGATATTTTACTTTTCTCCATTAAATGTGATAACAACTCATAGAACAATTTTTCGCTTTTGCACTTTTTGGTTGAACTAGTTTTTGAAAAGCCTGATAACGTAAGATAGAAAGTAGGATATTTTTATGTCAGGACAAAAGAGAGAGATAATTTGTGAAACTCATTGGAGAGGAAAATGTGTAAAGTTCATTTAGTAATATCGAATGTAAGATAATTTGAATGATCGAAATTGGTGTAATGAACAATTTACACTTCGCGATTACTTTTAATTATATGTTATATAATTTCCTAAGCATATTGTACTAATATTTATTAAACTTTAAATTTGATATTAGTTGAACATCAAAATACTCATTAATTGCTATATGTGATAAATATAAATTTAAAAAACAAAATACCTTTATTTATTTTCATTTCGACATGTTTCATTGCAGCAGAAGGCAACATTCTCAAGAAAATAAAATGATACATACGTTTTGAATACATAGGAATGTTTTAAAATTGCAGTTAATTTCCATTATGCTTGTGTTTGCGTGATATATATATATATATATATATATATATTTGTTATTAGTTTTTCAATGTGAATTTTCGCGAAAATATTTTATCATTTAATTTTCTTGAGAATATTGCTGTCTGCTGCAATGAAATATGTAAAAGTGTAAATAAATAAAGGTATTTTGGCGTATTAAAATTTATGTTTATCATTTATAGCAATTAATGAGTACTTTGATGTTTTTACGTGATATTTTATATAGTTTATTGGTTGAACAGACAAATTTAATTAAAATAGTGTGTGAAAAAAAAACATTGTATCATTATAGTTTTAAAAAAAACATGATTGATGTTTGAAGGTTTTTAAAATTGAAATCAAAATCTGATGAATTTTCTTCAATATTTTTTTCAACAGACAAAAAGAAAGAAAAAGAAACACTTGATTTGTAAGCTATTTTACTTTTCACCACAAAATGTGATAACGGCTCATATGACAATATTTCGATTTTTCACTTTTTGGTTGAACTAGTTTTTGAAAAGTGTGATAACGTAAGATAGATAAGTGGGATACGTTCAACCTGGACAAAAGTAAGAGATATTTGCTAAATTCATCGAAGATGAGCTTGTGTACAGTTCATGTAATAAAATAGAAAAAAAAGATTACTTTAATGATATATATCGGTTTATTGAAAAATCTACACTTCGCAATTAATTTTAATTATTATATTATAAATTTTCCTAAACATAGTGTATTAGTATTTATTTAACTTCATATTTTATACTAGTTCTATGACAAATGTAATTAAAATAATGTATTTACAAAACATTGAATCATTATAATTTATACAAGCATAAACTAAAGTTTCGTCATTTTTAATATTGAATTTAAAATCTGAAAAAAATTCGTCCATATTTTCTTTAGACAGAGAAAAAATACGCTTGATTTATGGGATAGTTTACTTTTCTCCATAAAATGTGATAATAACTCATAGAACAATTTTTCGCTTTTTCACATTTTGGTTGAACTAGTTTTTGAAAACTCTGATAACGTAATATAGAAAAGTAGGATATGGTTCAGGCTGGACAAAAGTGAGAGATATTTGTTAAACTCACTGAAGAAGAACTTGTGTTGAGTTTATTTAATAAAATAGAAATTCGGATTACTTTCATGATGTAAATCGGTGTAATGAACAATTTACACTTCGCAATTACTTTTAACTATTATACTATATAATTTCTTAAGCATACTGTATTAGTATTTAGTTAACTTCAAATTTTATACTAGTTCTATTACAATTATAATTAAAATAATGTGTTAACAAAACATTGTATAAGTATAATTTATACAAGAATAAACTAAAGTTTCAACATTTTTAATATTGAATTTAAAATCTGAAAAATTTTCGTCTATATTTTCTTTCGATAGAAAAAAAAATACGCTTGATTAATGGGATATTTTACTCTTCTCCATAAAATGTGATAATAACTCATAAAAATTTTTTTTTTGCTTTTTCGCATTTTGGTTGAATTAGTTTTTGAAAAGTCTGATAATGTAATACAGAAAAGTAGGATATGTTCAGGCTGGATAAAAGTGAGAGATATTTGTTAAACTCATTGAACAAGAGCTTGTGTAGAGTTTATTTAATAAAATCGAAAGTAAGATTACTTCTGTGATACAAATCAGTGTAATGAACGAATGTACAATTCGCGATTACTTTTAATTATTATTTTATACAATTTCCTAAACATAGTGTATTAGTATTTATTTAACTTCAAATTATATACTAGTTTTATGACAAATGTATTTAAAATAATGTTAGAACAAAACATTGTATCATTATAATTCTTTCAAGAGTAACATAAGTTTTAACGTCTTTAATAATCAATTTAAACTATGAAAAAAAAAAAAAATCCACATTTCCTTACGACAGATAAAATAAAATATAAGTTTGATTCATGCGATACTTTACTTTTCTCCATAAAATGCGATAACGATTTATGGAACAATTTTTCGCTTTTGCACTTTTTGGTTGAACAAGTTTTCGAAAAGTCTGATAACGTGTAAGATAGAAAAGTAGAATATGTTCAGCTTGGACAAAGGTGAGAGATAATTTGTAAAGCTCATTGAAGGGGAACTTGTGTTGAGTTAATTTTGTAAAATGGAAAATAAGAGAATGTGAATTATAGAAATCTGTGTAGTTAAAAATCTACAATTCTCGATTATTTTTAATTATTATGTCATTTAATTTCCAAAGCATAATGTACGCGTATTTATCGAACTTTAAATTTTATATTAGTTTTGTAGATAAATCGTTATATAACTAATTAAACTAATCTGAGAACAAAACAATGTATCATTATAATTTTTGCTAGCATAACTAATGTTTCAACATTTTTAATATTGAAATTTGAATCTCAAAAAAATTCTTCAATATTTTCTTTCGACAGAGATAAAAAAAAAAAAAAAAAAAAAAAAAAAAAAAAAAAAAAAAAAAAAAAAAAAAAAACTGTTTGATTTATGGGATATTCTATTTTCCAGTCATGAAGTCTGATAACAACTCATTGAACCAATTTTCCCTTTATGCTTTATGTGTTTGAACTAGTTTTTGAAATACCTTATAACATAAGATAGAAAAGTAGGACATGTTGTTTATCAGCAGCTGGAGATGGATAAAATTTTAAAAGCATTGAACATGAATTTTTATATTGCGCATTTAATGATGATATCTGAAGTAAGGAAATTTGAATGAATAAAAAATGTGGCAAGAAATTTTCACTTCATGGTTAGATTTTTTTAAAAAAATAACTTATATTTCATACGTATAATATAAAAGTATTTGCTGGGATTTTTCATTTTATATGACGTTTATCTTTAAAAAAAAAAAATACTGAAACATTTAAGTACATGCTACATTAAAAAAAATTATATAAACAAATTATAATACTTTTTATGTTTACAAATATATATATATATATATAATTTAGTATTGTAATATCACGTAGTGTTATAAAATTAACTATCACATACAACTTGTTTAATTAACTAAAAAATGTCAATGTATGTTAATGCATTTCATTAAAAAAATTCCTTCTTCTCACAGTAAATCATTATCATTTTTTATTTTGTAAAAAATCTTATCACGAAGATTTCACACCAGTACAAAGCTTCTTTTTATATTTAAATTGAATCATAAGCATCATTTATTACACATCATTTATTACACAGATTATCGTGAATTATGATTTATTTTAAACTATTATGGTTATATTAGGCCACCTATGTATAGCAGTGAGGCCATTTATCTTAAATGTTCAACATCAAAACATTAACTTTTATTCGAAATATTTAGGGTACGAATGACTAAAAGCGAAGTCATCTATCTACCTCAAATGCTTAAGGGGAATCTCCACTCACTTGAAAAAACACTGCGACCTTTCATTTGAGCTCATGCAAAAACCAGATGACCACTTAACTTAGTAAACACTTTTTAATTGGACCCTCCAGATGCATAAACTATAAATCGCATGTCAATGCATTCACGATCTCCAGATGTGGAGTTGTACACTGATTTTAATGCTGTAAATAAAGTTTCGATGAAACGTGCTGACTGGCACTTTGAGAAATAAACTTTTTTAATAAGATGAATCAGACTCCCACGTGGTCAGAAATTAAGAGGGACTGAAAAGTCTAAGAGGGCCCCGTGGAGGAGATGCGTTTCTGTAGCGACGGAGGGCGGTCGTTTTTGGGCCGGCCGGAGTGGGGCGAGCAAGCTCCGACAGACATTAAGCATTTTATATGTTCCTGTGAATTTTTATGTGTGCTGTGTTTTGTTGTCCTTGCGTGAATAAAAAAAGTTTAAAAATGAACGCCAGATCTTCTGAGTATATGTCTAAGTCTCAGTCTTCAATAGCTTTTTATTTTTTACTTTACAGATTGGTTTTCAGAAGAGGGACCGAATAAATTGCTCAAAGAAAGCTTTGTTTTGAAAAGTGCACACACACAGACATGCGAAGTGAATTTAAGTTAGCTTAATTATTAGCTTTATTTAGATTTTACCCACGGAAATAACAATCAAGTGGTTTTTTGAGTGAAGATTGTTTTTTCAAGAAAAGTGAACGAGTGATGAAGTCTCGCCGTTGAAGCAGCCGTCCTGATTACGAAAAGGAAAAAAAAAAAAAATGGAAGCGGGCTTACGGAATCCTTGTCCGGCGTTGGAGAAAAATTTTTGTCCCGTTCATCCCACCCCTGAAGAAGAAAGTCTCGCGGACGTCCTGTGATAAGCTGTGAGGAAGGGAAAGAGAGTTACCACGACCCAGCTGCTTGGTGATAAAAGGATTGCGGAAGAATGGAAAAAAAAAAGAAGAGAAGCTTGTTCCCAGTGGATCGGTTCGATTGAAGATACTTGCATTTTTTACAGGTTCGTAGTTCGTCGATCAGCGTGTCTTCTTGGCAGAGTATACAAATTGTGTTCAGTGTGTTCCGAGCTTATGGATATATAGTGTTTCAGTGGAACTTAGGGTCAGAAAGAGGTTGTGGTTAGTGAGCCGCTTAGGCTGAAATAGAAGTACCAAAAATTAGATTATCGTCTACTGTATCTAAAAAAGGGGGTAAGTCACAACTTAGAAATTCTGGAGTTAGTTGTCGCTGATTTTGTTGTATAGATAGATGAAAATTGTAAAAAAAAAAAAAAAACCTTATCGTATAGGTTAATTTTCGTGATTTTTTTTTAATTTAAAAATTGAAAACTTTATGCAAGTTGTTTGAAAGTGCTACTACGGAAATTGGGGAGTGAGTCGGCATTTTACATATTGCTATTGTATTATTTTTATATTTAATTGTGGTATATATTGTGGTTTTATATTGTATTTTAAAATATTATATTTATATATATACAGTGGAACCCGGTTAAGACGCGTTTCAAGGAAGTGAACAAAATTCGCGTATTAAGCGGGATCGCGTATTAAACGTGATTTGTATAATGTTGCAGGAACTGAACTTATTTACATATCTAATAGTCTAAATAAACTTTAGAGCTTTCATATAAATGTTAATGGTCAATCATTGTGTCTTTTACGTACATTTAAATTAAAATTTAATTGTATTCCACTTTAACTCATTGTTTGTTTTTATAGGACCGACTGAAATCATAATGGAAAATAAATATGGATCCCAACGTGGCTTTATTTTCGATTAATACGTTGCAACCAAAAATTAAACAACAACAATAATTTTTCTACTAGAGTAATTTTTTAAAAACAAAGATAGGAATGTTCAATTTTTTTTTCACTTTTTAAAATTATCAGTTTTTAAAATCACATTTAGTACTTTTAATAATGAGTACCATTATAATCTAACCATCTTTTTAATATAGGAAAGACAATCCTTATTAATTTTTGTGTAAAAAAATATTGTTAGCATAGCAAACAGTAAAGAAAACATAAAAAAATTATCCAACCGCAGTCGTATGAGTTTAATCTTTACGAGATTCATTTTTGTTGCCCATAATATGTATTATAAAACATAGTACTACTACAACGTACGTTTAAAACCTCACTAACAACATGCATGGTCATCTCTAACCATAATAATTTTTATGACGTAACTGCGTAAGACTGAATTCATCTCCTCAATCTCTCTACTACCGTAAAAATATGCACGAAGCTAGAGACAAAAAATGTGAGGAGGCGGAATCAAAGAAGTATTGCAGATTTTCTAATTTAGCAGGTTTTTGTTTTATTGAAATATCTTCCACTATTTCCGATTAGTAATTTTCTACTTCATTAATTTGTTGTTAAATAAAGTAAATAATATTATTCGGAAACAGTGCTTTTTTCTGAATAAAAAAAAAAAAAAAAATCCACTAAATTTGCAAAACTCGAAAAGAGAGATGGAATTTGTATCTTGACCAATGAATTCGCGTCTTAAGCGTGATTTTTTTCTCTTAAAGGACCGAAAATTTATCGCGTATTAAGCGGGATCGCGTAATAACCGTTCGCGTATTAAACGTGATATTTTTGCATTAGCCTTATAGGCGATGTTCAAGGGATCGGAAAAAATTCGCGTATTAAGCGGGAACGCGTATTAACCGTGAGCGTCTTAACCGGGTTCGACTGTATATTATTGGGGTAATATATTACATTTTATATAAAGAAATTTTTGTGTGTAAAAGAGAAAAAAAATATGGCTTTCCTTGGTAAAGGAAAGAAAGAAAATGTCATTCAACTGGTCGATGAGTTAGAAAGTTTGCGTACAGGGAACAAAAATCGTACGCAATTGAGGCATTTAGTTCTTGAGTCTGAAGGTTATGTTGAGGCGTATATACAAATGGTTTATGAGACCATACTATCGACAGCTCAAGAAGAATTAGAAAGGCAGGAGAACGCCCGGGCCCGGTTAAAGGCAATCGAACGCGAGGACGTGTTGTGCCAACAGACGTTGGGTCGCGAGGAAGCCATTCGTAAAGAAAAATTTAAGCAGGAAAAAGAATTAAAAGAACAGGAGTTGAAATTAAATTTTGAGCTAGAAAAACTAAGAATCGAGAAAGGAATTCCTCCTGCCCAGGAAAATTCAAATAATGTACATTCGTGGTCCCCTGTCCAGAATTAAAAAAAATAATCCCGTATTTTAATCCTGAGAGAACCGACGTTAGCTTATAAATGGTTTTGTTCGAACGCCAATTAACGATCCAAGCCAAACGAATTAGAATACCGAAGGAAACTTGAGTTTCCCATCTAATCGGTCTTTTGCCAGTGGATATAATTTCAATTATTGCCAGACAACCCTAAACAAAATCAAAGGATTATGATAAAATCTAAAATATCTTGCTAAAAAAATTAAATTGAACCAGGAAAGCTTTCGACAGAAATTTCTTAGCCATAAAAAATTGACCCCGTTAAATTGGCAAGATTTCGTGTTTGAGATCCGAAATTACCTAAATGAATGGTTATCGGGCTTATCGATAACTTCCTTTGAAGAATTAAAAGATCTTTTTGTAGTCGACGAAATAAAAAGTCGGGCAAAGTTTGAGGTACGCGAACATTTCATAGGCAAATAGCCACGGCTTAAGACGGAAGCAGAGATAGTTGAGTTGGTAGATGGTTATGACAGTGTCAGGGCGTCGATTAAGAAAAATTGGTAAGCGGATGACGGAAATACGCGTCCGAAATCGGAAGAAAAACCTGCAAAAACGAAGAATGAGACTCCCCTCACTAGTGAGTCAGCCCAACGCGGTACCATGAGTCGGGAGAAGGCATTCGTGAAAAGAGTAGAGCGTAGATGTGTCATTTGCAATTCAAGGAATCATTTAAGGAATTTTTGTCCGAACTGAATTTTTATTCAGGATCGAGGAATATGTACGTATATGTTGAAACGGGACCAAAAGCTAGAGTGAGCTACGTCCGAGTGGAGAGGTTAAATTCTAGATGTGTCTGGGATAAACAAAGGAAGCCCGTAGGCAAACGTAAATTACAGTCATTAATATAAATATTCTAGGCCGAAAAGTTCAAGGGATAAATGATTCGGGTACGGAATTATCCATTTTCCGAAGTGAATTAATTCCAGAGAAATACAAAACGGGTGAACAGATCGAGTTAGTTACGGCCATCGGATAAATTAAAGAGCAGACTTAGCGAAAGTTCCAGTTTCTTTGTGGAACGGGTACCAGGAAAATTCACCCAGGAAGCCGGATCGCAGGCACGCGAGGTGGAATAATTCCAAAACCAAGGAGCAACAGAAGCGCAAGATTGATGACGCTGGATTATGTAAAATGAAAAATGTGGAAAGTTTTAAAGGCGGTGAAACCGATGTGACGAATAATACGTCAGAAAATCGAGGTCAAAAAAGTAAATGCGGGTCATTCCGAATTAAAAGCTTGGGAAGATTTTGATCCAAAAAGAGTTACCGAAATGATCATAGTACAGGCGAATAAATTAGCGATTATTCCTGATGTAAATTGTGACGGAAAACAAATTTCAAAATTTCCAGTACTTGATAAACCGAGTAGCAGATTACCCGAAAACACCATTAAGCCAGCTGACTCAGTTAAAGAGAATATTTTTACTAGCGGTGTTTTGGTGAAACTCCCGGCTCGAAGGATGGAAATTCAAGCAACGAAAAGATGGTAGGACTAGCGGAATTATGTCAAATTCTCCCTTGCTGCAAACAAAAACAAAAAGAGAAATCCAGAATCTGTTTTCAATTTTTCGGGAAACAGTTTTGTTTATCAGAACTGTAAGTGGTAGAAACAGATAGATTAGAGATTAAGGTTGTTTTGTGTTGGGCGAAACAGCACCGAAAACTGGCGATATGAAGCTATTAAAATAATAAAACTTTGTAAAAAATCACCATAAAATTAAAACAAAACACAGGACGCGTTTCGAGCTAAAAACATAACAGCTCGTCATCAGCTAAGCAAAAAAAAAAATTATTTCTTCCCCTGCCTCTCCCTCTCACTTGGATTTTCATGAAGCATATTTTATTTCTAAAAATTCTGCTAATCTTGTCAATGATCTCCCATCATCTCCTTTCCTATCTCCAGCGTGGAAATTAATTTTGTAATTCCTTTCCCTTTTCTCTTGTTTCTTTTCTTTTTATTTTGTATAAAATAATAATAATAATAATAATAATAATAATAATAATAATAATTTGGATTTTTTTCTTGTTCTTTTATAGTTCTTTATTTATTATTTTTATTTATATTTTTAATTTACTTCTTTTATTTTTATTTTTTCTTTTATTTCAATTTTTTCCATTTCATTTTCTCTTCTACCTTTTTTCAACACATTTCCCTTTTGCATATCCCTCTATCAGGTAGCGCCATCTGTCGCATTCTTCGCAACATTCTTTATCTTCAGTTCATTTTTGAACTTGTTCGTTTACGGACACGTGTTTGCTTAGCTGATGACGAGCTGTTATGTTTTTAGCTCGAAACGCGTCCTGTGTTTTGTTTTAATTTTATGGTGATTTTTTACAAAGTTTTATTATTTTAATTGTTTTGTGTTGTTTTGCTAAAAGTGAATTGTATATTATGTTATTTTGTTTTATAGTGTATGAATATGTGTTTTATCTAAAAGTGAATTATAAACAAAATTATATAAACTATTCATGGTATGAAACTTAAAAAGTAAAAAGTGAAATCATTTAATACATTAAAAAGAAAAGTTAATTGAGGTTAATTGTTTTTATGAAAGACTATCAATTTATTATTAAGAAAAAAGAAAGATTCAAAAATGTAACTTTTCTTGGAAGTATGAACATTAGAAGTTATAAATAAGGTTTTGATTTTTTTTTTTTTTTTCTGATAGCAAGAATTAAAAAAAAAATAAGTTGAGAAAATTAATAAGTTTGAAATTTAGAAATTGTATTTTGGATTAGAACTTGTATCTTGAGTTAGCAACAGTTAGAGACAGTTAGAATACAGTTAGAACATACATTTTGGTTCTTAATGTCAATATTGTTAATATTATTTTTTTTAATTACTTTAAACTGAAAAAAAACTATTGTTTTAAACAAGTAAGGGTTAAGAAGAACCTCATGATAAAAAGACCTGAAAATTTTAGTTACTGATTTATGTTAAAAAGCTTTTAAATCATTTAGTGAAGGATTGAATTGTTATATGTCTGTGTAGAATACAAATATTATATTATTATTAAAAATAGTTAAAGTGTGTTAGTTTTATTATTGTACTAAAAATCTTTCTTAAGTAACTTATCCATATATAAAAATTATTGTTTTCTATACGTATAAACGTGTGAAAGCGAACTCTTATTGGAAGTACCTGTGATGTTTAAAATGTTTGCCTATTCTGATTATGTTAAAAGTAAGTCCTTTAATGAAGGTACTGGTTTGTTATAATTGTTGGAGGGACTATATCTTAGCATTATTATATAACTATGTGCAATTGTATTGTGTGTATTGTGTTTATTGTATATAATGCCGAATCCCTCCCATGGTAACGGAGTACTTTCAGATAGAAATGTTTTTGATTTTTTTTTTTTTTTTTTTTTTTTTTTTGGATTTGGTTGCATTGTTAGTGGATAACATTAACTCCTGGATTGAATTGTGATTTTGCACCATAGTTTCCCTTACATAGTTTTCCTTTACAAATGTTTCCCTTAAGGAAAATTTTTTATATGGGGCATGGAGCAGCTGTGACGTTTCATCTGAGCTCATGCAAAAACCAGATGACCACTTAACTTAGTAAACACTTTTTAATTGGGCCCTCCAGATGCCTAAACTATAAATCGCATGTCAATGCATTCACGATCTCCAGATGTGGAGTTGTAAACTGATTTTAATGATGTAAATAAAGTCTCGGTGAAAAGTGCTGACTGGCACTTGGAGAAATAAACTTTTTTAATAAGATGAATCAGACTCCCACGTGGTCAGAAATTAAGACGGACTAAAAAGTCGAAGAGGGCCCGTGGAAGAGATTCGTTTCTGTAGCGACGGAGGACGGTCGTTTTCGGGCCGACCAGAGTGGGTCGAGCAGGCTCCGACAGACTTTAAGTTTTTTATATGTTCCTGTGATTTTTTTTTATGTGTGCTGTGTTGTGTTGTCCTAACGTGAATAAAAAAAAAAGTTTAAAAATGAACGCCAGTTCTTCTGAGTATACGTCTAAGTCTCAGTCTTCGATAGCTTTTGATTTTTCACGTTACAACCCGCTCCGTAATGTTAAACGCATGAGCTTGTTGATTTCGAATTTCTTGCTTAAAATTGAATAATTTAAATGATTTTTTGCATAGGATAGCCGAGGTCGATCCCTAATATGCCTATGTTTTGATTTTGTTTGCAGATTTTTTTAAAGGTACTTTCACTTTCCCAAGCGGTTCCGAAAGTGAAAGTATCTTTATGAAAAAAATCAGCAACCAAAATCACAAAAGTAAAAAAAAAAAAAAAAAAACGGCCGTATTAGGAATCGACTTCAGCTATCCTATTAAAAAAAATCGTTTAAAAATATTCAAATTTATACGAAAAATTCGAAAATAGCCTGTCCATAGATTTAACATTACCGAGCCGATGTTCTCAAGTGAGTGAAGAGTTCCCTTAACCCCATGAGGGGCGGTGAGATAAAATATATCACACCTAATTTAAACAAGATTCTCACCAGAAAATTGTAATTAAATTTTATATTTTTAACTTTGGATGAAAATCGCTGAAAATTGCTTTTCTTTATTTAAAAATATAATTTTCGATTATTCCGGTGAGAATTTAATATTTAGAGACATTTTTGCTTCCCCTCAAAGGGTTAACATCAAAATTATTAACTAATATTGAAATTAGCCACATTTTGGATATTAGTTTTCTGACTCAACAACTCCGGTAATTTTTTTTCACTCGGATGTTAGAATAAGTCCTTTTATACAAGTAAAAAATAAAAATAAACATTTAGAACATAAAAAAATAAATTGACTAAAAGGTGTTTTTTATACATCTATACTGAACAGAAAACTAAATACTTTCTAATGCAAAATTATAAAGTATTTTATAAACGTATTTACTCTTGTAAAGAATCTATTTTAAAACCCCTCTAGCCTTTTTAATTTTACAAAATTTACAAAAATTATTTTCGCAATAACAATGCGAAACGGCTCAAATGATAAACAAATCTTTGGCTACTATTGAAAATTTAAATCAGTATCACAGTCTGTTGAGAATTCTATGATGAATTTATATTAATATTAATGTGTTGGGAAATAGCTGCAATAAATAAAATCGTATTTTAAAGGTCACTGTATAAGCAGCATATACTTTTGGGTATGTTGTAGATATGCAACATGGTGATGTAAAACGGTAAGGTATAATTTTTACTAATCGCTATTTTACTCCTATAAATCGTTATTTTTTTATTGCTGCAGAATCAGAACTCATGTACGGTAACAGTACATTAATATTGTAGTCATTTTCTTATCAATTTATTATTTTTTAACTGTTGTAGTTTGGTATAAAGTTGCCTCTGCATGTATAAATAATCACCAAGATCACTTATTGCTGCATTTAATTTTATAGTAATTTACAATCAAATTTAAAACACTTTCTATTTTTTTCATGTTTTAAAAACAACTACAGTAGAACGCCGATTATCACAACTCCAATTAACCGAACTTCCCATTATCCGAACAGCCTATTTCTCTCAAAAAGTTTTTTAACAGAACTCTTCCATTTATCGGAACAGCCTATTTTTCTCATTTTTTTTTCTTTTTTAAATGATGATGAGATTGTGGATGAGATCTAACAGGAAAAATAAATTGAAGAAATGAAAACGAATGCTCTGAAAAGGATCCAGGTCCATCACATAATGAAGTATTTGAATGTTTGGAAACAGCTATTAAATGGCTCGAACGCCAGAAGAACTCCGATCCTATTCAACTAACGTATTTAAGAAGAATTCGAGATATGGCAGAACTGGAAAGAACGTCTTCTTTGAAGCGATTAACAATCGAAAGCTTTTTTGCTTAAATTATGATCTCTGGAGTTCAGAAAATGATAAAAAGATAAAAATAAAATTTTAAATGATAGAAAAATAAGCAAACAAAAAATAAAAACAGTTTTTAAACACGTTAGCACTAACTGGTGCTATCAGTCCTAAGCCTGGATAAAGTGTGAAGGTTTTAGTGTAGTCAGGAATTGCCCATAAATTGTCTGTGCGTTTATCCGAACTTTTGCTTATCCAAACTATGGTCGGTCCCGACTTGTTCGGATAATTGGTGTTCTACTGTATTTATAAACTTAAAATTCATAATTAATTATAACATTCATCCATATTTCGCACGCACATTTATATAAAAAACGCCATCTTTAGTTAAAATTAAAAAAAAATTACCTTTAAAAAATTGGAAAACGAAATGTGTACAGTAGAATTCCGCTAATCCGAACTAGTCGGGACAGGTGACAATTCGGATTACCTGAAATTCTGATAAAAATGAAAGAGAAAATGATGCTTGCTATAAAAAATGTAAGCTGTAAGTATTCAGTAGTATAATATGCATTATGTAATCCGACATTCTGAGGTCCGGCATGTTGCATAATCCGGCACAACTTTGGAAACAAATATAGTGTCCCTGTTTAATTACTCCCGGTGTTTATAATAATCCAATGGAACTTCCGAATGAGGAATTATGCAACAACACAATACAAGCGGTTCAAAATCGCGATTCTATAAATTGCTCAATCACCACGTCGACGATGGGTAAAGAAAAAAAAAACATTTCCCTAGATAATTTGCGATATCAAACTGTTGAAAGGAAAAATAAATTTTTATCATCTGAATTAAATACTTTTTGCATTTTAGAAATGAATTTTATAGTGATCGGCAAACAAATAGATATTCGTGATTTTTTTAAAGATGGTTTCTACTAGTAGGCCAACAATGCACGTTGCACGTTTTAATTTTATATTCATGTACATATGTTCTCTTTTACATTATTGATTATTTTTTTATTTATTTTTATTTATTTATTTATTTATTTATTTATTTATTAAATCTGTTAAAGTATAATTTTCGAAAATAAAATCGGTTCGAATTAACCGGAATTTCGGGTTAGCAGGGTTCTACTATATTTAAATTTTGCCTATCAGTGAAATTTATATAAATCTGTATAATTATGGAGATTGAAATTGAGGATTCAAATATAAATATGTTATACACTTTATTTTAATTTAATATTATTAAAGCTTCTGCACGTACATTTATATAAAAAAACGCCAACTTTATTTAAGCTTTCACAATTTAAACTTCAAAAATTTAAAAACTGAGCATTTGGATTCTGCCTATCAATGTGGTAAAATTCATATATATCGATAAAATTATGAAGCCGCAAATTCACGACTGAAATACAAAACTACCGCGTACTTATTTTTTTAATTCAATATAATTAATGCGTCTAAACGTACATTTATATAAAAACCGCCCTCTTTAGTTAAAATTTCACGAATTGCCTTTCAAAATTGAATATTTGGATTATCGCTATAAATGTGGTGAAATTTATAGACATCAGTAAAAATTATGAAGACTGAAATTCACAATTGAAACGCAAAATTGTCATATACTAAAAAAAATAATAATAAAAATTAAAAACTGCAATCGGAATAACTTTTCAAAAAATATTTATTTATCTCAGTAAACATGATATTCATTTGCTAGTTCATTAAACTGGTAAAGGAAGCTAATAAATAAATTCAATTCACGAAAAAGAACTACAAATAAAACTACAAAAAGAACTAAAAAGAAAAGCTGCTGACATTGTTTCTTTGGGTAATTCTTCTCCTTTAAACAGATAAACATAATCACTTTATCAGAAGTAATGTGGTTTTGCGGAAATAAGTAACTTCATTTGGCATTCTTAGTAAATTAGCTAATTAATTCGTTTTTTATAAAAGGTGATTGACAGTTTTTAAAAAAATTTCATATCAATTATTATCTTAATTTAACTTTCTAATTAAAACATACATGTGCAACATAAGAATACTGAATTCTTCTAAAACATTGTCTATATGAAAAACAAATATTACAGATTTCTCTTATTTTAAAAAATGAAATAGAAATAATTTGTAACTGAATATTCAATTTGACGGGGAAGCTTTATTTATTTATTTATTTTTATACAGTCGAAAATATGAAAAAGAGTTAGAAACCTGAAGAACGGTAAACACGGTAAACTTTGATCAACGATAACAACATTTTATATTTTTTATTTTTATGCCAGAAAAAAAAATCTTAACATATTTTTTAATAGTAATGGCTTACGTTTGTAAAAAAATTTAAAATTAAAGAACTGGAATTTTGCTTATCGAAATAGAAAATAGGGTAAATTTACATTCAAAATGAATAATTCTTGCTACTTTTGTAAAATTACTAATATCCGAATTTTCCTTTTAACTGTTTAAGATAATAAGAATTTAAAATGATAATTCGGTATAAAAATAAAAATTAAGCATAGTGAGAATTATTCTCAATTAATTTATATCCAATTTTCTGGCAAATATTATATAATAAATAAACTTTGTAATAAAATAAAAATTATAAATATGATGAAGTTTAGAATCAAAAGAAAATACAAATAAAAAGAAAGAAAGCAGATTGTCAAGGAGAAAAATAGTATTTGAGGAGGAAATATTTATATTTAAATTTGTCTAAATTATTATAATTTTTTTAAGAAACATATATGCAAAAAAAAAAAAAAAAAATGATTCTCAATTAGAAATTAAGAGAATAATACTGCAATTTAAGCATTATCTCATTAAACAAAATATCGGTAAAATAAATTGGAAATTAGGAAATTAAATTATAAAGTCTGAAATCGAGAATAGCCTAAGCTTTCAGTAAGTAGGTTGGAATTCCCGATAAAAGATTATTACCCTGTCAGGTTTTATGAATTTTCATATAATAGTTTAAATATGTATTAATTATCAACTAAAAGAAACATTGAGTAAAAGAGTTAATAAAAAAATTTAGATAGCATAAGTTTTATGCTACATCGTACGAAATAAAGTAGCTTTATATTTAAAAATTAAACAAAAACATGAAATAAAAAGAATGCATTTCATATTCACAAGCTTTTACATAAAAAAGTAAAAACAAATATGTGTTAATTTAAAAAAAAAAAAAAAAAAAAAAAAAAAAAAAACAATCAATCAATCAATCAATTTAATATTTCCCTAAAAGCAGTGAAGCACTGATAATTTCTTTTAAAACATAAGATTTCATAAGTACAGAACTTGTGTGAAAATATAAATTATTTAAAACAACGTTTAAACACACAATAAAACAACATATTTGACCATACGTATACGTTTCGTGAGTACTAGGACTCACATCCTCAGTGTAAAAATTTTAAAAGCTCTAAAAACAATATCCCCCCAACTGCATGTACGGTGAAAAAAACCCAAATGTCAAAACATAATACCAAAAGACCATCAAGTTCTAACAGCCAATGAAATTAATGCGGAAGTGAAGAGTCGTGACACAACAAATCCATCCAGAAAGTTGAGATGTATGGTGTACTAGATAAATCATTAACCAAGGAGTCTTTAAATTTATGGATATGAATAGCCTCATAAAAGTCTAAATCCAGAGGAGTAATACATTTCTTGATAATGGTAGCTGAGTCAAAATTAAAATTATGTCCCTCCCCCCAGCAATGAGAGGCGATAGAGGATTTCTGTAATTCTTTTTTCTTTACATAGTTTCTGTGTTCATTGATTCTGTAACGGAGTTTTCGCTTAGTTTGTCCAATGTAGGACAAACCACATTGGCATTGAATGTTGTAAATGCCCCAATAATTATGTGGAGGAATTTGGTCCTTAAGTTGCGAAAAAGATAATTTATTAACCGGTTTAAAAACCACATTAAAATCATAATGTCTTATGATATTAGCCATCTTAAAGCTAATGCTATTATAAAATGGTAAAATGATAAGATTGGAAATGGAAACCGTAGTAACAGGAGAATCAAGATTATTAACATATTTATTAAGACTATGAGAAATTAAATTATTGATATAAGACAAACTAAAACCTCGATCAATAGCCACAGATCTAATGTAATTTAATTCTGTAATAAGTGAATTATTATCTGAACAAATTAAGCGAGCTCTATTAATCAAAAAATGAAAAGCCGAAGCTTTTTGGGAAGGGGGGTGACATGAATTGAAATGGGGGGGGGGAGTGTGACAGCAAAAGGTTTACGGTAAACGCAAGTGTCAAAGGTATTAGGCTGACGTGTAACCAACACATCCAGAAATGGCAATCTATTATCTATTTCAACTTCATAAGTGAATTGAATGACTGAATCTATTGAGTTTAAAATCGTTAATATATTGTCAACAGAAAATAGAGAAAAGTCCAAGAGTGCAAAAGAATCGTCTACATATCTACAATAAAATGGGAAGTTGATAAGGTTAAACATTTTAACCTCAAAGTAATGCATATATAAATCTGCTAAAAAAGGGCTAAGGGGATTACCCATTGCTAAACCATCTGTCATAGAATAATATTGATTAGAAATTTGAAATGAATTTTGTTTTAAACAAGTTCTGAATAACTCAATAATGTGATTGATTTCATAATCTGTGTAATGAAATTCTTTTAATCTAATAGTGAGACTTTGTAGTGCACCTTGAACTGGAACATGGGTAAACAGAGAAGTAACATCAAATGAAACCATGCGTAAAGAGGGGGAGGGGGGGAAGTTTTTAATCCGATTAACAAAAGAACTAGAATTCTTAATCGTGTACATATTAGAATTTGAAAGGAATGAAAAGCGTTTCACTAAATATTTAGCAAGAGGGTATGAAGCAGTACCGATATTGGATACGATAGGCCGGAGGGGAACACCAATTTTATGAACTTTAGGTAGAGCGTAAAAGCGACTGCAGTTAGCAATTGACGGAATTAATGACATTTTAATACTGTCATCAATACAGGGAGAGGTTTTTATAAGTTTTCTGGTGCTTGTTAAATCACTGTCAGAAGGATCCCGATTTAATTTAATGTATGGGCCGGATTGTAAAAGATTTTGCACTTTATCCAAATAAGCTGTTTTATCCTGTACCACTATTTGACCTCCCTTATCAGCTTTAGAGATAACAATGTCATCATTAGATTTTATAGAGGATAAAGCTTCTTTAAGATCCTTTGTTATGTTTGGTTTGAAATTCTTAGAATTGTGATCAACTGTGTTTTTCCCTAGTTCTCAAAAGGATTCCATTAGAGTTCTCATTAAAAACACAGTTGATCACAATTCTAAGAATTTCAAACCAAACATAACAAAGGATCTTAAAGAAGCTTTATCCTCTATAAAATCTAATGATGACATTGTTATCTCTAAAGCTGATAAGGGAGGTCAAATAGTGGTACAGGATAAAACAGCTTATTTGGATAAAGTGCAAAATCTTTTACAATCCGGCCCATACATTAAATTAAATCGGGATCCTTCTGACAGTGATTTAACAAGCACCAGAAAACTTATAAAAACCTCTCCCTGTATTGATGACAGTATTAAAATGTCATTAATTCCGTCAATTGCTAACTGCAGTCGCTTTTACGCTCTACCTAAAGTTCATAAAATTGGTGTTCCCCTCCGGCCTATCGTATCCAATATCGGTACTGCTTCATACCCTCTTGCTAAATATTTAGTGAAACGCTTTTCATTCCTTTCAAATTCTAATATGTACACGATTAAGAATTCTAGTTCTTTTGTTAATCGGATTAAAAACTTCCCCCCCTCCCCCTCTTTACGCATGGTTTCATTTGATGTTACTTCTCTGTTTACCCATGTTCCAGTTCAAGGTGCACTACAAAGTCTCACTATTAGATTAAAAGAATTTCATTACACAGATTATGAAATCAATCACATTATTGAGTTATTCAGAACTTGTTTAAAACAAAATTCATTTCAAATTTCTAATCAATATTATTCTATGACAGATGGTTTAGCAATGGGTAATCCCCTTAGCCCTTTTTTAGCAGATTTATATATGCATTACTTTGAGGTTAAAATGTTTAACCTTATCAACTTCCCATTTTATTGTAGATATGTAGACGATTCTTTTGCACTCTTGGACCTTTCTCTATTTTCTGTTGACAATATATTAACGATTTTAAACTCAATAGATTCAGTCATTCAATTCACTTATGAAGTTGAAATAGATAATAGATTGCCATTTCTGGATGTGTTGGTTACACGTCAGCCTAATACCTTTGACACTTGCGTTTACCGTAAACCTTTTGCTGTCACACTCCCCCCCCCATTTCAATTCATGTCACCCCCCTTCCCAAAAAGCTTCGGCTTTTCATTTTTTGATTAATAGAGCTCGCTTAATTTGTTCAGATAATAATTCACTTATTACAGAATTAAATTACATTAGATCTGTGGCTATTGATCGAGGTTTTAGTTTGTCTTATATCAATAATTTAATTTCTCATAGTCTTAATAAATATGTTAATAATCTTGATTCTCCTGTTACTACGGTTTCCATTTCCAATCTTATCATTTTACCATTTTATAATAGCATTAGCTTTAATATGGCTAATATCATAAGACATTATGATTTTAATGTGGTTTTTAAACCGGTTAATAAATTATCTTTTTCGCAACTTAAGGACCAAATTCCTCCACATAATTATTGGGGCATTTACAACATTCAATGCCAATGTGGTTTGTCCTACATTGGACAAACTAAGCGAAAACTCCGTTACAGAATCAATGAACACAGAAACTATGTAAAGAAAAAAGAATTACAGAAATCCTCTATCGCCTCTCATTGCTGGGGGGAGGGACATAATTTTAATTTTGACTCAGCTACCATTATCAAGAAATGTATTACTCCTCTGGATTTAGACTTTTATGAGGCTATTCATATCCATAAATTTAAAGACTCCTTGGTTAATGATTTATCTAGTACACCATACATCTCAACTTTCTGGATGGATTTGTTGTGTCACGACTCTTCACTTCCGCATTAATTTCATTGGCTGTTAGAACTTGATGGTCTTTTGGTATTATGTTTTGACATTTGGGTTTTTTTCACCGTACATGCAGTTGGGGGGATATTGTTTTTAGAGCTTTTAAAATTTTTACACTGAGGATGTGAGTCCTAGTACTCACGAAACGTATACGTATGGTCAAATATGTTGTTTTATTGTGTGTTTAAACGTTGTTTTAAATAATTTATAAGATTTCAATTAGAAATGTTTTATTATTATACAACTGTGGTGCGACCCGCCTAACATCACAGACATACGTTTGCGGTCCGCTAGAAAAAGACGTTTAGACTCCCTTCGATTATTTATTAGTGTCATACTTAAAATGCTTCTGGCAACATGTGCTATCTCTTTTTAGCTCACAGGCTATCAAAGCCTGAGAGCTAATGTGCCCGCCCGTTCTGTATGTATGTATGTATGTATGTATGTATGTATGTATGTATGTATGTACGTACGTACGTATGTACGTAACGCGATAACTCTTGATAGAAACATCCGATTTGCTTCAAAATTTTTCCCTAAGTTCATTGTGATAAGGCGCTTCCCTGATTAGTTTTGAGAGTTCATTGGTTAAGGATAAAGGGAAAAAACGGGGTTAGTCCACCGCCCCCCCTTAATTCAGAAAAATGGGTTTTTCATGCAGAATCATTCGATTTGCTTTGAATTTGGTATACCGGTTTATTATGTTAAGGAACATCCCTGATTAGTTTTGGGGATTCATTGGTTAAGGATAAAGGGGGAAAAGGGGGGGTTAGTCCCCCCCCCCTTAATTCAGAAAAATGGGTTTTTCATGCAGATTCATTTAATTTGCTCCGAATTTGGTATACCGGTTTATTATGTTAAGGAACATCCCTGATTAGTTTTGGGAGTTCATTGGTTAAGGATAAAGGGGGAAAAACGGGGTTAGTCACCCCCCACCCCCCTTAATTCAGAAAAATGGGTTTTTCATGCAGAATCATTCGATTTGCTCCGAATTTGGTATACCGGTTTATTATGTTAAGGAACATCCCTGATTAGTTTTGGGGGTTCATTGGTTAAGGATAAAGGGGGAAAAACGGGGTTAGTCCACCCCCCCCCCCTTAATTCAGAAAAATGGGTTTTTCATGCAGAATCATTTAATTTGCTCCGAATTTGGTATACCGGTTTATTATGTTAAGGAACATCCCTGATTAGTTTTGGGAGTTCATTGGTTAAGGATAAAGGGGGAAAAACGGGGTTAGTCCACCCCCCCCCCCCTTAATTAAAAAAAATGGGTTTTTCATGCAGAATCATTCGATTTGCTCCGAATTTGGTATACCGGTTTATTATGTTAAGGAACATCCCTGATTAGTTTTGGAGGTTCATTAGTTAAGAATAAAGTGGGGAAAGGGGGCTAGTGCACCCCTTTTAATCCAGATAAATGGGTATTTCATGCAGAATGATTCGAATTGCTCCGAATTTGGTATACCGGTTTATTATGTTAAGGAAGTTCCCTGATTAATTTTGGGGGTTCATTGGTTAAGAATAAAGGGGGAAAATTGGGGCTAGTCCACCTCCTTAATTCAGATAATCGGGTTTTTCATGCAGACTGATTTGATTTGCTCCGAATTTAGTATACCGGTTTATTATGTTAAGGAACTTCCCTGATTAGTTTTGGGGGTTCATTAGTTAAGAATAAAGGAAGGGAAAGGGGGCTAGTCCACCTTTTTTAATTCAGATAAATGGGTATTTCATGCAGAATGATTCGATTTGCTCCGAAGTTGGTATACCGGTTTATTATGTTAAGGAACTTCCCTGATTCGTTTTGGCGATTCATTGGTTAAAGATAAAGGGGGCTAGTCCACCCCCTTAATTTAGATAAATGTTCTTTTTGCAGGATTATTCGATTTGCTCCAAATTTGGTATACCGGTTTATTATGATAAGGGGCTTCCCTGATTAGATTTGGAGGTTCACTGGTTAAGTATAAAGGGGGAAACGGTGGCTAATTCCCCTTCACTTATTTTTTTGAGGGGCATTATTCTTTAAAATAAGTGTATAATATACAATTAGTGTTGTTATGTAATAACATCCTTTCCAATTAAAATTAATTTAAAAAGTTATTTTAAAATATTTAAATTAAATCAAAAAACTTCTTTACTTTCAAATTTTAAATTCTACCTTTAAATATTCATTAATTTTCGTTAAGTTCGTTTTTCAGTTAAATTTCACTTAAAAACAATTTAATTTAATCGCCATAAAAGATCGTCAAAAATTATCAATAATAAAATAATAAATCTTAAAATTAATACTTTCTACCCTAATAGAATATTTTTATAATAATTTTCAAATCTAAAATTTATCACTTAACTTTATTTTATTCAAACACTTTTATTACTCTGTGTGGCATCGTCGATTTTAAATCAGCCAATCAACGACGTCCGTTCCTAACAGCGGGTTCGTTGATAGCGTCATCTCGCTCTCTTGGGCTTTGGACGGCGACGTGCCAAGAAGGGCATGGAGCTGCTCCGCAAAATTCTTCCTTTTTTACCGTTGGATTAAACAGATCCTTTGGTTCTTTTGTTTCTCATGATTTTGCCTTTAAAAGGAAATATCCTAATCAAAAGGGTGCTATAAAGTTAATGTCTACGAATTAGTGATTATCGGAAACTTCGTAATAACGTTGAAGATAGCGGTGTCAAACCGTTACAGAAGAGTTACAATCAAATTTTTTGGAGTCACGGAATTTAAGTGAAAGAAAATTCCCACTTAGAAAAATTATAGTGGAGAGAAAAATAAATGTGTTACAAGAAGCATACTGGATAATGGTATTGGGATTTAATAGTTTCCTGAATATTTTACAAGATGTTGGTATGTAATCTTCATTCTTATACTAACTCTACGTAATTATGGATAAACGCCCTTTCCATTACAATTAATTTTTTTTTGTCATCGTAAGGCTAATAAACTGATGATCTATCTTTCTTAAATTATGCTGGATGACAACAAAAAATACAGTGATCCAAAGACTGCAATTTGACTTTGAACTTATTTTCAGAATAATGGACTCAACTACGAATCCCGATGCTTCAAAATTCGTAAATAATGATTAACTTGTTCAAACAAATTTAATTAATTGATCTCAGAAAAGTAAATGTTAATTAATCCATATTGATAAATAAGTATCAATGTTATTCTAAAAAAAAGGTAAAAATGTATGTCATGAATGAGTGATTTATTAATATTTGTATGATAAGTGTGCACTTCTCTCCCCCCCCTTTCCCCCATTCAATAAATATAATATTTTAATAAAGGAAATTGTTTATTTAAATATATTTGTGTATTTTCCTGTGTTTCGATTTATGTGTCTCTTAATATTATCGTGAAGTGCCAAATTAATTTATTGCAATGAAATATTATAGAATTATTAAATATAAACATTTAAAGGTAAATATTTAACACTTGGCACAATTTAAATATGTTCAACATATACAATTTTCAAGCAAGAAATATTTTCATAGTTCAGGTGAGTCTAAAGTTTATTATTTATATTTTACCATGAAGTTACCAAGTTTTATTTATTTACATCTCTCACATGCAATGATCATTAACCACTAACGATCATCACTCGGCCATTATTAACAGTAAACTTTCTTTTTCTCTTTTCTAATTCTTATTAAAAATCACACAATATATTTTACTCCCAATTTTAATTAATTTAAATTCCTTTTCTCTATTCCTCTTATTTTATTTTATTTTTTTTCTACCTAACAAGTGTGAATAGCCTGTGAGCTCAATGCCATCAGTTTAGCTGGGCACTTTTCTTTTTTATTGAAATTTGCAGCATTATGATTGAACTGACTTGTTTAACTTGTACAAGAGGTACATGATATCTTCAATCAATTTTATTTTGATCTCTTGTTTTTATAGCATATTTTTTCTTGCTGTAACAGCTCAAGTATTGCATTTTTTAGCTTGTTATGGCTCATGCAATGATGAAATCATACACTTTTTTTTTGTGGAATTTACAGTAATTTGGGCCTGACGATCCTACCTTGATTCTATATATATCTTGTATATATATATATATATATATATATATTCAAATATTTTTTTTTTTGCATATTTCTATGATATTCAGTATCTTAAAGCTTTTTCAATTCCTTATTTCACTTGTAATTATAATATTTTGGATTTTTTTTTTTTTTTTTTTTTTTTTATGATAAAACTTTATCTTTGCTTTTCAATTTGCATTCGTAAGTGATCTTTTGCGTCGTTTTATAATGTATATATATCTATATATGTTAGGTTATTCTAACATTGGAAGATTTGGCTGTAATGATACTAGTAGTGGATCACGTCTAGCAGTAATACAGTAGTGTAAGTTGTCAGAACAGGTTAAGTCGATCCTTTCGACAAATATAACGAAAACTGGAAATGCTGTCGTGTTAAAGGTTACGACATTGAGGTTATATGGTGATTCGAAAGTGGAGTCAACTTCGATACGATAGTAATTGAATAAACAATCTTGAAGTCCTGCATTAGGATAAGCTGAAAAAGAACGTTTCTGTAGTAATCAACATGGTTATTCGAATGTTGTTGCAGTCAACGAGCGAAGGCCATGGAACGCATTTATCCAGTGAAGGTTTCTCCATAATAAATGAGACAATACATAAAATGAACTCAGGATTTTATATTAACATCTTTCGGTGGCGCAGTTTCCACCGAGATATTTAGCCATCGCTTCATAGCAGTAATTTAGGGATAGGCAAAGTTGAAGATAATAGAAAATACCGGACGGTGACCAGGGGGTGGTATGACAAGTGTAAATACGACCAAAATCTGAGGGAACACTGCGAGCATTGGTTTTGGTTCGCCTAGCGTAGTAATACAAATATGACATAGGTCGCGCTCTCAACCAATTAATAATTAAGGATACGACGCCATGGAAAATGTGCTTGACCTTGATTTCACCTTTTACAATTTGAAGGTAAAAAGTAAAACCCCGGAATAAGAGCGGGAAAGTAAATTCTCGTAAGGGAAAAAATGGCTGCTAAAAAAACGTTCTACAAGAAAAAGATCAGAAGTGGAATATTTAATTTAAGAATACTAAAAACGTAATATCTAATTAAATTAGACAAGCGAGACATTAAATTAAAGGGAATTCAACATAATTAAAGATAGTGATTATTTAAGAATAAGGATTTAGAATAAGATAGGGAAATCGCGGAATTAGATCTAATAATGTAACACACACACACACACACACACACACATATATATATATATATATATATATATATATATGGGGCATTCTCACAATCTTTTGACTTTTGGGAAAAAAAATCTGGCGAAATTAAACTTGCTAAAATAACATTTTAATCTGATAGGCGAATGCCTTAATGAATCAAAATAAAGAAAAAATGGTAGCAGCGAAAAAAAATGTTATTTAACTGAGGTTTAGGTTAAACTTGCGAGTTTAATTTTCCTTAACATTTTACACCTATAATTTTTTATTTTCTTCTAAATTTTTACTTATAATGAATTTGAATAGTACCCACAGGACATTCAAATAAGTAATAATACAAATGTAGTACTTTTAATACAGAAAGTTTGTATAACATTGTCTTAAAGGGATGTTATAGAAGGGACGGTAAGGTAAAAAAAGGGACGAAATGGTAAAAAAAAGGACGAAATGGTAAAAAAGAGACGGTAAGGATGGAACGGTAAGGAAAATTACCACCTATGTTTATGAAAATCATGTAAAGACTAAGTGATAGCCACAATATTCATTAATTTTTCGAAACAGTTGTTAACATTGGATTAAATTATTATTATTATTTTTTTTTTTAATTTACCTCTAAAAGTGCAGGAATAAACCTTGGGAACGGTAAAACTACCAATAAAGCCACGGTGCTTGCAATTGATATTTAAATGATATTCTGCAGTAAATTTCCTCTGAAAGAATTTTAGATATTCTTTCTCTAGCATACTTCTGATGAGCAAAAACTTGAAAAAAATTATGTCGTAGCATCTGAAATGATTTTCTGTATAATTTTAGAAGAGGGATGGTAAAAAATCTAAAACCCAGGGTCAGTGTTCAAAAAATAATATCAACCCTAAAAATGTGTGCAGGTTAAATTTTAGCTACATATTTATATAAAACAATAGTTCTAGTTTCAGAAAAAAATTACATCGAATTATTTTTATTGAAACAATTTTATCCAGACAGCTCCAAACTTAAAAATCAGCATCAGGGACACGGGACGGTAGATGAGTTTTCCATGTGTTTGGACCCCCAGTATCGTCCAAAACTTATTTATCTCGTTAATATTGTTGTGCAATCATGCAATGGGATGTTCTCAAGTATATGAAATGAAAAAAAACACAAAAAAATGTATTAAATATAAAATTATTATTCAGGGACATAAAAGTTAAAAGATTGTGAGAATGCCCCATATATAATTTCTACTCTGTAGTTATCTGATACATCTTCATAGGAAATTCCATTAAAAGTTGCACTAATATCATCGCAGATATTCACATAATGATTCAATAAATAAATCTTAACAAATAATGTTATAGCAGCTATTGTATTAACAATTTTATCTGTTAAATTTATTTCCTTGATGCTCTTGTGCTCATTTTTACTTTCTTCTATCTTCAATAGAAGAAAGTATTGTAATCGAAATTTTTTTCGACTTCCGGTTTTGGACGGATTTACATGTTTTAGGGGGTCAGAGATCCCAAAAACATGTTTATAGAAAATGTCTGTCTGTCCGTGTGTCCGTCTGTCCATGTGTCCGTCTGTCTGTCGCCATTGTATCATCAAAAAGTGTATGAAGTTATGCATACAATTGAACCAAATTTTTATTTTAAGTTTTTGGCTATGACAAGCAGATTCTCCCTGAATTGTGAAAAAATTCACCGGTAGGGGGCGCTATAATAGCTATTTTTGTGCGATTTTGAATATTGTACCATCCAAAAGTATATGAAGTTATGCATAGAATTGAACCAAATTTTTATTTTAAGCTTTTGGATATTGCAGGTAGGTCCTCCCTGAATTTGAAAAAAAACTCGCCGGTAGGGGGCGCTGTAACAGCGTTTTTTGTGCGATTTTGAATATTGTACCATCCAAAAGTGTATGGAGTTACGCATAGAATTGAACCTAATTTTTATTTAAGTTTTTGGCTTTGGCAAGCAGATCCTTCCTGAATTTGGAAAACATTCGCCGGTAGGGGCGCTGTAACAGCGATTTTTGTGCGATTTTGAATATTGTACCATCCAAAAGTGTATGAAGTTATGCATAGAATTGAACCAAATTTTTATTTTAAGTTTATGGCTATGACAAGCAGGTTCTCCCTGAATTTGGAAAATATTCGCCGCTAGGGGGCGCTGTAATAGCGATTTTGCATATTGTACCATCGAAAAGTGTATGAAGTTATGCATAGAATTGAACCAAATTTTTATTTTAAGTTCTTGGCTATGGCAAGCAGGTCCTTCCTTAATTTGGAAAAAAATTGCCGGTAGGGCGCGCTTTAATAGCGATTTTTATGCCATTTTGAATATTGTACCATCGAAAAGTGTATGAATTTATGCATAGAATTGAGCCAATTTTTTTGTGTTTCTTTTTGGTCATGGCATGAATGTCCTCCCTGAATTTGGAAAAATTCCGCTGGAAGGGGGCGCTATAATTACGATGTCTGTACCATTTTCTTTATTGCACAATCGAAAAGTGTATAAAATTATGCATACAATTGAACCAAATTTTTTGTGCATGTTTTTGGCTTTGGCCAACTGGTCCTCGGATTTGGAAATATCGTGCGGTAAAGGGGCTCTGTGATAGCGATTTTTGTATACTTTTCTTGATTTTTCGTAGTTCTATTGTCCATCGGCGGCTCGCGCAAAGGCGGGAACTCACTTCCTGCTAAGCCGGCTATTCGCAAACATCTGATAGCAACAGAATAAGGAAAAGCTATTAATTTTAACAAACATCTTGACATAGATTAACTCGTTTTTAGCTCATTTAATTCACTAAAGCAAGAATTTAAGATGAACATCAAAGTTGGTATAGTAATGAACTAATAATATTGAAGTATTAACATGTGTAACTAGTTTTTTAAATAATAAGATGTATAAGATAGAAGAAAGTTTTGGGATTGGCACATCCAACTAGTTTAATTATGTTTTTAGTGTATTGTTAAATATGTTAAGGGGAACAGTTTAATAGTTACTTATTATTAATTTTTCTTTCTATTTATAATTTCACAATTGTTGTTCGTAATACGTAATGTTTTTTAGGGGATGTATGTATATATGTTACCTGAATTCATGTAGGGGATTTCTGGGCATTTAAAAATATTATTATACCATTTAATGTGGTTATCGCAAATAAACAGAGAGGTTTCACTAAATTTTATAAATTATATTTCTTTTCATTTCAGACTGTCTCTGTTAATTAAAGAGCACCAATGGGAATTGGAGTCGTTTCATTTAATCGTTTTGTAAGTGATCCTCTTTATTTAACTTCTATCATTCACAGATAATAAAGAAAAGCTCAATATTACACGAATGCTTATTTAAAAGCTACTCTAATTTACCTAAATTATAATAAAAAATAGTTTGGTGAAAAGATGATACCGAATATATCGATTTTGTTGATGAATGTAAACACCATTTACAATATATCTGCGTTTGCTAATTAAATTTACTTTAATCGCCTATGAAGTGCCTTTAGTGTTAAAATATCATATAAAAATATTTATAATTAGTGAATGGAAATTAAATATTTTTAAATAATTGCTTAGACTAATGCATATGACCATTTATTTGCAAGATTTTTCAATGAAATTCTCATTTGTGCCAACATGGAAATGATAATTTTCCTAAATTGTTAAATAACATAGTTATTTTGAATTTTTTTTTAATTTGTGATATAAAAGAACATATAATTGCACTTTAATGTAACTTACTAAATATAGTTCTCATTACATAATATAGTGCTGGTGTTCTAGACTTTCTCGTGTTTATGCTACTTCGATATACATAGTTTGTGCTCCTCTGAATCCAAATACCTTCTATAAATAAATCAAGTTTAAGGAAAATGTGATAGATAGTAAATATGAATTTCAATAGATAAATTAGTTCAAATGTTTCTAATAATTAAAGTTAGTAAACAAAAACGTACTCATAAAATTGTTTCTCGTACTTAAATCAATGTATTCTAATATTTATTTAACTACGGAGAAACTTATTTGTAAATTTGGATAAATATGCTTATACATGGTATGTAATATTATTTATTTAAGATCCTTTTATGAAAACATAAATAAATACGAAATTTTCACTCAACAGTTAAATTACTTTATGCTTGGGTTGAAACCAAAGGAAAAGTAAAAGAAATTAGTAAAAGGGAAAATTTAACTTCATAAAAGAAAGTTCGTTAACAGTAATTCTTTCATATAAACATACCAGCTTTATTTTTAAAAATGCTTTACTCAATAGGTTTTAAAACGAAGCATGCTATCTTTAGAATAAAGACGGAAGAGCTGTCGATTTTTTCCCCTTTTTCAATATCTTTAAACCAATCAACGTGATGATCACTAAACAAACGCCGAGGTTTTCCTAAGCTTAATATATTCATTTGCATTCTTTGCAAATTATCTCAGCTAATTAAATTGCATGAATGGGAACCGGAATGTTGATCTTTTATCGTTTTTTAAGTAGTTTTGTTTATTGAAGATCTCTTATTTAAAAATACTAAAGAAATGTGTAATGTAACATGAATAAACTTAGTTGATGCTCATTTGAAAGAAAATAGCTTCTTTAAGGGGGTGTAGAGGGTAGTTTGCCTGTAAAGGGTGGGTAGAAAATGGGTGTTTTTTAGCATTTTTTTTTTCTGGAATAGGAATGAAGATTTTAGCTCCGGGTTTTTTGCATGATATTTCCTATAATTTGAAGAAAATTCAAAAAATTATTTTAATAAAAAACTGATAATGTACATCGAGTTACGTGGGTAGATGCCGTAGCGTTCGTGTCGTGCTTTTCAAATCGGGCGGGATCCGTTAGATAGCTGCAAACGTTCGTAATCAATTTCTGTTAAGGGGGCTGGTCACTCAGCTTCCAATTTCTCCTCACTAATTTAAAGTCTATGGGCACTTGATTCATTCGTATATTTAAAATATCTCCTCGGGAACTTAATATTTTTTAACTTCTGTTTTTTCTGTACACTTCCTAAAAGATGTTACTTTTTTTTCTTAATTCTCAAAATATATCTAAAGTATAGACTCAATTTTATATGAAGTGTTAAAAGCTGTCTCAGAGTTCGCCTGCTTTAACGCATAAAATATTAAATTCAGCATAGATTTTGGAAATATTTTGAAACTTAAGTAAAAAAAAGAGAGAGATCCCTTAAGAAGAGTACACAGAAAAAAGAAGTTAAAAATATGAATTTCCCGAGAAGATATTTTAAATAAATGAATGCATCAAAAGTCCATAGACTTAACATTACGCAAGAGAATTCCGAAACTGAGAGACCAAACCGCTTAACGATTATTAGAGCAGATAATATTGTCAGGAACTTCAAGAACTTTAAGATCGAAAAGTTTAAAATCAACATAGTGATTACACTTTCAAAAAAAAAAAAAAAAAAAAAAAAAAAGTTTTTTTCTTACCCTTTTTTTGAAATTTCGCCTGCTTCTAATGGCAGAAAGTTGTCCAAGATTCAATAATCCAATGGTGGCCAATAATAAGTGATCCAATATCACCTTTAATTAAAACAGAAAGATCTGTTTAATAGTTTTTTGCGTTCTGATCCCGCCCAGTTTGAAAAAGTCATTTTGCGTAAAAAGCGTCTATAGTGCCCCGAAGCAGTGTAAGTCTACAGACGCGTTGCACTAAAGCACTATATAATTCGTAAATCACTTCGAATTCGGTCAAATCGTTGAGCATGAATATTCTAGAGATTTTAATGAAATGAAAAATGCAAAAGAAAGAAAATTCGATTTTTTCAACCGAAAAATGCAAATTCCCACTTAAAAAAAGAAATTTTGATTAAAAGAGGAGCACAAAGGTATCGTTTGATAGATAAAAACAAGTACTAATTAAAGTATGTTTCTGTTAATTAGAAATATTGCTTAAAAGTCACATTTAAACAAAAGTGCGTTATTAAAAATTTGATTGTATATTATAATTAGTGAAAACAATTTCTAGATCTTGATATACATGTTTAGACTTTATTAGCGAAATTATATAATTGCAATTCTGATCCACATTAAAATGGTCCGCGTGTCAAAATTTGTTTTTCTTTATTTATAAGACTTTTGTAATGATTTTTTTCCTTTGAGGTGTATATTTCCGTAAAGATTATTTTTTTAAATAACAAGTTTTTGAATACTTTGAAATAAAAAAATAATTAAATTTTAAATTTTAAATTTTAAACTTATGTAATTTTTTTATAAACCTCGTGAATCACTCGCCGATTTCCCTACTTTTTTCACTAATGTGTGCAGAACATTTTTCTAGTTAATTTCTCTTAAGGATTTATAAAAATTTTACCTAAAAAATTATAATAAATTTATGAAAAACTGTATTTTTTTAGAGTGATTTTTTTTTTTTTCAAGGAATATATTTTCAAAATTTCTACACTAAATCGAAAATTTATCTGACAGTGACTTCATAAGACAATTTATTAAGATCATAATATAAAATCTCTGTTCAAAATTCCACACATATATCTTGTAAGAAAGTTTAGATATATCATTTTTAACATGACAAATTATGAGAAAATCCATTCTGAGATAAATGGACTTAAATATTTAGTTACGGGGAGGGCAGAACTGAAGTTGTGTACAACAGGGTATAACATAAAAATTGTTATATATACTGATGTAATCATCATGGAAAAACGCGATTTATTTATTTGATTCGATTTATTTATTAAAATTTGTACTACTTTATGAACAAGAAAAATATGAAAAGCATTTTTTTTTTTAATTTGGACGTCCGGACCCTTGTAAGAAACTGCTATTTTTCTAAGAATTAACTAAGTTTCAAAATATTTATACACTGTAAAAATCAAAAGACCAATACGTTTTACGTGTGTTTGCAATGATATAAATACGTATGCCTGTCCCTATGTCCGCATATAACAGCCCTAAATCTACAAAACTCGATGGTTTAAAATTTAATATATATATAATCGTCGCAGCAGTTTGTCGAGCCATTTCAAATGTTACGAAACTCGAATCAAAATTTAAAAAGATATTAATAATAGTTTTCTTCATTCTATTAAATCCTATCATACGTAGTTAACTGAATGTTATCCGATGTTTGGTTATATTTCTAGGTTGCCTTGGTGATTACGTCCTATTTAAGACGGAGTATTATTTCCGTATTGCTGAATTTAATATATATATAGTCGTATTAAACTTTGTATTCGTGCATTTTTGCATACGAGTGCAACGTCTGTTGCACTCTGGGTTACTCACGTTTTAGGAAAGCGTTATTTTATTATTCGGAACTTCCGAAGCTAGTAGATTTCTGAGCTTCAAAGAAGCATTTCTGAAACTAAAGTTTATCTAGATTCTAGTATGTTTCGCACTGTCAGAAAAACTCGCAAATATACACTAAATTACGCCTCATTTTTTAACAAATAATTTCAGTACTGCTAGAAAACATATTTATCCATCAATTATTCGAAAAAGAGGGAGAAATTCCGTCCATTCCTAGCACGCATGCGCTCTTTTAATACTAAAATCAGAATTTATTTAAAAAGGAGAAACTACAAATTATATAAATTAAGATTTATAATTAATTAAAAAAGATAAAATGTTTTCGAATTTAAAAATAACTAACGACTACTTTTCTTATTCATTCAAAAGTACTCACAACTTTTTTTTTTTTTTTTTTTTTTTTTTTTTTTTTTTTTTTTTTTGAATAAGATAAAAAAAAAAGTTTTTAAAAATTATTTTATAAAGTTGCTTCTAAAAAAATATGCCCATATAAAATATATTTAAAATACTTTTTGATATAAAATTTGTTTTAGACATTAGATATTTTCCTTTTCGAGTTCTATCGCTATATAAGATGCTGGTTCAAAAATTTTAAGTTGTGGGTAAAATAAGTCTTGGTAAGCTAAAATTCAGGATATGTATTAGTTTTATCATTTTTTATGTCGCAAAAGTATATAAAAATTTCAAAAGATTTCATATTCAAAAACCTAATGATGAAAAATGATTTTCCAGCACTCACATTTACTTCCACTTTGAGTGTAGCACAAAAAATATATTACAAAACCGTGAAATGTTTTATACATAACATACACTTTGCAAGCACTTTTCCAAATATTATAAATCTTGTTTTGTATAGTAAGATCAATAGTTCCCGACCTAACATTTAAATAAACGCTTTGCAATAAATTTCTCTGACTGACGTATAGTGGCAATATTCAATGAATATATTTCAAAGCTGAAATCGGTTTCCGTCCTCTCTCGCTGCTTATTGAATGAAATGATGTGATAAAAGTGTAAAAGTGTATTTCGTTGAAAACGTCTTGCATAAAACTAAATTTTTGTCAATATAAATTTGTTATAAGACATGAGGCATGGGTTAGATCATGTTTAGAGACATGTCTCTTCTTGGTATATGATACTGAAATATGGAAAAATACTAGTTGATACTCATCAGAATAAACCATTGGATACTATGAATAAGGCATCCAATATGAAATATTTATTGTCAAAAGATTAAAAGTCAAAGATGTAGCAAAAATATTTAAACTATGTAAAACAACTATTGAGCGCATTCTACGTCAACGAGATCTCTTCAAGATAATCTACTATTTTCTGTTTTTTTTTTCTTTAATTCTTCCTGTGCCAAACAAACAAACAAAAAAATAATAGAAATGTTTGAAGTAATATAAAGACGTTAGAATCCACCAGACTGTAGAATAGAAATTTTTGCTTTAATATCTTGATCATCCCTTTTATAGTTCTCGGTGATCTTATATTAACTAAAACCTCAAATAACTAATTTCAGCTTGTAGTTCGGGAAGTCAGACTTGATCATCGTGCAACGTAGAATTATTATGAAGAAATAATAAATATAATAGCTGTGCAACCGTTTGGATAAAAAAATATGTATACAGATTACATTTAAGCAGAAATTTAAGTGTTAAACAAAAATAAAATTCGGATAATTTCGGTTTTAATACCTTGATCATCACTTTTATAGTTCTCGGTGATCTTATATTAACTAAAACCTCAAACAACTAATTCCATTTTGCAGTTCGGGAAGTCAGACCTGATCATCGTGCAAAGTAGAATTATCATGAAGAAATAATAAATATAATAGCTGCAAAACCGTTTACATAAAAACAAATGTATACAGATTATTTTTAAGCAGAAATTTAAGTGTTGAACAAAAGATAAAAAAAGAAATTCGATTAAAGGTACTGTACTTTAATGTTACAAAAGTAGCCCTTATAATTGTTATAGAACTATTCTAGGTCTGGAAGTTTGGATAAGACGTAGTGTAAAAATGTTACAAAAAACTTATGCAATAGTTCTTAAACAATGTTTAAACTTATGACAGACACTAATGAAACAAATAATACACCACGTCCCAAAAGTTTAGAGAATCAATGAAATTTGCATTAATATAAAAAGTAATAAGGTACGATTAAAATTCGTGAGATAGGTAATAAATAAAAGCAATTTTGCTGATATACACATATAAATTATGATCAAAGGTTTGAAATTATAAAATATACATTAAATTACATAAAAATGTGCTGTCCCAAAAGTATAGGCACAATACAACATTACATGTTTTCTTTTACATTTTTGTTCACAAAATAAAATATTTTTATTTTCGTCAGCTGCTATAAATGCAGAATAATTTTTCACTTTAATTGAAATATTGTCTGCTGTATTTTAGCATAATAATTTATTGAAATTGTGTGGCATCAAATGAGTTCAATGTATTGTTTTGTTTGTGATTCGGAAAAGACATTTCCTTCATATTCTGATAAAAATACCACGTTCTAAAGAAATTTCTAAAGATGAAATTATTAAGATTTTACACTTAAAAGCGCAAGGACAAAATCCTGTACAAATATCGAGAAGAATAAAGAGATCCTTGAGCAGTATTTATAGAGTTTTGAGCTCAGGTGGAACATGGAATACTAGAAAGCGACTCGGAAGAGCAAAGAAAACAATGATACTTGATGATAGAATGTTATTAAAAATGGCTTCAGTTGTTAATTTATCTGTGCGTGAAATTTCATCAAATTCCAGAATTTCAAAAAGTACTGTACACAGAAGAATTAAAGCTTCAAAAAATATTGGTTACTGGAGAATGAAAGCAAAACTTTGCTTAAAGCAGAGACATAGAGATGCACGTCTAAAGTGGGCTACAAAGCATATGTCATACAGTGAAAAATGGATTTCTGTCATCTTCAGTGATGAAAAGAAATGGAATTTAGACGGCTCTGATGGTCATAAATTTTGCTGGCATGACCTAAGAAAAGAACCCAAGAACTGTTTCAGCAGGCGACAAGGCGGATGATCCATAATGACCTGGGGAGGGTTTTCTTTCAACGGCCAAACATTTCTAGGATTTATGTACAGAAAAATGAAATCAGAGGATTATCAGGATATTTTAAGTACCAATTTACCGCCAATTATGGATTGGCTAGCAGGACCGGACTGTGTTTACCAACAAGATGGGGCATCCGTACCTCCACATCATTGAAAACATGGTTTAGGCAAAACAATATCACACTCTTAGACTGGCCAGTACTTAGTCCAGATTTGAATCCCATGGAGAACATATGGGGAATCTTATTGCGTAAAATATATGAAAATGGAAAGCAATATACATGTGTAAATTACTTTAAAATTGCAATTCAAGCAATTAGTGGTATGCAAGCGTGGTATGAAATACCTCCTTCTGTAATGCAATGCTTAGTTATTTCTATTGAACAACGTGTATTTGATGTTATAAAGTGTTGTGGCAATACAATTAAACATTAAAAGTAAGATTTTAGTTACTTTTATTAAAAAAAAAACTAATGTCTATACTTTTGGGACAGCACATTTTTATATAATTTAATGTATATTTTATAATTTCAAACCTTTGATCATAATTTATATGTGTATGTCAGAAAAACTGCTTTTATTTATTACCTATCCCACGAATTTTAATTGTACCTTATTACTTATTATGTTAATGCAAATTTCATTGATTCTCTAAACTTTTGGGACGCGGCGTATATAATAATGTTTAACAGAACGTTCATTTTAACTTATCTGTATCCAATAGTGTAGCAATTCCCAACCTTTATTGGTACGCGATTCACCTTTAAGTAAAATAAATTTTCGCGAATTATCTTGAAGGGGACAACTGACCTTAAAAATCTTAAAAGTAATTTTTTTATTTATTTGTAAATCCACTTTAAATATTATTCAAGGGTACATTATATACATTATGGTATGCATTTATCACAAAAAAAAAAAAAAAATACATTTTTGAAAATAAATGGAATTTTACGCGTCGTCTTAGAAATCTTCGAAATATCCCCTGCACGTTCCATATCAATGAAAATTCCCAATATTTTTTATAAAAGTTTGGTTTATATATATAAATAAAACTGTGCATCGAATTTTATATATTTGAATATAAAGGTTGAAAAAAAATAATGCAAAATTTCCGAAAAAATTTCAAATTATTTTATTTATTTTTTTTTTACCTTTATATAAAATTCAAATATATAAAATTCAATGCACAGTTTTATTTACATATATAAAGCAAACTTTCATAAAAAATATTGGGGATTTTCATTGATATGGAACGCGCAGGGGGCATTTCGAAGATTGCTGAGACGACGCTTAAAATTCCATTTTTTGTCTCAAATATATATATATATATATATATATATATGTGATAAATGCATGCCATAATGCATACAATGAACCCTTAGTAGTATTTAAAGAGAAATTTACAAATAAATAAATAAATAAATAAATAAATAAATAAATAATTGAAAAATTTTGAAAATTTTCGAAAATTTTTTTAAAAATTTTGATTTTTTTTCTTTTTTTTTTTTTTTTTTTTTTACTTTTATATTCTAGTATATAAAATCCGATGCACAGTTTTATCTATATATATAAACCGAACTTTTATAAAAAATATTAGGGATTTCATAGATATGGAACGTGACATGGAAGTATTTCGAAAATGTCTAAGACGACGCCTAAAATTCCATTTTTTTTTTTTTTTGATAAATTCATGCCATAATGAATATAATGTACCCTTCAATAATATTTAAAATGAAATTTACAAAAAATAAAAAAATGATTTTTATGGTTTTTAAAATCCTTTGTCCCCTTAAGTAAAGTATGTTTATGCGACCCACCTAATTCAAGGGTGTATATCAGTATGGAAATTATTATATGACCTCTATAAGCTTTCGGCTGTCCTATTCTACAAAAATGGCAAATTTTGATACAAAGAATACTCTAATTAACAAAAACAAGAAATTATAATCCCAATGTATGTAAGTGGAAAAATAATCGGAACAACACATAAACGACAAAGATATAATAAAAATACATTTAAAAAGTATCAAAACATATCTTTATAATCAGTGGGATTTTTAGAACTGGTATTTTTAGAGCTGTGGGCATCTACATCAGGGTTAAAACTGGTTAATTTTAAGCTTAAGTCAATTTCTACATGCAGTTTGTTTCTGTACTTCTTTTCAAAAACAATAAAGCAGAAAAGCATGTTCAGATAAGCATTTCGTGTTGAACCACATCAAGAACTCAAAGCTAATTTAGATTGTTTCTGGATTTTCTGCTCGTAATTTCATCCAGAAGGAAAAGTATTTTTCCTTGAAATCCTATTTGTTGTTGAAATTGTTATATTTTTAAACAGATGAAATAAAGGTATGTTTTTGTGACAAATCTCGATTGTTCCGCGACCCACCAAAACACCCTCCGCGACCCATCAGTGGGTACCCATAGATTTTGAACCGCTGCAATAGTGTATTATTTTGAGCAGTGATGTATTTCATAGAAAATACGTATTACACTTGCCATATGAATAGTTTAAAATCGTATCTAAAATGCGTTAGAACGAACACTAATAAAAGCTACTATAAAAAACTGCTTTATATGGATTCTAAGTACAATGTCAGATAATGCGCTCTGGTATTTCATGGTGTAATTACTTTATGTTACTATTAACTTATTTACTTAGAAATTTACGCGTTGGGATTCATCTTCAGAAGATAGAAATATTAAAGTTGTGCTTGCATTCTATTAGCACGAGTGGAGAAGAGTTCGAAGAGTTACTTCAAATTCCAATTTCAAGAGTTGTATTAGTAGTTGTGTAGAATTTCCTTTTATCAACGTTGGAACATGCCATTGAGTTGACATTTGATAGATTGTGAGAAATGGCAATCACATGAGAAGAATGAATGGAATACATACAATAACAAAGGTTTACAAAGACCTTAAAACTGCTAAAAGTGTCATTTCAAAACCTGGAAAATTGTTTAAGGCACTGGTCATGTATTCTGAGAACCAGGTTATGGTTAAAAACTTACCATAAATGTTTTTTAATACCAGTATTTCGCAGCAATTACTAAAAGAATGAATTGACATCAGACCATATTCAAGAAAGTTCGCTGATTTTCATGATACACGATTATAAAGATACATCGTAAGTGATAGTGTGCATAAAAGAAGGTTCGATTCAAAGTAATCCAAGATTTTATTTCCACTAATTTGTGCTGTTATATGCGCCCGTTTGCAGAAGTGTAAAGATAATCGCGACTGGCATGCCACTGACTGGAACCGAGTTTTATTCATTGGTGAGTACCGGTGTTGTTTCGAGAATGTCGTTGAAGTATTCCACAAAAGTTCCAATTTTGAAGGACTGAAATATAAGAAAAAAAAAAAAACCTGAAACCATTCGTGAAAAGCATCGATACAAAGATGGAGAAAACATGGTAAGGGCATTAAGTTAACTGGTCGCACCGACTGACACATTTTTGCCGATGCAGCAATGATTACGGAAATTCACAATAATGGGGTCCTTTATCCTTATATAAAATTTTTTAGTGATGAAAACAGAAATAACGTCTTCTCACTCCCATCGCGTTGTACTAGAGAACAAATAACTTGAGAAGTAAAATATAGTGTATTGTATAGATGTTATACTGTTAGGAAATCAAAAAGCGAAACTGTATATACAAAAATACACTTTGCAATACACCAATTTGAAAGCGGTTTTATTTATTTATTTATTTATTTTTTTTTTTTTTTAGAATTCGCACGAGAATTTTTTTTAGTATTTTTTTTTTGTTTGTTTCATTTGTATAATATCTTTCATCATACAAAGTAAAGGTAAATATTAAAGTTGAGAGTATTCCGAATTTTTAAATAAAAAAAAAACTGTTTTCAACGTTTCTTACTTAATGATCTAATATTTTAAACACTTTTCGCACCACGTATTTCTAGACGCTGTAATTAACGCATTGTGTTTACACTTCCATCCAATAAATTCGATGTCAGCGACGCCTAAGAAAATGTAACGTTTTAGGTACAATCTAACGCAATACCTTTATACGTGATTTCGACACTATATATTATTCCTAGACACTTAGCTAAAGAGTTGAGCAAATGTAATAAACGTCACATTCTCCGAATTTTGATTGGTTAGAATATGTAGAGGTATTAAAAAAAGAATATATAAATAAGGAGGAGGAGACATATAGTGTAGTGTCTATCATTTGCAAGTGAAGTAACACGGGGGTTTGTCAGAAAACAGAAGTTGTTGTTTGTTTAGATTGGATTAGAGCCTGATTAACGCCGTGCAAAAATTAAAAGGATGTTTTGTTGACAGTTTTCTTGTTTTAATGTATTGTTGACTTATTTATGACAGATATTCTGCATGAATAATGCGTTTAAATACTGAGATATTACTATTAAAATTTACTGGCCGAAGTCTGACCAAGCTGCAATTAAAATTCACTGATATTGACGGGGAGGGGGGTTGTTTATGTTTTCAAAATATAGCGGAACAGCAGCACCTGATTCTTGCTGCAGCAAATTTCGACCTTTATAAACGAATATATATTTGTGTTGTTTTCATTACAGAAAATGCGCATGAATGAGGTGTTTAAAAGAGGCAGATATTGCTATTGAAATGTACTGGTGGGATTTGGCCCCGTAGGTAATCAGAACTATGCGTAACCGGTTACGGTTGAATCTTTACCATTTTTAGTATATGTCAATTCATCTTTATTTATAGTTCCATGTACAGTCGTGGAAAAAAAAAGTAAACACCCCTACTAACTCCTCAACAAATTATCGTAGAAGAAAGTTACTGGTACCGAACGATTGGAAATACAGTCTACTTTTACATGGTGTATATAAAATTTGTTTAGGGGGCCATCTACATATTAAAACGAACCATAATTTTTGTTTTTTCATTAGCAGTACACAATTCTGACAGCACAAATTAACTCTACACCCTTCAATTAGTCTAAAAACAAATTTTTATGCAATTCGCACGATAAGTTTCCGAGAAATTAATTATTTTAAAACAAGCGTATTTTAAGGGCTGTATCCAAATTGAAGTTCAGTACTCGATTGTTAACCAAGAGAGCTCCCTTCTTGATCAAGTCACATTAAGCAGTCAATTAAGCCTGTTAGATTACAGGATAGCATAAGAAATTTCAAAATATTTAGTCACTTCTATAATAGACGGCCCCTTAAACCATAATTTTGCCGTTTTTTAAGCATAATTTGAAAATTACTTGGAAGAAAAATATGAAATTTTGGATTTCCATAAAGCAGAACTTAATAAATCTGAATCCATCAAAAAAATTGTAGGTTGCAATTCATAATTTTTTTTTATATTAATTTCATAATTCAAAATTCATATCAGAAAATTATAAAAATTGCAAATTCAACGTATTTATGTTTGGGCATATTAGTATTATTGCTATACAAAAAATTAGAACATTAGAAGCATAATTTCAGAAGTTATAAATAAAAATAAGAAAATGTAATTTAACATTAGAAGCACTAAATTTTGAATGTTTATAATTCAAAAACTTGTCATTCAAATGACCTGAAATTGGGTGTCTAGGCATAATTTGAACCAAAGTTTTGAAATTTCTCGTTAAAATTGGGTATTGCCATTGAAAAAAATGAAGTTTGGATTCGTTTTAATATGTAGATGTCCCTCTAAGCAAATTTTGTATACGTCATTTAAAAGTATACTTTATTTCCAATCGTTCGGTAGCAGTAACTTTCGTCTACGATAATTTGTTGAGGAGTTAGTCGGGGGGGGGGGGTTACTTTTTTTTCTACAACTGTACTTGAACTTCTACTAGTATCACTGCAGAGTACACATCACTTTAGGAGCTTCAGAGCGCTATTTCTCGTGAATACACTTTCTTACACCAAGAATTCCTGTGTAATCTGATACACTTTAGGAAAAAATTGTTGAAGAGCTTTAATTACGCTAATTGATGACAATACAATATACTGATTTTTCTATATATCGCTAAAATATAAAAAATTCGAATTCCATGCTCTTAGCAGCAAAATTATTCAAGTTAAATGTATTTTATAGTTGTTCCTTTAATCTTTCTCCGCAGCACATTTACACCGATCTTTCCAATAAATACCATTAAAGAATGAAATATTAATATGTAAATGAATTTTTAATTATAAAATAAAATTATGAATTGAAAGTGGCTTCATAAATGGAAAATAAACTTCATAAAGTTTTAAAAAATCGCTGAATTGATTACTAATTTTTACATTTATATCGCCAATTAACAACTATGGAAATGAGTTTTTGTTTTAATACAAGTAAATAAAAATTATGCGTCTGTTTCCAAAAATAACTAACTTTTACGACTGAGAGTTTAAGCAACCACTGATTACAAAATTACCCCGAGATAAAACTAATGTTTTACGATCAAAAAATATTTTTATTATGGCATAAAATAAATAATGGTTATCTTCGGTCATAATGAGATTTTACTGAAGGAAATAAAGTAAACAATTTCAGTAGAATGCTTAGAATATTTATTTTATTTTCCCTAAATCATTATTATCTGAATTTTAACGAAGGGAACTGCAGTTTATTTTTTGCGACGAATGCTTTGTAATTTGCATACCACTTTCTTTGTATGTTAATTTAGTGAATTCACATATTTAGATGCTATGTCGTATTTCTCCAGAAAAAAAAAATAAAACAAAACCTTTTCATTTTTGAAATAAAAAAGCACAAATTATTTATATATATTTGTATTAGATGTTGGGTTACTTTGCAAGAGCTTACTTTTTATTTCATTTCATATATTTATTTATTACCAAAACATTTATTTTACATTAAAGCAATTAATAATCATAACATTCAAACAAGGATTGTTATTTTTTAAAGCTAAAAAAACGTTTTTTTTTTTTTTTTTTTGCATTTTAATGATGTAAATGTTTTATTTAATATTTTGGATATCATTTTTTTTTTTGTATTATCATACTAAGGAAAAAATAGTAGATAATTTGGTGAAACTAAAATTTACGCTAAAAAAGTGGATATTCTAAATTTTATGTGTTAATTCTTTACTCAAAAATAAGCAAAATCACAAGTCTTGTGATTTTGCTTGCTACAGTCGTAAAGAAGATAACAACATCGCCTACTAACTCTTGTTGCAAGTCATCTTACACAAGTGTGACTGGTGTCCATCGATTAGTAATGATTTCTACTAATAAATGCTTCACTTTTTTTAGGGGTTGTCTACATATAAAAATTGTTCGAAACTGAAACATATTCAGCAGTAACGCATATACTTGATTATTATATTTGTTTCTCCAGTATGTTTTACCTTCGGACACAAAATGGATAGTTTTGAAATTAGGCTTTATTAAAAATTAGAACCCCTAATCTAATAATAAATTCATTTTTAATCGTTACAAAACAAATTAGAATGTGAATATTTCTTATGGATAACTTGAAAACTACTTAGAGGAATGAGCTGGAATTTTGGATTAGGTTATCTGCTACTTCTGTTTACAAGAATCATATGCTACAATTCATAACTATTTTCGACAAATATTTTGAAATTATTTTTCGAGAAAACTCGAATTGTAACCAGTAAGTTTTTTTTCTTTTTTAGAAATTTATTTATGTGAACATAGAATAACAGATCATTTCACTTAGCAGTTTTTGAATTAAGCTTCAAAAACTATCCATTTTGCGACTTATTTTGTAAAGATTTAAATTGAATTTACCATTAGGAGATCCAATATTTAAAGTTGCGTAATTCCTAAAGTGCTTGACCCAATAACTTACCGTTTGTTATCCTATGATAAATTTTATAGGATAATCTAAATACGATACAAAAGTTGTCTTAAATTTGAAAATGTATGATTTCTATATCTAAACGACCCCCTAAGTAAATTTTCAGTATAGCAATCATTAGTAGAGATTATTATATATCGATTGGTATTTGTTACATTGTTATTCTTTTACTTGCTGCATAGTTATTATGGGCTCTTGTTTTTTTTACTACTACAAATTAGACCAGCTATGTTATTATCATTGTATGAGTCTTTTCTTTTTCGAGTTCATTTAATATTTGTATATCAAATTAAGATTTACAGAGTAAATAATAAAAAAGCGTTTAGTTTCCAGGACACCTAAAGAGACGAACCGCAGATAGAAACCTGCAAGTAGCTCATAACAGTTGTATCCTTCCCATCAAAAATTGTCCAAATGGCTGCGTTTGCAATTTCAAAGTCATTTTGTATTTTTGGTTATAAATTTTATGATTAACCACCACACAGGTCAATCGGTGTACATAATTACCTTGCTCAAAATCTTCCTAGCCGATTGATTGAATAAGGCGAGGATTACAAAATACTACTGACCCAAAGGCTTTTGAAATGTCCTGACTGAGCTTGAGAACTTTGTGATATTCATCTTAGGTAGTAAAGGGTAAGGTTCTAGCACGTTACATTTTAGTGATCAAGTACAGGTAAAACAGAGTAAGAAAGGGACTATCACTGAGCTGGAGTCAAATATAACAACTCCTTACAAAAAAGAACAGGGAGGTAAAATGACGTGAGCTGCCATGCCATGAATTTTTCATGGCAAGCCTTAAAATGACGAGGCTTTATAAAACAACTAAAATTTCTTAAATAAACAATTGTACCACAAAAATATACTTTTCTTTTTGAAAGACAAATTTAATTTTTAAATACACTGCTCAAAAAAATTCGGAGAGCAAGCAAAAAAGTGAAGAGAACAATGCGAGACTGACATGCTTGGGCATAAAATTGAGAATAACATGTGTATCAATGCGCAATACAGATAAAGAAAATGCAAAAAAATTACAAGAGAGCTTTAATTCTTTGAATCGATGGGTAGGATGTGAAAAAATGGTTTAGGGAAACAATTTGGTTACATGTAAATGACAAAAAAAGTACTGTTTAGGAATGATGCAAGGCATTTAATATGACGTGTGAGCACTTCGCATAGATAAAACTGTCGTATACCTGTTTTCTTTGGATTCAATGGCATTATAAATAATTTTACGGGGAGTACTGTTACAATCATCAAAAATTGTCACACCGTGACTTCACAGAGTGGTCACAATGTAAAGTCACAAACGACCTTCAAAACCGCCATAACGACTTTGCATTCTAGTGAGGCTAATGAGAAGGACAGGCTACCGCGGTGGGTCCGATTCTTCTTTTTTTACAGACTGCTGGAGTGTGATGCTCTTTTCGCACACCTTCATTGGTGCATTCGAGCATCACGTGACTCCAGCGGTCTGTAAAAAAAGAAGAATCGGACCCCCCGCGGTAGCCTGTCTTTTTCGTTAGCCTCGAATCTAGTCAATATGACGTCACATCAACGGTCACAAAATCACAATGTGACTTCACAACGACGTTGCCGTGACGTCACCATGCTTTACGAGAAGAAAAACGAGAACTGCGCATTTATTTTGACAAATTCGTTATTTTAAATTTTGTGTATAAATGTGATTAACAAATGTTATATCTCAAGTTTTTTTTTTTTAGTTTTTTTTTTTTTTTTCTCTTTGAATATGACGAAATGTTTACTTATGAAGGACATTATTTTTACACACTTTTTTTCAACTTTGTTTTTAAACTTTGTTCTTTGTTCTTTGATTTTGAACTTTGTTCTTCAACTTTGTTTTCTTCAACTTTGTTTTTGAGACTATGGATTTTGGTAATCGATTTTTAACTAGCTTACTGATGTGCTAGAATTACAAAAAGTATGCACAAACGCATGTTTCCGATGACAATAATACATTTGAAAAGTCTTTAAAACATAATTATAAATTAATAACTTAATTTTAAGACATTTTTCTGTTAGCCCTTTACAGGTTAAAAATCAGCTGTCGGGTTAGAACTGCAAACGAGTTACAACAATGATTTAACTATGCGCCAAAGTACGCTCTACAATAAATAAATAAATAAATAAATAAATAAATAAAAAATAAAAAATACAATTTAACAAAGTACAACGACCATTTGGAAAATGATTTTTTCAAAGACAAAAATTTAAGACATAAAAAATCGCACGGAGTTGATCACACATTACGTACGCCATGGATTACATTTTTCGGTACTGTACATTTTTAAACTTCTACGGAGCTGGTCATTTATTACGTACGACATGGATTAAACATTAATATTCCTGGACCAATTTTAAATGAAATTTCATTCTTAAACTTCTAAACATTGCACAATATTACTTTTTATACCGTCGTATAGAGAAGAAAATGTACTTTTAAATACAATTTGTTTGAAAGCTCTATCTCAATTTGTTTTTGTGTTATTAATTTTTTTGTAGTTTTTATTACTTTATTGTCATAATGGCAACAAAAAGTATCCATCTCTGTTGAAAGTAAAGTGAAAATACAGATTACTGTATAAACCAATCTGAAAACGGATAAAATGCGGATTCAACCAATAAAACGCTTCAGATATGTTTTTGATTTCCTACCCTGACAGAGAACAATAACCATTTTTCCAAATAGTTAAAAAAAAAAAAAAAAAAAAAAAAAAAAAAGACAAATGACCGTAAAACTGTAACCATGAAACATTTCAAGCAATTAAAAGTAGGAAATATTAAATAAAGAAATATAGATATAATAATTAAAAATACGCTTTATTCAATTAATAGTTATACATTAATTAAATGGAGAAATCAATTTAGAATGATTAAAAAGATAATGCCTTTTTTTCTTTCCTGTTGCCATATCTTGAATAACAAAATAAAAATTGCAGCTTTAAAAAATAAAGTTACTCTTTTGAGCTTTTAACTATGTATGGGGTAGTGGTATATATATGAAACTACTTAAATTTTATTCCCAAATGCCACAGTTGCACCAGTTGGTGAAAAAATGTCGATTCATTATGTATGTTAAAACTAGCTTTTTCGTATTTACAAATGAATTTGTGTGTAAATTCTGGTGTTATTAATTAATTTCAACATTTTAGCAATGGAACGCTTAGCCCTTGAAAGGGTTAAACAGCAGTAAAAAATACGATGAATTTTCCATAATCGAGCTAGCCGATCACGGCAAATTAACATATATTAAAGTAATTTTAACTTTTAAAAAAATAATGAATAGCAGTCATGGTATTAGACGTGGTTTTTCAAGAAAAACATTGAACGCTTATATAAAAAAGTGTATTTAAAAAACTCCTTTTTTTAAATAGTTATTTCTTTTTTTCGGAAAAAAACATTTATTTTTATTAATCAACCTTATTGTTCAGAATTTCTTAGTAATAGTTTAGAAATTCTAAACCCAAAATCTATATATTTTAACAATTCATTTCTACAAATTCAAATATCAAATGTAAAACTTCTTTCTTTCATGCCAAATGTTGGCACACCAAGTTCGTGATTGATTAGGCAAATATCAATAGTTCGACTTTTACAAATAAAGCCAAAGCAAAATCACTCTTTTAAAACACCGAGCTTGACAATAAAAGAAATATATATATATATATAAAATAAAAGTACGATTTATTCAATATATAGTTTTATATAATTAAATGGAGATTATAGGTTGAGAAATCAATTCATAAATTCTGAAAAGATAATGATTTTGCTTTCCTTTTCCTATGCCTTGAAAAAAAAAAACAATAATTACAATTTTTTTAAAAATAAATCAACACTCTGGCGCTTTCTCTTTGTACTAAGGGTAAAAAATGCTCTGAATTTGCTATAACCGAGCTCTGTCGACTCAAGGCAAATTAACATTTTTTAAAGGAATCTTTAAAATAATAATAATAATAATGAATTTCTGTTATGAAAATAAGCATGGTTTTCAATAGAAACATTGGATGTTAAAAATAAAATTGTATTCAAAATAAACTGGTTTTAATTTTATACTTATGTCTTTATTTCTTAGAAAATTTCATTTGAATTAATCATCCTCATTGCTCAGTGTTTCTTAATAATAGTTCGGAAATTCTAAAGGTAAAATCTACATTTTCTAACAATTCACTTCTACAAATTCAAATATCAAATGTAAAACTTCTTTCTTTCATGCCAAATGTTGGCACAGCAAGTTCATGTTTGATTAATATGCAAATATCAATCGTTCGACTTTTACCAATTAAAACCAATGCAAAATCACTCTTCTAAAATACTGAGCTTGACAATTTAAAAGACCTTTTTGCCGAATAAAGGAAAATTATCACATTCACGTTCTGTGAAATGGATTTTATGTCCCACTAACTAATCAGCCTTTACCGCTCTGAGCTTAGCTAGCAGAATTAAGAACACAATACTTTTATCATTTCTAATGATTAGAAGTTTCACTTAACCTTTAACCTTTAACATTCTTTTAGAGGACGGAATTTCACTAGATTACATTTAAAGTTTTGGCAAAAGTTACTTAGAATTTAAAACTTACACGTTTCTTTTGACATGTAAAACAACTAATTGGTTTTATTCTAATTTTTGTTTATGCACAATTTTAAATATTTCATTGGGATAAAAACAAGCAAATTTTGTGTTAAAAAGAAAGATTTTTTCTCCCTAACAATTTTTTAACAATGTGACGAAATTTAGAAAAAGTATTATGCATTGCACAAGTATTACATATGAACATATTTTAATTCATATCTAGGTATGTCAAAGGTGTAACTGAAGGTGTTTTCTGCTAAAAGCGTGTATTTAAACAGATTTTACAATGGGAGATTTGAAATATTTCAATTCGAATTATTATTTTTAAATATATTTTAATACATGTTGTTACGTTCATTATTGTTATAATTAACTGATATTTCACTTTATTACATTTTTGATAAATGGTTTAACTAGAAAAATTTTGTAACATCAGAGTTTATTCGCTTAGAATTTTAAGAAAAGATAAGATAAGTATGAAAAGAAATACATTATATTAAAATCAGGCAGCATTTATTCTTTAAAAGTTTTTAGAAACGATTATTAAAAGCATTTAATTTAAATTTTCTCACTATTATTAAAATACGAATTCCATCAAAAGATATTGCTCCTTTTATGTTACTCTCGTTAAGGATACTTTAGTTTATATATCTTCAGAAAATAATTTTTCTTTTTTGCATTTCATAAAAATTTTAAATATATGGGACATGCTGCTAAATAGGTTTTAAAATCTATTCGTCATGTGCAGTCGTGGAAAAAAAAAAAAGTAAACACCCCCTACTAACTCCTCAACAAATCATCGTAGAAGAAAGTTACTTGTACCGAACGATTGGAAATAAAGTCTACTTTTAAATGATGTATATAAAATTTTCTTAGGGGGTCATCTACATATTAAAACGAATCCAAACTTCATTTTTTTCAATGGCAATGCCCAATTTTAACGAGATATTTCAAATCTTCGGTTCAAACTATGCCTAGACACCAAATTTCAAGTCATTTGAATAATAAGTTTCTGAATTATAAACATTCTAAATTTAGTGCTTCTAATGTTAAATTACATTTTCATATTTTTATCTATATCTCCGGAAATTATACTCCTAATGTGCTAATTTTTTTTTTTTGTATTAATAATACTAATATACCCAAACATAAATAAGCTGAATTTGCAATTTTTATAATTTTATGATATGAATTATGAATTATGGAATTAATATTCGAAAAAATTATGAATTGCAACCTACAATTTTTTTTATGGATTTAGATGTATTAAGTCCTGCTTTATGGGAATTCAAAAATTTCACATTTTTCTTCCAAGTAGTTTTCAAATTATGCTTAAAAAACGGCAAAATGATGGTTTCCGTCTATGATGGAAGTGAGTAGACATTTTGAAATTTATTCTGCTGTACTGTAATCTAACACGCTTCATTGACTCCTTGAGAGGCGCTTAAGTTGCCTTGATCAAGGAAGGGGCTCTCTCGGTTAACAATCCAGTACGGAACTTCAATTTGGATACAGCCCTTAAAATACGCTCGTTTTAAAATAATTAATTTCTCGAAAACTTATGGTACGAATTGCATAAAAATTCGTTTTTAGGCTAATTGAAGGGTGTAGAGTTCATTTATGCTGTCAGAATTGGGTACTGCTATTGAAAAAAACAAAGTTATGGTTCGTTTTAATATGTAGAATGCCCCCTAAGCAAATTTTATATACATCATTTAAAAGTAGACTTTATTTCCAATCGTTCGGTACCAGTAACTTTCTTCTACGATAATTTGTTGAGGAGTTAGCAGGTGGTGTTTACTTTTTTTTTCCACGACTGTACATTGTTACAGCCTGCCGAGCGTACAGACATTACAACCGCATAAAGTTGACCGTGTTTTAAAATTATACAAATCGCTACATATATCTGGAAATTAAGTGAAAGAAGAAAAATTTTCCTTATTGAACGGTGAACTTTTCGGCAATTTCAGTTGAACGGTGAACTTTTCGGCAATTTCAGTTGATTTGTAGAACAACAGTTATTCCGTGAATGCAGATGAATTTTATTTCCAGTATTCCGAATGCACTATTTCTAGCGCTACGAGATGTTCTCATTACTAGACCGCAAGTCATTGATATATAAAGTTCTGAGGGCGCAAGATTTTCCGACTAAATGTAAGTTAACTTTTTTTTAAAGTTGTTTTTTAATATCATTTATCTTTTATTTAATTTTGAGTATGTGAACTCAGATATGTGTTCGACAACCAAAAAAATCCTATCAATTTTCTTTTTCCTTTTTTTTTTTTTTTATGGATAACGGATAAAAACTTTATGGTCAAAAAATTTTACGAAAACTTTAAATGCGTTTTTCTCGAAAGAATGATTTCGAAATCTGCATAGAGTCCTGCGAATCAATCGTTGTATTAATTAGCATAATTATTTTTTACAGCAAATTCTTTAGTCAGCCAAATTGGGAGCTATATTAATAGTTTGATAAAACAAAATATGATTACATATGAAAAAGAATGATAAACATTTCTGAAAAAACAGTATGTTCACAGTTCTTTTGAATTTTCTAAAATAAAATTTCAAAGTTGACCTCTTTTTCAAGCAAGTAAGCAAAAGTGCCCAAAGTTAATGTGCCCTAATGTGAATATTTAAATGTGCCCTAAAAGTTATTCTTTAAAAGTACCTAAATCAGTGGGACATTTGTATTTATTACTTAGAACTTGAATTACACGATTTTGAATTTTATAGGATGAGAATGAATTTTAATATTTTATTTCATCATAATTGTAAGAGTGTTAAAAAATATTTTCAAGTTTTCTTTTAAATGCACAAAAATGTTTATTTAGAGAATGAACTTATTCTATTATTATAGTTCCATTATTATTTCCATAAAACAGCAAGTTAGGAAGTGTCATAAAATTTGACTATTTTTAGGTGTGTTTTACCGTTACCTAGTACAACTTTTTAAAAATAGCAGGATTAAACTTATGAGCATTGTTAAATTTGAGGCATAAATTTTAATTATCATACAGAAATCTTTAAAACGAAAATATTTTTATGCAAACTCCTGTTTTGATATTTAGCGCAAGTTCTACTTTATTGCTATAATTATTATCTTCTTTAGCACAAAATAAATAAATAAATTAATTAATTAATTAAAAATATAAATTTCTTCCACAGTCTTCAGCTTTCTATAACATAATGAACATTTAATGCCACTTTAAAATTATATATGGGGAAAATATTAAATTAATAATAAGGAATCACCTACAAATATAAATACATGGAAAAAATCTATTTAACTACTGTACGATAATCTAATGAAACAATAAAAATAAATTACATGTATATTTAAATAGGTAATGATTATTTTACGAAACAATAAAATATCTATTATGTTTTATTTAAGTAATTTGTATTAAATAAATTAGTGATAAGTAAATATTTTGTATAAATATATATTTTTTAATTGAAGTGAGAAAATCGAATGAAATAGAATCGTGCATATTGTATTAGAATTTATTTTTCTAAATAGCTGAGATGTGAATATTGAACAGTGCTGAACAGTAGAGCAGCATTAAGGGGTTAACTATCTGTGATTAGCTTAGCATCCAGTCTATTTTTAAATGATTTGTATAAATGTGAACCATTGGGAAAAGAAAAAGTGTAGTTTTAAAACTACTTAAAAATTAAATAAAAAAAAAAAAAAAGTAAAATCAAAAATTTATAAAAGATATAAAATATATAAAATATAAGAATTAAAATTTAAGTTTTTAAACTTAAGTCAAATATGCTAGCAAGTAGAATAGAAAAAAAAGATAAAAATGAAAAATTACGTTAAGGTATAGCTGCAGTTACAAATAGACTATACACAGAAATTAAAATTAAAAAAAAAAAAATTTAAAGTTAGCACTTGTTCAGAAATGATACTCACCAAGGTAGAGCAGGAAAATCTGTAAAGGAGACAGCAAAAGTCACTTTACATGACATATATATATATGTTACTGTGTAAGACCGAAATTGGAGAATGTCGACTTTCACTGGTGAATGTGAACATATACCAGAAACGTCGGTGACAGACCGAATATTTGATTATATTCTTGTACTTTCGGACTATCATCACAGGTGAATGTCGACAATCACACATATGGTCTTGTGGAGGTCGAAATGAGGAGCGGTGTATATCAGAGAGGCTACAGTCTGTCGCCAAATTCTTTGTTTTACTGCGAATCAGTCAGCTTTGTCAGTTTTATGCTAGGTTTGATGGTGCGCGCAACGTGTTTTGCGATTTCACTATTAATATATCCAACGTAGAGTAAGTATTTTTTTACAATATTGTTGTTTTGTTAGAGATTATTACAATTTACAGCAACCTTTATGCAGCATTCACGTTTCACTACAAATATTTCCAAAATTAACCTAATATTTTATCAATATTGGTATTTCAGTTCAAATGATAGTGATTAGTATTGAAAAGTAGAGTAATTTTATATTAAAAAATACCTGAATTTTTTAATAATTTTCGCTTTGTTTAATGGCATACTATCATTGAATAAATATAATGAAAATTGCCATTTAAAAAAAACAAAAAAGTGGTAGATATTTTGAATCCAGAATTTCCACTAAATTGCCAACTCTGTTAGCAATGACTAAAAATATTGGCCAATATAACCAATATGTCTTAAACTGTTTTTTCAGGTAATTACGTTTCTAGATTTTTATAACATTTATTAAAAAATAGTAACCTTTGCCTTATTTGTTATCAGAATTCTTATGGTAAAAATAATATTAGGAGGAAACAATGGTTGTATATATATATATATATATATATATAAAGAAAAGAAAAGAAAGAAACACAAACACTCCATTAAATATGTAAAATTTATAAAACTCAAGTAAACTATTTCTATATTGTAAAAAAAAAAAAAAAAAAAAAGAGATGATTGAATGGGTAATGGATACATTACTAGAATGTGGATTCTATCATTATTACATGGAGATAATAACAAAACTACTTGTTAAGACAAAATAAAACCCAGTGAAAGACATGATCATTAGGGGTCTCAGGACTCTTAAAATTGGAGAATAAAAAAGACCATTTTCAACATTTAATATCTTAAAATGTATTTGATTTTAAGACACAATTTTTATTGAGATGAAAGATGTAGAAAATCTCAATAATAGATTACGCGCACGATTAAAAAATAAATATTGCAACTAGAATAAAAATTTTGGTGCCTATACTTCAGATTATAATAATTACCCTGAACCTAAATATTTTTTCATTTAAAGCATTTTTACATTTTTAATACAAAGTTGTATTTAGCTAATACAAAATTTAGAAAATTTCAACAGTATAATCACTTAAAAATATTTTTTAACCAGTAAAAAGGAAATTTTAGGTTCAGTTTATACAGACTAATAAGAAACACATGTTTTGAAAATGTCATGAAAAAAATCAGGAGTTTTTGCGATTTCGTGTGCATTATGCCCAAAAACGTCATTTTGAGAAAAATGACTTCAAAGTTTTGGAAACCCCGCTTCAGCTATTACACAGGTATAATTCTAAAAGCCATAACTTCTGTTCTAAAGAGAATTTCAAGGAAACAATTATATCAAAATGTTCAGAAAAGATACGAGTTTAACATATAAAAAAATTAAAGTTTCGAAAATTTTAAAACTTTAAGAGTCCTAAGACCCCTTAATAGGACGTTTGGCCCCGAATGGATGAACCGTTTGAATGCGGAACAAATCTTGTGGATATATGCCAAAAATGCTAATGTGTATGGGCTGTATAGTAAAAAAATACTTGTAAGCCGACGATATATACAGAAATCGCACGCTTCGCTAGTGCAACCAACTTAAATTCACACCACACTCAGACAACAAATAGGAGCACTATCACCGTCTTCGCAATTTTAGCATAAACTAAAATGAGCGTTATCGCGCTTCCCGAAATTGTGGCACGTAACAAGAGTAACGGTATCGCGCTTCCTGAAATTTTGGCACATAACAAGAGGAGCGCTATCGCGCTGCTCCGCACTCAAGCGGCTAAATAATAATTCAAAGCTTGTGTGAGATATCAATCGTCTGTATATGTGTTTCAGAATATTAAAATTTCATACCAGAAAAAATATACGGAGATACCTGTGTTGAATCCGAACCGAGTAGGCATTGTGTATATGCGTGCAGCATACCTTTGGATTACAGACGATTAAAATGTTTTTATGATTTAAAAATTAATGATCGAGCCGGAAACACGGAGAAATAAATGCAAATTTCCGACATATTCAACATTCACCACTATTGCATGGTGAATGACGACTTTCGCCGGTGTAAGTCAGAAATAAGGATATTTAACAAATATTTCAGACATACACCAAGCGACCATGTGAATGTTGACATTCACCGGTGCAAGTCGACATTCTCCAGATTTCGGTCTTTCACAGTAACATATGTTTATATATATATGAGCTATACGGGGTGTCCCAGAAGTAATGGGACAAACATTAAGGGGAGGTAGGGACATCACAAGGATTCAGATTTGCATAGCAAGCCAGAGTCGGAAATGCTTTCCTGTCGCGATAGTGACGACACAAAACACAAGAAAGAAAGGACACGAACAGGGAGAGAAGACATGTTTATTATTCTTAGTACTGCAAAAAAGCCGGGACAATGCTGGTAAGTGTTGAGGAACTTGCTGCACGCATCGTTGCAGATGTTGGGGAAGTCCGGGGCACTCCCAGTATTTTCGAGAACATTAGATCTTACATACGCCGGAGATGCGCTTCCATGCATCACGGCCCGGTGTCGTAATTTCGAACACCTACTTTGATGACTATCGTTGTCCCTTTAATGTTCTTTCTTCTTAGTTTTTTGATGTACTAAGGATAATAAACATGTTTTCTCCTCTTATTCGTATCCTGTCTTTCTTGTGCTTTGTGTCGTCACTTCCGCGCCAGGAAAGCGTTTACGACCCTGGGTTGGTATGCAAATCTGAATCCTTGTGATGTCCCCTACCTCCCCTTAAAGTTTGTCCCAGTACTTCTGCGACACTCTGTATATATATGAGCTATATATCAAAGCTCACTGAGTGTCCATAATAATGGAATATTTGGGATGCTTGCGGTGATGGGTTTCGAAGGCGTCGTAATCAGGTACCACCGTAACGATTTGATTTTATAGGTCATAAATTTTACTATCAATTTGTTTCCAAGATCATTGATGCGTTTATGTAAAGTTATGGTTTTTGGATCCCTTCGGACAATAGAGTTGCTTAGATTGCGTCGGCCGTTATGTACGATGCGGATATGCTGTTGTGCAGGCGCTAGGGTTATCTATGAAGAGGTGCAGGTAAAACCCCACACCGGAATAGCATAGGTTATAATAGGAGGGATACATGAGTTATAAAGAAGTTTAGTAAATACTGATAGAGATTTACTAGAGAGATCATGTTTAAGAGAGACGAAAGCTCCAGCGACTTTTCCACTGGAACGAATAGGCTTTCTCCTACGGTTAGCCTACGGTCAAGGATGACCCGCAGGTATTTAGCATCAACTGACCGTGGAATAGCAGTGTTGTTAATGAACATTCTATTGGGGTAGGTTAGATTTCGTGAGAGGTATACAGCAGAAGATAAGATTTATTTTCATTAATTAAGACGCGCCGTAACGTACACCGTTTAAGTAAATCATCTATGTGAGTCTGTAGGTACCCATACAGATTATATGGGTGGTGAGCTGAAGCATTAATACAAGTATCACCCGCATAAAGAGCGGTAAGTGCTAGTAATTGTGGGATGTCGTTGAAGAAAATATTGAACAAAATGGGGCCCGACAAGCTCCCCTGAATTATGCCCGCTAGGATGAGGAAAATAACTGACAGAATGTTGTTTATGCGGACGCAAATGTAGGAATATATTCAGTGTATAAGTCTAGTACGAAATTTAAACTTAAATAATTTGCATGAGAGGCCTTCATGCCATAACTTGTCAAATTCTTGTGTGAGGTCAAGGAATATTGCAGCAACAGGAATCTTCGGTTTGAGTGTCTCACTAAGAAATTCAACAACATGAAGGAGCTATGTTGTGTTGAGTGTTTTGGGGGAAAGCCAAATTGATCAGGCATGAGAATATTATTTGGTTGAAATTCTCGCAACGGGGTCCGCATGACACATTCGATAACTTTATTGAGAAATGTAATTAAGGAAATAAGAAGAAAATGCATCAATCTGAAGGATTGAATAACTTTTGTAACATAAACTCTTAAATTGATGCGAATTTTAAAAATAACTGTTTACTATTACTGTAATATTTTGAAAGATACTGTTTAAAATGAGCCATTAAAAATGTATTCTTAAATTGCATTTCATTAATAATGCATTAAAAAAGTCGCCCCGAAATTTTATCTTTATATCATTATTTACAAATGTTATGAGGAAGTATGTAATCATTTTTTCGTATGAAAGGAAAGATCAAGTATTTAAATTTCAACTGCATAAATTGCATTACAGATCAGAATACTGAAATATTCATTTTGTGAGATATCTAATTTCAAAATGACATAATAATATGTAAAAAAGTATTACATTCATCATTTTTAAAACTAAAAACTTTATCTATTTAAAAAAATTAAAATTTTACATTTATTTTTATAAATTTATTTCTCTTACTGATTCCTAGATGCATTACAGCATCCTTCGTAATTGACTATTTACATACAAATTTTTGTAAATTATTTTCTTTTTATTCTATTCTTATAAAACTGAAGTCTGGCAGATTTAATTTTTCAGTCGGATTCCATTTATCAATTCTGTATATACTCTCCAAATATGTGTACCTTGATATTAGTAATACTTTTAATCTGAAGTGGAAATTATGTATTACTGCTCACGTAAATGAAAAAAACAATTGGCAGACATCCACATTCAAATACTCTGCTTTACTTCGTACTTTTATAATCATTTAAAAGACTTTATAAAGTGTTTTACCATTTATATCTATTCAAATTATCTTTGATAGCTGTTTCAAACATACCTAATCTTAAAATACTATTGAAATCCGATACATATGTATTTTAATTTGCATGAAATAAAGCGCCCTTTTACGAATTTTTAATCTTTAAAATATATCTTGTGTAACGATCACATGGTTTATTCTCTCCCTTTCCCTTTCTTGCAGATATTGATGCGTAAAATCATGATATATTCTGTTCATATTAAGTAAAACGTTAGTATTAAAATATAACCTGCTCAATTTAGATTCCAAATATCAATGTCTTAAATACACTACTAAACATTTACTCTGAAATTCCAAATATAACAGTGATGTGAAAAAGCATACTATAGAATTCGTTTTTAGAGACATCTTAAAAAAATTGAAACGTTAAATTCGATTTTATAAATCAATATCTTCAATCCATTTCTCCATAGATACATTACAGCAACTTTCTAATCTGAAAGGAAAAATATGTATTTCTGTTCACATGAACGGAATAAAATATTGGCAGATATTTCCCCCTTATTAATATTCTGTTCCATTTTGCTCTCTTCTAATCCTTTAAAACGCTTGGTATGAAAGCGAAAATCAATATCGTATGACATAAGTTGTAAAAAAGATATTGTAATGTTATTACGATGTGAAGATCTTAAATGAAAAAATCCTTAATCTTGTTTTTGTATGGAGAGTTTTCCTGTGAAAGAGTAATTTACCAGTGATGTGCAAAACTTTGTAAAATCTTTTATTTAATTTCGTACTATGTAAAACTGAAGTCTGACATTTTTAACGGTTAAAAGTAGATTCCATTTATCGACGTCGTATATACATTTTAAATATATCCACTTTGATATTTTTAATCTAAAAATCGTTTTATTTATTTTTATAAACTAAAGCCAATAACTCAAGAAATATGAAACATTAAATTCTAATTTAAAAATCAATATTTTGAAATCATTTCTATATACATAAATATATTAAAGGTACTTTAAGACATATGGGTTTTAAGACATTTTAAGCAACTTTTCTTACTACTGATATATTTTAGAAACATCACATGTAAAGGGAAAATAATGTATATTCCTAAAATTTTGTTGTTTTGTAGTCAATATGACTTATGACTTCAAAATTTAACTTTTCAAATTGACGTCTGCGTACAAATGTGCTTATCGCATTTCTAACAAAATTTTTGCAGAGTTGCCAAGCCTCTGCTTTTTATACACCACTGTTATCTTAGAGAATTTTTTTTTCTTTTAAATCACCGAACAATGCTGAACAATGGAGTAGCGTTGAGGGGTTTCCCAGTTGTCAGGCAACTTAACACCCAGGCTGTAGATATGATGTCTTACAAATTAATGATCCATTGGGAAAAAGAGAAGGTATAGTTGTTTAAATCTGCATTATAAATGAAAAAATATTAAAGATAAGTACTAGCATAAGTGCTTTAATTATAGATATAAAAAAGTTAAAGTTAAGTTTAAGAACTTGAAAAGGAAGTTAAAGTTATATTTAAATATAGATATAGCTGTAGTTGCAAGAACTCAGAATGTTCCGATTAAGTAAAAGAACATTTTCACTATGAAAATACTGGTTTCCAACAAGCCGGATACTAGGCAGATCGGTATCCGTATTTCTGATCTAATAGTGGTAGGAAAAGTTAATTTTATCATTCAATTTTTTAAACAAAAATGATCATTTGAAAAATACATATTGAAAAGCTAAATTCGATTATGGAAATCGATATCTTGAATTCAAATTTGAAAGGAAAGATATTTTTTTCTGTTCATATGAAAAAAAAAAAATATTCGTAGATATTACTCCCTATCGGTATTCTGTTCCATTTTATTCACTTTTAATCTTATGTAAGCCAATACATGAAATAGAAAACCAATTTCCTATGGCATGTATGATGTTTCCTAAGATGTTCCACTCTCACTACAACATTGTCTTTAAGGGATTTCGTTTGATTTTCTGCAGTACTTCTGATATACTTTTAATGTGAAACATTTTGTAAAAATTTTTATGTTGTGTTTAGTAAAATTAGAATCTTGCAAATTTATTTTTTTAATTAAATTAAATTTAGGAATGTCTTATTTTCCCTCAAAATACAATCATTTTGGTATTCTCGATGAAGCTCTCATGCTCAAAATTTATTTAAAATATTTATTCTTATAAACTAAAGACAATGGGGAAGTCAAATCAGCACAGTTAGCTCAATTTGAAGAAAGAGCATTCATAATTTAGGGGAATCGTGGAGCTTTATTTGAGAAAAATCGACCCAGAAATCGAAATTTATTTATGTGTATTATTATTCTACAATTTCTACTGAGACATTTTTGAAAAACCGCGTGCTGGTGTGACAATTTTTCGCAAAGTTAAAAGTGTTTTAATTTTATACACAACCCATTTGTTGACCCTTTAATATACTTTAAATGTGTTTTTCTCTAAACTGATTTTTCAACTTTTTAGATTTTATTTTTGAAATGCTCCATGCGTTCTAATTTTTGATCAAAATTCATGAAATTGATAAGGAAGAATCCTGATATCACTTACAAAGAAAATATATATCCATTTTAAAGTTCGACTTCATTAAGAACATTAAATTTGATTTTTAACTTATTAAAAAGCAATTTTTTTATAAAAATTGATATGGAATTTTGAAAAAAAAAAATATGTAAAAAAATATTATTCAAGAGATTAAAAAATCGATACACAGTTTTTTGAGACAGAGTTTTAAGTGATTAAAATGTTAAATCGAGGAAATATCTCAAAAATTATGACGCATGGAACATTTAAAAATAAATTTCGTTGAAATCTTAATACAATTTGAAATTTCTTCTAAGGTGTTCTAAGTTACGGTGAATGTATATTTGCACAGAATTTGATATCTGTATGATGAAAAAAAAAGTCCACCGTCTCCTTAAACCTATGTATCTGGTTTCGATTCCCAATCGAGACACCTTTTTCATACTATTGTAAAAATTTCAACTTGTATTATATCTTTACCAATAACTATAATTATGTTAAAATAATAAATTCAACGTATTAAAATTTTTTGAATCATTAAATTGGAATTTGTAAATAATATCTCCATCTCATTCATAAAGGGGAGACTAAGGACGGTTGACCATACGGAAGGCTTAACCCACACATCGATTTTCATATTTTAAAGAATTTCAGAGTTTTATCAATAGGTGTCAACCAAAGCTACTGGAATGCTCAAACAACAGTCTTCGTTTCATAGAGATAATCGAAATAGGTGTGGAAAAAATCAATTGTGAGGCGTTTCCAAAGTTGTGTTTTTTAAAAATGTTTTGTAAGCTTTTTTCAAATAAGTTATATCATTGACATTTAAGTAAGTAGGTTTAAAGTAATGCAGAAATATCGAGCTTTCATTCCACGCATAAAGCCTGTACAGTAAGTTAGGCTTAACATAACAATGTGGTATTCTTTAGAAAAGGTCTATGTAGGGAGGCTTGACCCAGTCAATGTGACTGTGGGTTGACCAGATGATCAAGGCTCCCTTAATTAAGTGGTTTCGGAAATCTTTTTATTATACACTGTGCATAATGAAAAGTTAATGGTATATACATAAAAGAATGTAAATTTATTCTGTAAAGCTTCAGTAAAACGGTTTAATAGAAAAGAAAATGTTTAAAACTGACTTCAGAAAAATGTGAAAAATTGTTAGAAAATGGGAAAGTTGATTGGAACTTTTTTTCATTTAAATATTGCTCACAATAGGTAAATAGAAACAGTGGAAAAGACTACAAAGGACTAGAATGGATGAAATCAGCAGTCTTAACCCTTTGAGGGACAGTGGTATGTTTATAACACCACTTAATTTTAATTCCGAAACATCACAATGACACCAGAATTTTGCTAAAATCATTTCATTTAACATATATCTGAAAAATAGACTTTTTCTTATTTCCAAATAAATTTGTTCATAAATGCCGGTGCCAGTCATTTATTTCACCATTTCAGTACGGAAATTACTTTGCCCCTTATAGGTTTAAATCATGTTAATGATAAGTTAAGTGCTCATGTGGTTGCAAAAGAACATAGCATCGATCGAAAAACTTTAGGAAGGTATGTAGAAAAATTTCACCACCAGGGAGAATACAGTGAGATGAAGCCAAACTATGTGAGAACTACATTTATCAGATCGAGTGTCACAAGAAATAGAACAAGGAGATAAAAAAAAGCGGGACAGTGACTCCTAAATCCGGACATAATAACATGAAACGCTATGAAACGGAAGCTGTTTCTAACAGAATACTGCCTTAAATGTTAAAATTTCATTTTCCCTGCTATACAATTATACTTTCTCAGACAAAATCCTGTTGGGTCAATCCATTTCAAGTGGTCCAGAAAATCATTAATTCGTTGCTCGACCATTTTTAAAAATCTGAAATTTTTTGTACAACAACCCTAACATAATGGAAGTTCAAAATGACTATTATTTTAATTTTATTCATTTTTGTTTATGCATGGCGGCCATCTTTGTTTCATCGTCTGCAGCAATTTTCTCACAGGAAGGGTCTACGGAATTGTAAATAATTCATCGTTTATTTATCCAATTCAAGTGCGGATTAAACCAATTTGTACAGAATATATTGGGCTAAAAATTTGGTAATGGAGTAGTTTCCGAAACTAACTGCTTATTGGTAAAATTTAAGCATAAAGTTTCAGTTTTTTTCCAAAATTTGTCCGTTTACAGGAAGAATTTTTTCTAGCAAGGAAAACTCTCAACATGACATAATTTTTTTTACAAATAGGCCGAAAGTACTTGTACTCACTCGCTGAGTTCCAGATCTGAGACTTGCTTCCTCTTTGCTAAAAAAAAATCCCAAATTTTTCAAAAATGACAAAAATTGCACTTACCAGGCTTTGATATCTCTGGTGGGGCACGAGATAAAAAACTGTTTTTTTTTTTTTTTTTTTTTTTTTGTAAGAGTATTGTATGGTAGTGTTATGCACAAGAAATTTCGGTATGGAGATTTGACTACAATCTCAGATATGGCAAGGGCAACATGTCAAAAACAATACTGCCAACTATTGTTTTGTTGTAGACACAGCTAAGTATTTATCTCAGAGTATCATTTAAATTTATTTTTCAGATTATCTTTAAATAATAGTAACAGAAAATAAAGCCTTTTGAAATTAATTTAAAAAATAATTATGCCTAAGGCCTACATTTTCTATGGTTCTCAGAAATTTTTGTTGTAATATTTTAGTAACTCAAGGAAACCTCAGCACTTTTACATATATATATATACAAGACCTGAGACAAAAACAGAATAGGGAAAGAGAAAAGCTGTTAATGTTGGCATACTTGTTGAGACATGATCAAACGTGTCAAAACACATTCCTGCTTGTTGGTTTAAAAACCACAATTTTAATGCTGCTTGCCATTCCCTGAAATTTGTTCCTACCACAAGTATGTCCCTGTAAATGAAACATTATGCGATGTTACCATGCATCAGCCTCAAGTAATTTTCAGAAAGTAAAGATATCCAAAGCCTTTTCAAAATTTATATTGCAGAAAAATCGCTTTTTTGCATAAGAAGTAAGATAAGAATTATTAACGAATTGAGACTTGCACATAGTGATTTCAAAGTATATTTCTAGGAGCCAGCAGGGCCAAGATCTTCAATCAAGTTATCAAGAGATGACAAGACTTGGTTCCTACAAATAAAATTTTGAGAAAGGTCAAAATTGTGGTTTTTGAACCAACAAGCAAGAATGTGTTTTGATACGTATGATCATGTCTCAACAAGTATGACAACATTAACAGCTTTCCTTTTTCCCTATGTTGTTTTTGTCTCAGGTCTTGTATAAAAATATTTTTTTTTTCTTTATGTAAAAGTGCTGAGGTTTCTTTTAGTTACTAAAATTACTTACAGCAAAAATTACTGAAACCATACAAAATGTATGGCCTTAGGCATAATTATTTTTTTAATTAATTGCTAAGCTTTGCAAAGGGCTTTATTTTCTGTTACTATTATTTAAAGATAATCAGAAACATAAATTTAAATGACACTCTGAGATAAATACTTAGCTGTGACTACAACAAAACAATAGTTTGGCAGTATTGTTTTCACATGTTGCCCTTGCCATATCTCAGCTTGTAGTCAAATCTCCATCCTGAAATTTCTTATGCATAACACTACCATACAATACTCTTATTAAAAAAAAATCAGATTTTTATCTCGTGCCCCGCGAGAGATATCAAAGCCTGAAAAGTGCGATTTTTGTCATTTTTGAAAAATTTGGGATTTTTTTAGCGAACAGAAAGCAAGTCTCAGATCTGGAACTCGGTGTGTGAGTACAAGTATTTTCAGCCTATTTGTAAAAAAAAATTATGTCATGTTGACAGTTTTCCTTGTTAGAAAAATTTCCTCTTGTAAACGGACAAATTTTGAAAAAAAAAAAAAAGAAACCGGAAAATGTATGCTTAAATTTTACTAATAAGCAGTTAGTTTCGGAAACTACTCCATTACTAAAACAATGCTATCGCTGTCAGGGCTATGGTCACGCCAGTGAGGTATGTGGTTTTACTGAAAAATGTTGCAAGTGCGGCGAACAACATCTTACCCCCAACTGTACTCATAAAGGACGCATTACGCCTAAGTGTGCGAACTGCGGGCAAGCACATCCAGCCACTTACCGTGGTTGCATCAAAAACCCTTACAGACGGGAAAATGACAACCAGAACAGTAAAAATAAAAGCAACCCAGCTAGATATACTAGCAGTAAGGTTTCTCAGCAGGCCCAACAACTGGCAGAAGTCTTCAAAGATTTCAATTATACTAAAAATAAACCGCAGGAAAAAACTAACTCGGACTCAAATAACTCTGCTTCAAATAATGCTGAATCCCCAGTTGAGGTTGCTTCCTATTCACAATACCCTGAAAATACTAACTCTGCTAATACTGAAAAAATTAATAATACTCCATCCCAGTCAACCAAAATTCCTCCCAGCTACAGTAATGATATACAGGAAATTTTTAGTACATTCCAAGACATAAAAGAGATTTTACAAATATCTAAATTCATTAAATGTATAAAAAATATTTCTATTCAAGCAAAAAAATATAACAATCCCATGGAAAAAATTATTGTTTTTATCCAAGAATTCGACAAATTAGCTAATGATTTCTTCTCCCCCAACCATGTCTAATCTTCATCTTAAATCTCTTATTGTGTTATCCTGGAACTGTTCTACTTTAAATAACAGAATTGACGAGCTTCGTTTTTTTGTCTCTAACCATCCTAATATTGATATAATTCTTCTTCAAGAAGTGCATAAACCTAATAAAAGTATCAAAATTTCTGGTTATAAGCTCTACCATACCCCCCGTCCTGGATCCGTTCAGGGTGGAACTGCCATATACATCAAACACCACATACCACACTATCCTACTCAACACACTACATACACAGGTCTTGACTACACGGGAATTGTTGTACAATTGCCACGAGTTAATATTAATTTTGTTTCTTTATATGCTAGACGCTCACCTTTATTCCCTGTCAATGATCTCACACAGCTTCTTTCACAAAATACGCACTGTTTCATCGCAGGTGATTATAATGCGCACAACCGGCGATAGAACTGTCACTCAACCACCCGTCGCGGCAGTGCACTACACAACCTAATTACCCACCTAGGACTTAGTTTACATGCACCCAGCACCCCTACACGTATTGGGCTTGGTAGAGGTCGCCCCTCCATTATTGACTTTGCAATTTCCAAAAACTTGGTTTTTCCTATTAGTTCTACAGTTATAAATGACTTAAGTTCAGATCATCTTCCTGTTGTGTTCAAAATTGATTGTGTTGATCCTCCCTCTCCCTCTCCCCCTCCCCCCTCAGTGGCTGTGGACTGGAGTAAATTTAAAACTATTCTTTCAAATTCTGACCTAACTTTCTCTAATATTACTAACACTGATGAAATTGACAAAGCTGTTGATAATTTTCAAAATATTATTATTAATGCTCAAAAACAAGCTACTTACCAATATACTAAAAAAAATAACTCTTTTACAATGCCTAACTACATTCATAATGTTTGTAAGCAACGTAATGACATCCGACGGCTGTTTAAAAATACTAGAGATCCTACTTTAAAGCCAATGATTAATCGGCTTAACAATAAAATTAAAAATCTTATTTCTAAGGAAAAACAAAAAAGCTGGAGCAATTTTCTTAACTCCCTCTCTCCACAAGACAACTCTCTTTGGAAAATAAAGAAAAAACTCAATAATAATTACTCTACTATTCCCCCCTTAACTGCTTTTAATACCACAGCATATACGGACAGGGATAAAGCGGAAATCCTCGCTAAGTCCTATGCTGAGCAGTTTTCCCCTAACCCTTATCTTGCCAGCCCTAATCATTATTTTGAAGTTAATGAAACTGTTCAAAATTTTTTAGCTACCCCTCCCACGGACCCACTTCCGGAAATTCAACCAATTGTTATTTCTAATATTATCAAAAATCTTAAAAACAGAAAGGCCCCTGGATACGATAACATAACTAACTATGCTCTTAAAAATCTTCCTTGCAACTGTATTATTTATCTTACTAAACTAACCAATGCTATTCTTCAGATCTACTACTTCCCTAAAGCATGGAAGACTTCTATTATCGCACCTATTCCCAAACCTCTGTGTAATCTTCAGGATCCGACTAATTACCGTCCCATTTCTCTTTTACCCTCTATCAGCAAAGTTGTTGAGCGAGTCATCAGGTCCCAGTTACATGACATTTTAGACGCACAAAACATACTCATTCCTGAGCAATTTGGCTTCAGAGCTAAACATTCCACATTACATCAACTCCTTCGTGTTGTTGAGTTCTTGAGTGAGAAACTTAACACGAACACACCAGCTGCGGCTGTTTTTCTCGATGTTGCTAAGGCTTTTGATAAGGTTTGGCATATTGGCCTTATATACAAACTAATTAAGCTTGGAATTAATGCTAGACTTATCTTTCTCATACATTCTTACCTTAGCGACCGCACCTTTCGCGTCCGCCTTAACAATATACTTTCCACTTTATACCTTATTCTATCTGGTATTTTACAAGGGTCGGTTCTCGGCCCTACGTTATTTAACATATTCTTCCACGATATCCCAAGAACACTGAGGACTCGCCTTGCCCTGTACGCGGACGACACGGCAATGTACGCCTCTGCAGGACACCCATTTACATTGTACAAAATTCTCCAGAAACACATAGATAAATTCCTTAACTGGTGTACCCTGTGGCGTGTTAAGCTCAACGAGCAGAAAACAGCTGCTGTCTATTTCTCTAAAAAATTAGCCTTTCCTAATCGCATTACTATTAATAACACCACTATTCCTTGGAGTAATGACACCAAGTATCTGGGTGTTACCCTTGATAGAAGACTTACCTGGAAAAAACATTTTATTAATATCCGTGGCAAAGTTGCTGGTATGTCCCAGGCCCTCTCTCCTCTTCTGAAAAGCAATACTCTTTCTATTCATAATAAACTAATCCTGTATAACGCATGTATTAGATCAATCTTAACCTATGCTTGTCCGATCTGGGGATTCGCTTGCAAAACCAGTATGGAGTATCTTTACGGTGCTCATAACAAAAACTTACGCTATATACGTAATGGTCACCATTTTCTTCGTAATACCACTATCCGCAGGGATTTGAAAACCACTTCCTTAAAACAGCGAATTAATAAACTTGCTAAAAATTTCTATAAATCAGTTTACAACCTCCCTAACCAAATTGTAGCGGAACTTCCCGACTACGAGGTATCCGACCCCACTAACAGAAAACGCCCTAAATACTCGCTTTTGCTTAATGATGAAGACTCACCTTCTGTTTTACTTAACCTTTCTGTTTGTTCTGTCCTGTTTATAGTATTTTTAAAAAAAAAAAAGTTTTTCTGCTAATTTTTTAGCACTTCATATTTAAACTAATGTATGGTCTCTGAAAAGAGTCTTTTTTTTTTTTTTTTAATGGGGCACTCCCCGGTAGCTTTTTCGTCTTTTCCTGCTTTTGTTTCTTGGAACTAATGGAATTTTTCTTTCTTTTTTAGTTATTTTATTTCTTTTCTTTGTTTTTCTTTTTACTTTTCAACATGTTATACTAGTACTTATGTACTTTGTCTTTATATTGTTAGTCTTTTCTTTTTCTTAAAGTAAATTTATTTTTGTGGCTACCAGCCACGCCTAAACAGTATTTTTTTAAGGCTCCCTAATGCCCTTGCAACACGATCACCTGTCCACTGGATGTAAAGTTGCAGCGCAACTAGGCAATCCAATCAGCTGTTCACATTGTTCCATTGTTCCACTACTCCATTACCAAATTTTTAGCCCATTGTATTCTGTACAAATTGCTTTAATCCGCACTTGAATTGGATAAATAAATGATGAATTATTTACAAATCCGTAAACCCTTGTTGTGAGAAAATTGCTGCAGACGATGAAACAAAGATGGCCGCCATGCACAATTAAAAATGAATAAAATTAAAATAATAGTCATTTTGAACTTTCATCTTGTTAGGGTTGTTGTACAAAAAATTTCAGATTTTTTAAAAATGGTCGAGCAACCAGTGCTGGACCACTTGAAATGTTTAAAACAAAAATTTTCTCCGCAGACTTGCAATTGCGTCTTAACAGGTTTAAGCCTCATATTTTAAAAAAAAATGTTTATAATAATTAAAGCATGTAAAATAAAGATATTTTGCTTTATTTTAAATTGAATTTATTTCTCTTCACAAATATTGCAATATAAAACGAAGTGGGTCAAGCCTCCCATATAGTGGGTCAACCCTCCCATATGTGGCGAGTCTTGACCCATTATTTTTTCATGAATAAAATCAATCATTTTTCATATTTCTTATATGTTACACTCATGTAGCAATTTTACTTTCATAACTGGTTGTATAACGAATAAAATTATACATAAAACTTTATTCTATGTTTAATATTTAAAAAATAAAAAAACATTTTGTAAAAAGTGGGTCAACCCTACCTAGTCTTCCCTACTACATTAAGCAACATTCTAATATGAGTAGTAATTTTGCCATCTTAGCGAAAATTGTCGAGTTTGGGGGACATTTTGCTTGGTTTAATACATTTTCGCTCAAATAGAAGAAAAATACTACCTATATTAATCATTTACTAATCAGTCGATTATGTTAACGTGAATTAAACAAACATGTAAGGAAAAATGCGTATATACTTCTTCTATCTTTGCTCTGGTGATTTTTAGTGATGGTCATTATTTATATTTAAACGAATAAAATATATTCTCTTATAAAGCATAACCCCGGTTTTAAATCTTAACCATTTTCTTTGACACTATATTTTTAACACAATTATTCTAATTGGTAAATAAATCACGTCAAATTGAAAGTTCCAACTGGGCGAAAAATGTCGGAATCGAACCAGTGATCTGTTGGCTCAAGTTATTAACTGCGATATATTCTGTTGAGCTGAACCATATTTCAGACTAGATGTTATGATCAATAAGGTTGCTGGGTGAAAAAGTTCCACCAGATTCGTTCGGGAGAGCTCAGATGTTAGAGCACTGGCGGTTTCAAAAAGAGATCCCAGGTTCAAATCCTGGTCGGACCATTTTTCGCCCAAGTTGAAATTAAAATATGATAACTTTTCCTATTAAATTACTATCCAGGTATATTTACGAAAAATGCAGATTTCTCAAAATTGAAAAATACGCATATTTCTAACTTTTGATACGTTCCATGCGCATTCTTAATTATTAAATTATTTTCAAATTTATGCTATATATCCTCTATACAATATTAAATAAATATTAATATAAAAAGTTGCATTTCAGGGGTATTTTAGTGTTGAAATTTGTAAGCATATAAAAAAATATAGCTACTTTTTTAGAAAACACAAGGCATAATTATAAAAATATTTTTTGTCTGCTTATGCATTCAAATTCATGACAACTTCTATGGTAATATATAATATGCATCTCATAAATAAATATTGTCATATTTTACGCAAAAAAATGCCCATGGGATATTTTAAAATCAGTCAATTATTCGTTATTTTCTTTATTTAAATATTGAATAATTATAATTTGTTTTATTATTATAACACCAAATTTTCAATATAAATATTTAAACTTGCCGTTAACAACAAAGTACTCCGTTTTTCAAATGAATTTGTTGCAAGTTAAGGGATTTCAATTTAATGTTTGATGATACATCAAAAGAGGTTGCTAATATGTATTGATTTTACATTTTAAATTAATAGTGGTATGAAGAATTTAATAATGACTTAATATTTCTAAATAAAAACCTTCATTTTAAAATATTGAAATGTCAAATTCGATTTTATATACAATAACTTATAAAATAAATATAACTTGATAAATTATATCAACATTCTAATGTGAAAGCAAAAGTATGTATTTTTCTTCACATGAAAAGAATAAAATATTGGCAGATATTTCCCTCTTATTAATATTCTGTTCAATTTTGTACTCGTCTAATCCTTTAAAAGGCTTGCTATGGCAGGAGAGAATCAATTTTGTATGACATAAGTTGTAAAAAGATGAAGAAGTATCATTACAGGGTGGGGAACTTTTATTTCAGAACACGACAACTAATTAATACTTTCATTTTTTTTCCTCTTACACTTTGAACAACTGCATGTTAAGCTCGTCTTTTATGAGTGTCTAATTTAGTGATAGTTAGGGCCCAACATACAAATTTCTGTGCTCAGGGCACTTTCGATTTTTCGTGCCCCCTTAAATTAGTTAATTTATCGATACTAGTTTTTAACATGCTTATTCGAAAAGTGTCAATAAAAAAATAAGTTTTCTGGAAAATTGAAAAATGATTCCAGAAAAGGAAAACAAAAAGAATCTCTATCATTTATTGAAATGTGCTTTTAAACGTATATTGAGATATATTTTTCTCATTCCATATTAATACCTCAAATATCAAGTTTGTTTCTACAATTATGATTTTCATAATAGACATTTAGATGAATTTAGGGAAAAAATTGTACCCCTTTCAAATTTCGTGCTCAGGGCACAGGCCCCCGATAGTCAGGGCCTGGTTATAGTGGTTTATTCTTATAAATTAATTCAATGGGAAATCAATTCTGTCAAATGTTTATCGTTCCAGATGGATCAATTGGAAGAGAATTTTCAACTTAAGCCAAAAGATCTGGATTCGATTCCCGACCTATACGGGTTCTTCACTTAGAAGGAAAATGTTCGACTTGTATGATATATTTAGCAATTAGTATGATTATGTTAAAAAAAATCGATGCCTTAATTTTTTTCTTTAATCAATAAACAATAATTTGAAAACGATATCTTCATCTCTTTCATAAATCCATTCCAGAAACATTCAAGTATGGAAAGAAAAATACATGTGTACTCCTATCTTTGCTCTAATAAATCTTAGTGATGATAGTTAATAATACGCAAAGGAATGAAATGTAATTTCTTATTAACTCCAGTTTTATACTTTAATTTTTAGGTGCGTTCGTAATAATATAAACACGTAGCATCTATCTATAATCGTCGTTCAGTCCGTCTATCCGTCCGTCCGCATATAACAGATTACAGTAAAAGTTTCCGTTGCATTACGGCGAATGGGAGAAATTATTTCAAGTTACAGTTCGAGTTATAATTATTTTAAGTTTTAATGATGTTACAGCATTTCGAACAGATTGAAATTGATATCCACTTAAAAAGTGCGCGAAAATATACACTCAGTACAGTATGCGAAGCAATAAATATTTTTATAAAACTAGTTATAGTACGAACGCACCTTATTTGCCACGTTTTACGTGCTATTTCCATCATGTTATGTTATGTTATCGCGGTATAAATATAAAAATACGCTGGTAAAATATGCCAATTTATACTTATAAATGAAAAGCGGTATGAGCAAGTTAATTTTATCCTTAATATTTCTAAATAACCATCTTTTTAAAAATTGAAATGTTAAATTCGATTTTATGAATCAATATCTTCAATCCTTTCCTAGATACATTATACCAACATTCTCATCTGAAAGGAAAATATGTATTTTTCTTCACATGAAAAGAATAAAATATTGGCAGATATTTCCCTCTTATTAATATTCTGTTTCATTTTGTACTCGTCTAATCCTTTAAAAGGCTTGCTATGGCAGGAGGAAATCAATTTCGTATGACATAAGTTGTAAAAAGATGAAGAAGTATCATTACAGGGTGGGGAACTTTTATTTCAGAACACGAACACTAATTAATACTTTCATTTTTTTTTCTATTACACTTTGAAAAACTGCATGTTAAGCTCGTCTTTAATGAGTGTCTAATTTAGTGATATTGGTTTATTCTTGTAAGATGGTAATTTTTAATTTAAGCCAAATGTTCTGGGTTCAGTTCCCAACCTATATGGGTTCTTCACTTAGACGGAAAATGTTCTACTTGCACAATCAGTAGGATTGTGTTAAAAAAAAATCAATGCCTTAAATTTTTTAGAATCGGTAAATTATAATTTGAAAACGGTTTATTCATCTCTTTCATAAATCCATTACAAAAATATTCAAGTATGGAAAGAAAAACAAATATGTACTCCTATCTTTGCTCTAATAAAGCTTAGATATGATATTTAGTAATATGCTACAGGATGAAATGTAATTTCATATTAACGCCAATTTTATATTTTATTTTTTAAGCATTAGCATTGCGATACAATTCTAAAAATACGCTGCTAAAATATGACGATTTATACTTATAAATTAATAGTGGTGACCAAGTTAATTTTATCCTTAATATTTCTAAATGAAAACCATAATTTTTAAAATTGAAATGTTAAATTCGATTTTTAAAATCAATATCTTCAATCCTTTCCTAGATGCATTATACCCACATTCTAATCTGATAGGAAAAATATGTATTTTTCTTTACATGAAAAGAATAAAATATTGGCAGATATTTCTCTCTTATTAATATTCTGTTCCATTTTGTACTCGTCTAATCCTAAGTTAATTTTATCCTTAATATTTCTAAATGAAAACCATAATTTTTAAAATTGAAATGTTAAATTCGATTTTTAAAATCAATATCTTCAATCCTTTCCTAGATGCATTATACCCACATTCTAATCTGATAGGAAAAATATGTATTTTTCTTTACATGAAAAGAATAAAATATTGGCAGATATTTCTCTCTTATTAATATTCTGTTCCATTTTGTACTCGTCTAATCCTTTAAAAGGTTTGCTATGGCAGGAGAAAATCAATTTCGTATGACATAAGTTGTAAAAAGATGAAGAAGTATCATTACAGGGTGGGGAACTTTTATTTCAGAACACGACAACTAATTAATACTTCTTTTTTTCCCTCTTACACTTTGAGCAACTGCATTTAAGCTGTTCTTTAATGAGGATCTAAATTAGTGATAGATATTACATGGAATAAATAAGCTGTAATTAATCAATTTAATGTAAATGTAGAAAGATACTTATTAAAATAACTTATAAATTGTTTTAGCTCATTAAAAACAGTACATCCCAGAGAGTTGAGTAATAATACCGAATAGATGAATTTATCATCATTAATTAGGCAATTAAAACTGGGATTTTGATATATTGATTGAAACAGAACATTGTATACAATTCTGCTTCTGAAAAATTGTATAATGTAGAATAAATTTTGTATATAAAGCAGATCTAAAGCTCATATTAAAAAGGTAGTTGCTGCTATATTAGTTGTTCAATTTTTCGATTAAAAAAAATTATTCATCCTTATATTTATTTTTATTTTCTTTCTCTTATTTTCCCTTTTAAAGACCGAATTTAGAATATAAGTAGTTAAACTTGCTATTAACAAGTATTCTATTTTTCAAATGAATCTATCGAAAGTTGAAATTTTATTTTTAGTGGTAGATATTACACGCAATAAATAAGCTGTAATTAATCAATTTAATGGGAATGTAGAAAGATACCTATTAAAATAACTTATAAATTATTTTACCTCATTAAAAAGAGTACAGCAATAATACTGAATAGATGAATGTATCATCAGTAATTAGGGAATTAAAACTGGTACTTTGTTTTATGTATTAAAACCGAATATTGTATACAATTTTCTTCTGAAAAATTATATAATATAGAATAAATTTTGCATATAAAACAGATCTAAAGCTGAAGTTTAGAAGGTAGCTCGTGCTGTATTAGTTGTTCAATCTTTCAATTTTTTAACTTTTTTTATTCACCATTATATTTATTTTTATTTTCTTTCTCTTTCTCTTTCTTACTTTTTTTATTATAACGTTTACGGAAAAAAATGAGAAATATGAAAAGATATTATTGCAGTGTAATGAATTGTTTTTCTAATATATGCCAAATAATTTACTTCATTATTTTTTCTCTTGCACTTTAAAGAATTTCATGTTACACACTTCTTTAATGAAGGCTTTAAATTAGTCATAGAGATTACAGACAATTATTATGCTTATTACTAATAAATGTATTTTCTTAATTATGAAAATATTTTTGCATGGTGATTAATTGTTTTCAAAGACACGACAATTAATATAATTAATTTTTTTCTTGCAAATTGAACAAATGCCTTTTTTATAACTTCTTTAATGGTATTACTTAGTCACATATTTTGCATGCATTCATTACGCTGTAATAAATCAATTTATTATAAATGCATTCCGATACATATTAAAATTATTTTATGTATTACAAATGTAATGAGTTTAAAACAAACATCTATATAATCATATTGAAACATGTGACAATGCAAAACAAATAAGTCTATCCTCATTAATTAGGAAATTTTAATTATAAAGTTTGTTTATTGATATAAGTAGAAAATTTAAAACATTCATGGTTTACCTTTTATTTAATGTAAATATACTATACTACAAGGAATTCTAAATTGGAAATCTAAAACTTTCTTGCAGTTATAATAGAAATGGTAATGCTTCAAATGCATGAAATTCTTTCTGTATTTATAATATATGAGTCATCGGACCTTTTCGATTGTAGATGTTTTGTGGAATACATGGAGAAATATTTGATGAATTCTTGAAAATTGCTGGTGTGTCAAGAATAAGATTAAATACATAATTATAAGTGAAGCCTTAGTTCAGAAGGCTCTTAGGGTATTATTAACCCCTTGAGGGGCAAGAATTACGTTTGTGAAATGCTGAATTCCCACCGGAATCTTCGAAAAATTCTGTTTCAAAATAAGTAAAAGCAATTTTACGGCTTTTTTCCACCAAAGTTAGAAAAGAAAAATTTAATAAATTTTTTCTGGTGTAGAACTTCATTAATCGTAGGTGGTATATAATATATACCGGTGCCCCTCAAGTGGTTAAGTCATCATGTATGAATCGTGTGATTACAACATTGCCAGATTACCAACGTGGCAATGTTCAATCAGAAAAAGAAGAGAAATTTTTGTGCTATTCATGACAGTAATTTTTCATGAATATGGTGTTTATATAATATGACAATTTCTATTAAAATATACTGGTGGAAGAATACCCCGTTGGTAATCAGGCCCTTTCGTAATCACAAATTTCATACTTGAGGAACTGATAACACAAATTGAAAAATGTATATTTGAGACCATTCTGAGAAATAAAAGGATCAAAGTTATCTGTAGCTGTAACATATGTCTACTAATAGCATATACAGCAGAACTCCGCTAATCTGAACCAGTGCCATTTCGGATTACAAAAAATTCGGATTACCCAAAATTCCAATAAAAATGAAAAGAAAAAGATGCTTGCTAAAAAAAAGTAAGTTATAAGTACTCAGTGGTACCGAAAACATCATCTAATACGTCATCCTAAGTTCCGGCATGCCGGATAATCCGGTACGACTTTCGAAAAAAATAGTTTTCCTTGTTTAATCACTCCCGATGTTTATAATAATAGAACAGAACTTCAGAATGAGGAGTTACGTAACGATACATTACAAACGGTTCAAAATCACGAATCTATAAACAGCTTAATCACCACGTCGACGAGAGGGGAAGAAAAAGGCATTTCTATAGATAATTTGCAAAATCAAATTGTTGAAAGCAAAAAGAAATTTTTATCATCTGAATTAAATACTTTTTGCATTTTAGAAAAGATTTTTATAATGACAAACAAACAAACTGATATTCGATATATTTTTTTCAGATGTTTTCTACTAGTAGACCTACATACAGTGCACGTTTTCATTTTATATTTGTGTACATATGTTGTACTTTTACATTATTGAGTATGTTTTTTATTGTATTCAAGCTGTTTAAGGAATAAAAAACATGCTTTACTGCCATTTTCCGTTTAATTCTAATTTTTATACGTTTTTCTCGACATTCATCCTATAATCCGTAAAATTTCGTAATAAAAAGTACTTTTTTTGTGTTTAGTCTCAATCTTTTCATTTAATCTGTTCGAGTATAATTATCTGAAATAAAATCTTTTCGAATTAACCGGAGTTTCGGATTAGAGGAGTTCGGATTATCGGGTTTCTGCTGTATATTCATCGAAAAATCAAAGATTATTTTTTAAAATTAAAAATCATCATGTTTTTGTTTATATAATGTAGGGATTAAAGGCAAAATTAACGCCGCATTCAAGAAATTCTACAAAGTGTAAACACAGAATACTACAAACAGAATAACTTAAATAATAAAATAGAATAATTAATAATAATTAAATAGAATAAAAAACTGAAATTAGAATATAAATAAATACTTAATAATATGTGAGATTTTCTATTTAATAATTTTAACGGCGAATGCGCAAACAAAAAGGAAAATATATTTTCATATCCTACTCATTATATAAAAAGGACAGTCGAATATCGTAAAAATTCGTAAAATTATCGGTAATACGTGAACTGAATTTCAATTGCTTTCTAAATGTATTCATCGCCATATTATATTTTTATTAATTCACAGAGTAGCAGATATAAAATAGGAACGGTGAATGTAGTGAAGGTACTGCTGAATTTATGTCTTCAGTTAGATATATCTAGTTCAGGATTATAGTTTATGTTTATTGAGTTACAGTTATCCATCTGAAATCTTTATTAGATTAAGAAACAGTTCCAATTTATCTACGAAGAGTTTATTCAAAATATTATCCCTTTAGAATGGACAATGAAATATACATAAACTCCAGGACTGCGTCTGGCGACTATTTTTATATTCTACATACACCACAATTTTCAAAAAGTAAATTTTGTAGTATATTTCTCTTGCACATTTTTTTCAAAATGTATTTAATGAATTTTTGATTTAAGAAATTGGTGCAAGATAGAATTAAAAAATATTCGCGAGTTGCAGCCTTGAAACTTGTATTTTTACGTTATAAATAATTATTTCCCATGATTACGGATTATTTTGGAAATTAATAATTAGAGTATTTGACATAAAAAAAACCTAAACAGTAAAAACAGGACGTACCATTATTTCAAGGTGGGCAAAATTTTAATATAATATAGAGATGTTAATATGCATACAATGCATACATTATACACGATTCACGAACATAAGAGAACGCTTTAAAAAATAAAAATAATGCTGACTATCTTTCAGTGAATGCGTAATATTCCACAATCATTATTTAAATAAGAACATAATTGATATTACACTGAAATTGAGGATTTTCTCGTAACGAATCGTCATGAGGAGTTTTTATGTCCTAGCATAATGTCCTTTTTTTAAAATTAGGAATGTTTTTTGAACAAATGAAAGTAATAACTGCTCTATCGCCAATAAGTAAATTTATTATTTGTTCTCCGTAGGAACGTGCTTAGAACACATAATATATATTTCATATAATTACATATTACTAATACACTATAAATAATCAATTAAAAAATATTTAATCTATAAGTCATTATACAGAAAAAACTCATCACCTGATTTTTTTTTTTATTATTAATTTCAATTAAAGAACAAATACATCTAGTTCTAGATTATAGAATATGTATTAAAATATCAATCTTTTTTCAGATTAATTACTATTAATATTTTTTTTTTTTTTTTTTTTTTTTTTTTGTATTTGCAGGTATTTTATAGGGTATGGCATGATAAAGATGATGCATATTTACTAATGTAAAACGCACATGTAAGCGGCAAGTTACACACATTTGTCATCCCAACATAATATTTTGCTTAATATCATACTTTTCCATCCAATTACGGGCGTATTTATGCAAATAATTGTATAAAACAAACCGACATATCAGGGATTCCATTAAAGTTTTTTTTTTTTTTTTTTTTTTTTTTTTTTTTTTTTTTTTACAGATAAGTCGTATTATTTGATACTTAATCGACGATAATCTACAACTTCCTAATTGACTTTTTCCCGTATTTCGCACGCAGTAAAAAAGACAAATGTTTCTTAATCAACAAAATTACCCACAATCAAATATAAACAAGAACTCATTCCAGGTTGCCCACATTTCCGAAAAGAGGGTAACTCGGTTTATAACTGTATTATACAGGGTGAACCAAATGTCCTGCCCTGTATACAATAACTAATTACAAATTAACAGTTTGTATAATAAAGTAACTTGTTGTATCTTGGATAGGTCCGTTTTAGTAGTTTTAGCCCACAATGGGGTTCCTTAGTGCGCGAGTTAATAAACGAAACATTTTGGAATAGGTAGATTGGAAGTGATGAACCAACACTCTGGTCTTCGCGCTCTCCATATATTACTCCTCTGGATTTTTTTCTTTTCGGGCTATATCGAGGACAGAGTCTTCGCCACACCAATTACTGGCGTTAAAGAACTGAAGACTAGGATACAATCTGCTATGTGTACTGTAAGAGAAGACACGTTAAAGAACACTTGGCGGGAACTAGAATACAGCTTAGACAGACATTCTCCGAGCTACCAAGGGGGCACAGAGGTACGTGGTCTTATGAAAAAATTTATAACAGTACTTACAATGTATCTAAACAAACATATGTCAAATTATAATAGTTTGAGCACAATAAATATTTATAATCAGGGCAAGACATTTGGTTCACCATATATTTTTTCATCAATTTTACAACCTGATATCAGAAGTCCCTTTAATGTGATGCATAACAGGCAAATGAATCCTTCATATTCTAAAAATGAAGCCTAATATCGACATCGCAACAATAAATTTAGCTGAAATTATATATAAATATTTAAAAACGCAGTTACCTGTCTAATAATTTCACATTATTCTTCAAAGAAATAAATGATGAATAAATTATTCTTGCCATTTTCATATTTCAATAGTTTTATTTTTCTAATAACTCAGTAATCTTCATTATGTTATTTTCATAGCACATTAAAGGAATTTTTCTGACAGAGATAATTATTTATTTGTTTATATGATTGTGAAAACTAAATATTTTTTAAATATTTCTTTTTAACTTCAAGGAATTACATACACTTTGATTCGTTAATTTCAAGGACATAGACTTCAATGCGGACATAGACTGAAACTTCAATGCGGTTTCATACGAATTTAAATTTTGAATACCAGTCATTCCTGAAAGTAAATTTTGAATTACTCGTTTGCTAGATTCTGCGATTAAAAAATGCGGTGGAAATAGTGATATTCTAAAATATGCTTCTGCACTAGTCCCGCTGAATGATTAAGCCCTCCGTGATGAACATCACATATATGCGACGTATAATGTGTTCGGAATCATCTAATTTTCCTACTGGAACAATGGGGGAGAAAATTTCGCTATTTTTTTTATTAAAGCAGTTTTGCTAATAAATTACTAAATGTTTTCCTTTTCAAATATAGGTGCTAAAAGATTAAAAATTGACAAGACGAACGGGTTATATAGAACACGGACAAACAGAGACTAAGAAAATAATTATTAAAATAACATTACTTATGGAAATTCATATAAATGGTTCATCATCAATCATTTTAAACATTGGTAAGAGGAAAGTTAATAATGTAATAATTATTCTTGACTTTAACATCTTGACGTTGCAAATATTTTTAATACGATCCATAACAACTAGGATATAATTAAAATATTTTCCACATAACAATGAAGCTTTATTTAGAAATCGTAAAACGTGATAAATGAAGTTTAACATGCATTTAAATTTTTAGGTATGCAGAACCAGATAAATAGCATTCCATTATTGTTCAAAGAATCTCAGAATTAATTGATGAACATTCTTCAGTGCGCAATAGGTTCTTCGCGAATAGCTATTCGAATGTTGTTTCTTTGATGTTGTAAATCACCATTGTATTTGAAAATGAATTATGAAAGATTTTATTTCTCCAATTATAAGTTTCCTTACATTCGAAATTCCGAAATTTTGTAGTATTTCTCTTTTCTTTTATTTTTCTACTTCAACACACTTTTTCTTACCTCATTTTTATATATTATTCTTTATATATTTAATATATATTTAATTATTAATATATCTATTTATTTATTAATTAGTTTAATTAATAATTATATAGATAATCACCAATAGATATTTCCGTTCAAAAATATTATCAATTTACTAGGATTCATATTTATAATTTATCGCAATCGAACATTCAATTGTTTCAGTCTTTAAATTTATATAAATTAAATACCAAATACTTAGATGTTTATAAAAATGCGTGCAAAAATAAATTATATTATAATTACATTTCTTTATTTCTTTCTATATCTATTTCATCGAAATCTAGCTTTACAAATGCTTTACCTTTCGTCATGTTTAATAAGTTTATGATAAGCATTAAATGTATAATAATTACTCTTGCCTTTTACATACTGACATAGGAAATATTTTTTATATGTTGGATAACAAGCATTGCAAAATTTGGACCTTTGGGAAAACGAGTTCTGACTGTATTTATTTATACTTGAATAACATCTTAGTTATTTCATTGTAGATTTAAGTAAAATAACTTTTATTTATACATGTTATTGCTAATACTTTATTTATCAGTTTCTTTAAATTATAATTAATTTTTTTAAACCTTATATTTTACTTCTGACAAAGGAATGCATGTTAATTTTATACCCTTTTTATTAATATAAATTGTACTCTAAAAACTCGACAATTTACGAATATAAGATAAAAATAAAAATAAAAATAGCATTATTATATTTATGTAATTCAACATCAGGTATGCAAATGACCTACCAATTCCCATTTGGATTAAAAGTGTGAGGAATATTAAAAATATAATAAATATTTCGCCACATTACACTCTGATCCAGGAAGTCTTTTTTAAATGATTGATAAGAAGGAGGGTCAAATTAGAGGATTCTTCCAACTAACATTGAAGAATTGTTTTGAATTCGTAAAACTTGATAAATGAAGTTAAAATTGCATTTAAAGTTTAGAGTACAATGTACCAGTCATGTAATTTTACATTATAGTTCAAAAAGACTCGGAACTAATTGATGACCATGCAACGGAGTTTGATTGTAAGTAATGTGCTCTCCATCAATAGCTATTGGCGGGTGGTTTCTTTGATGCCATCGCTTTGGTGCCATATATGAGCATCACATTAGAAAAATTGATACTAAAAGAATTATTTTCTCTCATTATATGTGTCTCTCTATTCGGCATTTTTACCTGTTTTATTTATTCATTTATTTTTACTTTAACAACATTTTATTTATTTATTTCGGAATTCTCCATTTTTCTTTGTATATTTAAACAAAATAATTAATATTTATACGGATAATTGCTAATACTATATTTTTGCGTTTCTTTAGATTAGAATTAATTAATTGTCATCCTTATATTTAACTACGGACAATAATACACATTAAAATACTTTAAATTAATATAAATTCGACTAAAAACCGGAATGTTTAACAATATAAGAGAAGAAAAATAATCTTAAAATATTATTACTTTATTTGTGTAATGGAATGTCAGCTAAACTAATGACTTATCATGTCCGATTCTGAAAACGAGTGTGAAGAGTATTAAAAATATAATAATTATTTCTGCCCGTTACACTCCGATGTAGAAAGTTTTTATTAATATGATTGATAACAAGCCAGGTAAAATTAGAGCATTTTTCCTCCAAACATTGAAGAATTGTTTCAAAATCTTGACAATAACTTGATAAATGAAGTTAAAATTACATTTAATTTTAAAGTAAAAAGTACCAGTCAAGTAATTTTACATTATAGTTCCAAGAGACTCAGAAATCTTTGATGAACATGATTGTGCTTGTACGTAATGTGCTAACTATCAATAGTTATTACCGGTTGGTTTCATTGATGCTACCGCTTTAGTGCCATAAATGAGCATTACATTCGATATTTTTTCAAATGTGTATCTGCGTCTGAGGCTTATAGCATTTTTATTATTTCTTTTTTTTTCTTCAATAATATATTTTTATTTATCTCTGAGGTCTCGATTTTTCATTGTATATTTAAATAAAAGATTTAATATTTATACATATAATTGCTATTAGTATATTTTTACGTTTCTTTAAATTAGAATTAATTAATTATTATATTTCCATTTAACTACTGACAATAAAATTCATTTTTAACAGCCTTTATATTAATATAAATTCGACTAAAAAAACGGAATGTTTAAGAATATACATATATGTATATATATTTATTTAAATTCCTATCAACATTGAAGCATTGTTTCGAAATCGTAAAATTTGATAAATGAAGTTAAAATTGCATTTAAAATTTAAAGTACGATGCACTAGTCCAATAATTATTTAAATAGCATTACTCCATTTATTTAATGGAACATCATCTATACTAATAATCTATCATACCCCATTCTGAAGACGAGAGTGAAGAGTATTAAAAATATAATAGTTATTTCTGCCCGTTACACCCGATGTAGGACGTCTTATGAATATGATTGATAACAAGCAGGGTATAAAACTAGAGCATTCTTCCTCCCAACATTGAAGCATTGTTTCGAAATCGTAAAACTTGATAAATGAAGTTAAAATTGCACTTAAAATTTAAAATACGATGCACCAGTCAAATAATTGTACGTTGTAGTTCAAAGAGAATCAGAATTAATTGATCAAGATGCAACGGAGAGTGCTTGTACTTAATGTGTTCACCATCAATAGCTGTTCGTGGTGGTGTCTTTGATGCCACTGCTTTGGTGCCATAAATACGCATTACATATCAAAATTAATTCTAAAAGTTTTATTTTCTCTGATTATATGTATCTCAACATTTGACAGTTTTTAGCACTTTTATTTTTTTATTTATGGTTTTTTTTTTATATATATATTACTTATTTATCTCTGAGCTCTTCATTTTTATTTTGTGTATTTAATCAAAAGAATTAATATTTATACAGATAATTGCGAAAACTATATTATTATGTTTCCAGAGTTGCTAAGTCTCCGGCTTTTTGCACGCCACTATTATCTTAGAGAAAATCTGAATCTTTTAAATCGGCGAAATGTTCCAATTAAGTAAAACAACATTTTCTCTATTAAAATACTGGTATCCAAAAAGCCGGAGATTTGGCAGTTCTGTGTTTCTTTAAATTATAATTAATTAATTTTTATCATTACATTTAACTATTTACAATCAAATGCATTTTTATAGTCGTTAAATTAATATAAATTCGACGCATAAAACCGGAATATTTAAGAATATAAGAGAATATTTTTTTTAATAAAAAATAACTAATAAATAATTACTTTAAGTAATTTTAACTATTTTAATTACTACTAAATAAATTATTTTATTTATGTAATGGAAAGTTTGCTCTACAGATGACCTATCATTTTCCATTCGGATGAAAAGTTTGAAAGTATTAAAAATATAATACATATTCCTGCACGTTACATCCTGATGTAAGAAGTCTTTTTAATATGATTGACAACAAGCACGGTAAAATTAGAGCATTCTTCCTCCTAACATTGAAGCATTACTTCGAAATCGTAAAATTTTATAAATGAAGCTATAATTGCATTTTAAATTTTAAATTAGAACGTACCAGTCAAATAATTTTACGTTATAGTTCAAAGAGACTTAGAATTAATTCATGAACACGGAAAGGAGTATGCTTATATAGACGTGGAAAAAAAAAAAAAAAGTAAACGTCCCTTACTAAATCTGCAACAAATATTTTGTAGAAGAAAGCTAATAGTACCAAATGATTGAAAATAAGAGTCTGTCTTTAAATGATGTATAGAAAGTTTGTTTAGGGGCCATGTTCGTATCAAAACAAACCTTTTTTTTAAATAACAGTACCAACGTTTGACACCATAAATAAAATCTACATCCTTCAATTAGCCTAAATTAAAATTTTCATGACATTCGTACGATTAGTTTCAGAGAGATTAATTATTTTAAAATGAGCATATTTTAGGGGCTGTACCCAAATTGATGTTTAAAACTCGGTTGTTGGAATGCTACAGAACGATTAAGTCAATTCTATTAGTGCATTATTTTCTTACCAATATGACCATTTTACTCACTTAATGTGTTTCAACTAATGTCAGCCCAAATATTTCAATAAAGTAAAATAGGCGGTCTTAGACTTTCCCGTAAGCCATTATTTTGATATTTTTTATGCATATTTTTAAAAAGTACTTGGAAGAAAATAAGTTTTGAATTCGCATAAAGCAGTACATAATATATCTAAATCTGTCAAAATAATTGTAAGTTGAGATTCATAAGTTTTTTTTTAAATATTAATTTCATGATACATAATTCATATTATAACATTTATACGTTAGGGTTATAATTTCAGGGGATATTATTTAAAAAATGAAAATGTAAAATAATATTAGAAGATCTAAATTTTGAATGTTTATAATTCAAAAAACGTTTAATCCAAATGACTTGAAATTTCGTATCTAGGCATAATTTGAATACTTTTTATTCCACGACTGTACATTGGAAGGATATAATAAACGACCTTTATATATTGTCTACTTGCAACGCTTTTTTTTTTTGTTAAACGTTACTTAATTTTTAACATTATCACCCTTTCTTCCCACGTGATGTGCTCTTCATCAAAAACTATTCGCAGCTGTTTTTTTTTTTTTTTTTTTTTTTTTTTTTTTTTATAACTGTTTTCGTGCAATAAATAATAATTACATTTGAAAATCAAGTCTAAAATATTTATTTTCTCTCATTATATGTGTCTCTGAATTCGACGTTCATTAGCACTTTTATTTATTTATTTTTACTTAAATAACATGTTATTCATTTATCTCTGAGTTCTCCATTTTTTCATTGCATATTTTGATAAAAGTATTAATATTTATTCAGATAATCGCTAATATATACCTGCCACAAGTGACTAATTTTATATTCTGTTCGCACCATTACTTTCACCGAATACCTTTTATAGTAAATTTCTCTTGCATTTTTTTTTTTTCAAAGCGTATGTAAAACATTTATTATATATATTATTGCATTTCTTTAAATTAAAATTAATTAATTTTCATCCTTACATTTAACTACTGGCAATCGAATGCATTTTTTATATGCTTTAAATTATTATAAATTTGGCGCATAAAACCGGAATATTTAAGAAGATAAGAGAGGATTGTAGTAAGTCTTTTTAATATGAGCGACAACAAGCTGGGTAAAATTAGAACATTCTTCCTCCTAACATTGAGGCATTGTTTCGAAATCGTAGAACTTGATAAATTAAGTTAAAATTGTACTTAAATTTTAAAGTACGTAGTACCAGTCAAATAATTTTACTTTATAGTTCAAATAGACTCAGAATTCATTGATGAACATGCAACGGAGTACGTTTGTACGTAATGTCCTCTCCATCAATAGGTATTCGTGGGCGGTTTCTTTGATGCCATAAATGACCATTATACATTTGATAATTAATTCTAAAAGATTTATTTTCTCTCATTATATGTGTTTCTGAATTTAACGTTTTTTAGCACTTTTATTTATTTATTTATTTTTACTTGAATAATATGTTATTCATTTAACTATGAGTTCTCCATTTTCCATTGTATATTTTGACAAAAGAATTAATATTTATTCATATAATTGTTAATATTATGTATATTATCCCATTTCTTTAAATTAAAATTAATTAATTTTTATCCTTACATTTTACTACTGATAATCGAACGCATTTTTTATATCCTTGAAATTAATATAAGTTCGACACAAAGAACCGGAATATTTAAGAAGATAAGAGAAGATAGTTTAAAAAATATATATATCATTATCTTATTTGTGTAACAGAATGTCTGCTATAGAAATGACCTGTCATTTACCCATTCGGATGAAGAGTGTAAGAAACATTAAAAATATAATAAATATTTCACCCCGTTACACCCCTATGTAGTAAGTCTTTTTAATATGTTCGACAACAAACTAAGTAAATTAGAGCCTTCTTATTCCTAACATTGACGCATTGTTTCGAAATCGTAGAACTTGATAAAGGAAGTTACAATTGCATTTAAATTTTAAAGTACGATGTACCAGTCAATTACTTTTACATTGTAGTACAAATAGACTCAGAAGTCATTGATGAACATGCAACGGAGTGCGTTTGTACGTAATGTGCTCCCCATCAATAGGTATTCGTGGGTGGTTTCTTTGATGCCATAAATGACCATTGTACATTTGATAATTAATTCTAAAAGATTTATTTTCTCTCTTTATAATTGTCTCCGCATTCGACGTTTTTTAACACTTTTATTTATTTATTTACTTTTACTTGAATAACATGTTATTTATTTATCTCTAATTTCTCCATTTTCCATTGTATATTTTGATAAAATAAATAACATTTATTCAAATAATTGCTAATGGAATATTTTTCGTTTCTGTAAATTAGAATTAAATTTTATTCGTACATTTAACTATGACATCGAACGCATTTTTATTTATAGTCTTTGAATTAATATGTATTCGGCTCAAAAAATCGGAATATTTAAGAGTATAAGAGAAGAAGAAAACTTAAAATAGCATTACTTTATTTATTAATGGTACGTCACGTATACTAATGAGCTATCATCTCCAATTCTGAAAACGAGTGTGAAGAGCATTAAAAATATAATAATTATTTCTGCCCGTCGCACCCGATGTAGGAAGTCTTTTTAATGTGATCGATAACAAGAAAGGCAAAGTTAAAGCCTCCTTTCATTCTAACATTGAAGTATTATTTCTAAATCGTAAAACTTGATAAATGAAGTTTAAATTGCATTTAAATTTTAAAGTACGATGTACCAGTCAAATAATTTTAAATCATTGTTCAAAGAGACTCAGAATTAATTGATGAACATGCAACGGAGTGTGCTTGTTCGTAATGTGTTCCTCATCAATAGCTATTCGCGGGTTGTTCCTTTGATGCTACCGCTTTGATCCATAAATCAGCATTACATTTGAAAATTAATTCTGAAAGATTTATTTTTCCCCATTATAGACGTCCCTGCATTCGACGTTTTTTAGTAATATTTTCACCCCTCTTAGGCGGTGCATTTTGATAGCGATGGGGGAATACAAAAAACCACTTACTCTCCCCGATATTGGGGAATTTTTTTTTTTTATGTTATGGTTCGATTTCACTTTCTTTTGCAGTGTGGAATATTTTACGGTTTTCTTTCTATGGGGATTATTGCTGGAACACGCCTTTGATCATGCAATAAAATCATCCCGAAAAGATGGGGACTTTAAAGTTAAATAAAAGCAATGCGAATTCAGTAAAAGATAAAATTTCGCCTTATTACTTAAAAGCAAAGAAAAGTTTCTCACATTTTGTTTTCCGACTTTCTAATAAAATGATATAAAAAAACTATAAAAATGCTTTCAGAGAAATAAAAGCTTCTAAAAGGGTCAGAAATGAATTTTCTTTGACGATATTTTGGTCGTAAATGTAGAAATACCCGTTTGAATTCTTTTAAGTATCATTGAAATTTACGTGTTTTCTCTGAAATAATTTAAATTTTCGTTATTTATGTAAATAATTTTTAAACACACTCAAAAATTTATTATCATTGTTGCGTTTTAGAATGAAAATAGTATAATGGAGGATAAATTACTTCGGAAAATATTAAACCTTTTAACCATATTTTTGCTGTTGATTGTTATTACTTATTTTAATTATTTCTATTTAATGCTTTTTTGAAATTGTTTCTAAAAATCTAATCTAAATTTTGAGGAAAGTTAATTACAATTTTTCAAATTACTACATTTGATGCACTTTTACCTCAATTAAGTAATTCAAGTAAATTAATAAAAATAATATAAAAAGACCTCAATCTTAATTTCTTTTAAGGGCCATGCAGAAATAAAAGGGATTTTTTAGCATGATTCTTACTTAATATATTGATGTTTTATGCAGTTGTTTGATATTTTAGCATTTTCCATACTCTGACAGTTGAATACTAAATGCAAAAGCAAAATCTATAAGTTAAAATCCTGTATAAAGTATGTGGAACAATACTCTCATAACATAAAAGGAAGAAATGTGCTCAGAATTGAATTCCCTGGTGAATGATATTACTCTATAGAGCTTCCCGAACCTTTTATTGGGGTACGTTTAAATAATACCTACTAGATTCCCCTAGAAATCAGACGATCAGCGCATTCTCCCCCTTGGCATATGTCCCTGGCGTTGTTTAGCTGTTATCCAATAAATTTAACCAGAAATACTTCTAATTTATTTTAAGCGGTTTAAATAACATTTATTTCCCATTAAAAATTTAATTTTTCACGATTTTGAATAGATACTGATATTTTATTCAGCAACAATAATATATATATATATATATATATATAATATAGTTAATATTGTTATAGTTATAGTTACATATATTTAAAATTCACATATTGTGGTAATGTTTGAGATTGCATTAGTAATTTTTTAACGATATGTGTATATATATACATATATTGTAAAAGCTGGTTGTCGTTAGTAAAATAACACAAATGAAGAAAAAATCATTTACCACTTGCAAAATGTTACACCATCTTTTAAAAAAATTATCCTAGCATATTTGAACTATACTGATCTTTATTTGTCTCGCTTTCAAATATATTGTCACCATGATTCTATGAACAGTTGAACTAGATATCGTAAATTATTTAAGCATTGGTAAATTCAACAGAATATTTATTTATTCATAAAAGTAAACAATTCCACAATATACGGGTGTTGTAATGTAGTCTATATTTGACGTTAATGTACCGCAGCATATATGTTATGTAATAGTGATAGTCTCAGCACACATGACTTCTTATTAAAAAAAAAAAAAAAAGGTAAAAACAGATCATCATCAAATCGATCTTAAGGCTATTCTATAACTACTCTGCTCAACAAGCGCAAACCGGTATGACACATTTACAAATTAAATTTTTACCGGAAAGATATAAAATTGGAAGGCATGACTGTAGAAGAGATTTGGAATCAAACTGTGTTCCACATTTTTTGATAAATAAATTACCTATTAATTATCTATAGCGATTTTGATCACGTGACAAATACCTTTTTCTCCCTACGCTGACTGTCCATTTTGACAAAATTTTCTGAATGATCTACTGCGTTTGAAAAAAAAAAAAAATGATTACATAGTTTCTGAACAACAACAACAACTGCTAGATTCATGCAATACCGACCAAAAAGAATTTTGAACTTATTGTCAGAAATTTGCCCTTTTGGATTTGAGAAACAGCCTTAAACCTGTTCTCAAATCCAAAGGCTCAACTTTATAACACATTTTTTAATTTATTTTTATTCGGAAACGAATAAATTCGCTGTTGTTTTTTAATATTGAACTATGTATTGGGTAACTTTGCTTTCTAGTTTTTGACAGACACAATAGAGCGGTTAAAAAATGTTGTCAAAATTGGCATTTTGAAACAAATTTCCCAAGAGAAGGGATAAAACAATAAAATCATTTTTTAGCATAATTATTACTTAATATATTGTAGTTTTACGCAGTTATTTGGTATATAATCATTCTTCATACTCTTACTGTTGAAAACGAAATGCAAAAGCAAAATTTATAAGTTAAAATGCTTTATAAAGTATGTGAAACAATACACGCATACACATAAAGAAAGAAATGTGTTCAGACTTGGATTCCCTGGTGAATGATATTACTCTATAGAGCTTCCCGAACCTTTTATGGGAGTTCGTTTAAATAATACCTTCTAGATTCCCCTAGAAGTCAGACGATCAGACCATTCTCCCCTTCACATATATCCCTGATGTTGTTTAACTGTTATCCAATAATTTTCAACCAGAAATACTTCTGATTTATTTTAAGCGGTCTAAATAACATTTACTTCAATGAAAAATTTATTTTTTTCGCGATTTTGAATAGATTCTGTCATTTTATTCAGCGACAATAATCGATAGTATGAGTACACTTATATATATATATATATATATGTGTGTGTGTGTGTGTGTGTGTGTGTGTATTTAACAGCTGGTTGTCGTTAATTAAGGGGATCCGAGGCTCAAAATTCTATTTTTAGGGTTCCGTACTTAAAAAGTAAAAACGGAACCATTATAAGATCACTCCTGTCTCTGCCTGTCTGTGATAGCCATTTTACTCGTAAACTGTGGAACGTGGAAAGCTCAAATTCGGAGAAGTAATAAAGACCATTGACCCACATATTTTCAGATTAATAAACATTAATAAATATATTTAGTAAAAATGTAGTGGAACTAATTATGGTACTTGAAAAAAAAATATTTTCTTTGTATAGCGTGTGGGGTATCGTGTTAGAGCTTTCGTAACGCTGAACTCAAAAATATATTCCTTTAAATTTTAGGTATTATATTTTCTAAGATATTGCCGAAAATGTAGCGCAAAAATATGTCCCGCCCCCTACCTAATTCCAAATCTACTGAAACTAAAATTATGAAAAAATTAGAGGTAGTAGACGTTAATTTAAACCTTGCCGGAAAATTATAGCGATCACCATAGGTCACTTAGTTTCTGAGAAAGTCGCATTTTTCTGTTACACACAAATTTTGATTTACGGGCATTCAGAAAAATTGTTGAGCGTCGCTGGATGTACATATCGTAGCGTAAGTATAAAAGCATTGTTGATAATGAATTTCGAAAAAAATCATCGGTAATTAGCCGAGATATTAACCCTTAAAGATTCGGACAGTTTGGACATACACAATGACAGGGCAGGCGTACTCTATGCCTAGTTAACAAGTTTTAATTACATATATGTATAATGTAATGCCCAGTAACAGTAAAAAAGCAATAAATGTCAAATTGTTAAAAACATACTAATTTCAGGGATCACAGGACACAAAATTTTTAAATATTTTTTTTAATTGAAATTTAAAAATTTTAAACATATTTAATTTTTGATATAACTCTGAAAGTACTTACTCGATTTACAAAATTTTTACACTTTTGTGTACAGAAAATGTGTCATTTTAATTTGTCTTCAGGATTTCTTAAAATAGTAATTATGAATTTTGTAAAAAAAAAAAAAAAATATTAAGTAAGAAAATGAAGCTTTTTTATGAGTGAGTTTTGCATCAGTTAGCATATTTTCACAATTATAGCTCAAAATAAAAATTCCTGAAGACAATTTGTTGGAAATATAGCATAAAAGCACTGTTAAAAATTTCACAGATATATCTTGCAAGGAACTTTTAGATATATTCTTTTAAAGTTGACAAATCGTGAAAAAATCCATTCCGAGATAAATTAAGTTCTCGTCTGAGGGTAACTGATGCATCGTTTCTCAAGGCAAAATATGTTATATATCTGGATCTAATGAAGATAAAAGCAAGAGGTATTTAACTCAGTATTTCTTAAAACTCAGTATTTCTTTTAAGCCAATAAAAAAAATTGCATTTTTTTTTTTTAGGATATTTATCTCCGGACCCCTTTAAATAATACAAATGCAGAAAAATAATCATTTACTACTTGTAAAATATTACACTATCTTTAAAAAGAATTATCCTAGCATGTTTAAACTTTACCGACCTTTACTTGTCTCGCTTTCAAATATATTATCACCATGATTCCATCAATAGTTAAACCTGAAATCCTTAAATTATTTAAGCAGTGTTAACTTTATCATAATATTTATTTATTCGTAAAAGTAAATAATTTCACAGTATATGGATGTTACTAATGTAGCCTATATTTGTCGTTTATGTACCGTAGCATACGCGACATGCAATACCGATAGCCTCAACACAAATCACTGCTTTTAAGAAATAACATGTAAAAACACATCATCATTAAATTGATCTTAAATCTGTTCTCAAATCCAATTCATTTTTAATCGGAAACGAATAAAATTTCTTGTGCTTTTATTATTGAACTATGTACTGGAAAGACTCTTTCCAGTTTTTGATAGACGTAATAGAGCGTTTAAAAAATACAGTCAAAGTTGACGTTATGAACGAAATTTCCAACGAGAAGGGAGAAAACAAACGCAAGAAAGAAGAAAAACTGGTTGTCAAAGAACAAAATAACTTTTACTCGATAAGTAATTTATTTATTTATCATAAGTCAGACATGCCTTGAAGTTTAAAAATGAATCAGAGAATGTGTAAGCATTAAACTTGAGAATAGTCTGAAACATTATTAAACACACACACAAATATATATATATATATATATATATATACTAAATGATGCAGTGCCATCCGTTGCTGTTTTCAGTGTATTTCTTCTACTATTAAAATTTTTAATAAAACAGACAGAGAAGATAGATATTTGCCTTATAGACAGCAAAAAATATTATTTTAATGTAAACAAAATATATTTTAAGGTTTTTTTTTTGTTTGTTTTTTTTGTTTGTTTGTTTTTGTTTCTTCTGCGGCCCAGTATTTAAGCATTTCGGGTCCTTTCGTTTAAATGTCACGGATTAGAAACCAATGGTAGATTTCCTTTTTTTTTTAGAGTTAAAGATATCATAGATATTAAACAATTAAATGGAAAAAATATTTATATTTTACAATAGTAATTGTTAATTGAAATGTATCCATAAAAATATAGATATATAGAATTTCACATTCTTCCCATTTACACAATTCTTTGTAATAAAATATTTCATATTGTTTGCGTTTTCGCTGCTATGATATATAGATTTAGAAAAAAAGATATATATATATGTATGTTTATCCTTTCCCGCCCAGGTTTTTTTTTTTTTTTTTTTTGAGTGGAAGAATACATCTCTTAGAAGTTGAACAATTATTTCAAAATTGTATTTATATTTTACAATAGTAATTTTTAGTTAAAATGTCTACTAAAAAAGTGTAGATATATAGAATTTCACATGACTCTCATTTACACAACTCCATATAATAAAATGTATCTAGTATTGCTGGCGTTTTCTTTGCTGTGATATATAGATTTCTGGTGATTTATTATTGACAATACAGTAAACATTTTGGGAAAAAGGAAGACAATTTGACGTGAAAAAAAATGGATAAAGATTTATTATTTTTATCAGTAGTGGTATTTTCTTATGTAAGTCGGAAGAAAATTTGTAATTTATAGTATGATATGTTTTGAAAACAAATTAGATACGGTTTTTACAAATGATTAACGTATCTAATTTCTGTAAATCATTAGAAATAAAAATAATAAATCTAGAACACGTTCTAAAAAAATTAAAAAAAAAATCGGTAAGAGAAGCTATGAGGGGTATATTGTTCAGAAACAATTATGAACACTCTGAAACGAAAACAATCTAAATTTTTTAATGGTAGTAACACATATAAAACCTCGGAGGCAATGTATTCCTAATTAGAAATTATTAATTACACAAAAATAGGAAAACAGATCAGCTGTCCACTGATTTTCTAAACAAAAATCATTGCAAAATAGAAATCGCTAACCTGCGTTAAAAGAACAGAAAATTGAGAAATGAAGGGAATATTATGCATGAATAATTATAAACATTGTGAAACATAAATAAATCTAAAAAAAAGTTATAATTGTAATAAATATGAAAACTTAAAGACTATATATTGTTCTACCGGAAATTTCTGTCCGATAATGTTACTTCACGCTTACTTTTTAAAATTCAGATTTCTTTATTGGCACCACTTTTTTGAAATGGTAAAATTCCCATTGTTTTTACCTTAATGTGAAATGAGAAAATAATTGGAATTTTGCCATTTCAAAAAAGTGGGGCCAATGAAGAAGTCTAAATTTTTAAAAAATAGGCGTGAAATAACTTTATTAGACAAAACTTTCCGGTAAACATATTATTACTTGTCAAAAATAATTAATTACACAAAAGAAGAAAAAAGAAAGAGGGAAAAAAGAGCTGTACATTTGTTAGCCAAAAAAGAAATAATGACTGAAGTGCAGATATCAGATGGGATATTGTATATGCACAATCATGAAAATTTTAATACTTAACTGAAAGTGGAGATATGAGGGGGGGGGGGCACTGTATATGAACAATGATGAACATTGTGAAACTTATTGAAACTTAATTTGTTTAATAGTAGTAATACTATGAATGAATTCTTGTAGATACTTATTAAAATATATAATTTACAGAAAAAAATAATAATAGAAATAACAGCTGTCCTTTAGTTAGTCAAAATAAATGCTCTTTGTATCTGTATCTTTTTAATTAAAAATTTGTTTATCATTTGAACAAAATAATCAAGTTAGCTCTCATTTAATAGAATAATAATAAAAATAAAACTTTCTCATTATATAATTTTTGTTTTTAGCAGCATATATTTTATTTCTAAATTAAATTCTATAATCACCGATAGCATTCGATAATAATTTCATTTTATTTATGTTTTTGTAATTTAAGGTATATGTACAATCGTGGGGGAAAAAAGTAAACACCCCCTACTAACTCCTCAACAAATTATCGTAGACGAAAGTTACTGGTACCGAACGATTGGAAATAAGTTTAAGTTTAAATGACATACAGAAAATTTGCTTAGGGGGCCATCTACATATTAAATCGAATCCAAGCTTCATTTTTTTCAATAGTAATACCCAATTTTAACGCGATATTTCAAATCTTTGGTTTAAACTATGCTTAGATTCCAAATTTCAAGTCATTTGAATGATAAGTTTTTGAATTATAAACATTCAAAATTTAGTGCTTCTAATGTTAAATTACGTTTTCATATTTTTATTTATAACTTCTGAAATTATGATCCTAATGTTTTAATTTTTTTGCGTAGCAATAATACTAACATACCCAAACATAAATACTTTGAATTTGCAATTTTTATAATTTTCTGATATGAATTATGAAATTAATATTAAAAAAAATTATGAATTGCAACCTACAATTTTTTTGATGGATTCAGATTTATTAAGTCCTATTTTATGGAAATCCAAATTTTCGCATTTTTCTTCCAAGTAGATTTCAAATTATGCTTAAAAATCGGCAAAATAATGGTTTAATGGTCTATGATAGAAGTGACTAAATATTTTGAAATTTCTTATGGTATCCTGTAATCTAACAGGCTTAATTGACTGCTTCAGGTTCCTTGATCAAGAAGGCAGCTCTCTCGGTTAATTATCGAGTACCGAACTTCAATTTGGATACAGTTCTTAAAATACACTCGTTTTAAAATAATTAATTTCTCGGAAACTTATTGTACGAATTGCATAAAAATTTGTTTTTAGACTAACTGAAGCGTGCAGAGTTCATTTATGCTGTCAGAATTGTGTAATGCCATTGATGAAAATGAAGGTATGGTTCGTTTTAATATGTAGATGGGCCCCTAAGCAAATTTTATATAAATCATTTAAAAGTAGACTTTATTTCCAATCGTTTGGTACCAGTAGCTTTCTTCTACGATAAATTGTTGAGTAGTTAGTAGAGGGTGTTTACTTTTTTTTTCCACGACTGTACAAATGCATTAACCATTATGCTATATTATTTTCCAAAACGTATTCTGTTTTTTTAAACATATAAGTAATAGGGGTGGTTGCAATGTATTTCACTTTGACGTTAGTAAAATTTGCTGTTGCATGAGTCTTAAAACTATTATATATTACTAGGCAGCATCGAATCCACAGATATCCCGTTGTATTGGATGTTTAAACTGATTTTCAGTTTCGTTATATTAATGTATACGAAAATTAAAACAAAGTATTAGGTACAAATACTGTTTACTTTGAAAAGCGAAAAAAAGAGAAGATAATAAACTTTAAATTAGTTATCCAAAACATAGTTATAATATTGCGTTTTCCCCCCAAAATATAAGATATTTAAATTTTTTTTATCCTTGACATTAATGCAAATTTGAACCCTTTATCCACTGACGGTACTTATAAGTAGCATTAAAATAATTGTTATAAAATTCATTTAATACATCGATTAGTATTAATAGAGTGATAGAGTTTAGAATGAGTCATATATGCATTACATTATCTTGTTCCAATAGTATTTTTGATTACACAAAACAAAAATATTTTTTAAAGGAGGCTTTGTTTTGCCTTGGCATCTTTTCAGATTTCTTAGCGTTGGGGGGGGGGGGGGGGGATTTTCAATTCCGAAATATTTCTATCTTTATATTATCAGGATATAGTAAATATTCTTATATGTACTATATTATATGTATATTATATACACACATATATATATATATATATATGTGTGTGTGTGTGTGTGTATATAAATATGTATATATTATATACATTATATTTCTACATTTCCCAATTCTACAAAATACTAATAAATATATTTAAAATAATAAATAAGTCTGAGCGAGTTTATAAAAATTCCACAAAATCCGTATAAATTCAAATTTAATTAATCCTTCTAAATCCTTCAATCCTTCTAAAATTTATTAAATGATTATGTAAATCTTCTAATATAGTTTCAAAAATTCATGAAAAATGCTTTAAACGATAAAAGTCTCATGAATTCATAATTCAGTACATAAAGGGTTAAAACAGATACTGATGTGTAGTACATTAGATAAAATTTATATTTTAAAAATGTTGTGGTATTTTTCATAATACTAACGTAAAATTGGTTCCTAATGTAAATTGGATGTTATTAGATGTTTGATAATATTCTACAAACTCTCTTAATTTGTTCTTTATATTCTTTGAAAATGTATATATATATATCTGTACATATAGGTATATTATCCATTATTTTTATTTTTATTTTTTATTTTTTTTGAACGGATTCCCCTTAAGTGGTTGTAACCATAGGAGCAACAGATGTAATATATTTCGCCTAGACGGGAGTAAAAATTGCTACTCTCGAAGGCACTATGCGAGTTCCTTTACAATGATAAATAACTAGACATCCAATGTTTTCCCGTCTATAAGGTGTGGCAGCAAACCAATCACAGGACGTATGTTGAGCCAAGCATCCATCAACTTATATGTATGAATAGATGGATGGATGTTCGAAAGAGTGTAAGAGAATGGCCTCCGGGGAAATTTTCGAAATATCGAAAGATAATTCTGGGGTTCGTAGACGCTTTTCGAAGGATTTTACTGTCGTAAATCGTTTCGTCTAAGCTTTTAGTATAGAAGCTGTGAGACTGATGTGATTTTGAGAGGTTAAGTTTAAATCTACATATCTTAGAGTAGATCTCACAATTTCTAATAATTGTCAAGAGTTATTTCAGATATTTTAATCTATCTCTTTATTATGTTTTTAAAGATATTCAATATATATATATATATTTTTTTTTTCGCGAAGACTTTTATAATAGTGATATGTAATTTAAATATATATGTTATAAAAGTCCAAAGGTGCTGTAAAAAAATTCCTCCAAACCGCATTCAACATTCTTTCTTTATTTTAAAAGCCTTTTTTATTATTTCTTGTTCTTACACAATTAATATATTTGCTGCTTAGTCGATAGATCGATTACTTTATCTGACCCAATTTAGCAGTCCAATTATATTGAATCCCTAGAGAATTATAAAGCACAATAAGGACTGCCTAATTAGTCGTTGCCAAATATAGCCTGAATTATAGATGTCCGTTGCCATTTTGCTCAATTTGAGAATTACAAAATAAATTCTATATAGGCATGTGTTCAAAATATCTGCATTCTTTAACACATGCTAGCAAAATAATTGTAAATTTGCACGTGGCGGCTGAATATGGAAAAGTCAAATTGAAGATCATCAGCACTCTTTTGGTATCCCTTTTTTGCGCAAATAATCCGCGTCACATTTCTATTAAATCAGAGTGTTTCAACGCGCAATTATTTCCTCCCTTATGCCAGGCTGTTATAGTAACATTCATTTACAGCTGTGCTGTATTGAAAGCTCCTAATACTTCCGTAAGACACTACGTTGATATGTTTAATAAAGAAAGCCTACCTGGAAAATTTGTAATTTGTTTTCTACTCTGTAAAATAACTACGCTTTTTATAGTGACATTTCATTCATATATAAGTGTGTGTGTGTGCGTGTGTGTGTTTAATGTGTTAACAGGTTGATAGAATAAACCAATTTGACTAGAGATTTCTTTGATGGGCCGAAATATTTTATTATATGTTCTCTCAACCTTGAGTGGAATATAAGTTCCATCAATGTCGGTGGGAGCGCCGAGAACCATACTATTGTTTAATATTACTACATCTGTATGAGGCAAGTAGACTAACTTAAAGTTAAACAAATTTGCCAAAATATCTGTTCTTTTTGTCCATTCTCTTGCTTTTTGATCTAGCACTTGTAATATTTTCCAGCATGGGACGCAGATGCAAATTTCGGTGGAAACTGTTACTTAATTGCTTTAATAATTCTGTTTAATCTGGCTTAGGTCGTGCAAAAAAATTCCCGGTAATCGAATCGAGCAGAAATGACCACAGGAAAAAGAGGCTGGAATTACCTGAGCAGTTTTTAGTTTAATGTAGTCATTTTTTAAGTAATATATTTTAAAATGAAAAAAAAAAGTTCTGGAATTTTAATTATGAATTTTAAAGGTAATCTTTCATATATATACATCTACCCTATATATATAAAATCCTAATGAAACGAATTTATGAGACGAATATATGAAACGAATATATGAAACGGGTGAAATGTATCGATTCTTTGAATCGACTGATTAAACAACTGATTTTGTTTCACGGCGATTTCTCCTAAAATATGGAATACTTTGCGATGAAATTAACACCAAAAATCTGTGTTTATCCACCGATCTCAAAACTGGTATTATATTTTTTAATTTCGAATTAGTTTTCGAAATATTATTTTTTTTTCTAATTTTAAATACATATTTTCTAATGATGGCAACTCAAATTTTAATCATAACAGATTTTTTTTTTCATAATTCAGAAAAAGGTTACTATTTTAAATTAATTTGGCGACCAGTTTGGCCCCCTTTAAATCTATGCTAAGAACAATGCTTTTTTTGTATTTTGTTATCGTTTTATTAAATACAAAACATTCATTTAAAAATGAAACATTTAAATTGATGGCTTTCACTTCTTAAAAAAAAAAAAAAAAAAAAAAAAAAATATATATATATATATATATATATATATATTAGCCACAGATGTCATATACGCACCAGGGTACCTAATTGGCGCACAAATGGCATTATTTTGATTGACATGGTAACCCGGCTATTGTTGTTTATTTAATAATAAATGTTTATTTACTTTTATTTCTGTTTTAAATTTATATAAATTATTTTATTCCATAGTTATTAATTATTTTTTTGCTATTTCCTTTTGAAAATAATAGAAAATAATTAAAAAATACGGTACAATGTAGTAGTTATTCCGTCAACCAATTTCGCTAATTATATAAATTGCCAAACCACTCGCAAAATTGTACATATTGACAAAATTTTTATTTTAAATTACGAAAGAGCAAATAAATTAGTATAAAATGAATAAATATAAAAATAAAACGTCGAAATAAAAATCACTTGATGACGTAAACACGTGTAACTTGCTAAAAGTCAAGTGAATGTGACATTTACGATCAAGCATTATTGACATTTAATCTTATAGTTCGCGATAGATTTTTGGTCGACGGGATAACTAAGTAGTACCAAAAATACATATGTAACTGGTTTTCGCCAAATTTTCGTAAAAAGAAAAAAAAAATCATGCCGAACATGTATATGACATCTGGCGAAATATTAAATTATGTAACAAACCATGACATTTAATTTCAACTTCAAATCAATGTTTTAATTTACCACTCGAACAATAAAAAAAAAAGGCTAACTGGCGAGTTAAAAAAAAGATATTGGCGAGATTTGCACCCGGCTTTTTTTTCTTTCGGCACAGATGTCATATACGCCCCCATATTGGCGCGATTTTTTTCTGACGCCAATGTCATATACGCAACGGGTACTTAACTGTCGCCAAAGTATCGTTATTTTGCTTCATATGGTAAGCCGGATGTTGTTGTTTATGCTGTTGATGCGTTCCCCAAATTGGCGTTGGAAAAAAATCGCGCAATATGTATATGACATTTGTTCCAAATCTTCATATGAAAGGCGAAGGGATCAGATCGTATTTGTTAATGGCATTTGATGACTTGAACTATTATAATATAGATGAAATGATGGGGATAGAATAATATTTGGCGACTTATCACCTGTATCTGGATAACATTAAAGTATCAAAATGGCACCTAGAGTATAAAAAGCAAAGTGTTCCGCCCGGAAATGTTGATGATAGTCACATGATTTAGGCTATTGTTATAGAGATTGTTTTAAAATATCGGTTGACAGAGACTCTGAATACTTAATTCATTTTATTTTAGCTTCTTTTCAAATGTTTAACTGATCCTCTTTAATCAAAAACGAAAACAACCATAGGATGTCTTAACAGCAACTGATTATCCGTTAAATTTTTGCAATTAAAGGGAATTGAATGGAAACCCGTTTACAGGGAGATCTGCACATCTTTTTTCAGTATAATTCAATCTTCTCTAATATTTTTTAAACCTATCAGATTAGCGTGTTTTTAGATTCTGCGGTGTCTGAAAGGGGGTTGGCGAGCGTAGCTTGCAGGGGGTAGAGCCCCTTAGTATATATATAATAAAACATTTTCGCCATTTTACCGTAGTTAATTTATTCCAAATTCTCATAATATCTGTTTTTTTTACCTGTTTTTAAATAATAACTTAAATGTCAATTATATTTGAATCCCATGCCTTTAGTTCAGCGCATTCTTTTATTTATTATTCTAAAAACCTTAATCTGTTAAAAACTACACTTCTTTGTAAAAAACCCACTAATTTATTTTATTCTTTCATATTTTGAGACATTAAATTCTTATTTCTATTTGAATGTTTTTTAACACCATTTTTATCTTTTATTAAAATTATTATTCGATATCCCATGATTCCTTAAAAGTTTTGACGCGTCTAATTATTTTTCCCTTTTAAAATTTCCGCTGTAAGTAAATAGTTCTCTCAATACGTCAAGTATTGCCCACCCTACGCATCCTTTTTAAGCAATCGATAACCTCGCACTCCCCTAGCGTTGCCTCCCAACCTAATTCTCGTTGGCTCCAACGTAGAACACGTCAGTGTACCTTTGCGCTGTTTTGCTAATATTTTTACAGCTTGCACGGCCTGGAACAGAAGATTTGTATGTTTTTTCGTTTTGCTATTAATCAACTGTCACTTGGTGGAGTTGGTTTTTAAAATAGTGTAGTTAAGTTTTAACATCTTCGATCTTTAATATGAAGTGGTACAGCCCAGATACGAGAATCAATTGGATGACTAATGGAATTGTGCTGAAATGCAAATTACAATAAATTAATTAATGATCATGCTGCTTATATTATTTGAATGAATGGGAAATTCTTCCAAATGTTTTAAGTCCTGTCTTCCACCGTGGCAGTATTTTCTTTCTGATATATGGGAATAATTGATGGTTGGCAATAGTACGGCGTGTGTTCGTCATCATAGTTTGCTTTTATATCGAGAAGTGTATCATATATATGTTATACATATACATATTACACATACTAAAAGTTACTTATGGATTTTATTTGTCAATAAATTCAATTTGTTTACACGGATTTCATGAGAACGCATTTTAACTAGAAGGGTGAAGGAATATATTTTGGCCATTTGTATACTGTTTAAAGTCTGTAGAAAACTGTCCCGCGGTGGGACCGATTTTTAAGACAGCGGCTATTTGACCATATTGTTAAAGGTGTCTTACCATATTATTGGTTATATTATGGTCACAATAAAATTAATTTACTGTTATGAAATGGCATTAAATAAAAACGCTCGGATGACGGGAAAAATTGCTGCACATTTTTAACAATGAAAAGTATTTGACTGTATTAAAAAAAAAAAAAAAAAAAAAAAAAAAAAAAAAAAAAAAAAAAAAAAAAAAAAACTCTTAGTATTTTCAAATAAATATGTTCAAAACGTCTTTTTAATGATTTAACTGAAAATAATTCTATCTGAATGACTAACGTCTATGCGAAGTGTAAAAGGAAAGTTAAATCCGTTTTAAATGTTTCTAGAATTCCTGTTTTTAAGTTTAGAGTGATTTATTTTCTTTCTGTAGTACATCTTGATATACATGATTAAATTAAAAACAAAAACAAAAATAAAAATGTTAATTTAGTTTTGCTGAGTTGATAATCGATACCTGGTTTCATAACCTATAACACTATCTCTTGACTTTTTGTGACGATTTTAAGATTTCGTGTTCCAGGGCTAGAAATCTTGACTGTCAAACGGGTGGCACATATTTGATTTCCATTAAAAATAAGTCTGTGTGTATTAATATTAAAATGTCTTTAATCGTCTTAAATTAAATATTAAGAAATTGAATGCCCGAAACTTCATTTATTGTGAAGTATTAAGAATAAAATTAATACGAGTCTTAAATGTAGTTATGTGTGTTTAAAAAATATATGTATATTTACGCAGTTTATATTTAATCTGAAAGTGAAGAATGGGGCATTTTAGTATATTTTGAATCATTTTTATGTAAATAGAAAAAATAATACAGGATACGCACGCTATTAAACCACATCCCGTTTTATATGGACCCTACCACCAGTAATCGCATAAAAATATCTTCTAGCTAATGAATCGTGAAGAAAATGATCTTTATCATAATACTGGTGGTCGAGTCCATACAAAATGGGGCGTGGCTTAATAGCGCACGATCCCTGTAATATGAATTTTATTATTTGTAAACTTATGAATCTTATAAATTATGTCATTTTTTCAATGGTTGTAAAAAGAAAAAATAAATCGCTCACCCGCAACAAAAATGACACATCTCGCAAAAATTCATTTTGCGTTTTATTCCACTAATACGTCTGTCATAAGTACGTCTTGATACACAAGAAAGTTTATAAGCGTAGTTATACGGAAAATCACTTTATTACGCTATATGTCCATTTGTGACCACAGAAGAGGGGTGGTCTGTGTAGGGAGGTAAAATTACTTAACCCTCCAAACATCATCCAATGTATTCATTCTTAAAGGTTTTACACATTAATGCAAGTTTTTACCCTTGCATGAAGAACTAAGTGCTATAATTTCATGATACAGTAAAATTATGCAAATTTTCTTTTGCTTCTCCTGTGAAATTTACTTTTGTCGAGATGTGTCACTTTTCTTGCGGGTGAGCGATATATATTGTACCAAATTTTACCTGTTATTTACTGTATCAAAACAGAACGTACTGTAGAAGTTATTTTGATAGCCGATCCATTTCTGTTCGGAAAGAGAACTTCGACGAAAATTTCGTGAATGAAATTTACAATTTCAGTTCTGAGTTTAATATATTCATGTTTCATACGCCTCCTTGAATTTTGCAGAACAGAACATTTTTCTGCACCAATATTATCTTATAGAAAATCTCTTCTTAAAAGAAGGCTAAATTTTGTGCGTTTGACCTCTATTTCTCTTTTTATAAAAACATACTGGTAGTTTTCCTGGAGAAATGACGGTATCCGTACAAACCATGATATTGTAAGAAAAGTAATTTCAGAACAACTTCAAGTGTTTTGTTGACTCTTATCTTCAATGTGTAAAAGTACCTAATATTTTCCATAGATCGGTGTTGCCAGATAGTCGAAAGTCAATTTCCCCAAAATTTCTGAAATTTTCACCAAATCAGTGTTAATTTTCGAAAAATTTCCCAACGCAGTTTCTATTCAAAAAAGTAAATTTTCAATTTTCAATTTTCCACTATAAAAAAAGTTTAACGAACTTAAACTCAATTTTTTCCCCCAAATGAAGCATTTTTTTCATTGAAAAAATTCCCCATTTACAAAAAATAAGCATTTAAGGGGTCTTGTACCTTTTAAACGCGACGAAAATTAACGAAAAACTTCAAAGTTTTAATTAGTCTATCTTCAAAGCCTTTTTATGTATAAACAGGAAATTTTGAATATTGATTAAACAGATTGTGCTTTGTAATATGCTACCATTAGAAATTTATTAACCCTTTACAGAATTTGTGTATTGTTGAAATCAAAATAGCTCTTTATTTACGCCATAAGTCATTGCGCGCATGATATCTTGAGAAAGTATGTATGGATTGGCATGAAATTTGGTAAAGATACTAAACATATATGTGTGTTTAAAGTGGCAAAAATCTTAGGCTAAAATTATTTCATTTACTATATAAAAAAAATATTTTCGTAAAAAAAAAAAAAAATAATAATAAAAAAATAAAAAATAAAATAAAAATTGTATTTTTAATGAATAAAAATAGTCATAACTAAAAATATTACCATTGTAAATACTTAAAAGTAGATCATTTTAAACACACATATTTTTTTAGTATATTTACCAAATTTTATGACAATCCATACATACTTTCTCAAGATATCATGCGCGCAATGACTTATGGGGTAAAAAAAAGAGCTATTTTTATTTCAACAATACACAAATTCTGTAAAGGGTTAATAATTTTCTGTTGGTAGTATATTACAAAGCATAATCTGCTTAATCATTATCCAAAATTTCATGTTTATACATAAAAAGGTTTTGAAGATAGACTAATTCAAACTTTGAAGTTTTTCGTCAAATTCCGTCGCGTTTAAAAGGTACAAGACCCCTTAAACGCGGCAGAATTTTGCATGCATATTCGCAGCAAAGGAGGAGGATGAGAGATACATTTTACAACAACAAGTTCGTTTACACTTCTTTTTAAATTGTTGTCAATCAATGATGCTGGCCTATCCTTACAATAGTTCTATCTACGATTATACCAATAACTTTCTCAAGTTTTAAACCATCTTTAATCAGATGAGATTTGAATGAATCTGAGATGGTGTGTGCATCATCTGCTTCTGTCTGACTTAATGTATAAAACTTTGTTTTCCATTTTTTGTCATACCTACTGAAGTACCTTATCGTAATCAAAGCACCTTCATTGTATCAATCACTGTGTTTTTTTCAATAATAAAAGAAAAATAGCTGCCTTTCAAATCTTTATTTAAATCTTTTAAAAAAACACGGCAAAAGAACGTTTCGGATAAGACCTGAAGATTTAGTAATGTGATTTATGCCGTTTAATACTGCGGGGTTTTTTTTTTTCGATTTTCTTATAAGGAGAAACAAGGGGTCTACTGCATTCATTGAGCAATGTTCAGTTATAAACGTAACAATATGATTCTAGTATGCAATTGAATGTTTTTCAAAAATCTCTACTGTCATTTCATAAAACATAAGTTAACCAGCCTCAATCAAAATCAAAGTTCAATAATTGTTTTTATTACAGTTTTATAAATCTATACTAACTAGAAAGGTAGCCTGTCAAAAATGACGGAAATTTAGATATAAAGATATATACAACTCATGTGCATGAATATGAGTTTTCTCGCTTGTTCCACAGTGATAGATGAAAATAACACATTTTAAGAACGAAACACATTTATGAAAAACTGTGTAATGTAGAAGACCACTAATCTGCACAGTTTGGTTCCAAGTGTTATGCAGATTTGAGGCTTTTTGCGGTCATGTCTGTTCAATCTTTATTTACATTTTTTTAAATTCATATATTGGAGAATTTAGATTGTTGAGCCTTAAAAATAAATAAATAACACACTTGAAGTAAGGTTAAAAACTAGTAAATTATCGTATATGATTTCATGAAATTGTAGTATATGGTATTATATGTGTGTGCTTCACGATCTTGATTACGACGTTGGCGAAATTGGCTGCAACTTGTCATAATCCTAATAGTGTGGGCCGCTATAACAAAAAAGGGTACTTTTCCGTTAGCCGGGCGCCAGTGTTATATATACATATATATGTATATATACATGTATGTATACAGACATATATACTTACATATATATGTGTGTGTATATATACAATATGTGTATATGTATATATATGTATATTTACATATATGTATGTAAATAAATATACATATATAACACTGGCGCCCGGCTAACCGAAAAGTACCCAAAAAGGTAACCAGTTTTTAGTAAAATTTCTGATATAAAGTAGCTTTCAAAAACTTGTGTAAAATTGCAGGCCGTTCTCGTGTTATGTCAGACCTAGGAATAATATTTCTAACACTGAAGATTTTCCATGTATATATGGAATTTAGAAAAGCTTCTCCAAAAGAAAGGTCCTGAAATGACATTGTAATTCCTGTAACTTCAAAGTTTAATCGGGCCCTGATGTTGAGTACTGAAATATAATAAATACAGTTATTTTGAATATTCCAACAGAATTAAACAGTTAAAGTTATTTAACTTAAACCCGCTGTTACTTCCCGATGTTATTTTTTAGTATTAAGAAAGAAAATTATTTAAAATTTTCAAATCATGCATTTATGATTTTTTTTCGTCTTTAATAACTAAATAATGAAAAAATAGGCTTTTTTCTGAGCTCATAAATATGACAATAAAATAATGTAACTAAGAGACATTGCAAAATTAAATCTTTGTGATTACAAACCATAAACAAACGATACCGCCACCATTTTACGTACTATGACGTCATTAGAATATTGCCCATTGAATGTTGGAGAACTTACTTTGTGAAAGATTACCTCAATGATTTAATATTTTTGACGTTTCACGATGAATGAATCACTTGTGTTTGTTTAGGTTTATGGAATGAGATATTGAGATGTGAACTAATTTCAATTGAAGTTATACAAGGATATATGTATTTTTAATCGAAATTAAAAGCAATGCTTTGATCTCGAAATAAAAAGTTTTAGTTTGTATAATTTGTTATTTCTGTTAATTATTTGTGTACTTTTCCATTATAGCGCATTTTTAAAAAAAGCTTGGCGCGATTCGGGCATCAGAAAGTGAGATATGTTGCGAAAATATATAAACAGCTATGAAAACAAATCTAATGAACTTTTATATTTGTTTATATATGCACTTATATGCATAAAATATCGTTTCTAAATATATATAAATTTTTTTATATACAAATTACGGCACAGATTTCAGATATGAACCGGGATACCTAACTGGCGCCAAAATAGTGTTTTTCCCTGCTATGGTAACCCGGCTATTTTTTTTATTTATTAATAAATTGTTTATTTACTTTTATTTTCTGTTTTTTAATTATATAAACTGCTTTGTTCTATAGTTATTATTCAAACTTTTATTTATTTATAGTTATTTCCTTTTTCAAAATGATAGCAAATAATTGAAAAATATATAAGTAACTGGTATTCGAAAGCGAGATTTCTGCCAAATTGGCGTCATAGAGAAATCACGCCAACCCCCATGCGTATATGACATCTGTGCAAAAATTACTTCTGTTTCTTTATAAAAATGGGTAAATAGCTTTTTTATTTATATTAGAATTGTCGGCACAGATGTCATATATGACCATATTGGCGCGATTTTTTTTGACGCCGATGTCATATACGCACCGGGTACTTAACTGGCGCCAAAGTGTCGTTATTTTGCTTCTAATGCTAACCCGAATGTTGTTTATGCTTTTGATGTTTTCGCCAAATTGGCATCGGAAAAAAATCGCACCAATATGACATCTGTGCCAAATTTTATACATATGGAAAAAATTGCTTGTGAGTATGAAGCAGTAAATAGGTTGCCAGAAAATACGTTGGCAAACTTCTTTCTCGCCAAGAAACTTTTCTCCGAAGTATTGTACATAAGCAATGATTGCTAGAAATGCATTTTTAATTATGATATGCGCTTTTATGTTTCACTACATTTATGCATACTATAATGTGTGTATAAATACTACAGTTCATATGTAGGGCTGCACAAAAGAATTCGTAAGGGTCACTGAGTATAAGAGTAAATTGCTTAAAGGTGGTTTTTAAAGGAGTTATGCATTTTTACGCTGAACTGCATTTAGTTTCCTAAGAAATGTTTGTAGAATATAGATAAAATGATATACATGGTCACGCAAAGAATTGGATACATAACCGTCTATGGATGATAATATCTGGAAATGTGATTTCAGTAGTTTTAAGAGTAGTTTGAATTAAATTTTCGCTAAATAGTGGCATGTAATAACGGTACTATTGGCTATAGACGGTAACTGCTGAAATCAATTTTTAAATTTTTTTATGCGTTTTCTAAAATGTTTACTTAGTTATCTTGGTACTACTTAGTTATCCCGTCGACCAAATTACTGTCGCCAAATTGTAAGATTAATTGCCAATAATGGTTGCCATTAATTAATCAATTAAATTCCAATAATGGCCAATAAAACCATTAATTCGACGTTTTATTTGTATTTTTATTAATGTTTTACTACTGATTTGGCGATTTATATAATTTGGCGAAATTGGTCGACGGGATATCTAAGAAGTAACGTTATCTTATTTACCTTATTTCCCTAAATAATGAAGTTTGTTAAAGCATTCAGGATGTGTTGGAAAGTGTTTCATATTCTATGCTTAACGCATGATTTTTCTTTCTTCTTTAGTCTTATTTTGCATTTATTTTATTCTTAATTTTTTAGTCTTATACTGCTTTATAGAAACTTTGGCACAGTTGTCTTATACGTTATCATATATTGCCGCGATTTTTTTCCGACGCCAATTTGGCGAAAATATCAACATCCGGATTACCATATCAAGCAAAATTATGACACTTTGGCGCCCGTTAAGTACCCGTTGTGTATATGACATTGGCGTCAGAAAAAATCGCGCCAATATGGTATATGACATCTGTGCCGAAAGTTTAATATTTAATGTTTAAACTCTTCGCTCCACTCCCCTTGCATATAGTACAAACTATAACACGGATAGTGCAAAATAATAGACAGTTTGGTACTGTTCCACTGTAGGGGCTTTGGAATTTTTTTAAAAAAGCTGGGTGTAATTTGGGCATCAGAAATTGAGATTTGGGTACTTTTCCGTTATGCGGACACCATTGTCGCCTAGCGTAATAGTTGGCGCAAAATCGTGAATTGAAGCATTTGAAAAATAAAAGAAAAACCATTGTCGATACTTAAGTGAGCGTTTAAAAAATATAACATTTGAAAATTCCAGACTTTTACGAACAATTTCATCAAATCACAAATATATACTTAAAATAAGTGAACAAATAACTGCTATAAAATAAAGCAATAAAATAAAACTCATATTAAACTGCTGGCATAAAGTTACAAATATCTTTTAGAATTTTGAAATAATTGGCGCATTAGCATACATTTTGGCATGATGTCCGTATAACGGAAAAATATCGAGATTTGTTGTCAAATCATATAAACAGCTATGAAAACAAATTTGATGAGCGTTTTTGTTTGTTTTATATGCATATTATTGATGTTTTTATTTACAAATTACATCTGTTTCTGTATAAAATTAGAGAAACGCCTTTTTTATGTTAAATAAATCGTATAAATATCGAAAAAATGCGTGTGCATATAAAATGAAACAGTGAATAGGTTCCCGAAAATATGCTACCAAATTTCCTTTTTCGCCAAGGCACCTATACTGGAAAAGTACCTAAAGCACATTAAAATCGCGCAGTTAGGAGCTCACACAGTACACCGTTGTCTATTGGCGGTTATTTTATTAGTAGCATCGGGAGGAAGATGTAAAGATGTACTTTAAATTCTCACCCATAGATTTCGAAAAAATATCTTAAACGAGTGGAGTTTAAATTAAAGTTCTGTGACCTCCACTATGAAAGATTAATGGTTTTAAACGGGAATTTCGCCAAGTTAGCCAGCTGTCGCCAAGTTGGCTAACATTTGGCGCTACTGTGGTAAACCTGCATTAATATTTTTCAGTAAGGCGGTCCTACCGGAATAGTGAGGGACACACAGAGACTTGGATTTTATATAAATAGAAGATAAAAGAAATGTATATATGTGAGTGTGTCTATCCGCGATGAGTAGGAAAATCTGCCGCACTTAGTGAACTACAGATTCAGGTGGGAATAATGCAAGGTAGGTCGTAATGCACCTGTGATATGTGGAAGCTATAATGTTGTAAACGATGAGCGCGTTCACGAGAATAATGATTCACATCTCACATTTCTATATTTCATTTTCGTTTTCCAAATCAAAATAGAGTTCGAGGCAGATCCAATGCTGTTAGATGACTTTAGTAAACTTTACGTTAAATAGTGAAAAAAATTCCCCAAGTTTTTTCCCAAAAATTTTGATGTCCCCAAACACTTCCCCACGAACAGCTTGTCTCCAATAAATTCCCCTGGAGGTTCAAAATCCCCCAAAATGGGGACAAAATCCCCAATCTGGCAACACTGCCATAGATTGAATAAAAACACAATTAAAATATCCTTTAATAGTATTAATATTTTGCTCTTGTATTAACCGTTGATAATAAAATCAGAAAAAAGAAGGATTTGATATATATTACTCGTATCACACAAAAAGGGGAATTCATGTGTAAACATGTTTTATTAAAATATGCTTAGCAAGTACAATATTTAGTAAAAGAAACGCATCTGTCTCTAAATTCTATTGTGAGATTGTTTACAAATCCTTCAGGATTACATATTACACATCTTCAAAGGAATTTTCTCATTAATTAGACCATATAAAAGAATGTTATATTCATCGTGATAGATTAGTGTAATAACAGCAAACATTACATGCTTGGTTCATCCTTCCTTGTTTATGCAATTTGCTGATATATTTACATCAATTTGCCTCGAATTACCGAACTTCCTAATTAAAAATTCACTGAAAAGAGATTTATGCGGTAAAAGAAAATTTTGTATAATACATATATTGGATGTTTACTTCAAAGAAGCTTTGCTCTACTCTAAAACTTACGATAATGAAAAATGCTGCTTTTCGTATATTTATAAAATTTATGTGAAATTACAAAAGCATCGGTTTGCTTAACTCCAATCTGGTAAGTGAAACAATCATCTTTATATAAAACACATTTGGAACCGCCTTTATCAGCTAAAATTTACAAATATTTATTATTAAATACCTCTGTAATCAATTAAATTCTCTGTGAGTATTATTTATTTTTCAAATAGTAATTTAACAGGTGATGGAGAATCATTGATTATCTTCAGTCATAATCATTAGTTCATTTTCTTTGCTTTGTCACGTGTCACCTTTATCATCATAATACACTCCTTGGCATTTTCAAGGATTTTAGCACCACTATCTTAGATTAGAAAAATTCTATTTAACTATTTAATTGGCCACTTCAAATTTACGACATTTAATCGTAAAATTTGTAATAGCTTTCTAATATTAAATAAGGCTTTGAATTCTATTAAAATGTAGTTGTTAAACTGTACGAAATCTCATTTAAACAAATATAAGGGCATATATGTATTATTGATTTAACTGCTTCAAAACGAATCCTAAACATCATAGTTGATATTTTCCCAGCAAAATCATATTTGTGATAAAATAATAGAATTCTAATAAAAAATATGTGCATTGATTTCATGAATGAAGTTCAGTATAGAAAATATTGTATCAGAATATTGTAAGATCTTAAATGAGTATAAGTTCTGAAATAAATTAATTTTAATGCACCCATAAGTTTGAATGTTTTGCAGATTTAAAGTAATTAAGCTTTTCAGTATATTTGACAAAAAAGAAATTTATAATATTTCTTTATTTTTCAGACATAACTTTTTAACGCACTACTAATTGATAATTGAAGTGCCTTTACTTAATTTTAAACTTACGGATTGTGCCAAAGATGATATCGTACACTTGCAAAAAAAAAAAAAAAATAATAATAATAATAATAACAAAATAAATAAACATAAGTACTAAACATTTTTAATGCTTTCCAACACAATTGAAAAGTGTTTTTGAATTTTGTTTGTCTCTCCGTCTGTCTGCAGCACTATAACTCGCGTAAACATAGTGATATTGGCAAGAAATTGATATACGTTATATGAGTTAATATGGCATGTTCGGAATTGAAAATGAAGTATGAAGCATTTACGGTACGTGTACATTAACAGTGAAAGAACTCCGATACATTAAGTGTAAGGAGAAAAATTGTTTGCGGTGTATTCTAATGATATTAGGCTATATCAAACATATTTAAATTAATATATATCATTGAGGTGTACTACAATGCGCTTACTGTAAAATCAAGAGTCATAAAATTTATCATTTATTTACAATCACCCAAGTGTTGAGTGTTTCAAGAGGAGTGATGCGTAGGGACGGTGCTCTTCCACGACCGGAATCAAGTACCTGTGCGACATTCTTAGAGAAACCAGACCCGCCTGGAGCATGTGAAAAATGGGTACGTCAGACAAAGCTTTGATGCATGATATACCCTCTTTAAATCCAAATTGCCTATGATGTAGAAGATTGTTAGATTCAAGGAAGACGGTTACATGATTTAAAATTAATTTCTGTAATAATTTACCTAATGTTCGAAGCAGGCAGATCAGGCGATATGAACTGGGTTCAGAGAGAGTCTTTCCTTGTTTGAAAAAATATACTACTTCCCTTTGCCTCAGGACAAGAGGAAAATAATGAAAGTGAAGACAGAGGTTAGCCCATTGTGTAAAAATCCCTAATATATTAAAAGCTCGTTCAAGAATTTTAAAATCAATACAAACCGGGGCTTTGTTATCTTTAAATTTGGCAAGAGCGGCCCGAAGTTCTGATTTAGAGGAGGGTTTATCATTATGTGTTGAAAAGGTAAGCTCTGAGTTATCATGGTGATAAACAGACTCGTCGAAGAGTTGCTGTGTTAGAAATCCAAGATTTCTGTTTCTATATGATCCACCGGAAGGCAGTTCCAGAAGAATTTCGTCGGGAGTAAAGAATTTTTCTGCAAAATTTTTTAGCAACACCAAAGCGATCTTTCTGGTTAGAGCAAAAGGGGTTTTACAGTCTAGAAGCAGAAGGTTGTATCCACTGTTTGTCGTTTATTTACAGGGACACACAAAGTAATTTATCTACATTATTGTCTATGACCAATAATTGCTGGAATTATTGGGGTACGCGTTTTTAAATGTAATCATAATTTGTATATTCCTTGGTGTGTATATAGTCTATAGATCATAAACAGCGCTGCACAAAAGTACATTTGTGCTCATTAATGGAAATTGATAATCGGATATTTCAACTAGGATTTGCGTTTAACTAAACTAACTTCTATCGTACAATGTGATATACACATAAATCCATAGATCATATAATGGGTTATATACCTTAAGTTAGGATATTTTTCGAACTATTGCTAGTATATGCAGAAATTTGGTTTTCAAATGGGTTATGTGTTTTCAAATTATTTAGACATTATCTTTCACCTTAAAAAGTGTGAAGTTTTCTTTTATATTATTCTAAATATTTTGGAAAGAATTTCATAAGGTATGCTGGAAGCACGTTTTTTCATTGTTGTTTGTACACAGATTAAAAAACAAATATTAAATCTTTTTCGGGAGTGCTGTTTTTTTTTCGCGCTCTAGTAATCGGTAACAGAATTTAACACACATATAAAATAAAATAAAACTTAATCAAAAGTCTTATGTTTATTATCGTGCAATACATTAAATTCACCTGTAAACACATTGTACAAAAACATGCTTGTCAAGCATAATTTTTATTGAAAGAAACACATCTGCATCTAAAGTGTAATAATTATTCTGTAATATTGCTAGGAATTCTTCTCAGTAATGCATATTGTATATTTTCGGAATTCTAATTCATTCGTCAATATCCGAGGATCTGACACTCATACTGATAGATTAGTTTAATAACAACATTTATTCCATGAATTTTACCTCTTATTTTATTCATGTGATTTGCTATTATAATTGCATTTATTAGCATCAAAATATCAAAATGACTATATGATAATGCATTGTAGCAAGATTTAATAGACAACACAATAATGTCCTAATACATTTATTGTGTTTCTGACTTGGAATTTATGAAACAAAACCATTTGCATTTGCTTTGTATTGAAACATTAAAACGTAGAATGCTGTATTTCAGTACATTTATAGTTTTTATATCAACTCAAAAAGGACGCACTTCTATATAAACATAATCTAATCTCATAAATTAATCATAGTCAAATCTAAACATACAATCTGTATAAATAATAATAATGTATAGAAGTAAATTTTTTATTTACTAAAGTCTAAATTTAAGATACATTGAACAAAAAGTAAATTTGAAATATATCTCAGAGATTCTAATTATTATTCACGGACTTTTACTCAATAATAATAAAATCACGGGCAGACATAAAAAATAATAATACGCATGTATTATGTTTATTATCACACAATATGCATTAAATTCTTGTGAAAACTTTTTGACCAAAAATATGCTTATAAAGAACAAATCTTATTATTAGAAACATAGCTGCTTAATAAATTCTATTAATTATTCAAGAAAATTGTTTACAAAGCCTTTGAGGAATGCCTATTGTACATCTTCAAAAGAATTCTCATTCATTAGACAAAATAAGAGGATCTGACATTCATCGTGATAGATTAGTGTAATAACAGCATTTATCCCCTGCCTTGTTTCTCCTATATTGCTAATATAAGTTGCTGTTATATTTGCTTTTATTTACATCTAATTATCCAAAATTTCCACTTGATATTGAAAATTAGAAAGATGATTTAAAAAGATGATAGACGTTTTTTACGATATTGAATGTTTACGTTCTATTCACCAAAAGAAATTTTATTAAACGTATTTTTACGTAAATCGCATTGTTTAATTAAAATACAGGTACTTGGGAAACACCTTGTTATATTATTGTAATGTTTACTATTGTTATTGTAACACTTACACCATACATTCTTTTTAGGTATGTTTATTTAAACACTGTTTTACTTCCATCTATTTTCATCTGATTATCTAACTTTTTGAAGCCTCTATTCATTAGGGAATTGCCTTATTCTAAAAGGCAATTTTTCATTTCAATAATTATGAGCAACTGTTTATCATTCTTTCAAGGAGCGTATGTTAATTACACCTATTAGTGCATTCTGATAATTAGACATTGTGAGCAGATTTAATATTCTTTTTAATACATATTTTAATGTAGAAGTAAGGGATAAGGCATTAATTGTTTTATTATTATAATATGTACTCTCCGCCTTTTTTTCTCCGGAGTATTTTGCATTATTTTATTTAGTTTCTTTAGCCACAGATATTATCAAAATAACTATGTATTTCACAAAAGGGTTACGGCGAATATTTTTTTTTGTTATAATTATTCTAAATGGTTAATCTGTGAAATGAAATGATTAATCATTCATCGAATTTATTTTTAAACATTAACAACAAATAGTCTTTTTACGAGAAAGTCCCTCCTATGGGCATTATACTTGCATGTTGCATTTATCAGTTATTGTTTACATTACAAATGAATGTTTATAAATGTGGTGCTGTTTCTAATCGATACCCGTAGCATATTAGTAATACAAATACAAATTATGTGTATATTGTTTGGGGAAACAAATGTAAGACATAAAATGCAAAATGATCGCCTGTGGGCGCCTGTTACACGTGTCCAAAATATGTGAATTCACATCTTTCGTCAGAAATATATTAATTACAATTTTATGAGCATTCTCATTGAATAGACAAAGTAGGAAGATATTGTATTAGATTTGATTTATTAGTAATATTTCTAACCAAAATTTAATCCAGTTTTTATATTACATTTTTTCTTTAAACAGGGTTCATACAGTTTTAGTTGAAATACCAATGTATGCATGTAGAAAAATTCGCTTTGTATATTGCAAAGGGCGGTTTTTTCGCTACGAAAATACTAGTGTTCATATGACCTAAATTGAGGGAAATTCCCTGACCTATAGGAACTCTCGGAAAAGACGCACAAAAGTTTATATTTATGTGATGTCTTTACTCCATGCACGGAAAAAACTGATTTGTTGAAACAACTAAATTTTGGTTAATATAGCTATAACCAAATATTTTGGTTGGAATGGCTAAATTTTGGTTGGACTAACCAAATGATATGTTGATTTAACAAAATTATTTGATTAATCTAACCAAAATTTGATCATTCCAACCAAAATATTTGGTAGGATCTATATTAACCAAAATTTAGTTGTTTCAACAAAACAGTTTTTTCCGTGTGCACGATAATTTGCATCCATGCATCTTTGTTATCCGTATGTTCGCTTTAAAAGAAAATGCAAATTGTCATTGGTTAAACTTTCGTATTAATACGATTGTATTAAATTGTGTAATTTAGAAAATTTTTTCCACAAAAATTCTAAATATTTATTTTTGATTTGTTTAACCCTTAACCGGAAACATTAAAATCCCGTGCACAAACGGAAACGTGCAGCAGTCTGTGAGACTGCTAAATTAAAAAAATTGCTATAAATTTTTAATAGGAAAATAACTCTTAATAATTTACCAAACAGGGAACTTAAACAATTAATATTCAAAAGCAATGCATTAACAGGGCCAATTTTTTAATTTGACAGCATAAAAATATGTTTTGAATGTCGAAGACAGAATTTTTTTTTTAATTACAAATTATTGCTCATTATATAAACTTTTTGTCATAATAATTAAATAAATGCTAATATTTTTATGTATTACGGTACGATATGAATTAGAAAAAAATATTAAGCATTAAAATTAATAAAACATTTAATAGTAAATATTGCAGCATGTTCTAAATATCTGCATTTTTTACGCATTTAAGACAATGTTGAGTCACTTTCGTGTTCAGAATTTATATATTTATCATCTGAACTACTTTCAACATCGCTTATGTCACTTACTACTCCATCAAACAATTTCAAAACAGTTTCTTCAGTCTTTTTTATCACTATAGCGTACCCGCATTGACGGCACCCTCCGTCAATATACATTCCATATCAATACGCCAGAGCAAAAAATTGCATAAACAGAAACATGCCGTCTCAAAGACTGCGTTGAAAATAAAATAATTTTTCTTTCAATAACTAAAAATGCACAGCCGTTGCAAATGGGTGGGGGAAGCAGAGGACCAGTACACTGTAAAAAAAGTAAAAAAAAAAAAAAAAAAAAAAAAAAAAAAAAAAAAAAAATCCGACCAGTTTTCCTGTAGGAATCGGAAAAATAGTTGTCCTTATCGTACCGGAAAATTTTCCGACCCAGCTCGGAATAAAATCCGTAAAAAAAAGGAAACAGTCAATAAAAAGGTATTTTACGCATTTTATTCCGAGATGGGTCGAAAATTTTTCTGGTACTATAAGGGCAACTATTTTTCCGATTCCTACAGGAAAATTGGTCGTATTTTTTTTACAGTGTAGCGTAAGGATTAGATTGTGTGATAAGATTGGGGACGCGCTCATTTTTTGTGTAAACGGTAGATATGTACACAACCATCTCACAGACGGCATGTTTCCGGTTAAGGGTTAATGACAGACACACTGTACACAAAAATACGGCCAGTTTTCCGGTAGGAATCGAAAAAATAGTTGCCCTTATCGTACCGGAATAATTTCCGACCCAGCTCGGAATAAAATCCGTAAAAATAAGGAAATAGTCAGTAAAGCGGAATTTTACGGATTTTTTTCCGATTTTACGGATTTTATTCCGAGCTGTGTTGGAAATTATTCCGATACGATAAGGGCAACTATTTTTCCGATTCCTACTGGAAAACTGGCATAGTTTTTTTTACAGTGCATAATGTCTTCAAATAAACTAAATATTACTTTTATGGTATTGTAGTAGGTATTGCGAATAAAAATTCCCCTAAAATGGAAACAGTGGACCTGTCTTAATGCATTCATGGACATTGGGGTACATTTTATTTTAAAGACACGTGCAAATTAATTTATATTGGCCTTTTTATTTATTTAAAAGTATTCAGCATATGAAAATATACCCCTTAATTGCTTACCAAATATAATATGTTGATGTTTAAAATATGTACTTATATCGGCTATAGAAAAATTATAGTTTATTTCATACATTTGAGTTCATCAGGATAACGTAAATATGATGTCAAACAAGAATTTGGGAGTGATTTTTTATAGTACTATATGTGACATTATATTAAATGGAATCTTATACACTTTCCCTGAATACTAACTATACATAAATTTGACAATTTGAAAAAGATATTTAATAAAGATTCTTAAGACCGGAAATCTGTGACTAACCCTATCCATGACTTGCCTACACTGTAAAAAAAATAATGTCAGTTTTATTGTAGGAATCGGATAAATAGTTGCCCTTATCGTACCGGAATAATTTCCAACCCAGCTCGGAATAAATTCCGTAAAATCTGAATAAAATCCGTAGAATGCCGTTTCACTGACTATTTCCTTATTTTTACGGATATTATTCCGAGCTGATTCGGAAATTATTCCGGTACGATAAGGGCAACTATTTTTCCGATTGCTACCGGAAAACTGGCAGTATTTTCTTTCAGTGTACCGTTGATGAACCAAGACAGTATTGACTTTAAAACTTAAGTATTATTATAATATATGTTATTAATTCTACAAAAGGTCTTCTGCAAAAAGTAAAATTACTCATTTTAAATACGGCATTTTTAAAACACAGTTTAAAACTTTAATATATCCTTTCAGTAAATTGATGGAATCAATAACACACTGTAAGACAAAAAAAAAAAAAAAAAAAAAAAAAAAAAAAAAAAAAATCCGACCAGTTTTTCTGTAGGAATCGGAAAAATAGTTGTCCTTATCGTAACAAAATCCGTAAAAAAAGGAAATAGTCAATAAGACGGAATTTTACGGATTTCATTCCGATTTTACGAATTTTATTCCGAGCTGGGTCGGAAATTTTTCCGGTACGATAAGGGCAACTAATTTCCCGATTCCTACAGGAAAACTGGTCGTATTTTTTGACATTGTATGTTATATGATAAATGCAGTAAATCCTATAAATATCGGATAAATAGTGGCAGTAGAATTTGTCTGACATTCACAGGTTAAAGAAATCAAATAAGTTTGTGTTGACAATTGAAAACGTGTTTGTTAAATGTAGGTGTCCACAGTTCCGGAGTGTTCATTTTATAAAAGGTTTAATGTATTTATTTTAATAAATATTTTTATTCACAGGAATATATTTATAGTTATATAAAAAAAAAAAAAAACAGAGGAACATTTACTGTTGGGGAAAAATTTTCAAGACAAATTAGTAAGAAATATTCACAATGTGAACGAAAACAAAATCTTAGAATATTCATTACAATTTTAGGTTTACATCTGTTCGTCAATCTCATCGTGAATATTGCGTAACATTTTTATTATTATTATTATTATTATTATTATTATTATTATTTTTAATTAAGAACTCTACTGTTATGTTTTAAGAATTTATATTTTCATATTAGATTTTTTGTTTCACAATTACAGCAGAAATAGAGAAAATAAAGTGCAACATTTTTATTCCAACATCATTATTAACACTATTATTATTATTATAATTATTATCATAATAATAATAATAATAAGGATGATGATAATAATAATAATAATAATAATAATAATAATTATTATTATTATTATTATTATTAATTTATATTTATATTTTCAGTTTATTAACCTTACAGCTTTAAAATAAGCACAAAGAAAGGCAATTTAAATGTTTAAATTATTAAATTATTTTATGATACTAATTTGTTGGTAATACATATTTACATTATTACCAATTTAGTAACCTTAAAACTGAAATAGTTCATCAATGTGCAGTTTAGAGCATTCTTAACATTTCAGAAAAAAGAAAATTAATTAAAATATACACTTTTGAAATATTTATTTTGCCTTTACTTAATAGAACACTACGTTAAATGAAATTGCAGTTTAAAATTAACTGCTTTAAAAGTGATCTAGTTTAATTAATTCAGTTTGTTTTCCCTGAAAACAGCTAATTATCTTCAACACAATCATCCAATTGTTTGTTAATTCGTTTCTTACTCGATTATTTCCGGTCAGTGTAAGCGAGTTGAATTAAAGGGGAAAATGTGCTGTCGAAGTGATTGTATCTCTAACATAATTTAGCCCCACTAATGAACCTTTTCATGAGACAGTACGTTTTACTTACAGGGATTTATTCGTGAGATAAGAGGAAATGGAAACGAAATAAAAGACTTAGGTTCGCATATTTTACACATATCGAAAATAAATATTTTAGTAAAAATTTACTGCAATGCTGCCACTAGAAACTATTTTTATACTCTATTTTCACCACTATTATAAAATGAAATTTTGTTATGTATTTATATTGTGCATGTTAACAAAGTCAGGGGGGTACCATTCGTGCAATGCGCCATCTGTATCGATTTCTTAACTGCTCGCGCATTACGTCATGTGGCGGGCAGATTCGCCTCGCTTCGCTCGTTTCAATAGTATTCTGTATGCTGTTCTGCGTTGGAATTTTTTTTCTGTGAATGATTTTAATTATTATATTATTTTAACAGCCTTTTTGAAAAAAAATCTAGTGAATGCACTATATCAACGTGTTTTAATAACTCTCGGAGAACACGTATACAGATTTAACAATAGAGTACAGAGTTTCAAATCCGGACTTCGGAATTCTTTAAAATCTGGGGATTTTGATAACTGGCGATTATTATTCTGGAAAATCGCAAAAAGCCCCCACTAAATTTGCAAAGGACAATATTTACTATATTAAGCTAAAATTTCAAAACCGAATTCCTTTTACGAATGTCAAAAAATTTCTGCAGAACGCGAAAAATTGCATAAAAGAATCGCGAGAAATTCAGAATCTACTTTAATGAAAGAAAAAAAAGAGGACAGCATTTACAATATTAGACTAAAGGATTAAAACAAGATTTCTTTCACAAATGCAGGCAATTCTCCAAGAAGTGGGGGGGGGGGGGGGAGTTCAAAACTCGCAGAGGAGAAAATTTTATTTGGCTAAAAGTTGGTAACCGAGTTCCTTTTACAAATCTCAAAATTCTAAAAATCGCATAAAAAGTTCGAGAAAAATGCGAAAATCTCTGCATGAACTCCGAATAAACTTTATTGAAAAAATGACAAGATTTAATACTATAATGTGCTAAAAAAAAAAAAAAAAAAAAGAGCCGGATTCCTTTTATACATATAAAAAATCGTCGAAAAAAAAAAAGAAAAAAAAAGCCGTCAAAAATTGCATAAAAAATTTAAGAATTTTCTTTTGTTATTGAGATTTTTTTTACCTTTAAAAGAAATCCTGTATTAAAATACTTGTTTTAGCATTATCTTTTTTTTTTTTACTTTCTTTTATCTATAACAGAAGAAAGTATTGTAATCGAATTTTTATTTGACTTCCAGTTTTCGACGGATTTACGCGTTTTAAAGGTCAGAGATCCCGAAAAATATGTTTTTACAAAATATCTGTCTGTCCGTATATATGTATGTCTCATTATAGCATCGGAAAGTATACAAAGGTATGTAAATATTTTTTATTATGGCCAGCAGGTCCAGGTTAAATTTGGGAATATTCCACCGGGAGGGAACGCTGTAATAGCGATTTTTGTGCCATTTTCATTATTGTTTCACCGGAAGGCGTACAAAGTTAGGCATAGATTTGAACCAAACTTCATACGTATATTTTTGCCTATTGACGCAAGATCCCAGTTGAAAATGGATATGTAACCCTGAAAGGGGGCGCTGTGATAACGATTTTTGTGCGATTTTCTCGATTTTTCGTAGTTCTGTTGTACATCGGCTGCTGATGTAGCGACATACTCTTCGTATCTAACTAACTCAGCGATTCGCAAACAGAATAACGATAATATTTATTTTATTAAGTATTATGTTCGTCTTACTCTGATCAATAAAATGAAGCAGAAATTTAAGATGAAAATAAATGTAGGGTTGAAGTATTAGCCTATAAGCAGTGCTTAATTTCCGTTGGATATTGTCGTTACTATATTAACTTTGATTCTCAGCTCCGCTACTTCTTTGTTTTTAGTGGAAATTTAAATATTGGTCTGAATTCACCGGCGCTCACTCCGTAGTTCAGCGGAAATAGTGTTTCTAAAAAATCAAAGCCTAAATTTTTATTTCTTTCCCTCCCATCTCAAATCTTTTGCGTTTTTTCCTACCAAAGCGCTTACGTATGCGACATAGTGTGTCCTGTGTAGGGATTTTTTTCAATAGTTTAAGAACGGCGATGAGGAATTTCAGAATTAGTCACAACGGTTTCTGCCGTATTTACTCGCTGCTTTTTGTTCGTGTTTTTAAAATATTCTCTCTGATTAACTTTCTAGCTCCGTGCGGTGCTTAATTTGCTCTGAATATCACAGGAGCGATGCTTGAGTACTTCTTTACTTTTAGTGAATATTTAAATATTAGTCAGAACAGACCGGAGTTTATAAATACTGCTCACCAATACAAAGAACTCAGTGACGAGTAGGATTTTCTGAAAATTCCCCACTCCTGATTTTAATGTTTTTGCTCTGTTCATTTATTAAAATTTATTATATATTAATGCCTAAAGATGTGTCAAAAACATAAAATTTCTTTTTGAGGAAGACGAAATTGCCTTAAAATTTGCAAATAGTGTATGAAATATTGGCGTGTGTGTGGGGGGGGAGGGGAGGTTATACACTTTGTTGTTATTACTGCAGAATATTAGAGCTCCGGTACTTTTTTTTTTTTTTTTTTTTTTTGCTGGAAACTAAGCCCTGTGTATAGATATTGTTACAGATATTTGAATCATATTAATTTTGATCCTGAATAAGCATAGTACCACTCGAAATCTTTTGAAAACTTACATCTAGTAATCGGACAATGGATTATTGTTAACAGTTTTGTTTAATTTATTCTGTTTGATAATTCTAGTCTTTTTATTATTACTGCTGTGTCATCATATTCATATAATTTATCCATTCATTTTATTTTACAATTGTTTAAAGTTTTCATTTGTACTTCTATGCATTAAAAATTTAATTTTTTTCGCGAATTTGAATGTAAACAAAAGTATCGCGATATTATTTAACCATTATATATTTTATATTTAATTAACTCCAATCAGTGTTTGGACAAATTATTTTAAGGAAAGTGATTTCGTTTAATTTACTTTCGAGGATCTGCTTTTAAAAAAATTATTTACTTCATATTCCGTTCTTTTACACATCTATTTACTTTCTCACGGCCGGTCGATCTCCGATCTTGTCCGCCACGTGAAGTTTCAGTCCTGCTCTACTCTGATTGGCTATCCTTCAAATGGAACAACCTTATGTAGAAGAACCTTGAACAAAGTATATTTGGAAAATTTTGGTTTCGTAAAAGTTGTCCGAGATAGAATTCAGCAAGTCGGAAATAGTACGTCGAATATGGCAAATGAGGTCCATTCGCACTTTAACTAGTTTTATAAATATTCAGATCTTAGTGCAATAGATGTTGTACTTTTATGCAAAAATGCATGAATAAAAATGTATTACGATTACATACAGGGTGTCCGAAAAGTCTGGAAACGGTCGAATAACTTGAGAAATACAAAGCAGATTGAAAAACGAAACTATACGTGTTAAATATTTTTAAAAAAGCTACTCAGTGATACCAAATTTGACACTTGCAACCGATCCCCCGGGGGTCAGAGGGGGTCCAACTTTGAAATCTTGAATGATAACCCCCATTTTGTATTGCAGATTCGGATTCTACGGACAAAAATACGTAACTTTTGTATTTAACATTTTTTTCTAATATTTGTTGATCATGGTGTAATCGAGCAAATAAAACAGATACATATTTTGGTTTTCCCAACCAGGTTTTGACATCTCGAAATCTGATTGGACAGAACTTTCATCTTCAAAGTAGACGTCTTTTGCGGAAATAATGTTTCTCTAAAACCATCAGTGGTGGTTGTTTCGATATGCCTTTTCCATAAAAATTAATAGAAATATGTTAAATTAGTACTGTATTTGCATATTTTTTCACCGAGTCAATCATTTCAAAACAATAACCTGCGAATTTTGATTTTTTTATCGTGTAAATATACACCTTCCATCCCTAGCAGAAAAAGGATAATCTGCATTATTTGGGGGCGGAGTGTGCTGATATTCTGCGTTTTGATCGCTTCTGCTGTTTTACAAAATATCATCTAATTCAGTAGGCTGATGCTGGTGTACAGTTTTTTTAAATTATTACTATAGAACAAAATATAGGACAAAATATTTAAAAAAAAAAAAAAAAAAGATATAAAAACTTTTTATGCTGTCTGAGCAAAGGATGGGGAAGTAGGGTAAATTTCAGTGGGGGTGGAGTCATTTTTGATGATTGATTAGTTACTGTAACTCCAAAATATCAAATCGGGCAGGCACTTCTTCAATAATTCTTATAAACGTAATAATTTACTGCAATTAAAAATATTTTTCAATTTAACATTTTTTTCATAATTTTAAAATTAATAATTTTAAACAATTGAAAATTTTTGATCTTTTAAAATTTTTCATTTAAAAAATAATTAAACTTTTTAAGCTCTCTTGATTATTTCTTGGGAAGACGACGCTTTAATTTTCATAGGAGAAGGATGATGTAGAAAATTGTTTAATCATTTATAAATTATTACAATAAAATATCAAATATGACAAAATACAGGGTGTCCGAAATGTTTGGAAACGGTCGAATAACTCAAGAAATTCATATATGATTGAAAAACAAAAAAATACGTGTTAAATATTTTTTTAAAACTTATTCCGTGATACCAAAGTTGACACCCTATCCCGAACACCTGGGGGTCAGAGGCGTTCCAACTTTGAAATTGTAAATGATAATCCCCATTGTTTATTTCAGATTCGGATTCTACGGGGCGAAATACGCAACATTTGCTTTTAACATTTTCCTCCCGAATCTTTGTAGATGACGGTGTAATCCAACAAAATGTGTCAAATATATATTTTGTTTTCTCAACCATGTTTTGTAATCACGAAATGTGATGGGCCAAAGCTTTCGTTGCCAAAGTGGGTCGCCTTAGCTGGAATTGTGTTTGTTGAAAACTATCAATGGAGGTTGTTTCGATGGCAAAAGTGTTTTATATGCTTTTGCCATGCAAATTAACAGAAATATATTGAATTAGATTTCTATTTGAATTTTTATTTTATCCATTCAGCCCATTCTAATCAATTAACCTGCGATTTTTTTAAATACTTTGATGTGTAAACATGCCACTCCTCTTCCGAACAGAAAAAAAAAAAAAGATAATCTTCGTTATTTGGTAGAGGTAGGCGTGGATATTCCGCATTTCGATGGCTTCTGCTGTTTTTTTTTTTTTTTTTTTTTTTTTTTTTTTTTTATACTCTAAATCGTGGTCAGGAGGTGGGTGTATGGGATTTTTTTGCTATTACTATAGAGTAACACATAGGACAAAATAAAAAGAAGTACATATTTTTTTGTGTGAATGGGAAAGTAGTGTAAAATTCAGGTGGTGGTCGGATTGGAGATTTAGATCATTGATTAGTTACTGCAACCAGAAAGTAACAAGTAGGGCAAAAATATTTTCAATTATTCTAATAAATGTAATAATTTTTTCTAAATTAATATATTTTCTCAATTTAACATTTTTTTCATAAATTTAAACAATAGAAATTTTTTTATATTTGAAAATTTTAATTTAAAAAATAATTTAACTCTTTAACTCTGTCGGGATTTGTGAGGCACATATATTCATCGTCAAAAAGTGCATGTGGAATTTGTTTTGGGCACCATTAATAAATGAATAATATTATTTAATTTTTTAATTAAATGATTTTTTGGTATTTCACAAGTAAAGGGGACAGTTGAAAAGACACGGTGCATTCCAAATAAAATTTGTGTACGCGATACGGCCTCGAAAGGGTTAAAGTGTACTGATTATTTGCTGGTGTAGACGATATGTTAATTTTCGTAACAGAAGGATAATGTAGAAAATTGTTTGTTTATTATTACAAGCAAATAACTTATGTGAAAAAAAATATAATCTAAACATAATTGGCAGAACAAATTAAAAACAGATCAGTTTATTTTCTTCATTTTTTTAAGCCTTAGAAGGGGCATTTATTAATGTATTTCATTCAGTTAGTTCTACGTTCTTAAATTTTTATAACAAATAAGTTAAACCAATTGAGCAATTAAAAAAAAATCAAACAATATGATACATAAAACCCATTAAAACTTAGGTTCCGTTAAAAAGAAATCTAAATAAATTTTAAACTTTTTTCCTTTTTAAGTTGCAAATATTTGTATTGCAGATTTTGTATTATGCTTATGATGAGTGTGTACAAAATGATAAGGCACATGTAAAATACAAAAAAAAAAAAAAAACATTTTTAAAAGTCTAAGATTTATTTCGATTTAATTGAAGTGAACTTTTGGGGATTTTTAGGGTATTTAAATTATCATAATGTTTAAATTTTGTTTTTATTTTTTAATGTTCATTTGGTTTAACCCTTACCGGCGCGGAGTAATTCTGTTTATAAATTGATGAAATGATATACTGACATCAGAATGTATAAACGAGTTTATTGGAAAATACAAACTTTCTTATTTTCAAGTTATAAATGGAAAATTTTAATTAAATATTCTGGGTGCCAGTAAAATAAAAATTATGAGTCCTTTTTTAAGGACACTGTCCGCAAAAGCTCTAACTTATTTGTTACAAAACTTTAACATTAATAATCGAACTGAATGAAATATATGAATAAATGTCCCTTTTTGGGCTTAAAAAATGTAGGAAAAAAGTGATTTTATTTTAATTTGTTCTGCAAATAACGTTTTTGTTTATATATTTTTTCACATTTGTTATATTATTGTAATAATTAATAAATAATTAAATACTTTTCTACATTATCCTTCCCCGATGAAAATTAAAACGTCTCCTCCCCCAGGAAATAATCAACAGTGCTTAAAGAGTTAAATTATATTTTTAATTCAAACGTTTAAAATATCAAAAATTTTCCATTGTTTAAAATTATTGGGTCGTTCGGAAAGTCGTGTTGGAAAAATCAATTCGTACCGGAAAATTCTATCATTTAATAATTAGACATTGATTCCTATATCCAATGGCAGGACTTTCGGTGCGATATGATTTTCCTAAACGGACACGACTTCCCGAGCAACCCAATAATAATTTTAAAATTAGGAAAAAAAATGTTAAAATGGAAAACAATATTAATTTACAAAAAAGTATTACATTTATTAGAATTTTTGAATGTTTTCTGCCCTACTTGCTAGTCAGTAGTTGCAGTAACTAATCAATCATCAAAACCTATAATCCTACCCTATTTCCACCTGAAATTTACGCTACTTCCCATCCTTTGATCAGCCAGCACAAGATTTTATATGATTTTTGTTTTTTTTTGCTTTTTTATGTTATTCTATAGTAATAATTAAAAAAAAAAAAAAACTTATACACTCCCATCCGGCCCCGAATTAAGTGATTTTTTTTACAACAGAAGACATCCAAATGCAGAATATCAACACACTCCGCCTCCAAATAATGAATACTATCATTTTTCTGTTCGGGAGGGGAGGTTCTTATTTACTCGTTAAAATATCAAAATACGCAGTTTATTATTTAAAAATGATCCACTTGATAAAAAGACATGCAAATAGAAAACTAATTTAACGTATTTCTATTATTTTTTATGGAAAAAGCATATAAAGCACCATGAACACAATCTTCACTGATGGTTTTTGAGTAACACTATTTCCGCAAAAAACGGCAACTTTGACGTCAAAAGTTCTGGCCAACCAGATTTCGAGATGTCAAAACCTGGTTGGGAAAACCAAAATATGTATCTGTTTTATTTGCTCAATTACACCGTGATCAACGATCATTAGAAAAAAATGTTAAATACAAAAGTTGCGTATTTTTGTCCGTAGAATCCGAATATGCAATAAAAAAGGGGGGTTATCATTCAAAATTTCAAAGCTGGACCGTCTCTGACCCCCGGGAGGGTCGGTTTCGGGGATCATATTTGGTATCACTGAATAGCTTTTTTAAAAATATTTAACACGTACATTTTCGTTTTTCAATCTGCTTTGTATTTCTCGTGTTATTCGACCGTTTCCAGACATTTCGGACACCCTTATATATATATGACATTGGTAAAATATGGGATAATACAAATAAAACTTTTTTCATTTAAACAAAAAAAAAAAAAAAAAACAAAAAAAAACGGCAGGCCGTGAAATTAAAGGCATTTCTGTATGAAATCGGGTGTGTTTTTAGAAATCCATTTACACTAAATTGTTATACATATATCGTATTTACGTACAAATATCAGGGTTCGTACGGGTACCGTTATTTTCAAAGCAAAATATCAGAATTTTTTTACAGAAAAATAAATATAGTTTAAACTAGGGGTGCACAACTTTAAGGGAAGGGTCACTTACAAAAATTTTTGAGTTGTCGAGGGCCACATCAGTAACACGGAGAGAATTCTTTTTCGGGGAAGTGATCTGTGGCTTATAATCAGATAAAAAAAATATGGTTTCAGAGGTGGGGGGGATTTACTCCTCTAGGCTCCCCTATCCAGTCAACATATCCAATTCAGTTGGCAAGGATATATTAGCAGTTTTCATTTGTATATATAACATACATATAGCAAGGATTATTTAGGAGTGATAATATTCCTTGACTTATTCGGGAAGTAAATTTTGTTTTATTAAAAGTGCTAAAAAACAAACCTGAAAGTGACTTAGTGCCGAAAAAAACGCAAACTTTGTGAACGAAGCAGGGGATTTGGGGGAACGAGACGATCGACGAAATTTGCGATTTGTATGCGCCTAATTTACAAAATTTGTAATTTTTCCGAAGATGGTTGACAAAATTCGCTATTTTTCCGCGCCTGATCAACAAAGTTTGCGATTTTTCAGCGCCAGATCGACAAAATTCGGATTTTCCCGCACCTGATCGACGAAATTCATTGTCTTTCCGCACCTGATCGACGAAATTTGCTATCTTTCCGCCCCTGATCGACGAAATTCGCAATTTTCCGCGTCCAATCAACGAAATTCGCGATTCTTAACTGACTCTGACGAAATTGGCAATTTTTCCCATGGCAAATTGGCGAAATTCGCGATTTTTTTCTGGCGATAAACGGGTGAAAATCGCGATTTTTCCGCAGCCGATCAACGAAATTTTCAATTTTTCAAAGCATCATCGAGAAAATTCGCGATTTTTTCCGAACCTGATCAACAGAATTTGCAATTTTTCCGCGCCTCATCGACAAAATTCGCAATTTTTCCGAAAACGGTCGACAAAATTCGCGATTTTTCCGCGCCTGATCGACAAAATTCGTGATTTTTCCAAGCCTGATCTACGAAATCCTCTATCTTTCCGCGCTCGATAGACGAAATTTGCGATTTTTTTGTACCAGACAAAGAAATTTGCGATTTTTCGGAGCTCGATCAACAAAACTTGCGATTTTTCCGTGCCCGATCGACGAAATTTGCAATTTTTCCGCCCCTGACCTACAAAATTTGCTATTTTTCGCGTCCAATCTATGAAATTTGCGATTCTTAACTGATTCTGACGAAATTTGCCATTTTCCCGCGGCAAATTGACAAAATTCGCTTTTTCTCCCTCGTGATAAACTGACGAAACTTGCGATTTTTCCACGGTCGATCAACGAAATTTTCAATTTTTGCCGCACATCACTGAGAAAATTCGCGATTTCTCCGTGCCTGATCAACGAAATTTGCGATTTTTTCGTGCCTGATTGACAAAATTCGTTGTTTTTTCGTGCCCAACCAACAAAATTCTCGATTTTTCGAAACCCGATCGACAACACTCGCGATTTTTCCGTGTCCGATGACAAAATTCGCGATTTTTCCGTGCCTGATCGGCAAAATTTGCTATTTTTCCGCGGCTTGTCGACAAAATTGGCGATTTTTTCGTGCTCGGTGAAGGATATTTGCTATTTTTCCGCTGCTGATCGACAAAATTCGCGATTTTTCAGCATCCGATCAACGAAATTCACGATTCTTAAATGACTGGACGAAATTTTCAATTTTTCCCGCTGTAAATTGAAGAAATTCACGAATTTTTCCTACGACCTATACTCAAAAATTAAAATTTTTTCCAGTTATAAATTGACTATATTCGCGGGCCACAAGTTGTGCATCCCTAGTTTAAACGGACGAAATTTAGCCTTATTTCAGGAGAGATATTCCATAAGAAAATACTGGTACGAAGAATTTCTTGATCATGAAATTCAAGCACCCGTACGAACCCTGAATAATGCGCATCCCCGATTTTTATTGAAAAACTCGTCTGGTAATAAAGAAAAATGTATGGTAATAAAGAAAATCATAGTGTTTTGATGGCAGAGATTCTGGGAATCTGAAATAAATTCTGTAAAAATTTTGACTCAAAACTATGCTCTTTCGTTAGAGACAGTCATTAACTAATGTAAATTGACATTTAATCGACAAAAACATTTTTCGAAATTTTAAAACGTTCAAAATTGTTTTAAACGTTAACTAAATGTTGAATAATCCTAATCTGCTTTCTATTTTTCGTAAGGGCATATAAAGCTATATCTCAATAATTTACGTTCATCATTTCCAGTTACGTAGACACTGCAAAACGTTAACGTAAAGTTATCACATAAAATTGGTGGGAGCATTGCTGCCTCCATTATATTGAGTAGTTTAACCAATATAACTGGTGTTACATTACACTAGTTTTACCAGTTTAAATTACACCATTATATGTTAAATTACTGCATAAAAATAGAAGCAGCATATTGCCACTAATTTTATGGAGTAACGGTACATACATATGGTACGTTTTCACTAGTATTATAGAAACATGTCGATCTTAAGCAACAGCATGCCCTCGTTATGTAACTCAATGAAGAAATCATAGTTTTTGCAGTCGTAAAATCGTGATTGAAGAGTGGAAGGTCAGACTGTCGTCCATTGGAAAATTTTCCGAATAATAATAATCGAAGCCTTTAGATGCATCAAAACATTTATTATTCGACCATATAATGCACCAAATTCCATTAGTTATATGCGATTCATGTGCGGGCAGTTGCTACGTCGTAAAATGTAGTACTGGATCTTACGTATTAGAACAACATGACGAAGATTTAGGAAACATGTTCTCCAGTTGGCATGGTTTAATTAAGCAACTCAATAATCGTAAATTTCTCTCTCTCCTAGCCTAAAATACTTGCAAAAACTGCATGCGTATGAATACAATACACGTTAAATGACAAATCCCGTAAAAGTAGCCGAAAGGACGCGATAACAGCAGAATACGATAGGACTAGCTCCGGGGGGGGGGGGGGGATGAAGGACACGCGTGACGACGATGCGAACTATTTAGCCTCGGAGTCAGTATTAAAACGCAATCAAATTCTGGCGCGAAGCTTGCAAACAATTGTGGGATAAAGAACATCATCGATCAATGCTATTAAAAATATTCGAATGAAAAAGAATTTAGTTTTAGAATAAACTGAAAAAAGTAATTTTAGGGGTTTTATAAGATGAGGTCAATGGATTAAGGTTTTTAGACTAATAAAAGAATACGCAGGTTTAAATTCATGAAATAAAAGACAAAATATATTAAGATAGGAATTATATTAAAGATAGGTAAAAGTGGAAAAATGTTAAGAATTTGGAATAGTTTTACTAAGACTTTGGAATAGTTTTACCTTTTAGGTTTACTAAGATAAAAGGGCGAAAATTTTTATTATTACATATATATATATATATATATATTTGTTGTTTACTGTGCAGACATAGATATCATATAGTTGCACACAACGTATACTTGTACACACAACTTTGAATATATTCAATAGGTATATAGCGACATGGTTAAAAAAATGGAAATAATTGTGATTATTAAGACATGCTTACTCTTCCTGATACATTTAACATTTAGTGAAATCTTTAATGCACTATAGGAAAATTATTTTGCTTCTTTTCTACATAAATGGCAAACAGAAACGAATGAATAATAGAAACTCATTTGCAATGCAGCAGTGGTAGAACAATAGTTTTTTCGATCGAGGTGGCATTAATACAAATGACACAACCTTTTTTTCCGGTGAATAGAATCAATGCCTCCCACTTCGACAAATATTAATGCTTAAAAAATCAATGTTTTATACGGAAAAAAATAACAACGTTGATTAAACTGTTAATAACGGTCAATAATGAAACTTTTCTTCTCTCAAAAATGAGAAGTATGAAAGTTAGAAGTAGAATTAGACACGTTTATTAAGCAGATTTCATGTGCTATAAATATATTTGAGAAATAAAAACGCATAAATTATAATAAATAATCAGATAAAATTACATTAATAGTTTTATAGGAGCATAATCGAAACAACAAAATGCAATTAATAAGCATATATCTAGCTTTTAACTTTAATGGTGTCAAATAAAATATAACTACTTTCTAGATATATGACAAATAATTAGGCATTTACACCCCCATCTGCATTTACATTTGTTCTCAAATAATCGTGTCATTTTTTTTTTCGATTTCTTTAGTTTTCTTGCCTTCCTTATGTCTGTCGTGAAAACGGGGGTTGTCTGATTGATTTAAGTCACTTAATCGTCGATGAAGCTACTAAATTCACCAAAGTTTTAAGTAGTTTCATGTCAGACATATTATGGTTATTCTATTTTTTAACGATCTTGCAACAAAAGATTTTATGCATTTCGTTTGTATGTTTATTTTTACGCATGCATAAATGTAAATTTTGAACAGGTGATTGTTTTGTGAAAGTTGATTGGTGGTCTCGTGGCAATGTCATTCGATCAAAAATGATATGTTTATCTTTATGTCTTCTTTTGACAATGTAGGTTCTACATTCTGAACAAATTGATAAATTATCATGCCTTTTCATTATCGTATTAAATTAAACTATACTACGTGACGCTTAAATCTTGATTAATTTTTTTATACGGACCAGACAAAATATGCGCCAGATTGTTTCGGACAATCGGATTTAATGTGGATGGGACTGAAATAAAACTATTGCCACAAAAATCTCACTAATTTTTTTAAACTTAATCGCGCCAATTACATGCGATATATAAGTATCAACTCAATACGACACGAAATAACGCCATGAAGTGACAAGATAAGAAACAAATCAGTGCAATAAAGTAAAAAAATGATGTAAACTGGAGGAATAAAGAAAAAAAAATAAGGTTCTATTAGGTAAGAAAAAATTTAGTGCAATAAGGTAAAATGCGAAAATAGCATAATAGATTTAAATAAGGAAAATTGGCGAAATAAGGAATTTGGATATGGTGAAATAAGGTAAATTGGTGAACTAAAGAATTCCAATAAAGTGAAATAAAAGATAATTCATGCAATAAAGGGAAATAAGGAATATTCTGTGTAATAAGGTGAGAAACAGTCGAATGCGATAAACTGAAACAAATTAGGTACTAAGCTCAAAAAAGGATAACTGATGAAACAAGTAAATCGGATAACGTGGAATAAGGAAAAATATTTAGCACAATTGATTTTATTTTGTACTTTAAAATTTATTGTTCCATTTTAATTGTTCTAATATAAAAGTGTCTGGCTCTGTCAAATGCATCATAGAGGTCCCTCTTCTTTTGAGTTATCTAGACGGTGATTCATTGACAAACACATGGAGATAAATGCAAATAATACTTGTGTAATGAATAACAGAAGTGTAAAGATATAACACACGAAAATAAATTTATCATGACATTTTTCATGTCTTAAAAAAATATCCTTCTCTTCTTTAGTGTAAAACAAAAAAAGAAGATGAAACAGTAGTCGAAGTACACTAACTTACTAATGAGATTAGGGAAGTAAAGGGGGTAAAAAAGCAAATATCGGTATTTACATAGCCGTCTACTTTCACATTCAATCCCCTGATAACGGTATAAATCTTCCTGTCTGTTTTACTCCTTCAAACTCTTCCTTATTTGCAATGAGAGTGAGGGCTCTTTCTTCGGCTTTTCACTTTTTATTTTGCTTTTAAGAAGTTACTCCTTTTCTGAATATTAGAGTTAGTCTTGTATTTTTTCGATTATTATTTTTTTTATTTATTTTTGCGTTTTTACGTTTTAGACCTTCTGAGATAAAGTAATCAGATTCCCTGTTACATGATCTCAAAGATTCCTGATTTTGTTCGATTCTATTCACCTAGGGATTCAAAAGTTTTGTAATCAATGTCATCCTTTTTGAAATGGAACCGACGTATCTGCTACCATCTTATTGCTGTATGAAAAAATTTAATAACTTATATCACCTTAAGCTCAGATATTTCCCTCACAATTTACCTTTCTGCTGATCCTGTCTAAATCAAATAAAACAATGAATGATTTATAATTTGTATGTGGTATATGTACCTCAAGTAATTTGTGATTCCAAATGGTTATTGCTTTACAAGATGGATCCTCATATGTAAATTTGATTCAATGACCTGCTGAACGCCTATAACTATATTATTGGCATGCATATAACAATTTTCTTTATTTCATTTCGATAGAAATGTAACATATACAATTGTCTTATTAAACACTTTGTGACTCAAAAATTCCGATTTCATAAATATTTACTCATATGTTAGAATACATCATTTTAGGCATGTAAAAAATATAGAACATTAAAAAAAGAACTGTCCAAAGTTGTCCAAAAAGAACTTTTTTCACATGCGCAATATACTGAAGATTAGATATTTCTTTTGAAAATTGTTAATTCTCTAATACAAAATTATAAAATATACGAACTTAATTTTGAAAAAATCTATTTTTGGACGACTCTAGCTTTTTTAATTTGACAAAATTTATAAAGTTCATTTTAACAATAACGATGTGAAACCACTGAAATGATAAATAAGATTTTGTCATAAAAAAGAACGAATTATCACCATCTGTTGAGTCGTTATTCTCGTCTGTCAAAAATTTTTATTAACCGAAGTGTTGGAAGATGGCATCAATAAATAAAATCGCTTTTTAAAGCGCAGTATATAAGTAGCTTTAACTTTTGTGTATGTCCCAGATATGTAACGCGGAGATACAAAGACTTTGCGAATTATCCAATAGTGATTTTACATATAAAATTAAAATATTTTTTATTATTATTTAACGGTAAAGATAATTTATATTAGCAGCTAAATTAAAATATGTGTTTTGCTATTTAACGATTATGATAACACATATTATTAGCTTCTGTTATGACTTACATACACCACACTTAGCATAATGAAGTTGATGTGTTTTCGAATAATACATTTAATACATAATGCTTTACCTTAATAAATTTTCCAATTTCGAAAAGCAGTATTAAGTTAATCTAATAAGAAAAATGAATGTATCAGACAGATATTAATAAATTGAAATAGAAAAGTGTAATTGATTACACTCCTTTGAATCTAGAAGTACCTATTCAGAACAAAGGTTTTCAATAAAGCAGCTGAAGTGAGAAGTCTTTGTAAGTTCCAGACTGATATTCCTTACGTATTGATTTTAACTGAAGTTAACCCTTTGCGAAAACGTATATATAATTTTGCGAGGATGAAATGAGTCATTTATTGTCCCTATAAAAATAGAAAGCTTTAATTATTAAACTTTTAATAATTTTAAGGGTTTTTTAGTATTTAATGATTATGATAATTTATATTATCAGATTCTCTTATTACTGTCCTCCACTAGACTTAGCTCTAAGGAATTTCATGGTTTTTCGTATAATATATTTAATAAATTCTGCTTTACCTTAATAAACCTTCCAATTTCTAAAACAATATTAAGTTAATCTAATAAAATAAATGAATGCATCAGACATATATTGATAAATTGAAATATAAAAGGATAATTGATTATATTCTTTTGTACGAAATCTGAACAGAAGTTTTCAATAAAATAGCTAAAGTGAGAAGGATTTGTAAGTTCCAGACTAATATTCCCTTCATATTGATTTTTGTTGAATTTAATGCTCATTACTAAAACATATAATTTTGCGAGGATGCAATAAGTCAAGGTAAAAAATCTAGTGTCGCTATAAAAATAGAAAGTCTTAATTATTAAACTTTTAATAATTTTATGTTTGTTTTCACTATTTAATGATTATGATAATTTATATTAGCAGCGTCTCTTATGACTAACATTACTAGACTTAGCAGTAATGAATTTCATGGTTCTTCGAATAATACATTTAATAAATTCTGCTTTACCTTAATAAACCTTCCAATTTCGAAAACAAGATTAAGTGAATCTAATAAGAAAAATGAATGTATCAGACAGATATTGATAAATTGAAATAGAAAAGAATAATTGATTACACTCTTTTGAATCTAGAAGTACCTATTCAGAACAAAGGTTTTCAATAAAGCAGCTGAAGTGAGAAGTCTTTGTAAGTTCAGGACTGATATTCCCTAGGTATTGATTTTAGCTAAAGTTAATGCTCTTTACGAAAACGTATAATTTTGCGAGGATGTAATAAGTCAGGGTAAAGTATCTATAACGCTATAAAAATGGAAAGTCTTAATTAATAGACTTTTAAATGAATCTGTGGCCTATTTATTTCCTGAATATAGGTTATGAACTTTCTTTTTTTAAATATTAAAATCGTAGTATAACATATCAGAATCAATCTAAACATTTAATATATAAACGAACCCGGTTAAGACGCGTTTCAATGGAGTAGAAAAAAGTCGCGTATTAAGCTTATTTGGTTATTGAACGTGATTTGTATAATGTTGCATGAACTGGACTTATTTACACATTTAATCATATAAATGAATTTTAGAGCTTTTATTTGTGTGTTAAACTTAAAACGTATATTTCGATTAATATTTGAATATATTTCTCTTAAACGTAGTCGTTATTCTTTCTTTTTATAAGACTAACTGGATTAATAACAAGACTAACTGGATTAATAACGAAATATAAATATGGATTCCAACATGGGTTTATTTTTCATGGGTTACATGGGTTCGATTAATACGTTGCAACAATAAATTAAACAACAAAAATAATTTCCTTACTAGACTAATTTTTTAACAGAAAGAAAAGTTAAGAAAAACTTTAAAGCACAACATTTAAAAAAAAAATCATATTTAATACTTGTAATAATGAGTACCATTTTATTCTGTCCTTCCTTTTTAATATAAGAAAAAAAAATATCCTTACTAATTTTTGTGTAAAAAATATTGTTATATCAACATATTGTTATATTCTTAGCATACCAAAAAGTAAATAATACATAAAGGATAAATCCGACCAGAGACGTATTTGTTTAAGTTTTACGGGTTTAATGTTTTGTTGCCTCTAATATATGTATTATAAAACATAGTAGTGATATAATGTACATTTAAAACCTCACTAACAGATATTATCGTATTATCGTAACAGATATTATTTGTATAATCATCTCTAAACGTAGTAATGTTAATGACGTATCCGACTAACCTGAATTTGTCTTTACCTCTCTACTACTGTAAATGTATACACGAAGCGAAAGACAAAGAATGTTGCGAGGCGGAATCAAAGAAGAATTGCATTGTTACTAATTTAGTGAGTTTTTGTTTTATTCAAATATCTACAACTATTTCCGATTTCTAATTTTTTTCCCTTAATTAATCTGCTAACAGAGTTGTACGCTTCAAGGACTTTCAAGTACTTTTACCAGAATTTTGTTAAAGAAATATTTGCCTTATTTAACGAAAAAAAATTCTATCTTCAGATATAGCGACCAGTAGTTTACGAAATTTCTTGTAATAAAACACCTAAAACTCCCTGAATCCTTTACGTATCGTAGGAACCCTGTGTTATAAAATAAGTTAAATAGAATAAGCAAATTTAGAAAATCGCATTAATGCTGTTTTGTATTGCAACATATTGTGCTAAATATTCATTATTTTTGTAAAGGAAAAAAGTCTCTCTCTCGCCAAAACCGCCACTCAGTCCGTGAATATAGAAATTCAAAAAACATTAATTTACAGAACATATAAACCATACCAATCTGTGATTTTTCACGACCGTTGCCACATCCTAAGAAGCTTCACATGCAATTTTAATTTTATGATCCTGATGCCATTTTTTAAATTCATTTTTGTCGGACTCATACTAATTCATTTTTAATTTACTTTAATTAATTTAATTTAACGAACTATTCAGAACGAATTTTATATTTAAATCTTAAATAAATATTTTAACTTTTGTAGCTGTGAAATACGACTGAAATGTAGAATATTTTCCATGCAATTAAAATTAAACATTTTAATTCTTATATATTTAGATTATATTATATTAAATATATATATATATATATAATCAAATATATATATATAGAAAAGTGAGGACAGACGCCGCGGTGGGACAGATGCTGCAGAGATTGTATTGGCGACACTAGCACTCTCCCTAGACCAATTTAAAAAGTTTTTAGTGTTCCTCTGTGCTGTGTGCTGTGTTGTATGCGTTTGCACCGCTTAATTGTCAGTATTTACGTATTTATACCAGTTTTTATGGTTCGAACCTGCGTGGTGAGTTGCTAAAATAATTCTAATAAATTTTTATTACATATTTTAAGTAAAATAAAAAGAGATTTCATCCCAAAACCGATTGCAACTGTAGACTAGATCCTCGTAGAATACAGACAAGTGCTTGCATTTCTCTCGCGTCGGTCAAATGACACAAAATGGCGCGTGGCATCTTACTCGCCACTATGAGACAGATGCCGCACCGAGGGTGAGGGACAGATGCCGCAAAATAATTTTTTGTTTTTCGGTTTAATAAATTCATCACTGCGATTTAAGTAGAACTTACATTTAAATGAACGTACATTAGCGCATTCTACTACTTATCAAAATACTCTCAGCAACAATGTTGGTTCACCATGTTTGAATAAGGAAACCGTAGGTCGTTTAAAATTCTCACCGTCTAAACTGTTAAACAAAATATCTCCTACCCCAATGGTAAAAAAAAACCTATACAGATAAGTAAAATCAAAAGGGTGCAAATATTACAAGCACAGAGTTTATAAACAAGAAAAAAGAAGAAGAAAATATAAAGCAAAAGAAACTAGAAAGCATCAAAGAACGATAGCTTGGCGTAATTAAAATGTGCAAAAAAGGAAGGGAAATATCAACTTGAAAACACCTTACTTGAGGAAGAAACTAAAATATGATTCTTCTTCTGACAATGGGTAAATAGTTCCTCTTATGGATTCCGATGGCAGTATTGGATTGGAATTTAATGACTCTGAATGTGCTGATTGTCTGGAGTTTTATCAAAAACAAAGTCTAATGCGAGCAGGATTCATTGCATCAAATTCAATTGATATCTGCATGAAAAAGGCTCACTTTACTTTTACAATAGGAAGTGTGGTGTGATTGTGGTCGAATGGAAATACAAAATCAAAGAATGAGAAGAAAAGCCAAAAATAAACAGGCTAGGGCCTAAATAGAATAGAACTAATACTTACATTAACAGACTGGATGTAAACCAGTGATTTATATCTTTTTTTGTAATTATGCTGTCTATTGTTTCCAGTAATTATGCTGTCCATTCGTGTAAATTCAAATGTTGTTCTTTTTATTTTCATTTTTTGTCTTAAGTTTTATTTATTGATCTTACACTTTTGCATTTTCGTTAAACTTTTCACAATTTACTGATATATATAATTTTTGTAAGTTGACTGTTATTTATTTTCATTTTAACTATTTTGAGAAAATAAAAGTGTGATTTGCTTAAAAAAAAAGTAAACAGCCTAGCTTTTTTCTCCATGTGGCATCTGTCCAATACCACATGCGGCATCCTGCCCAGCACATAAAAAATGATCTAAAAAATTGACATTTGGGAAAATAATTATGCCGACTTTATTAAAAGGATTTTAACATGTTTAACATAGAAATTAGATTCTAAAGGGTTTGATTAATGATTTTTGGTACTTGATTTGTTGTTTTTTTGCTTTATTGTACATTTTATAAGAAGAAAAGTAAAACTGCGGCATCTGTCTCCACTTTACTATATAAATATAATAAGGGTCAGGGGTCAGCTAGGTGGGGAGGCTACCAAATGGCTTAAGCACTCACAAGCCCCACCCAGCGGTTTCCATCTACTACCGCCGTCACCACACACACACACACACACACACACACAAAACAATAATAATAATAATAATAAATAAAAGGCCCGAAGGGACCTACAGGAAAGCCAATTGAGAATATTAAGATTAAATACAATATAAGTACAATATATACACGATGGAAAGCCCAATTTTTAATGGGCGTTTACGAGAGAAATTTAGATATTTGTAATTAATAAGATCATGAGATAATAGATAATAGGATTTTTAAACTTGTTGGAGCGGCAAAAGCTCAATTACTCTGCAAAGCTGGGCGTTCTGCAAAAATACAATAAAAGCTACGTATATGTATACTAAATTAGAAAGAGATTCATAATTTTAAAAATAATGTAGAATATAAAAAATAGGTAAAATAGTGAATAATTATGATGAATATTATATAATTATATACACACACAAAAGTTCAAAAGTCTATTGTTCTTGCAACAGTTCAATTATAGTTCAATCGTGTTGTTTGTGGCTAAGAGTTTATTTTGAATTGGTGGTATCTGTCTATTTGTTAAGATACGTTCTCATCATCATCTATAAATGGCAAAACATTTTGAAACAAATAATGGTTGTTTTATATAAATATAATAATAAATAATATATATTAGACAATGCCAGTTACTATCAATATAAGAAGGAGATAGCAACGATGGCAAGGATATATTTTTACCCGGCTGCCAAGAAGGGTTATGTGTTTCACGCGTATCTGGATATGTGGATTTCTTTATACACTCGAAACATCCCAATGGCTGGATAGATTTTAACGAATGAGGTCTCTATCGATTTGTCTTAACCGTCCAATGGTTATAGGAAAGGTTTTGTTTTTATAAATTTAAAATGGCGGCCGTAAAATACAAAATGGCGGAAGAGGCGAAAAAAAATTACGCACCGTATTGAGTGGCATGTCATTGGATAGGTCTTTCAAAATGAAGACGATGTTTCATAGTCTATTTTACAGTCAGAATCTCCGTTTAAATATTACACAACATGGAATTTGTGTAGGTAGGATCCCTAGCTTTACCGCAACTCTTATCTTCATAGACCTCTATAGGCTTCATCAAAACAGTGTTTATAGATAGGAACTAACAATTAAATAGAACTTAAAAGTCATGAATACAAGTAAATATATAAAAATAGGTAAGTAATATAAAAAATAGTTTCACATTCTAGAGAAATAATTAATTAGTTCGCGTTTTACGCAGTCGTGTTTTTGATTTTTTAAATTTAATGTTTACTTGTTCAATTATATGTTTAATGACTAGCAGACCTGCCAGGTTTTGATTAGCTTCCGACTGACCGGAGTCTGCATTCAAAAAATTTATCTGGGGAGGCAATATTCTAATGGATCTCGTTAGTTTTCCTTCCGAAAACGCGAAATCGAAAACATGAATTTGAAAAAATAAACAATTAAAAATGCCTTAAAAAGAGCGGAAAAAGAAGTAGTTTGAAAATTTTGAATGCTGTAAACCCAGATGCCAATATTATTTATTTCACATTTACAAAGGAATTCCGCGGTCATAAAAACTGGAATTTTGGCAATAAAAATTTTCATTATGGCAACTAAACACTGAAAAAATTCCGTATGGAACTTGGTGTTTTATAAAATCACAGAAAATGAAATGATTAATATGTTTTCATTTCTTTTATTGACTTTTGAAGTTTTCTTCATACAGTGATTTAAAATATAACATTAAATAGGCTACGATATTAATTAGAAATCGATTGATTAAAAAATCCTCATTTTCTATGAAGGAGAAATTAAAAAAAACCTTGAACATTTCAAATACCGTTCTACGAATTCAGAATAAACTATTGTAAAGCTAATAAAAATCTGCTGTATTTGGTTAAAATATTAAATTTGAATTGGTTTTGTGAGTTTCTCAAAAATATAAATGAACTGACAAGAACGGTAAGCTACGCGAATTCTCCCCCCCCCCCCCACACACACACAAAAACTAAAACGAAAAACAAAAAACTAAAATCAATAAAAAATAAAATATCAAAAATTTTACCAAAAAAAATGAAAGAAAAAATATCCTTAATATCAGATAAACTTGAACTACCTTCCTTCATCGTAACCGAATTTTTAGACGTCTTCGTGCCCTTGCCGTCGCTCGCGTGCACAGACAGCCAAAAAACTTCTCTTAATGTATATATACTTCTATTTATTGTTATGTCTGTTAATGAATATATACGTCTGTCGCATTTATTTTGATAAATTCGACAGAAGTAATAATAAGTGGTAAAAATAAGGATAAAATGTATATCGCGATGCTCTAAATTTTAGCCACAAATTAAGGCTTATATTTAAAACGTGCATAAATCATGCGAGAACATTTGCAAGAAAAAAAAAGTCAGAAAACTTATGTATTATAGTAAACTCTAATTTTAATTTTTCTTTTTAAGATTTTAAATTCATATTTACTTCTCAGAGACATCTTTCCGCCTATACTATCAGATATTTTTCTACTTGAGTATTCAATACCGCACTCTCATTTTGAATGCGGGTTCATTGTATGTTTCTACGAATATCATGGCATTTTTACTTCCATCCATATGTCCGTACAAGGGAATGGTTTAAAGGATATAAGTGAAACAAACTTTATAATTTATAACATACACACATCGGTCCAATACGAGTGTGTCGAGTAAAAATCGAGTAAGAGCTATACTCGATTGGAATGTTCACCCAATTAAATACGAGTAAGCTCATAGATTCGATTTTGGAGGGTAAAATGTCCTCATACATGCGAGTAAAAGTGGCAATTGATTAGATTCTTTTGAATCTAGAAGTATATTTTCAGAACAAAGATGTTCAATAAAGCAGCTACAGTACGACGTATTTGACATCTCCAGACCAATAATATCTACTTATCGATTTTCTCTTACGTTAATACTCAATACGAAAACGTATAATTTGGTTAGAATGCAATAAATCTGTGTAAACTTTCTAATATACAACCTAAGGGGTCTAGTATGCTATATAAGGGGTGAATTGTCTTAATTATCAAAATTTTAACTGAATGCATGACTTATTTATTTTTATTAAATAAGTATTGTGAACACAGCTTTTAAGATATTGTAATAACTATACACTCTCTTATAATACTGATCTAAATATTTGGTATTTATCATGTAAATATAATACAAATAATAATAATTTAGGAATTAATATAATTTTTAATGCACATTGGAAGGATATAATAAACGACCTTTATATTTATTTGACTGTAACGGTTTGTGTAAAACGATACACAATTTTTAAACAATTTTACTCTAAAAAATCTTATTTTTCGCCCAAACTACCAATCAGAATGGACACATATATTAAACCCCCAATCATGAAATGAGCATGTACACTTCTTGTACTCTGTCATTGACCCATGGTCGTTATTTAAAACTTCAAAATTGCATATATAGTGCAAATTTTATGAAGTTATTGTCGTCTATGATTCAATGTTTGTCAAGTTTATAATCCTGATTTTTTAATTTATTTTAATGGAATATTATCTATATAGATTTTTGATTTAACTCATTCTTCAATTCTTATACTTTATATAAAATTAAAATAAACCTTTAAATTATAAATTACTACGATAATAGAAAATAGCCGCTACTACGAGGGAAAGCCAGTAAGTAGGTCAAAATCCGATATGACAGGTAGGAAATTAGTAGTAAATTGTTTCCAAATATGCCAATAGGTGAAGCACTGTCCAACTGTAAGATGTCAATTTCGAATGCAAGAGACAACAGTTGTACAAGATGAGAAGGAACGTTCAACAATTGTTGCGAATTTGTTGTCTTGTTGAGATTGCTACAGTAGAAACAGTGCGGAAGTTTGAGGAAATGGTTAGAGCTGACAGGCGAACAACAATAGGCAGCATTAGAAACTACAACAGGGTGTTCACATACACTACGGCCGACTGATGCAGACGTTAAATGTGGTCTACACAGAGGCTGAGAATGCAGTCCAAAGACTTTATGCAGGTATTAGAAAACGCAACAAGAGGTGGGATTCATGTACCAATGTAAATGACGATTGTATAGTGAAATAAATATGCCTTTTAAGTATGTATCTAGGTTTCCCTTTTTTATTGGCTTTAGGGACCTACTTACTCACTTTGCTTTGTATTAATAGCAATAATAAGAAAATATATATCAGATTATATTTTGATACTAAGTTTCAAATTATAGGATAAATTATCGAATATATTTAATAAAATATGCTTCACTATAATACATTTCCCAATCCAGAAAATATGTATTAAATGTAAAATATGTAATAAATTCATCAATATCAGCCAGATATTGATGAATTGAAATATAAAAGAGTAATACAAAAAAAAAAACTTTTAAATTTATAAATGCTACTTGAGAACAAACATATTAAATAAAGTCTCTGAAGCGATATGTCTTTCGATCTCCAGGCAGAAATTCTCTGCGTATTGATTTTAAGAAATGTTAACGCTCATTATAAAAACGTGTAATTTTACGATGCTGTAATAAGCCAGCGTAAAACATCCTATATGCGTATTTAAATATAATGTTTTACTAATCAAAATTCTTATTGAATGTGTGTTCCATTTATATCAGTTTGCAGTTTCTTAACGCATCGTTTAAAACATTATACATTTTCCTCTAATATATGAATCGTTTTAAATATTTAATACATACCATAATAAATCAGATAATTAATTAATTTCAAACCCCAGTGTATTTATACATAAAATTATATGCATATTCAAAAGGGCATCTAACCTTGCTTTCCTTTTTTCAGAATGTAAGTGAAATCATTTTTTAATGAAATCTCTAATAAGATTAAAAACATTTTTACGTGACATTTACGAATAATGTATTCAAATAATGTTTTGGACTTTATTAAAAGCGACTCTTACGTATTAGTCCCATGCTAGGTTTTAATAACCGAAAAAATCGTCAAAGATTTTAATATTTACTGCATCATTTCCATTCTTATGACTTCAGCGAATTAAGCGCATAGTTCGAAAACATGTCTATTAAATATACATAATTATTTTAATTCTATTGTATTATTATCTTATTTATTTTTTGATGAAGTTTGAATTTTGTTATGGAATATTACCTGGAAACAAAGGCCAAACAATTTATATAGGTATAAGTTCTGGTTCGCGATAAAGACGAAAAAGATAACTGGTTCGCGATAAAGACGAATTTTAAAAAAATCATGCTTGATTTTATTTATTTTTTTTTTGTAACAACAACAACAAAAAAACATAATTGAGATACAGTTTTCAGAAAAATTGCATTAAAAAATTCTATTCCACGATAACAAAATTGAAAATTTGCATTGTTAAGAAATTAAAAGAAAGTGAAATAAAATGTCAATTTATTAGTCAGGTGTTGCCACCGTCATTATGTTTTCAGAGTCAGCTAGGCAGATGTTGTTGCTGTATAATATAGATTTGTAATGTAATTCATTGTTTTAATAGATCCCTCCAATTTCTGAATGTTTTCACTCTATAAAATTTTGTTTCTCCCTTGAATTACAAATTAGATCGAAATATATATCAATATTAAAAAACCACCAAGAACGTCTATCTGATACGAACTGTGATTTTCTATTACCGTTGTTTCATATTATGTAATGTCAATTGTATGTCCTTAGCGCCATCTCTTATTAAATATTCTCTGATTCCTTCAAAATATTTTTAACTTAAACACTGGCGTTATCTATATAATTATGTGCTTTATGTATTGCTCAATCGTAATTTTACCTATGAATATTTATTGCAGTTTGAAAGTTTTAATGACACTAAGGCGCGCCACACACCAGAGAGACATGCGACAATAATCGTGAGACATGAGGCAAATTCTGCTGTTCAAACCGGTTTTTTCTTTGTTAACAGGGTGAAATTGTCTCATGTCTCACGCTTTTCTGCCGCATGTTTCCCTGGTGTGTGGCGCGCCTAACGTGCAAAATTTAGATTGTGCCATGTTTTGTAGCATTTGATAATTGATTCTTATGTATATTTTAGCACTGAATCCTAAAATGACCTTAATTTTTTACCATTATATAAGGATTTTTTGAAAATCCTAAATTTCAAAGTTAAAAAGTAAAACAAATAGCGAAAATCGGATACTATAAAATACATGATATTGTTGTGTTTTTTAACTTTTGATAATTGCTTTCTATGTATTTTTTACTCTGAATCTAAAAATGACCTTCATTTTTAACTATCACATCCGAATTTTTCGCAAATTGTAAATTTCAAAGTTAAAAAGTTCAAAGTTAAAAGATGGAACCCATGCCCCCTTAGAGGACCCATGAGCTGTTTAGCTGTAAGAATCACCAATATAAAAAATGAATAAATTATTGAGTTAAATAAAATAAAATTGAATAAAATGGGTTTTACATCTTTTTTATACATAAGATTTTCCTTTTTTTTTTTTCTTTTTTTTTTTCCTACTTTGAAATTTACGATTTACGAAACATTCTAACGTGATGGTTAAAAAAGAAGGTCATTAAAGGTTTGAGTGCTAAAATGTACACGTAAAAGTACAGAAACACTACTAACTCCTCTATTTTATAGTATCAGATTTTTGCTATTTTTTTATCTTTGAAATTAATGATTTGCAGCGAAATCCTAATATCATAGTTAAAAATGAAAACCCTTTTTGGATTCAACGCTAAAAAATACATAAAAATCAATTATCAAAAGATAAAAAACACAACTATTTCCTCTATTTTTTAGTATGAGATTTTCGTTATTTTTTTACTCCTTACCTTCGAAATTTACGATTTGGGAAAAATCCTATGGGAAGTTTAAAAATAAAGATCATTTTCGTATTTCGCGCAAAAAATACATAAAAACCAATTATTAAATGTTAAAAAACTCAACCATCGTAAGCATGTGTTATTTACACGATAAGCATTACCATTTACGAACAATATGGATGTAAGCAATCCTCAGCATCAAAGGTTAGGATGAGATTTTCAAGTAATATATTAAATAAAATCTGCTTTACTTTAGTAAATCTCCCAATTCCAAAAGCAATATTAAGTGAATCAAAGAAGAAAAATGAATGTATCAGACATATATTGATAAATTGAAATATAAAAGGATAATTGATTACACTCTTATGAATCGAGAAGTACCTTTTCAGAACAAAGGTTTTCAATAAAATAGCTGAAGTGAGAAGTCTTTGTGTGTTCCAGACTGATATTCCCAACAAATTGATTTTAACTGATATTAATGCTCTTTAGTAAAACACATAATTTTGTGAGGATGTAATAAGTTACGGTAAAACATCTAGTATCTGTAAAAATTAAAATGACTTAATTATCAATATTTAATTTAAGTGATGGCTTATTTACGGTTAATAAATATGAGTTCTGGCTTTATATTTTTGAAATATTTAAAGATATTGTGTCGGATATGAATGATTTAATTACTAATTAACACTTTTATACATCAAATAGAAATAATGAAGTAGATAATTGAAAGTACCTTTTCATTTACAACAAAAGGACATTGAGCACTCTTGAATGATAATCAGTAATGGATTGATGCAATTTGGCATTGCACTTCTAAATAAAAACTTTATTGGTATTTAAACTGATGGTGTCATATCCGTAAAAAAAGGATGAGACTTTTCGTAAACCAGTTAAAAAAGGTAATACATTTGGTTCATAAATTCCGATATATGTTTACATGATTTGCCAAATGAAATATATTTCAAATGAAAATCAAATTTCAAAGTAATTACTTACATAGTGACAATTGCTTACATGCCAACATAGTGAAAAAGATTCCAAGCCGGGACTGGAACTCTGGCCATCAGTATAGCGCACTTCTACCAACTAAACCACTTGGAACGATTCTGGGTTGGAATGTTTTTCACTATGTTAGCCTTTGCGCCTTTTAAGCAATTACTTTCAAATTTGATTTTCATTTGAAATATTGTAAGCAAGGCGAATGATTCTCTCTGGAATAATTTCCATGTATAATTATGCTGGATTTAATTAAGTTTCGTTTTTGCACCAGGTCGGTGGATCACGATAAATACCCCATCTTGTTCTGCGTTTGTAGCCTTGCCAACATAGAACAGTGAGAAATTTTTTGATCTTGGTATCGTACCAAGTGCTTTTGTCGGTAGAACGTCAGTGCGCTATACTGATGGCCTGGGTTCGAGTCCCCGCTTGGAATATTTTTCCCTATGTTGGCCTTTTAAGCAATTACTTTGAAATTTGATTTTCGTTTGAAATACTGTATGCAAGGCGAATGTTTCTCTCTGGAATAATTTCCATGTATTGAAATATATTTGATGGATGATTAAACTGGTCGGATGTGCCAATCTCAGAACTTTCATTTTTCCCATACGTGTTAATATTTAAAAACGTTGTTACACATATTAGTAAATCAATGATATAACTTCAATACCACAGCAACTTTTTTTTTTCATTTTAATTTACATCTTAAATGTCCGCTTAATTTTATTAATCGGTGTAAAAAAGACTTAATCTTGATCATGATATTTAATAAAATCAGTATTTTCTTTATTCTATTGTACATCGTCTGCTTTCGAATCACTGGGTTAGCTAGATGCGAAGTGGCTGATTCAGTAATGGATTGCTGCAATTTGTAATTGCACCTCTAAATAAAAACTTTATTGGTATTTAAACTGATCGTGTCATATCCGTGAAAAAGGATGATACTTTTCGTAAACCAGTTTAAAAAGGTAATACATTTGGTTCATAAATCCCGACATATGTTTACATGATTTGCCAAATGAAATATATTTGATGAATGATTAAATTGGTCGGATGTGCCAATCACAGAACTTTCTTCTTTCTCGTACGTGTTAATATTTAAAAACGTTGTTACGCATGTTAGTACTTCAAAGATATAACTTCGATACTATAGCAACTTTTTTTTTCATTTTAATTTATTTGCTAAATGTCCGCTTAATTTTATTAATCGGTGTAAAAAGACTTACTCTTGATCATCATATTTAATAAAATCGGTATTTTCTTTATTCTGATGTACATCATCTGCTTTCAAATCACTCGGTTAGCTGCACTGTAAAAAAAAAATCTGTAGTTCTACAGATGTAAAGTTACATGCTTACTAAACTTTTATCTGTAATTGCACAAAAAAAGCTGCAAATCTACAAAACTAGTTTTTTAAAGCTACAAAAATCTGTAACTTTACAAATTAATCTGCTACAATTTCAGTAATCTTACTAAAATTTTATCTGTAACCATAGTTGTAGTTACATGAAAAGTTCTAGGCATCCCAGTTTCCTAAAAAATTCTTAGTAACGGTACATATTTTTTGATTTTCGGCGCAAAAGTGTGTCTGTTACAGAAATTTTTGTTGTTGCCGTTACATAAAAAGTTCTAGGAATCCAAGTTTCCTAGAAACACTTTAGCAACTTTACAGATTTTTTTTTTTTTTTTTTTTACAGTGTGGATGCGAAGTGGCTGATATTCAGTAATGGATTGCTGCAATTTTTCATTGCACCTCTAAATAAAAACTTTATTGGTATTTAAACTGATCGTGTCATATCCGTGAAAAAAAAAAGATGATACTTTTCGTAAACCAGTTTAAAATGGTACACTGTAAAAAAAAAAAAAAAAAAAAAAAAAAAAGAATCTGTAAAGTTACTAAAGTTTTTCTAGGAAACTGGGATTCCTAGAACTCCTCATGGGATTCCTCATGTAACGGCAACAACAAACATTCCTGTAACAGCGTCTGTTACAGGAATTTTTCTTGTTTTCGTTACATAAAAAGTTTTAGGAATCCCAGTTTCCTAGTAAAACTTTAGTAACTTTACAGATTTTTTTTTTTTTTTTTTTTTTTTCAGTGTAGTACATTTGATTCATAAATCCCGATGTATGTTTACATGATTTGCCAAATGAAATATATTTGATGGATGATTAAACTGGTTGGATGCGCCAATCCCAGAACTTTCTTCTTTCTTATATATATTTAAAAACGTTGCTGCGCATGTTAGTACTTCAATTATATTGCTTAAATAATATACCGACTTTTTTTTTCATCTTAATTTCCATCTTTAAATGTCCGCTTAATTTTATTATTCGGTGTAAAAACGAGTTAATGTTGATCATAATATTTAATAAAACCAGTATTTTATTTATTCTGTTGTACGTCGTCTGCTTGGAAAATAACTGGGTTATCTGAATGCTAAGTGGCTGGCGCTGCACGAACAATCCACGTTCAACAGAACTCTGAAAAAAATCGAGGAATTGCACAGAAGTTGTTATAGCAGCGATTGCTTACGAGGGTATGTTCCCATTTTCAACTATTAAAATACCCATTTTTAGTTATATTAACCATGTTAACCAGTTATTTAAATATTATTTTTTAATATTTAATATTTAATATTTTTTAAATAATTTTTTTATATTAAATAATAATTTTTAAATATTAAAAAAAATAATTAAATAATATTTTCTTTTAATATTTGATATTTTTTTAATATTTTTCTATTAACCCGTTTTTTTTTTTTTTAATTATGGCCTGACGGCCATAATTAAAAAATATGTGTACGAATTTTGGTTCAATTCTATGCAAAACTTCCTACACATTCCGATGGTACAATATTGAAACTGACATATTATAACTGACTGATATATATATATATATATATATATACATACAGGGTTAGGGAAATTAAACTTCCGCTACTCAAAGTGCCCTGAAGGCCTTTCTACTAGTCCGAAGAGAAGCATATTTGAAAAACAGACACTTCGGAGGATGCGCTCGAGATATTCGAAAAAAAAAAAGTAATTCGAAATTTAAAATAATCGCTACCTGATGGCGCAGCGGGGCAGCACATAGCAGCAATATATGCAAATGTCACGCACGATAAAATTAAGAAGTTGTTCATGGCACAACCAGATGAGTCTTGCAGAATTCCGACATTGCCGGAGAGAGCAATGCTAGTCAAACTGTACTACCGCAACGGTGAGAATGCAGCGGTAGCCGTGAGAGAGTTCCGACGTCTCAAGAAAGAACGACGTGGCGTGCTCTCAGAGACTTGATGGTGAAATTCTAGCTAACAGGTCAGGCGTTTTGCTGGGAAGAGAAGTAAAAGGGTCGCCAGCGCCGTCGTAGACGATATTGCTGCAGCGGGTATTGGAAGCAAGCACTGAATCGCCATATGGAACCTTCAGTGTACCGACAATTTCACGTACATTTGATATACCCTAATCCACTGTCCGGCATATGATGCGTAGAATTTTTAACTTCTACCAATATAAGATTCAAACGGTTCAGCAATTGGAACAGCACGACCCGGACACTCGCAAACCATTCGCGCTACAATTTCTCGCGGGAATGGCGGTTGATAATTCATGGCCATGGAACATTCTGTGAACGGACGAAGCCCACGTCCATCTTAATGGACAGGTGAATACCTACAATTGTCGCATCTGGGCGAGAGAAAACCCCCCACGAAGTGCGCACCAAACCCTAGAATGATACGAAAGTGATCGTATGGTGCGGGTTCACTGCTGCATTCATTATCGGACCACATTTTTTTAAGAAGTGACACTTCCAAGACGTGTTCTGTTAATGCGCCACAGTATCATGACATGTAACAGCCCTACGTCATTCCTCCTCTCCATCAACGAAGATGTCTACAAGAAACCATATTCATGAAAGATAGAGCCCAACTGCACATCGTAAACCAGCTCCAACAATTGTTGAGGCGAACATTTACAGACGCAAGAGTGATCAACCGATGTTTTCTAACAGCTTATCTGCACGATCTCCCGATCGCTTTGAGACTTCTGGTTATGAGGATTTTTGGAAGACAACGTTTACAGGGAAGGTTTGACAACTGTGTTCGATTGCAAGAACAGTATCCGCCGCCATATTCAGAACATCTATGTTGACTCTCTCCGATCAGTGGTAGAAAGTGCAATTTTCAGAATGGAGTGCGTTGTCGAACATGATGGTTCGCATATTGAACATGCTATAAAACTTTGTTCTACATGCTTTGTAATGTCATTTAGAGAGGTGTTTTTATTGTAGTAAATTGCAAGTGCAATATTATAAATGTGTTGTAATCCTTATTGCGTTCTTTTTGTGTAAGACGATTTGTCCTACAGTGTATTGGGATCTCAGTTTCTCCTCTCCTCACACGATAACTCGTAGCGCCATTTAGTTGCGATTTTTTAAACCTTTTTTTTTTTTTCAGAAATCTCGAGCGTATCCTCCGAAGTGTCTGTTTTCCAAATATGTTTCTCTTCGGACTAGTAAAACGGCCTACAGTGTCCTTTGAGTAGAGGAAGTTTAATTTCTTTAACCCTGTATATATATGAAAAGAGGTTCAGTTCTATTCATAAATTCAAACACATTTCAATGAAACAAGAATGAAAATGGCACTAAAATAGCTATTTCAATTACCTCTTCTGTCCGAATATTTCCAGATACAAGTAGAACCTTTTGGTCATAGCCAACAACATATATATGAAAATCGGTTTATTTATATGGATTTTTTCATATAGAAAGATAGACATGATACAAAGAGGACGCACGGACAGAGAGACATTTTGTATAAACATGTTTTGGGGGGAACTCAGACTCCTAAAAAGTATAGATCCATTAAAAACCGGATGTCCTAAATAATTTCAATTACAATACTTTTTTCTTTAGAAGGAAAACTGTAAAAAAGGGAAGACATTTTCTTTAAGTGACTTTGTATGAAGTATATGCTAAAATTAATTATTTCTATTTACGTTAATGGTACATAAACATTTCAAATAATAAATTTAAATGAAATCAGATAATGAAAAGCAAATGTATATATACGAACCATTATATCATTACTTCACTTGAACTCATATCTCAAAGAAATACCTGAAAGAGAATATGGGAATTAATATTCAATAAATGATATTCAAGATTTTTTAGAATAAGTGAAATTAAGTTTGCAAATAAAACAAATTAAGAACAATACACATACACGAAAATAAAGCTTCTTATGGGGAATCACCCCCCCCCAAAAAAAAAAATAAAAAACAGAACACAGCATACTTTTTTAACTCAAATTGCTACCAGAAAAAAAGAAATAGATGTTTTCATTGGAAATTATGTCTTCATTAAAATAAAGTAGCTGAAGTGATCGTTTTGAAACTAAAATTTTATTACACGCTTGATATCTTACTTAGTGTTGTTCGATAAATTTTATGTTAGATGCAGATCGGGTAATCGTTTAGTCTAATTATTTAGAAATTACGTATATTGAAAGTTTGGAGCTTTTAAGTTAAATTCATTTGTAATCGTTACAAAACTTATTGCAATGTTGGTAGTTTTTTGGCATATCAAAAAAGCAATTCCGCGACATGAGTTGAGGATATGAATATCTGAAGCTTATTAAATCGGTGTTATTTTTTGTAAAATAAAAATTGCAGTTTAAGTAACATATTAATTGCAATTTAAAATAAATGTAAATTATTGCAAATTAAAGAAAAAATATAAATTGTAATTTAAAGAAAATATCAGTTGCAATTTAAAGAAAATATAAGTTGCAAGTTGTTTTTCCAAAAAATAATTATTTAAAAAAAAATAGCAATTTATCAAATTACAACGACCATTTGGAAAACGATTTTTTGAAGACTAAAATTTAAGACATAAAAAATCGCACGGAGTTGATCATACATTACGTACGCCATGAATTAAACATTAATAGTGTTATTACACGTAAAAATTGTAAGCCAAAAATATCGCCTGCGACACGTCAGAATTCATGAAACTTAAGTATTATCCACCTGAAACTTACGTAAATATCCAAGCATTTCATTGTCTGTTCGGGAAAAGGCTTTTCCATCGTCAGATTTCCAAGAAATCTGACGGCCAATTTTAAATGAAATTTCATTCTTAAACTTCTAAACATTCGAAAATATTACTTTTTACACCGCCGGATAGAGAAAAATTTACTTTTAAATGCAATTTGTTTGAAAGCTGTATCTCAATTTGTTTCTGAGTTATTATTATTTTTTTTTTGTAGTTTTTATTACTTTTTTGTCATAGTGGCAAAAGAAGGTATCCATCGTTGTTGAAATTAAAGGGAAATACAGATTACTGTATAGACGAATCATAAAACGAATAAAATGCGGATTAAACCAATGAAAACCTTCAGATATGCTTTTAATTTCCCATTCCGACGAGAACAATTACCATTTTTCCAAATGGTTGAAAAAAAAATAACCTCTAAATTTTAAAAACAGAAATCAATTTTTAGAAGTTTCAAATATGCAAATCTAAAATTACAAATTATGTCGCCAAGTAGTTTTTGAGTTATGCTTGTAGAACTAACCGCATTGCAACATGTCTTCAAAAGATTACAAATGAATTTAGCATTTGCAGTTTCAACGTTTGAACCTTCAAAATTCGTAAACTAATCGACCGAATAACTTCTCGTTTGGTATTCTACAGACAATTTTACAGAAAAATACAAATATCTTGTCATATTTACGTGTTCTGAAAATTAAAGTTTTTTAATATTTCAGTATGAAATCGACCCCTTAAGCCCTTTATTAAAGCATAATGTTAAGAGAGTCAGGCACTCATATTAAAATAATTTTTACTTATTCTGTTAAAATTTTGAATTTTTTTCGTGATGGTTAACCATATCATTTGTATTCAAAATCACATGATGAAGCGACCATTTTTTTTAAATTAAAAAAGTGGGGTGAATTTAAAATCGTTATAACTCAAAATATTATTTGTAGAATTTCATTTTTATTTCATTTAAATATACAGAAATATACATCTTTTAATTTTAATTCAGCATTTTTAAAAATATTAATTACAAAAATTAAAAAGATTTAAAGTAAAAAAGGACGCAACAAAACGCATAAATTAATATTTACTGTTCTAATTAAGTTGCAAACATGATTTAAACGACATTTTAAGCAAAAATAAACGGTCAAGTGGAGTATTACTCCGGCTCATAGGATTCCATACGAGAAATATATACATTATTAAAAGTATTATTTAAAAAAATCGTTGCTAAAAAATAACATTGTAACGCGCGCCACCCGTTTTAAAACAAATAGACTCTACCGGCAGTCACGTGACCGTTTTTCCGTGAGCTTTGCCGAATGAGAAATGCTGTGAGTTGGAGAGTGTTCTGTTACAGCGTTGACTGTAGTTGTGTTCTGTTTGAGATGTGCTAAAATGTAAAAAGTTATATCCGTGTTATTATTTTATGTGTTATGTGCCGTTCTATTTGTGATGTGTCGTCTTACCAAGATTAAATAAAAAATATTTAAAGTTATACCCCGAGAAAGTGTTATCTTGAAATTATGTGAAATTTCTGTGTGATTTGAAACTGAGCTAGCCTGACAATTGGCTACCCAACCTCGGGCCACGAATTCGAAGAAAAATGTTCACATCCAAATTTTTCAAAAGTGTTCGCAATATTATTTCATCATTCTTCAAGTCAAGTGATATAGTAATATATTTTTATTCAAGAAGTGTGGTTTTCAACTAGCAGAAAAAAAAAAATGGTACGACCGGTCGTCTGCGTGTGCAAGCAAGTGCATGTCCTTAATATTCTACAGATTCGATCGTTGTCAGTGAGTCTAAAATATGTTCTGCAATGTTTCGTTACCTTTGCCATTTTCATACGTCGCCTTTACACCATGTGATATGTGTTCTTATTTTTTTTTTCAAGTTGTAAAGTTCTACAAAATATTCCGTTAATGTCCTAAGAAAGTTCTACGATGTTTGTGCTTTTAAGGGACTTTCACTTCATTTGTTCTTAGAACGGTGCCTACAGTGTTTGTGCCGATAGTTTTTATTCTACAAGATTTATTCTGCAAGATGTTTTCAACAAGTAAGCATTTTAAATTGAATGGATCCATAGTTTGTTTAATAAAAAGAATGCATTCTTGACTGCGTAACATTATTGATATTCTAAAAATTCTAAATATTTTTGACATTATTAAATTTTAATTCATTCTATTATTTTCCTGTCATGTTTGTATTGCATATTTCCCCTTCCCCCCTCCCTCACCCATTATTCTGAAAATTTTACTTTGATTCTGTTCATGTTTCTGTTCTGTTTTGTTTAATTTTTACTTTGCTTTAAGTAAAATATTTTGATTCATAAAAAAAAAAAAAAAAAAAAAAAAAAAAGAGTGAGTGCGAGAGAAAGCGAAAGAAATATTCATTTACGTTTTCGTTGATTTTTTTTCTTTTCTTTTTAAAAGAGGAAAATAAACTGTTGTCAGTCAAATTAGAAGTTGTTAAAATGATTCATAATTTTATCGCAATTCTCATAAAGATATGTGCTTATTTTTATTATTTTTTTTATTGGTTTCGTAAGAGAAATGATTACTATTTTTATTTAAGTGTTTGTTATTATTTAAATGCTAAACGTAAGTATTTAATTTTGAGTTACTGATTTACTGATGAAAAAGCCTTGAATGTGATTCATTTCCAAAACGGAATGAGTAAGTTTTTGTATTTATTATTTGTTTATAAAAGAAACTTTCTTTTCTCTTAAAGTTATATTGAATGAAACCGATATTAAGTAGCGTTAGTAATATAATAATAATATTGGTTGAAAATTTAATTATTCAATTATGTGTTTTATATTATTTAGAATATTGTTTGAAAGTGTTAACTATTCAGTAAATGGCTTTATATTGGTTAAAATATTGTTTTGATTAAATGTCGCGTTATGACAATCCAGTTTATTTATACCTGCAGGGATTTAAAGTTTGTTTTGTTTTGTAGTCAAGAGTTTTGCTAATGTTAAACCTTACTGTTTTGCTTTATTAAAGTCTTGTTTATATGAGTTGTAACGGCAAAGCTCACACGTTTGGGGAATAATTTAAACGAATTTTCGGCATTTGTGGGGTACTCGTTTTGTTGTTTTGCTAAAGTTTAAAATGTCTGAACTTAATAAAGCTCGTAAAGAGGATTTATATCAGGTTGCGTTAGAAATGAATTTAGATGTTCAACCCTCTATGACAGTTGTCACATTGCGTGAAAAAATTAAATCCTCCCCCTCGTACGAAGTTGATTTTGTAAATTCATTAGTCAGAAACCAAATTTCGACTCGTGAGGAAGAACAACGCAGACGGGACTTAGAGGAAAAACAAAAAGCAGCTGAGTTAGAACAGCGCAAATTAGAATTAGAAGAAAAGCATAGAGCGGAAGAGTTAGAGTTAAAAAAGCTTGAGATGAATTTTGAGCTTGAGAAGCTCAAATTACAGGTTCAGAGCCAAAGTGTTTCCAGTGGAGCGGTAGGTGGTAATGCAGCAGGGGTAATGTCTCACCCGGAGAGTAAGATAGATATCCAAAAGCTGTTGCCTACATTCAGGCCAGAAACTGATGATGTAACCTTGTTTTTGGTGCTCCTGAAACATCAATTAAAGCTCTCGAAGGTACCAGAGCATATGTGGGTTTCGTATTTACTCAATGTTGTACCATCTTCTATCTCTACGCTTATCGCTCGTGAATCAGAAGAAAACGCTTCAAATTTTTCACATGTTAAAGATTTACTTCTAAAAAGGTTTAAAATTAGTGCCGAAAAGTTTAGACAGCTGTTCCTTACGCATCGCAAGTCCAAGGAAATAACTTGGCGAGATTATTATTTCGAACTTCGAGCTTATTTTGAAAACTGGCTTAAAGAATTAACTGTAACGTCTTTTGAAGCTCTTCAGGATCTTATCATAGCTGATCAAATGAAAAGGCGCGTGCCTGTTGAATGCAAACAACATATGTTAGATGATTGGGAAAATTTAAATTTGCCAGTCGAACTTGCCGAAAAATTAGATGCGTATGATATTATAAGATCTACGTTTCCTAAAAGGGATCCGGTTGTACCCCAAGAGAAGAAAGAGTTTTCTCGTCGAGAAAATAATTGGAAGCAGAGTAAGCCTCCAAAAGAAGACAGATCTTCCCCTAACTTTGCTAATCGACGCATAGAATCCGATATTGTTTGCTATGGTTGTGGTAAATTGGGATGTATAAAGAAGAAATGTCCAGATTGTTCCCCTACGGTTAAAAAACAAACTGTTCAAGCACATCGTCTTGAGCTATATAGTTTAAATGCATCAGCAGTTTCAGCTCCAAATGTGCCTATCACGATCTGCAATAAGAAGGTTCTAGTCTGTGCAGATACGGGAGCGAATCGTTCTATTGCGGGAGAACGTATGTATCAATTATTTTTCAAAACTGGTGTTGCATTAAACTCTCATACCCATGAAGTAACGTTAGCTGACGGAATTACGGTGGTTAGAGACAGTTTGTCTGCCACTGTGCCCGTAGAGATTGAAGGCCGTGTCTTCGAAACTGAGTTCATTGTATTACCAGATGCCAAGGGTAATAGAACTCTTTTAGGTATAGATTTCTTGCATAATGCTAACATAGTGTTAGATACTGCCAATAAAACATGGCATTTCCGTGATAAACCTCCGAAAAAGTTTTATTTTGTAGACGAATACGAAGAAGAAAATAATACGTCAGCTGGTGCGGTCGAAGTCAGTCCGTACGCTGTACGTGGAGATGAAGGCAAAAATCTAAATTCCGATGAAAGGGACAAACTTAATGATCTGAAAAGGTATGAAAACTGTTTTCAACCAGGGGGAGAGACAACCCCGTTTGTGGAGCATAGTATCAATACAGGTGATAGTGCTCCTGTTGCTGCACCACCTAATCGGATGACTCCTGCTAAGAAAGAAATTGATAAGAAGAAAATAGAATTTGGACCTGGAAAATCAAATGTTGTGGCTGACATGCTGTCACGCCCTGTCTGCAATCATCAATCTGCTCTCTGTGAAACATGCAATTTTGTCAGCATAGACATGCCAACAAGAAGTCCAAAAGATATCAGAGAAGCCCAGTTGCAAGATGAAAACCTTAAAAAGATCATAGATTCTTTTGAAGACGAACAGAAAAGCGAAGATCTCGCCAATTGGACTGATAGAGGATTCCTGATGAATCAAGGTGTGCTTTATAGGTATGCTCCCGAATCAGATGCCGAAGAAGCGCAACTGGTCGTTCCAGTACAGGAAAGACAAAATATTTTGAAACTTCATCATGACGACCCCTCAGCCGGACATTATGGTGAAGCAGGAACTTATTAGAGAATTGCTAAAAGATATTATTGGACAGGCATCAGAGCATACATTTCTGAATATGTGAAAAAGTGCCCAGAGTGCGCTCGTTATAAAGCAACAAATCAGAAACCAGCTGGTTTATTACGAACACCTGCTTATGCTCAGCGGTTTGAGACCCTCAGCATTGATCTCTTTGGACCATTGCCTCCTAGTAAAGATGGGCATCGATGGATTTTTATAGTAGAAGATTGTGCCACTAAATGGGTCGAACTATTTGCCTTAACAACTGCCACTGCACAAGAATGTGCGACTACTCTGATTGAAGAGATCGTCCTTCGTTATGGTATCCCAAGAAGACTCATAAGTGATAACGGCCCTCAGTTTGTGAGCGCTGTTCTACAACAAGTTTGTTACATTCTTGGAATAGACCAATCGTTGACACCTTTGTACCATCCTCAGGCCAATCCAGTCGAACGCAAAAATCGAGACTTGAAACCTCGAATAGCAATCCTTGTTGGAGATGAACACAGTTCCTGGATTGATAAACTACCTTTTATTAGATTTGCTATGAACTCTGCCAAATCTGATACAACTGGCCAAACTGCCGCCTATCTGCAATTTGGTCGAGAATTAAGAACAATCGATGATGTGGTAAACGATTTTAGAGCTGTTGTGGAAAATGACAATTTTGTTCCGGAAATAACCCCATATCTTAAACGTCTTGCAAATATTTCAAAAAGTGTGAAAGAGCGTGTTGAAATGAAACAAGATCAGCGGAAGAAATATTACGATAAAAATCGTAGACGAGTGTATTTCGCACCTGGTGATAAAATATGGGTTAACCTACATCCTGTTAGCAAAGCAAGTAAAAATAAAACAGCCAAATTTATGCCTAAGAGAGGTGGGCCATACATAGTTTTGACTCATAAGTCACTAGTGACATATGACATTGCTAGCCTGGACAATCCTACTGAGCGAATTGGGTCTTACCATGTTTCCGCTTTGTCACCATTCCAAGAGACTGAAACTATTCCAGTTGCACCCTTAAGGAAAAGAGGAAGACCCAGAAAGCATCCTGTTTCCTCTCCGAGACGTAAATCGGAAACAGAGGGGGAGGATGTAACGCGCGCCACCCGTTCTAAAACAAATAGACTCTACCGGCAGTCACGTGACCGTTTTTCCGTGAGCTTTGCCGAATGAGAAATGCTGTGAGTTGGAGAGTGTTCTGTTACAGCGTTGACTGTACTTGTGTTCTGTTTGAGATGTGCTAAAATGTAAAAAGTTATATCCGTGTTATTATTTTATGTGTTATGTGCCGTTCTATTTGTGATGGGTCGTCTTACCAAGATTAAATAAAAAATATTTAAAGTTATACCCCGAGAATGTGTTATCTTGAAATTATGTGAAATTTCTGTGTGATTTGAAACTGAGCTAGCCTGACAACATGACTTTATGAAAAAACTATACTACGTAGTGTTGAGTATAGCTTTAAATACTAAAAAAGTATGAATGAGTATACCATAAAAGTTCAAAGAGATATGAAGCCTAAATAATATCAAACATTTTAATCTTCTCCTAATCCGTTTGTGATGAAACAATTCGGTACTGACAATAAAAGAAGTGCATGTTTAACTTCATTTGGCATTTCATAAAACTAAATTCAGTTTAATAATAATGTTTTCTTTTTAAATTGTAGCTAAAGGAAAACTTTTGTTCAAAGTTTAAACTTGGCATCGGGCTAAGCGCGTTTCAGAAGAATGGCCGCAAAATTCTATCGACGCCTTGGTCTGTGCATGGTTTTTCCAGCTATGTTTTGAATTAACTTTTAAAGACACGGGAGCCGTATTGAAAGATCCATTCAAAGCATACTAGTCGCGAGTCCCATAGTATTTATGTGATTCATTCTAATTAAATTAGCCTGTTTTAACAATTTGACGTTTATTGCTTTTATCCTGCTACTGGGCATTTACATTACTCTACACAAATTTATATTTTAATTTACATTAATTTAATAATTAATTACCCTATTAAATTAATAAATTACATTAATTTAATAATTAATTACCTTATTAAATTAACAAATTACATTAATTTAATAATTTTATTTTACACAAATTTTACACATTTACATTACACAAATATATCATTCAACGTTGCTATCCGGGCTTTAAAAGCTGATGGTACTTGGAGTACGCCGCCCTGTCATTATGTATCTCCAAACGATCCATGTTTTTAACGGTTAATATCTCGGCTAATTACCGACGATGTTTTTGCATAATATTTTCAACAATGCTTTTATACCTCTGCTACGATATGTACCTGCAGCCCTTGTCAACACCATTGCTGAACGCCTGCAGATTTAAATTTGTGTGTAACGGAAAAAAGCGCTTTTCTAAAAAACTATGTGACTTAGGGTAATCGCTTTAATTTCCATGTAAGGTTTAAATTAATGTCCACTACCTCTAATTTTTTTCATAATTTTAGTTTCAGTAGATTCTGAAATAGCTGCGGGGAACATATGTTTGCACTACATTTTCGGCGATATCTTTGAAAATAATATACCTAAAATTAAAAGAATTTTTGAGTTCGGCGTTACGAAAGCTTTCAAACGATACCATACACCAGGGATGACGAACCTTTTCACGTCCACGTGCCAAAATTTCCCAAAAATAGACTTTACGTGATCATGGCGTGCCAACAATAAAAAAATTTAATGGATCAAATAATAATGAATCAAAACTACTTAAAATTTTGTTTTTAGCATTAAAAAATACAGGTAATATATGATGCTATACTGCAGAAATTTATTTAAAAAATAATATTTCTGTTGTCTCATCGTAAATGCCAAATAATTTATATCCGCTTTGTACTTAGTTATTTTCGATAGAATGCAAGTTTAATTGCACTCACTTGACAAGACATTTTTAGTTGATTTTTTTTCTTTTACGAAAAGAATGTCAAAATAGCAAGCGCCAGGAACAACAGCTTTTAGTGCCTGGAATTGAGATCCAAGTTGTTATAATTTTACAATCAGTATTTTTGTTTATTAAACTTTTAATTTTTGTTTAGCGATAATCTTCTAATTCTCAAAATTTTCTGAGCAAATATTGAGCTAGATTCGGATAAATTAAGTTATATTTCAAATTCTTCACTCTCTGTGACAATCACAACCAACCGAACTAATCGGATTCAAGTAACACAGACAACATCTATATTAATTAATGCATTTTGTGAAATTCTACTATATTTTGATGTAAAACTTAAATCTATCCCGTGCCAAAAATAACCTGCAGCGTGCCACTTATGGCACGTGTGCCATAGGTTCGCCGTCCCTGCCCTACACGATATACAAAGAAAATATTTTTTTTTTGACCTAAATTAATAAAGTGACCTAATTAATCCCTCTACATTTTCATTAAATATATTTGTGAATGTGTAAGAATCTGTAAATATGCGGTTCAATAGTTTTTATTATTTTTCCCAATTTGAAATTTCCATGTTTCATAGTTTACCAGTAAAATGGCAGTGACAGACGGACAGACGGACACAGGAGTAATCTTATAATAGTTCCGTTTTTACTTTTTAAATACGAAACCATAAAAACAGAGAAATTTTTAATGCAATAAATTTCTTTAAAGAAAATTTGAAGATTTTGTGTCCAGACCCCCTTAAAGATTATAAAAACGCCATAAGTATGGTTAGTTTCGTTTTTTCTGGGATAATTTAGTGATTAATATATATTGTATGCGTTCTCTCTTTTTTTGTCCGGTTATACCTTGGTTTTAATAGAAAATGCATTTTAATGAAAACATATGCAGAAATCTGCTAATGACGTGTGCAATGATTAATTACACTAAGGCTTTTACAGTATAATATTTTTAGTTGAAATATTTTTTTTTTTTTTTAACTGTAACACCTTTTGTCTAATATTTGTTTGTGGGTATTCTGTGTTGCGGGAAAATACTCAAATGTGTGAGTGTGTGGAATAAAAAAAAAGTTTAAAAATCCGGAAATTTTCAATCACAAATGATCAAATATAATTAAAATAATCCATTGAATTTCGCTTCGTTAGCTTAAATATGGGATTTACTCATTATATATTTTGCTTGTTATGATTTTTAAGTAAATATATTAATTTGTGGCTGCTAACATACATTTTTTTAAACATTATATGATTAAACAGAATTTAGTTTGAAAAAACCCGCACACTCAATCCAAGTTTGTACAACGACAAAAATTTAAGAATAATATATAATTAATAAAAATGTTAAAATTCATAAATATGTGATATCTCATTTACTATGGAATTATTCAAATTTTAAAATTTCATTTCTAACTGGACTGATCTGATTTAAATTTAATCACTTCTAAAGATACTCATAAATTTAAAAATTTCATTTATTTTGGGATCCGGAAAAGTTTTTTTTTTTTTTTTTTTTTTTTTTAATAATGTTCACTACAATTTAAGTTTATAAAACTGCACCAATTTGAGAATAAAAGTTAAAAAATAATTAAAGTAAAAGCTATTAAATTTATTCCATTAATTGTTGGAACTTCCGACCTTCATTTTTTAAGTGCATTATTTTCACTTTAAACAGATTAGATTTTTCATTATTTTAATTATTCTAAGCACTCCGATTTTACCGAATCACGCGAATATTTATTTGTAAAAATATTCACAATAACACGAAGCACCCTATTCTAAAGGCTGTTTGTACGATTTCGAAATCCGTGAAGTTGGACACAAAAATAAATAACTAGAAAACGGGAATTCTGCTTTTTCAGAATTTGGTGTTGCCCCCCGATGAAAAAAAATATATATGTATATAAATATAGATAATATAATGCATATTTCAGTTTTAAAAGTTAAAACATACGCTTTTATTTGTTATAAAATGACGTCATTCGCATCCTCTGACGAATCCTTCATTTATGATCCAGTCTTAAACGACATCTATGGTAAAGTATTTATAGGAATTATATACAAATGCAAATCAAGAAATTCGACAAAAAAAAATAATAAAAAAAATAAAATAAAATAAAATAAAATCGGCCATTTTATGATTCATATGACTTCATTTGTTTGTAATATAGATAATTAAATTAAATATAGTTTATAAGAGCTCTATGTTTTATCAGAAATCATTCATTTAATATATATATTTTTTCAAAATAGCACGTATTTTAATTACGTATATTTTTTTTTCAGTTTTTATGGGAAAATGGCAACAAAAATATTTAATTAATATTTTCCAGCTATTTTGTCTTTGTTTTCTACAGAAATGGGGTGCTTGAGTTGCCAAAATTGAAGAAATGGTGCTAAAAACTACAAATAAATTAATATCTCAAAAATAAATTGAGATGCTTTTTTCAAACAAAGTGCATTAAAATGGGTATTTTTTCCCAATACAACGGTATAAAATTTTAAAAAGAGCAATGCTTAGAAGTTAAAAAAATCACAGTAGAGTATTTAACAGTACAATGATACATCTGCTTTGTTTTACGGCTGCCTTATACAACAGAATGTTATTTTTAGGAGACGACATTTTAATTGATGGGAGAAAGAAATAGCATATTGTGGTCTTAAAGTATTCTTGTCTCGGAAACAGCGACTTCTTGGTTATCAAAACGCATAAGACAGTGTTCTGAATCTGACTTCTGCCAGCTAAATATACTGGTTGTGATACTTTCAGACCAAAATAGGCTGGTTTCTATGAAGTGTCGAAATGCCATGTGATAAAGTTAGACTGAAAAAGAAGTCGAGATAAAAACAAGCACCGAGTTTTGTCTCTCTCGTTGTCTACGGTCTGCATAAAAATTTCGAAACAGTTTAAGGGAACTGCGAAAGCAAAATTCAACCAAAAAATCGATTTTTACTTTTTATTATCATTAAATAGTTTAAACCTTTATCTTTCCAACGATGCGTCACACATGTTTATATATATAAAAAAAAGTGTTGAAATTATTCATTCTTTTCTAAGAGTAATTCACAGCTTAATGGCCATTTAAATCTTTAATTGACTTTTTCTTAAAACTTGGATTTTTCATGTTTATGTTCCGTTTTTTTTTCAATTTATATTAAACTTAATAATTCAGATTTTTTTTAAATATGTATATTATGTTATATTGTATACTGTAACACAGGGATTTAATGATTTGTTGAGAATTATTTAGTTTAGGAAGTGAAATCTTACCAAAAATGCTAATTTAAAAATGACTTTCAATAAATAATTAATAATTAATTTTGAGTTTAACTTAGAAAGAAAATGGTGTGTTAAAATACGTAAGTCATGTTATTGTAACTACTCTAAAAAATATAGACCTCTATCTTTCACCATTTCTGAGAAAAAGGTACATAAAGTTGGTGAATTTAACATAGCGGAGAGAGGGCTTTCCCGGTCGCCTTAAACTGCTTTAGTTGGTTTGATAAAATAAGAGTAAGGGTTAGTCTTGCCAGGCGTGTAGATTTGCGCCTAGCGTCACCATGTTTAGAGATTAGAATGTTCGTCCCGTGGAACCGTAGAACGGGACGCCAAATATCCCGATTTTTAAGAAGTACAATATCTTTTCAATTTTAACAAATACCAAGCAACTTCCTACTATCTGTTGAATTTTAAAATACTACCAAGTTTAAGGGGACAAGGGACCTTAAAAACCTTAAAAATCAATTTATTTTTTAATTTCACTTTAAATATTATTCAAGGGTACATTATATGCATTATGGCATACATTCATCACAAAAAAAAATATTTTTGAGAAAAAAAATGTAATTTTACGCGTCGTCTTAGAAATATTCGAAATGCCCCCTGCGCGTTCCATATCAATGAAAATCCCCATTATTTTTTTTATATAAAAGTTTGATTTATATATATAAATAATACTGTGCATCGAATTTTATATATTTAAATATAAAGGTTTAAAAAAAAATGAAAAATTTTCGAAAAAAAATCAAATTTTCTTTTTTTTTTACCTTTATATTGAAATATATAAAATTCAATGCACAGTTTTATTTACATATATAAATCAAACTTTCATAAAAAAATATTGGGGATTTTCATTGATATGTAACGCACAGGGGGCATTTCGAAAATTTTTCTAAGACGACGCGTAAAAGTCCATTTTATTTCTCAATTTTTTTTTTTTTTTTTTTTTTTGTGATAAATCCATGCTATAATGCATATAATGTGCCTTTAATAATATTTAAAGTGAAATTTACAAAAAAAAAAAAAAAAAAAAAAAAAAAGATTTTTTAGGTTTTTAAGGTCTTTTGTCCCCTTAAAAGAAATTATTAACAACCTTTAAAATCGCAATAAAATCGTAATCGTGATTGATTTAGTATAGACATTTTATGTCAAACTAGTTCCTCATTCTTTTTTTATGAAGCGACAGTATAGCGATAATATGATTTGAATATGACTTGAATTCTCAGTTTTCAGAAATATATTGGAAATTTTAACATTTGAAAATTAATTCCACAATTAATAATTCAAATAAAAACGATCAGTTTCATTTATTGGAATGCTGTTAATTAGTGAGAAAGTTATTCCAATTCTAGAGATTCGATTTTTGATGAGTGGTTAACATCATAGTGTTGTATTCTTATATCTTTGTTAAGCAAGAATTCATTATAAAAAAAAAATGACAAAATATTAACAAAGAATAAGACAAACATATTTATCTATTATTCCAAAGTACACATGTCTATGTAAATCAAACTTTTTGCATTTATAAACGATTATAACAAATGAAAAATTTACCATAAAAAAACAATTCATTTATGATATCATAAAAATGATTTTTAAAAATGCTGTATATTAAAGTGGAATAATTGAAAACGCAATAGGAAAAATTAGAAAAGAAATGTAAGAAACAAGAATAAAAATTTAAACTTATATTGTGAAACTCTCGTCAGTTGAATTATTTTCCAGTATAAGTGAAACACAGTTAACTTCTGATTGAGAATGGCAAGCTTAGCTTTGAAAGCAAATTTTCAAAATGTCTTGTCAACTCCATACAACAGGTTAAGATATAAACAAAACACATAAAACTGAAATCAAATAAACCACAGAAAAATAAAAAACAGAGATGCAATAGACTTTTAATCAGTGGCTAAAATGCATAAATTCGAATGTTGTGATCAATAGTATCCATCACAAAAAGTTTGAATAAAGCAACTTTATGCGTAGAAAATTATAGATGTTAAATAAAAATAAAAATACATCATTAGGTGCACAAATGCAATCAGTAAATTAATGTATTTAATAATTTGTTAAATTTATTAAATATGTATTTAATATTATTAAATATATATTTATTAAATATAAATTTATAAAAATGCATAATGCCATATGTATATATATATATATATAACACCTTAGTAATTTGTTTAATTCACATTAATATAATATGATAGGAAGTAACTGAGTTATAGCTGTAGCAATTTCGTTCCCCCAAAAAATCCAATACACCGAGACTTAACTTATAACTAAATCAAAATTTATTTCTAAATGAGTAGGTAATTTAATTTATATTAAAATAAAGCACAAAGAAATGTACTAATTATCAGTGGACGAATAACATAATGAAACATTAGCCATCCAAACATGAGGAAAAAATTGAAAAAAGTGTCATGAAAAAGCATTCCTAATTTCGTCCTCGGGACGAAAATAAGAACTGCAAGGGGTACGAAATTAGGACCACGCTACTTCCCAATATGTCGGAGCTTCAGTTCCCGTAAGATGAACTGAACGTCCTAAAACACACTGTATGTTACTGTCAGCCTCTTACCAACGTAAAATACATGCAATGAATAAGAAATAAATACTTACAGTACAGTAAATAACGTTCTACAAACCATGTAATAAGAACTCAGGTCTTTTAAAAATGGGAAATTCTACGTCTTTAATTTATGTATGCGTCTAGGCGAACGAAACTTTCAACACTGACGCCTTTTACCCCCCGTCCCCTGTGCCTTGCGTCATAAGTAGCGCCACTTTCGCAGAAGCGGAGAAGTTATGGGGGACAAAATTAGGAGAGGGGACGAAATATGGGCACTTTACCCTATTAGCAGGCGATATTTGGAGGTTTGAAGTCCATTAACATAAACAATCTAAAGGTATGAAGGCTATTTAATGGTTATAAATATATATATAAAGGTTATTTAAAGAAATAATGTCTATAAATGTCAAGTTTTATCTTTTGTAAGAAAAAGAACGGGAAGATAATATTCGACAACTTCCGATTTCCGGAATATTATTGAAAATAATAGAATATTTCATAAGCCCTTGTGCCATCATAAATGTTAATTTTCAGAAAATGAAAAAAAAAAAAATCAATGTTTTCTTTTTATGAGATTAAAATTATTGAATCTATGTACTCCAGTATATTTTTTTTTTCTTTCTTGTTTAATGTCCCATATTTTACTAGTTAAAAACAGCATTTAAATACAATTGATATGGCAAATGTATACAAAAAGGACACAAAAAATTGATTATAACACTAATATGATCTAAAGATATACCAGTAAGTATAATTATGTATAGTATATGCACAAATGCAAATTTAGACAATATTCGTACACTACTTGCAATTTTCCAGTTATTTATAATAAGAAGTTTTATATTTATAATTTAAATTTAAGAATTCATAATTGCCACATTTATTCATAAAAATTGAGGAGCCACCAGAAAAAGTCTGGCCGTAGTATTAATGTACTATTAAGAAAATTAAAAGGATATAGAGTAAAAAAAGAAAAGAAATTCCTTTATCTCATGAGATAATAGACAAAGTTATTAATATACCTTGAGGAGGATGCGCAGATCAGCACCTCATAGAGTTGACGGCTGAAATGCTAGGATTAGACAACACCCGATTTGCATATTAAGATGCAACTGGTCTGCCAAGTCATATCTTGGTGGAAACAACCTGAAGACCCGATTTCAGTGGTTGATCGGTAGGTTTATCATTATGCTTTCCTACTCCGCAAGGTATGAAAGCATGGAGGACGGTGAGCAGGAAAGCACAATGGGGAACCTACCAGTCAACCACTAAAATCGTATCTGCAGGTGTTTTCTAATAAGATATGTATTGGCAGGCCAGTTGCACTACAATATGTGAATCGATATTTAACTAATCCTAGAATTTCAGCCGCCAACTCGATGAGGTGTTGGTTTGTGCAGCCAAATTCCGGTCTTTATGAGTATAGAAAAACTCTAAAACCCTTGGAATGAACAAAAAAAAAAAAAATAAAAATAAAAAAAAATAAATAAATAAAAAAAAAAACGTAAGTTATAAGTAAATTAGAAAATATCTAAAGATGTAAAGCGATAACACAGAGAATTGAAATAAAAAAATTCTAAAGGTTTAAAGCGATAACATAAAAAATAGAAATAAGAAAATTGCTAAAGATGTACAGTGATAATATAAAGAATGGAAATAAGAAAATAAATAAAGATGTACATCGATAATATAAAGAATAAAAATAAGAAAATTACTAAATATGTGAAGCAATACTATGAAGAATAAAAATAAGAAAATTACTAAAGATGTTAAGCGATAATATAAAAAACAGAAATATGAGAATAAGAATTTTTAAGATAAAGTTAAAGGTTTACACTATTCAAAACCGTTGAAAAACACGCCATAGTCTTACAAAGAAAAAATAAATACGTTAAGACAATCTGCTTCCGAAAGAAAAAGTCTAATTCTCATTGGCCATACATTTCATTTATAAGAAAATAAATTTAAATCTAGCAAACAAAACTTAAATTTATACTCTTCTATTTTTCTGCAGATAAATAAGACGGAAAATGCCATTATTATTATTATTATTATTAATGTTATTATTATTATTATTGTTATTATTATTTGTAAAATTGCGCGAATCACGTTTGCATTCTATAATTTTGCAGAAATTTAAAAATTAAATATTTTGTTGAAATTTAAATTAAAAAAAAACAATGAAAGTAAATACAACATTTATGTATACATACACGCACGCACACACACACACACACACACACATTTAGAAATACATTATAAACATGCAAACAATAAAAAATGATTGGGTAAAAAGCCTCTAAAATGAAATTAAGATTTGAAAATTAATATTGTTTTGTTCTAAAAGCGAATTTTTTCATTTAAAACTAAAAGATATAGGTAATCGATATCTTAATCGATATATCGATGCGGAGCATTGTGGTATTTAATGCAATACGTAATTAAATAGATTTACTAGTATTAATAGCTAGCTACAAAATGACGCGTTTTCACACGCTTTATTTATTTTCTCTCGAATACTTCTAAAGTATGACAATAATAATGAAAAATATTTTCGTTTTAATTAAAGTGGAAATGCATATAGTAATACTTGAAATGAATAACATATTTTCTTTAATTTTTGAGGCAACACGAAAAAAATTCCTTTTTTTAAAGAAGTCTTTTCTGGATTCCAAAATATTAAAATACTGTACTATCCTATCCATCTTTGAAATTATCTCTGACGCAAACTGAAGGATAACGTGGAGTGACGATTTATTAATTTTCAATATATTAAAAATTTCCCTTTTCCCTCCACCCTTTTCACTGTTCTTTTGTTATCCATATATCTTCTTATACACAGGAGGTAGAAAAAGTGCATGGACGATCATTCGCTCTCTGGCATTAGATATCCATCTCTAACCCTAGTCGTCAAAACAATGCATTCAAAGTTATATATCATTCTATAGCGGGCATTTATAGTACGTCTGAAACGATAGAATTATATTCCTTCTTTCTGTATGAATTAGCACTTACGATTTACGAAATCGTCACACAACAAAAGAAGAAAGAAGTGAAAATTCTAAAACTGAAGATGATATATTTTTTAATAAAATGTTTAGTGTAGGGACAAAATTTTAAAGCATTTCCATAATGAGTAGTAAAGCAATTTCAAAATATTTCAAAATTTTCTCGTAGCATAAAAACTGAAAAATTCCATGAAAATCAAAAAAAGGATAAAGAAGAGACAAAGCCACTACATTTTTTTTAAATCCGCAAACTTAATAAAAGAAACAAATAACGTTATTTATATAAAATATAACATCGAGTTTACGAATAAAAAGCAGATTATTTATTGATAGATTAAAAATATTTATAATATTGTCTAATTTCTACGAAAGGAGGCAATTACTATATGCGTACTATACCTTATATGCGTTTTTAAAGACTTTTGTGATATTCTGCCTGCATGTAACAATACGAGGAAATTCTATATAGTAATAATTAATATGTACACAAGACATTTCATAAGGAAACATTAATTATTTTATTTAATTGAATTAATTCAGATAATTAATTTAAAAAATAACTAATTGGAACTTTTTGCCCACATCCATTGGGAGTAGAGTAGCATTGCAACTTCCTCAATACACTTTTTACCGATTTACTTAAAGTAATTATTTTCTTTAATTTAAAAAACCTCAACACCATACGAAATTTGAACCAAATGTATAAAATAGAAATATTAGAAAAATTGTTTTAGATAAAAAAAAAAATAAAATAAAAATAAAATAAAATAAAATAAAATAAAATAAATAAATAAATAAACAGCAATGGGTGAAGCATATTTTTCGTATATATATATATTTGTATTATAAAAAAATAATAAAGACACTGTATTGCCATACCTATCTCTTAAAATATCTATCACGGAAGCAAAAGGTATACTGAAAAGGGAAGACACATTATTCTTTGATATTGTGAGAATTTCCCTTAAGACATCCTCTCTGTTATTCACATATATTTCTATACACAGGAGGTGAAACATGCATGAGACTTTTATTCGCAATCTCGCAATAAGAACACCACCCCCCTTGTTGCAAAAAAACATTTTATTCAAAGTTATATATCATTCGGGAGAGGACATTTATAGCATCTGTGAGAGTACAAAATTCTATGCATTATTTTTGACTGAATTATTACTTAACATTTGCGAAAGAATTACTGTACACACACAAAAATATTTTTTTTTCAAAGAATTAAAAATAAATAAATCTAAAAATATTTTTGACATTTAAAGCGAACAAAATTGTTAGAGGAAAATTTTTCATAATGATTTGTGAAGATATTTAAAATCTATCTAAATAAAAAATTGTATATACATATACATATAAGATAGTTAGGAGACCCTCTGTAACGTCGGAACCGCTCGCTTTTTCATTACTCGCTGGCGGTTAATAAACATAGGTTTGATTGCCTGTTAAACTTAACGTGTTCGATGAAGTATACAACACAATAAAACACAAGATACAAAGTCTGATGGGACCTGTTTTATTATCCTTTTGTTACAGGATGTTTCTAGTTTTGAAACCAGGTCCAGTTGGGTTGAGACTTAGTTTTTTATGAATGGTTCAAAACGGTGAATCGAGTGGCGCAAATTTATTTAGCGACTCGTAATGAAAAAAGTCTCACAAAAACCATTTAATCACCTAAAAGCAACGTTTAAACACACAATAAACTACATAAGGTTTGAACAGACGTATATGTGTTTACAACATTCAATGCCAATGCGGTTTCTTCTATATTGGACAAACTAAATGAAAACTCCGTTACAGAGTCAAAGAACACATAACTCTGTAAAGAAAAAAGTATTGCAAAAATCCTCTATCGCTTCTCATTGCTGGAGGTAGAGACATAATTTCAATTCGACTCAGCTACCATTATCAAGAAATGCATTACTCTTCTAGATTTAGACTTTTTTGCTTCTGTTCATATCCATAGATTTAAAAACTCTTTGGTTAATGATTTGTGTAGTGTACCACACATCTCAACTTTCTAGGTAGATTTGTTGTGTCACGGCACTTCACTTCAGCTTTAATTTCATTGGTTGTTGGAACTTTATGGTCTTTTTGTATTGTGTTTTGATATTTGGGTTTTCACCGTACATGTCGTTGGGGGGATATTGTTTTTATACATTTTATACACTGATGATGTGAGTCCTGGAACTCACGAAACTTATACGTCTGTTCAAACCTAATGTATTTTATTGTGTGTTTAAACGTTGTTTTTAGGTGATTTATATTTCCACACAGTGGTATTTACAAAAACCATTAGTTCTGAGTATAAAAAAGAGTACTTAAATTGCTTCCGACAGAGCGCAGACATCAAAAAAGGAGGAAACTTAATTTTTATTGGTAATAGCTCTCGATTGATTGTCTAAGATAGATGGCGAAACTAGGCTTGGACAGAGATCGGTAGAGCTAAACACAGACGGCTGCACAAAGCACTCTGTCAGCAAATATTAGTTTGAAAATGAAGTCTGAAAGTAATCAATTTTAGGCTGGAAAAGAAAGCTCTCAGGGACAAAACAGCTTTAAGCTTCAGAATTAAAGTTAGAAGATAATAGCTGTGATTTTTAATTTTTAATTTTTAATTTTTAATTTTTATTATTAGTTAATTTTAAAAAAGCATTTAATTTTTATCCTTTCATATATATCAGTGACAGTGGCATAGCAATTCAGCGACTGTTACCACTAAATTTTTATGGTATTCTTCGCCTTGATGAATCTCAAAAATTCTGTCCTGAAGATAGATAAAGAATACTAATAAAATTTTGCGACGTCAATTTATTCCCTTCTGCAACACTGTTCCATCACTGATATATGCATACACATATAAATTTTTCTCCACTTGTATAGATTTATTTTTTTAAAAACATATTTTCCTGTCAGATCATATTTTTCTTTCAGATCATATTTTCCTCTCAGATCACATTTTCTTAGCAATGAAAAAAAAATCGATGGCAGTAAATATTATTTGCTGAGCATCTAGATAGCACATTACAAAAAAAAAAAATCAGAAGGAGAGAGAAGTGAGATGTTTAGTACACTACAATTTTAATTCGATTTCGAAGATTGAAAAAAAAGCTATATATATATTAAATGTATCCTTTGTGAGGATAAGAAACAAAAAGCAATGGCTCGGTTACTACATAAAAAACGAAAACTAATATTATCATACCGTTACAATCTGGGGTCAATGTCACGATCTATATGCATTTAAGAATCAGAATTGTACATGTAATAATCCACAGTATCGTAATATTTAAATGGCACGCAAAATATAAGGATTTTTTAAAATAATTAATTGAAAATTATGACTAAAAAATTAATCTTATTACACTACTTTCTAAATGAGGCAATTTCGCGTTTTTATCATTTTTAAGTATTTATCTGAGAATCAGAATTAAAAATAAGGGAAACATCAATATCACAGTGATTAGAATTCAAATACCCAAAATTTTAGGAAAAAAAATTCCAATATAAATATTGACAATTATTATGTACAATAAGCACCAGAATAAAAAATAAGGGAAACATCACTATCACAGTGATTAGGATTCCAATATAAGAAATTTTATAAATAGTTTTTAGTAATAAATATTTTAGATGGGGTAAACTGCGAGGGCTTTTCACCTGTCCTTTGGAATTAATGTAATTTTTCTATTTTTTATTATTTTTTTCTCTATATATTTATATACATTTTGCAATTTATTATACCTTAAATTGTAAACATTTTTTAAACTCTTTTTAAGTTTTTTCTAGTTAGTTTTCTCTTTGTGGCTATTAGCCACGTTTAAACATTTTTCTTCAGCTCCATAAAGTTCATGCAATACGAACCATCTCTATACTTGATATAAAGTTGCAACGTAACTAGTTAGTCAATCAAGATGCTTACACTGTTCCTTTGTATAATAAATACTGTTTTTAATTTCAATAAAACAAAACACTATAAAAATTATGAAAGAAATGCAATATGAAGTTAAGAAAAATATGAGAATTATTTATTAGTAAAGAAAACTTGAACAACTGAAATATATATTTTTTTATACAACAAGCAATTTTTTGTATTCTGTAAAAATAAAGTCACTGAATTGCCATATCTATCTTTCAAAATATCTATGATGCAAACAGAAGGATACTGAAAAGCGAAGACATATTATTCTTCGATATTGTGAGAATTTCCCTTAAGGCTTTTCCTGACTTCTCCTCTGTTATTCATATATTTTCCTATACACAGAAGGTGATACATGCATGGGACGTTTACTCGTACTCTCGCGATAGGTTCCCATCTCCACCCCTAGTCCCCAAAACATTGCATTCAGAGTTATATATCATCCGGAAAAGGACATTTATAGCACCTCTGAGAAGACAGAATTCTATTCCTTCTTTTTTGACTGAATTATTACTTACGATTCAGAAAAGCATCACTGCGCATAAAAAAGGGGAAAAAATGTAGGAAAATATTTTCTATGAATAGTCTAAAATTGAAATCGCTTTGAAATAGTTATAGAAAGTCACATACTTTAGGTATAACGAAATAAGTATGTCGATGCATGGTTGGATTTTGAATATGTGAATGTATTAAATAAATATATTGAAATATAAAGTGGAAAAACCAGTTTTTGAATAACGATAAAAACAATATTTGTATGTAGGATTTGAATTTTGGTAGAATAATTTATTTCACCTGTGACGTACGTGATCAAATTAACTAACTCTCTGGTATTGATTATCGTCTATGTTTTGAACGCATGGGATATCAAAGTGAAATTTGCGGGTCACGAGCATATTGATTTTATACTTTGAAAATCAGAAATGAGTCACTCTCGTATTTTAACATTATTCATGTATCATAGGTACGGTTCATTACACTGTTTTTGAAAATAATGCGAATAACACGGTCAATATTTTCAAATACTTTAAAACGCAGTAAGAAATTTAAGATGCTTTTTGATAGTAAATTTTGATTATTTCTAAATTTTTTTTGCACATTTGATTACTAAGTATGGCAATGTAATAATGATCACAGTCTGCTTAATCTTTTCTATACAAAAACTGTATGTGCATATAGATTATATAAGAGAACTTATATTCAAAATACTGAAGGGGAAAAAAGTTCCTAATTTGTAAGAACTGTCCTTCTATTTGCGAGTTAAATATAAAAAATGCTCAGTATTTCAGTTTTTTAAAAGTATCGAATGTATATTACTGTACATTATATTATTTCATGAGGTCTTGCAGATAGCATGATCAATATTATCGAGTATTTCCCAGAGTATTTTAAAAATAAGGATACATTTTATAGATGAATCGTAACAGAGTACCTATTATTTTATTTTCTTGCTAGCTTAGAATGTCAATTTATAATATACTTTAACGTTTTGCACTGCACACAAAAATTTCAATCACGTACCAGCAACTCCACGCCATTTTTACATATTTGAATTAATATGTGGGGAACTCCAGAAAAGTATGTTTATTTGTTGTATGTTCGTTTGTTCTTTATCATAAGGGTGTCAGTGGATTTAAGTTAAACTTAGTATGTTACCGTATTGGTGTCAGTGTATTTGTTGTCAAACTTAGTATCACACCGTATAGGTGTCAGTGGAGTGCAAAAGGTTAAAAATTCTTCTTAAATATAGGAAATTAAATGTAAAAATATCACCACGTTCCAATTTATGCGGTATTATAAAGAATATATATATATATATATATATATATATATATAATAAAGATGAAATCACAAATATATGAACAAATTGGTAAAATTCTAAAGATGAACAAGATATGAACATTGGAAACCAGTATGTAAAATACGAAACTATGAATAACCCACAAAATCATCAGAGGAGCTTGCAAGTTTAATTCATAGTGAATAAGCGTTATTTCATACAACTTTGTCGGCCGTAAGCCTAAAATGACAAAATTTAGCTTCTAATAACGGATCAAAAAACAAAATAAATTATAAAAAACCAAGAGATCTAAAGAAAGATACACCTCTTTTTAGTTTAGTCTTATAACCTTGTTATTCTGGCATTTTTAATGATATTCTTTTTATCAAGTAAAAGGTAACATTAGCTTGGTAATTAATATAGTTTAGTTTTAGCTGTTCAATTTCGTTTTTTTTTTCATTTTAATACACACATATATATATGTATATGTATGTATAAGATTCGATAGGGACTGGAAAAAATTCCCGCATTAAATAGTCTTAATTTCAAGTCTTAGCCTGTGAAATTGCACGGTATTCTTTCCATCGAAACTGTAAATTGTTTCCGTTTAAGAGAGTTTTACGTTATAATAGTTCATGCTGTACTTAAAAAGTAAAACGAATATATCTATAGAGCCTAAAAAAATTATCTTGCACTAAAAATAAACATTAACTGTAGTATTCTAAAAAATAATTCCAAAAGAAGTAGCAAATTATCAAAGGTATTCGATAAAAGTACATTGGATATAACCACGACAAAAAGGCAGCCTTATTAAATCTTGTCTTTTGTAAATCCTCTTTTTATTCAATTTTTTTAAGTTCAAATATTTTACAAATATCATTCTTTTAATTAAAAAAAAACTTTACTGTAAATTTTTTAGCGACTTTTGACAGTTACTTCCTTATTTCATGTAGATTTTCCGTTAATGTCATTATCGGAATTTTTATAATGCAGAACCGCAGAGTTAAATCGATATCAAACAAATCTTCGTTACCACAAGATATATTGTCTTTTTGTACCGAATAAAAATGGAAACCTCTTGTCATACGTAATTTTTTTTCTTTTTCGATAAAGTTGAATTATAATAGTAAAAAATAACAATGTAATAATTATTTGTTATATATGTGTTTCTTTTGTTTTTTCAGGAATTTTTAGATTTGAAATAATGATACTCATATTTTAAATTACTCATATCCTGCTTGATTCTGATGTGTCACATGTGTTACTTGCGATCATATCAGGATATAAACTAAACTATTTTATTTTTTTTTGCATCTTTACTTTACTTATATAGCTGAATGTTTTTGGCTTTGCATCAAAACAAACAATTGGCAGCACAGATGCTTTTTTCCTCATAAAGTAAGTGTTATTTCCATCCGAGTTCGCAAAATGCATCCATGACAGTGTGGCCAAGAAATAAGGATTTTTCATAAATACAGTAAACTCCTGAATATTCTGCCTAATGTGGCGGAAGGGTAGGCCGGATAACAAAAAAGCCGGACAGGCCGGGGTTATATAAATATTTACTCACTTCCTGTAACCCCCCCCCATTATATTAAAAACACATGTTACACATTTTAAGATAAATTTTATATATACAGTACAGTTTCAAAATAAGCAAAACATTAACCTAAAACGTAAGCCCGATTCGTAAAAAAATGAGTAAATCTTATTTTGCTGTTTATAATTAAATGATTGCACAAATATGAAAAGTTATGCATAAGATAAGAGTCAAAACTTAGTTTTCAGTTTTTGAAAAAGTAGTTGATAGATGACAGCTTCATCATGTTAGCTATCTTCCACGACGTAATGTCCCCCCATTTGCGCAAGCAGATAATATCAGCTGGCATCGCTTCCTCCTGCTGACTCGTAGTTTCTCCTGCGTAGTCATTACAACCTTTTCCTTTTATCACCCATTCCGTCAATCTTCAATAAATAAGTACGAAGCACAACACAAGACTGTACGAAAGTAACCAGGATAACCGAAAAATAACGTCCACACCTGTTAGCATCCATTGCAAAACTGACGAAACAGCTTATCAAGCCCTTAACCCCTCCGTCCTCCTTTCCTGTCTGTCTCTGCTATTGCATTCAGTAATCCCTTCTTGCTGCTACCGTTCGTGTGTCAGTACTTTTTTACGGACAAGAACCTGCCTGTCTCTGCCGTTAGCAACATTCCTCATTTTTTTTTTACTAGGCCGGATAGTACGGAGGTCCGTATAGTCGGGCGCCGAATAATCGGGAGTTTACTGTAATTAACTTAAACGCTTTATAATAAAATATTTTGAGGATTTGTAGATCATTCAATTATTTAAAGAACTTCAGTTTGTTACCGCTTGAATTTAAGTTATTGATAATTATATGATATTTTAAGGGTGTTAGTAATTTTATATCGGTATTTGTGAACCTAAATTACCGGCACCCTAAAATATCAATTTCAGACGGGTTACCCATACGGGTTAAATGTTATGTTCAATGGAACTAAGTTATGAAAAAATTAAGAAACAGTTTATTAGATGTTTCAATATATGAGCGTATTGAACATCCCATGAATTATAAATTCAATAAGGAGATCGACCACAAGATAATAGCAAAGGAATATGACAATATTAATGAAATTAAAAGTTCAATTCTCAAGAGTGATTTCGTTGGAATAGTAAGAAATATAAAATATATTATATTTAACGTGAAAAAACGTTTTATAGGTGATTTGTTAAACTTATTGTATTCACATAAGAGTAACTATTATATAGATTTGGCTTTGGACATTTTGAGGTATAGAATTAGTTCACAACATTTGAAGGAAAATCTGGGCAGAAGTAACAACAACAACAACAAAATAGTTAATAGAATGTATTTTGTAATGGATTACATAGAAATTAAAAAACATGGTATAAATATGGGCAAGGTATTAAATAAATACAATGATTTGCTTCCAGATAAGAAGATGGAGATTGTCAAGGTTTATAGATACGATAAACCTTTAGGTCGTATGGTTTTTAACTATAATAATTTTTCAAAAGAAATTGGTAGAAACAACGATAATAATTTATGTCATTGTCATGATCCGGTTTATCGTGATTATGTCGATGTGGATCACGGTCATGTATTGACCGGTAATTTAGACATTGTCAAGGACAGAACATTGAGAGATTATATGCGGTTTGGTACAAAATTTCGTTTAAAAAGATTAAACACTAAGGATTTTATAAAAAAACGATTAAAAATCAACGTGGATATGTTTATACATAAACTAATGAACAAATTTTGCTTACCAGAAATAACTTTTCTGGAATGGAAACACAATATATTAAAGGATTTGAGTTCAATTTACTGTGGTAAAACAGGGGGGATTTCGTTGGAAGAATATAAAGTATTAAAAGATTCTATCAAGGATTTACAGAGTAATTTCGTTATAACATATATTGATAAGGCAAATACAAATTTTGCTATTATTTGTAAAGCGCTATACTGTAATCAATTAAGACAATGTTATAACAATACACATAATTACAGGTTGTTAAATACCAGTGTAAAAGAGATAGAAAGTAGAATTGCTGCTTTTTATAAAAGGTTAAAATACACATAACGTAGTAAGGAATTGCCTTATATGGTTTTGATTCCTAAATTTCATAAGTACCCCATTGCCTTTCGTACAATTACATGTGGTTTTGGCACTTATTTGGAAGTAGCTAATAAAAAGTTTTTGGATATTTTGCAGAGTTTATTTGAAGCGGCGTTAAAACAAAATTACACATGTATTATAAAAAATAGTTTTGAGTTACTTAACAGATTGAAAGGTTTGAGTAATATTAAAGGTCTATATGTTTATGATTTTGAAGATTTATATAACAGCATTGATTTAAATGATCTTAAAAATAAAATATTCGAATTTTTTAAGAGGTACAATATTGTGGGTAAAAATTTGGATCATTTGACAAATTTATTTAATTTCGTAGTTAATGAAAATTATTTATTCGATGGTAAGCATGTGTTTCAGCAGATTAGGGGTATACCTATGGGGGGTAGTTGCAGTTCGGTACTTGCAGATATTTATCTATTTTTATACGAGGTTAAAGAGACTACGGATAAGGATTTTTTAAGTTTCAGATATATTGATGATGTATTGTTAGTAAGGATTAACGATTCCAATAGCGATTTAAATTTAGACTACTATCCCCAAGGTTTGATATTAAAATAAACTTCATATGACGAAAAGCATGTAAATTATTTGGATCTCACTATCGACATTGAGAGGGGTGGATTACGGACTTGCATTTATGATAAGAGAAAGGATTACAACTTTGAAACTATTAAGATATTAAATTTTAATTCCAATGTGCATATTTCCATTTTCAGAAATATCATTATCAATAGTTTAATAAGGATAGCAAAGTTAAATTCTAATCATAATAGTATAATAAATGACATTATAAATCTCTATCAAGATGCAATGGATCAGAATTTTCCTATTAGTTTGTTAAATAGTTTGGCAAACAATTTCGTCAGGGATAAAGATTACTGCGATGCTTTACTTTTGGCGATTAAAAATATCGCCAAATAATCGTAGGATTTATAAGGAGCTCTGTCTGGATGTGTCGTTCTTTTTGAATTGGGTTGCTGCTTTGGATGGACAGTTTTAATGTGTTCTTTTCGAATTCGGTTACTGCTTTGGATGGCCAGTTTTAAAGTTTTCTTTGGCCAGTATGGTCTTGACAGATATGGGGGGAGTTTCATGAGTAATTGCCGGTAAAACCCAGCATGCAAGTCTTTAGCCTTGCAATCTGTCTCCATTGGTTGTTTTCTTTTCGTTCATGGTTTAGTTAGTAAGTTTTTCCATGGTTATTTTGTTAATTTTCTCTATAGTTCAGTAGTTTTGGGTTTGGATGTGTAGTGTGTGTTTTTTGGTATTATATATATATATATATATATATATATATACAGGGTGTCCGGTCTCAACGGTGTCCAATGGCTAATTCCTAAACCGTTAGTCATAGACACATAGTTCCAATTACAAAAATGTTTTAAATCAGGTAAAGAAATATTTTAAAAGCGATTTGGGTCAATAAAAACATTTCTTAAAAAATTACGAAATTTAAATTTTTATACGGTCCCCCGGTCCTATAAGTTATATTTAGTAAAATTTTCCTTTTCCAATGACAAGTAATACAAAAAAAGTCCCGTTGTTCTACGATTAAAATTGACCGAGTAATACCTGTTTAAAGTTGAACCATATTTTTGCTGCAAATTGGGGGTCATTCACAAATTTAGTCGAAATGTAATTTCGTCAGATATATTAAAAAATAAGAACAAACAATCTTCTTGAAACACCATCAAAAATTTGTAAATGCGCTAGGCCTTTCGAAAGATCTGAGTCTTTCTTCGTCAGGCGCAAAAAAGACGTCATTCTACTATGAAAGCAGAGGCAAGACACAAAGACTCAAGACTCTTCGAGACGAGACTCAGATCTGTCGAAAGGCCTAGCGCATTTACAAATTTTTGATGGTGTTTCAAGAAGATTTTTTGTTCTTAGTCATTCACACCAGTTTTAACTTATTTTCTTTTATATTAAAAAATGGCGGAGAGTAAAATCAACATAGCAATATAAATTTGAAATCTTTAGTCATTCTGACATATTAATGCAAAATATACAATTTGTAATACACATTTAAGAAGAAAGGAAAAAACAGAATTTTTATTAAATAAAATGATGCTAAACTAACAGCCTCAATTCTTTACAAAATGATACTATTTTTAAATATTATTAGATTACACTAGCCTGCAAAAGTTGGGTTATTTCATGTTTTTTAGCTTTTGATAATTGATTCTTATGTATTCTGTACCGCTGAATGCGGAATTGACCTTCATTTTTAGCCATCACATCAAGATTTTTCTCAAATTGTAAATTTCAAAGTTAAAAAGTTCAAAGCTAAAATTTAATCTCCTCCCCCATCTCGTCACACCACCCAGCTGTAAGAATCCCAAAATAAGCAAAAATACCGAATAAATTATTGAATCAAATCAAATAAAAAAAATTTTACATATGTTATATGAGATTTTCGCTATATTTTAACTTACACATTTGCAAAAAAAATCTAACGTGATAGTTAAAAATGAACGTTAAAAAACCCAACAATCTCCGTCTTGTATTATCTAATCTAAAACTTTTTCATAAACTTCTTGGCGGTAATCTATCCGAAAAATTTTGTGTTATCTTATAAAATAAGTATAAATGGTAACCACCGAAAATCATAATAATATTAGATTGTTATCGGATTTGCGCCAGTATGTAAAATATAATCTCGTTTGGATATTTGGATTCGTGGGTTAAAGTTCGAATACAAAGTTTGAACTGGAAAAACATACATAAGATCGTTGAAGTAACATAAAAACTTATAAAAATAACATAATTTTATTAAAAGAAATCATAAAAGAAACAGTCTCAAATCCTGACAAAATAAAACATATGTTATTTCAGCCAATCTGAAACATAATAAATGTTAACTTAATCGTAATATTTGTACGATTTTTTTCAAAGCGCAAAGACACATGAAATGAGATCTTCGAATACTTTAAGCACTTGGAATATGACCCCTCAAAGCCAAGCCGAACTCAATTGTTTTCAGAGCAGAAAAGTGGCATAAGTCATGCATTTTTAAAGTTTCATAACTCGCACAATTTTAGTGTCATATGAATGGGACTTTTTTTGTCTTACTTGTCAGTGTAATTGGAAAATTTTACTAAATATAACTTATAGGACCTGGGGGACCGTATAAAAATTTAAATTTCGTAATTTTTAAGAAATGTTTTTATTGACCCAAATCGGTTTTAAAATATTTCTTTATCTGATTTAAAGCATTTTTCTAATTGGAACTATATGTCTATGACTAACGGTTTAGGAATTAGCCATTGGACACCGTTGAGACCGGATGTCACAGGAGAGGCCAAAAAAATAAAAAGTTTGAAAATGCCAAGTCTCACCTTTTAAAAATGTTCTTTCTGTCATAATATGATATTACAAAAAAATTCAAGTCATTTCATAAAGATTTAGGGGTCGCCCAAGCTAACAGAAAATAGAGAATTTATGGAAAATTTGAATTTCTAATTAACATGCAGGATTGCAGAATTCTACCACTCTTCTCTTACAAATTTTGTTATCCTAAAATTTGTTTAAGAACACTTTATCTTGTTTGAGAATAATTTCATCTGATGTTATTGTTTTATTACATTTTTTATTAAAAACCTTATACAAGTCTATCCATGTACCATATTTTCATTTTTCTGATCATTACTCTTCTAATGCTCTTGTTTTTTTATTAACCTGCTGGAATTCATTAAATTAATATCATGTACTACAATTCTTTTAATTTCTAATATTAATAATGTATGGCAGCTTCAGCAGTTGTTAACAAAACATTTAATTGGTTATTTATTAGTCTATGGTTTTGGATATCAATAAAGCCAACAAATCTTCTAAAGAAAGTTCTAATGAAGAAATTTCAGTAAAAATACATTCAGATGATAATACAAAACCCAAAATTAATAAATATGAGCTATGCAGTCACGGATCCATTATTAATCCAAGAATTGTTGCTGTTTTAGATTGAACTACGCCAGCATTAGAAGGTTTGCAATGATAATAGAATCCGGAATAAACGAAGAAGGCTTCTTTTCCTCTACCATGACGTCTGACCCACTTGTAAAATCCATAGGGCTTTCAAAAAGTACTGTTCATCGGGAAAGCCAACATCTTCGACAAGAAATCGCTGAACAATTAAAATCACAGAGTGAAGCATCAAAGTCAGTTGGGGCGTACTGCTAGCCGATTTGTAATCAAAAAGCACAGGGAAGATTAATCATTTAGCGGTACTAGTTTCTTCTAATAATACATACTAAGCTTCTTAGAGTTCCTATGTTATTGTCTAGAACTAGCAAATCAGCGCCTGATCCTGTTTTAGAGCTCTTAAAATCATACAAATGTAAATCTCAGGTAATTAACATGTGTTTTGATACAACCCATATAAATACTGGAAGATTAAATGGAGCATATACACTTCTTGAGCCAAAGATAGCCAGGAAGATTTTGTGGATAGAATATCGGCATTACATGATTGAGGATCTACTTTCTGATGCATTTAGTATGTGTTTCAGACAATCTGCTGGGTCTGAAGTCTTTTTATTTAAGAGATTCCGAAAAAACTGATCTAAGCTAAACCACCCTGAAACAACAACAAAAAAAGTACCCATAATAACAGCATCAGACAGTTTAAAAACTTTTACTTCTAATCAGCTAAAAATTGCTACAAAACTACCTAGGGATGACTAAAAAGAAATTTTAAATCTTGCATCATTAATATTAGACATTCAACTGACAATTTGGAAACCAGGTGCTCTTCACCGAGCTCGCTGAATTGCAAAAGACATTTATTAGTTGAAAATGGAGTTATTGTATAATGGGAATAAAACCACAAAAGTGTTACTTGCTCGAGAGTTTCTAATGTATACAACGATTTATCTGGTTTGTTGTGTGTTTATCTTTATAGTCTTGGTTTATTTGCCCATCTGCTGTTGATCATGCTCCTAATGATGTTTTACTGATTCAAAGGTTGTAAGAATATGATGACAAATATTTAATCAATATAGGATTTACAATTATGTTACGTCATTCATGGCATTTGAGTGGAGAACTTACAACACTTAGCTTGTTTTCAGATTTTCTTTCTGACAAGCAAAAATCAGAGCTAGTTTTCAAGATGAAAAAAAAAAAAGAGTTATATTTTACATCTATTAGAAATACTTCTCTTCAAATTGGATGATTTTTGTATTTCTGATAGTTTCTTTGAAACGACTAAAATTGAAGATAGTTTCCTCAGTGCACCAGTTAAAGATTGGCCCGAAACTGAATCCTATAAAAAAGCTACAATAATTGCTGAAAACTTAACTTGTATAAATGATGTTGCTGAATAAGCTGTTGCAGTGACGCATAACTAGTTGTTCAACAATGAACGAAGAGCAAAAACAGTTTTTGTTATAAGTCGTAGAGATAGAGATGCATGGAAAGAAATTTATAAAGTGCAATTGCCAAAATCTTTTTGAAACGTAGTTGATAAAAAATGTGTGAATGTGTAAAAAAAATGCATAAATAAATATGTGATTGTTTAAAAACATTCCTCTTCATTGCTTTTATTTATCAATTATAAGATAATTGTTTACCTAAGTTCATGTTTTGTGCATAATTATACAAAAGGTGGAAATGTCTGCAAAATCACATTTTTCTTGATTTTGGTAATATTTTATGTCCTACTCAGAGCAAAAACATAAGTTATACAAAATTTGTTTGAAACAATATATAAGAGACTTTCATAAGTGAAAAAATGTCATTTGAACATTAATAGTTTTTAATGTAACTAAAAAAAAAAAAAAAAAAAATGCCACATTTTACGTTGTTTTGTCCATTTTTATGTAAATTCAATGAACTTTGGGGACCTCTAAATATTTTTTTAAAATTCTGAAACAATTCAAGGTGCTTTATATTCACAAGAAGAATATTTTTGGAGGGTGAGAGTTCATAATTTTAAAAACCGATTTTTTTGGGACACCCTAATATATATATACCCACTGTGTAATTTTTTCGAGACATTGAATAAACGGCATTATGACAAACAATGTAAAATCTTACAAAAAGCGAAAATTTTCTTTTAATCGTTAATTACTAACCTTCACTAAAAATAAATATTGCAACTACATGACCATAAGACACATATGCTGAAAGAAATACCGCAGATTAAATGGTATTCCTTAAAAATATATTCAACATAACAAAGCAAAAATACAGCCTTATTAAATCTTGTCTTTTGTAAGTCTTATATTTTTATCAAATATAATTGCTTGAAGAGTATTTTTTCGCAAGAAACTTTACAGTAAAAGTTTCTTTAACGAGATTTGACAGGTTTTTTATTGTGGTTTTTCAATTGATTTGATTATCAGTTTTCGTACAATACAGAATTCCAGAGTTCAGTCGATATTAAACAAATCTTCGTTACTGCAAAATATGTTGTCTTTTTTTACTGAATTGAAATAGGGATATCCTGCCGCATTAAAAAATAACTTTTCTGATAAAGTGTAATTTTAATTGTAAGAAGATATTCCAGCTAATTCTTATCCATTTGTTTCAGAATGTTTCTTAGAGGCGTGAAAGTCTAAAATAATGACATTTTTTTCGTTTTTTTTTTTTTTCATATAAGACCTATAATATATCTTATATAATACAGCTCGATGCTGTTCGAAGTATTTAAAACTGTTCTTAAATATTTGCATGAATAAATATATAACAATTTAACACCTTGTAATAATATATTTTTTCTAATCGCTAAAAATATGTAAGATTAAAACTTTAAAAACTGTAAACGCAGCTTTTAAACAGCTAAAACAGCTTTTTTGAGAAATTGAAATACAGTCTTAAGCGGTTCAATACAAGGCCTGATTAACGCACGGCCCTCCGGGACCTCGGCCCTGGGCCCACCAATTTCAGCGGCCCACATATTTGTGTGCATTTTCTCACAATTTAAGTTTTTCCACTGTTTGCATTTTATATTTTGCTCCCTGACGTAAAAACAAAGTTTTACTGTAATAAAAAACCTCCATATTTAATTTTTCTGCAAAAGTCCTTTTCAATTTGAGAGTACCTATGATTTTCAAAACTTTCCGCATCCAGAAAATAAAATTTGGGGGTATTGCCAAAAACTGCATACTGTGCCTATTGGTTTCAATATAAACGATGATTTCACAATGTCAGAATTATAGTTTAAAAGGATTACTAGACTGTTAGGGAAAAAGTTTTGAAAAAGATGTATTATTTATTTAGCAACATAAACTGTGGATCATAGATGTTTGTGAATTATACAAATGCTTGTTTGAGAAAGGGGACGATAATTCATTTTCTTGATTATTCATGTAAGTTAAATGTTTTTTGTAAACTTGAATCTTTCTCCCAAACAGCTTTGACAACTCATCAAATAAACCTACTTTTTTTTTTACTGAAAGTGTCACCTGGAATGGGGAGGTAGAGGGGGCCCAACTTTTTAACAGGCCCTGGGCCCAACTTCAGCTTGATCGGGCTCTGGTTCAATATCTGCTTAGTAGCCAAACCCCCTCCGAAATTGAAGAATATTATTTGTCCTAAAATCGATCCAACTACACTGGTGTCCAAAATTAAGGACCAGTCACAAAATGGTAATTTTTAAGTAAGCGAATACTCAAAAGGAAATAATATAATTCAAATAATTACTATCCCTACAGCACAGCTAGTATATATAGCATCCCATTCATGTCACACATGGTCACAACTGTCACAGTCGCTACGGTGGAACAAAAAATAGGAAATTCCACACTTCTCATTATGAGTCTCAAATGATCACTATATGTGACTCCACTGAGACGTCAATGGGACTGCTGCTTTGTGACGAGTCAACAGGTGACTTTACAATGTAGTTACATTGTGACTCTCGTGTGACTGTCATTTTTAGACTCAATTTCAAAGTCATCATGAACGTTGCATTATGATAAGTCACCAAATAATATCACATTATAGTCACATGAGGACTTTTCACAAAAAACACAATGGTGACTTCACAGTAGTGTCTCTGTCACCTGAAAGTCATCATGTGACTTTAATGTGACATTATTTGGTAATTTATTACAATGCGTTCACGATGACTTTGAAATTGAGTCTACAGATGACAGTCACATGAGAGTCACAATGTAACTACATTGTAAAGTCACATGGTGACTCGTCACAAAGCAGCAGTCATAGTGACGTCTCATTGGAGTCACATATAGTGATCATTTGAGACTCATAATGAGATGTATAGAATTTCTTATTTCTTGCTTCACCGTAGTGACTGTGACAATTGTGACCATGTGTGACATGAATGAGATGTTATACGGACTAGCTGTGCTGTAGAGATAGTAATTATTCGAATTATATTATTTCCTTTTGAATATTCGCTTACTTGAAAATTAGCATTTTGTGATTGGTCCTTAATTTTGGACACCAGTGTAATTTTGAGAATTATTCAGGAGTATACGAAATACCATTAATTAGAGCAGACGGATTAAAGAATTACTATATTGGGATGACTAGCAGGAAACTTAAACACAGAAAAAATGAGCATATAGCTGATATTAAATATAATAGAAAAACCACAGACTTGGCAAGATTACATCAAAAAGAAAGTATTCTTATAAATGTAAACGAAAGCATGATAATTGCCCTTTCAACGTATATTATCAATCCATTATAAGATAAACAATAGAGATTCTAATACGTAAAAATAACATATGTAACGAAAGAACATCTTGAAACTTACCAAAACTGTGGTTGGAGGTACTCAAGGGTTTAGAAAATAGAAATAAACAACCAAGTAAAATAAAGAAAGCAACGTGCGTTACATGAAAAACTGAATGATGGCGTTTCAGTTCATTGCATCTTAGACCGTGCAATTTCAGAATATATTAATTTGTTTTGAAAATGACTCTGAATGAGTTAAACATGTCAACAGTCAAATAAAACTATTTTACCGTTTTTAAAGTTTTAAGCCTTTACTGGAAACTTACCGTTTGTGAGATGGTTGCGTCTACATATCAACCCTTTACACAAAAGTGAGCGCGGCCCAATTCTTATCACGCAATCTAATCCTTACGCTGTTAGTCCTCTGCCTCTCCCACCAATTTGCAACACCTGTGCATTTTTAGTAATTGAAAGAAAAAATATTTTATTTTCAACGCAGTCTGTTAGACAGCGTGTTTCCGTTTATGGAATTTTTTGATCAGGTACATTGAAATGGACAGCCGTCATAGCGGGTACGCTATGTTGATAAAGACTTTGAAGAAACTGTTTTGCGATGGTTTGATGAAGTAGGAAGTGACATAAGCGATGTTCAAAGTATTTCAGATGATGAATATATAAATTCTGAACACGAAAGTGACTCAAAATTGCATAAAAGAAAGTGCATAAAAGAGGCACACTGTAAAAAAAAATCTGTAGTTCTACAGATGTAAAGTTACATGCTTACTAAACTTTCACCTGTAACTGTACGTAAAAAGCTGCAAATCTACAAAACTAGTTTTTGTAAAGCTACAAAAATCTGTAACTTTACAAATGAATCTGCTAAAATTTCAGTAAACTTACTAAACTTTTATTTGTAACCCTGGCTGCACTTACATGAAAAGTTCTCGGAATCCCAGTTTCCAAAAAAAGTCTTAGTAACCTTACAGATTTTTTGATTTTCGGCGCAAAAGTGTGTCTGTTACATGACATTTTGTTGTTGCCGTTACATGAAAAGTTCTAGGAATCCCAGTTTCCTAGAAAAACTTTAGTAACTTCACAGATTTTTTTTTACAGTGCAGATATTTGGAGCATGCTGCAATATTTACTATTAAATGTTTTGTTAATTTTACTGCTTAATACTTTTTTCTTATTCATATTGCACCGAAATACAAAAATCTATTAGCATTTATTTAATTATTATATCAAAAATGTAATATTTTGAACAATAATGTGTAATTTTTAAATATTTTCTGTCTCCGACATTTAAAACTTATTTTTATACTGTTATATTAAAAAAAATTGGTCCTGTTAATGCATTACTAATAAAGATTACGTGTTTAAGTTCCGTATTTCTTAATTATTAAGAGTTATTTTCTTTTTAAATTTTTATATATTTTTTTATTATTTAGCAGTCTTACATAAGACATGTTTCTGTTTGCGCACGAGATTTTCACGTTTCCGATTGAGTGTTAAGCTTACACCTTTTTAGCAATTAGAAATAATATTGGCATGAGTAGTTCTGAAAAAGGAAATATCTGAAACATCGTTTTGATAATTTGTTTCAGTCATATTTTGTACTTTTTACAAAAGGTAGTTCATATATAAAGAAAATTAATATATGTAAAGCCATTAAAAAATATTTTAACGAATAAACCGCACTGTAAAAACAATAAAATATAAATATTAAAAAAAGTTCGAAAGAAATTTATTTCTTTGAAAACGTACTAAAAATGAACATTCCATTTACACTGTATATAATATCTGTAAGGTTACTAAGAATTTTTTAGGAAACTGGGATGCCTAGAACTTTTTATGTAACAGCAACCCGGGTTGTAGATAAAAGTTTAGTAAGGTTACTGTAATTTTAGTAGATTATTTTGTAAAGCTACAGATTTCTGTAGCTTTACAAAAACTAGTTTTGTAGATTTACATTTTTTTTGCACAGTGTACAGATGAAATTTAGTAAACATAATGATTTCTCTAAATTTACATTTTTAGAATTACAGATTTTTTTACGGTGTATAAAATCGTATAAAAAAAAAAAAAAAAAAAAAAAAAACACATATCCGGAGAGTAATTCCAAAGTATAATATTATATTCTCAAAAATTAAATTAAATGTACTAATAAGAAAATTTTCCGTAACACTAGAATTACCGTGTTTCTTGTATACCTAGACCCATGACCTGACCCATGAACTTCAATTATAATATTATGGATTTGTATGGGAGATACAGGCAGACAATAAAGTTTAATGATTATTACAATTATTTTTAATTAATTATTAATACAATTTAACTTTTAGAGTATTACATATTTTAAAATTTAACGAATCAATATCCCCCCAAAAAATTAAATTTCTAGTTTCCGAATACATACTTTGAAATTTTGACAGATCTTACGCAATGCAGACTGAGAAATAGTTTTCAAATAATATATATTTTAGTTATTGTTTTAAATTTCGTAATAATGTTCATAAAGTTTAATAAGATATTAAAACATAATAAAAATTTAAAATATATAATTCTATTGTTATTTACTTTAAAAAACTACTTTCCATCCAAACAATTTTCATAAAAAGCTAAGATATTTTTTTCTTTTATTATTATAATTATTAACCATTTGGGAAAATGGTTATTGTCCTAGGAAAAGGTAGGAAATCAAAAACATATCTGAAGCTTTTTATTAGTTGAATCCGCATTTTATTCGTTTTCTGATTGGTCTATACAGTAATCTGTATTTTCCCTTTACTTTCAACAGAGGTGGATGCTTCTGTTTCCACTATGACAAAAAAGTAATAAAAACTACAAAAAAAATAACAATAACTCAGAAACAAATTGAGATACAGCTTTCAAACAAATTGCTTTTAAAAGTACATTTTTTTTCCATACGGCGGTGTAAAAAGTAATATTGTGGGATATTTAGAAGTTTAAGAATGAAATTTCGTTCAAAATTGGTCCAGGAATATTAATGTTTAATCCATAGCGTACGTAATGAATGACCAGCTCCGTAGAAGTTTAAAAATTTACACTACCGAAAAATGTAATCCATGACGTACGTAATGTATGATCAATTCCGTGCGATTTTTTATGTCTTAAATTTTAGTATTTGAAAAAATCATTTTCCAAATGGTCGCTTTAATTTGTTAAATTGAGTTTTATTTTTATTTTTATTTTTATTATTACTTTGTTTTTTGCTGTGCATAATCCGCATACAAGTTTAAAAAAAAATTCACACACAGTATTAATTTATAGTTTTTGTTCTGATTTGTCTCGTAGCGTTTTCGTTTCTTTGAAACTTCTGTGGTGGCCCGTGAAAGGATATCTGCAGGATTTTTTGCAATATTTTTTTTATCTTTCCTCGTCTTGTAATTTTAGAATATAGTATCTTATGGGCGCATTAGAACATGTTGTCGTTTTATAAGTAACCCATGTACACACGACTGGTGCATTTTGAATAGGCTGGCTACCAGAAAAAAAAATGCAATTTAACAAATTACAACGACCACTTGGAAAATGATTTTTTCAAAGACTAACATTTAAGCTATAAAAAATCGCACGGAGTTGATTATACATTACGTACGCCATGGATTACATTTTTCGGTACTGTAATTTTAAACTTCTACGGAGTTGGTCATTCATTACGTACGCCATGGATTAAACATTAATATTACTAAACCAATTTTAAATGAAATTTCATTCTTAAACTTCTAACGTCCCACAATATTACTTTTTACACCGTCGCGTCGTATAGAGAAAAAAAAATGCATTTAAATGCGATTTGTTTGAAAGCTGTATCTCAATTTGCTTCTGAGTTATTATTATTTTTTTGTAGTTTTTATTACTTTTTGTCATAGTAGCAACATAAGTATCCATCTCTGTTGAAAGTAAATGGAAAATACAAATTATTGTATAGACCAATCAGAAAACGAATAAAATGCGGATTCAACCAATAAAACGCTTCAGATATGTTTTTGATTTCCTACCCTGACAGAGGACAATAACCATTTTTCCAAATGGTTAAAAAAATAGTGTGGTTGTATTTTACTTAGATCTATAGTTCTCTTTAATTTTCTTTGAATGGATGACTTATTTTGTATCTTTCTCACTTTTTTTTTATTATCTCTTTTATTTTACATTTTCTTCACAACGTTTTAACGAATTATTAGTGTTTCATGATTTCTTTCACTGCATTTACTTCGGATATTTTCATTCAGCACATTGTCTCTTGAAATAGATTCAGACGATAATTTTATGGACATTTTCACCAAAATTTGTTTCGTTATTTATAGGGTAGACCGCGGCTAGTAGTGACATTTTCTACAATTTTGATATTAGCCGTACGATTTGAACTGAAGCGAAACTTTTAGTGTATCATATCATTAGAGTAAATCTTTCGTAACATATTTATAAAACTACTATTAACATTATTAACGTTTTTCATAACACAAAATGAATTCTGCGTAACATCGAAATTTGTCACTACTAACCCCTGCTACGGAGCAAGTTGTGACATGCTTGGGGCACATTGTGACACATAAATGACACATACAAATACTTTGTAACATATAAAAATTATGTAAGAAAGGCGATTAAATGGGATATGTTAAATCAAAAATGAGAAATTTATTTATTTATAATGTTCTTAACACAATAAAACACTTTCATGTTTTAATAATATTGTAAATCAAATGAAAATAAAAAAGTTAACACTTGTAAACTCTTAGTTCTTTATAAAGATACTTTTAGAGACACTTAGCAATAAAAAAGAAAAAAAAACTGTCTTAATGAGGAAAGAAATAAAAAGTAAGCCAACACTAACCTTTGGCCATATTGATCTTTGACTCGTGTGACTACAACGTGTAGGCCTATATCTATATTTTTAATCATTCATTGTCATCGCATGTTTCAGCGTCTGATTTGCAGTCAATACAAATATAATAAGGTTCATTTTTGGTACATTTGACACTCGTCCATATTTTACACCTCATGCTTTGCACCCAGTCTTCTCCGGGGCTAGAAATTTTGTATTGTTCCAAGCAAACTAGACATAAGCAATTTTCGTCATCTTCAGAGCTATCCAATACTTGTTTCTCCCTTTTTTTCAATAACCTAGGTGTCATTTTTTATGCACTGCTTGGCCTTTCCATACAATTTCTTTTTTGCTTTTTCTTCTTCAATTTGTTTTCTGCGTTCTTTTGCTTTTTGTTCTGCTCGAATTTTCTCTTTTACTGGTGTGCTTGTTAGAATGGCAGATTTGAAACATTTACGAATAGATCGCTTGCCTTTTCGAGGTTCTGCTCTAGGGAGGGGTCTTATTTCTGTAAGATTTACCACGGACACATTGTTATTACCAATTGTCATAGAATCATCTAATTCAATGAGATTTCTTACTTATGAAGACGGTCCTGCAATCTCACCATCATTGATTAAAGTTATTGCTGAAGTGTTTGGTTTATTAACAGTTTCATATTTACTAATTTTTTTTCATTGTCATTCTGGTCTTTAACGCTCTCATCTCTGATGGATAACGGTTGAACAGTTACTGAGGAGCATAGGAAGTTAAAATTATGAGGGAAAATTATGCTGCGGTAAGTAGTGACACTGTCACAATGTGCCTGTTACACTTCGTCACAACTAGCCCCGCGTTACGCCATTTTGAACTTTATTAATTAGTTTCCGAAATGTTAGCATGATTGACAAATGAAATACATAGAATAACAGCTCAAAGTATAAGCATTTAAATAATGCTAGAGAAGTGTACATACCTCAGTATCGCTAGTGGCAATGACGATACCAACGTAGGTCGCAAAATTTACTTTTACGATAGAAAACAAGATAAATATTTTTATCTCGAAAACAACGCAACGTTGTGCTTCAAAACGTGCACAGCACATTGAGACAATGAACCTCTTCACTCACATGACGCGACAGGTGCTGCAACCGATTGGCTCAGTCAGGAAGCTCGATGGCACAACTTGCCCCAGGAACAACTAACCCTGGTCTCACCTATCTAAATTATCATTTACATCAAAAGTATTTTTTGCAAGAATAATTTTTAATAATTTCACCAAGTAAATTTAAAATTTCCCTCATTCGAAAGATCTCTCCAATACATGGGCGAAAGTGAGATATCACCAACAGACTTTTTTTGTGTCCGTGCAGTTTACAACAGGCAAAATGTCCCTTTTACGTTGTTTCTAAAGTATAGTTAAGAAAGAAAGTTCTACAAATAAAATATACAATAGATAGATACAAATGCTTGAAATCAAATAAGAGCTCACAGATATGCTTTGCTGGTAAATTGTGGATGTGTGCATACACCCCTCTATTTTTACATCTTGTAAAAACCAGGTGCGGTAATCTGCTTACATTATCTTTTTGTTTCTGAAAAAATGTAGAGTTGAAATCTAAAATAGAGTTGAAGACCTGTTAAAGTAATACCAAAAACCATTATCGTATTTAGGTAAGCGATGACCCCCCACGGTAATACAGACATGTACACTGTACATGTATACAAACATTTAGCTAGAAAAAAAAATATTTGTTGTGTTTCATTTTAATTTCTGTTAAAGCATTATACTGAACATTTAGGAAAAGTCAAAATATTTCAATGTTTTATTTTTAGGTGCGTTCGTCATTATACAAGTACGTAACACCTATAGTCGTCGTTCGGTGCGTTTGCCTGCCTGTATGTCCGTCAGCATATAACAGAGAAAAACTACCCAACCAAATGGTCTGAAATTTTAAATATGTAATTGTTGCAAAATTTTGTCGAGTCATTTCAAATTTATTAAAATCGGATGTATAGTTTAATTATACAGACAGTCAAAAGTTTTCTGTTACATTTCGGCCAATGGGAAAAAATAATTTCAAGTGTATTTTAAAGACGTTACAGCCTTTCCAACAGAATGAAATTGATATGCACTTATGAAATGCACTAAACTATATATTCAGTACAATATGAGGTGCAAAAAATATTTATAAAACTGGTTATAGTACGAACGCACCTCATTTGCCACTTTTGACGTTCAATTCCCAACTTGTTTAAAACAACCGTGATACGAGGGGTAAAACACGACTTGGGTCATAGATGACTCGCCTCTGTAATTCAAGTGTTAAAGCATACTTTGTAAATGTTTATTTTTTTCCTTTCAAATTTATATTCGTTTATTTAAAAAAAATCATTGTTTAATTATCATTGATTTAAGTTACTTTTCCTTAAAAGGGCTTATTTAAAGCTGCTCAGTAAAAATTCCTTTAACGGAATTTGATATTTAGTACCCGATCTTGTGCTTTTTCCGTTACTTTCATTATAGATTTTCTTATAATGCAATCTGGCACAGCCATTTGATATCAAACAAATCTTCGTTGCCGCAAGATATATTGTAAAATGGAAATATCTTATCCTAAAATAAATAACAAAATAAATAAATAAATATTTTTTTTTAATGATAAAGCTTAAGTATATTTTTAATAAAGAATGTGAATATTATAGTTATTTATTGTGAGTTTGTCGTAGAATGTATTTTTAAGGATTTTTCGCTTCGACATACTGTACCGGTAATCTTTTAATTTTTTCTAATACAGGGTAATGTTAACTGGAAATTTTCTATACATTTAAAAGAATTTTTATTAAATATGTGAGCGAATCGAGACAAATTAGAACGTCTTTAAAATAAGTTTTCGATGACAAGTTTTAACATTTTTCTGGTTCAATAAATTTTCATTTAGTTGTAAGAATAATATTGTGAATATTCTAATTTTTATATACGTTTGTTTTAGAATCTAAAAAAAAAATCACACGATATTCGTTTCTGTTCAGTTTTCTATTAAAATTGTTTCTGTAATATATACCACTATGTTGTTTGTTGAATTTCTTGTTTATTTAACGTTTATCTTTATTTAAGAGTGTGGAGTACTGAAAAATGTGTCTCTGAAACTTGGTTTAAGAAAATGTTAAAGGACTGAGATAGTTTTTAAATTTTAATATTTGTTTTTAACAACACTGTTTAATCTTTATAATCTCTGAAAAATTAAACCATAGTTATATGCACATATTTCAATTTCTCTCAAAATGTGATTCGTCCATTTTTAAAACGCGGTAGTTGTTTCAATATTTTATTTTTATTTTATTTTTATATTATTTTTTTTAATATTTTATAATACTATGGCAAAAAAAAAAAAAAAAAAAAGTTACAGTTTTAGATGATTTACAAAATAAAAAATACACATTGCACATAATGAGATTTAGAACTGAATAATGCATGCAACGAGTTTTGGATGGGATCGAGTTATATATATTGAGAATTGACGTATGCAATAATAATATATAAAGTGTGTACGTATAACCATAGCTTAATATTTCCGTGATTATAAAAATTAAACAGTATTGTTAAAAAAAAAACCATGTTCAAAACAATTTAACAAACATAAAATATTATAACAGTACAAAAAATCCCATTTTTTTTAGCATTAAAAAATTAACTTACACCGATGATAATTATTCCAACAAACGACCACAAAGTTCTCCCATAGTATTAAATATTTTTTTAGAGTAATTTGTGTAAAAATATATTATGTACGCTCAAGAAAATAACAGCCTTAATAAATATTGTCTTTTCTGAATATTTTTAAATACTTTTTTGTTTTTCTTGTTTGATATGTTTTCAAAAACAATTGTTTTAAATTATTTTATTTCGTAAAATATGCTTTACAAGAAAAATCTTTAACAACATTTGACATTAGTTTTTCGGATTCTGTACATTTGCCTTTACTTTCATTATCGGTTTTTTCATAATGCAGACTGCCTTAGTACAATCGATATCAAACAAATCTTCGTGACCACAAGACATATTGTCTTCTTTACAAAATAAAAATAGAAATAGCAGCACACAAAAAATAAATGAATTTTTTCGATAAAGTTTAATTATAATCGTAGGAAAAGAATGTGGATAGTCTAATTACTTTTTATGTATTTCTTTAGAATGTTTTTAGGAGTGTTCAATTTTTAAATTAAGCGATACTGTTAAAAAAATATCCATTCTTAAATCAATTTAACAAATATAAAATAGTAAAAAAGTACTAAAAATCTCTTTTTCTAGCATTAAAAAAATCACTTACACAGAAGATAAACATTCCGACAAACAACCACAAATCATATAACCAGAAGGAAATACCACAGTATAAAATCTTTCAGTTTTCACCATAATATCAAATAGTTTTTTTAGTGTACTTTATGTAAAAATATATTAAGTACACTAATAAATAATAGTCTTATTATATCTTGTTCTTTGTGAAATGTTTCTAATACTTGTAATTGTTTTTCATGTTTAAATATATTTTCAAATACCAGTGTTTTAAATTTTTTTTGTCGTAAAATATGCTTTACAATAAAAATCTTTAACAATATTTGGCAGTTAGTTTTTTGGATTCTGTACATTTTCCTTTACTTTTATTCTCAGTTTTCTTATAATGCCGAATGCCATAGTTCAATCGATATCAAACAAATCTTCGTTACCACAAGATATAAAGTCTTCTTTACAGAATAAAAAAGGGAATGTTTTGCAGGGCACAAAAAAAGTAATTTTTTTAAAAATAATGTTTAATTATAAATGTAAGAAAAGAATGTGGATAGTCTAATTAATTTTTATGCATTTCTTTGGAACGTTTTTTAGGAGTGTTCAATTTTGAAATTAAACTGTATTGTTAAAAAATATTAATGTTTAAATGAATTAAAAAAAGGAGAAACAGTCAAATATTACAAAAATCTAATTTTTTAGCATTAAAAAATTAACTTACACCGAAGATAAACATTCCGACAAATGACCACAAATCATATATTCAAAAGGAGATACCACAGTATAGAATCTTTCAGTTTTCACCACCATATCAAATCAATTTTCTTTATGTAAAAATATATTAGGTACGCTAAATAAATAAAAAAAAATAATCTTGTTAAATTTTGTTCTTTGTAATTTTCTGGAAATACTTCTAATTGTTTTTCTTATTTGAAATATTTTCAAATACGACTATTTAAATTTTTTTCTTTCGTAAAATATTCTTTACAATACGAATCTTTAAAAACATTTGACAGTTAGTTTTTTCGGATTCTGGACATTTTCCTTTACTTTCATTATCGGTATTCTTTTAATGCAGAGTGCGAAAGTTGAATCGATATCAAACAAATCTTCGTTACGACAAGATATATTATCTTTTTTTCCAAAATAAAAATCGCAATATCTTGCAGCACACAAAAATAAATTACTTTTTTTCGATAAAGTTTAATTACAATTGTCAGAAAAGAATGTGGATTATTTATTATGCATTTCTTTAGAACGTTTCTTAGCAGCGTTCAAGTTTGAAGTTAAACTGTATTGTTAAAAAATACCTATATTTAAATCATTAACAAATATAAAATAGTAAAATAGTATAAAAAATCTCATTTTTTAGCATTAAAAAATTAACTTACGTCGAAGATAAACATTCCGACAAACGGCCACAAATCATATATCCAGAAAGAAATACTATAGTACAAAATCTTTCAGTTTTCAACACAATATCAAAACAATTTTCTTTATGTAAAAATATATTAGGTACACTAAATAAAAAAAAAAATAGTCATATTAAATCTTGTCTTTTGTGAATTTTTTGAAATACTTATAATAGTTTTTCTTGTTTTAAATATTTCAAATACCACTGTTTTAATTTTTTTTCTTTCGTAAATTATGCTTTACAATAAAAATCTTTAACAGCATTTGACAGTAAGTTTTTTCGGATTCTTTACATTTTCTTTCATTTTCATTATCGGTTTTCTTTTAATGCAGAATGCCATAGTTCAATCGATATCAAACAAATCCTTCGTTACCACAACATATATTGTCTTCTCATCCAAAATGAAAACCGCAATATCTTGCAGCACACAAAAAATAATTTTTTTCCGGTAAAGTTTAATTATAATTGCCAGAAAAGAATGTGGATTACATGTTATGCATTTCTTTAGAACGTTTTTTAGCCGTTTTCAATTTTGAGGATAAACTGTATTGTTAAAAAATACCCATGTTTAAATCAATTGACAGATATAAAATAGTAAAATAGCACAAATTTTTCATTTTTTTAGCATTAAAAAATTAACTTACACCGAAGATAAACATTCCGACAAACGGCCATAAATCGTATATCCAGAAATAAATACCACAGTATAAAATATTTAAGTTTTCACCACAGTATCGAATATTTTTTTAATGTTCTTTGTAAAAATATATAGAATAAATACACTAAAGAAAAAAAATCTTATTAAATCTTGTTCTTTCTAAATTTTTTGTAATTTCTTCTAATTGTTTTTCTGGTTTGAAATATTTTCAAATATCATTGTTTTAAATTATTCTCTTTTATAAAATATTCTTTACAAGAAAAATCTTTAACAACATTCGACAGTTACTTTTCGGATTCTGAACATTTTCCTTTACTTTCATTATCGGTTTTCTTATAATACAGAATGCCATAGTTCAATCAATATCACACAAATCTTCGTTACCACAAGACATATTATCTTTTTTACGAGAATGAAAATAGGGATACCTTGCAGCAAACAAAAAATAAATGACTTTTTTTCGGTAAAGGTTAATTTGTAAGAAAAGAATGTGGATAGTCTAATTACTTTTTATGCATATCTTTAGAACGTTTTTTAAGAGTCTTCAATTTTGAAAACATGCCAGTCATTTTTTTGCTTCCCTATTTAAAGATTTCCCTTTGTACAATACAGAACAGTTTTGTTAGAAAATACACTAGGTGGATGTTTTTTATCTAACTTATGTTAACAAAGAAATCTGAGAAAGCATGTATCAGTTAAATTCTTTAATTTGATTCTATCTTTTGTACTAAGTGCATTCATTAATATTTCTTAAAATGCCATCATTATAATTTATAGATTTCTATTGAGCAATAGTTTTAAGAATAAACGGACATAATAAAAAACATTTATTGTTCAGTATAAATTCTATGATCAGTATGGATTTACTTAATTAATGCTTTCATTAAATATTTGGTGATATTAATCATTTGCTTGGTTACACTTTTATGTCAATATTTTTTAATATAATTTCATTGCATTTTTTTCCGTAATTTTGCAAACAAATAGCATTTATTTCATAGCTAAGTTAAAAAAAAATTAAAATGCATAATTAAAATATTTGGTTCTTTTATTATAATTAATTTGTAAAAAATCAGACGCAGTCTAGACACAAACATCGTCATACAGATTAAAAAAAGTCTGTTGTTGTTTAATCTATGAAAATATAATATATACAGAAATAAAAATATACAAAATCTCTTTGGCCACAATTTGGAAATGCGTTTTTATTTTTTGGAAACAGCACACGCAAATATATTTTCGAAATTTACAGAATAATTTATGAAAAAAAAAGTTTTATATTTGCTGCCACTGATTTTTCGAAACGTCTCCGAGTATTTTTTATATCGTATTAATCAGTTTTCCCAAATCGGAATTTAGGTTTCTCAGATCTATTTATTCTCATGTAAACATTTTCCTATTCAACAACGACGTTTCGCAGACAGACATGATCAATTAACAGCATTAAAAATAAAAGTAAAATTAATATTGTTTTGTCACCATTGCATGCATAAATCCAATGAAGCAGCGAGAAATTCTTAAATGAGAATTGAAACATAGTAAAAACTTATAATCTGCGTTGAGAAAACTGATTAAACTTTATGTACTGAATTATGGATTCATGAAAATTTTATCTTCGAAAGCATTTTTTTTTCAATTTTTTAAACTAAATTTGAAGATTTACATATTCATAAAAAAAAATTACAAGGATTTTAGAAAGATTCAATTATTTAGAAGCATGAATTATATTTGAATTTGTGGGCATTTTATACAATAATTATAACCCCACTCAAATCTTTAATTTTAAATATTTTTCTTAGTATTTTGTAGAATTAGGAAATGTAAAATTTAATGTTCTTACAATAGAAATATAGAAGCATTTCCGAAATGAAAAATACCCCCCCCCCCCAACGCCAGGAAATCTCAAAATATGCAAAGGCAAAATAAATCATCCTTTTAAAAATATTTTTGTTTTGTGTAACCAAGACTGCTTTTGGAAAAAGATAAAGTAATGCATCTATAACTCATTCTAAACGGAATTATTACTAACCGGTGTATTAAATCAATTTTATATCAAGTTATTTTAATGGTACTTATATGTACCGTCAGTATATAAAGGGTTAATAGACTCTAAAAAGTACTCCGAAGCTTCTCCAAAAATTAGTTACTGCAAAAGTAAATTTCATTTATATATAAATGCTTTTTAAAATATCGAAAACTTATTGGTTACAGAGTTTTTTAAAGATAATTTTTTTTAGAATAATGTGTAACTAGGAACATGTTATTCTACGTATTCGTTCCTGTTATATTTTCGTATACTAAGAAACATGAGTCTTTTTTTACAGCATACATATACAAACAGCTTAATGAATTTCAGAATTAACACATTGCCGACGGGTAATTTTTATTAAATCTGAATTTTAAAACAGGTGAATATCCTCCTTGTTCTGAAAGTCTTTTTTAAATTGGTGGTCTAGATAGGTTTCCCAAGTTTATGCATCGTAAATACCTTTCTATGTGCGAATTTAATATAAAATGTCTCACAATCTAAAAAATATATAGACAACATGATATAAATGCATTTTCTGTAAGGTTTTAAACGCCATTTTATTAATTAAACGCCACGCCCTTGGTCAATGTTGTTTTCTGAATTTAAACGAGAATTCTCGTTTCCCGTCGTGAATGTGTTAAGATCAGTAGAATGAGATTAGTATACACACATATTAGTTGATAGGTACGTTGTCTCGATAACTTTGTCTAACGTTTCAACATAGGTACCGATTCTCTTTAAAATGGTTAAAGCTATAACATATTGTCAATTTTCCCCTTTTACTGAATAAGACAGACAGGAATCTTTTGAAAATGTTTAAATCCTGTTTGAGGTATCAAAAAGGTTATTTTAATGTTGCAATAACGTGGATAATTCCGTATTTCGTAAGATAAAAATAATACATTATGTGTAAAAAGTACCTGGAATTAAACAAATATATATACATATACATATATATATATATATATATATATATATATATATATGCATATATTCCTAAAAATTTTTTTTGGTTGCCTTCAATGTAGTATCAGAGGTGCCAAGTTGCCACTAATCCTCCGTAATATGTGGGTTAATTTAAACCTGGTTTAATACATTTCGCACCAGAATTTTTATTCAGAGATGAAATTAAGTATGTTCCATTTGGAAAACTGGAATTAAATAAATAAAGATTCATCAAATAATTTTTTTGGTTTGAAACGTTGTTAAACTGGGTTAAATTAATTCACGCATTACGGAAGATTAGTGCAAACTTGGCACCTCTGTAGTATAAATAAATAATATAGATGTAAATTTTCTTGTCATACACATTTAACTATCGTATATTTCATACTGATTTTTTTTTCCTTGCCGGTAATAAACTATATTGTTATATCGAAACAAATTATTCGTAATATTTTATTTCCGAATATATCCATTTTATCGTGAAATGTACGTGTTATTAAACTATAAAATAAAAATAATGAAAATAAGAAGAAAATGAAAAATAAATAAATGCAATTTTACATTATTTACAGATTTAGGCTTTCATAAAATGCATTGTAGTAAGCTCTTGACGGGTGTAAGTAGAACACATCCGGTGCTCAAATTATTCTACATAAAATGCATGAAGAAAATGCAAAATCGATAAATATATTTTCTCCTTCCGTCAACAATTCTTGTACGAGGAAAAAGGCACTTTATAATATACATGTAAAATGTGTCAAAGTCCAGTTTCGCTCAATACATTCTGTCTCTTTTGAAAAAAAAAAAAAAAAAAAAAACTGATTCAAAACTTTTGGATTTAGGCCAGCAAAAAATAAATTAAAGTTGTTTCTTTTTATGGCCAATTTATTTTGTGTTATGCACTGCATTAGTATTTCACACCAAGCTTTTAATGCACAAGAGAGACATGGGATAAATAAAAATAATTAAATTTGTAACAAAAAATTTAAGATCATCAATATTATGTCTAGATTAACAAATTTAGTTTTGTCCTGCATGTGTGTGTGACTATTTCGAGTGCTAGAGAGATTTATCACGCGTACAAATTTGCAAATTTGGTTTAAAAAAATAAAAATGATATGTATGGGAAAGAACTTACCCAAGGATCAGATTTTAGATGATCAGAATTATATTTTCGTTATTTTATAATGAACAAAAGGATTTCCATATTTTTCCATATCTAATTTTGTCGGAGATTTTTATTGAATCGCAAAAACAATTCAATTTTCATATTTTAACCATTATATGCGCGATTTTTTATTTTGTTTCAAAAAATTATATATGATTCTCTGAACGTTTTATTACACAGGAAAAATAATGAAAAAAAAAATCAGAGATACATTTTTCATATAATACGTCAATCTTTTCTTCTGTTGCACATCTGCAATACAAGTAAAAACTACTGTTGGCTACTACTGTCGTGGATGTTTTACGCTAAAATAATGCAAATTAGTAAACACTTTAATGAGTATATCTCCAAATACCTTATTTTATATAATTATTTGTTTTATAAAACTTAACCTTTAACCCCTTTAATTGCCATGGTAGAATAAGTCCTACAAATTATGTAGTTGAAAGAATCTGACTTTACATCAGAAAGTTTCAATGGTTAATTTCGGTTTATTTTAAATACGGAATTTCTGTTTTTTAATTAAAGCAAATATTGCTATTTTAATTTTCTGGTGTGAATTAGGTATATGCGAATAAAATAAATCTATTATTTCAGAATAGTGTTGTTTGCGTATATGCAAAACCTGCGCGCTAAAGGGTTAATTTAATACAGGAAAATAATGCAGAATTAACTGTATTATAATAATATATTTTCTAATACTTGTGATATAATATAGTAACAATTGCCCTATTCTCAATAAAGTTCTGATATCTAATTCGTACAACAATTTTTTTTTAATTTTTCACTTTTTTTAAGTCTCGATTTTGACAAAACTGAGAGAAACCATTTATTAATTGATACTTTACCCATCCAATCTGGTAGTTGTTTCGCTTGTGTGGAGCAGAGTTTTGAAAAAGATCTACTAAACTTCTAAAAATATATAAAATGTATATTAAATATTTAAAGAAAATATATTAATTGAATAAGGCCATCAATTTTTACTTTCAATACCTGAAAAGAACGATAGAAAAAAATTCTAGTGTTGATGATCTAAGTAAATATCTTTATAGCTTGACTAAAAACTTTACGACAAAGCACTCGTACAAAGCACTTAAACTCGCAGTCGAAAGCTCTTTTTTTAAATTTGTTACGTGGATTGCAACACATGCATATTATTTAAACGGGTAAAATCTATTTTACGACTAATTGAGAATTATGTAATTTACATAAATAAACTAATTAAAATACATTTTCTTAACCTAACATTATTGTTGCAAATTTTGCTCATTAAAGATGGTAGGTCATTAGTTTTATACTATACGTATAGTCAAATAAGGTATCGTATGCATGTTATTCTTTTTACTAACTTGGAAAACTCTTACGAATTAAATCGATTCGTATTACGTATCTTATAATAATTTTTTTCTTTCATGCAATTTTTGTTCTCCCACTCAATTACTTTTACAGGTAGCATTTAAAAAACACAAATTTTCATTTCTTTATTTTCAAGAAAAAATTATAAATCTAAATCTGTGTTAAAAGGTTTTCGGCGACTGTTTAAACATTAAGAAAGCATTTTCAAGTTTGTTAGATATTGCATCTAAAACTATTAAAATGAAGACATGTCAATCACTTTACATTTAGATTAATGTTCTCATCTTGAAACTTGCAAATATCACTGACTTAAATGTATTTTTTTAAATGTAAAATGTCGGTAAAATGTTTTAAATTTAATTTCTCAATTTTCAAAATAATTTTATAAATCTGAATCTAAGTTAAAATGTTTTCGGCAATTGATTAAATATTAAGAAATGCATTTTCAAGTTTGTTAGAAATTACAGCTAAAACAACAAAAATCACTATATGCCAATTACTTTATATTTAGATTAATGTTCTCACCAGGAAACTCATAAATATCACAGACTTACATGAATGTAAAAGAAACTGAAATGGGGAGAAATTTTTAAATTTGATCTAAACCAGATTTTTTTTCTGTTGAATGTAGTAAAATAAATATAGAGAACTAATCGAGCAGTATTGACTACAAATTTTTTGCAATTAATGGTTTAGAAAAGGAATCAAAATAAAAATTAATCATCAAAAATAGAACAAGCTAATATAATACTTCTGTATTTCACACTGTAAAATTGTCAACTGACAATTGTCAACTATCAATTCGATTGTCAATTTAATTTTTAAAACCTTTAGTGAAATGTAAATGATGGTTTTACCACCGCCCCCTGAATACTAGGTCTGAGCGCTCACACAAAAATAACACAAAAATGGCGGCTGCCGAAGGAGGATTTTTTTATCGTAGGTACGGTCCCTTAAATGTAGACACCAGTATTTTATAAAAGATTTCTCTACCTTGTTTATTCTCAGAAAAATGAAGCGGAAAAAACTTCAAAAAATTATTGGTAGGAATATTTAAGGTATCGTACACACGCTGAAAAAAATCCGCCTTCGGCAGCCGCCATTTTTAGTCCAGCGCTCAGACCTAGTATTCAGGGGGCGGTGGTTTTACTCAAAAATAACTTTCTGCGAAGTGTTTGTTTTACAATTTCTTAAATTAGGCCTAAATTAAATATATTAAAATGCTTTATTCAACAAGACTCGTTAGGATTTAAAGAAGAAATCTCGAAAGGTCTATTAAAACTTTTACGAAAGTCTCTTAAGAACTTAACTATAATCATTTTCTTCACTCCAGTAACTTTATTAATGTTACGAAACGTCAATTGATATATCTAGCTCAACAGCCATTGCACGATAAAAAATAATATGAAAGTGGGATTTCCATTCAAGATTTGTTGAAATACATTATTACTTTCCTAAGCTTATGTACTTAAATACGAATTTTTCTTCTACTTAGATTTAGAAATTATACACAGTTTTGTACTTACAGGAATGAAACTTTCTCTAACTTTAATTTGCTATGTTTAAGAATCAATTACAATGTGTAACTTTGTACATTCAAGCTACATTTACAAGATTTGAAATTTTTGATAATTACTTCAAAACTTAACTTTTATCCATTTAAAACGTATTCATTATAGTTAAGTGCAATTTTAAATCACTTTCATTCTGTATGATTTTAGAGAAATTTAATAAAGTGATTAGAAAAAGAAAAAAAAGGAAATATACAGGGTAATTATAAATCAATATCCCAAATTTACAAGACTATTAAAAGAAAACAAAAAAAAGTACAACCTTGTTGTTCATTGGAAATCAAAAATAACAATTGAAACTTTAAAGTTATTTTAACATTAACCCATTTGTGCCTGAATTTTCGTTTTCTCAAATGTTTTGGTAAAATCACTTTAAAATATTGCAAAACGAACTAGAAAAATACTGAAAAAAATACGCTTCATTTTTTTTCTGTATTTATTTCATAAAATGTAAAAGAACTAAATATGAGTATTTCTAGTAGAATAATTTGGATAATTATACGTTTTGTCTATATTTATATTTAAATAGGTTTTTAAGTTGTATATTATGTACTATAGTTAGTATTTTTATGAACCACTAAAAAATATATTTATTTCTTTACAGAGACTAATAACGTTATAAGTATTGTTAATAATAAAATAAGAATAATCGTACTACCGACTTAAAACCTATTTATTTCATAAATATCTTCAAAAAGCGTTTACACAAATAGCTGTCTCCTAAATGTCTAACAAAAATACGTGCCAATTCGTGCCCAGAATCCAATATTTTGAACGTTACAAAATTGCATAAAAAATAGACTTAAACATATAATATCGCAATTTAAAAAAATACGTATTTCAAAAATGTCTGCAAGCCAAGATTATGACTTGTGTTTTTAGATCCTGGATAGAAAAAATACAAATAAACTTACTTTTTACATTTCACTATCTTGAAAATTGAAAAATTTATGAACACCGAGAAAAGCTTTCATTTAAGCAAATAAATATCCACCTTATGTTGTCATCTCTCGGTAATAGATAACGACATTTATAAATAATTATTTCATACAATATTCATGTTATAAAGGAGAAGACATACAAATTTATTAAAATTTGAAACCTCCCAAAAACGGGACGCTAGGCACAAATGGGTTAAAGTTGGAACTTTAACTTTTTACATAGGTGCTCATGTGTTCAATGTGAGTTCCTCCAGAAACAGAAACGATTTCGAGGAGGTACGACAACACTCATATTTTTCTCAGCATGATTCTTTGTGGGGCAACATCAAATGTCAGGTGTTTGTTCAACTGCTTCTAACTGATGTTGAAAAACTTAGGACTTGCATACCTGCAGCCCTTCACACCGGACATGCTGAAGAAAGTGTTAAAGAATTAAAACATGCTGAGAGAAGTGTGGATGAGTTATCGTTCCACCTCGATATCGTTCCTGATTCTGGAGGGGCTCACATGAAACACTTACAAATGTGTTGAATTTAAACTTTCAACTGTTATTTTTCATTTCCAATTAACAACAGGGTTTTAGTTTTCAGCCCCGGTATGCTATTTCTTTCTCACAGCTTATTTTGTGTCGTCTTCAATAAATAACGTTACCTTGTATAAGCCAGCCGTAAAACAAAAGCAAATGTTTCATTGTGCGATTAAATACTCTACAGCATTTTTTAATGCAATTTATTTGAAAACTGCATCTCCATTTACTTATGAAATATTAATTTTTTTGTAGTTTTTAGCAACATTTGTTTCATTTTGGCAACTCAAGTACTCCATATCTGTAGAAAGTAACGAAAAAATAACTGAAAAATAGCAATTATATCTTCTTGTTGCCATTTTACCATGCAAACTGAAAAAATGTAATTAAAATACGTGCTATTTTGAGAAAAATATAAATGAATGATTTATGATAAAACATGGAGCTAATATAAACTATATTTAATTTTAAGTATCTATATTAATGTTACCAACAAATGAAAGCCTATGATTCATTATATAGCCGTTTTTGTCGATTTCCTTGAATGGCGGCATCTTTTGCTGCTGCATTTGTGCATTATTTCGCGATAGTGACGTGCTATGCATGCTTCACTGTAGATGTTTAAGAGTAGATCGTAAATGTGGAATTCTTAAGCGGACGCGAATGACGTCATTTTACATAAAATAAAACGTGTACTTTAAGTCTTAAAATTGAAATATGTTTTGTACTGAAGTAGAGTCCCGATTATCCAAGTCCCACATATGTATATATATATGTATATACATATATATATATATATCGGGTGTTTTAAAAGTTCGGTGCGAAAGTAACACGCGATGAAAACAGATCTATGGGTCGGAGAGACATAGATCATTTCAGCTTCAACATTAGAGTTCAGCTTCAACGTGGTATGGGATTTTGTATGACATCAACAAAAAAATATTGGTTCAAAATCTTTACAAAAGAGGGCAACACAAAGCAGGATTTGGATACAAAAACATTAGAGAATACGCCATATGCACTTTCTTGTATACAAATCTTACGTTGCGGAATAAGGAATTATTCCTTATAACAATAAGGAATTATTCCACGGAATTATCTGCAGTAGCGCCCTATATTGTCCATAATTTGAACTAATTTTTTGTTGGTGCCATGTAAAATCCCGTACCACACAGAATGTTTATTTACAAACCACATGTCTGTCCGTACCATGCATCTTTTTTATGGCGTTATATTTTCGCAGCGAACTTTTGAAACTTCTGGTATATATCTGTTATACGACGGATAAGAAATTTAAAAGAACTTCACTAATGAAAATCTATTTTTAAATAAATTTATATTATTTAAAAATAAAGCATATTTGATACAAATAAATTCTACACAAACTATTCAAATATTGAAAAAAATGAGTGTTAAGAGATCAAAGAGTTTCTATAACTATTTACTCACATTTAAAGATAGCGCCTTCATCATAGAGAAAACCATATAAATTTTTAATGGACAAGGTTGAAATACAATAAAAATATAAGAGCAACAATTTTTGATAAATTGTGGTCACACTGGCTTTAATATATGAAACGTGAAAGGACTAAACAAAAACATAAATATGCGAAGCTTTTACACTATTAAAAATTTGAAACACTGTATAACCTTTTCTGTAGAAAACAGTTTAATAACAGTAAGTTAATAATATTCTGATCGTATTATCGCTCCTATAATGAAAAGAATAGAGTTAAATTACGGTTATGTAAGCGTTTTCTATAAAAAACAGTGGAATGACTAGACAGTATGCTGCAAATTTTTTAACAGTGTAGATCATGTTTTAAATTTTTACAATGATAATTTTTTTTGGCTTGTATTAAAAAAAAATATCATTTTATCAACACAAATAATTTTAAATTGCAGTTTTATATGTACGAGAATCAAAGTAGCAACAAATAAATCTTTACATATTATGTTATCAATATTACGATATTTCAACTACACTAAAATAACGGACTTTATCATATTTTTTATATTGTAGGGATTTCTTCTAAAATCGTGGGACAGAGTGTGAAAGGTTTGTACAGATCACTAAAACAAACATATTTTATGTATGAAAATGGATTGCAACAGATTTTTTGGGTTATAAGTGCAGGGTGTCTAACCCAATGTCGAAACTGGATTTTCGTACACAGCTTCAATAATAATGAAAATGTTATTTCCAGTATTTTCTAAAAACATATCTAGCTTTCTAACGTTCCAATAATTACTACGAATACCCATAACATATGTCTAAAAAACAGTGACGTAGGCATTCGTAAACTGTCATGTATATGACTGACGTGTACATATGGATCACTGTGTTAATTACTGTGCGTTTCTCGTCATAGGCATAAAAAGTAACACAAAATAAAGTACATTTCTTACAAATATCGGATGGCTTATTAAAACTGAGATTTCCTTCAGAAAAAAATGTTTGTTTTAGTTAATACGTACGTACAACCCCTCAAAGTTTCTCATTTGATTTTGGAATCACCCAGTATTTGACTGGATCTTTTTAATTGTTAATACTTTTAAAACTTTGTAAAGAGCAGTTTTTTTATTTAATTTTACAAACGAAAAGTATCCTTTTACTTATTCTACACGCATATACACATAAATTGTTCAAAAGTAACAGAATTAATGTCACACAATTAGTGTAATTCAATTTTAAAAAATCCATTGTGTGGAAGATAATCGTTCATTATATTTGTTAAAAGTTCAATTTAAAGTTAATACGAGCTAAAAATACCCTTTGTCATACCTTAATTAAGCTATTACTCTCACGCAAAATATATCTTTTGCCTTTTCGAAGTCATCAAGTTATAATGAAGGGAGCTAGCGTCGGGAAATGAAATCATTTTCCATCTACCTTCCCCCCTTTCTTTTGTTGCATTTTGAAAAGAATCGATATTTTTCGTATTATTGCTGGAGGAAGCGAATTTTGACGCGAAACTCAAATATAGAATGCAGATACTGCGTTTATTTCCATATCAAAAACTGGAGTTATCTCCCTTTTATAGAAAGACAAAAGTTACGTATCTCTATTACTTCGCTTCCTCTCAGAGATTCGGGGAACTGGTCGAAAATATTCATTCCAATACGAGAGACATTTGCCATTAAATTCTCATTTCTCGCTATTTCGGGCCAGTGCCGTTGTCTAGGATACAGATACGAATCTACCCGACAGATTCAAACTACCCTAGTATTCGAATAATGCTGTGTGGACTCTCTCTGACGGAAGAGGATGAAATGGTGATATGGGTGGTGATAAATGGTTTAAATTTAGCAATGTATTTTGGATGGTATGTGTTAAATTAAAAGCAAGCTTTTCGAAATAATTGAATGTTTAGGAAATATTTTGAAAGTTATATATATGTATATATAATGTATAAAGGATTGGTGGAATTTTCAAATTCTATCAATCGGCTTTTGTCAAGATGCCAAAACAAAATGAGGTGTAGAGATTGTTCCAGAAGTTATCAATTATACCGCTGTTTTTTAGTAAAAAGTAATTTAATACACAATATTAACTAATATTATTTATGACATATGCATTTACTATGCTTTGTTTAAGATAAAATTGATGAATTTCGCGTAATAAGTTCATTTATTATAAATTAGTGATATAATTCAAAATTGATTATAAACTCCTTCTGTTTTAATGCATATGTATTTACTTATAAATTGTGTTTCTTAAAGAAAATTAAGAACTTCGTATTAAGATCTCTTTTACAATACAACAAAACAGCGATATAATTAAAAGCCGATTGTTCACATTAGCTCTAATTATACCACTATCTCTTTTGGTATATATATATAGGGGAGAGTAGCCATATTTGGACCACCGCTTTAATTGGACCGTTGCCATTTCTCCGTCAATTACAGGAAGAGACTGCACCTACCGCTGAAATCCTACTCATCAGAATGACGTCACTCATGATTAGAAGAAGCACCGCCTACCACGTGCTGTTTTCAGACAATTTAAAAAACCTAAAGTTAGCTGTTTTGATCTAATTTTTTCCTACTAAACGTAAGTGAATATTTTAAAACTAAGGTAAGTTGTTATGTTTTCATATACATATATAAATTCATCTGTTTATTGCGCATATTTATCACGCGGATTTGTTTGTTTTCGTTTTTGTTCTTAGGCTTTAGATTATCTGTTTTAAAAAATGTCGCAGTTGCCGTAATTGGGAAAATTTAAGTTGCTTAAATTGGACCAGATATGCGATCATAAATTTGAACAGTAAGTAATGAATTTCGAGGACAGTACGCTTTGTACACTATTTTCATTATATTTTATAGTGGATTACTATCTCCATATAATTTTTTTTGTATATCTGGATTAATTTTTTTATACAGTTTAGGCCTATATAAACAAAAAAAATATTTTTACATGTCTATGCAGTAAATTTTGTTTGTAATGTCTTTTATCTTGTATCTAATTGTATTTATTTTCTTTGAATTCTTTATTCCTACGGCATATTTGATTTACAGTGTTGAATTCAAACATTTTTCTCCTGCAGGATATTTGTAATGGCAAACTTTTTACAGTTCTGGAGGGCGGAATTATACTTTTTGCCATTTAAACGCATAAAATCTCAAACCTTGATGAAAATGTTGAAAAAGACATAGACAAACTGTCTGGAACAAAGTACCCGTGACAGCAAAAGCTGTTAAAGATACAGGAAACAAAAAGCAGACAGTAAGTTGTGAAGAAATTGAACTGCAACCAGGCTGCAGCTACAAATACTCCCCAAAAGCAAAAAATTCATTAGTAATGATATTTCCCTTGCTAAATTCAGTTAAATCAAAGTACAGAGGGAGCCAAAAAACAGTTGTGTTTATATCATCGCCATATAAACTAAACCTTTAAATAAAAAAAAAAGACAAAAAGGAAGCTTTCACAGCACAAAAGCAATTGGAACATCCAGTTTTAAAAAATAGGCGTAATGCAATTAGCGAGAAAATGATGGAAGAGAAGAACTACAAACATAATGTAAAGAAAACTTTGGTTGCAAAAAAAAAAAAAATATATATATATATATATATAATAAATAAGTCTGATAATTCAGAATCTAAAAAGAAAAATATAGACAGTGATGATTTGTTTGCCTAATTTGTAAGAACAATAAAATAGCAGAAATAATTCAGTGTTAAGATTGCCATATACGGTTGCATGTTGTGTGCGCTGGAAAACAAAATGAATAAACAAAATTCATGTATAAGCTCCTTACATGATATTCAAGTAACTGGTAATTAGTTCCATAATTTCTATTCTTAATTACTGATAACTTTGATTTATATTTTAAATACATTTTGGTTTAAAACAATTACTCTTATTATCAGATATTTGATTACATTATATTTCATTGCTGTTATTTTGTTTGATTATTTCATTAATCGCAAACTTTGCTTTTAATAAAATTAGTTATATTCCTTAGTCTCTAAAACAAACTGATATTATTTAGTCCAATTTAGGAGACTGGGGGTCAAACTTAGACGACCAGTTGCTGAATTTGGACCACTTTTGACAAATTTTTCAAATTAAAATAAAATTTAAGATTTTCAAAAGGAAATTAATCTAAATATTTATTTAGTTAGTAGATGAATAGATTGACCATGTGTAAAGATTTTTTGCAGATATTCCAAAAATTAAGTGAGTTATGCCTGAAAAGAAGTGAAGTGGTCCGAATTCGGCTACTCTCCCCTATATATATACAGTAGACTCTCTCTATTCTGAACACTCATGGGACCGACTAAAAATGTTCAAATTACGGAGGTGTTCATTATAGAGGGAGATTGGGAAGTGCATTAAACTACTATGTATTGAGTTTACAGACTATATAGGATACTTATCCTGGTTAGCCATGCAAGTTACCGAGATGGAGGTTCTGAATTTCGATTTGGCGGCTAATGCAATGTCAAACTAAATTCAGTCGGACCTCTGCTCTTCCATATCATTTGAATTTTTTTTTTATAAATAAGTTTTACAAAACATACAAATACATATACAGCAATACCCCGATTTACGTCACCTCGTCTTACGTCCCCGCGAATTTACGTTGTCTGGCCTGGAAAAAAAATTCCTTAATTTAAACACACTTTGAACTTTTTTGAAAACTTCTTTAAGAAATTTAACATCTCAGATGCTGTCACAGTCATAGGGGGCTCATGGGGCGAAGTTCAGCGAAAAATAATGAGAGATGCTTGGAAAAGACTGTAGCCATTTTCCTTCTCAGAGACTAAGAAAACATATGAAAATTTTGATTCTGTATCTCTCATAATTGATGAAATTGTCGAAACGGGAAGAGACAACTTAGAGATGAAGGTATTGTTGAACTCATAAATTCTCCTGATCCGGAATTAACAATCGGCGATCTTATCGAATTAAAGAAACAAAATACTGCCGAAGAAATAGATGAAGATTTTAAGCCTAAGATTATGACGGTTGCAAAATTAACCGAAGGACTAAACATTATTGAAGATGGAATGACGGTTCTTGAAAATATTAATTCAGACGAGCAAAGTGTAGCAATGAGTAGAAAAAGCTTAGAAAACACATTCTGCTGTTACAAACAGCTTCTAAGAGAAAGAAAAAAAAAAATTGTCGGTTCAAACTTCATTGCAAGATTTTTTCATACACTCAAAGACTCGAACCGGGCAGCAAAAAAACCCAATAAATTATAAGTTAATAACTTAGTGATTTATTTCAAATTCTTGTATTGCAAACGCATTTTTTTCCTAATGTTAAATGCATGTAACCTAATCCCTAAATACAATAGAACATGTTCATTAGATTTTAGTGAATTTTATTACTTATCCTTTTTTGTTCATATAAATGTACCTCGACTTACGTCGCTTTCGACTTACGTCACTAGTCTTGGAGTGAATTGCTGATATAAGTCGAGGTATTAATGCATACGATACTTGATACTGTATACATTACTTGAAAACGTAATCGGTACATTACTTAAAAAAGTGGGAAATTTTAATCTGTTTTTGCATTGTGTATGTTCGTGCAGTGTACATATTATCTAGATGTTTAAGAAGTGGAAAAGGTTTCGGGTGACATCCAGCCGCAAAGTTCAACAGTTCTTCAATCTCCTGGCCATATTGCTTGAAGGTAATCGTACTTCTTGTTTCATCGGTCTCTTCTGATTCTGCTTCTTCTTCACTATCCTCTACCTCTTCAACGACGTTGTTGTCGCCAACCGGATGGGTTCCATCTGCTTTGAGATAAGCTACATCAGCATGAAGCTCCTGTAGAATTGACGCCAAGTCATTCATAGCTGTTGTTGCTTCTTGGTCCTCTATTCTTGATTGCTAATTCTCACAGGGGAATTTAGCTTTGTGGAAGCATCTTTGGATGGTGTAGGGGGTTACTTCGTTCCAAGCCGTTGATATCCAATGGACAGCATCCATGACGCTGACCTTTTTCGTTAGTTTGGTTGATCGTAGGGGAATTTCCCGAATTTCGATAGCAAACACATGTGTAGTTTATGGAGAGGTGGGGTAGAATGGGGATCAAAAGTAGCGTTCATAATAGTGGGGTGTTCAGATTAGAGGGTGCTCGGATTACAGAGAGTTCATCTTTTGTTAAGTCTATACAGCTTCGCCGGGACCATCAGAATGTGTTCATAATACCGGGGTGTTCACATTAGAGAGTGTTCAGATAGAGAGAGTCCACTGTATATATTTGCTAAAGAAAAGTTGAAATCCTCACAACTATGATTTCTTTCTTTTTCATTCCCAAGAATAATGTATTGTTTTCATGAACTTCGGTTTTGAAGAATTCCCATGTCTTGGGATGCCGGAACACGATTTGACTACTTTGAAACCGATAGCTGACTGTTCAGCTTCTCTTTCATTGCGTGTTGCAATTTATTTGTCCTACGGAAGGACAAATTCACAAAATTTCCCGAAGCTTCATATTATTACTAATCATGATCAGTTATACCTTTACATAAATTATTTCTGATTGGATTATGTGCCATTTTTACCAAGAAGTAGAGTGATAGTGCTTTAGTTTGATAGAAACACATAACTTATGTATTACAATTAGTTTGTTTTCAGAGAATCAGCGGAAATGGTGGGGGGAAAATATCCTAATATTAAATTAAAATGTGCTAAAAAAATATCCTAAGGTAAAGACATATTAAATTCTCATTATCAGCTATTCCTAGCTTGTGCCGTTGTCTAAAATCCAAATTCGAATCAATCTGACAATTTCAATTACCCTGGTTTTCGAATATTGCTCTGTGGACTTTTTCTGTTAGAAGAAGATGAAATGGTGATGTGAGTGGAGATACATTGCTTTAATTTAGTGATAAATTTTAGATGGTGATAAATTAAAAGCAAACTTTTTGAATTAATCAAATGTTTAGGAAATACAGTCCTGTTTTTGTATAACGAAATCCATTGTTCCTTTCAAAAAATTCCTTAGATAGAAAAATTCGTTTATAGCGACTGCCCTAAAAAATTCTATTTAATGTGTAAATTTAAGGAAAAAATGTTGCAGTGTTTAATTAAAACTTTGAAATATTTTGCTCTAAATATTCACTTGATATAGAATTTTTTAATTATTAAAACGTTTCAAATCTGTAGAAAAGTACAGTAAAAAATGAGCTTTGAAAGGTAAACTAGGTATCAATGAAGGAAAATTGATTCCATGTGATTTTGATTTTTTTTTCTGCTCAAATGAAGGAAAATTTCAGTAAACATTCATTAGATGGAGAAAGATATTTCGGTACATGGAGATTATTTTTAATGTAAACATGGGAAAAATGACCGTTCCTACAAAAAATATTTGTAGAGAAATGCGTTATATGGAGATTCATTATAGTGAAACTCGACTGCATTTGAAATTTTTATATATGATGTGTAAAGGATTGGTGGAATGTTCGAATGATATCATTCGATTTTTGTTTAGGTACCAAAATAAAACTGAATATGGAGAATATTCAGTTTTGGATTATGTCGTTGTTTTTCAGACTAAGAGATCTGAACAATTTTATTTATACAAATTTAGTTTTTTAAGGATAGTTTTTTTTCTTTTTTTTTTAAACACAAAAATATGAGTTAAAAAAAAGTTGCGAGTATCAGCGCTGTTATTTTTGTCATATGGTATTCTAAAAAAAAAATAAATTTACCTAATGATAATTTGTGTATTTTCATCCTTGTATATTATGCACTTTGCAATAATTTACCTTTTTAAATGGGGTCATTGTTTAACGATTTTAACTCACCTGATTTTTTCAAGATATACATTCAGTCCCACTTCTCACGTATATTTTTTTCTAAAGTAAGTCACATCTTTTCAGTTTTTAGTCACCATGTTTACACCAAGCCTACTCACTATGCTTGTCAATATGTTTTTAATTTTTCTGGTGAATGAAATGAAATGATGCAGTGAATGGGAGTAAATAGTTAAAATTTAGCAATTTCATTTTAGAAGGCATGATATAAATGGAAAGCGCTATTTCCGAAATAACATTTGGTATTCTACAAAAATACATTTACATGATGATAATTTGTGTATTTTCATCCTTGTATATTATACATTTTGCAGTAATTTACTTTTTTAAATCGGATAATTTTTTAATCATTTTAACTCACCTGAATTTTTCAAGATGTATATTCAGTACCACTTCAGATGTATCTTTTTTATGAAGAAAGTCACATCTTTTCAGTTTTTAGTCACCATGTTTACATCCTGCCTACTCACTATACAGTTCATATTCAAAATATTAGAATAATTATTTTTTTTACAAATTCAAAATATTGTATGGTAATTTAATGTCTTTTAATGCAAATATGCGAACGATATTTTTATTAAAAACTTATTGTTGATTAAATTTATTTATTATCTTAAAATTAATATCATTTTTGAAAAGATTAATTGAAAAAAAAGATTATTTTGAAAAGTCAAAATATTAGAATATTTATTGAAGTGGTTCAAAATATTAGAATATTTAAAATTAATTCTCCTTTAATTATCACTAATTCATAACTGGTCCCATCATTGATTAAATTCAGGCTACTTTATTTAAAATCAGTATTCTTTTTGCAGTTTGTTTGCTTTTTCGTCTTAAAGTGGGTCTTGTGAGTGATATTCCTGAATCTATTAAACTTCGTATGGTTGATTTGTATCGGCACGGTAAAAATCAATGTTACATAGCCAGTTATTTACATTGTTCGCGATCAAGCGTTAGTAAAATACTAACACAATATTAAAAAAATAGAAAATTTCAAAATAATCGCCCAAACGGTGGCCGAAAACCAAAAACATCTGCTAGAGATGACAAGAAACAGGGGCGTATGGTTAAGAAAAACCGTTTTAAAAGTGTGCGATTCTTGCACCGAAAACAAAACTTCTCATGGCTGCAAAACAAAAGATTGAATTGGTGTAAATCAAGACGTTTACGAAGTGAAGAAGATTGGAAAGATATATTACTTAGTGATGAAAGCATGTTTTGTGTTTCATATGGCAATAAAAGTATTCGAGTTTGGAGAAAACATTAGAGAGATAAATTGAAAGCATTGGAGAAAGAGAAAGCATTGGAGATAGCAAGAAGCATTTGATAAAGAATGCCTTAAACGTTGCGTAAAATTTGCTGCTAGTGTCATGGTTTGGGGTTGCATGAGGGAAGAAGGACCTGGAAAGGTATGCATCGCCTACGAAAGGGTTAAATATCAGATATATCAAGAAATTTTGGAATATTACATGATTCCATCATCAGAAGATTTATTTGAAGATAATTTGAACATGATTTAGCGTCACCGCATACCTCGGTGTCAACTAAGAATTGATTCCGCCAACGCAACATTAAGGTACTTCCTTGGCCACCAAACTCACCATACCTTAATCCCATCGAACACTTATGGAGTATAATGAATAAAAAACTCCAAGAAAATCCTCCTTCAAGTAAAACTAAGTTAGTGGCACGTATAAAGTCTATTTGGGCTAATATTGATAGAGTTGTTTGTAAACACCTTGTATATAGTATGCAAGATCGATTGTACACTGTTATGAAAGCTAAATGGGATGAGACAAAGTATTAACTACTATTTACTTCATATTCATAAAGTAATATTGTTGCGCAAAATAAAATATTCTAATATTTTGAACCAATCTGAATTTCATTCTAATATTTTGATGTGTTTCAGAAAGCTGTATACATAATTTATTGCCCTGTGTTTTACATTTTGTAAATGTTAAGATCTTATCTAAACATTCCCGATTTAATTTATAAGAAATTTAATTGCATTTACTTAGTATCAAAAAGAAATAAATGAAAAAGAATTGTTTCTTATTACTTTTTCTCAATTATTCTAATATTTTGAATATGAGCTGTACTTCTCACCATGTTTTCAATTTATCTGGTGAATGAAATGAAATGGTGTAGTGAATTGGAGTAAATAGTTAAAATTTAGCAATTTAATTTTAGAAGGCATGAGATAAATGAAAAGCGCTACTTCCGAAATAAATAAATATTTAAGAAAACGTTTGAAAACTTAGCGGAATGTTATGTATAATTCATAAGAGTGATGGAATTTCCAAATGATGTTCTACCCTTTACTCAAAATGCTAACGAAAATGGGATGGGAAGAATGTAGCATCAGTTTAGAATAATAGTTTTAAGGAAAAGAACGGACTCATTTCATACATTTGATCAATTTGACTAAATTTGAAAAGTATTAAAGTGATAAAGAATAAAGTAATAAAAAGGTAAAAAAAAAAAAAAAAATTAACGCTGATGTTTTTTTATGTACTAGGGGGCTCTGCCCCCTACGAGCTACGCTCGTCAACCCCCGTTCAGACACCGCATACTCTAAAAGTACGCTAATTTGATCGGCTTTAAAAAAGATTTCGGAAGATTGAATTATAATTTAACTAGTTGGATGTGCCAATCCCAAAACTTTCTTCTATCTTATACATCTTAATATTTCAAAACCTTGTTACACATGTTAATACTTCAATATTATTAGTTCAATACTATACCAACTTTGATTTTCATCTTAAATTTCTGCTCAAGTCAATTAAACGGACTAAAAACGAGTTAATCTATATCATGATATTTGTTAAAATTATTAATTTTTCCTTATTTTGTTGTTATCAGCTGTTTGCGAATAGCCGGCTTAGCAGGTAGCGAGTTCCCGCCGCTGCATGAGCCGCCAATGCACAATAGAACTACGAAAAATCAAGAAAAGTATACAAAAATCGCTAGCACAGAGCCCCTTTACCGAGCAAGGACCTGTTGGTTAAAGTCAAAAACAAGCACAAAAATTTTGGTTCAATTGTATGCATAATTTTATACGTTGTTCGATGGTACAATAATGAAAATGGCACAGAGATCGGAATTATAGCGCACCCTTGTGGCGGAATTTTTTCAAGTTCAGGGCGGACTTGTTTGCCATAGCCAGAAACATGCACAAAAAATTTGGTTCAATTATATGAATAACTTCATACACTTTTCGATGGTACAATAATGAAAATGTACAAACATCGCAATTATAGTTCCCCCTACCGGCAGAATTTTTCCAAATTCAGGGAGGACCTTCGTGACATATCCAAAAACAAACACATAAAATTTGGTTCAATTCTATGCATAACTTCATACACTTTTCGGCGGTACAATATTCAAAATGGCACAAAAATCGCTATTACAGCGCCCTCTACGGGCAATTTTTTTACAAATTGAGGGAGGACCTCCTTTCCATAGCCAGGAAATTAAAAAAAAATTTTGGCTCAATTCCATGCATAACTTCATACACTTTTCGACGATATAATATTCAAAATCGCACAAAAATCGCTATTACAGCGCCCCCTAACGGCGAATTTTTTTCAAATTCAGGGAGGACCTGCTTGCCATATCCAAAAACTTAAAATAAAAATTTGGTTTAATTCTATGCATAACTTCATACACTTTTGGACGGTACAACATTCAAAATCGCACAAAAATCGCTATTACAGCGCCCCCTACCGGTGAATTTTTTCCAAATTCAAGGAGGACCAGCTTGCCATAGCCAAAAACTTAAAATAAAAATTTGGTTCAATTCTATGCATAACTTCATACACTTTTGGATGGTACAATATTCAAAATCGCACAAAAATAGCATTTACAGCTCCCCCTACCGGCGAATTTTTTCCAAATTCAGGGAGGACCTGCTTGCCATATCCAAAAACTTAAAATAAAAATTTGGTTCAATTCCATGCATAACTCCATACACTTTTGGATGGTACAATATTCAAAATCGCACAAAACTTGCTATATCAGCGCCCCCTACCGGCGAATTTTTTCCAAATTCCGGGAGGACCTGCTTGCCATAGCCAAAAACTTAAAATAAAATTTTGGTTTAATTCTATGCATAACTTCATACACTTTTTGATGGTACAATGGCGACAGACAGACGGACAGACGGACAGACGGACGGACGGACAGACGGACAGACGGACGGACGGACAGACGGACAGACGGACACACAGACAGACAGACATTTTCTATAAACATGTTTTTTGGAATCTCTGACCCCTAAAACATGTAAATCCGTCGAAAACCGGAAGTCGAAAAAAATTTCGATTACAATACTTTCTTCTATTGAAGATAGAAGAAAGTAAAAAACAATGGCGATCTCCCTATAAACGGATTTCTATTCATTTCTCTTTGACTGGGGAATTTTAAGGCCAATCCGCTAAGGTACTATTTCATTAACCCGTCGACCAATTTCGCCAAATTATACAAATTGACATCATTTTTACTTTCTTCTATCTTCAATAGAAGAAAGTATTGTAATCGAAATTTTTTTCGACTTCCGGTTTTCGACGGATTTACATGTTTTAGGGGTCAGAGATTCCAAAAAACATGTTTATAGAAAATGTCTGTCTGTCTGTGTGTCCGTCTGTCCGTCTGTCCGTCCGTCCGTCTGTCCGTCTGTCCGTCCGTCCGTCTGTCCGTCTGTCCGTCTGTCTGTCGCCATTGTACCATCAAAAAGTGTATGAAGTTATGCATAGAATTAAACCAAAATTTTATTTTAAGTTTTTGGCTATGGCAAGCAGGTCCTCCCGGAATTTGGAAAAAATTCGCCGGTAGGGGGCGCTGATATAGCAAGTTTTGTGCGATTTTGAATATTGTACCATCCAAAAGTGTATGGAGTTATGCATGGAATTGAACCAAATTTTTATTTTAAGTTTTTGGATATGGCAAGCAGGTCCTCCCTGAATTTGGAAAAAATTCGCCGGTAGGGGGAGCTGTAAATGCTATTTTTGTGCGATTTTGAATATTGTACCATCCAAAAGTGTATGAAGTTATGCATAGAATTGAACCAAATTTTTATTTTAAGTTTTTGGCTATGGCAAGCTGGTCCTCCTTGAATTTGGAAAAAATTCACCGGTAGGGGGCGCTGTAATAGCGATTTTTGTGCGATTTTGAATGTTGTACCGTCCAAAAGTGTATGAAGTTATGCATAGAATTAAACCAAATTTTTATTTTAAGTTTTTGGATATGGCAAGCAGGTCCTCCCTGAATTTGAAAAAAATTCGCCGTTAGGGGGCGCTGTAATAGCGATTTTTGTGCGATTTTGAATATTATATCGTCGAAAAGTGTATGAAGTTATGCATGGAATTGAGCCAAAATTTTTTTTTAATTTCCTGGCTATGGAAAGGAGGTCCTCCCTCAATTTGTAAAAAAATTGCCCGTAGAGGGCGCTGTAATAGCGATTTTTGTGCCATTTTGAATATTGTACCGCCGAAAAGTGTATGAAGTTATGCATAGAATTGAACCAAATTTTATGTGTTTGTTTTTGGATATGTCACGAAGGTCCTCCCTGAATTTGGAAAAATTCTGCCGGTAGGGGGAACTATAATTGCGATGTTTGTACATTTTCATTATTGTACCATCGAAAAGTGTATGAAGTTATTCATATAATTGAACCAAATTTTTTGTGCATGTTTCTGGCTATGGCAAACAAGTCCGCCCTGAACTTGAAAAAATTCCGCCACAAGGGTGCGCTATAATTCCGATCTCTGTGCCATTTTCATTATTGTACCATCGAACAACGTATAAAATTATGCATACAATTGAACCAAAATTTTTGTGCTTGTTTTTGACTTTAACCAACAGGTCCTTGCTCGGTAAAGGGGCTCTGTGCTAGCGATTTTTGTATACTTTTCTTGATTTTTCGTAGTTCTATTGTGCATTGGCGGCTCATGCAGCGGCGGGAACTCGCTACCTGCTAAGCCGGCTATTCGCAAACAGCTGATAACAACAAAATAAGGAAAAATTAATAATTTTAACAAATATCATGATATAGATTAACTCGTTTTTAGTCCGTTTAATTGACTTGAGCAGAAATTTAAGATGAAAATCAAAGTTGGTATAGTATTGAACTAATAATATTGAAGTATTAACATGTGTAACAAGGTTTTGAAATATTAAGATGTATAAGATAGAAGAAAGTTTTGGGATTGGCACATCCAACTAGTTAATTTAAATAACGAAAGAACAAATAAATTAGTGCAACATTAATAAAAATACAAATAAAACGTCGAAATAAAAATAACTTGATGACGTAGACACGTGTAACTTGCTTAAAGTCCAGTTAATGTGACATTTACGATCAACCATTATTGACATTTAATCTTATAGTTTGGCGAATGATAGATTTTTGGTCGACGGGATAACTAAATAGTACCAAAAATACATATGTCAATCGCTGTTTTCGTTTTTGATTAAGTAAAATAAGATAAACATTTCAAAATAAGCTAATATAAAATGAATTAAGTAAACAGAATCTTTGTATCCCGGTATTTTTTAACAAAGCGAAAAGACAGTTCTTTTAAATAAGACATTTTAAATTAATCGTTTTTAATCTGACATAGTTTTGACCAAACTATTCTTTCTCTTTTTAATATTCACGTGAAAATACTTGTGTGAAATGAAATATTATTTGCGCTTTCCTAACAAAAATAGTTGAAAAGTATCCTCTCAAAATATCAAATAAATGTCTAGCGCAATTTCTATATTTAAACCGTTTTGCAATATTATTTGATGTTCATGTTATGCAATAACTGTAATGTAACGTAAATATGACGTAATTTCTCCTATTTAAGACTTCTAACGCATGTTAATAAATTTATTATTTTACAAATTCATTTCTCTCTTAAAATTCACGTGTAATTATAGTTTTTATGACGTAATTTTTAATAAGTTCCTGCTTTTTGTACATAATTATTTAATTCTAATTCCAAATGTTTTTTTTCTGTTTATAATAGTCACGTGTAAATAAATTTTTAATTTATTACACGTTTAAATATTTTTTTTGAAGCAAACATTATTGTTTCCTCTCTTTATACAGTTGGCAACAGTTTAAATTAATATCACTTTCTAAAATCTGTAAAAAATATCTCTAGAAATGCTGAAAATTTGAATTTAAAATATAAATAAAACCTCAAAAAATTAGCCAAATTTAAAAAAAAAAGAAAACAGTCTGCACACCGGGAACTTCAAACGTATAAAATGATCTAAAAATGATTAAATTCCTAGGTACAGTTTTTGCTCCTATAAAACTTTTTTAATGGAACGATTTTGTCCAACTTTGGCATTAAATAGCTCTTAAAACAATTCTTCGATTTGAAAACTGTCTGCATCAGCGTGTTTATAAAACATTTATGTATAATACTACCGATTTTCATATTTTTGTATGCATTATTTTTCTTAATATTAACGAAGAAAGACCTCCGGTCACAAAAAATTCAAAACCGGCGGCGGCGGTGACAGCGGTAGTTACTTTTTTTTAGAATAGAGAGATACGTTATTCGAGAAATGTGAACAATATGTTTTCCATAATAAGTGATAAATTAAAATGACAGTTTTCGAATAATTAAGTGCTTATGTAATATTTTCAAAGTTATATATATTGTGTAAAAGAGAGTAAAAATTTCTGAACGATATTATTCGTTTTTGGGGGATTTATCAAAACAAAAGAGGGTAAAAAATATAACATAATCTTTTGAATTGTACCTTTTTTATTGCATACGTAGGAAATTAATCAAAATAAGTGTAGTCACTTTTGAGAAACGCAATTCATACGAGTGATTAATTTTATTTTTTAAACACAAAAGTGTAAGTTAAAAAAAAGTAGAAAATATCACTGATTTTAATCTTTAACTTAGGACAGTTCTTTTAAGTGATTGTATATTTAATATTATTTTTATTGCATTTTTCCTATTTTGTATTTTGCACAAGTGCATGTTTTTCAAATAAGAATAAGCGATCAAGTGAGAGTATAACTCGCGCTTAGAGGGTTCCGTATAATAAATATGTGAATTATTAAGTGTATTATTTAAAAAAAAAAATCGTTGTTAAAATAATAGTAAGACTTTGTAAAAAACTGTAAAACGTAGGGTTGGGTATAGCGGTATATACTATAAAAGTATGAAGGGTATACGATAAAACTTCAAAGAGATATGAAGCCTAAATAAAATCAAATATTGTTATTCTGTAGAACTCTTTTTTAATCTTATCCTAATCAGGTTTTTTGATGAACTTAATTCGGTACTGACAATACAAGTAACGCATATTTAAACTTCATTTGTCATTTCATAAAACTAAATTCAGCGTAGTAATAACCTTTTTTTGTACAGTGTCGCTAAAACAGAACCATTGTTCAAAGTTTAAACTTTGCATCATGTTAAGCGCGCTTCTAAAGGAAGTCGCAAAGGTGCAACGCCGAATTGATCCGTGCCGCATTTTCAAGATAGGTTTTTAATTAACCTTTAAGGACAAGGGAGGCGTATTGAGAGATCCACTCAATTCAAACTAGTCGCGAGTCCCATAGTATTTATGTGATTAACTCTAATTAATTTAATCTGTTTTTAACAATTTGATGTTTATTACTTTTATATGGCTACTGGGTATTATATTATACGAATTTATATAATTAAAAGTTATTATCTAGGCTTTAAAAGCCGATGGTATGAGAACGTTACCCCTATCATCATTTTTTCCAAACTGTCCATGTCTTTAAGGGTTAACATTTTGGCTAATTAACGACGATTTTTTTTTCGAAAATCATTATGAACAATGCTTTATTACTTCTACTACGTTAGGTACTTCCATAGCTCTCAACACCTTTGCTGAATGCCCGCAAATCGAAATTTGTCTGTAACGGTAAAATGCGCTTTTCTCAAAAACTATGTGACCCAATGTAATGGCTATAATTTTCTTGCAAGGTTTAAATTAACATCTTCTATCTCTAATTTTTTTCAGAATTTTAGTTTTGGTAGATTCGAAAATAGATGGGGGGGGGGGGGACATATTTTTGCTCTACGTTTTCGACGATATCTCTGACAATATAATGCATAAAATTAAAAGAAGTGTATTTTTGAGTTATGCGTTACTAAAGTTTTCACACGATATACAAAGAAAATATTTTTTCCAAGTAACTTAAGTAGCTCCTCTACATTTCTCCTAAACATATTTGTGAATTTTTAATAATTTGAAAAGATATGGGCCAATAGTCTTTATTATTTCCCCCAATATGAACTTTCCGCGTTCCATAGTTTACGAGTAAAATGACTATGACAGGCGGACAGACAGACACAAGAGTGGTCTTATAAGAGTTCCTTTTTTTACTTTTTAAGTGCGGAACCCTAAAAACAACAATTTTTATTTAATATAAAAAATGTAATGTTAAATATTCTAAACTTTAATTATTTTATTCTTATTTCTATTATTTTTTAAATGTTCCAATGTGCATAATAATTTATTTAAAGTTACTCACTGCACTTTTGAAGTATCATAATTCATTAAAATGATATTCCATGCTTCCTATTGTGCACTTCTTATCAATAATTCGTTAAAAATTAAATTATTTTTATACTTAAGATTGATATTGTGAAATGTCTTATATTTCATTAGTTTATCTTCTGTATTTTCGTAATTTCACATATAATTTAACTGACATTAAAGGTAAAAGCATGTTTTTTGTATCAAATAAAATTTCTAAAATTCTTTTAAATTTTTTAAGAAGGGTTTGTGTTAGTTTCATTGTGTTCTAATTTAAAATTTGCACGATAAATTTTATTTGAAAAAATATATAATAAAAGTATATTCCAATTACATTAAAAAGTGTATTTTACGAAATATATGTAAAACTTTTAGCTGTTAAATAAGAATTAATTATAAACGGTTTTATATAGCAAAATTAATTATTGAGAAAAAACTGTTTCGTTGAAAATATTTGCCATTTAAGAAGCTGGTAAATAAAAGGGAACGATAAGTCACTGTAATAAAAAACAACTTATTAAAATTATACAAATGATTTTGCATTCTTTCTATTGATATTCACGGTGTCCACTCTCAACGGTGTCCAGTTGCTATTTTCAAAACCAATAGCATTAGACGTATGGTTCCAATTATAACTAGTCGGATGTGGTAATCCCACAACTTTCTTCTATCTCATACATGCTAATACTTCCAGAAAAATGCAGCACATCACTGCCGCCGATTAGTTGATTTACACCAAAATCTAATAATCAACAACTTATGCCAACTTCTAACTGAATCTGAAGTTTTATGAAAATCCGTGCATTAGTTTTTGAGATAGAGCTATTGCGGAAATGGTAAAAATTTCTGCATAGCATCGCCGCCTTTTGGGCGATTTACACCAAAAACTAATTAGGGCCTATTTATACCAGGGAGTGCCTTAATCTGAAGCTTGATGAAAATTCATGGATTAGTTTTTAAGATACAGTTATTGCGATAATCATGAATAATGCACCATAGCAGCGTCACCCGTCGGGCGATTTTTATCAAAAAGTAATCAGCATAAAATAATATCACGGACTAACTGAATATGAAGTTTTATGAACATCGGTGCAGTAGTTCTTGAGATATAGCTATTTCGGGAATCGTGAAAAATGCAGCATGGCAGCGCCAACTGTTGAGCGATTTACACCAAAACATAGTAAACATAAACTCATATCATGGGATAACGAAATCTGAAGTTTGATGAAAATTTATTTCCTCACCAGTTTTCAGCACCAGTTTATTTCAAGGTCTAATTGAATCTAAAGTTTTGTGAAATACTGGGCATTAGTTCTTGAGGTAGAGCGTCCACAAAATTTGCGTGACATAAAACAGACAGAGTGGCAGACATACAGACTTGTCTTTTTCTAAAAACCGTCAAATCGCGTTCAGGAAATTCTAAAACGTATAAATCCATCGAAAACCTGAAGGCGAAATTTTTCAGGAATCCAATACTTCCTGAATATAAATATATAAGAAAATAAAAATTTTTAGAATGAGATGGGAATTTTAAAAGTTTTTTTGATCTATAAAAATATTACTTAAAAAGTCACTAAATTAAATTTTTTATACGGTCCCTAGGTCCTATGCGTGACATTTAGAAAAAAAAATATTACACTAACATTTAAGACAAAAAAATTCCTATTCAACTAACCGTAAAATTGACCGAGCTATGAAACTTTGAATTGTATGAATTTTCTGCACCTAAACACACATGAGTTAGTTCATGCTTCCAGGGATTGCACAAAAAGTTCTTGAAGTATTAGAAGGATTTAGTTCACGTGTGCACTTCTGATCTGCAGTCGACGGAGTCACTGCGAGCAAGTTTTATATAACTTAAAGTTTTCTTAATTGAATTTTAGATTAAATAAACTAATAGCATTTCTAAATATGTATCATTTTCTAAAGTATTATGACTGTTGCTTTTCATCATTTCATTTAACAAATGTTCTGTTATTTTCAACGTTAATTTTACCCTCAACTGTTTATTTTTTTTATATCTGATGAGTATTTATATTTCCGGTAATTTTTTGAATGACGCCTATTTCGCAGCAAAAAATGGATGCTTCAACTTTAAACAGCTATTATTCGATCAGCTTTAATCGTAGAAGAATGGGGCTTTTTTCTTGACTTACTTCATAGTGTAACAAGATATTTTTACTAAATATAACTTATAGGACCGGAGGACCATATAAAAATTCAAATATCGCATTTTTTAAGACATGTTTTTATTGACACAAATCGCTTTAAAAATATTGCTTTTCCTCATTTTAAACGTTTTTGTTACTGGAATTATATGTCTATAAGAACGGTTTAAGAATTAGCCATTGCACACCATTGATAATGGACACCCTGTATATTTTAAAATAAATTCTTTTGCTAAACCTTCATGCTTAGAAATAAGAAGTAATTAAAATTGCATACAGAATTGTTAAACAAATGAAGATATTTCTTAACAGATCATTTGTATTTACTGTAATTCTTCACAGCAGAACTGGGTTTAAGGAATAAAACCTATTGATTGGAATAATCATATCTCTTCTTTACACCTGGCATGAATGGTCTTAAAGGAATTAAGTGCTCTAAATCTCTTATAAGCTATTTAGATAAGGACATAAAGATAAGAAGAATATATTTACAAGACTGAATTTTCACGTCGAGGCTCAACAAATTGCAACTACATTTCTCTTTTCCAAATGAATAAAATTAAGTTACTATATGTAGAAAAATAAAGTATTTTAACTCAAAATGTCATTATGTAATAAAATAAAGATATTTTTATTTTTTCTTATTGAAGAACATTTATTAACAGATTGTAAACATTTGGTAGATGGATTAGAATTAATGAAGCTTAAATTTGTTTCGGAAATTTTATTTCAATGTAAATTTTAAAAAAAAGAATAAAATACACATTTTAAAAATAGTAAATGCATTATTTATTTATAATTAAAAAATGTTTTACGAGATAAAAAAAAAAAAAAAATAGGAATTTTTAGAATTAGTACATGCAAACAAAGTTAGTCAAACACAATGTGTATTTAAAGTTGGCTGGTTTAGTATATTAACAAGCGTATACAAAACAGTGAAAACTGATTAAAATGCAGTTTCATATAATAATGGAAACTTAAACCTGGAAAATATTGATTTAAAGTTTGTAAATAAAATTGGCATACTTATATCTAATGTATTTTCCAAGAGACTCCAATTGTGCCTTTTATGAATGGATGAATTAAAACTTCAATAAAAATTAAATTAAAAAAAAAGAAAAAACCCACTGCTTAAAAAGCGAACTAATTAATTATTTCTCATCAATGTGAAACTTTTCTGTATAATTACCTGTTATTTTTTAATTATATTTACTTGTATTGATGACATTTAAGTTGTGTTTAATTGTTAGTTCCTATCTATAAACACTATTTTGATGAGACCTATAGATGTCTATGATGTTTAGACTTACAGTAACGCTAGAGATGCTACCTGCACAAATTCCAGGTTGTATATTATATTTAAACGGAGCTTCTGATTGTAAAATAGTCAATGAAACATCATCTTCATTTTGAAAGACCTATCCAATGATATGCCACTCAATAAGGTGCGTAAAAATTTTTTCGTCTCTACAGCCATTTTATATTTTACTGCCGCAATTTTGAATTTATAAAAATAAAACCTAACCTATAACCATCGGACGGTTAAGACAAATCGATAGTGACCTCATTCATTAAAATCCATCCAGCCATTGGGATGTTTCGAGGGTATGGCCACATACCCAGAAACACATAACTCTTCTTGGCAGTCGGGTAAAAATACATTTTTAACTATATACTTAATATGATCATAATAAAGAGAACAAATATTTTTTTTTAATCCGTTCTCTTCATTAGGACCAAATTACATGGTATACAGGAGTTTCCGTGTTACAACACACGTTTATCATGTAAAAGCTATAGTTATAGCTCGGATGAATGAAACTACCACTGCAGTTCGCAGCCATATCCAGCAAATAAGAGTTGATTATGTCGGCCAGATATCGCCTGGATAGCTTAACAGGTAAAATATTGGCAAGGCACGGCTTGAATATACTTAACATGATTTCATATTATCAATTTAATTTTGCAGCGATCAGCGGAATTGCTTTAAAAAATAGAAATATTTATTTATTTATGAAATGAAAGATATTATATTTACCATTTATGGAATTATCATTTATTTTGTTTACTCTTCTGCCTAGTTAATGTTATTTATTCTCAAAATATTAATTACACTCAAATATGTGTATTTCTAATCATTAATGGAAATATATTTGGAAACTATTTTTAATTATTACATTTCTTCAAAAAAGATTTAAAAAAATAGCTCTTTAGTACATTTTTGAATCTGTTGTATTCATTCTGGAAACTATAAGATAAATTAACATTGGTTCGAATATTACACGAAAAAGCTTATTCTTTCCACCGTTATCGCCAGACAATAATACTCGGAGTACATTTCTTTAACATATGAAACAGAAATATATACAATGAAGATAATAGTTCCCAAACAGTAATAAGAACAATAAAAATTTTCTTAAACGCTTCAAGTCCAGAATTGTTACCAGGCTTTGCGATTTTTTATTACCATATTTTAAAAATAGAAATATTTTTCTTCTTTAATTAAAAAAAAAATCCCCCGATAAATAAAGTAAAGATTTCAAATCGAAAAAAATTGTGAAAGGAGATTGCAGTTCGAAAGCTATACTTAAATCCTCTTGACAAACGATTTACGTAGTAAACCCATTGAACCTTACAATTTTTTGTATTATTATTTATCCATTACTTTTTTTAAAGTAAAGAAACAGTTTAACATTAATGAAACATGAGAGACATAAGAAAACATACAAGGCAACTTGACAAGCACTCCGCAAAATGTTCGTTAATATTTTCAACGTATATGTCAGAATTTCGAGTACAAAGCCTTATAATACGTCCATGGATTAATGCCTGTATCTATCTTAAAATTATTTGATATCCTATAAATCTATCTTTTCAAAATGTCATTTTTAATAGTTGTACGTGCCTCCATTTTTAACTACGACAGCTTTGCCAGCCATTATGCCTATAACATCATGTTTTACCGAATAGTGCAAATGCACGTACTTTTTGAACTCATTATGTTTTGGGCATGCTACCTTCTGTAACTCATTTCTGCGAAAGATTTTCTTTCATCACATAATGCAGTCGGTTTAAGATTGCGTAAATACATTCAGAAACATGAAATTTCAGAAAAATATTTCTATACCAATATTATTTCCAAAGTTTAAATCTATGTTTGAAATAAACACCTGTACTTGATTTAAAATTATTATAACTAAATACCATTAAGTAACAAATATTGTTACCAAAATATGTTTAGAAAAGAAATATCAACGGATGACAAAGATTTTGTGATTATTTAACACAATTTAAAAAACTATAAATTTAACGTTAAATTGCCTCAGAATTAAAAGAAAAATATTTTTTTGCGATTTGTTAATAAGATATTAAAGGTAAAATTCCTAAATGTTTCAAATTCTCAAAATGTATTTTTGAAAATATGTCATTAAGTTTTTGTATAAATTTTGCAAGTATATTTTTTTCAGAAAACGTTCGTACATTGTGTAAATAAATGTATCAAAATCAAATCTTAGGATATTGATATATATATAATTTATTAAAGGAAAAATTCATAAATGTTTCAAATTCTCAAAATGTACTTTTGAAAATAGGTCATTAAATTCTTTGTTTAAATTTTGCAAATATAATTTCTCCAGAAAACGTCCGTACATTGTGTAAATAAATGTATCAAATTCAATCCTTAGGATATTGATATAAAACCAGTGGCCAGAAAGTTCGGTGAATGAGCCTATAGAGGTCGCCGCTGTACTAGTAGAATATCAGTGCGCCGCGCATGGTGAAGGTCAATATCTGTTTAAACGTTTGGCAAGGTTCCAAGTGCGTTTATTCCCTGCTACGTTTAACGCTGAGCGCGAAAGGTTTATTGTGGATTGTCGCTGTAAACAAAATGGACCAGAGAATAAACATGTTATTTTGTTTCAAACTTGGAAAATCGACAAAAGAAACTCACGAAATGCTCAAAGAAGTTTATAAAGATGAAGCCGTCACGTCAAAGAGTGTTTATGAATGGACTCTTGGACTCTTCTCCACGATAATGCCCGGCCACACACCGCCTTGGTTGTACGTCAGTTCCTGGCCACGAATGGAGTTGTGACACTTGTCCCACCCCCCTTATTCACCTGATTTGGCACCTGCAGACTTCTTCCTCTTCCCCAGATTGAAGTCAGCCTAGAAGGGAAGGAGATTTACGGACATTACCGACATTCAACGCAACGTGACGGCCGAGCTGAAAGCCATTCCGAAAGAACTGTTTTACAGGAGTTTCCAGGACTTGTATACTCCTTCCCAACAGTGCATTACCATCCATGGAGATTATTTTGAAGGACAGTAAATTGTATTTGATGCTGTACAATACTGTATTTGAAATAAAAAATCATTCACCGAACTTTCTGGCCACAGCTTGTATATTGATTTATTTTTTGTGAATTTTTGAATGAGATTTACGTACACATTATAGATATATATTTAAATTGTGTAAGTTTACTACAAAATTGCAATAAATGCATAATTTGCTTTTTATAACGCTAAATGCAGAAAATGCAGCAACAGCACATATTTCGTAAAGTAAAATAAATAAATAAATAAAGGTAGTACTTGCAACTTGTAATTTTTCATTGAAAATTATAAACACGACATTTTATTATTATTAATAAGCAGAAAATAACTTTAAAACTGTTTTGAAAGAATAGAACTTTAATAAACCTTCTATTTAAAAAAGTATTTCTTGTTATTCCAAAAAGTTTAAATGTGAATATTTTCACAGCGAAAGGGATATTTGGAATTAACCAAAAGTTTATGTAGTGATTAATGTTCTAAAAAGCTAAAGTTATTACACAAATGTGTTTTACATTATTACTAATGATATTAATAATATATTATCCAATGTTACCAGTAATAAATTCTCTAATGGTATTTTCGAAAGAAAGATGTGAGATATGAATATGGGCGAGAAATCTTAATGCTATATTTCAATTAACCTGATTGAAAATCATTCAGTGCTAAGAGCACGTTCATCTTTAAAAATATCCATTAAATATTTTATACGTTATTCTCAATATAAGGAATATAAAATATGTATACTAATCTACATCATTAAGGGGACAAGCGACCTTTAAATCCTTAATTTTTTTTTTTTTTTTTTTTTTTTTTTTTTTTTTTTTTGTAAATTTCACCTAAATATTATTCATGGGTACATTATATGCATTATGGCATGCATTTATCACAAAATAAATATTTTTGAGAAAAAAAATGGAATTTTACGCGTCGTCTTAGAAATCATCGAAATGCCCCATGCGCGTTCCATATCAATGTAAATCCCCAATATTTTTTATAAAAGTTTGATTTATATATATAAATAAAATAGAGCATCGAATTTTATATATTTGAATTTAAAGGTTAAAACAAATAAATAAAAATTTAGAAATTTTTTTTCGAAAAAATTTCAAAAATTTTCAATTTTATTAAATTTTAAATTCAAATATATAAAATTGGATGCTCTATTTTATTTATACATATAAATCAAACTTTTATATAAAAAAATATTGGGGATTTACACTGATATGGAACGCGGAGGGGGCATTTCGAAGATTTCTAAGACGACGCGTAAAATTTCATTTTTTTCTCAAAAATATTTTTTAATGATAAATGCATGCCATAATGCATATATCCCTTGAATAATATTTAAGATGAAATTAAAAAAACAGAAAGAAAGAAAGAAACATTGAAACATTTTGAAATTTCTTTAAAAAAATGTCTTTATTTTTTTTATTTTTATTTTTTTTATTTTTTTTATTTTTTTTTACCGTTAAATTTAAATATATAAAATTCGATGACCTATTTTATTTATAGATATAAACCAAACTTTTATGAAAAATATTGGGGATTTTCATTGATATGGAATGCGGAGGGGGTATTTCGGAGATTTCTAAGACGTCACGTAAAATTCCTTTTTTTTTCTTCTTTTTTTTTTTTTGTGATAAATGCATGCCATAATGCATATAATGCATCGTTGAATAATATTTTAGGAGAAACTTACAAATAATAATAAAAAAAATATTTTAAGGTCCCTTGTCCCCTTAAAAAAATGTGAGGGTACGTTTTTCGTTTGCAATAGGGGATCTTGCCCCTGCGAACTACTACGGAAGATTGAATGATATTATCACGCACGGCGACTACGTTCTTTAATTGGGGTGCCATGCTTTTCCGTTTAAATGGATCATTTATTGATTAACATGGCCTCAAACACCGTTTTTGCAACAACTGACGGCTGTTTTGGGGATTGACAAATAAGGTCAGTTACATATTTAAAAATCAGCTTTCCTAAAATGGTTAGGTTAAAATGCCACTTCCTCTCCAACTTTTATAACGACGTTATAGACAATATACTTCCCTCTGTCTCCTTGGGAATAAGATTCAGAACAACGATATTAAAAAGCACTGTCTTTAGGAATTTTACAATTATTGCCGAAACGTCAGTGAAGGCTTACTGTGGAGACACGAAAAGTTTTGGTTTCTGTTAGTCTGTCTGTCTGTTCCGCGATAACTGCCGCAAAAAGCATCCGATCGGCTTGAAATTCACTGGGCATGTTGATGAGGTACCGGGACTTAGCTGTATAGTTTTTGGTTAAATTTGGTTCATTCGTTCGGGAAATATGGAACATTTTATTTTGCTCTATAATGCTGTTCAATGGCAAGTCAGACGATTTTCAGATTTTCATTTGTTGAAAGAAATGGCTCATATGAAAAATGGATTTAAATGGTAATTTTTTGATGCTGAAATTTTTAAATAACATTATTAAATTATTCCAATAAATTATGTCAATATATTTGCGAGATTTTTTTAATTAGGTTTATAATATTGGGGGGAATTTTATGCATGTTTTCCAATAATATAAAGGATTTTCTTTTATCAAATTGACATAATGCATATTTCAATTTTTTCCTTTTCTTTCTCTGTTGCCTAGCAACGTATTTGGTCCTAATAATATTAGTATAATTGCGTGTATAATGCTTGAGTAAAGCCAACGTCAAAACAGATGAATTAATGCATTTGTATCTTTGCATATAGAAGGATTTTAGCCGAGAAATAAAAATAGGCAATATTTCATTTATTTTATTGACATATTTTGCTTAAAAATACAAAAGTTCATTATTTTCATAGAGAATAACGTAACATTTTCCCATAACATTTACCAATATTTCTTTAATTGTTGCCAAGAAAATCAAAACCCGGAATAATATTTTCTTTTAAACAATTTTCAATTGAAATGTTTTGTCGTGAAACAGGAAAATGAAAAATAAAATTAAGAATAGAAAAATTAATATGGCGGCATATTAAAAATAAAAAGAAAACTCTCGAGTATTTCTTAATATAACAAGATGAAAAGTTTTGAGTAAGTATGCATAGCAGGTGAATTAGACGTCATTTATCGAAAACAAAGATGCTGGAATAGAAAGATCTTGGGTAAAATAAAATTAACTATTATTCACGGAGGAAAGAGATAGATGGAGATGCAGTATGCCGTAAAAACAGTTTGCAATACGATGTGCGTTATCGCTCAGATTTAAATGCCCTCATTCGGCCCAAACAAAACAAGCACGTGGAACAGGGACCAAATTCTTTGACTTCATCCTTTTTTTTTTTTTTTTTTTTTTTTTTTTAAGCACGTCGTTGTGTTGTGCCGAATGTAGCGGATTTTAGGGTTACATTTTTGGCGTCACTTCAAGATTTATTGTCTGTGTACGGTTAACATGAATATTTTATTTTAAATTTAAATTTTATTAATTTATAAAAAAAAAAACTTATGTTTATCCTTATAAATCACAGCGTAAAAAAATCTAAGGTATACTATAACCATCCGTACAATCAATAAAAAATTACGAATGTAAATTTAAATAGATTACGGGGGGTTCAGGGGGGCAGAGCCCCCCTGAAGAAATGCAATTTTTGATTTAAAAAGTTACCAGAATAAGTAGCTCATCAGAATTTCAGAACATCAATGTACAACCACTTGTTTAACACTTTTAATTTCTGAAACTTTACGAAGTATCTTGTATGCTCATAAATATTTATGTAATTTGAAAACTTTAAAAAGCGATTTGTAGGAAGTTGAATATTATGCAATGAGTGTTAAAAAACAATGACTTGCAAAGATGACGTTGAGGCTCCTGATCTGCAGATTTACTAGTATTTTATATTTTGACCCTGTTTAGATATTTTCCAGGAACAGGTGTAGCATTGGCATGAATTATTTTATGAATTTTAATGCGTCATCATGCATATTTTCATATTATTTTAAAAATGTAATCTATTTAAATTTACATTCGTAATTTTTTATTGATTGTACGGATGGTTATAGTATACCTTAGATTTTTTACGCTGTGATTTATAAGGATAAACATAAGTTTTTTTTTTATATAAATTAATAAAATTTAAATTTAAAATAAAATATTCATGTTAACCGTACACAGACAATAAATCTTAAAGTGACGCCAAAAATGTAACCCTAAAATCCGCTACATTCGGCACAACACAACGACGTGCTTAAAAAAAAAAAAAAAAAAAAAAAAAAAAGGATGAAGTCAAAGAATTTGGTCCCTGTTCCACGTGCTTGTTTTGTTTGGGCCGAATGAGGGCATTTAAATCTGAGCGATAACGCACATCGTATTGCAAACTGTTTTTACGGCATACTGCATCTCCATCTATCTCTTTCCTCCGTGAATAATAGTTAATTTTATTTTACCCAAGATCTTTTTATTCCAGCATCTTTGTTTTCGATAAATGACGTCTAATTCACCTGCTATGCATACTTACTCAAAACTTTTCATCTTGTTATATTAAGAAATACTCGAGAGTTTTCTTTTTATTTTTAATATGCCGCCATATTAATTTTTCTATTCTTAATTTTATTTTTCATTTTCCTGTTTCACGACAAAACATTTCAATTGAAAATTGTTTAAAAGAAAATATTATTCCGGGTTTTGATTTTCTTGGCAACAATTAAAGAAATATTGGTAAATGTTATGGGAAAATGTTACGTTATTCTCTATGAAAATAATGAACTTTTGTATTTTTAAGCAAAATATGTCAATAAAATAAATGAAATATTGCCTATTTTTATTTCTCGGCTAAAATCCTTCTATATGCAAAGATACAAATGCATTAATTCATCTGTTTTGACGTTGGCTTTACTCAAGCATTATACACGCAATTATACTAATATTATTAGGACCAAATACGTTGCTAGGCAACAGAGAAAGAAAAGGAAAAAATTGAAATATGCATTATGTCAATTTGATAAAAGAAAATCCTTTATATTATTGGAAAACATGCATAAAATTCCCCCCAATATTATAAACCTAATTAAAAAAATCTCGCAAATATATTGACATAATTTATTGGAATAATTTAATAATGTTATTTAAAAATTTCAGCATCAAAAAATTACCATTTAAATCCATTTTTCATATGAGCCATTTCTTTCAACAAATGAAAATCTGAAAATCGTCTGACTTGCCATTGAAAAGCATTGTAGAGCAAAATAAAATGTTCCATATTTCCCGAACGAATGAACCAAATTTAACCAAAAACTATACAGCTAAGTCCGGGTACCTCATCAACATGCCCAGTGAATTTCAAGCCGATCGGATGCTTTTTGCGGCAGTTATCGCGGAACAGACAGACAGACTAACAGAAACCAAAACTTTTCGTGTCTCCACAGTAAGCTTTCACTGACGTTTCGGCAATTAATACGTGGAGATTATTCCAGAGAGAAACATTCGCCTTGAATACAATATTTCAAATGAAAATCAAATTTCAAAGTAATTGCTTAAGAGGCGCAAAGGCCAACACAGTGAAAAACCCGTATAGTGAGAAATTTTCCAGGCTGGGTATCGTTCCATGTGGTTTAGTCGGTAGAACGTCAGTGCGCTATACTGATGGCCCGGATTCGATTCCCGGCATGGAATCTTTTTCACTATGTTGGCCTTTGCGCCTCTTAAGCAATTACTTCGAAATTTGATTTTCATTTGAAATATTATATCCAAGGCGAATGTTTCTCTCTGGAATAATTCACATGTATTAATGTAGATTGTATCGATGCTGGATTTAGTTAAGTTTCGTGTTCGCCCCAAGTCAGTGGCTCACGATAATTATTCCATCTTGTGCTGCGTTCGTAGTCTTGCCAAAATATAATAGCGTGCAATTTTCCAGGCTGGGTATCGTTCCATGTGGTTTAGTCTGTAGAACGTCAGTGCGCTATACTGATGGCCCGGGTTCGAGTCGCAGCATGGAATCTTTTTCACTATGTTGGCCCTTTGCGCCTCTAAAGCAATTACTTTGAAATTTGATTTTCATTTGAAATTTTACCAATACTGATTTTTAAGCTTGACTACAAGTTACATACAGATGAACGCGTACTTCGATTGAAAAGGTGTTAACTTTGTGATTTATTTTTGTTTTCTTTTATTTATTTATAGATGACGTTTTAATTTTGTTAAGAAATATTAGCTGGAATCCAATTCTGATCTGTTTCTATTGTTTTAACCCTTAAATATCTGGTGTTTTTTCGGCAACATATCTAATTTGGACTCTAAAATACTATTAGAATAATATTGAAGCTATAATGCCTAATGTTGCCATAAAATACATTCTGAAAATATAATTAAATCGATTTTCTACATGTAGATGGCAAAACTTGTGGTGTTTAAGAATAAAGATAGATTTATTTTTTCAATTGTTGCTACTTGTTCTTTTTGTTTTGTTTGGGAGCTTGCGAAATACCCTATTTTGACCTGCAGTAATCAAATGGAATTTATTTCTTATTATAGATCCTAAAAATCTTGTGTGTTTAATATTATAGAATTTTATCAAGGCAAATTATTTTTTCAATTAAACACCTGTATTGCCAATTAGTAACAAACTGTTTTTTAGCCGTAAATTATACTTAAAACAAAATATGTTTTTTTTAGTATTTTTCCCATGATTTATTAAAAACATGAAAGCCGAAAAACATTATTACAATTATATTTGAAAAATCAGGCATTTAAGGGTTAAGATGGCGTAAAAATCGATTTTCTCCGACGTTTAGAAGTTAACAAATTCTCAAATAAGTGAAATTTATTTTGTCGGTAACATCGTCAATATGATGTCAGTGTTACACACGAACATTTTCGCTGCGTCATATATGTATTGTTTATAGACAATTATTTTTGTATTAACATGAAATAAAAAATAATGGATCGCATCAGTGTGACGTCACAGGCAACTGAACTCCGCGTATGAACTGCAAATTGGATCCAACCAAACCCAGAAAGTTCAGAGTTTATAAGAGATGCACTATGCGTCAAAATGGCTTGCAATATAAAGCCAGATATCACTCAAATCATTCGGCCCAAACAAGACGAGGACGTGTAACCAGGGTTGAATTATTTGTAATGGAAGAGGTTTTCAAACCTACCCGCAATTGTTTGGACCGAATTGTGACAGGTTTTAATTGATTTCAAGGTTACATTTTTAGCGTCATTCCGAACCTTCATGTTTCCCCTCTATCCGTCTCTGAACTCTGTGGCTTATTTGGATCCAATTTATGGTTGGTACACGGAATTGTGTTGCCTTTGACGTCACCATTGATATATAGGATCCATTAGTTGTAAATTTTAAAAAGATGGGGACTTTTAACGTTATGTCTATCGCATTTTTATCTAAAATTTTCCCTCAAGGTCTTTTGTAATTTTTTCTCCTTGCACAGAAGCGACTGGTGTTGCCGCAAAATAAATGTCCGTAGTTTAACTTAGGTAACAATTTCCTTTTCGTTTACATCGTTCCCTGCGAGGAAAAAGGATAATTAAGTAAAACTGGCGTTTTTTTATGTCTTACTGTACATTATAAAAAAATCTGTAAAGTTACTAAAGTTTTTCTAGGAAACTGGGGTTCCTTGAACTTTTTATGTAACGGCCATAACAAAAATTCATGTAACAGACACACTTTTGCGCCGAAAATAAAAAAAAAATATGTAAGGTTACTAAGAATTTTTTAGAAAACTGGGATGCCTATAACTTTTCATGTAACTGCAACCATGGTTTCAGATAAAATTTTAGTAAGATTACTGTAATTTTAGCAGATTCATTTGTAAAGTTACAGATTTCTGTAGCTTTACAAAAACTAGGTTTGTAGATTTGAAGTTTTGTTCGTACAGTTACAGATGAAAGTTTAGTAAGCATATAACTTTACATCTGTAGAAATACAGATTTTCTTTACAGTGTATAACAGCTATACTGTTGTTAAATAGTATAATTAAAGATATAACACTGTTTTCGCATTCATAGCTTTCCCAAGTGGCAAATGGGGTAACTAAATTTAAGCTTTTGATTTTCTATGCTCAGATTTGATGGTTTTGTCCAAACAACGACAATCTATATTATTGTTTTCATGAACCATTTTGGATTAATCATTGGTAAATTACACCACAAATTGTGATGAGATCATCAAACATTAATGATTGTACATTCCGTTAATTTTGAAATGATTTCATCTGAGAGTTTGTCTGAATGCAATAGTTATTAAAAAATTTGACATATTAAACTAAAACATAATTTGCAGAACAAATTAAAAAAGAAAACAATTTATTTCCTACATTGTTTAAGCCCGAGAAGGAACAGATATTAAGATGTTTCATTCAGTTAGCTGTACTTTAATGTTACATTTTTGTAACAAATAAGTTAAACCAATTGAACATTAAAAAATAAAAATAAAATTCAAACAATATGATACTTTAAACACTAAAAACTTTGGTTCCATTAAATGAAAACGAAATAAATCTTAAACTTTTTCTATTTATTAGTTGTAAATATTTACATCACAGATTTTGTATTATGTTTATGATGATTGCACATAAAATTATAAGGAATGTCTAAAATACAAACCTTTAAAAAAGTTTAAGATTTATTTTTCTCCCATTTGAACGGAACCCAAGTTTTTAGAGTGTTTAAAGTAGCACATTGTTTAAATTTTATTTTTATTTTTTAATGTTCAATTGGTTTAACTTATTTGTTACAAAAATGTAACATTAAACGTATAGTTAACTGAATGAAACATCTTAATATCTGTCCCTTCTCGGGCTTAAACAATGTAGGAAATAAATTGTTTTCTTTTTTAATTTGTTCTGTAAATTATGTTTTAGCTTAATATATATATATTTGCAATAGAGAGATTCAGTATTAGTTCAGTCTTAGATTCAAATCAAGAATATTGCATAGTTACGAATTATATACTGTAACTGCACTTTAATATATTTGTGTAAGGTTGTAAAAATACCTTTAATTTGCAAAATTTTAATGATTCGCCTATTTTTTATTTATTTTTCATTATTATATATGTTCAAAACCCGCATGAAAGTGAATATTTCAGCAGCAGGTGAGAAATTTGGTATTACAAAAATGTTGCTATTGTCTTTAGAATTATTTACTGTCCAATATAGCAATTAAAAAAAGTACCTAGTTAAACTGATAGCATTGGGCTCATCGACTATTCACACTAATTGAATATTATATTCCTATTTCAAAAAATAACGGCAATCCAAAAAAAAAAAAAAAAAAAAAAAAAAAAACGAAATTGACAAAAAAACCATTTCGCTAAACAAAGGGGTGAGATATTAGCTTCCCCTTTACACTTAACCATTGAACCTCCAAATATAATCAGGGAAGCAACTTATTAAAATAAACCTGTTTACCAAATTTGAAGCAAATCTGATAATCCTGCAGAAAAAACCCATTTATCTAATTTAAAGGGTGTTAGCCCCTCGCTGCTCCCCCTTTATATTTAACAAATAAACCTCCAAAACTAATCAGTGAAGCGCGTTATTGAATGAAGCTATGCCCAAGATTTACAAGAAATCGGATATTTCTATCAAGAGTTATCGCTTTACGTACATACATACGTACAAACATACTTAACCAGCAGGCACATTAACTTACAGGCTTTGATAGCCTGTGAGCTAAAAACTTAATTAAACAAATCTATTTTACATTATTAATAATGTTAATATTAATGAATTACTTAATTCTATTTTCGACAGAAAGACATAAAGTATGAAAAAGGCTAGAAATATTACTGCTACTACGCAATTAGTTTGACTAAAAATCGTTCGCTGTTAAAATGCGTTCATTTTTTAAGTCCATTTTATAAATAAAGCCTTCTTCTAATTATTGTAAATATACATTATATGTGTCCTTCTCCGCAATTAAACTGGATGTAAACTGTAAAAAAAAAATGTATCGCTACTCTATAAAATTGGTGGCAGCCTTGCTGCTTCTATTTTATAAATTAGTTTAACCGATATAACTAATGTTACGTTACACTGATGTGTAATATTATTCCAGTTATATGCCATAAAAATGGATGGATCCTGTTGCGACCAATATTAGGGAGGAACTTTATATAATTTTTTTAGAGTTTATAAGTACTCTGTTTTCGTACTAATTCAGTAAAAATGGATATTTACATTAAACATAATCCATAGAATAATACTATATGCGCGTGTAGACTCGTAATAATGTCTTTAATTTACAAAACTGCGAAATACAATTTAATGATTCATCTATTATTAATATTTATTATTAATAAAAATGTTGAAAATCTACGTAGTGCATTTTTAACTAGCAGAAGGGGAATCTGGTATTACAAAATTTTAACCATTCTCTTTAATGTTACTTTCTGTCTAACGTAGCAGAAAGCTTAAATTATTAAACAAATGAGTTTTGCATTATTACTAATGGTATTATTAATAAATTATCTAATGCTATATTTGGAAGAAAGACATGGATCATGTAACGGGGATTGATATGTTTAAAAGCTATTTTGCAATCATTATGATTAAAATTCATCCACTGTTAAAACACGTTCATTTTTTAAAATTCATTTCGCTTAAATATTATAATTTACATATTAAATAAATTCATGTTTTTTTTTTTTTTTTTTGAACGCTATAAGAAACGTAAATGCTTCATAATACATAACAAAAGAAATATTTTCAGTGTTATTGATAAATTCCAATTTTCCTTAAAAATGGCAAAAACACATCTATATATATTGTACTTCATAACACTAGCTTGCATTTTTAAACTTTTAGCCAGATGATTTCTCATGACCACGTTTTTCTGAATCAATTTTTTATACTGATTCCGGATATATCCTCCTTTTTTGTCTATTACGTCAGGATTTTACAAAAAATAAGTATTTTTACTATTTTAATTAATGCAATCAAAATTTTATCACAATTTTATACAAAGTATTTTATTAAGCACGTTAAAAATAATGTAAAAAACGTTTTTATAAGTTCATGAAATTTCTTTAGTAAAACGAAAAGCAAACAGTTTCCAATTAAACAAAGTTTGTTCTTTTTTACTTTCTCGCAGATTCTCCTTCATCGTTTATGTCCCTCTTCAACATCCAACAGTAGTCTGTCATCATATTTACATTCCATCTTCCCTTATACACTTCAATGTAATGTCCCAGATTTTCTGGAAAGTAGTCGATATGGGAATGCAGAAATGCAATTTTACACTCATATTACATAACTTCTTGAAATTTTCTCATAACTTCTTGAAATTTTACAGCATTGTTTCAACAATATTCCTGTAATTTGGGATTCTCGTGAACAATATTCCTTATTCCCTGGAAAGTTTCCGATAACACTATTTAAAAGCTGCCCATGTCTTTTTCTGTCTCATTCATCGTTTTTTTTTTTTTTTTTTTTTTTTTTTCAAAATACTTCTCCTTTATCAGTTTTTTGATTTGAGGACCACCGAAAATTTCAGCTTTTAATTTTTCGTGTGTGATGAAGGGAAATTTACGTTATGTGTGACTACCACATAATGCTTGTTCAACATTAATGCGATGAATCTTCGCAATCAACTCGGGTCGATTGCAGACAAACTATACGTAATACAAGAAAACTAAGAACAGTTTTGTAATCAGCATAAAAATTGTATTAAGGGCAGCCATTGTGTTTTAATCATCTGATATCATGCAGAATAGTGTAACTGGATAAACTTCTAAAGAGTTTTTAAGAATTAAATATTTAATGAATCAGTTGATTTAATTATTTAATTGATTTAATGATTTAATAATTCTAATGATTTGAAATTTCTATTTGAAATTTAATACATTAACAGCGAGAAGGATACTAAGTTGTTTGAAAAAGTTTATCATTATCTTTAATATTATTTATTGCCCAATATTATAAAAAGCATAATTTATTAAACATATGTGTTTTACATTATTACTACTTCCATTATTAATAAATTATCTAATGCTATTTTAGAAATTAAGACATGATGTATGAAAAAGGACGAGAAAGCTTAATGCTACATTTCAATTAACCTGATTAAAAACCATTCAGCGTTAAAACACGTTCATCATTTAAAAAATCCATTAATTATGCAATACTGTCTTCCAATTATAGCAAATATGCAAAATAGATGTCATTCTTCACCCTTTAAAGGAATGTATAGGTATACTCTTTTCGGTAATATCATTAAATGTGAGAATTGGAATAAAAATGTTTTCATATTTACGATGTATATTATATAACTTCACAACAGTACTGTATTTTTCACAGTGTTGAAATAATGTATTTAACTTCTAAAATTATGAATTGAATACAGTGTGACTTCAAAAATCCGGCATCAATGTCATCTTTCGTCTGCCCCCCTTTTTTTAACATTTCTAACTGAGGAAGAAAAAAAAATAACTGAATGAACACGTGTATTTTTCTTCTCTGAAGTTTTGGAAGTTTTTATTTATTTATTTATTAAAGCAAGTATGAAGTATTTTTCAAAATCAGCGAATGTTGATTCTAAAATAAATAAGAAAAATATTAAATTTGTCTATCGCATAAAAAGTGGATTCGATAAGAAATTTAGAAAGGCTTTGTGAAAATCTTGTATGCTGAGTATGGAATCAGAACGCCGGCAGTTTATGACATTAAAAAACAGAAGCTAAAAATACTGTATTTTATACTAAAAGTGACATCCCGAAGAGCTAAAGAAAAAAAGTACTCATGAAGCAGTATTTTTCACTGTTTATTAGATTTTTTTTTTTCTTTTTGTAACAAAGAAAATTTTAATTAAAGTAAGTTTTTTTAATATTTAGTTTTTTGTGACATAATTATCACTTGATTATAAATTAAAATTTGACAAAATACATTATTAAGAATATCGGAAGTATATTTCATATTGTTTCAGAAATTCGGAATTTTCGAAAATCCTGGTTAGTCTCTATCCCGATGATACCGGTAAAAGTGCTATTACACGAGGGGTCAAAGTCGCTTCAAATTCCAGGTGTTCCCATGTTATCCTATGGCTTCAGTGGAGTCGCTTCGAAAACAAGCAACTTTTTTATGTCGGCGCGTGTTTGACGCCTGAAACGAAGCGAGGCGCCAGTAACAACCAATCACATGCTTGGAAATCTGATGATGGAAAAGCCTTTTCCGAACAGCCAATAAAATGTTTGGATAATACGTAAGTTTCAGGTGGAAAATACGTAAGTTTCAGGAAATCTGACGAGTCGCAGGCGATTTTTATCGCTTGCAATTTTTACGTGTAATAACATTATAATACTCCTTAAAATCACGGACGGTTTGTAGAACGTAAAAACACAAATGGCGTACTACTCTGTGCGGCAAGGCATTTTAAAGTCTAAATATCAACTTTTAATGATGGCTTTGTTTAATGCAATGGACATTAATAGTATAAAATCAATATAATCATCAATTTGATAAAGAAAATACTCTATTAATTAAAAGTAAATTATCATGGACGATCTGTATCATCCTGAAAATACGAAAGGTGCACAGTGGAACAATTGACTCAAAATCCTGGCCAAAATTATTTTTCAAACGTTCTAAAGTTAAATCCATTGCTGTGGATTTTCTATTAGTAAATACACTTAATTAATGTAATATTCACATAAAAGTATGCATTTATTTAAAAAATTTATATATTATGCAACTTTTATTTATGGCTGCTACCCAATTCCGTTCGCTAATGTTAAGTCTATGGGCATTTGATACTTCGTTTATTACAAAGGTTTTGTGCTGGTTAATGTTCTTTAAAAAGTTAAAAAGATTTGAGTTATGCAAGCTTTTCAAGTTTAAAGTGAGATTAATCTTCAACCACAAGATAAATATATGGTTTGTAGAATTAGAAAAATTCATATGTTTAAAATATCTCCTTTGTAAAATTAATATTTTAAACTCCTTTTTTTATTCTTTTAGAAGATGCTTATTTTTTTTATTATAGTCCAGGCAATAGGGAATTTTACCTAGGATAAACGGGGAGAGAGGGGACTGCCTCGGAACATTCCCCGCACGCTTTTCTCAAAAACCAAATTTTTTCAAAAAACCAATTTTTTGGGGTGTTGCCGGGTGAAATTTTCATGGAAGTTCCAAATTCGGATTCAGCGACCCAATAAACATAAATTGAGTCGAAATCCAGTACTAGTATTAATTTTTCCAGGTAAAATCCCCTATTGCCTGGACTTCATAACTTAGTGCACGTAGCGCCGCAGTGCATGTTCAGAGGCTGCCCTCCCCCTCCCAGTTCATCCTACGTCATAATGTCATATATCCTATTTGTTGCAAATTTTGTCTAGTTTCTGAATTTCTTAATGCTCTTCCCCTAAAACAATAATAAATTTAAGTTAAAAACAACTATTTGGGGGATTTTCGGAGGGGGGTGGGGGGGTGGGGGAAGTTGAAAATTCGGATTCAGCGAACCAAAAAACTTAAAGTAAACCTTATAGAGAAAGTTCGGAGGGGAGATGGGAGGGCGAATGTGAACGTGTGAGTCGTTAAGTGGAATTGCGAAACTTTGTTCACGCAGCACCGTGCGCATATTTCGAGGCAGATCTCCCCTTCCCCTACATCCTAAGTCATAATGTCACATATCTAATTTGTTGCAAATTTGTCTACTTTCTGAATTTCTAGATACTTTTTTCCCTAAAATAATTAAAAAATTGATTTTTTTAATAAAAACCTTTTTTAGTGGGCATTTTACCAAAATTTGGGGAGGTTGCCGGAGGAAATTTTAGTGGGAAGTTAAAAAATCGCATTCAGCGACCCAAAAAACATATAGTAACCCTCTTCCCAGAACTGCCATGAATTTTTCTAGGTAGAGCCCCTATACGGTCTCTATTGCCTAGACTATTAATTCTCAAAATATTTCTAAAACCTATGCTTAATTTAATTTTTTATATCATAAAAGCTGACGAAGTGAAAGTAAAATTTTAACACTTCATGTAAAACTTACTATACATTTTATAAATATTTTGACAACTAAGAAGAAAAGAGATGTCCTTTAAGAAAAGCACAAAGAAAAATGAAGTTAAAAATATTAATTTCCTAAGCAAATATTTTAAAATATGAATGCCTCACATGATGGCCATAGACTTATCATTTTCGAAGGAAATTTGGAAGTTGAGTGACTAGTAGCCATAACTGTTCACTATTTTTAGAGGTAAACCAATTGTTGATAGATTTGTTTTATTTATTAGTAATGTTTACTTAAATATGTACTTAATTTTACTATATATAAAATGTATTATTTATATTTAATAATGCTTATTTCATTTAATTTATGTTCAACAATTATTATTTAATTTGCATTTAATAAAGCTACTTTTGGAAAAGTGTATTGAATAGATTTTGAATGTCTTTAATAGATTACCAGTTTCAATTTGATTCTTCAGAACTCTGTTCTTCATCTCCTTCATCACTCTTTTCTTGGCTTTATCAGGACTATCATCAGATCTGGCAGGAAGAAAAAGTTCTCGGGTATCTCTACTATGACTTGCTCTTGTTTCTGTCTTTGTCTAGAGCTGCTTATAAAAGGATTACCGCTTAAATGAAGCCAATTTGGACATCTATGTTGCAAACTTCCCTATTGTACTTTCTTAAGAACTTTGTGGGGTACAGTCTAAAGTATTTGTTTCTGCACTCGGTAGCTCCTTCTGATAGCTGATTAATGGGTACGACTACTTCTTTAATTACAGTGGCGCCATGAATCAAAACCCTATGTATTGTTGGAGTCATGGATTACTAATTGTAAAGTTTCACACACAGTCTTGCTGTTTCATCAGCGTATGTTAGGAACTTTTTTTCGTCAATGGAATACCAACTTATTATGATATCCACTGTTTTTTCAACATTTTAATCAGTTCTGCATCTACTCAAGACTTCTTTAATTCCCTCCTTTCTCTCCTTGTGTTTCATCTATAAACACTAGAAACTAATTAGGGAACCTTTTTTTTTTTTAAATATATTTACATACAATTTGAAGCCGATCAAGAAATATCGAGTTGTGTACGTATGTACGTACCTACATAAGTACGAACTTACGTACATATGTAATATTTGTTTATAACAACTCCAAATACTAAAAATATATACCATTCTACTTTATTCAAATGAATAAATAGTCAATCAATTTTCGTTAAAATTCAATGAAAGTGAGATTATAATCAAACATGTCATATATTTATGAAACGCATAACCTAACTATATTGTTGAAAATTTGCCGAAAACTCTCTATTCATTTGACCGTTTTTATATAAAACAGTTACATAACAATAATTATCTCTATTCTGAACATATTTAATGCCCATTTTATGGACAGTTTAGAGTTAAATTAGATTTATAATTACGGTTTTTTAAAATACGGTCAAATGTCTGGTCATTTTGCTACAATTTGTAAACAAAGTGTACAATAGTATTACCATAGCCTAACACTTTAAAAATATATTTTGTTTAGAAAATTACATTCCTATATATATATTATAGAGTAATTAAAAACTGAGTAAATTAACTTTTAAATTCTATACTTGTAAAATCTATATAGTTAAAACGCTAAGCGTTTTCTTCCGACAGTTCGTGAGAAGAAACCACCCTCATCAAATTACACTAATATATATATTTTTTTTAATGAAAGATATTCGGCCACATATTTGCTATTGTACATTCATTTATTCAAATATTTTATTAATTAGCTGTAATTTTAACTTAAAATTCCACAGTTGCGTATGTGCAGTATATAAGTACAAGTCTGCCTTTGGAGTGACGCGCTGTATATGCGCAATGATGCTCGCTCAGTTGAACTATCCCATCACAGGTAGAAGATATTGTAAGTTTGTCTGCTATCCGATCTTACTGTAAACAAGTTTTTGTTTATTTCACAAACTTAATATTATTTGGCTCTTTCAGCATTATTAACAATTCAAAAATTTATTGTATTGATATTAAGAGCTAGATTCGGTTAATTTCAGGTGTGTCGTATTGTTTTGATCATAATACACACAGCTGATAAACAAAGTAATTTGAGGCTAAAAGTAAAAGTTATGGTTGGAGATAAATATTATGGATTACCAGTAGTTACACACAAAGATTGGGAAACTAACATGTTAAGTTTTAGGTACTTCTTTGAAAAATTAATGTATCATAAATATTAAAACACAAAACGATTTCTCTAAGATCAGAACTCCAACTCGAGACAATTGCGTGTGCGTCGACTGTTTTTTGGCCCTCTTCAATTTAGAAGGAAACAAAAAAAGAGTTCCTGCTAGCGTAGCTGCTAAAAGCAGCAGTTTAAAGATCAGAATTTTTGTAGTGGGCTCAGCTTCGAGCTCAAGTCTGGCAAAATGTGTAATATTTATGTCGATAATTTATTTCAATAATGTCATATTTATTAGTGTTGGGTTTAAAGGCGAGCGAACTTTTTTTATGCGCATTATACCTGCGCACTGCCAGTCTTTTCTCCCGCCACACTCAGTCTGCGTGTGAACGTTAGAAGAGTGTAGACGTAAAAATTATTCTGTGTGAAGTTATTATGAAAAAGTAATCTGTGTGAGAAATTTATCTTTAAATTAATGGTTATGTGCAGTGTTTTCGTTTAATAAACTGTTTGTTCTGTCAATATCCACGGACTTAGTGAAAATTAATATTAGTGAAAGAACAACAAAATGGTAGCAGTTCGCGGTTGATATTCTAAATCGAAATTAGTTTTGTTAAAAGAAACCATGGACAAGTTAAACGTCCCCGAATTAAACGGAACTAATTATTTTATATGGAGTCTAAAAATAAAAGCTGCTTTAAGCCTTAAAAGGTTGGATACTTTCATATCCGAAGTAAAAGCAGAAGGGCTGAGTGAGAAGGATTCTGCCGAATGGAACAAAAAAAATAGCGATGCCGTCGCATATATAAAGCTGTCATTGTCTGATGAACAGGCGCTACAGTTTGCAGCAGAAGAAAATGCGAAATTATTATGGGAAAAAATAAGATCGACTTTTACCGGTCAAGCAGAAGATAGAAGAATAGATGCCGGCAACGAGTTAAAGAACTTAGAAATAAAGTCAAATGAATCTGCAAATGATTATATAGCCAAAGCTCGAGGCATCTCAACAAAATGTCAAACACTTGGATTGGCTATAACAGATAGAGAACTTGTATTCTACACGGTACGAGGTCTGAAAGGAAAGTTCTCGAAAGTGAGAGATATATTAAAAACTCAACGTGAGAAAAGTATGGATGAAGTACTAGAAATTCTTCGGGAAGAAGAACTGACGAATACCGCTCGTTCTGAAGGGACCGCCGCTGAAGTATTCTACTCCAGGAAAAACAAAAGTCCGAGACTTTGTTACATTTGCAGACGTCCGAATCACATAGCCAAGGATTGTTTTTACAGGAATAATATTTCAAGAAATGACAGGTCCAATAGAAATCGACAAAGAAACACGCACCACGATGTAAATTATCCAATTAAGGACAGAAACAATTCGGTACTTACTATTTCATCGGAACAATGTGAACTATGTGATAATATATGGTTATTAGACAGCGGGGCCAGCTCGCATATGTGTAAAGATAAAATATGGTTCAGGAATCTAATTCCTGAAGAAAAGGATGTCTAAAAAGCAGGTAAAAATTCCAAAATAATTTCGAAAGGTACAGGTACGGTGTCATGTGATACGGTAAGTAAAAATAATTCTATACATTTAACAATAAACAATGTTAGTTTTGTACCAGATTTGAGATATAATTTATTATCTGTTACTGCTTTAATGGATAAGGGTTGTAGAATTATTTCTGAAAATAACTATGTGCTAATTTTTGACAAATATAATAAATTTCTAACTAAAGCATTTAAAAATGATAATCGACTTGAGATTAAACTTCAACCTACCTATAATTCTGAGTGTAATTTTACTGATAAGAGTGCTAGTAATTATGAACTGTGGCATAACAGATTGTGTCATTTAAATTCAAAATATATGTTAAAAATGAAAAAGTATATAGATCTTAAAGATGTAAATGTGTCTGCTTTTAAGTGTGATACATGTGACATAAGTAAAATAACCAGGAAAAGTCATCCGAATATTGATATTGACCAAAGTTCTGACATTATGCAATTATTTCATTTTGATTTATGTGGCCCGATACAACCTGAATAACTTGGTGGGGCAAAATATTTTATGATATTAGTGGATGATTTTTCTGGATTGTATTTTACTTACTTCCTCAAAAGTAAAAACGAAGTGTTTGATGTATTTTATAAATTTAAAGCTAAATATGAAAATCTTATGGGTAAAAGAATTAAAAAAGTGAGAAGTGATAATGGGCTCGAATTCGTAAATACGGAATTTGACAATTATCTTGCTAATGCAGGTATTGTTCACGAAAAAACTGTCCCATATAACAGCGAAAGCAATGGAAAGGCAGAAAGAGCGAATAGAGTTCTATTAGAAAGGGCTAGGTCTTTATTATATGAAAGCGAACTTCCCACCAAATTCTGGGCAGAAGCTATCAATTGCAGTACACAGGTATCTAATATAACACCCCTTAAAGGAAAAGAAAAACTCCCCTTAGAAATTTGGACAGGTAAAAAGCCCAATTTAAATTATGTAAGAAAATTTGGTTGTTTAGCTTATTTTCATATTCCTAAAACAATGAGAAATAAATTCGATGTATCAGGAAGAAGTGGAATTATGTTAGGTAGTGCTAGAGATAGGAGGGGATATCGTATTTATGATGTAAAAAATAAGAAAGTGATTGAGGAACGTTCTGTTAAGTTCAATGAAACTATAAAGGGAAGTAAATATTTTGGATTAAGTAAATTTCCCGAGTGTTGGGATATTGAACCGCTAATAAATAAAAATTTTCTGGAAGAGAATGAAATTCATGAAAATCAAAAGAATAAATCTCTCAATTTAGAAATTCCTGACACAAGCGAAATAAAAAACAGTTGCGCAACCCCATTAACAGAACATAATTTGTCTCCGGCTAGACATGAAGGCACGGGGAAAAGGAATCGAAATAACAAAATAAAAGACCGAAGTGAAAATATGACTGAAGTTCGAAGGTCAGAAAGATTGAAAAGTAAGTATTCGTCAGCTAATTTAACTGATAATGTCCCGAGTAATTATTTAGAGGCAATAAATAGTGTGAATTCACATGATTGGGAAATAGCTATGAAAAATGAATTGGATTCTTTAATTAAGCATAATGTTTGGGAAATTGTTGATATGCCAGAAAAAACGAAATTGATTAAAAGTAAATGGGTCTATGCTTTAAAAGAGGGCGACAATAAGGAAATAAAATATAAAGCTAGATTAGTGGCAGCTGGATTTAATCAAATTAAAAGCAAAGATTATACTGAATCATATTCACCTGTTGTAAATATTGAGTCGTTTAGATTACTAATTGCACTTGCAGCTAAATTAAATTTAATTGTTAAGTTTTTTGATGTAAAAACAGCATATTTATACAGTGATTTGGAAGAAACTTTATATATGTCACCACCACCTGGTTATGAAAAACTGATAGGGGTTAATAAAGTTTGTAAACTAAAAAAGAGTATTTATGGATTACCCCATTCGGGTAGAAATTGGTATTTAAAAATAAAAGAGGAACTCGGTAATATTGGATTAAATCAATTAGCTTCTGATAACTGTGTATTCATTAAAGTTGAAAATGATAACATTTTTATATTATGTATGTATGTGGACGATTTAGCTATATTTTGTAATAATCTAACAATGTATGAAAATATTGTTTCTAAAATTAAAAATGTATTTGAATTGTACGAAAATAAGAATTGTAAATTTTTAGGTATAGAAATTGAAAAACATGAAAAAGGTATAAGTTTGTCACAAATTGAATATATTGAATCATTGTTGGTAAAACATAATTTAGAAAATTGTAAATCTGTGAAAACACCTATAGTTAAAGGTGAAGATAAAAGTTTTCCTCCAACAAATGAATTGTTTGACATAACTATGTATCAGGAAATTATTGGTGAACTTTTATATTTAGCCAATAGAACACGTCCTGATATATCATTTGTCACAACTTATTTGTCTCAATTTAATCACAAACCACAGAAAAGGCATTACATTTTGGCTAAAAGAGTATTAAGGTATTTAAAAGGTACAAAAGACAAAAAATTATTTTACAGCAACGAATTTGGGTATTTAAATAGTAGTTCAGATGCTAGTTGGGGAAATGGAGAATATGGAAGGTCTTTTTCAGGAGCAGTTGTATTGTTAGGAAAGTCATTAGAATCTTGGAAATGACGTAAACAAAAAAGTGTTAGTCTTTCTACATGTGAAGCAGAATTATTTTCTATTTCAGAAATGTGTAAGGATATAATATAAACTGTAAACTTATTGTCTGAGTTAAATTGTAACCAATTTATAAAAGATGTCATAATTTTAAACACTGATAGCCAAGCAGCAATACAGTGGATTAAATGTACAAAATCCTCAAATAAATCTAGGCAAATGAACTTAAGATTTCATTTTATCAGGGATTTATTGTCAGAAGGTATTATTTCATTGGAATATGTTCAAAGTGAGTATTTCTGATTTCCTTACTAAAGGTGTAAATGAAGATAAGTTGTTATATTCTATGGAAAGTATTTCACTATTATGATATGTGTAATTATTGTATGTAATTTGTGTGTAATTTTTGTATGTATATTAGGGTGGTCACAAGCAACATGGGGAAAAATGTTTTTAACGTTTTCTTCGGGGGGACCCTCCTAAAAGTTGCCAATTAGTTAGAAAATGAGATTGGCAAAGTTTCAGCTCAAATAAATAATGTTAACCCGTGCCTCATCAAGGTTGAATTCTTGAAAATTTGCAATTTTTGGCAAAAAATTGGCGTTTTTCTTTCCTTACGTGAAAAATATTTGTCTTAGAAACCTGATTCTTGTTTTATTTCATAGAAACTGTTGTTGCCTTGAACGTTTACTCTCATGAAAACTTATATTTAATGAACATTTAGTATTTTTCAGAACATCTAGTGAACCATACCCTCAAACACTGCATTTTTGAAACATAGGTAAAAAATGACAAATTAAAAATTTTATTACTTTTGATAATTTTTTTGTATCATTTTTATTAATAGGCAAAAATAAGTGAACAATTTTTGTAACTTTAAAAATATTTCACGAATCATAATTGATTATTAGTTATCTAGTTCTGTGTCTAGTAAGAAAGAGCTTCTCGATTTGTGTTGCAGTTGAACCTCTGAATTTCTCTTTTTATTACAAGGCTGTTTTTGTTATCTGTTATGGTTATCTATTTTTAGAATTGACGAAACATTCCGTAAAACCCCTTACCCCTCTTGATATGATGGCAGAAATGTAAGATTTTTTAAATTGGCCTCATGTCTCATCAAATCATCGACACTAAGCAGCTAAGTAATTGTCAAGTTTTATGTATTTTATTTTATAATATTAGCAAAATGAACTGCACGCCAGAGAAGCTGCTAGACTTAGAATACATCCACTAGCTAACCACAGACATCGACTCTGCAAATAACTGTTTCGTAAACAAAAAACTGAGCTCATCAAAAACAGATTTTAAAATTCCCGTTTAGAGAGAACTGTTGTTCACTGGGGTGGAAAACTGCTTCACCATTTTTAGAATAAAGAAAATGAAGAGTGGATAAAAGTTTTAATTAGTTGTGGGGATGAAGAACTGTTACTACGAGTTCCTCAACTTGAAAATAGTATCGGAATAATTCAGGCGAAAGCTGTATTTTCAGCAGTTGAAGAGTGGGAAGAAGTTGGTAAAATCCAGGCAATATTTTTTGATACAACTGCAGTAAACACAGGTCGCCTCAGAGTTAACCTGCATTTTTCTATAGGAATTGCTAAAGGAAAATTCTTCTGTATTTACCATGCCGCCAGCATAATTTAGAAAGCTGTTCTTGATTGTAAAATGGGCACAATCACTGCCCCTCAGCCAGATATTAAAAAAAAAAAACAATTCTGATTGGGTGGTCTAAATTAAACCAGAGTAAGTATACAAATGTTACTGAAGATGAAATACTAGGTATAAATAGTTAATTCAGAAGAAATTTCAAATTTTCTTACAGGAACTCTTAAAAATTAACAGTTCAGGGATGATTATAAAGCGTTTATCCAACTTGTTTAATTTTTATAGAACTCCTTCCTGCAAAAGACTTTTGCACCTGGTACTTTTAATCATGTCAGATGGATGGAGGCACAGGCCATTCATTCTCTAAAAATATATTGTTTCAGGGATCATCTTTCAATAACAAATTTAGAAAAAGAAGGTATCAGAGATCTTTTCTTATTTTTAATCAATATTTATGCAAAAGCGTGCTTCAATACTTCCACTGCCACTTTAGCTCCCGATTCAAGACCTGCAAATAATAAAATCACTTGTTCACTACAGAAAATTTGATAAATAGGTTCCAGACAAAGCACTTGCTAAAATGACAAACCGCCTTTGGTATCTTTAACTCGGATCAAGTTGCATTTTCATTTTTAGATAATACTTTGGTAAAAAAAAGTCAACATAAGCCACCTTATCTAAACCATAACTACTTCAATCCTTTCCGGCGCAGTGTCCCACGCCGGGACCACCTAATTTTAATTCCAAACTTACAAACGGTACGAAGAATATTTTAATAAAATTTTGCTTTTACAATGAAAGGTTAAAGTAATGTGATTTTAATTTCTAAAAATGTCGTTTGTAAATTCCGGGGTAGACAATCATTTCATCCTTTTACGAACAGAATTTTTCTGTGCCGGAAAGGGTTAACGTGACAGTTGTAAGGGAAAATAATTTATTTCCTTTATTATACCACCTTTCTTGTAACACAACATTAATAATAAAATGCAATTGAGCATTATTTGCTCTCATTTCTATACTTCCTTTGCCCTCCCTTTTTTAAAAAAAAATTCTTTCAGTTTAAAATTCGACTTTTTTCCATTTCTTTGGATTTTTTTTAAATCAAACACTTTATTGGACTTCACAAAACGAAAAAAAAAACAAAAGGTGGAAAGCAGATGAAATGGAATGTTACAAATTTTTTTTTCGCTTTTTCATAAAAAGTCAATTTTTAGGATTCAGGTGAAGTCTGGTCCTGAAAAATGCGCATATTTTTAAATCTATACATTTTTAGAAAAAAAATGGTGTGTGGTTCTTAAAAACAAAACTTTTTTTTATAAAATGAGACCTGCATTATGTTTCTAGGTTCAATTGTATTCATTTCATGAAGGAAAAACAGCATTTTTTTGCGAAAAATCACGTTTTTTTCAAACTTCAATGAGGCACGGGTTAATATTATCGAAATGAGCTGAAACTTAGCCAATCTCATTTTCTAGTCAATTGGCAACTTTTTGGGGGGTCCCCCCGAAAAAATTCGAAAATTGATTTCTTGTGACTACCCTAATGTATATGTGTTTTTTGGAATTGTTTGAAGAGAAAAAAAATGTATCTCTCGCAAGAGGGGTGTGTTGGGTTTAAAGGCGAGCGAACATTTTTTATGCGCATTATACCTGCGCACTGCCAGTCTTTTCTCCCGCCACACTCAGTCTGCGTGTGAACGTTAGAAGAGTGTAGACGTAAAAATTATTCTGTGTGAAGTTATTATGAAAAAGTAATCTGTGTGAGAAATTTATCTTTAAATTAATTGTTATGTGCAATGTTTTCGTTTAATAAACTGTTTGTTCTGTCAATATCCACGGACTTAGTGAAAATTAATATTAGTGAAAGAACAACAATTAGGAATAGAATTTATAGGATTTTTACTTTATTATTATTATTATTATTATTATTATTTGAATGCTTTATAATTAAATAAAGTTTAACACTCAATAGTATATTTTTTTAAATAATGACTTTAAATTTAAATTATTTAAGCTAAAGTATATTGCATGCAATTATCAATTAAATAAATTGAGCTGATCTACAATTTTCGTTATATTTTCTGACCATTATTAAGAACATATATGTGCGTGTGTTAGAAAGAAAAGTATCATTCATTTGCGTAAAAAATAAAACGGAAAGAAAAAAAAAATATTCGTATAGGAGCTATAAAAGAAATTACCTTTATATCCAGGTTTAATATTTAAAAACAAATGTATAAAAAATGTTAAATAAAATTCAATAATAAAAAAATATATATTATAAATCATTAACTGCATGAAGTTTCAAATTTAGATTTTTAGAGATGAGACAGATAAAAATAAAATTCATGGCAGCTTTTAACGGTCGTGCAGTTAAAAAAATAAATAAATAAATGAAAATAAATATTGATATAAAAAAGGCTGTAATAAGTAAAAATAAATTCTCTACCCGGTATTAGGTAAATTTCTGATGAAAAGCAAGAATAATTTGTTTTAAATTATAAACTTAAAATTATTTCACTTCATTGAACAGGTTAGACAGACAGCACCACCTATCGCCTTAAAGAAATGTGAATCACTTATGCAATATAGCAATTCGTCACTAATTCGTTATTCAGTAATTAATTTAAAAGCAACTAATTAAAAATTCCAAAAAAAATTTCATGGAATATTCAAGTTAATTACCGTCAAATCTGGACGGGCACTATTTAGTTAAATCTTAAAGCATGAAAATTAAGAAAAATATAATGCAAAGTATTATTTAATAAAACAAAATAGTTAAAAGGTTACCCCTAAATACATGCATATATATATATATATATATATATATATATATTTACATAAAAGATACATTATAATATCGTACATAATAGGGCATTATGAAAATGCCCTACACGAAGAATATGCTTTAAAAAAAAAGAATGCATACAACTGTAAAATATTTAGTGGTGTAATGCTTGTTCTTAAATAATCTAAAAGTATTTTAATTATTTCCTTTGCATTTAATTAAAAATATTAATTAATGAACATTTTGCGAAATGTATGTAAAATAATCCGGGTAATATATTTAAGGAATGTAATAAATATACCATGAGAAATATTTTCGTGGTATCTTTTTTTTAAAAAAAAATGAGCTTTTTAAAATAAACTTTAAAGTTGAAATATATAATTAAAATTATTACAGTGAGACTTTTTTTTTATTTTTTTATTATATGTCCTTTTTGTTGTGTGCATCTTAAAATCATTTACATATAGATATTTAATTTTTAGTTTAATTTAATTTTACTTTATATTCTGCTAGCATAACGTACCTAGGTTTGACTTTGTTTAGGCTAAATTATATTTTGATTTTTGTCCGAATTTCAAACATAATCTACGGCGGAAAGAGTGTAGAAAAATTACATCATGTGGATTATTGGAAATAAACTTCCATAACAACACGAAAAAACAACCCCCCGATACCATCAAATGGTGTCTTGTGGATATAAAGTACCAGTATAACGAGATCTCTTCTCATGGAGTACACTTTTAAAAATTTGGTGCAAACTGTCCGGTCATTAGACTGCTTTTTATAGAAAACGGCTATATAACTGTGATTTAACTGTATTTTGGGGGGCTCCGTGGCCGATTGGATAAGAAGACACCACGCTGCTAATCGCTTGAGAGCGTAGGGGACTTGCGGATTCGACTCCCGCTGGCTCCGTTGCACACTCTTTGTGGAGCTCCCGGATGTAAAAATTCTCTGTGTTGTAAATTCCATTGTGCTATCTCATCCCTGTATATCGACGATGACTTATAAGCGGGCCTTGGGTATCAATCACACAAGTCAGATGTATGTGTTCAATAACTCTATTTTGACTGCCTCAGCATCACTTCTCAACACAGAGCAGACAGGGTTAAATAAACGATATGTTTCGTGTTTTGTTTATTGTAGTACAAAATGTTTAACACATAATATAACTCTAAAACACAGAAGTCCTTAGTGATTGTTTTAGTAACTTTTGTTTTCCATAAAAAATAAACTGTTGCAAGAAGTGGCAAGTAAGATTAGGACAATTGATTTCACAAAACAATACGTTGTTATGATATGCAACCTGATCCACTTCATATTTGAAAAAAATGTCCAATATTGTAGAATTGAAGATCTCTGTCTTATTATTGAAATAGCCGTTTTCATCCACTTATTCGCTGAGGTAGGTATACATTTATTTATACCTATTATTATTATTTTTTGGTAAATTATCTAAGATTATCCAACGATCTAAGAACATGTATTCAAACTGAAAGGATTGTATCTGAAACTCGATTGATTTCTTTATCATCTAGCATTTATGAATAGTTCAGTGGGTTTCTTTGGTCTGCTATCCCATTTTGTTCATGAACTCCCAACAGGATATAATTGGAAACTTATGCTGATATATTCAATATATAAAGATTTTATGGCTTTAAAAAATACTATAAATAATGTCTTCAAAGCTGTCTAACTATAATCACATAAATAACTTCTATACTTATTTAAAATAAAACTCTCATGCGTCAAAACAATTTATAGTATGAAAGTAAGTTTTAACGTGTCGTAAATGTTATAAATGAACTTTATAATTTAATAAAAATAAAGATTTTAGCGTTAAAAGTGATAAAAAATGACTAAAATTATTAATAGCTAAATAGAAAACCCATAAAAAATAAATGATAAATTGGGCGCATGACAGGTTTGGAGGAATTAATGGAGAAAAAAGAGGTAGCGGTCCATCAGTAACTTAGCAATAATAATACTGCTAGTCTCTTGACAAGCTTGATTTATTGTCCACCTTTGTGGTGTCGATTTTTGTATCCAGACATATAAGAGATAAAAGTAATCTAGTAGTTTGCTATAAACCATTATTAATAACTATTCTTCTTTTCAAAATATTAAAAATATTTATTTTTATTACAGAAGAAGACATGGGTTTCAGTTTTCTTTAATAAAGTATTGAGCATATATGTTATATTCTATGTTAAGTATGTAAATGTTTTCACATAAGTCAGTATATTTAAAAAAAAAGCACTAAAAACGTTCACACTTAATATATATTCTTTTACAAGTTAACCCTATTATCATGCTGCTTACCATTTATGAAATATTATATTTTTTTCTGAAAATAATAACTATTTCTAAATAATGATTTATTAATAAATTGTCTAACTTGTTAACATAAAAAAAAGTCTTAATATTGTTACACAGTAGTGCCAAGACTTGCGATTTAAGATATTGTGAAGATAAAAATATTTAAAAATGTATAAACAAAAATACTTGATCTATAAACGTACAAGCTAAAAATATACTTATTCTTAATTGGGGAGTGGGAGGTAATAAGGATTCCCACTAAATGTGTATTTCTTCATAATAATCATTTATTAAATAAATTAATAAAAGTTATACGTAATATCAAATAATTATACATAATAAAAATTTTCAAATAACGAATTATTAACAAAATATCTAGGTAGTTAACATGAAAAAATCTTTAATATTGTTATTAAATAGTACAAACACTTGCAATTTAAGATATTGTGAAAATGAAAATATTTTAAAATGTATAAACAAGAAAACTTGGTATAAGTTAAAAGAAAAATACATATTCTTAAGGAAGGGGGGGGGGGGTAATAATGATTGACATTAAATGTGTATTTCTTCATAATAACCATATATTAATTAAATAAATAAAATTAGAAATATTTTATGGCAATGTCACAGCCCATTTTTTACGCCTGAGCAGCTTTGGTATTCTAAGAGAAAACTACACTTTTATGCGATTACAGATGCGACTATAAACAACCAAGTTTAGTCCATCGGCGAGTGCAAATGTTTATGAACCTACGATATTTCCAGCTGCATAGAACAATGTGTAGTTTTGGAAGCACTATCTTCAAGAGAATGTATATCTGCTAAGATATAATACATAATGTTTGTTGCATTTTCGAAATGTCTCTATCCACTGCAGGCTGTTTCAGTAAAGTAAGAGAAAATGGATACTGCTTGCACAATTTTCGTAATGATGTCTTCCATATGATTCATAAAATTTATTTATCTGTAACTGAAGCTCCTTCTGATAAAAGAAAACCACCGGGTAAAAAAATAAAATCTAACTTGAATTTTTTTCTATATACCAATTTGAATTCATATATAAACGAATAAATATTTATTTTTTCTAATTATAACAAACCATACCTTTCTCTTGTGGTTCAAGCGTTGATCTCGCTTAAAAATTGAATAAATCGTGTAATCCTAATCTTTTTAACTTTTAAAAGTGCATTAAAGGGTACGAAACCGACACTTCCTTCCAGGTTATGTAACAAAGTAAAGCTTATCGCCGAATGTAAATGTTTATGAACTGCGACATTTTCCGCTACATAGAACAATGTGTAATTTTAGAACCATAATCTTAAAGCGAAGGGCTGTATCCTAAGATTAATACATGCTGTTGCCTTTATGAAAGATCTCTATCCACTTCAGGATATTTCTGTAAAGGGACAGAAAATGGACACTCGATGCACATTTTTTGTAATGATATATATCATCTACATTGTATAAAAAATTTATTTACCTGCAACTGAAGCTACTTCCGATCAAAAAAATTGACCGTGTAATAAATATTTCTAACTTGTTCTTTTAAAAATATAATAATTTGAATTGATATATATATATATATATATATATATATATATAAATGAATAAATATTTAATTTTCCCAATTCTACAATCACACTTTTTTCTTGTGGTTGAAGCGTTGATCTCTTTTTTAAATTGAAAAATTCTTGTAAACTGAATCTGTTTAACTTTTGAAAAAATATTTACCAGTACAAAACAGTCGTTTCCTTTAAGTTATTTAACAATGTAAAGCTTATCGCAGAATGATAATATTTATAAACTACATTGCTCTAAGTATGACAATATTCAGTTTCAGAAACATATCCTTAAAGCGAATCTGCTAAGATATAATACACACTATTGCCTTTTCTAAATATCTCTATGCATAGCAGGCCATTTCTTTAAAGGAAGGGATAATGGGCATGCAGTACACAACTTTCGTAATGACATCTTCTATATTTTATATAAAATTTATTTACCTGTAATTGAGGTTGCTTCTTATCCAAGAAAACAACCGTGTAAAAATTATTTCCAACTCGGATTTATAAAAATATAATAATTTGAATTGATATATAAATGGATAAATATTTAATTTTCTTAATTCCAGAACGCACCCACTTTCTCTTGCAGTTCAAGCGTTGATCTTTCTTTTAACTTGAATTGCTCATATAACCGGAATCTGTTTAACTTTTGAAAGAACATTGTCCAGTACAAAACCGACATTTCCTTCCAAGTAATGGTAGAAACACATATTAGAATTACTTCGTTCATAAGTAAACGTTATTGGAAATGAGCATTTCTACGATTTAAAACATAAGTAACTTGTGATTTATACAGTCATAATTTTTGTTATAATTTTCGTGGGGTGGTAAGTATAATTCATGAATTATAATTCAGAATATTATGGATATCCGATGGGATAAGATGTTTTATTCATATACTTCTACAATATCTGCAAAAAGATTTACTTACAATTTCATTTTAGAAGTTTTTGTTGAATTTTAGACGTTTTGTGGAGTATGAGCCGAAAACTGGAACCGTGACAAATTCTACACGAATTTTGCGGTTTAAAGGAAGTGTTTTATCTCACATTTTTCAATGAAGATTTAACCAGGACTGCAATTAACTGTCCAAGAAAAATTTCAAAATATATTATTTGCGACCATGCTGTATCATAAAATATGTAGTAATGATCTGACTATAAGAATTTATTATACGGACATGTAGAGCGCGTTCATGCATTTTTGTGACAATAAAAGGTATATGCATGGATATATAAACGTTTCTTTTATCCCTCAATTGAACCTCTCTTAGAGAACACAAATTATCCCCTCGGCCCTTATGGACTCGTCCATAGTTTGCGTTTGAATTTTGCCTTCTACGAGGAATAAATATTACCATAATTGTTTAAGCTGTTTATTTCTTTGAAGCTAATATAATAGTAAAAGCGAATTAAAAAATAAAATATATCGATTACATGAAGGCTTAAATTCTAATGAAAAACAAAAATATTTAAAAACAAATTCTTCCTAACAGTTATTACAAATGTCCATGAAATGATTCTTACACGTAAAAAATATATATTTTCAAACTTAAAAATACTTTCATAGTCAGTTTATTGTTTTTCTTGCTTTGGTGGCTTCTTCACTTGCTGTTCCTCAGTTTTCAAGTCTCGTAAAGTATTAGTAACTTCCTTGGTGATTGTTTTTACACTTACCAATCTGTTCTGCTACTTGATATTTTAGAAAATGTTCTCTTGTTTCCAAATGCTTTTTAAAAAGTTTTTCAGTCAAATTCTTTGTTGATAAAACAATAATTCTTCAACATTTTCTGTATCTTACGATAAAGTCTATATGCATTAAATATTGATAAATACAACAAGATAACGGTCTGTCCCTTTTCTTAGTATATGTAGCTACCAATTTGGTGATCGTATAAACAGTTCATTATTATTTTAATCAATAACGATCTCTGATCTTCTTTGAACAGTTTGTTTACTTTTTACATTCGTATGTAGCATAACTTGCAGAGCAACACATTTTTATATTTATTTGGTATGTTGGGTTTTTTTTTTTTTTTTTTTGTTAAAGGCTTTAGTTAGGAATTGAACAGTATTTGTCATTAATTTTTTTGTTTACAAACTTACGGAAGGGAAAGGTAGTTTAGATCCATATTGTGTCGAAATTTGTAAAAACCTTCCTAGCGGTATTTATGCTAAAAAACTGTCACAAGTAATATAATGCTCTGGAAAACCTTACGATATCTCCAAAACTATCCTTATTTTTTTATTTTTTTAAGGCACAGATATTGGGTGTTTTTTTAAATAAGATTGGATATTCAACTTTTAACAAAGGTCTTTATCGTACAAAATCCAGATTTTCTTGCAATATTTAGCAGCATTGTTCAGCATGTGATATTAAACGGACACTTATACATCCAAAAGAATATTATACTTAAATCGTTACATATGTTTTTGCATTAAAAACCTTGTTATCGCGCCAGTTTCAATATCGCATCAAATTTGTCGTTTAATCCATTACATTCCGTTTCTTCGTAATCAAATCGAAGGACGGTCTCAGGACGGTCAGCTCTAATTATCCTTTTCAATTTTTTTTTAAGCAAAGCAGCTCATAAGTGTTTTCCCTTGTATTCATGTCAGCAAAATGTAATTAATTCGTTGTTAAATCTGTATAATACTAAATGAAAAAAAAAATGCCAATATATACATCCAAATCTACAAATCATTTTCATGCCTTTGCACATTCACCATCTAAATTTTCATAATTTACAATTACAGTTTTCAAATTATAAGGAAAAACAGCGTTGAAAAATGTACAATCATGTACTATTGTTGCTGATGAAAGACGAGTAGGAATATGACTATGATTCAAGATATCAGTGCATCATCATTGACCTGTATTTGGATATAGATTATTTTACTGTGTTAATTTTTCCATATTCCGACATCAGACTATAAGGTAATTCAATTCCTGACTGTATTTCTTCATTATATGAGATATTATGAATTGATATTGATCGCACTTCTCCGAAACAAGTTCATTCATAAAACATCAATTTTCATCTTCACTATGACCTTCCAGCATATCGATATTAAACTTTCATATAAAACTTTCATTACCCTAGTTCTTAACAAAAATATTCAAACTGATTCTAAAATATAAATCCTCCAATTCTAATTAGTCGAACATACACAAGTAAACAATTTTCACTATCATTTAGCGCAAAATGTTTCATAACTCCCTACTCTTTAACATTCATTTCCCTACTCTCGCATTTTTCATTGTCCTCTGTCTTTTTTGCAGTTGTATTTCACAAATAAAAATAGTTGGTTTTAAAGCCGGAGAAATACATTAAGTTTATTTTTATTCTAAAAAGTATTTAATTAATTTTACAAGTTCGTATGTTTTTTTTTTTATTATTTACGAAAAGATGAAAAGTTACGAATCTGCGAGAAATTCTGATAAATAACTTTACACAAATCGAACAATCATTATGTGTCTAAAAATAACACATGATATTTAAGGTTTATTTTTCAAAAGATTCCCATGGGTTTCTTGTTTATAACATGCAAGACAGGCTATCAATGAAACTTTACACAACTTTTAGACAACTTGACGAAGTCCTAGACAAACCTTTATTACAATTAGAAAATAAATATATACTGATTTGTTGATAAATAAGGAGCATTTGTATAAAATAAATTTTAACGGCGCAAACGCAGATGATATTGCTGTTTTTCTTTTGTAATTCAAACATTTTTGTGTCAAAGTACTTCTATTCGTAAAATGCTGAAATGATTGAATGTCACTTGAATTTGCAAACAAAAATGCTTGAAAATACTTTTAAAAAGTTTCTTCACGTAGTCAACAAAAGAAAAACTTTCAATTCAAATTTCTGGTGCCAATGTGGCTTTTAGGAATTAAAATTAAGTCATTCAAAAATGAATCATTGCTCTCCAAAGAGTTATTAGTCAACTGTATTGGGCAATTCAGTTTAGTAGAGTTCCGGGTTGGGCGGAGGGGTGATGATTTTTTTACCACTATTATTGTATGGTCAATTTTGCTTCGAAAATCGCATAACGTTTAAAGGTGACATAAACAAAATTTTCTATATAATAGTGGTGGTACATTATGCCACTGGTGCAATTTATATTAAAAATATACGCCAAATGTGTCGAAAAGGCCATCATTATCATAAATCATTTATTTATTATTAACTAAACACTAAATTACACATACATTACTAATGCTCTAAATAAACACACATATTTATAAAGGAATAAAATACATTATATATACAGCTATACATAATTAAAGTTGATCTACTCAGATCTGTCTCTTATCAAAATTATATATCAGAAAAAAAATTAAATTTGGGATGCGTCAAATGAAGGAATTTGAAAAAATAATTTCAGAAAAAAAAATCAAAAATGATCATCAGATAGCATTATTTGATAACTTTCTAGATATATGGAAATTTTAGCAACCACAATATATATCTGCTTGTGCGCATTAATTTTTTTTAATGAATCTTTTATAAGCAGCATGGTATTTCCACGGAAAACGTCGCGCATTTTACAAGATCGTTACTCTGATTTTTCTTTTTTTTTTTTTCTTTTTTTTTTTTCTTTTTTTTTTTTTTTTTTTTTTTACATCAAAAAGGTAATTCCGCACCAAAAACTTTGCGGATGTTTGAAGCTTTGAAAAACATTCGCTCTGCCAACTGCAAACGGAACACTGCTAGAACTCAAGGACAGTATTTCCAGTCACGCCTTTTACGTTTATAAAAATTTGCCACGCGTTACCATTGAACATGCTATTTTGCGATTTCAAACGGTTTTTGACAATAATGCTTGACGTATGGAACAGTGTGTGTTCTGATAAACCAATTCTACAACGTATAAGGTTGTATTTGGTTAAAAAAAAATTTAAAAATAAATAGTAGGTTTTGCGATTTCCGTTAACATTTTTCATTTCATTGTTTTCTGATACAAACATACATATTGAAATATTTACAACTTCTTTCAAATGGTCTAAAATATAAATTATTTGATATAAATTTTAACGGTAACGCTGAAATTATTTTCTCGGTGGCAACACCAAACGAATAAATCTGGTTTTTACTGCTATTTATTCAATTTCGAAACATCGCACAATTTCAATTATTACGGAGTCGAATAAGAAAAAAAAAATCATTTCCAAATATAAATTGTCTGAAAACAGCATCGTAACTTAGTCATTTTTTATTGTTTGTGAAATACTTTTTAAGAATGAAATTTCTTTTATATTTCTCAATCGCGTGCAAACGATTACGAAAGAAAAAATTCATTCTCACTTAAATCGGTATTTGTTTCCAACTTCATCAATCAATCAATAAACTTATTACGATGAGCGAAGCGAATACTCTACTAGGCTACGCAAATTACATTTTGTCGTACACTTTACAAAATAAATAACTATTCAGTATTTTCACTTGAAATTAAACATTAAAATAAATAGACCTGTAGATTTGCACAATATTATTTTTTTTTTACAGAATGACCTTAAAAATTTTATTATTTTAATTAATTTATTTTACATGTTTTCCCATTACGGACGCATTTTTGCAAATAAAAAATGAATCACGTGTATTTTCAGAAGAAAAAAAAATAAATCATGGAGTTAGTCATTATAAATAGAATCATGATTAATTAAATAGTTTCAGTATTTATTTTATGAAATTTTTAAAATACCCTTTTTATGAATATTATAGCATATTTTTAATGAATTATAATTTGTGAAAATTCAATTATTTACATCCAATTATAAAAGTATTTTTCAGTGTTAAGAACTCAAATGCACAATTTATTCTTATTATGTGAAATCATTTGCACAGACGATACTTACGCTTTTTAAAAGAAGTATATTATGATTTTTTTTGTAAAGTAGCAACAAAAGATTTGTAAACAAACAAAATTAATTTTTAAATTTGTTATATCATAAATAAAAAATTCCGTGGCAATTCTTAGTTATTTGGCTGAATTTACATTTCTAAAATTAAAATGCGCCAAAACATAAGATAACTTTTTTGCTTAATAAAGATGCAAAAATAATACTAAAAAATATTCTTAATTTAAAATATTTATTTTATTATTTAAGGCTTCGCAAATCCAAACAAAGCATGGCTTTTCTAGTAAAATATAAATAACAAAATATAAAGAAAAGGCACATTTAAGACATTGAATATATGCACAATTTGAATACATATTTGTAATTTAGATTTTTGGTATTGTTCGCCAGCATTTAATATATATATATATATATATGTGATAAAATAATACGAACACCCATGAAAAAGGTATGGTCCATTTCAAAGGACCAGAACGCGCATGTCACTTTGCACTAAATTCTGCCACCTAGTGATTATGAAAGGTAAGGTATCAGTCGCTCAACATCAATCATAAGTGTTGCATGCGATTACTATACGATATGGAAAACTGAATAATGACTGACTTGTCAGAGTTCGAAAAAGGAATGATTGCTGAAATGCGGTGTGCTGGGCGCTCCGTGACGGAAACAGCCAGTTATTTGGTGCGTACAAGGAGTACTGTATCAACCGTTATGACAACGTGCACGAAATGCGGTAAATTGTCGTCTGCGAAGTACAACAGTGGATGGAAAAGAAAGCTTTCTGAGAGGGATGAAAGAGAGTTGATCCCCATAGGGATCAGAAAGCGCAAGCAATCTTTATCACAGATAGCGTTATATATAAATAGTCATCTCCAGAATCCATTTCATCAAGAACTGCTCAAAGGGAATTTATGCTTCGAATATTTATGGAAGAGTTGCAATTCGTACGCCATTGGTGTCATAGGTGTTCGCATTATTTTGTCACCCATATATATTAGTACGTTCATAAAAAAAAAAAAAAAAAAAAAAAAAAAAAAAAAAACAATAGTTATTACCAAATTCTGTAATCCTTGAAAGAGCATACGAGATCTATATATTACGTAGTCAATGGCACCGGTTTATCCAATTGTACATATAAAATGCAATTGGGATAATCGTTCTAATCGCTTATAACTTGAGTTCTGCTAAATGGATTTTGATGGGAGTTACATTGCTAGTTAGATTTTTTCTTTGAAGGAACGTTTAGTATATTGCATATAGTTCCATGTTCCTTACTTATAGAATTATTGTAGTGAAAATCTATAATCAAAGGATTCCGATTATGAATGGTTGTCCTTTTTACAATATTCTGCTGAACGGATTTTGATGATATATGTATTATTGGTTACATTATTTTACCTAGATGGTTGTTGAAAATTGCATACTATTTTATGTAGCTTAGTTATATAATTATGGTGGGAAGTTTTATAATAAGGTGAACACGATTATGAAATTTTAGTCTTTTTATAATACTCTACTGCATTTTTTTAATGAGTTCAATTATTACTCAGATAATTTTAAGGGATAGTCTTAGTAAATTGCATATCCGGCTATCGTTCTTTACCAAATCCTAGAGAAAATAATCAATTAAATGCGTTTGTCATGAACATTCAAAGTTTTATCAGAAACAAAGTTATAAGTGCACAATAGTGTTTGAACCGTTCTCAGTAATGTGCAAGAATATTCCAGCCAGTTAAATGTCCTTATTGCTTTAAAACCAAGATTCAATTCACCGATATATTGCATTTGATTCGAGGTTAGTTTAGAGAAATCGACGATCGAAGAGTTCGAAGTTTTTATTGATATTAGGAGTTTTAAGAAATAGTCACTATTAAAAAAAAATGTAACTAATTTTGATAATTTATGCTAATTGTATGAACGATGTCTTGTGTCGAGACATATCAATCCATGTAAAGAAATATTAGTGCGAGAAATAATCTTTAAAATATGCTTATAATAAAAATTCGAAAAATATTTGACCTACAATAAATCTTTGTTTTCTCGAATTTAAGAAAAATGTTACTTATACCACGGAGCATTTAACCCTTAAATGCCTGATTTTTCAAAAATCATTGTAATAATGTTTTTCGGCTTTCATATTTTAAATAAATCATGGGAAAAATACTTTAAAAAATCATATTTTGTTTTAAGTATAGTTTACGGCTAAAAAACAGTTTGTTACTAACCGGAAATACTGGTGTTTAATTGAAAAAATAATTTCCCTTCATAAAATTCTATAATATTAAACACACAAGAATTTTAGGAACTATAATAAGAAATAAATTTTACTTGCAGGTCAATATAGGGTATTTCGCAAGGTTCCAAACAAAGCAAAAAGAACAAGTAGCAACATTTGAAAAAATAAATTTATCTTTATTCTTAAACACCACAAGTGTTGCCATCTTAATGTTGAAAATTGATTTAATAATATTTTCAGAGTGTATTTTATTGGGAACATTAGGCATTATAGCTTCAATATTATTCTAATAGTATTTTAGAGCCTAAATTGGGTATGTTGCCGAAAAGCAACACCAGGCATGTAAGGGTTAAACGAATATATGGTAATTTCCCTATTTACTTTTTTGAAAAAATCCAACTATATTAAAATCGATATTTTCTTGTATATTACATATAACAAAAAATCTTGGTTTTAAGAACTTGAAACATTTTTCAATAAAATCAAAAACAAAGAAGAAAAAAATAAGAAGACAAATTCACAGAGAAATCTGAAAAAAGGATATTTTTTTTTTCCAGCAAACTTGTATTATTTGTTAGGTAAATCTGAAACATGTATAAAAGCGTATGAGTAATATTAGAAATCACGTATTAAGATTGTATTTATCATAAATAATCATGGTATTAACTACTTATGAAGTATGCTTTTATTGAAAACGAGGATTTCTCTGATTTGTAACACATGTAACTGGGATTTATTCAGCCATACGAGTATGATTTTTATAAGCTAAGTGTGATGATAAGGATAATCGATGAATCGTAAACGATGGTATTAGAACATACTTGATGCGGTAAAATTCCTTATTCATATGCATGTCACTTTTTTTCAAGATTTGTTCCTTTTGTAGGTTGTTTCTGTGAATGAAAGAAATGAAGTGAATGAAATTTAAACAATTTTGTTCCAAAGTATTGAATATGTATTAAAGTTGCTCGTTAAAAGTAAAACTTGTTCTGCTTGTAACATTTATGAATAAAATCTGTAGAAAAATATGCGAAGAGAAATTACCAGGGAAATAAAAAAAAAGAATATTTTCTTTTAGAAAGGATTTGAAATTTTAGAATAAAGTCGAAATTTTGTATAAGAGCGAATGAACAACGGTAGAAACCACGTATTAAGATTTTGTCGCTCATGCACACATTACGTACGATATAAGATTTTTTTTTAAACCAAGGGCTTCTATGATTTTTAAAACCGATAGCTGCGATTTATTCATTCATACGACTTTGATTTTTATGAGCTAAGCGTGATGATAAGGATAATCGATTCTTCGGAAACGAGAGCATTAGAACACACCCGATGCAATAAAATTCATTATTCATATATCTGAGACTTTTTCATGATTCATTTCTTTGATAAGTTTGTTCTGATATAAGTAGTGGATAAAATTGACACAACTTTGTTTTAAAGTGTAGAATTAGTATTAAAGTAGCTTGTTACATGCAATGCGTGTTTTAAAGTACTTGAAGCATTTATCAATAAAATCAAAGGCACTGCAGAAAAATGAGAAGAAAAATTCACATAGGAATCACACAGAAGTATATTTTTTACCAGCATATTGTTTACTAGCATGTGATTTTTTTTTTTAACTACATGTGAAATATGTCTAAAATCGTACGAGTAAAGTTAAAACCACATATTAATCCTTAAATGCATAGTGATGCATATCTACATCACTTTTTATTTAATTCTAGTTACCAGTATATTTATACAGAAATATTAATAGTGTAAAAATTACAAAAATATAAAGTTAAACATCTATCTTAAAATTTCTGGAGTCTTATCTTTAATATGAGTAAAAAACATAATTCTAAAAAATAATTTATTCAGGGTTAATTTTTACAAAATATAAAATTTAATAAAGTAAGGTTTGTAGGTTCATAATTATTAAAATATTTACTAATTTGCAATATTTTAGTTTTTACTGGTATTGCAGATGTGCAACACAAGAAAAGGTTAACGTATTATATGAAAAATGTATCACTGATTTTTTCATTATTTTTCCTGTGTTATAAACTTTTCAAATAATTATATATAATTTGTTCGAAACAAAATAAACTAGTCAAATGTGGCAATCCAAAAACTTTCTATCTCATACATGTTAACACTTCCTGAAAAATGCAGCATATCAGCACCACCTGTAAGATGATTTACACCAAAATCTAATTATCAACAACTTTGACAACTTCTAACTGAATCTGAAGTTTGATGAAAATCCGTCCATTAGTATTTTAGATAGAGCTATTGGAGAAATTGTAAAAAAACAATCTGCATAGCAGCGCCACCTGTTAGGCGTTTTACATCAAAAACTAGTTAGAATAAATTTACACAAGGAAGTAACTGAATCTGAAGCTTGATGAAAATTCATGCATTAGTTCTTGAGATATAGCAATTGCGGAAATCGTGAAAAATGCAGCACGGCAGCGCCACATGTTGGGTGATTTAAACCTAAAATTAAATAGCACTAATATATAGTAGGGACTAACTGCATCTGAAGTTTGGTGAAAATTCGTGTAGTTTTTCTTGAGTTAGAGCTATTGCGATAATCATGAATAATGCAGCATAGCTGCGCCACCTATTTGGTGATTTTTACCAAATTGTAATCAGCACCTAACTATTTCCTGGACTAACTGAATCTGAAGTTTTATGAAAATCCGTGCAGTAGTTCCTGAAATATAGCTATTGCAGAAATCGTAAAAAAATGCCGTATATCATCGCAACCTGTTGGGTGATTTAAAAAAAAAAAAAAAAAAAAAAACTAATCAGGACCAGTTTATATCAAGGTTTACTGAATCTACAGTTTTGTAAAAGATCGTGCATTAGTTCTTGAGATAGAGCGCCCACAAAATTTTTGTCATATGCAGACTCACAGAGTGTCAGAGTGACAGACAGAATCACAGACAGACATTTTCTAAAAACCATCAAATCGTGTTCAGGGCATTCTAAAACGTATAAATCCGTCGAAAACCTGAAGTCGAAAATTTACACGAATCCAATACTTCCTTCTTGTAAAGATAGAAGAAAGTAAAAATCATGCATTTATAGGTCAAGATTACGTTGTTCACGAATAAACGTGGTGAACGTGGTCTTCACTACTTATGAGACATAATTATATTGAAAACGAGGGCTTCTATGATTTGAAACACATATAACTGGGATTTATTCAGGTATACGAGAATAATTTTTATAAGCTAAATGTGATGATAATAATAATCAGTGTAGCGTAAATAAGGGCATTAGAACACACACCCGATGCTATAAAATCCCGCATTCATATAAATGACATTTTTTTTTTAAAGATTTGTTTCAATAATAAGTTGTTTCTGTGAATGAAAGAAATAAAGTGAATGAAATTTATACAATTTTGTTCTAAAGTATAAGTTATATATTGAAGTACTAGCTTGTTTAATGTGCAAGTTGTTTTATAGTACTTGAAACATTTATGAATGAAATCAGAAGAAAAAATGAGAAAATAAATTAACAAGAAAATAAAATAAAGAATATTTCCTTTTAGAAAACACTTGATATTTTTGAGTTACATGCTAAATGTGTGTAAAAACATAAAGTAATGTTAAAAAACACGTATTAAGATTATGTCGCTCATAAATAAACATGGTATTCATTACTTATGAAATATGCTTTTATTGAAAACGAGGACTTCTATGATTTATAACACCGATAACCGTGATTTATTCATCCATACGACTTTGATTTTTATGATCTAAGCGTGATGATAAGAATAATCGATTAATCGTAAGAGCATTAGAACACACTCGATGCAATAAAATTCCTTGTTCATATATCTGAGACTTTTTCATGATTCGTTTCATTGGTAAGTTGGTTCTCATATAAGTAGTCGATAAAATTGGGACAACTTTGTTTTAAAGTAGAAAATAAGTATTCAAGTAGCTTGTTTAATGTAATGCTTGTTTTAAAGTGCAAGCATTTTTCTATAAAATTAAACTCACTGAAGAAAAAAAATAGGAACATTTCACAGAGAGATCACAAAAAAACATGTTTTTTTACCAGCTTGTAATATTTTGAGGCATATATGAAATATATCTTAAAGCGTGTGAGTCAATGTTAAAAAGAAAATATTAACATTATATTGCTCATAAATAAAGACGGTGTTCACTACTTATGAAATATCATTTTATTGAAAACGAGAATTTCAATGATTTGTAATTCAGATAACTGGAATTTATTCAGCCATACAGTTACAATTTTTGTACGCTAATTGTGATGCTAAGGCAGGCATTATTATATTAGTCAGGCTATAGGCTATTAGTCTTAAAGAGAGCAGTAGAACACACCACATGCGTTAAAATTCTATATTTATGTGTGTGACACTCTTTCATTATTGGTTTCTTTAATAAGTTTTCCTGTTTAAAGTTGTGAATGGGATTTTTGCAACATTGTTTTAAAGTATAATATATGAGGGTCTCACAACCATAGTAGGCTAAGTCCAATTTGAAAAAAAAAGAGAGAGTTCATTTAAAAGGTGCATAAAGTCTGTTTTATTCACTTTAACAACTGTAAACAACTTTAAAAAATTAAACCATGCAGATCATGTAAATTATATGTCAATAAAGAACGTTGCAAGGGAAACCTTTGTTGTCAATGTGTCTAAAAAAAGCATTAAAAGTGAAAATATTAGATTTATTTATAGCAAAAACATGAAAATTAAGTAAGTACTTATGTACCTTAGTATAGGTAATAAGTATAAAACTCACATGGAAAAAAAGGGAAAAATAGCAAGGTAAATCTATGAACAAACGACTATGTAAGTACTTAAGTACTTTATCTGTATAATCATAAAATTTGAAGATTTGGCTATCTCGCTTTCGGGGGCAAGGTATTTGCATTCGTAAAATGTTGATATAGTTTAATGACACCAGTAGTTACAAGAGAATCTATTTGAAAAAAAGTAAAAGTATGTTTTCGCGTACTTGATAAAGGTGAAATTTTCATTATAAAATTCCGGTGCCAATGTGGCAATTAGGAATTAAAATTATGTGATACCATAACGGCATCACCGCCTCTCAAGAGGTCGAGAAATTTGGTTTCACCCAATATGCCCTTTTTAAAAATTTTATTGCGTAATTTTAATAAAGTATTCTATTATTTTCTTTAGTGTTAGCAAAAAACAATGGATAAATTTACTCCCCGTTGTAAGAGAAACTAAAAAAAAAAAACAATTTATAACTATTGGGGTAACTGGATCCAGTATGGTCCAGTTACCCCGGATACATGTCCCAGTTACCCCATTTTTGAAACAAATATGGGGTAACTGGACACCGGGCTTACATTTGAAATATGAAGTAAATATGTATAGAAACCTAATAATAGTAACGTAGTTATATGCCTAATCTTAAAAAAAAAGATTGTTTAATAAAAGTACTTACAGTATTTTAATACAAAGCCAAGGAAGTTGAACCATATAGAAGTTGTTTAAAAAAAAAAAGAAACGTAAATTTTTGACAATTTATCACAGCAAAGAGAAAGTTATAACTGAGTGGACACACGTGGTTTTGGGAAGTAGAGGTCAAGGCAATTGTTCACAAAAGCTAAAACTTAAAGTACATCAACGGTTTTTTATAAAATAGCCTATGGCCCAGTTACCTCGTGATTCCAGTTACCCCAACTAACCTTATATTGAAGTAACTTCTTAAAAGTAGTAGGTTTTGTTTTAAGTTTTTAAATATGGAATTCATTTATCCATAAAATCAAAAGCACTGAAGTCTCTTTTTCTATGGAACAAATTAATACCAGTTTTAAGTAGCATTTAAAGCATTCTCGAATACGATTTGAAAATAAGGAATAAAATATAGTCGGATTTTTTTAAGTGTAGTTTTTAAGACTTGCTTGTAATATTTATAACGTACAGTAAACACCCAAAACTTCAATTCTGGAAGTGGCAGAGAAAGACGAATAAAGCCATACGATTATAATTTCTTTTTCACTTCATTTAATTTATAACAAAAAAAAAAAAAAAAGAAAGAAAAAGGAAATAAGAAACCGTACAGACATTTTTCCGAATTTGTACCACTGCTCAAATAAACGATTTCGGCAGACCATTTGTATTTTTCTGTAAATTGTACGACGCTCTGTTGTCAAACTGTGAATCATACTGTCAAATAATTAAGAGATTATGCATTTTGAAAACTTATAACTAATGATGTTATTATCGTTCACAATCGTTGCAAAAGACATTACAGTTCGTTTCTTTTTAAGTATAACATAACAACTTGGCAGGAAATTCTGGTAATTCTGGAATCGCATACTTTTAATTTCTAGAAATCATTTCTGTTAAAGAGGTCATGTGTTGCAATTACGAATTTTTCGAAAATCTATTTCGAAGAAAATGCAGATTAACGAATTAAATTTCGAAAAACACAATCAATAATTGTAACCTAAAAATATTGTACAGACATCGATTAAAATAATATTCAAATGGGCTCGATTTCCAGAATATTTCAAGAATTTATTGCTCAAACATAACTATGGCATTCACTACTTATGATGCTTTTATTGAAAGTGAGGATCTCCATAATTTATTAATTTGATATCTTTCATTTCTTTATCTATACGAGTTTTTATAGTTTAGTGTGATCTTAAGGATAATTGATGAATCGTTTATGGGGTCTCAGGAATCTTACTTTTTACTTGGCGGTGCAATTTAGCAATATGTCACATTTAATTTTTTTTCTTAGTCTCTATAAAACATAAATGCATAAAATTTTTAGTATAGACTACCTAATATCGGGTCTATTTAAAATAATTTTTTTAATATTCTATATTGAAATTTTATTAAGGTTTAATTTTGATAAAAAATTTAAAATTGTTTTTTGACTTGCAAGCACTGCGCGCAACATTTTTCACAAAATAATAAAGCAATTTGCAAGACACTTGGTAAATATCTTCATTTTAAGATAAAGAATAACTTATACTTCAAATTTAGCATTGTAATTGCAATTGCACTGATTATTTATAATTGGCAATTTTTCAATTAAAAATGAATTTTTTCAAAATTTTATATTTTAATTAAATAAATAACAATTAAATAAATAAATTGCTTAAAAATGAGGTATACGTTCAAGTTACATTACTGTTATGTCATTATCAATATTTTGGGGGCTCTTGAACGTATAGTTTTGCTACAGTCTTGCGCGCAGTGCATGCATGTCAAAAAACAATTTTAATTTTTTTTTTAATCAAAATTAAACATTAAAAAAATAAAATAAAATTTCAATGTAGAATATAAAAAAAAATTAAATAGAAGAGATATTAGGTTGGCTATATTAAAAATTTTATGCATTTATGTTTTATAGAGACTGAGAAAAAATATTAAATGTGACATGTTTCTAAATTGCGCCGGCAGGTAAAAAGTAAGACTACTGAGACCCCTTATGAGAGTGTGAGAAAACACCTGACCAAATAAGATTCTTTATTTATACATATGGCACTTCTTAATACTTCTTTTCTATAGGAAGTTTGTGCGTTTCCTGGTATAAATGTAGAATGAAATAAAGAAAAAAAATGTTTTAAATAGCTAGTAATCATAATGATTACGATGCAAATCTAATATTCACATTTAAAAATATGTAAGGTTATTCACTTTTGAGATTGGTCAAAAATCGTAACCTCGAAATGAAGTAATTAATGTCTAACATACCTGAGAAATAAATGTCAAAACCACATAAAAAAAAAAAAAAAAAAAAAAAAAAAAAAAAAAAAATCTGCGAGTACAAATTTCTTCATAGGAATCCTGTAAAGTGCTTTTACTGTATAAAGCGAAATTACGATTCATATATCTATAATTTGATACAGATTTACAACATATATATATATGTATGTACTTTTTGTAATTATAAACCATTTTAACAAAGGAAAAATACACCATAAAAATGAAATGATTTATGATAACAAAAATTGATTGTGCAAAATGCTATGTGTTAAAGTGGAATAACTACAGGTGTAATAGGAAAAATTACAAGCAGAATGTAAGAAATATGAACAAAAATTGAAATTTATATTGTGAAACTTTCGTTAAGGGCATTATTTTCCATTATAAGTGAAAGAATGTGAGTTGATTTCTGATTGAGAATGGCAAGCTAAGCTTTCAAGGCTAATTCCAAAATGCTCTGTCACCTGTATAGGGATGGTTAAGATAAAAGCAATACATACAAAACAGAATTCAAATAAACCACGAAAGTGAATAACTGAAAAAAAAATAAACAGAAAAATGGGATTACTGTTACAAACCTAGGCTTACAAGATCTTCAGTAATTTAAAATCTAAAAAAAAATCTCTGAGAAAAATACGCATCACCGATAATCTAAAAATGTGAAATTCTCGTGCTTGTAAATTTTGGGGTACATTAGAAAAACGTATAAAAGTGTATAAGCAATGGTAGAAATTACGCATTAGGACTATATCGCTTAGAAATAGACATTGGATTCACTACTTACGAAATATTTCTAAGATGGATTAAGAAGGATTTCTTAAGAAGGATTTCTATGATTTACAAACACATAACTGGAATTTAATGAACCAAACGACTTATTTTTGAAGTTCATCGGAAGATAAGGGTAACCGAGTAATCGTAAATAACACAGCTTTAGTAAACACCAGACGCTGTATTGTTCTTTATTCATATATACGACATATGTACTCATGCTGCTGTTCTATAAGAATTTGTTACAGATTTTACTCATATAAATACAGGGTGAAGTTAATAAAAATAGCATATAAACGACTTAACAAATTCTTTGCTTTAATACATTATGAGTAAAACACTATATTTAATTTCAATTTTACTTTTGAAGAAAAATCAATTGAACTTCTCACATACGCCACTACAAATAACATTTTATTCGAAGTTATGACACATCGCAATTTTTTTTTTAATTATTCGGAATGTTTTTCTATAAAATCTAGAATATGGCTAAAATATGACGACGGATAATATTGTATTGAAGAGAGAATATGTATATATATACTGTATATATATGCGTGTGTGTACGTGACAGAGAGCTTATGAATGTACATATATATATATGTATGTTAAATAACTGTAGAAAATAAGAAATAGGCTCATGTTGCTCATAAATAAACATGTAATTCGATGATTAAGAGATATACTTTCCGATGATAATTGGTATGTATATGATTTATATAACGTGTAACTGGTCATTCCCGTATAAATTAGTATGATATACGTTTAATACAAATAGCCGATTTATCACATACTAATTTGAATTCACACTATGCGATAATATTCTTTATGTGAACTTTCTTAATGCTTCTAAACTTTCTGACGTTAGTACTCTATATTCTCATACAAAGATCGGATGAAAATAATCCAGTATTCTTTTCAAATGATTTAATAATAGTTTGTTTCATACATTTAGTAAATCATTATTCATGTTTTATTTATAATTCATATTTTAGTAAAATAAATTTCAAACATGCATTCTAATTTCAAAATAAAAGACCATTGTACAAAAAATACTAACACCGACATTTTGATTTAATATATGCAAGAAAAAAATTTTCTTTAAAGAATCTGAAACATTTATCTATAGCAACATATATATATAAAGAAAAGGCTGCAGTAAATATAGTATCATAAAGAAACCATAAAGTGCATTTTTTTTTACTGTTTTAGTAAAACAATTTTCGCAGATTTTAGTAGAATATTTTTATTTATTATTAATATTTTAGTAAAATAAATAGTAAATTTCAAACATGTCTTTTAATTTTAAAATAAGTGGCATTAATACAAAAGATACTAAGAACGACATTATCTTTTAATTTATGCAACAAAGCACGGTTTGTTTCAAGAATCTGAAACATTTATGTATAACATCAAATACAAAAAAAGAAAAGTCTGTCCTAAATACAGCATTATAGAGAAACCATAAAGGGCATATTTTAACTGTTTTAGTAAAACAAAATTCGCAGATTTTGGTAAAATATTTTTATTTATTATTGATACTTTAGTAAAATAAATAATACATTAAAAACATGTCTTCTAATTTTGAAATAAGTGGCCTTCATACAAGAGATACTAACACGGACAGTTTCTTTTAATTTATGCAACAAAGCATGGTTTGTTTCAAGAATTGGAAACATTTATGTATAACATCAAATACAAAAAATAAATAAATAAATAAACGGTGAAGTGCGAGTATTACTCGCGCTCAGAGGGTTCCGTACAATAAATATATGAATTAGTAATTGTATTATTTAAAGAAAAAACCGTTGCTAAAAGAATACTAACACTTTATAAAAAACTATGAAAAGTAGGGTTGGGTATAACAGTATATACTAGAAAAATGTAAATGGATATACCAAGAGAGTTCAAAAAGATATGTAACCTAAAAAATATCAAATACAGTCATTCTGTATTACTCATTTTTACTTTCTTCTATCTTTACAAGAAGAAAGTATTGGATTCGTGAAAATTTTCGAATTTCGGTTTTCAACGGATTTATACATTTTAGGGTACAGAAGTAATGAAAAACATGTTAGGGTACAGAAGTAATGAAAAACATGTTTTTACAAAATGTTTGTCTGTGAGTCTGTCTAACCATGTGGGACACAAATTTTGTGGGCGCTCTATCTTAAGAACTATTGAACGGAATTTAATAAAACTTTAGATTCAGTTAGTCCCTGATATAGATTGGTGCTCATAACTTTTTGGTGTAAATCGCCCAGCAGGTGGTGCTACTATGCTGCAATTTTCCCGATTTCCGCAATAGCTGTATCTCAAGAACTAATGCATGAATTTTCATGAAACTTTAGATTCAGTTAGTCCCTGATATAAACTGATCCTGATACGTTTTTGGTGTAAATTGCCCAAGAGGTTCCACTGCAACTCAGAACTTTTCACGATTTCCGTAATAGCTCAATCTAAAAAAAAAAAAAAAAAAAAAAAAGCACGATTTTTTACCAAACTTTAAATTCAATTAGAAGTTCACGAAAGTTGTCCCTGATTAGATTTTTGTATAAATCGCCTAACCGGTGGCGCTGCTGTGCTGCATTTATCAGGAAGTATTGACATGTATGTGATAGAAGAAAGTTTTGGGATTAACATAGCCGACTAGTTTAATATTATCTTAATCTCTTTATAATGGACTTAATTCGGTACTGACAATAAAAGAAATGCATATTTAAACTTCATTTGGCATTTCATAAAACTAAATTCAGCAGAGTAATAACCTTTCTTTCTACAGTGCAGCTAAAACAAAACATTCGTTCAAAGTTTAAATTTGGCTAATAGAAAATTTTGCTAATAGAAAATTTTGAAAATTTGAACAACATAATCACTTTAAAAATATTTTTTTGAACAATAAAAAGGAAATTTTAGGTTCAGTTTATACAGAATAACATAAAACGTATGTTTTGAAAATTTCATGAAAAAAAATTCAAATGTTTTTGAGATATCGTGCGCGATATGCCCAAGAAAGTCAACTGGAGAAAAATGACTTAAAAGTTTCGAAAATGCCGCGTAAGCTATTGAGCCGGTATAATTCTAAAAGCCATAACTTATGTTCTAACGAGAATTTAAAGGAAACAATTATATTAAAATATTCAGAAAAAAAGGAAGATTAACATCTAAAAAAATTAAATCAAAATTGTTTTTGAGACTATAAGAGTCCTGAGAACACTTGAATTAATCTGTTTATAACAATTTGAAGTTTATTGCTTTTATACTGTTACTGGCCACTTCATTACACTCTTATATCGTTAAAAGTTGTAATCTAGGCTTTAAAAGCCGATGGTACATAGTGTACGCCGCCCCTGTCATTATGTATGTCCAAACTGTCCATATCTTTAAGGGTTCATTACTGACGATTTTTTTCAAAAATCACGATCAGCAATGCTTTTATACTTCTACTACGATAGGTATCTCCAGCGCTGCTCAACAGTTCTGCTGAATGCCCGTAAATCGAAATTAGTGTGTAACGGAAAAATGCGCTTTTCTCAAAAAATATGTGACGTAGGGTAATCGCTATAATTTTTCTGCAAGGTTGATGTTAATCTCTACTCCCTCTAATTTTTTTCATAATTTTAGTTTCAGTAGATTCGGAATTAGATGAGGGGGAACATATTTTTGCGCTACATTTTCGACTATATCTTTGAAAATGTAATGCCTAAAATTAAAATAAATGTATTTTTGAATTCAGCGTTACGAAAGCTTTCACACGATATACAAAGAAACTATTTTTTTTTTCCAAGCAACTGAATAACATTTAACATTTAACATAACAACCCTAAATATTTTTACTAAATATATTTATAAATGTTTAATAATCTGAAAATATGTGGGTCAACAGTCTTTATTACTTCCCCGAATTTGAACTTTCCACGTTACATTGTTTACGAGTAAAGTGGCTGTGACAGACGGACAGACACAAGAGTGATCTTATAATGGTTCCGTTTTTAATTTTTAAGTACGGAACCCTAAAAAAAGAAAAATAAATAAATAAAAGTTTGCCCTACATAAAAACTAAAAGTCTACCCTAAATACAGCATCATAGAGAAACCTTAAAGTGCATTTTTTAATGTTTTAGTAAAAAAAAAAATTCGCAGATTTTAGTAAAATATTTTTATTCATTATTCATACTTTCGTAAAATAAATAATAAATTACAAACATGTCTTCTAATTTTAAAATAAATGACTATTATACAAAAAATATTATCACCGATATTTTGATTTAATTTATGCATCAAAACAAGGTTTGTTTAAAGAATGTGAAACATTTATCTATAACATCAAATACAAATAAAAAGAAAAATCTGCAGTAAATATAGCATCATAGAGAAACGATAAAGAGGATTTTTTACTTCCGCCGTGCTTGTAACTTTTTTTGCGTTGCATTCTAAGTAAGTGTAAGAGTGTAAAAATATTGGTAAAAACCATGTATTAGGATTATTTCGCTAACATATAAAAGATAGGATCCTGACTTGTGCAATATGTTTTTATTGGAAACGAGGATCTTTATGATTTATGGTAGCGATAACTGTGATTTATTCAGCCATTCCAGAACGGGTTTTATCACCGTCGTGTGATGATAAGGATGATCGCGGAATTGTAGATGAGTGCATTAGAAGATTTGCTGCATGAGTAGAATTTTTTATGAGAATTATGGACACATCTTCCAAGTTTCATTCCGTTGAGTACTTTTTATGTTATTTTTTGATGCTAATAATAATTGCACATATCAGAGAAATAACGATAAAACATTTCAGATATTGAATTAATTTGGCATAATCAGTACATGTATCTTAAAAATTATTAAAAATTATTTTAGTTATAAAATATTTAAAATCAGAACTTATGATTCATCTACTCTGTATATATAAAACACTGATGAAACGAATTTATAAAACGATTTTGTGAAACGATCTTAGAAAACGACTGATTATGTTTGAAGGCGATTTCTCCTAAAATATAGAATATTATGTGGTGAAATAAATAACAAAAATCCTTATTGATCCGCAGATCTCAAAACTGTATTAGAAATCTAAAATTTGAATTAATTTTCAAGATATTAATTTTTTTCCTAATTTTAATTAATTTTCTTTAATGATGGCAACAAAATTACTGCATTTTTATGGTAAAAAGGGAGAAAATGAAAACCATAGGGATTATTAGATTTCTTCTTTTTTGCCATTTTCAAACTGAAATTTAAATTATCTTTTATTTAAAATGATAGTGAAGACAATATTTTGATAAAATTATGTTTTTCAGGAAATTGGAAAAAAATATATATATCATTTCGATCGTCAGGAATCAGGTTATTTTACACCTGAAATTGTAAAGTAAAATTATTAAAAGCAGAAAGACAATTTAAAAATAAGAATTATATGATCTCGTGTTAAAAGAAGAATTAGGAAAAGTGTTAAAAGCAGAATAGGAAAAATTACGTCAAAATATTTACATGTAAATGTTTCAAAAGTACGAAAAATTAAAAATAACAAATTTATTACACGCGAAACGTATTTAAAAGGGAAATTACGTCATATATAAAATGCCCACATATTAAATATCGTCAGTTACAGTGCCTAACATAATTAAAATATTACGTGTAAAAAATATTTAATAGCGAATATTATAAAAAAAAAAAAAAACAATTTATTCACAAACACTTTTAAATTAGATAATATAGGTGCCCGTGAATCTTAAAATACAATACGAAAAAACTCTAAAATAAATAAATTATTACATGAGAAATACATTTAATAGCGAAAATTATGTCATATATTAAAACGATACATTTAAAATTATTTTCCATCCAGCGAATTTTAATATGACGTCACATGGTATAAAAGTAGTGACACTGACAGATTTGTTTACATATTACATCACTTGATGCAGCATAAATACAAGTAAATGTATGCACAAAATAGTTTCTATTTATTTTGTACGAATTACTATTCGATAAATACATATTAGAAAATTCCAATATTCTTATTAATTAATATAAACAACATATATTGTGAAAATAGCATGAAAATATGCATAATGGTGTATTTAAATAGAGAAAAGATTTCATGAATAAGCTATACCTGTCCCTGAAAATATCTAAAACTCGATCGAAACATAAGATATAAGCGTGAAATTTCAAAACGAAACACCTTGTTTCTGAAAGCTTTTCCCAAAAGCAGGCGAAGTTCTTTAACTTCGATTTAAAGGATGAATATTGTACACAGCGGTGCTATTAAAGTCAGAAAGACATTTTTAGCATAACAATTTTATACTAGCTGATTTTCAAACGTGCAATTGATATTACTTATCAATCCCGAAAACAGCCGTCAGTTGCAACGACAACGAAGGATGAGGCCCTAGTAACCGAAAAATATCCCATCTAAACCGATAATCATGGCAAACCGATTACACACAATAACCGCCGTTATGGTGATATCATTAGTCATCCATAACCTGATAATATTTTTTAAACAAAGCGCACATTACTATATGTCTGCACAGGTTGCTAAGCCAGAACAGGGGTTGGTGGGCGTAGCTCGCAGGGGGCTGAGCCCCCTAGTTTTAATATAAAAGTGCTAAAAAATGCATGGAATAAGATTTTTAAAAACATAAAAAAAACCCGTCGTAGATGTTGAAATTCGACACATTAGCGCTTACCGTTGTTTCAAACAGTTACCATCAGGGCAAATTTCAGAGGTGTGATTCACCGTGGAGTAAATATCTAGAGACAAGCCTATTTCAAAGGAAGATAGGCGGTTGAATGGTTGCGTTCTAAATTCGCCAGAGACATTTAGTAGTGTTATACATCTGGTAGTGTTATTACATCTGGTAGTGTTATACCAGATCCAAGGAATATTGTAGGAGATCATACCGTTGCAAGTGTTGCTTTATTGAGTTGAAATTTCCCGTCATTCTCTAATTATGGTTGAGTAGTTGTGCGAAGTATGGTGCTTGCGTTTCTGAAACCTATAAAACATTTCAAATCAAACTCGATTTATTTTACTATAAAGGTACTAAAAAGTACATGAAATAGGTTTTTTAAAACACAAGAATCCGTCGAAGATGCTAAAACTCGAAATCCAAGCGATTTAATCTGTTTCCCAGAACTGTGATTGTTCTTGAACGATCGTTGTCTAAATATCTGTAGGCGAGTGTATTTCAAAGGAGGAAGGGGGTTGATGTATATCATGTACTTTTAGCACATTCTTTTAGTAAAATAAATCATAGGTTTTGATTTTAAATAATTTGAGCAATATCAAAGTGTGCATGACGCTCTAGGATTTATAGTTAATCTATATTTTTATACTGTTTTAGTTGTTTCACTTTTTAATCACTACATATTTATTGTCATCATAATTGTTTTGGGGGTTATGAAATAAAAGGAGCATACGTTTAATGTTTATACCGATCTACTAAAATTGACATTATTTGCTGTGTCATGCAAAACAGCCAAGCTTGTTTTGAAATTCGATTAAGAAATATCTATAAATTAAAAACATTAAAATATACAGTTGTGTCTAAGTATAGTATTCAAAAGAAACATGCAAGAAGATTTTTTACGCATTTCAGAAACAAAATTTAATGTATGTAGAAGTGCTCACGTATTTGCAAAAACATTGTGTTCGGAATATTTCGCTTCAAAAGACAACCTAAATATTCATATCATAAAAAAAGGATATAGCGTATTTTCAACATGACGACAAAATTTCAAGATATGAATTTATTAACATAAATTCTGTTCTAAAATTTCCGGGAACAAGCTGAGTATTTTATTAATTTCAGGACTGGTAACTATAAATAGTTAACACTAGAAAATACACAAAATTCCTTTAATGAAACGCTTTTGCTTTAATAATTAAAAGAAAACATATAATTAAAAGGAATAAAAAATAAGCATTTATTAAACAATTTGTCATGCGAGTGTTATTTAATTAGACTATTGGCTAGAAGACAGTATCGCACGTGATTCACCGGTTAATGTGTAAGATAACTGTTTAAAATACAGCAGGTAATGTTGTATAATCGTAAATAAATATTAGTTGCAGAATGATATAGTTGTAATATCTCTATTGTAAAATGCATAACTAATGCTGTCGCCGCCATAAATGGATATTTTGTGTCTGAAGGTCTAATATTAAGAAAACTATTGCAAATACAAATAGGAAAATTGTAGATTTACAGATAAATGTTTGATTAACACTATGAAGTAAAAAGTTTTTAAATTGAAGAATGACGTAACACGTTCACGTCGGCGCGTAGGGTCACACTCGACTGTCTCAGAGATGCCAGGTCTCCCGCTTTTTGGATACCAGTATTTTAATACAGAAAATGTTGTTTTATTTAATTATAACAATTGGACTATTTAAACAAGCAACATTTTCTCTAAAATAACAGTGGTGTGCAAAAAGCCGGAGACTTGAGAACTCTGAGACAGTCGAGTGTGGCCCACCGCACCGGCATGAACGTGTTAAAGGGCTATTTAATGGTGATGTCGGTCAAAATAGATCCATTAAAAAAGATTTATGAGATAAAGAACTATGCATATTAACATTTTTTAACTGGGCATGCTTGACAAGTTTGTCGTGCGCAACGTGTAACCAGTTTTCAAATTTGATTAATTTTCTTTGGAGTGAATTTCATGATTCGAATAAAGATTTATATTTTAGGAAGATCATATTCGATATTGTTGTCAAATTGCACTGGAACAGGAATTTCTGAAAATGTATTATTACTGCATCATATATATATTTTAATATTACTGTATGTAGATTATTTTAATGTAGGAAAACTGAAATTTTTAACAATATTCTGTTACCTTAGAAACATGTTTCATAACCTCTGCCGATTAGTACGATTTTAATGTTGTGACAATTATATACAAATAATAAACCTCGCCTTATTTAATTGCAGATATCTTCTCGCTAATCAAGCACCAAATCATTAGGAAAAGGAAAGAATTTTTATACATTTAGTTGCTTCTGCTTCCGACTAACCCAATGTAATGAAAATATAATTAACAAAAATAATAAATTAATAAAGATTTCTCCTTCAGCTATTAAAAAATACATAAATTTAGAGTATGAAATTTCACCAGCACATAATGTGGAGGAACAGATGAATCTACAACAGTTGATGTAGTATAAACTCGCATAAATATTAATTATAAAATAGTCAAATATATAAATAAATTTTAAATAACGAAAATTAAATCGCTTAAAACTGCAAAAAAGAAAACTGACAATCGGAAATTTTTAATTGTAGACAAATTAAGACAGCAAATACACATAATAATGTAATTACATAAATGTATTATAATATAATAGCTTGTTAAACACTAACTTAAATTACATAATATCCATTTCTCTTAAATAAACCTGGTATAAAAAATATTTTACGTTTATTCATTTGTACTGCAAAAGTTTATGTACTTAAATTGATATTAAAATGGAAAACTAGTTTTGAACTAATTTATTCACGAAATTTTCAATAATATTTCCGCTTAAATTTAAACGAAAACCATTAAGGACTACGTTATCTACCTATTTTTTGGACAGTAGTAAACTGCATGGAAAAAATATAACCGAATCTTACTCCTGAAGTAATTACCCAACTCTGAAAATAGAACACTTAATTTTACAGTTTATCAGAACTCTGTCGTTCACATTTTCCGCTCAACTAATTTCATTCTTGCTGATGCGTCTTCATCAAATTTAAAATTATTACTTGAATTACTGTCTGAAATTTCCGGACACTCTTCTTAATGAAAATCAGATATTTCCTTGCCGTAAGTGATTTCTGATAACTTGTATATTGATTACATTTTAAAGTTGATTTCTGGAGCAGTGTCATTAATTTTCAAATTATGCTTAATAAGTTTAAGCGACACTTTCTAGTTATTTTCTCGTACTTGCAAATTCTCTCAGCGTGTTTATGTATAAAATGATATTAAGGAATCACTTTAGCTACGCGCAGAAAGAAATATATTTACAATAATGTTATACAAAGTAACGAGAAAGAGAAGCATAGAAATTACAGACTATTATTAGATCAGCAATATTTTATTATGAGGAAAGTTATATAAAATCTATTTGATAAGCATGAATATAAAAAATTCTTTAATGGTTTTGTTCCTAGAAAAACTGTTAACATAAAGATATTCAATTTAAATTTTTTTCTGCATATTATTATACTAAACTTGTATAAAAAGTTTCGGCTTATTTTGAATTAGTTGCAATTTCTGTCATCGTAATTATAAATAAAATTCTATAAAGAATTAATTTATTTACTGAGAAAAATGAAACAAATTAGATAAATATAGAAAATAGGCAAAGCAATCAATTTATTAAATCGTTCCATTGTATCATTGGTAATATATTTTAATAACATATTACTGTTGTAATTTTTTACAAAGTTCAAGACATTTAAACTGACAAATACTTTAGTCGAAGCAGCCGTAGTGACCCATAAAATTTAAATATAAAACGTTGTTTCAGATATTCTCAAAACCGTAAATACATGAATTATAACGACCAGCACAAACAGCCAAAAGAAATTCAACAGTCGTCGGTTTTCAGATTTCATAAAATGAACCCCCTTCTACTAAACCCTTCTACTTAACTAAGGAGGCCCTTCTTCAATGTTGAGATCTAAATAAAAGAAAGAGGGTGTCTATCAACAGTAGTAGTTATAAGCGTACATTTCTATTATAATTCCCAAGGCCGGCGCAACGTAGGACACTGACAAATCAATTAATGACGCCCAACCTACACTACAGTACTGGACTAATAAAATTTGTTTTAAAATTTTATATATCATAGAATAATATACAATAAAGATGATAAAATGTATGAAAAATACCTCTACTTTCTCACTTAACGCGCCGAATTATTTTTAACTTCGCAAAATCTTCTATCATTTGGAATATTTTAAACGTTTATATATTTATATGTTTTGCGTTCACTGTTACTGTAGGATTATCACAACTAGGCATTTCCAGATAATTAAATCAACTTTGACAGTAAGAGATATTTTCACAACTTTCTCATGAAATTGTGCTGATGAAATGAAATTCATGAAATCTTTGCTTAAAAATAAATTTATAGCAACAAAAAAAAAAAAATATTTAGAAAAATGTACAGATAGTACAGATAGATTCGGATGCCCCAAAACCAAGGACAAGACACTAGTTGGCCAGTTGTCCTGAGCAGTCGTCCAGTATACCTAATGCGACAGCCATGATTGTTCCTCACTTTTTTGTTCATTTTGCTCTGAATAATTTTAAATAGTAGCATTTAAATGGTTGCGTGATAAAGTTATTTTAGTTATTTATGCTTTTTTTAAATTTTTATTTTTATTCGCCATCAGTGCATCGTAACACAAAGGATTTTGTATGTATGCAATTTGTTGGAGTTGTTTTATAGGTAATAAATTATATTTCTATAAATTATTTAAAAACAACGTTTAAACACACAATAAAATAAGTTGATTTGATCATACGTATACGTTTCGTGAGTACTAGGACTCACATCCTCAGTGTAAAAAACTTTAAAAACAATATCCCCCCAACTACATGAACGGTGAAAACCCGTTTTCACCGTTCATGAAAGGGTTTTCACCGTGCATGTAGTTGGGGGGATATTGTTTTTAAAGTTTTTTTACACTGAGGATGTGAGTCCTAGCACTCACGAAACGTATGATCAAATCAACTTATTTTATTGTGTGTTTAAACGTTGTTTTTAAATAATTTATATTTCCACACAAGTTCTGTATTTACTATATTTTTATATTAAAAAAAAAAAAAAAAAAAAAAAAAAAAAAAAAAAAAAAGAAAGTTGCCAGATGTAAAAAGATACTATCGAAAAAAAATGACAGTCAAACATTATAAGCAAAACATTTTCAAAGGTAAAAATTTAACCACATGATAAAAAGTTTGACATGCATAGAGTTCGCCTCTACCTATGCCTGTGAGTAATTCTTTTTGTAAATGAATCATATGAAACTTTTAAAAATAGAAACCATAGGACACATGATCCAATTCAGTTTGTATTTTAAAAATACGGTAGAGCGGCGATTATCCGAACCTACCCTAGTTCGGATAAGCAAAATTTCGGATACATGGACAGATAATCTAAGGGATATTCCTGACTATACTAACATCTCCACACTTTATCCAGGCTTAAAACATCCAACACTAGTTGGTACTGGAGTGTTTAAAAATTGTTTATTTATGTATTTATTTATTATTTGGTTATTGTTTTATCATTTAAAATTTTCTCTTCCTTTTTTTATCACCTTCTGAACTCAAGAGATTCTAATTTAAGCAAAAAGCTTTCGATTGGTACTTGCTTCAAGGAAGACATTCTTTTCAATGGTGCCATATCTAAAATTATTCATAAATACGTTAGTTGAATAGGATCACCGTTCTTCCGCCTTTCGAGTCATTTTATATCTGATTCCAAACATTCAAACGCTTCGCTATGTGATGGACCTGGGATCATTTTCAGAGCATTCGTTTTCATTTTCTTCAATTTATTTTCCATTGTTACAGCTCTCAACGATATATTAATCTAGGATTTTGATTTCGCATGCTAAATGTGAATTGAAAAAATGATAGAAACAATGTTTTTAGATAATTGGAAATTCGGTTAAAAAAAAATTGAGAGAGATAGGCTGTTCGGATAATTGGGGCTCTACTGTAACTAAATATAAGGTAAATGCGGGTTAGATGCTCAATCGAGATAGTTTCTATATTCACTGCATTTTAGCTATTCAACATGTGGTGGAGCTAGTGATGTTCTTATTCTCTGAATCGATGAAAAAGCGTAGTAGATGGAGCTACAGAGACTTATTTTTCAAATAAAAGTTTTATTAATAAAAAAAGGTAATTTTGGCTTTTGAAGTATGTTCTTATAAGATAGAGATAGTAGCAGAATATAATGTATTTATTACAGATTTTTCATGAAAGATTTAGTAAATGTTGTTGAAACACGTATCGAATAATATGTTAGTTTACAGGTTACCGTTGTAGCTATATTTCTTACAACTTCAGGAGCTATTGGCAGGATCATCCAGGGTTGCCTGTTTAGCCTCCAAATTTAATCCGAAATTTCAAATTCACACAAGAAATTGTGAAAGTAAAATCTTTACTTTATGTGATCGCTACATGTCACTCATTAAATAAAGTATGAAACATTATCCTTTAATTCTGGTACGAACTCGAAATAACTGAATAAAAGTAGAGGCCAAACTGGCAACACTGGGAGCATCTATTCCGATCAAGTCGGGCGTGTCGTGTAACTGTGAAATTTGGAATAAATGGCTAGAATAATTGATTATTTTTTTAAAAAGAAAGTACCATTTTTTTCTGGTATATTTTGTATTAATATTTTTTATGAAGTTTTGCATAACATTCGGTGTAGATATTTTAAATTTCACTATAAAAAGAATTACTGTAAAAAATAAAATTAGGGTGCATTTTAAGCTTACTTTCATTCCAGGGAGCGAGGACAAATATTTTTGCCATTTATTAAAATCTATCCACCCTTTCCCATTTTATTAGGGGATAAAAACAAAATACTTGGTCCAATTTGAAAATCGTTACTTCTTTTTTTCAGCTGGTTAAAAATAGATGGGAAAAACTTTAATGTACTTAATTTAATAGAAACATTATAGACAGCCGTATTTCCGGGTTACAGAATATAGGTTAAACTCGTTCTTTTTAAATTACTGATAATTTTAATAGATTTTCTTTTCATTTAAATTACATATTTAGACTACTCACTAACAACACCAAAAATACATTTTGCATGAAAAATACGAATAACACGTTCAAATAAATTCATGAACTTTATTAAAAGGGATAATTTCGTATTGCACTCGGACCAAGAGTTGATAGCCAAATAAATTGCTTAATATGGTTACTGCAGCCACCATTTTTTATTCTGATAAGTTCAGAGGTTTGAGCGCCTAGTTCCATTACTTGCATGAATATATGTTTTATCTATATTTTATTATTTTATTTATTTATTGATGAAGTTTAAATTTGATAAGAAAAATAAGTTTGAAACAAATGCTGAACTATTTACATTATTTTAATTGCAAATTGTTTTATATTTCGCAATCTTACTCAAGCGGTGGACAAGCAGTAAAAAAACATGAGTCTAACTTATTTTAAATACCATAAACTATGAGTAAAATGCGATATAGTTTTCAAACAAATTGCATTTGAATAAAGTACTTTTCCCCTATTCGATGATGGAAGAATTGAAAATGTGTGATGTTTACAAGTTCAAAAATTCGAAGAAAAAATTTAACTCTATCGTCTATTGTTGTCAACATAAAAATGAAATCAGCATTACGGCCGAACACTTTTGCACTTCATATTATAGATACACTGTAGTATAAATTACCTCTTAGCTAATTCATTGTTTCCAAATTTACGGTTTTTTTTTTCAATTTAAATGAAGCCAGATATTTTTTAAACAGATGAAGTTAATTGATAACCACATGGAAACAGGTTTTATTTCATTAAATATTTTCGCTGTTCCAAATCAAAATTATTTAATTTCAAAAATCTCTGAAGATCAGTGTCTATGCAAATGTAAAATATTTTGCATTGGGTGTATGTATATGGATATAAAATTAAAGAAAATTTTACTGGAGGAAATGTATCGGGAATAAATGCAGGCGCCTATTTTGTTTACTTACCAGAAATAAAAGTTGAAATAAAAATTTTCCTTTCTATGTAGTTAACAGATAGACAAAATCAAAACACATTTTTCATAAATCTGTTATCTTTTTTAATGCGTCGTTTGAATTTCAAAACATAAATTAACTCAAGAAAATAAAGGTCTACAATGACTTATAACATCCTAAAATTTATAAGATTTAAATTCTGTTGTTATTAACGCTACATGTTATTTGCTAAACCGCCAAAGAGAAAATTGTAACAGTAAATTAAATTTATTACGGAAATAAATATTTTGCCATATATTTCCATATAAAAAATAGCATAAATAAGAAAAGCCATTCCAACAAAAAATGTATCTGTTACAGAGAAAAGTACTGGAAATTTACATAACTGTTTTAACTCTCGACTAATAACACCATTTTCTCTTCTGATCTGATATAATTATGCAGCTCTTTTCTTGGGTGTGTCTTTAATAAACCAATATTTAGATTAAAAAAAAAAAAGAGTATGCTTCACGATGAAAAAAATATATAATACAATAATTACACTTCAAAGATCATGGAATGCGTTTGAAATAATATAATTTGGAAATATTCCGTACAATGATAGACAACTATATGCGTTTTCAAAGATTTAAAAAAAAAAAAAATGTTATTTCTACAGTTTATTTTTCTCTTTAACGTCAAGTTTTCGGTAAAAGTTCTTTTCGATAGAATGAATAAATAATTATTATCTAATATTTGTTTTAAATAATTTTTCATATAATAAAACATATTCGATGATATTTTTGGTTACAAAATGTTTCTTTATTTTATAGAAATGGCTAAATAGCGTGAGTTATGGAAATGCATGTAAGATTATGAAAGCATAAATATTTTTCTATGTTATTTTGAAGTATTAGTAAACAAAATTCTCAAGAAATATTTTGGAACTTGTAAAACAGATCTTTTATATTTTGCGATAGTCTTGCTTGTTTTAAGTGGTCTGATACCTTTTAAAATCTCCTTCGCCAGTGAAAAAGCGATGTAATTTTAACTTCTCATAACTTTCTAAATATTTATTAAAATACCAAAAATCTTTGTAATATATTTAAGCCATATTTAAAGTTTTATAAAATGTAAAAATAAACACTTATAATACTCTGGTGTCAATAAATTAAGAACCAATCACAAATGGCTAATTTTCTAGTACGCGAATACTCAAAAGGAAATAATATAATTCGAATAATTATCATCTCTACAGTACAGCTAGTCCATATAACATCTCATTTATGTCACACATGGTTACAAGCGTCACAGTCACTACGGTGAAGCAAAAAATTAGGAAATTCCATACATCTGATTATGAGTCTCAAATGATCACTATATATGACTCCACTAAGTCGTCACTGTGACTACTGCTTCGTGACGAGTCACAATGTGATTTTACAATGTAGTTACATTGTGACTCTCATGTGACTGTCATCTGTAGACTCAATTTCAAAGTCATCGTTAACGCTGCATTGTGATAAGTTATCAAATAATGTCACATTAAAGTCACATGAGGACTTTCAGGTGACAGAGAGACTACATTACTGTGAAGTCACTATTGTGTCCTTTTGTGAAAAGTCATCATGCGCCTATATTGTTATATTATTTGGTGACTTATCCTAAAGCAACATTCATGATGATTTTGAAATTGAGTCTAAAATGTAATTACATTGTAAAGTCACCTGGTGACACGTGACAAAGCATCAGTCACATTGACGTCTCAGTGGAGTCGCATATAGTGATCATTTGAGACTCAGAATGATACATGTGGAATTTTCCATTTTTTTGTTTCACCGTAGTGATTGTGACACTTGTGACCATGTGTGACATCAATGAGTTGCTATATGGACTAGCTGTACTGTTGGGGTAGTAATTATGCGAATTATATTACTTCCTTTTGAGTATTAGCTTGCTTAAAAATTAGCATTCTGTGGCTGGTCCGTGACTGGTCAATGTATTATATAATAAAAAATGCAGGTCAGTTAATAATGCAATTTTGCCTTGTATGTCACAACCCGCGCGATAAATTAGCTTAGAATAGCTTATATTAACTTAGAAATAACTTACGTTAAATGCGCTTTAAGCTATATATTATAGAATGAATTAATATTATTGAAATAAACAAAGATTTTTATTATTTTCTTACCCTTAATTAATTATTTTTCTACGATTTTGGCCATTTTCAAAGTCAATAGAATTTTTAAAATAGATTCTTTCGAAGCACTTATATATCATTAATTCATTCTATAAAGTATAAATTAAAGTTTATTTTCACATGAGCTTTAATATTGATATGCCAATTTAAGTTATGTTATCGTCGGGATTGTGCCATACCATATGAAAATATTTTACAATATTAACTTAACAGTATTCTTTTATTATATTGTATTTTAAGTGTTTAATTTATATTTTATAAAGGCTTAAATATAGCTTAAATGTATTACAAAGTCTTACATAATTTCAATGAGTATTTATAAAGTTATAAAAACTCGAAACCACATCTGTTTTGCACTGACGACGAGGATTTTAACAGGTATGAGCCCCTTAACGTTATATCTTCTCTTTACTACTCTTGTTGCGACGACGGTTAGAACAACTGGAATTTTTTTTTTTTTTATAGATTTCGAAAATTAAAATTTTAGCTAAAGAAATCACTCAAAGAGTCGTAAGTGTGGATTCTTATATAATACAAAATTAAAGACATGAAAGGGTTTATTGAGCTTAAGCAGAACATTAGAATGAGTGAAATTGAATTTTTAGTGAGCACTTAGAAAATGTGTGTCATATAATGAGAAAGATACTGAATAAGTTGACTATTAAATGCACTGTTATTAGTTTGAAGTCCTTTCTTTCAGATAACACAGAAGACCTATCTCGATATCAAACATTTAAACAAAACTAGGAATAGTGATCGATGATATATTGAGATATTATTTGAGGAATGAAGATGGAAACTGTTCTTTACATCTTTACGTTTTGCGTTTGGTTAAATGTGATTTGCAACTATTTTTTTTTCCAAACAATATTGTGTAACTATTCACAACAAATTCTATAGAAGATATAATACAGATATTGTAAATTTTGCGATAGGCTTCCCTTTGTTTAAAGTGCCTTGTTAGTTAAATGTTCTCATCACTACTCTTGTTGCGAGGGTTATAAGAATTGGAAAAATTTTAAAGATATGGAAAATCGATATTTTGTTTAAAAAAATCACACAAAAAATTTCTATGTTTGGCATGTTCTGTATTGCAAAGTTGAAGAAATGAAAAGGTTTATTGAGTTTAAGAAGAATATTACAATAAGTGAGACAGCAATTTTAGTGGGGAACTAGAAAATATGGATCATATACTGAGAAAGGCACTTGATATGTAAACTCTTAATGTCACTGCTATTTGTCTGAAGTTCTTTATTTCAGATAACATCAAAGAACTATCTCTGTACCAATCAGGTAAATAAAACTACAAACAGTCATCGATGATATAGTGCAATGTTATTCGAAGAATGAAGATGGAAACTATTCTACACATCATTGTATTTTGTCTTTTCGAATTCATATAATTACGATAAAATCTAATCTATAAACAGTAAATGTTAAAATTTTATTGTGGTCAGAACTTATCTTGGGAATTTAAATCGCATTTTTCATTAGATCTTTCTGACGCATTTAGGTGTTGGAGAGCAAAAATAACATTATATTGAAAAATAAGGTTTTAATTTCCAATTAAAATATTATTTAAAGAAAATAATTTATCACAAATAAAAGTGCAATTTCTCAGTAACGTTTAAAATTGTTTAAAATAAGGAATAAATGTATAGTATTTCAGATGTATAAGTAAACTCTCTGTGTTCTTAAATTTTAATAAGTATTAAAAAAGGTAGTTACATACCTTGTAGAAATATCTTTTCAGAGTCTTAATATTTAAAAAAGGTATTAAACGGGTATTTTCCCTTTATAAGAAGGATTAAAGCCACTCATGTTAGATGAAATTGAAAAGTATGCCCTCTTAAAAATAATAAATTGCCTTAAAACGAAGTTATGTAATATAATACTTTATCACGACATTTTATTCAAGTTGATCATTAATGTAATACACAATTTAGAATAATCCTTTGAGACGTATTATTGAACTATCGTGCGCTTTTAAATATTAAAAATCGGGAGTGACACCTAACGATTTTCCAAACTCTGATATATGTGCCCATGACTGCAAAAAAAGTAAAAAATAAATAAATTTCTGACGCAATGGAATCGGCGTGATTGAAACTGTATGTCCCGTTACGTCTGCGTAACAAGTATTTGATGACGTTCCCGAAAATGCTCTGTAGAATTAGGGACAAAATAGTTTGAAATAGTTAAAAAGGGATTAAATACCTAATACGTAGGAATTGTTTTAGGAAAATCTATAAAGTTCTTGCAGCAGTCATTCTACAGAATGATTCATAATGATGAAGCCAATATCCTCTTTCCTTAAATATTGCACCTAGATACATACTTCTGATCGCAAATTTTCATGAAAAAGGTTCTTACTTGACACAATTTGACAATGTAATGACAAAGTAATGACACAAGTTTCAGCCCACTAGCTTTTCTAATTGTTAAAATACACTAACTATTTTTTTTTTTAAATACGTCCCCGAAATAGGGAAAAATTTCCACTTAAGAAAATTTCCTTTATCCCTTCCTGAATGAAACACAAAGTAGTACATATTGTTATCAGGAAAACTCACAGAGATACTAAAAACCAAAATTTGTGACGTACTCAAGCATGCCTATGAGTGATGTGATATTGGTGAAATTGGAATACTAGATAGGAATCATTCCCAAATTTTTAAGTTATTTAAATGGTCATATCTCAGTGCGTTTTGTAGATATCAAGATGTTATTTTCTTTTTTTTGTGTGTGTTAACCCAACATGTTCCGTATAAAAAATTAGCATGTTATTAATGTGTATTTTCTCAAACACACTGTAAAAAAATCCGAACAGTATTCCTGTAGGAATCTGAAAAATAGTTGCCCTTATCGTACTGGAAAAATTTCCGAACCAGCTCGGAATAAAATCCTTAAAAAAAGGAAACATTCAGTAAAACGGTACTTTACGGATTTTATTCCAATGTTACGGATTTTATTCCGATTTTACTGATTTTATTTCGAGCTGGGTCGGAAATTTTTCCGGTACGATAAGGGCAACTATTTTTCCGATTCCTACAGGAAACCTGGTACTATTTTATTTTTATTTTTTTTATTTTTTTTTTTATTTATTTTTTTTTTTTTTACAGTGCAAATTTTCCAGGGTGTTGGAATTCATATCATGAAATTTCATTTCGCGCCTTATTTGTATGAAACTTTACAATTTGAAGTATGTGTTTAGGGCAATATTTAAGAAAATAAGCTATAGCTTTTACCTTTATGAATCACACTATATAACCAATCAATTATTCTTCGCCAATTTATAAATAGTGAACTTTCGCTCTTTTGTGTAAATATTAATACAGTGAATACTCGATAAGCCGAAGTCAGATAAGTGGAATATTCGTTTAAGTCGACGTTTACACGAAGTCCTGGTCCCTTTATTTGAATTCCATATTAAACTTTCTCGTTCTGTCTAGGTCTACATCTTTTAAAAAGATTTTTTCCGAAAGAGAATAAACAGTAATTCGACAAAATTCTTAAATTTTCAGCCACAGCAAAAAAATACTGACACTTCTGTTTGATATATCTTTTCTGCACTCCTTCGCCGGCTTTGAAGGGCGCTATTTTTACTTTCTACTTCGGTCAGTGTGCAGCCACTGCGAGTTTGGAATTTCAACTGAAATCGCCCCATCCTTCCACCTCTACCCCACCCATTCATTTCTCTTTTACGCATTCCATTTTTTCAACAGGTATACTTTGGTAACATAGCAGATGTCTAAGTGAATTCTAATTGGTCAAATTTCCCACGCTTTTATGCAAGGAGTTTTTTCGATTCTATTGATATTTTATTGAAGTTTATTACTTTAACGTTGAGTCAAGTCATTATAGTGTTTATTGCTTTCACACCGTGCTACGTTTCCAGTTGGGTCTTTTAAAATTCGAAGCAGAATTTGCAAATTCTTACTTTAGAACAAAAAGTAAATTTGATAAAAGATACTAAAAACAATCCTAATAAATAATATATATATATATATATATATCCCTGAAATATGGTATCCCTCCCAAAATGCTCTCTACCATACTGAAAGGTAAAGAAAGAATTTTCAAAAGACATAAGTCAAGTGTCAACCCAAAGTGCAAAAGAACCTTCCCAGATATCGAAACAGCCCTCGCAAAATGGTCTATATATTACTGGACACGGAAGAGTGCAATTCCTTTAAGTGGTACGATGTTACGTTAGAAAGTTTTGGATTTCGCAAAATTATTGAATGTAGAAGGCTTCACTGCAAGCACGGAGTGGCTTGAAATGTTTAAACCAGACACAACACCGTGTTTCGAACATTACACGGTGAAGCAAAAGATGTGTGTGATGCACTGTTAACGAGACGATGATGTTTAAAGCGGAATTATGTTCCGGTGGAGAGCTAAGTAAAGAACGTTTAACTGTCCTTCTCGAAGCAAATACTTCTGGAACAGAAAAATTACCTTTACTCCTCTTCTGTAAATACAAAAATCCTCGCTGTTTCAAACATAAAAAGTCACTTCCCGTACAGTACAGATCTAATCACAAAGCTTGGATGACGGTAATATTGTTCGAGGAATACATCAGAAATTTGGATGTAGTGTTTCATGCAAAAAAAGCGTAATGAGTTGATCTTCGTTGATAAGTGTACAGCTCACAGTCAACTTTTGAACTTGAAAACTATCAAGTTAGAATTTCTTCCTTCTAACACAACTTCTGAGCTACAACCAGTTGAACAGGTAATAATTAAATGTTTAAAGCATTCCTACAGAAAATTTCTAGTGCGGAAAACAATCGAGGATGGCGAAAATGGAATAAATCAAAAGTTCGTGTGTTAGAAGCAATTAGACTAATTTCAAGTGTCTGGAAGAACGATGGGAAACAAATCACTATCAAAAATTCCTTAAGTAGATGTGGCTTATTTGGAAGCAATTCGGACTCATGTGTTGTGAATGAAAATCTACAAGATCAAGTTATTTCTGGCGATGATGATATTCACTTTGGAATATTGACGAAAGAGAACTTAGTGATTCAGATTTAGTTGAAGCAATAAAAAAGGTGGAGAACTATTCTGAATCTAAAGAAGATAATAAAGAAGTAAATTGCTTTTTACCACCAAGTAATCAAGAAGCACATGCAGCAATGACGACATTACAGCAATACCTCGAAAGTATTTTTTTCTTTGTTGACAAAATGTAAGCGACTTTCTAACCAGTGAAAGACAAAAAAGTTCCTTGAAGTAGTCATCATTAACAAGTTTTTTTCATAAAATTTGCGTTTGTAAGTACCTTATATTATGTACTATTAAATAGTATTTTTCTTTAGTGCACATTTTGCCAGACTCCGTTATTACAGTATAATTGCAATTCCTATATATATAGCATTGAATTATTTTTTATATATTTTCTGTATGTATTTAAGGATTTTCGATAAGTCGAACTTACGATTACTCGAATATTTTTTATGGTTCCTTCGAATTCGACTTATTGAGAATTCACTGTAATACATAAAATTACTACATTTTAGAGGATGGTGCATCTGAGATTAACGCAGGTTTTCACACACAAATTTTCCTCTCCACTAATGAAAACCGAATGATCTTTTTCCTGAATCTGTTTTAGATAAACATTTTTCTCAATACTTGCGGAAACCTAGTAAATACTTTTATTTTTATTTATTTATTTTTTTTTAACGAAATCAATTTAGGCAAGTGCGATATTTATAGCAATATACAAATATTTGAAATATAATTGATTCATTTGATAAAGAACTACGTAAGTAGAATATTTAAAACAATGCTATTATTCTGAAAGCCTTATTCTAATACAATAATGAGGAAGATTCGTTGTGTCAGGAAAATAAATATAGGAATTTTATCACAATGGAATATCTCAATGTTTCCCAATGAATGAAAACAGATCACATTTTCTGTCTGAATGTGTTTTCAGATCAGATAACACTGGTAAAAATTTGAAACTTATTCTTCCAGTAAAACACAGTTGAAGACATTTTGTGCTTTTATTTCTAGCAGGCTTAACATTTGTATTTTTCAACAAGTCCATTTCTCATATTTAGGGGTATAATAATTGCAAATAATTATATAAATTAATCGAATAATCATATGTGTTAAATGTAACTTCCCACAAATTATTCTGCGAATCACAAAAATTAAATTTATCAGTAACACTTTAAATTACATGAACAACAAAAAGAATCTAAAAATTGTAAATATAGTAATAAACAGCATTTTCACCTTCTTGGGAAGCTTGTATTTACTCATGTAGAATACAGATGTACTATAGTCTTATTCTTAAAATATGTCTATTTTTTATATTAAATTATCAGAATATGATACATACATTAAACTGATTTAATTAATACAAATGTATATTTGATTAAAACATGTTGCTAAATTTATTTATCAATGTATCATTATTATGATACACATTACTGATACTTTAGTAATGATTAAAAGATACTTTACTAATGATAGTTCAAAAGTTTGAAATACTTTCACGTAAAGGTATTTGTTTTATGAGATGCTATATAAAACTTTGCTGCACTTTGAAAATGCGCAAAACAGATATGAAACAAATTGCATAATAACTCGGTTACTCTTATTTCCTCTATAAATAACAAATTTTGACTATTTTGTATAAATTTACGTAACCAGCACAATAACTTTCTTTTGGATGATGGGACGTCTGAAATTAACGTAATTCCTGACATATACATTCTCCTCTCTTCTAATGAGAATCGAATGACGTTACTCCTGAAATTACTATAGATAAGTATTCTTATCGATATCCGGATAAAACTGGTAAAAAGTTCGTTTAGACGCGTTATTTTAAAATGAAATTAATTGAAAAGATTTTGAACATTTTATGTAACTGCAACAACAACAAAAAAATTATGTAAATATTCTGAGATACCTATACAATTTTAGTAAGCATGCAGATTTCTGTAGCTTTACAAAAACCATCTATTTTCTTTACAGTGTACATATAAAACATTATTAAGCTTACAGTTTAGTAACTGATTTCTGTAGCTTTTATGAAAAACTAGTTTTGCAGATTTACATATTTTTCTTTACAGCGTTTAATAGATAAGTGCTATAGTCCTATTCTTAATATTAAATAATCATAAAAAATATATTGCTTGAATATGATGCCAAGATTAGATTTATTTAGATAATACAAATTTTAGAGTGTTAAAACCCTTTGTTAAGTTAATTTATTATTTTCTTATAGACTGTTCAAAAGTCTGAAATACTTTCACGTAAAGCTATTTGTTTTATGAGATGCAATATAAAACTTTGCTGCAAACAGATATGAATCAAATTGCATAATAACTCCATTACTCGTATTCCATCGATAAATAACAAACTTTGACTCTTTTGTAGAAATTTACGCAACGCACACGATAACTTTCTTTTGGAGGATGCGACGTCTGAAATTAACATAGTTCCTGACTTATAAAGTTTTCTCTCTTCTAATGAGAATCGAATGACGTTACTCCTGAAATTATTATAGATAAGTATTCTTATCGATATCCGGATAAAACTGGTAAAAATTTCGTTTAGACGCGTTATTTTAAAATGAAATTAATTGAAAATATTTTAATATTTATAAAATTGTAATTTCCTCCCAAAACGATGTGCAAACCATTATATTGAATTTTCCCATATGGTACGGCGTTAAATCTGCATAGTATTTCACGGATTTTTTTACAAGTTCGTATTTAGTAATGTACACTGTAAAAAAATCTATGAGAATACTAAGAATTTTTTAGGAAACTGGGATGACTGGAAATTTTTATGTAACTGCAACAACAAAAAAACATCATGAAACAGATTCACGTTTACACTGTAAAAAAAAAGTAGTAATGTTACTAAGAATTTTCTAGAAAACTGGGAAGCCTAGAAATCTTTATGTAACTGTAACAAAAAAAACATTCATTTAATTATCCCGGATTATCGATACAATTTTACTAAGCATGCATATTTCTGTAGCTTTACAAAAATTAATTTTGTAGATTTACATCTTTTTACGTTACAGTGTACAGAGAACATTTTAGTAAGCTTACAGTTTAGTAACAGATTTCTGTAGCTTTTACAAAAACTAGTTTTGTAGATTTACATCTTCTTAATTTACAGTGTACAGATAACACTTCAGTAAGCTTACAGTTTAGCAACAGATTTCTGTACCTTTTACAAAAACTAGATATGTAGATTTACATATTTTTTTTTTTTTTTGTAGTGTAGAATAGATATGTGCTGTAGTCTTATTCTTAATATATGTCTATTTTTATATTAAATAATGATAAAAAATATATTGCTTGAATATGATGGCTATATTTTATTGATTTAGTTAATACAAATTTTAGTGTATTAAATCCTTTTCTTAACTTTATTTATTATTTTAATGTAGGTAGTTCAAATGTCTGAAATATTTTCACGTAAAGCTATTTAATTTATGAGATGCAATGTAAAACTTTGCTGCACTTTGAAAATGCGCAAAACAGATATGAATCAAATTGCATAATAACTGGGTTAGTCGTATTCCCTCTATAAATAACAAACTTCGACTCTTTTGTATAAATTTACGCAGCGGATACTATAACCTTCTTTTGGAGGATGCGATGTCTGAAATTAACATAGTCCATGACATATAAAGTTTCCTCTCGACTAATGATAATCGAATGACGTTACTCTTGAAATTATTATAGATAAATGATTTCACCGATATCTGTATAAAACTGATAAAAATTTCGTTTAACGAAATTAATTCAAAATATCTTAATATTTATCAAAATTGTAATTTCCACTCACAACGATCTACAAAATATTGTATTATTTTTCTCCACTTGTTTTAGCACTAAATTTGAAGTTTTTAATTAACAAGGATTGCATTTTTAATAATTACTATTTTTATGCTTAAAATGATTTATTTAATTACTTAAAACTTAGACGATTTCAAAATTTAGGTTAATCTTTTTTATCGTAGCATAGAATTTAGAAAAGAAATACTGTGTACTTCCAATGTTTTAAAATTGTTATAGAATATGCAAAGAAATGTTTAAAAAGGCTAAAAATTATGTATGTACTAAAGTAAATAGTGATCAAATTACTTACGCATTTATATATATATAAATGTAAATTTTCTAAATAACTGTATTTTAGAGGATGTGACGTCTGAGAATGATTCGGTTCGTGTCACATAATTTTTCGTTTCCACTAATGAGAATCGAATGACCTTATTTCTGAATTGATTTTTAATAAATATTTTTCTTCCTATCCGTTGAAATCTAGTAAATATTTCATCTAGACGTGTTATTTTAAAATAAAATTAATTTTATCTGATGTTATATTTATCAAAACTTCAGTACTACGTTAAATCTATGAAATATGGCGATCACGAATCGTAAAATAATTATGAATTTCGGTACACAGTTTTTCACCAATGACGTACCGTTGGGGGACTATGAATGGTGTTGCCAGATGCCCCGAGTAAATTGGGGTTCCAAATGTCTCTGGACTCCAGTATTTTAGAATGATTTTCTTCGTCTTATCTTGTGATTGAAATCTCTGCAATTAAAGATGGTGAAAAAAGCTGTAAGAAATTAATGATGTCCAGAGCATTTGGAACCTTAATTTGCGCAAGGAACCTGACAACACTAATGTTAGGTCACTTTACAACCAGTATTATTGTATGTTAAAGAAGACGATATTTAATATTTAAATGTAATATGATTAAATAATTTCAAATTTAGTACGTAGCTGTACTGGTAGAAAAGTGATATAGCAGCGTTTGACCCTACGTTACTATTACATACTTAAGGTATGCGCTTAATCTCAAATCGCTGTTTTTGCGAAAAATTTCGATTTTTTAAAAAAATTATTTAAAATTAAATTTCAAACATTTAGGATTTCAAAAATGCCTTATTTTTGGTTCAGCGATAATTAGTAGCAAAGTTATAGCCCAAAATATAAACCGGAAATGAACTTTCTGAAACCGGAAGTGTCCGTTTGATGAGCCACAAAAGATAAACAATACAGTTTAATATACAAATATATAATACATACACAAATACATAAACACCTACAAATTTTATGGATTTTAAAGTTGTAAATTTTATACATAATTATGTGTACTATATCAAAATCTTAGTTTGGGGTATCTAGAAAACTGCGTATAAATTGTGTACGTTTACGAAAAACATCATTTCTTAAAAAGGTTTTAAGATATTGAAATAAAATTTTGTAACAAGTTTTTGCTCATCTGTTGGTATGTTATGAAGCAAAATACAGCTTGTAGCTTAGTAAATATTCAGAGCTATTTTTATTGAAAAATACACATTTTTTTTTAATCATGTTTTGTATACAAAATTTGCTATATATTAGTAAATTTAAGAGGCATTGCAAATATTTTGCTTCGTAACTCAGGAAAGTGGTTTTCTAATATATTGTTGAAAAAAAAAAGTGAAATATATTGAATAGATTTCGTTATAAAATTTGGCATAAACGTATTTTTTTTTACTAAAATTTGACTAAATATAGCCTAAATTTCAAAATTTAAATACAATTCTATAAAAAATTTATATGAATTCATAGTTTTATTCCCTGTTTTAACTAAAAACACGTGTGTTTGGTAAAAATGTGATATATTAAAAAAAAAAAAAAGTGTCCCGAATGTAAGCACATACATTAAATTAACTTTATCCATTATGATGTCATTTCATTTAACGTAAATTGCTTATTGTACCTTATTAACTTTAATGAATGTGCGGTTCCTTATATAAAATATATCACACATAAGATCTATTCTTAATTCAAATACATTTTGCAAATAAATACATTTTTCTCTTATCTGCAATTTAAACCTTTGTCTGGCGACGACATTTTTATTGATGTTATTGATGTGAAAGAACTTATTTTTTGTAAATATGAGATTGACTAATAACATACAGATTTAACTAATTACATATAGATTTCTACACATAGATGCTGACGTCTTATAAGCGGTGTTGCAAATCTGGCGGATTTTTTATTCAGAAATTTGGAAAACTCACCAGATAGTTTGAATGTTTATTTTATTGATATATAATGACAGACATTCTGTGAATAAAAAAGAATTCAAAATGTTCTGGTATAAATTGAGTATTACTGAATATAAAATCATCCAGACTTGACAGCGTGGTGAACAGCAACTATTTCACATTTTCAAAATTATTAAAATTATGAAAAAATTAAATGAATTCAAAATTTTCTTTGAAGTCACAAAATGCAGTATATATCTGCTGTTAATCATGGAACTCAGATTACAATCTCCATTTCCAGTTTTTGTTTGACTGAGGACAGTGATCAAAGTCTCCTACCAGCAAAATGTTAAGAGATAGTCCCCGAAACCTCTCTTTTGAGTCTAGTAGCAATACGAAAGAAAAATTATTATCCTTCATAAATTTTATGACAGCAATATTCGTTTATCTTAATTATAAAATTGTTAACTGTATTACTCTGAACTATGTTTATATATATGTAGTATATAAGTTTGTATATATGTTTTATATGCTTTGAACTATGTTTATATACAGGGCTATTACAAATGATGGACCCGTTTTAAAATCATATTTTCGAATCTACTGCACATATTACAATAAGGTATGCATGAATTTAAAGATAAATGTACTAAGTATTTTCAGTTACAAATGTTCGATGTGTGACTCTTTTGTTACACGGCATACGTCCAATCTGTAATCAAGTTCTTCCCAAACATTTTGTTGCATTACTCTGTCAATTGTTATCAAAGCTTCGCAAATGCGTTCTTTAAGTTCTAAACACTTTGTTTTCGGAATTGGTGGTACATAAGTAATATCTTTGACACTGTCAGAACTTAAAGAACGCATTTGTGCAGAATTCAGAACCATTGACAGAGTGATGCTACAAAATGTTTGGGGCGAACTGGAATACAGATTAGACGTATGCCATGTAACAAGAGGGTCATACATCGAGCATTTGTAACTGAAAAAAACTTGGTATACTTTTCTTCAAATCCATTTATCACGTATTGTAATCTTTGGAGTAGTTTCGAAAATATGATTTTTTAAAATCGGGTCCATTATTTGTAATAGCCCTGTATATTTTGTTATTATATTATTAAATAAAATATTAAAATACATTCTAGAATGGTCGTAGTTTTAGATGCCTAAATGCAGTATCCATCTCTTTAAAATATTCAAAACGGATATGCATCAAGTTATCTAACCAATCAATTACTTTTCGTCCCTCTATAAATAACAAAGTTTGTCTCTTTTTGTATAAATGCGGGCAATATATACCATATCTCTTTTGGAGGATGCGAAATCTGAGATTAACACAGTTCCTGACATATAAATTTTCCGCTCCGCTAATGAGAGTCGTCTGACCTTATTCTTGAATTGATTTTACATAAATATTTTTCTCGATATCTGGAGAAATCTTGTTAAAACGTATTTCAGACGCGTTATTTTAAAAGGAAATTAATTTTAGCAAATGTTGTATATATCAAGATATGGATTTTCTCTCACAACGAGGTATAATGTTCAATCAATTATTGCTAAATATTTAAGTAACTAGAATCCAGTTTTTAACTAATAATGACTGCACATTTAACATTGCCGCATATATATATGTATATATATATTACGTAAAATATTTAAGTTATCATTATAACTCTCATAAATCCAGATGGTAGAGTGCCCTAATTCTGATAAAATATATTAATGGTTTCGTTTAGATTTTGCGATTTAGGTTAAGCTTATATAGCATAGTATCATTAAAATATTAAAGGGAAATTATACTTCTTTGTAGTCTTTAAGAAAAATGTCGGAAATACTCTCTTGATATTTTAAAATGCGAAACTTTTGTATATACTAACTTAAATCAGTTATTTTGGCCTATCTATAAAAAATTATATTTTTGTATATATTAAGTTGGTAGTGTTATGACGGAAAACTATCAACACGAGGGATATAGGCCCTAAGGGGGGGGGGGGTGCCCTCCGTGGAGGGTTTTCTGAGGGAACCTAACTCATATTTACTCATGGAAAGTTTGTATACATGAGACCATACCAGTTTTTTGGAGGATATGACATCAAAGGTTAACACAGTGTTATGTGAAATAACAATTGTGTGACCCAATTTCTGAATAGAATTGAGATAAATACTTTTTATTATATCTGAAGAAATCTTATAAAAATTTCTTTTTATCAACTATTTTAAAATGGAATTTCTTTAAACAGATATCATATTTATCAAACTATCGACCTGCCTACTCGCAACATACAAAATGTTATATTAATTTTCTTTAAATGTATATCGCATTATAGTAAATTATAATGATGTTAATATTGGTTTATCGTATTGGTAAAAATATTATCTTTGTTAGACTAAACGATGTTACATGTTTCTATTACAGTATAAAAAGAATACTTTGAATATTTTTTTAGAAAAGTTTGTATGTGTTTTGATATGCTCAAATAGAGTAACACTCGTATGCGTTTCTCTCCACTAATGAAAATCGAAAGTCCTAATTCTGGAATAGATTCTAGATAAATATTCTTTTCGATATCACCAGAAATCTGCTAAACATTTTCTTTTAATACAACATTTAAAAATCCAATTAATATTTTAAAATATAACATATTTATTAAAATATCTATTTCCAACCCCATTAAAGAAGTTTCAGAATATTATCTTAATTTTCCTTAAATATTCCGTTTTTTTACAAAAAAGAATGCACCGTGCAATTTAGCTTATTTTTACCTAAGGTGACAGGTACCATTACGTGATAAACCTTAAGGAGAGGCTGATCTTATGTCTCTAAATTATTTTTTATGTATTTATTTATTGTTTTAAAATTATCTATGTGCATAATTTATATTAAGGCTATTTAGTGTTCAGTATTTAGTTATTTATATTATTAGAATTTTAAATAGAAAATTTGCATGCTTCGTACAAAACAGTTGTTAATCTTTTAGAAGTCCGCGTAAAATGTTTGCGAAAGAAAAAAAAAAAGAAAATTTGATATACATCAAATAATGTGCTGAATCAATAATTTTATTCATCTATAAATAACAATTTGTATTCTTCCGTACTAATTTTCGTAATAAACATCATAAATATCATCAGAAGGATATGACATCTGGGATTAACACATTTTCTGACACATAAATTTTGTCTCCTATTATGAGAATTGAAAGATTTACTTTCTGAATTGATTTTAGATAAGTATCCCTCTTGGTATCTAGAGATATCGGATAAAACCTTTCTTTCTGATGTGTTGTTTTAAAATGAAATTACTGTAAACAAATGCCCAAATATCGATTTTCTCTCAATAACAACATAAAGAGTTTAATAAAATTTCCGAAAATATATGTGAATTTATATTACAGTTCGTAAGTAATAAGGTTTGCATTCATCCAAAATTAACAGTTTTTACCTTGAAACTTTACCGCCCTTACATTAAAATCGCTTTTAATATAAAAACTTAATTACATTTAATTTAATTACAATGTTTCATTATAATTCAAACAAATTTTGGGGATAATCTCATCTTATCTGTCTACTATATATTTATAATGCATATGGGAATTTCGTTCCAGCTAACTTATAACTTGAGTTCTATTGAAGGGATTTTGATGAGAATTGCACTGTCAGTTAAATATTTTTTAGGGAAGCTTTTTAGATGTTGCATATTGCTATTCGTTGTTTAGGTGTAGATTTAGCGAGGAAAAGTCTATAATGTGGTAAACACGATTATGAAAGATTAGCTTTTTTTAAAGTTCTGTTGGACGGATTTTGATAAGACTTACACTGTTATCTAACACTATAAGTCTTATTATATTTTCATTATATTTTCAGCAGTATTTTTACAGCTTTTTTTTTCAGTTTTAGTATATCGAATAATGTTCTATTGTTCTTTACGATTGTCTTTTGTAAAATATTAACTAAAAGTTTTATTCCTGAAGAGCCCACATTTTTTTCTGACACATTGCAATATCTAATAGCGCAATGGCATTCGTATCATTTACAACAATGCGTAAGGTCATTACAGGTAAAAGTGCATATTGCATTAACACTAGAACCGCCGGAAATTTTACTCAAATGTTATAAAATTATTTTACGCCAGAAACTTTATTAAGAACTACATAAAGTATTTATTTAACGTATTTCTCCCTGGTACATATTTGACTTATTTAGAATGAAATTACTGGTCCGATTGCTAGTATTTTTATTTGGTACCGTTCAAAAGGGCCGCTATGGCGGTTCTAGTGTTAAATCACTTAAGATGCACCGTTATATTAAACTTCATTCAATGTTCATTTGGCGAAACTAATCAGCGTATTGGACGAAGCCTGCTACGCTGCTACTGGTAGTCTATAATAAAATATAAATTTGTTTGTTTTATTTATGGGCAATACATTTAGATAGCTATACTTTTTTATGTAAATCTTTGTATTTCGGCATTTTTCTTGTTAAACAGAGTAAGAATGTCGAACCCTATTGATATCATGACCAATTTGCCTCTGTTGGAAGTTATCTTATAGTGTGTTCAGTTTACATGCATTTTAAGGTCAGTTAAATCCCAGATACTGACATAATGCCTAAAAATGAACTTTGTACTTTTCTACTACAACTTCTAACAAGTGTTTACTCAGATTGCTTGATTGATACCACTTTTTTTAAATAAACAAGTTCCTTTATTTATATTAAATAATGCGTTATTTGTACATCATTAATTTAATTTAATTTGTACTTTATTTATTTTTGACCGAAAGCGGCTTTTATGTTGTTTATTTTTTTATTTTTATTTTTTTTAACTTCTTGGAGTCCCATTTAATTTTTTCCATGGTAATTGCTGTTCCGCTTTTCGGCTACGGTTGTAAATCCAAGATCCATAATCTTCAGAGATACTGAGCCCATAGAGCCATTGGTTTTTAATAATGAATTCGTGCCAAGTATTAAAATTAATATATATATATATATATAGCAATCAAGAAATGACATGAAAAGAAACCTAATTGGCAAAACTGATTCTTAACCGCAGAGAGAAATTGAGAAGCACATCGATTATGAGAGTCACACTGCGATATTAAATGATTCACGAATTTCGTTTTTTATTACTGTTGGCATCCCACTGTGGGATCAATATAAATGCCACTTAATGTCAATAACACCTTAGCCATTGACTACTGTCTAAAAGTAAAGTTTGTCTTTTTATTTGCAGCTAGGAAGTAGAAGCTGTAATATACTTTACAAAATTCCCTTCTAGGTACTACTTATTATACATTTGTAAAACGTGAAATGATATCTTCGAAGTCACTGAGAAAAAAGTGGCCGCAACGATTTCGATGAACCACGTACAGGAAATGTTTTTTGTTTTGTTTTTTTACATATAAAAAAAATAATATTTTTACTGTCTAAAGATACCGACACAACTAAAAGAATAACGTCAATAAGTGTGTACTATTGGTTTCCCTGTATTTCTTTTGGGGGAATGAGTATGGTAGTTTAATTTTGCATAAAAAAAGTTTACGTAAAAACGAATATGAAATTAACCTACATAACATTTTTTGAAGTAGTAAATTAGAGATACCGTTTAAACAAGGATACTATTACGACCGCGAAAGTATCATATATAAGTGGTTTTGTTTTTGGTCTTGGAAACAGAGATGTTACCCAGCAAAGAGTAAATTGGTGGCCAGCAGCAAGATAGGTGCTCATGCGCTGGACAACCACAACATGGAAGTACACGAACTTTTGCAGTATTACTGCTGGAAACCCTTACGGTAGGTGGCGTTGCCAATATCGAAGACAGTGAGTATTTGAACACAAATCTGAAATGAATATCTTATCACAATTTAAGCTGCGAAGCTAATTTTTTTTAAACTGTAAATAATATAGCACCATTGCCACCAACAAAATAAATAAGTAAATGCATAAATAAATAAATTCTTTACTTAAATGCATTTTTTTCTCTCCTTAAATCTGGTTTTACTAAATTACTAAGGATTTCGGTTTTCATAAATTACACAGTTCAGAATAAATAATAATAAAAAAAGCGTATAAAATATATAGAATTCCTATACAATGCAATATTTTCTATACCAGTTTAATGATTGGGAACGTAAATCACAAAAGAAACAAACTTGAAATATTGCAATGAGAGTTTGAAAACTACGAGCGGTCGTAGCATACGCTGAAACTACTTGTCCATGTCCGAAAACCAAACAGCATCGAGCCCTGTTAGCTCTTGGGAGAGTGACCACATGGAAACCGCTGTGAGTTCAAATATTTCTATAGACACTTCTACAGATATTTCTATAGCTTTTGGTGAAACTGGCTTATAGAAAAAAGAGTCATAATACTTTATTTTATAGAATTCTATAAGAAATTTTTGTAATGGAAAGTGCTGGGCCAGCAAAGGATTAGCAGTGGGATAGGTGCTAGCACTGCAGTAAAAGTGCCGGATTAAAGTAATGTGATGGCATACTAATGCTGGCCTGCTGTTGGCCATCACATATGGACCAGCTACATTCCGCACAGACACTTTTCGACAGGTTTAAGTAATGGCACTATTGCACATTACCGCTGATGGCAGTGCTGGCCGCCATCTTTTTTCCAGCTGATGGCCCACTGTTTCTTTCTTTGGTGGATAGCATTAAAAAAATCAGGTATGCCTGTGCGTCATGCATAATATTGAAGTGTGTGGAGTTGTTTTATTTTGTGGTAAATAGCTACCATCTCTTTAAATATCTTAATATCTACTAAATTTAGATTAACTTACTAAAATTAAATTTTTAGAATACAATAATTTGGTGCTGAAGGGGTTAATAATCTTTCTTTTGTATATGTAGACAGTGTTGTCTGTTTAATAAACACAATACGTGTGTTTCCAAAATTCTCATATTTCTGTTTGTATTCCAAGCCATATAAAAAACCAGAAATGTAAACTCCGATATATATATTTTTTCTTTTACAAACAACATAAGCATGCTTCCCAAATATATACATGCATAATCCATAGTATGATCTGCTTTGTTTTTATAAGTAAGATAATAATATTTTTTCTTTCAAAAACACATGTCAATGGAAAAATAGTGTTTTTTTTTCACGCAGAAATATATTAGTAAAAAAAATCATTCCAGTTTATATTAAAATGATTTTAATAAATTTAAATAAAATATCCGAAAATATTTAAATTGTAAATATGGTTCTTTTTTAAAAACATTCATTTTATTCAAGATAGGTTGGAAATTTGTGCTCTCTCTTTTGTTTAAAAAGTTATAACTATGATATTGTCTCAGACGGAAAGTTTCAAATAAAGTATTAATTTTACATGGAGACAATCAAAAATAATAATTTCCATACATTCCGTGAACTATTTTTTCTTTAAAGGTAAGAATGTTTTAATACATTATTTATATAATAATTAAAACGCTTAATTAATGTTACAGGCATTATTATAATAAACATAACATAGTTTCTGATTGTGAGATTTTAATGTATTTAAAAGTGTTTTTGTACCTAAATGTTTATTTACAACAAATATTTAAATTCCCCTTTAATTTAAAAAATACGTTGCGCAGATGCTTTGATCATCGCTGCATTTCATTGCTATTTAACGTGTGTAATTTTGCTATACTTAAGGCAACAGTTTTATTTTATGATATATTTTACCCTACTACATAACAATATGTTATTTTTATAAATTTAGATTTTCTATAATAAAAAAAATCATCATTTCTTCATAATTACAAATGAAATGCATTTAGAAAAATATAGTGAAGTCAAACTTTTTTATCTGGATCGTTTGATATATTTTTGGTAAAAATGATTCATAATTTAGAAACTTTTAAAAATCTTTTCGTTGATTTTTATTGTTATTAATAGTAAATATCACTATATCCACTTAAACTAATGAAGTGCATAATATAGTTTTGTAAACTATTTTTTATATTAAAAAAATTTATTTATAAGTAAAAGTTGGGAAATATTTTGACTGGATAGATTATTCTTTTATATCGGATAATAATAATAATAGACTCAATAGCGAATTTCATAACAAATACTAATGCTTGCAAGATATAATTTGCGAAGAACGTTGCATTAAAATATGATATTTTCTGAATAACAAAAAAATTATAAATAAATAGTATTTTTTAATAACCATTTTCCCAGTGATTGATCAGGCGAAACAAGTCAATCGAAAATCTAAAAAAATAATCTTTAAAATACCATTCTTGAGCTGTGATTAACAGTAATTCTTATAAAACTATTGCTTGCAATAAGTAAGATGTAAGTGGATTGTTTTAATTTACCCTATTTTTCTCCAACTAATGAAAAGCTAAATGTTTACACTTTCTATTAAAAAAAAATATCTTAAAACAGCTCCTCTTAGAGCGGACAGCTCGGGACAACAGGTACTCTAACATTCAAACAAAAATATTACGTCTAGTGCCACATACTAAACTCATTTCCGCCTGAACTGGCGCAATATTTCAAGAGTTTAATCAACTACAGGAAAGGTATCATCTACTTGCGGGGTCAACCTATATATACATATATTTAATTGTATAAAAATATATATAAAAGACCGTTGTAAAATTTGCTTTCACAAAATCAAATCAAGTATTTTATTTAACTGTGATCTGCAAGGATTCTTTCTTTTCTATTAGTATACACTTCACTTTAATATTAAAAAAACGAAAAAAGGTAAAACTACTTTTGTAATTAAAGTTTTTCTTCAAAATTTATTCTTAATATTTAACTTCCTCTGAGCTCATTAATTTACGCAAGAGCTAGAAAATATATTATTGTTATGGTATATAAAAATCACTCTGTACTATAAAAAATATATTTTTTTTCTGCACAAGGGGATTCTATGAAAGTTGTTTGTCACCATTCTACTTGTATTATTCTCAATATTCGAAATGTTTCAAAGACAATGATTTGTTTTTTAATAAAAATGTGACAGAATTTCAACCAAAAAATAGATCTTAAAAATATATGGATATATATTTTCCACCTTTCCAAAATTTAAATTTCGAACGTCAATGGAAAGTATGATTTTCTGTTCAGCAAACGATTCTGGAACCATTTTGCTCAATAAAAGAGATCCAGCTACAATGATCCAGAAAAAAAAATCTTAAATACAAAGTTACGTATTTTATTCACGTAGAATCCGGATTTGCAATAAAACATGGGCGTTCTCATTCAAGATTTCAAAGTTGCACTCCCATCCCTGATTCAAACAGAGTTTAACTTTGATATTAATAATTATATTTTTAAAAATATTTAATATGTATCCTTCCATTTTTCAATCCGATGTGAATTTTTCGAGATATTCGACCTTTTCAGACTTGGCTTTTCGGTCACCCTGTATATATTCAGGGGGTACCATTTTCGGCAGACAAATTCAGAAGGGTGATAATAAGGCATAAAGAGGATGAAAAATCGATATAGAACATGGGTTCACAATCTACGTTTAGTGGGAGAAGATCGCAAAAAGAGTTATGAAGCTTGTGACGTCGACTGGAACAATAAAAAGGACAATAATAAGTCGAAAAACATTTATTTGACGAAAAGCAGGATTACAATGCATTAGAGTTCAGCATCAGAAAGGAGACGGCGAGACAGTTTGATGGGATATGTTCGAAGTTGCGGACGCGAAATGTCATTCCACAGCTGATACCGACTTACGAGGGATTACCGGACAGGAGCAAACATACCCGATGTGCTGGCGATGTCTACTGACGCGACGACGATCCGTGCTGTCAGATTTTTCAGTATGTCCAGAGGCGTTTCATAAACAACCGATTTCCTGTGGCCCCAGAAGAAGAAATCCAAGGGTTTGAGGATCTCGAAGCGTTGAGGACAAGCAAGAGGTCTGCCAACTGGCTTCTTCTTTTCAACCGCTGCTTTTATTTTCCCGATATGCATGGGAAATGTACATACGAGAAGATTTCTTCTTCTAGACCTCACTGTTCCTAAATCCCGCATCGGTTTAGCCGCTCTCTTCGTCAGGTTAACTGTACTCTCGACGTCTATCTTTGCAATTTTCACTGACTAAACGTGCTTTTCGATTGCATGTTATCTGTTAATTTTACAGCCTTTTGATGCCTATGATAAATCCTCTAATTTGTCTGATGAATTCGATAACACCCTGTGTACTATAGTTTTTATTTTTCAAAAAAAAAAAATCTCATTTTTATTTATTTGCTTTCTCTTAATAACTGAACAGTATTATGAGTCAAATATATTGAACAGAAGATAAGGCTTAAGACAAATCTTATACATCGTGCTATGAATCAGAGAAATGCAACATAACTTCTTAGTATACAATAGAAGGCAATTGTCGATGCGCGCGTTATGTTAATCTACGACAACTTTAAGTTTGTTGTGTGTAACAACAATATTACGCTACTAAGTTAGAGAAAGCCTACACTGTAGTTTGAAGTGTCAATATGAGGAAACCTTCATACGGCATGTGATATTACTTAAGGGTCTAAAACAAGTGAACTAAAAACGCAATGCGATGATACTGCATGCCTACGACAAGATTTCTGATATGACACATATAGGAAGTGGTGGGATTTAGCCGGTTCGCACCGGTTCGGTAGAACTAGTTGTTCATTTGTGTTGAGTTGGGCGAACCGGTTGTTAAGATGATACTTCAAATGCGAAAATTGCATTTACATTAATTTGCATTCTTTAAATATTTATCTGCACAACATTGTTTTCTAGGAACACCTCTGTGATACTGCATAAGTCCAGATTAATTTCATTTAATAAAATAATATTCCATTTGGAACAATAATAATTTTTTTCTTCATCAGTTCTGTAAGAGAAAATTCAACTAAAAAAAAAAAACGATATTTTGAAGAATTTTCGTAACTAAATTGACAGCCCTAGGCTAATCCTAGTTATATGGCAAGGTTATTAAAAATCACACTGACTTATTTATCTATACTAATAAAAGAAAGTTTTGCTCTGTCTGTGTGTGTGCGATGGCTAGCAAAATCTATGGCACGTACGAGACTGCAAAGTTTTGTGAGGCTTGCTCAAAATGTCTCCTGATGCACCTGAGACACAGAATTTTAAAATTCTAATAATTAGTTGAGTTATTAATTAAAAATTGCAACTCACTCACATTAAAAACTCAACGCGGTCCTTGCGAGAAAGAAAAAACTCTGGCGGACGCACGGAATCCTTATTTACGCATCAGTTGAAAATGAAGAATGAAAAGAAGAAATTTCGGGGATATTTTGTCATTATTTATTAACTTACATCGGCCAAACCGCTTAGTAAAGTTACAAATGAAAGACATATTCTGAAAGATCTACGTCTCAAATGCCGCAATCAATTAAAAAAAAATATCGCAGTTAACCGCTTGAAAAACAATTTTCAAAAGGGGTCGTTTTTACGTAAAACTTTTTCTCCTTTGTTGGAATGCCACTCCAGGGCGCAATTTTGGAGGTACCGAGAAACCAAAAATATGCACTTAAAGTTAAACCCTCTTCTAATCGATGGTGCAATTGGTTTGAAACAAATATGAATGTTAACCCTTTCAAATATACCGGTAAACGCCAGTTACTTCGCGCCTCACAAAGACGATATTTTTTCTACGCTAAAAATAACTAAACGTCCTATTTTAACACAATCTTCTTAGAGCATCTCAATAGGGATAGAGTAGATTTACATAACCTACAAAAATTTTTAAACGTTCGAACGGGTAGAAATATTTCTTACAAAATAAAATGTGTGAAAATTTCGACGAAATCAGTAAAAATCTGAGTGTTTCGTTGGGATTTCGCCCCTTCAGGGCGAAATTTTAGAGGTACTGACAAACCAATAATATGTTCGTAAATCTGAAACCATCTTCTCATCGATGGGACAACGGTTTTAAAAAATAGGAATTTTAACCTTTACAAATACACCGGCAAATGCAGATCATTTCGCGCCTCACGGAGATTATATTTTTCTACGCTAAAAGTAATTAAACGACCATATTTGAATATAATCTTTTAAAAGTATCTCAAATTGAGATGGTATTGAGATTCTCAATAGATCAGATTTACATGATCTAGAAAAATTTTGAAACTTTCGGACGGGTACAAATATTTTTTACAAAATAAAATGTGTGAAATTTCGACGAAATCAGTGAAAACCTGAGTGTTTCTTCGCGGTTTCGCTCGCTTTCGGTGCGCGTAGACTCCACAAATTAAATTGCGCAGAAAGGAAAGTACCAACTAGCATATACTTTCAATTCAATATTTTTCCATTTAAAAATATAAATTCAGATAAAATAGATTTAAAGATATAAAATCATACAAATTCCAGGTTAATTTAAGGGTCATTCATCACGGGCCTGGGCAATAAATGGTACTTTGCTTTGGCACTGAATGTTTCCTGTTACCGCTGATCTATAGCTAATACTTAAACCGTCAGATTTAGATATATACTTCCAACTGCACATATTTTTTTTATATTGTTCTTCATATCTTAGATGTTATTTAAAAGAAAGTAGTTATTTTCGTAAATGTAACAAATCCAAAATTTTGTAAGTTCCTCAAGTCCTATAAGTTATATTTAGAAAAATATTTTTCCGGCTCTAACAAATGAAAAGACATTGTATGATCTAAACTTGACAAATCATGATACTTTGTATTTTACAAATTTCCAGCGTTGTATAGCCTTTTTTTTTTTTTTTTTTTTTTTGTACTAAGAAATGGTAAAAATTCCTAAAATTTCTAAATGTCATAACTCGAGAAGTTTTGGTCGTGCAAAAATTTGTCTCACTTGCTATAGCATGGATAATATTTTTCTAAATAGGTTATAATCAACTTTAGGTCATGAACATGGGTCACTTCTTCAACTTACATTACTGCTATTTTTATATTGTATTGTTTTCAAGGCTTAATTTGCACCGGAGCCACCGGAGCTTAGTTCTGGCAATTCTCTGTTTTTAATAAACATTTAAATATTAGTCTGAATTCACAGGAGCTCATAATTGCAGGGCTCCGGATCCCAGTGCAATAGCGCTTCCGAAAAACGGAATCCTAAATTCCAGTTTCCTTTCGTTCCCATCTCCAAGCTTTTGAATTCTTTTGCATCAAAACACTTGTACGTGACGTAAGGAGACGTTTCAACTCAATTTTTATATCAGTATTTGGGCTTGGTTGGATCAAGTTCAATCTGAATTACATTCAAAATTTTATTTATTAATGTATAGAGGGGGGGGGGGGGAATCCTCCTTAAAAATTACGTATTCTATTTTATTTCAAATCATTTTAATGCTATTTTGGTCAGAATAAAGAGAAACAGGAATTGTATATTTCTATTCTATTTGCAAATTTATGTTTGGTATTGATGGTTGCGACGTGTTGATATGGCGCCAATAAAGAGACTGAACAATGAATTTGCTTACAGTTCAATTTTCTTTTGTGACATTACGATAATTTTAATTGCCTGGTTTATTTTATTTTTTGATTTAGACATCGAACCTGAAAAGGAATATTTTCTGTTTTTAGTCAATGGGCATCAACTCGAGGTTTTGTTTGTTTGAGTTTTTAGTCCTCTATTTTGTACGAGTATAAAAATCACGTTAGTGATTTTTCTGTTTACTCTGTAACAACTATTCTGTGCTCTGCAGATTTTCGAAGTTTACTTTAATTTGTAAGTAGATATAATTGCCATATATCGATATTCTAATAGAAAATAATCGAACAGTGTTACTACTTTTCTATAAAAGCATCGAATCTTTCTGATAATGGTGTCAAAATTTTCATTTAACCTGATTTTCAGGAACTAACCCCTAAAGATTGTTATGCGGAAGGAATCGATTATAGTTTAAGGTAAGCATATTCTATAGGAAATTGAAAAATTCTGTTCAATTCTTCAGCATATAAATATTAATATCTGTAAATTTCATTCATTTTTTTATAAAAATGCACAACTGCGAACTATTCATTTTTTGTGTTAACACTATTTCTGAATCATGATCCTTATCATATTTAATCGCAGAAATATTCAATTAATTAACTTAAAAATTAGACAAAGATTTCGATTCGGAAGGAATGATACAAAACAGAAATAGTTGACAACTAAGTATATGCAGATAGATATATTTAAAATTTTTATTTTGCTAAAAAAAAAAAAAGCTTTACATTTTGCTAATAACGTATGAAATATAAATATACAGATTGGAGTGACGGGGGGGGGGGGGGAGGGGCACGCTACGGTTGTTAGCATTGCAAAATAATAGGTCTCCGATACTTTTTTGTTAGAAATTAAGCCCTGATTATTTTGATGCATTTTCTGAGAGAAATTATGATCAGGGTTTCATGATTGCCGAATATTTATTAACGTCCTTTTGTAGGGTAATGTGTTTCAGGATTTTTTTTCACTGTACCAAGGGATCAAAGTTTTTTTAACAATGTTTTTATAATATTGGAAAGTGTTTCATATTCTATGTGTGATGCTTCATTTTTCTTTCATTTTTGTACATCAAAAATCTTTCGGGCAACGAACCGGTTGTTAAATTATTTGAATCCCACCACTGCATATAGGATACAAACTGGTATTTCTGCGCCACAGAAATGGTATCCTTATTCGCACTGAAAGGAATATTAAAGACGGCATGTACAGTGTACTCTCGTTGTTGTGTGGCCGCTTAAGAGGAATTATGAACATCGGATTAATGAAAATAATTTTGTATTCTCCATTATTTTATATTTGTAGTAAGTGCTAAGGATGTCAGTTATAGCATATTAATCATATCAAAATGATGAAAATTCCTTCATTAATTGACCGTACAAATTCTAAATTAGTTTTATAAACAGTACTTATCAAAAATAAATTTTGCTGTAATTTTTGTTTTTGACAGATCTTGTAATTTAAATTGACAACGACCAAGAAAAAAAAAAAACATCCCCCTCTAAAAAACGTAATATGTTCAAAAATTGCAATTAGCTGTTCATCTTTAGTACCAATTAAAACGATGCACCAGACAAGTAGATCTCAGAGCTAGGAAATGGTGTGCTATTATATTAATATAATTTAACTATCACAAAGAAAATTAAGTTATTATTTTAATTAAATTAAACTTATGCAAATACGTATACTTAATTTGCATATTTTATTTGTCTTGAATGATTCGTTATTCTGTGTCAACAAATTGTCATTAACTTGTTCTTTTACTAAGAATACTAAACTAAAAAATACGTATTTTGCCTTTAGCATAAAATTTGTAACCTAAATACTATTTATGTCATAATCTAAATTCACTTTATTCAACCCAAGGAATTGTTTTACAACAGAGACTTACATCAATTACTGCGGAACAAAAATAGCCTTCATTGAAAGTCCACATTAACAGGGGTTCACTGCATTAACGAAACTCAGTCATCAACAATTGCCCACGATGAATATCAAGTGCATCGCATTAAACGTCTATCCCTCATACACAGAAGATTTATGTATTTTATATATAAGTATGTACTTTTTTCAAACGTTACCTTCTGGGCCAAACTCTATCATTAACAACATTATCAGGCTTTAAAAAAATCTTGAGATAATGGTTATGTAATACAGAGTAAGTCAAAATGAATATAGCGATTACAAACGGTTATAACTATTTAATGGAAAAGAATTTATCGACAAAATCAGCACAAAATGTAGACGGAACTTCAAAATTTTGTATACATACGTCATAGATGTTCTATGTGAGTTCCATTGGCCACACGGACAACATCTAGGTGGTTGTCCATTTCACGCCATACATTCTGAAGCATTTGTTCAGCCACCGACACAAGCGCATTACAAATGGGTACTTTGAGTTCTTAAATTGTTTTGGGCATGGGAAGCACAAAATCGCCGTGTGTCAAGCCCGGAGATCTTGCTGGCCAAGAGCAGAAGACATCGTCGGCATCTCCACTTCGACCGATCCAACGCTTTCGAAGATGTTGGTTTAAGGGGGTAGATTACCTTTAAACCGTCAAAATTTTCGAATTGTTTTTAATGCATATTTTGATTCCGTAATCATTTCTGAAAAATGTGCAAAAAACCGCATTAAAAAATTCCTATTAGTTAACTAATTATGGCTGTTTTATTAGACTACATATTAACACTACATAGGATAATTAAAATTTGCGTTGCGTTTATTCAAAACCATGAATTTTGATACTGCGCGCAGTGTTACTAAAAAACTATGCATGGCAATCAAAAGACATTTTTACCACATATTCATTTCTGTATTACTTACAACTTAAAACCAGAAAAAGGTAAGATTTTTTTTTTTTTTTTTTTTCTGTTTTTGTACTTTGAAAATATTTTTAAAACAGTGAAAAATTTTAATTTTTTGTTAATTTTTTAATTTAGCTATTATTTTTTACAAATATTCTGGTTTTAGTATAAAGGCAATGCTAGTATGTATTTATTTTCACTAAAATTTCCTTTTTATATGCATATTTTCTGATTTTATCATGCGCGGAAGATTTTTTTCACTTATTATCATATATTTTTAAACTTATCATTTCCATATTTATTTATGAATTTACAAGTACATATATGTTTAAATATAAATTTAAATATGAGCTTTATATTTAAATGAAGTTTGATTTTTATTTTTGACTTATTACACAAGTTTTGAAGCTTGGAAAATAGTGATATTTTTTACTTTTTCGACATGTTCAAAGGTATCCAACCCCCTTAAAAGTGTGCGAACCTCCGTACTCCAGTGTGAGGGAGTCCTATCTTGCTGCACTGTGATAAAAAAGGACATTTGTTAACTAACACGCAGAATGCATTCTGCTCGGGACTCGTCCCTTTTACTAATGAGACGCCGGCAATGAACAGGTTTCTTGTCGTTGCGAAGTTTCAACTCGCGCATGCCTAGGCTTCCGCTTCAAAGCACCTGCTCCTTACGTAAAGAAATTTTGAAGTTCCGTCTACATTCTGCGTTAAGCTTATTGATAAATTTTTTTCCATTAAATAGTTATAACTGTTTGTAATTTCTATATTCATTTTGACTTACCCTGTATATTTTTACTTACACATAAGAAAGCAAATCTTTGTAGAAAATCGTAAAAAAGAAATTATTTTATCTCAAATATTTTCATTTTCGATTTTTTTTTTTTATTATTCGCGTACTTTTTAGAAATTTTGAAGAATAATAATTAACTCAAATGTGTTCTTTTATAAATATTTTTTTTGTATGTTGTTTTTATTTAAATGCAGTCTTACTGCATATAATAATGTAATCGCAGTAAAATTGATGATAGAGTACGAAACACAGTATTAAATTAAATATTAAAAAGTACAATGCTTGAAAAATTAGTTTCTGAAAACAAGCGAAAAATGGAATGTTAATTTAAATGATTAAACTTATTTTTGTTTGATAGATTTTACTTTTTTATTCCTTGGGAATTTCTTAGCAATTTACTTTTTTTTTTTTAAATTATACCTTTTCATATTTAAGTTTTTTAAAGAAAAAGATTTATTATTTAAATGGAAACAATTATTTCGTTTTTTTTTTTTCATTACGTGATGTTTGTTATCATGGTTTTGCGTTTTTTTACATAATATCAATTCTTCTCTGTTTTAAAATGACTGAACAAAGTTATCGGCGAAATACAGTATTTTTAAGGTTTTTTTTTATTATTATTTTAGGGGAAGGTGGCCTAAAATGATCCCCTTAAGGGAAAAATTTGTGTAAAATAACATAACTTCTTAAATGAAACTTTAGCCCTATGGTAATATGTTTTGCACTATATTTTGCCTTATAAACAAATTTTAATAATATTTTAAACCCAAATTGGGTAAGGAAAAAAATGGATTTTTGAAAAAGTGTCCAAATGATCATTTTGCCCTCACCCAAAGGCAAAATGATCCTTCATTGAAAAGTCATTGTAAATTGTTTTTTATCGGCAAAATAAAAGATATAAAACTCGATCCACGCGATCCACATAACGATATATACCACACGATATAATCACATATCGACGATCCACATAATGTATCATTTTACCCGGCAACAAGGCCGTCCCTTTTAGGTCATATAACTGGATGGCGCCGAGAAACATAACAAACAAAGCAAGTGTAATTCGCATCTAAAAACATGCTCTATTAAGTAAACCAAGTCATATTTCTGTACGTGAATTACTGTAGGGGAGACTTGGGAGGGTTGACCCACTTAATACAAAATGATTTTTTATTTTTTAAATATTGAACGTAGAATAAAGTTTTATACAGTGTGTCCACGTATGATCTGAGCGACCTTTATTTTCGCTACCGTTGGTCCTAGATTCATACTTCCAATTACAAAAATTGTTTAAATAAGGTAAAGAATTATTTTTAAAGCAATTTGGGTCAATAAAAACATTTATTAATTACGAAATTTAAATTTTTATACGGTCCCTCGTCCTATAAGTGATATTTAATAAAAATTTACTGTGACACTAACAAATAAGACAAAAAAAAAAAGTCCCATTCATCTGACCCCAAAACTGACCGAGTTATGAAACTTCGAAATGGATGAGTTATACCGCTTTTTTGCAGCTCAAAACAGATGATTTCTGTCATGCTTTCAGGGGTCGTATATAAAGTACTTAAACTTATTTCAAAGTATCTGCGCTTTGAAAGAAATTGTACAAATATTACGATTAACTTTTATTAGTTAAGTTTCAGATTAGTTACAATAATTGTATTTTATCATATGTTGTATTTTGTAAGGATTTGAGGCAATGATTTTCTTTTAACAAAATTTATGTTATTTTCATAAGGTTTTATTTATCTTGGGACGACCATCTTTCAAGTTTATTAGAAATCCTACTTCTACTAATAAGTTTTGTATGCGAACCTGCGACACAAATAACATGTTATATAGACTTATAACCGAACTTGTGGGGTATATAAACGTTTGTGGAAATATGTACAACATTTATCTAACCAAGAAAAGTGAACTTCGCGGAGAGCAACGGAAACACTTCATCTCATCACTCATAGATGGCAGCACTAAATCTACAAGGCGATCCACAAGACAGCATTTATATTAAGTTCATATCTGAAAACCAGATCGCAGCACCATTCATTGGACATTGCAAAGTGACTGTGCTGAAATAAATTAATCCGCTGACTTTGCATAATCTATTGTTTTTCTCATCACCTAAAAGACTCTATGTGAACAGTTTTTTGAACCCCGCAGTCGTCATAAAACTTTTCCACTAAACGGACGTGCTTTCCGTCGGGATACAAATCCCATTGTTATCCCAGAAGGGATTTTCTCTGGTGTTCAAACACTAAATACCTTGTCGATTGGAAAAAACCATTCATTTTTTATACATCCATTATATTAACCATTCTTTGTATATTTTTGTAGCATCCTAGTCCAGTAATAAAGAAAATTAGAAGTGAATATACATCCGTATTCAGTCAATGATGAAGATTATTTGTCTCATCTTAAAAAATAAAATACAATCAATTGCAACAAAAGAATATATATCGCAAGCCTGTCCTCTTACCGAAGCTAAACACAGGTAGGCAATCTTATTTAATATTCATTATATATATATTTCAAAATAATCACTGGGTATACTCAGCCTTGGCCGCCGACTCTCACATAAATCCCTTGTTTCCTACAAAGTTTAAATTTTATACTCAAACATTAACTTACTTTCAGATGTCCGACCGAAGTTAAATTTTACATACTGACTTAAATCCGATAAAAATGCTATGTTGTTATGATTTTCGACACTTGTCATTTTATACATCCTTATATTAGAGGATAACACACACAAAAAAAATGGGATATATTACCGTCAACAAGTTTAAGAAAGAGTTTTAGATTAGATAACATAAATCTGCGATAGTTGTGTTTTTTAACTTTTATAATTACGTTTTATGCATTTTTTAACGCTGAATAAAGAAACTACCTTCACTTTTAACCATCATGTCATGGCTTTTCGCAAATCGTAAATTTCAAGGTTAAAAAATAGCGAAAAATCTAATACTCTACAATAGATATAAGAATTTTTAATTCAGTTTAATTTTATTTAATTCAATAATGTATTCAATTTTTTGGCTTATACTGGGTTTCATACAGCTAAGTAGATCAGGTGTCTGATGAGGTTCAAGGGGAGGGAGGGATCAATTTTAACTTTAAAGTTTTAAACTTCGAAACTTGCGATTTGAGAAAAATCCTTACGTGATGGTTTAAAATGAAGGTCATTTTGGGATTCAGAGCTAAAAAATACACGAGAATTAATTTTTAAAAACTAAAAAACATGGCACGACCCAAAAATTAAAAGACAGTGTAATCTAACAGCATTTTAAAATGTATCGTTTTGTAAAGAATTCAGGCTGTTGTTTTTCATCCTTTTATTTAACAAAAATTCTATTTTTTTTTCTAATTATATGTTTATTGCAAATTGTATATTTTGCAGTAATATTTCAGAATAATTAAAGATTTCAAACTTATATTGTAATGTCAATTTTACTGTGAGACATTTTTGTAATATATCTGGCGGAATTATATTTCTACTAAATTTGTGAATGACCCCTAATTTCAGCAAAAAGTATGCTCGAAATTTAAACAACTATTACTCGGTCATTTTTAATCGCAGAACAATGGGACTTTTTTTGTTTTACTTGTCAGTGTGACATGAAAATTTTACTAAATATAACTTATAAGAGCGGGGGACCGTATAAAAATTTAAATTTCGTATTTTTTCAATAAATGTTTTTATTCACCCAAATCGCTTCAAAAATAATTCTTTACCTTATTTAAACCATTTTTGTAATTGGAAGTATGCATTTTGGACCAACGGTTGCGAAAATAAAGGTCGGTCAGGTTATACGTAGACACACTGTATATCATTTTATTCGTTATACAATCAGTTATCCAAATAAAACTGCTACATAAGTGTAACATATAAGAAATTTGAAAAATGATTGATTTTAGTCTTGAAAAAATAACGGGCCAAGGCTTGGGGGGCTTGAACCACTTTGGTTTATATTGCGATATTTGTGAAAAGAAATTAAATCAGTTTAAAAAAAGGAAAATAGTTTTATGCTACATACTTTAATTTTATTATGAAAAAATATTTTTGTAAAATATGATGCATAAACAAACCCGATGAGATGCAATCACAATTCAGAAGAGAAAAAATTTGTTTTAAACAGGATTGTGTCTGAGCAGGTATAATTGTACAGCAGAGAAAATGATATTTTAACATAAGGCAGTATTCTGTTAGTGACAGGATCCATTTTCATAGTGTTTCATGTTATTATGTCCGGATTTAGGAGCCACTGTTCGGCATTTTTCTGGCTCCTTGTCCCATTTTTTGAGACACTCGATCAGACAACTCCAGTTGTTACATATTCTGTCTTCATCTCACTGTATTCACCCTGGTGAAATTTATCTAATTACCTTCCTAAAGTTTTTAGATCGATGCTATGTTCTTTTGCAGCCGTATGAGTACTTAACTTATCATTAACATGATTTAAAACTTTAAGGGGCGAAGTACTTCCGGTTCTAAAATGTTGAAATAAATAACTGGCACCGGAATTTAGGAACAAATTTATTTGGAAATAAGAAAAAGTCTATATTTCACATACATATTAAGTGGAAAAGATTTTAAGAAAATTCTGGTGCCATTGTGACATTTTGGAATTACAATTAAATGGTTTTATCGACATACCACTGTCCCTGAAAGGGCTAAGAATGCTGCTTTAATCTTTTTAGTCCTTTCTAGGCTTTCCCACTATTTCTATTTACATATTGTAAGTAATATTTAAATGGAAAAATGTTCCTATCAACTTTCCCACTTTCTAGCAATTTTTCACATCTTTCTTTAGTCAGTTTTGAATATTTTCTTTTCCGTCACATAATTTTATTATTAACTTTTCCTTATGCACAGTGTATAATAAAAAGATTTCCAAAACCACTTAATTAAGGGAACCTTGGGCATCTCCTCAACCCTACCTCACATTGATTGAGTTAAGCCTCCCCACATAGACATTTTCAAAAGAATAGCACATTGTTCTGTTAAGCCTGACTTACTGTAGAATCTTTATACCAGGAATGGAAGCTCGATATTTCTGCATTACTTTAAACCTACATACTTAAATTTCTATGATATAATTTATCTGAAGAAAAAAACTTACAAAATATTTCTAAAAAACACAACTTTTATGTTGAAAACGCTCACAATTGATTTTCCACAAACCTTTTTCGATTATCTCTATGAAACGAAGACCGTTGTTTGATCGTTCAAGTAGCTTTGGTTGACACCTATTGATAAAACTCTGAAATTCTTTTAAATATAAAAAATTATGGGTGGGTCAAACCTCCCGTATGGTCAACCGTACCTAGTCTCCCCTATATCTAAATGAATATGAAAGTTAGTGCTTATCTTATAACATATGTTATAAAAACCAATTTTTCAAAGAATTCTTTTGAGACGCGTAATACTGCGATCGCTTGAATACCACAGGGCTCCCAAATGGTCCGCCAACTGAATACCAATAAATTTTAAAAGGTGGTTCCGGGGCGGTTTGTAAGAGAAATCTAAAATGATTTTTTTTTCCAAAATAATATTGGTAATCAGTTGGCGGACCATTTGGGAGCCCTGATACCGCCGTTACTTTTTCATCACTTGGCACAACTAGTTTATATGTTAACCTGTCGATAGCGCGACCTGTCTAGAAGAAAACCTACGTGGATCGTTTAGCTGCGCTAGAATGATTTTAGGCCACCTTCCCCTAAATATGTACAAATCTATGATTTAGTTTATAGAAAAAAAAAGTGCAAATAATTTCTCCTTGATTTTTTTCTTTTACACACAGAATTAATTCTTTGAATGAAGAAAAAAGAAGAGAAAAGAAATTATTTCCTCTAAAATAAGTTGATTTTTTATGCTGTTGTCTGTCATTTCTTTAGCCTATTGAAATTTATAAAAAGTAGAAACGAACGTATAATTGTATTCCATCATTCTGTTTCTTTGCTTAAAACGTTTCAGATTATATTCAACGTCACGGGATATAAATATGTACTCACAATGAAATCGTTTACAGTTTTTTAATCATTCGTAGAAATAATACAAAAAATAAAGTAAAATCTGCGAAAAATCAGGTTCTAAACATGAAAAAATATGTATATTATTGTTTAAACAGATTTGTTTTTATTATGTTGATTTTTATATTCATTTTTACGTATTTTGTTTCCCCAAGTAATATGTTTTACTGTTATCATTAATTATTATTAAAGTGAAATTTTAAATAAATATTCATATAAAAGCACAAATAAATGTATACTAAAATTACTTGCAGGTCAATACATATAACATAAAATTATTTAATATGCATTAAAATATCTTAAACATATATTAAAAACCATTAATAATGCAGAATGTTTTTAGTTATCACACAGCCATCATCAGTGGTTAATTAAATTCTGTTACTTTTCTTTGCGCTTATGCGGGAATCGTCATGAACATATCATTGTAATTTAAGGATTGTACAGCAGATAAGATGCCTATAAAAGTATGAATAGTGACGGCGCGTGATGGCTGAATACTTTCCGGATTTTTAATGATTTTCAATGTATTTTTAAGATATTTCTAATGTAATTTAATAATTTTGTCTTATATGTATGCTCATGCATGTCGTTTAAGTAGGTTTATTCGTGCTTTTATATGAATATTAATTATTTACTCAAGGTGAATGTAGCAGTAGAATTTTAACTTCTCTTTATTGAAGTTTTTAACGTAAAAGATTATTATTACAAAATTATATTTGAATTGTGCATTAAGTAGTATTTGTTTAATATGACTTTCTGTCTTTTCACAATTGTTAGTTTTGCGTTGTTTTATATTAATCGAGTTATGTTAACACTAAAATATTGAACATTCCTTATTTTGTGTTATGCATTTTAAATATATTCAAAAGTACGAGTTTGTTTATAGGAGAACTGATAGATAACTGACTTTTGTTTTTTCAACTACAGAAATATGCAATTTCCTTGTATGAAAAAAGAAGAAAGTAGATAAATTCTTTCATCGCAAATATTTATTTTTTTTTCTTTTGTTTTGTTACATCTTTTTTGCGTAGTTCTCTGGAGTTTACGAGAAATAATAACGAAGTCATAATCATATATTTTTATACTTTTTTTGTAAAATGTACGGAATTTTAGTTTATATGTATTGTTACTGAAGATAAAAAGTACTCATAGTAAAAAATTGTAAACTGTAGTCACTGCTACAATTTGAATATCACAACAAATCCACGAAAAATCAGTTTCTAAAAAAGAAGAAAAAATAATATTATCGATTAAATACATTTATTCTTATTATGTTGATTTTTATATTCATTTTCATTGCTTAATTTTTTGCAAGTAAAAATGTTTACTATTATCATTATTTTATGTAAAACTGAAAATTTTTAGATAAAAGTTTATTCTTACAAAATTATATTTGAATTTATGCATTAAATAATATTTGTTTATTATGACTTTCTGTTTTCACAATTATTAATTTTTCTCTATTTTATATTAATGAACTGTATTAACAGTACAATACTGAACATTCCTTATTTTACGTCATGCATTTTAAATATATTCAAAAGTGCGAGTTTGTTTATAGAAAAAATGGAAAATAACTTACTTTTGTTTTTTTCAACTACAGCAATATTCATCTTTTATGCTGAATTCACTTGAGTTTATGAAGGACAATAACGAAATCATACTTTTATTGCATCATCCTTTTTTATATGATGTACGTAATTTTAGTTTATATGCATTGTTACTGAAGATTACTAGAAATGTACTTCTAGTAAATTTTTTAAACTGTATTTTCTGCGATAATTTAAATATTATAACAAATCTGCTAAAAATCAGTTTCTAAAAATGAGAAAATATGCAATATCGTTTAAATACATTTGTTCTTATTATGTTGATTTTTATATTCATTTTCATTTTCAAAATTTTTCTAGTAAAAGTTTTTACTGTTATCATTATTTTTTGTTAAACTGAAATTTTTAAGATAAAAATTGATTATTACATAATTATATTTGAATTTATGCATTAAATCATATTTGTTTAATATGACATTCTGTTTTCAGAATTATTAATTTTTCGCTATTTCATATTAACTGAACTATGTTAACAGTAAAATACTGAACATTCCTTATTTTATGTTATGCATTTGAAATATATTCAAATGTTCAAGTTTGTTTTTTTTAATTCAAGAAATGGAGAATGACTGACTTTTGTTTTTTCAATTACAGAAATATGCAAGTCTTTGAATGGTAAAAGAAGAAAAGGGATCAATTCTTTCATCACAATTTTTTTTTTTTTTTGTTCGTTTCATCTTTTTTGTGTAGTTCACTCGAGTTTATGAAGAAGAATAACGAAGTCATAATCATATTTTATCATCCTTTTTTATATAATGTACGGAAGTTTAGTTTATATGCAATGTTACTGATGATAAATATTCACTTGTAGTAAAATTGTTTAAACAGTAATTACTGCCAGAATTTAAATATTTCAGCAAATCCGAAACTGACCAGTTTGAAAAGAAATATATTATCGTTATAATTTTTGAAAATTACTCCTTCTTATTAAATGGATTTTTATATTCGTTTTAACACTTTCTAGCATAGTTGAAAATTGTCTATAAATTCATTTTTCCTGTCAGTCTGCCCCTCTGTCCTCGCTCAAATCTCATACTCGAACTTAAGGTTCCGCTGCACTGAAACTCCCCGATCGTGAAATCCCATGTTAGTCTATGGGAAAACTTCCAAGTGCGATGACTCATTACCTAATATAATTATTAAAATACCGTTTTCAACATCAGGAAGTAGACGTCAGATGCAGATGATGTGCTGTTTTAAAAATTACCTCCATAAATTTTAAGTACATAAAAAATTCCTATAAACGTTGAAATTTCGATTTGTTTAAATTTTATCATTTTCATAAAAATAGTTAAAATTTACATAGACAATTTTTAAAAACGCATATCATCTGCATCTAATGTCTACTTTCTGATGGTGTAAACGATAATTTAATAATTATATTAGGTCATGAGTAATCGCGCTTGAAAGTTTTCCCATAGGTTAACATGGGATTTCGCCATCGAGGAGTTTCGGTGCAGCGGAGACTTACGTTTCCATGTTACTTTTACATGTATTGTGTTTTACCTTAGAATGGTCGATATTTAAAATTAAAAGTGTATCATTTATAATTCTTTAAATAACGCAAAAAAAATCGTTACAGTATGATATATGAGAAAAAAATATTTGAAGTCCATTTTATTGACGTTACGATATTTCAAATATAACGAGATTGATTTGCATCACTGATTCCATCTCAGTGATGCAAATTCGAGACATTTTTAGTTTTATTCGAGCTCTTTAAATATATTCAAAATTAAAGTTATTCTTAGTGATATAATTCGAAGACAACTTAATTATGTTTTTTCTTTATTTCTATTTTAGAAAAGGCTACATTTCTTTGCACACGAAAGAGAAAAATTGAAATACGTACTCCATAACAAAAATCATATAGTATATACTATATGCTTTCTCAAGATTATAAAATAACTAAATTTATTGTTTAATGAAATTACTTTAAAATATTCTGGTAGGTTAAGAAAAAGTTTTTTAATCAATGCTTCATGCATGATTATTCGTTTTTGTTACATTTCAAATTTTCTTAATCAGTCTGTTTATCATTATCTATCTTTTTTTGTCAAAGGAAAAGAGTAGTTACTTCAAATTAAAATAAACAAAAAATCTCAGCAAAATTAAAGAAATGAAATTATAAACTATATCACGATTTTTTGTTTAAAAGAAACTATTAATTTTGTGTAGTTATTTTTGAACTGAAAACATTGTTGCTACAATTGCAGGCATTTTTATTTTTATTCGCGCTTTTTAAATATATTCAAAATTAAGTTTATACCTTAAGATATAATTCGAAGAAAATTTAATTATTTTTTTTCTTTATTTCCATTTTAGAAAAGGCTGCATCTCTTTGCACACGAATGAGAAAAAATGAAATATTTTCTTTCTTCTTTACACTTATCGATCGACAAATTCATTGAAGTGATAATAGCCATCAAGAGGATGAAAAATTACCAAAGAACATGGCGTCGTAAAACCCTTAGTTTGTCACAAATAAATAGGGTGAAAAAGATTCACCCTAACTGAATTCGGGTTGACGGTGATAATTTTATGAGAAATAAAAATACGGCAATGAAAATGTAACGATATATACCATGTTTGTTATGATATGTGGTACTATCACGGAAATTTGTTTAAAAATAAGGTGCTCACGGAATCGATGATATTGCATGAACAAATATTCACAGTTCAAAATGTAAAGCGCCAAGTGCATACTGATGACGTACGTCTACAACTTTTTTTCATGTTATCACACTTGCAAAAGTGAGCATGTCTATTAGAAGTTTCATTATAATATACTTCAGTTTTCTGAAAGATACTGTCCGTAACCCGAGTTAGCAACCCAGTATTTTTTATTAAATAGGTGGTTTACAGCACCAAGTTTCATTGCAATTTACATTCTTCTTGATGCGTACTATCACAGACTCTAATTTGTTGGTCGAATTCGGGAACACGATGTACATATATATTTATACATATATAATTACCTTAGTTGTTTATTAATGTTTTGTCTTTTATGCTTTGTCCATACGATATTTCGAAGAACAATAAATAAGTTATAATATTTTATCATTATTTTTTTATATTAGATATGTTATTTAAAATTTTTTAAATGTTACTATATAAACTAAAAAAAAAAAAAAAAAAAAAAAAAATCATAAAAATGAGGTTAAATTCTTTTAAACCATTGTATTAAGTTAAATATAACAATTTTTAATGATAGAGAAAAAGAAAAAAAAATGATTACTGTTATATATTTTTAATGGGTATTTTTCTCAAGTAATATCTGTATATAATAAGTACATTTTATTATCCTTAGAAAAAAACAACAACAACAGCAAGAATAAAGAATCAAAAATTCCATTTTTTAGGTAAAACAAATATTAAATTGAAATCAGAATAAACTGCGTTTCCTAATACTATTTTTTGTCGTATGAAAGCAATTGTTTCCCTATTTTACTTATCTAAGTCACGTTCCCATCCATTGCAGTTCCTTATTTATAATTGTCAATGTTGCCACATACACCCCTTCTATTGTCCTCGAAGTCTAAATTCATACGGGAAATTCAGAAGGAAGATTGTCTCTTTCACGTTAATCCGAAATGTCTGCAATTAAATAAAACAAAAATAATTTTTTCGAATTTTCTCATTCAAAATAGGCCAACTGGCAACCCTTGTAACTGTGTATTTTAAATATATAAACATAATTCTACTTAAAAAAAGAAAGAATATATAAGCTGGTATACATGAATAAAATTTTATATACAAATTAGTTTTCATTTCTTAAAAAAAAAAAAAAAGATGCAATTCATTGTATTTAGAATGGCAGATAAAAAAAATACTTTTATCTTAAATAATTACATTTATTTTATAGTATCTTCTTTGCGTAGTTTTATTAGATTTTTTAAAGGATAATGATGAACTCAATACAAGATCTTATCTTTTTTTTACATTAAGTATGTTTAACTCATACACAAAAAAAAATGCTTTTATTTAAATCATTACATTTATTTTATAGTAACTTCTTTGCGTAGTTTTAGTGGATATTTAAAAAAGTAATGATGAACTCAAAATGAGATTTTATCATTTATTTTATAAATTAAGTATGTTATTTTAGCTCACATGGAATGTAGTTAAATATAACATAAAAATTACAATAATATTGAAGAAGGTTTTCTTAATCAATGCGTCAAACTAAATATATATACTTAAAATTCCCGAAAAATTAATTTCTAAAGCGAAATGTAGAAATAAATACTTTTATAGTTTGTAATAGTTGATTTATATTATTAAATTGATGTTACTTTTTATTTTTATAAAAGAATATTTCACATAATCGGTTTTCTAAAAATATTTTTTTATTTAATTATACAGAAGCATTTTTGTTTATGGAATTTGAAAGAACCTGATTTTCAGGATAAAACAAGTACACATATTTTGTGCCTGATTATGAGTGACTCTCCATAAACAGACAAATTTGAGAAGCACTGAAGTGAAAATATAAATTACATTTTTGAAAATTGTTACATAAATGTATGTTCTAATGTTAAATAAATATAGAAAATGGATCAGCAGCGAATGTCTTGAAAATTTTACAAAGTTATGCGATTTTAAATTTTTAGAAAAGTGAGGGAATGACAGTAAAGTAAGGGGATGATATTTTCATAATGAGGAAATTTTTGTAAAAATACATATATGTAGCAATAAGCTTCTTTTATTATAATTTCTAGTTTATATACACAAACCGAATATTTTTTTTAGATTAATACAATGCCACGAAATAATTGTAAAATTATCATTACACATAAATTAATCATAAAAGTAGGATAAATTCCTTTAGTTAATGTAAACAGAGATATGTAAACAAGATAGCCCTTCTACCATAGGGCACTGGTGGTATATATATATATATTTTTTGTTTTTTACAATATCAGAAATATGATAAATATGAATGTCTGTTTTTGGTGCTGGCCATTTAAATGTCCCTGGGGATTTGCTGGGTTGCATTGCACTGATTTGAAACGTGTAATTTATCTGTGCTATAACTTCTCCAGGATATTCTTCATCTTCATATAACAGTAGCACCCAATCTCCTTAGATATTTTAAAATATATACTTTATATCATGTGAAGTAAAATTTACAAGCTCTTATTATTACGTAAATACCTTTTTGAATGTTACCTTTGTTTAATTTTGTTTAGTAAATGAGAAGTTTGGGCATCTGTAGAAGTACTGGCCTTATTTCATAACCTCTGATATTCTTCCCCGAGGTGATAGTGACTGCAATCCTGTTGGTTGCAGTCAAAGCAGCTCAAACTTCTAAAAGTTAGTTTAGGTTTGTCTTTCATGAAAATAACTTTATGCACCTTTTGAGTTCCTTTGAAAGCTTCATAATTAGAATCCGCACCAAACTTTATTTAGAAATCTCTACTTCTTCTGGAGTAACATGAAATATTTTAATTGCTCCAATTTTATTTTTATAATTGAAAACAAAAAGTCTCAAAGTTAGATCTAAATTATCTAAATGAGTTGAAACCTAGAATGAATTTTTTTACTAAGATGCATAAATTCTAGTTGAATAGTGCCTTATAACCCTAAAGTCAAACTTTTTAAATTATTTTGGCAACGTCTATCATTCTCTCACTTATATAGTTATTCCCTCATTTCGGCAAATGTGAGGGTATGATGGTGAGGGAATGAAAAAACTTAATATGGCTGCCTTTTAGAAGTTACACAAAACGGTTATAAATGATTTATGAATAATTGATTGAAGTATCAATCATATAGCACAATATTAGCTAGAAATATTTTTCCTGTGTAGGGGATGATGATAAAAAAAAAACACTCATGCACAAATGTTTATTTCTTTATGTTATTCTACAACTTACAATGTCCACCTCAAAATAAAGACTCCAAAACAGAAAGGTGTCTATGCAACAAAAAAATTATTCTTATATTGGGAACAATGCTCCCCTCTTGTGTATGAAATTTAGATTTCTTTCAAAATGTGAGGGAATGATTTAAACTGTAGGGAAAATGCTAATTGTTTATTAAAACAACTTTTTAATAAAGTAAAAAATAATAATTAGTGTTTATGAATAATATGTATTTAACTTTGCTAAAATACTCTCATAATAAATATTTATTTTTTATTAAATTTGAGAAAAATAAGTTTAAAATTACATTGGAGGTGCAGGGAACTAGTGAGATAACGACTATCTTATATTGCACTATTTTTTTTTAATTATATTTAATAAATCATCTTGTTGAATTTATTTTAAAAAGAACACTATTGTGGAATTAGATATATTCAAAATAACAACAGTTTTTGAAAATATTTTTCATGTTAGAGATAAGGGAATGCAATATTGGCTCTTTACGGAGAATCACTCCGTAAAATTTACAAACTCTTATTATTACGTAAATTCCTTTTTGAATGTTACCTTTATTTAATTTTGTTTAGTAAATGAGAAGTTTGGGCATCTGTAGAAGTACTGGCGTTATTTCAAAACTTATGATATCCTTCCCCGAGGTGATAGTGACTGCAATCCTGTTGGTTGCAGTCAAAGCAGCTCAAACTTCTAAAAGTTTAATATAAGTATTTAACTTTGCTAAAATACTCTCATAATAAATATTTATTATTTATTAAATTTGAGAAAAATAAGTTTAAAATTACATTGGAGGTGCAGGGAGCTAGTGAGGTAACGACTATCTTATGTGTTTTAAAAATTTATTAATTGTTCGATATTTTTTATTATTAAAATAGCATCACAGTATTGGCTGCAGTTTAATTTTAAATTTGTAAAATTCAAATGTATTCAAAATATGCTTTTTTTTATTTCAAAAAATATCCAAATATAAATTTCTTTTTTTAAAAGCATTCTTTTTTTATACAGAAAATGCACTTCTTTAAGTGGAATAAAAGCGAAATGAAACAAATTCTTTTATCTCAAATGTTTACATTTACTTGATTTATTTCTTTTCAAATGTTATACGACTTTTTCAAGAATAATGATATTCGTAATAACATTTCAAAATCTTTTTTCTATGTTAGATATGTTATTTTACTTTATAATAGTGTCACTGGATTGATAATTTCATCACAATAAAATAGTTTATAGTTGTAAAGTAATGTTACTAAACATTACTTTAAGCTGAATAAAAAAACATGGTAAATGACTTTCTATATAGAGAGTATGATAAAAATTAATTGTCATTATAACTATGTAACCATTTAATAATTTAAAAAATATATTCAAGGATTTTCTCAGTTATGGTTCCCATTGTAATTATTATGTAATAACTTAATTTAAATTCTTCAACTCTTTAAATCCCAAATTATGAATTCATAAAAATTTAATCTTCTAAAGCATTTTTCGTGAATTTTTTAAAGTACATTAGAAGATTTAGACAACCATTTAATAAATTTTAGAAAGATTTTGCCAATTAAAATAAATTAATTAATTTTGAATTCATAGGGATTTTTTGTATTATTTATAACTACATTCAAATCTTTTATTCAAAATATTTTTTTTTAGTATTTTATAGAATTAGGAAATGTGCAAATATAATTATCTTAAAATAAAAATATAGAAATATTTGCTAACTGAAACTCTTCGCCCTACAATCTTCGAACGTCAAAGAAGCTAAAAGAAATCATTCTTAAATAAATATTTTTGTTTTGGGCTACAAATAATGCATTTAGAACAAGATAAAGTAAAGTTTCTATAATTCATTCTAAACTGTATTACTAATAATAGATGAATTAAATTAATTTTACAACCAGTTATTTTAATGGTACTTTAAAGTACTTCTGGGGCATACAGAGTTAAGATAGCAATTTGTGATTACAAAAATCGGAAACTGAAATTTTGGATACAGATTTATTTTCTGATAATGATAAATACCGAAAAATCTATTAATTTGTGTTATATTTTTCTATGACTGTACAGAATTATCAGCAAAATTACTAAAATTCCTCTTTTTTATAATTATGAATTTCTAGGGAATACTTTTTGTAAAGATAAAGTTAAATATTTCTTCTCTTATTTTTTTTTAATTAACTGAAATATATAATTCTTTACATGGAAAAAAGCGAAAATGACAGAAATTTCTTCACATCAAAGGAATATTGTTTTTTGTTTTCTCGTCTTCATGAATTTCCCGCAAGATGTACTGCAAACGCAATAAAAATGCTTATAGCATTCCAATAAGCATATCAAGTTAAATTTAAAATTTACAGTTTTTCAAAAAATCATCTTGTAAAATAGAAGATTTTTTTATCTTTGTAATTACTGGATTATTGTTTATAAGGCCTGCATTTTTCAAAAAAGAAAATAATTAGAATCTATAAGTACGATTGTAAAAAAAATAATACTTTTCACCAATGCAAATCCGAAATAAGTTGGCTGGCAATTTCTCCAAATTATGAACAATATTGATCATGTATATGCAATAAAAATGCTTATAGCATTCAAATAATTATATCCAGTTAAATTTAAAATTTACAGTTTTCAAAAATCATCTTGTAGAATAGAAAATAAAATGTTTTATCCTTGTAATTACTGGATTACGGCTTACAAGACGCACATTTTTGAAAAAAAGAAAATAATTAGCATTTATAAGAACGATTGAAAGAAATAATGCGTTACACAAATGTACATCCGAAATAAGGCGGCTGGTAATTTATCCGAATTAAGAACAACATCAATCATACACTCTATGGGGACAGATGTCACATTCTTCTGCCTTTTTCTGAACCGTCCGTTTTTCAAGAAGTATATTTCATACTCGATTTCTTCCATGGAAAAAAAGGTCAACCATTAAAAAAAAAAAAAAAAAAAAAAATCCTTATAGTGAAATTCTGGATGAGGATTTTCACGAAAATAAAAATTTCTTCAGAGGGAAGGTTTCCAAAATTAAAACTTCTTAAATGGTGGAATTTAGCCGCAATGATATAGAAATACAATTGGGACCTTGTATGTAAAATTTCTTAAGCCTGAAAACCGTAGTTTCTTAGACGTGTTTCACTGTATTAAATCTCAAACAAACACGCTGGGGTAAATCTCACCAGAATCACATTTTTTTCTTCGAAAAAAAGGGTAATTTTGAGGGTGCTTCTGAGATGCTTCGTGCCTTTCATGGTCAAGTTCGACAAGGGGTGGGTGTAAGAGTGTCTTTTCTTTGCTTCCTAAGCTAAGAGAGATTAAATAACAAACGTTTCATCCCGATTAAAATAATTTTAATGAAAGAGCAACATAAAAGCTACTTGTATATATGGATGAATGGGTGTTAATTGTAACTAATATAAATTTTGTGCAATAATTCATGTTTTAAGGTGTAAAATATATCGTTTACAACCATGTACAAACATTTAATTAATATATATTCATTTCTTAATGGATAACACAACTAAAATGATTTTAATGAAAGAGTAACATATAAGCTACTTGTATATATTAATGAAGGGGTATTAAATTTAACTAATATGAAGTTTGTGAAATAATTCATGTTTTAAAATATAAAATAATTCGTTTACGACAGTGTATAAACGTTTCATGGCGATACATTCATTTCTTAAGGGATAACACGCACTAAAATAATTTTAATGCAAGAGTAACATAAAAGCTAGTTGTACATATTGTTGAAGGGGTATTAAATGTAATTAATAAAAATTTTGTGAAATAATTCATGTTATAAGGTGTAAAATAAATCGTTTCCATATTTTCTATTTAAAAAAAAAAAAACGTGATTTTTTCAGACAGTACTACAAAATCTGTAAATAAATATTAAAAGCACAATTATTTTCCCCTAAGAAAAGTAGTACTCTTACATTTTACACTATAGAGAAATAGATATGTTTTAAACGTATTTAGCCAAAAATTTGATAACATTAATAGGGTTAATTTATCCTACGCGTGTGCTATCGCTGCAAAAATAGACGCGTGTGCAGCTGTTTTAACAGCTAAGAAAAGACAACCATAAGAATTTAGAATTCGACAAGAATGAGTAACAACAAAAAATGACGTGTTTATTTGCATTAATCAATGAAATAACCCAAATGTTCTTGGGGATTCCGGTAGATAGATGTGTATTATCGTTTCAAAATTTTCTTCATGCTCGTAAAAATTGTTATACTTTTGATGAACTTTGTTAGGTTTTTATGTTAAAAGATTCCTCAAGGTTTGTTTCCAATGAAACGATTGCTGGTATTATTGTGAATATATAACAAAAATAGCAAAAATATTGCCTCAAATCTGGGTGCCGCGAGATGAACCGTAATACACTAATTAATATTATTTGATTATAATAACGATCTTTCAAATTTTGGTTTTCATCAATTTTTATGGAATTTGTTTGAATTTATTTATTTTCTATTGAAGACCTCTAAAAATACCAATTCGTTATTTAAAAAAAAAAAAAAAAAAGTTAAAAACATACTGAATATCAGGAATAAATAACATATTAGTTTCATAATTCTATATTTTGTGCTTTAAACTATTATACCAGTTAATAAACTTTCTCATCTGAAATATTTTATTAGAAAAATCCACTGCAATTCCATTTTAATCTTGTGTATTTTAAACATGTTTAAAAGTACACTGTCATTTTAAGGAAAAAGTCTTCGGATAATGTATTTATGCATTTCTTTCTTTAACAGAAAAATGTCTTCTTTTGCATGGGACAAGGAGGAAATGAAGTGAATTTTTTCATCTCAAATATTTACACCCCTTTTTTACGTAGCTTAAATGACTATTTGGATAAGAAATAACTCATAGTAATTCTTGTTTATTTTCTTTATTTTATCTCTTTCTTAAAATATGCATTTTTATTTTCAAGAATTTTTATTCAATTTAAGAGATAACATTACTTAAAATACATATATTGTTTAATTAAAATATAGAAATAATCCACTAAAAACAACAACGTAAACGTTTAGAATGTAATCAGCGTCCCCCTTCATTACAAATTACTGGAAATGACTGTAAATTCAACTCAGCCACGTGAAACTACATCAAAATATATATTAAAGTTAATTATAAGGTTAGCATTTTTATAAATAAATAGCGTTCTGAGATAGAATATTTCGACCTTCGTTAGTACTTTTAGCAGCTGAATTCTTATGCGAAGATACCAGAAAAAATTAGCTTCTATAAACATTACAGTTCAGCTCAATAATCGTAGTTTTCGTATAGCCTGTGGCGAATGGTATGTTTCAATTGCATGTAAAACGACTTTCGAGTTAGGGATATTTGATTTAAATGCAAATTTATGTTTCCTGGTACTTGTTTCTAGGGTATGACCCTGCCCTACAATCCATTTCGTGTCACAAATTCTACATGGAATTCCGTAAATATTTTTTTTTTATATTGAAGATTTAGCAACTGTCTCTGTGGGACAAAAGCTCTCTATGTATTGAAGGATCTGGAGTGTACCGGGATTTTTTTTTTTCTGAAAGGCATCTGTAATAAGGGATGGATACGTAGGATTTATTAATTTCACGTTTCTGTCTAGGAGTGGTCAGGACACCGAATGCAACAATCCGGAATAAAAACTAATTTTATCCATCGAAAGAGGTAGCCATTTCTGTCTAGATCTGTAAAAATTCTTACAATTTCTATCATGAATGATTCCTCAGTACGGCAATATTTTAAAGCTATGTTCGCTAGGTTTTTAATTACTGCGATTTTATGTGGTGCAGGGCATTTCGATACAAAATGTAAGTATTTTTCAGAGAAGTTATGCTTACGATAAACACAGGTTTCGATGTGTTGAATATTGGTATCTTCTTTTCCATCTTTATAAATATCTAAAGATGACAGCTAGAAATTTACTTCCAATTCGATTGTGAACTCTATAGAGGGACAGAAGGTGTTGGCAGGCTCGAGGATTTTACATAAGGCTTCATACCTTGCAACTGAGAAAACATTATCAACATATCTTTTCCAAAATTTTATAGCAAAGCCTGATTTTTGAATAATTTTGTACTCAATATATTGCATCACAAGTTCGGTCATTCTCATTTAGAGGGGGGGGGTGGCAGTTCCTTATAACTGTTTATAGAAAGTGCCATTAAATATGCGACAGTTGGAAGACGTACAAAAATTATTCAGTCCAAGTTGGTTCCTTTACCTAAATTTGAGGGTCTATTTCATCAATAACATTCCTTGTGAATTCAAATGCAATTGAAGTAATGTGGGGAATGACGTCCAAAGATTCCATAACGTGACCTGGGATAAAAACAAAGGCTCTATGATTCTCTAATAATCTGTATGATAAATTTAACCAGAGAGTAGTCGCGTCTTTTTTCAGAACGTTATTAGTCGCACTCGGCGTTTTTGGTGCCCGCCCTGTGCATATAGAAAATGTAAAATAAGAAACATTTTTCACTTAATATTCGAATATTACATTTCAGTGAAGTTATAAATTTGCAGTCTCTTTAAGGGGGTAGGAAACCATTGAACACGTCGAAAAAGTAAAAAATATCACTCTGTTCCAAGCTTCAAAACTTGTGTAATAAATCAAAAATAAAAATCAAACTTCCTTTAAATGTAAAGCTCGTATTTAAGTTTATATTAAAAAAATATACCTATACTTGTAAATTTATAAATAAATATTGAAATGATAAGTTAAGTATATGATAATAAGAGAAAAAAATCTTGCGCCCATGATAAAATCTGAAAATATGCATATAAAGAGGAAATTTTGGTGCAAATAAATGCATAATAGAGTTACCTTTATACTAAAACTAGAATATTTGTAAACAATATTGACTAAATTAAAAAATTAACAAAAAATTAAAAATTTTCACTTTTTGATAAGTATTTTCAAAGTACAAAAACAGAAAAAAAATAAAATTTTACATTTTTCTGGTTATAAGTTGTAGACAATACAGAAAAAAAAAATTTCTGAAGTGTAAAAAGTGGTAAAAATTTCTTTTGATTTAGTTTAAAATTTCTTTAGTTTTTTAGTAACACTGTGCGCAGTATCAAAATTCATCGTTTAGATTAAACGGAACACTAAGTTTAATTATCCTATGTAGTTTTAATATGTAGTCATAATAAAACTGCCATAATTACTAAACTAATGGGAATTTTTTAATGCGGTTTTTTACATATTGTCCAGAAATGAATAGTGAATTAAAATATGTATTTAAAAAAATTCGAAAATTTTGATGGTTTAAAGGTATCCTACCCCCTTAATTATGCAATGTATTCATGAGATCTGGAATAATGGGAATAAGTGAAAAGTGAACTGACATTAGCCCCTTGGGGACGAGCGACACGTATACGTGCCGCATGAAGCGCTCATAATCCTTGTTTTTCCTCACCAGTAAAATTTTATTGTAAAATTTGCCTTATTTAATCAGCGCATTTTCTTGTAAATATGTATATAATTTAGTTTATTTTCATTTCTTCATTGTGTTAAACTTTTTACTTATCAAGTTATATTAAATGTATGGTCTCTGAACTGAGTCTTTTTTTAATGGGGCTTCCTTTGGTAGCTTTTTCGCCTGTCATGGACATTTATGTGGATCATATAGAACATTTTTTTCTACTAGTTATACTAACAATTTTTTCTTTTAAAAATTGTCTATCTTCTTAGCTTTTAATTTCTCTTTTCGTGGCTACTAGCCGCGTTTAACCGCTCTTTTTTCTATGGCTCCATTGCATTGTAACACGATATATTCTTAGCCTGGATGTAAAGTTGCCAAGCAACTAGGGAATCCATACACTTGCTTTATTGTTCCATTGTTCCATTGTTCTCGATCAAGAAGACACAAATTTCTGTTTTTAAAAAACGGCGAGAAAAGATGAAAAAATTCGTAAAAGGCTCCCGTCCCGAAGGGGTTAGGGATGGTTGCATAGACATTTACACCAATTTCAACTTTCCTTGTAAAAATGTAAACCAATGTAAATCAGGGCTGTCTTGTTACTTTACTTTGGTGTTGGAGAAACATTTAAGGTCAGCTACATGGTACTTCTCAATTGTGTTTATCAGGGGATATGAGTTAGGCGAAGATAATTATATGGGACGCAAAAATGATCGGCACGCGACTATTGAAAGGTTAAACTATAAGAAACTGCAGAATTAGATAGTTTTATAACTACTGCAAGATATTTATATAAATTACATAATTGAGAGCGTGTAAAATCCATAATTGATCTTAATAGAAGTTCTGGATTTCTTTTTCCGAATTCCCCCCCCCCTCCCCCATTTATTATTTAAGCGCACAAGGGACCTTCAATCTCATTTTTAATTTGTTTAATTGCATTTTAAATACTACTGAAGGGCACATTACATTAATTATGGCATATATATATATCACAACAATTTTTTTTAAATGTTTGGAGAAAAATAAGAAATTTTCCCCGAATATTTAAAGCGTTAAGAAGGACATTTCAAAATGTCCCATGCGCATTCAATATCAATTAAAATCCCCAATATTTGTCACGCTAAATTGTTCTACATATACAAATAAAACTGTGCATAGTTTTTTTTTTTAACTAAATATAATTGGAAATTTAAAGGTACTTAAATGCAAAAATGTTGAAAAATTCATATATAATTGGAAATTTAAAGGTACTTAAATGCAAAAATTCTGAAAAATTCATAAATGTATAAAATATTTTTTTCTTACCTTTATATTAAATATATAAAATTCTATGCACAGTTTTATTTGTATATGTAAAACAAACTGGCATTTAAAAAATATTGGGGATTTTCATTGAAGTGTAATGCGCATGGGACATTTTCAAAGCTCCTCATAACGCTTAAAATATTCAGGAAAATTCCTTATATTTCTTCAGAAAAGATTTTTTTTTTAAATTTCTTGTGTGATAAATATATGCTATAATTCATATGGTGTAGCCTTGATAAGTATTTAAAGTGCGATAAAAATATATATATACATATATGTTTGAAAGTTCCTGATTTCCATTAAAAAAAAACCAAAAAAAAAAAAACCAAAAAAAAAAACATTGGAATTCAGGAATAACTCCATAAAAAAACACTGAAATTCAGGAATAAATTACACAATATTTTCTTAATTTTATATTTTAATCTATTTCAAGCTTTAAACTATTATTATGCTTGATATTAAATTTTAGCTGTTTTCATCTGAACAATTTTATCAGCAAAATCAACTACAATTCCATTTTGATGTTGTGTATTTTAAACATGTTCAAACATATGCTGCTTTTACTGTTTTATAAGAAAAAATAAAAAGATAATGTAGTTATTCCTATTTTTTTTCTTTTACAGGAAAATACTTTCCTTTGCATGGGGAAAGAAGGAAATGAAATAAATTCTTTTATCTCAATATTTGCATACTTTTTGTTTTGTTGTTCTGTTTTTGGATAGTTCAAATTAGTTTTTGAAGCATATTAAATAACTCATTGTAATACATGATTTTACATTTTTATCTGTTTCTAAAACTGTACACTTTTGTTTAAAATATCTTTTATTCAATTTGTTGCCTTTATATTTTTTAAATTGTAGTTTTCTAAAAAAAATACAAATTCATTATAGAAAAATGAATTTCAGGAATAAATGATATATTAGTTTTATAATTTTTTATTTCAGAGTATTGTCTGCTTTAAAGTATTATGCTAGTTATTGAATTTTTGCTGTTTCTCATATACATAATTTTATGAGCAAAATACTTTGCACATCCATTTCAACGATGTGTATTTTAAACATATTCAAAAGTATATTGTTATTTTAAGAAATAAAGCTCCATATATTAGAGTTTTTCTTATTTATTTTTAATTTTTTTACAAGAATGCCCCTCTTTCCATTGGAAAATATGGAAATGAAATGAATTATTTTTTGCCAAACATTTATGTATATATTTTACGGATCAAATGAGTTTTTGAAGGATAAAATAGTAATATTTCATATCTGTTTTTTAACTTATGCAGCATTGCAGAGAAAAATAATGCAATCATAACGAATACATCAGCTCATCTTTTTATCACGCTTCTTTTCAGATTTAAAAAAAAAAAAAAAAAAAAAAAAAAAAAAAAAAAAAAAAAAAAAAAAACTTGATACATAAGTATACACGACAAAACCCAAGCCACTGAGAAAATGGGTAAGTTTTTAAAAATTTTAATCCAAATAAAATAATAAAACGAAACACAATTTTTCACCTTGATTCAAATATAAAATATGTAATATAAACTTTACAAAGTTCAATGTTTTACTTTAAGGGGGTCCAGGGCACATTTTCAAAAAAAAAATTATTTATTCAGTTAAAATTTTGAAATTTTTTGTGATGGTTAACCATATCATTTGTAAACAAAACCTCATGATAAAACTTCTCATAATTGTTTTTTAAAAAAATTAAATTTTAAATTTTGTTAAAAAAGTGGGGTAGTTTAAAATCGTTATAACTCGAAATATTATTTATAGAATTTCATTTTTTTTTTCATTTAAATAAACAGAAATACATACATTTTAATGTAGAGCCAGCATTTTAAAAAATATTTATTTAAAAAAAAATTAAAATTATTTAACGAAAAAATTACAAAAAAAGTGGTGCAACTTAAAAAAAAAAAAAAAAAAGAAATCATATTTTCAAAAGGAAATATTTTTTTCAAATTGGCTGGCTCAAAAGTAAATAAAATAATTGAAAAAGATATGTTCCGAGTTTCAACCCTGTATCTTTAACGGTTCTCGAGTTATAAGAAATTAAATATGAGAAATGGTGAAAACACCTATCATGAAGAAAAACGCAATTTCACAAGAACTCGTTTCCTTGACAACTATAGTTAGAAAGACAGACTTTGAAAACAAACCAAAACGAAAAAATTAATATTTCCTGTTCTAATTAAGATAGAAACATGATTTTAACATCATTTTAAGCAGAAAACGGTAGAAAAAAGTTTTTAATCCAACAGAAAAAAAATGAAAATTTGAAGATTTTTGTGTCCCGGACCACTTTAAACGGGATTAAAATAATGAAAGGGATGTTACAAATTAAAAATATACAGTGTAGCCATCATTAAACTGACAATACTCAGAGTTTTCTATAGCGCGATCTTATCGAGAGAATGACGCCAAATTTTGTAAGAAAATTAAACAAGACGGGGGCCAAAGGATTCCGCGAAAAAAATAGTTCCAAATGTCACCGCTAGGGAAATATGTGGCGCTGTGAAACAGAAAAGAAACTTTTAAAAAATATAGAATCAATACTGAAATAAATTTTCCTTTTATTTAGCGCATTTAACGATTTTAGTATTGATTCTTCATCTTTTAAAACTCTCTTTTCTGTTATACAGCGCCACATATTACCCTAAGGGGGACTTTTGGAACTAATTTTTGTTTCGTGGAATCCTTCGTCCCCCGTTCTGTTTAATCTTTTTTACAAAATTTGGTGTCATTCTCTCAGTTAGATCTCGCTGCAGATCATGCTGAGTGCTGTCAGTTTAATTATGACCACCTTGTGCATTTTATTTAAAACTTCTTAGTACTTTCAAGCTTTTCCAAGCTATTCATCAGAGAACATTTTAATAACTAATTGTTGCTTATTTATGCAAATACGTCACTTCGTTTTCAAAATGAGTGAGCCAATAACTATTAGAGCTGAAATTAGAAGTAGCAGTTTCTTGGATTAAACTTAATTAGACAAAAATGCTTATTATTATATATTATTATATATTTATTATATATTATTACATATTAGAGAAAATAGAACTGCATGTCATAATAATATATATATTTCTCTAATTCAGTTTAATACAAGAAACTGCTTCTCCTGTTTTCTACTCTAATAATTATCGGCTCTTTCATTTCGAATACCAAGTGACGTATTTGTATAAATATACAACATTTAGTTATTAAGATATTCTCTGGTGAAGAGCATGCAAAGTTTGAAAGTACTAAAAAGTTTTAAATAAAATTTATATTTTTAACGCGTAACATCTCTTTCATTATTTTAATCGCATTTTAAGTAAAACAGTAAACTTTATAACGTTCATATTATATATTTTATATTTAATCTAAATGTTTTACTTTTGTTCTCAAAAGATAGTTTACTTGCATATTACCATTTTCTTAATCAACTGAATAATACTGGAGACTTTATTTATTGTTATCGACATGCTGATTTTTAAAAAAGTGCAGAGAAGTTATTATAGTTGCACTTTTCATGAGCACAGAATAAAAACGTGTTGTATTTGAAAGAGGGAAATGATAATGCACGGTATGACGAGGGACATATTTTTACTTTTGAAAAGAACGTATTCAATAGTATAGTAATTTAAAAAAGATTGAAAAAGCATTTATATAATAAACAAATATGCTTGCGAAATATGTTCACAAAAATTTTCCGATACGTTTTTGCTAAAAAAGAATGTTAATGAGAAATTTATGCTAATGAATGCATTATGAGAAATAGTCATATAATCATGTCTGAATTATTTAATTCTTTATGAAAAACGCTAGAGTGTATGATACAAAACTTCTTTTAACGTTAAATCCTCATAAATTAAACACCCATTAAAGGCCGTAAACTTTAAGAAAAAAGAAATGATACCTAATATCGGAAAATTTAATATCAGGACCTTGGATTAGAAAGGGCGAATCCCGAAATCAGGGTGTTGGGAAATGAAGCTCAAAATTTTGCAAGTAGTTCAAGATAGCAAGGGCGAATCTTTATTTTAATCACTGCAAACATGCACAACGAAAAATATGCAGAGATGGAGTTTCAGACCCGGGTTTCGCTTTTACTCATCTAGAAAAATCTGACCACGAATTTATTATAGAAGAGGGTACTACTCACGTTAGCTTGAGACTGTGAGAATACTAAGAGTGAACCAGGGCAATACGACTTCCCCAAGTGTTGTCTACATCTATCTGACAAAGAAAAATCAAAAAATCAAAATCGCTCTTTCGAGTTCGCCCTTTCTCTTTCAAGCTCCTGATATAACCACTACGAAAACATACCATAATCACTTCCAAGTTTCGAGTGATTTGGTAAACCATTTTGTATATTTATACTAGCTGTCCGGGTCCGTGATAATAACCTTAAATCAATCTCAATATTGTATTATTTAAATGAACCTTGAATTTGCATGATGTTAAACAACCTCGAATCTGTATGATTTTATATCTTTAACTGATTTTTGGTCTAAATTTATATTTTTACATAAAAATTTTTTTTATTGTATTTATATGCTATTTGGTATTTAAACTGCGAAGGAAAATCTAGGTTTTTATTGATTTCATCGAAATTTTCACACATTTTATTTTGTAAAAAATATTTCTACCCATCCGAACGCTTCGAAATTTTTGTAGGAAATGTAAATCTAGTGTCCGTTCAAATGCTATAAAAAGACGGCGTTTAAAATGCGGACGTTTAGTTATTTTTGGCGTTGAATAAATATCGTCTCCGTGAAGCACAAAGTGATCTGCGTTCGCCGGTGTATTTCAAAGGGTTAAAAATACATACTTAAAAAGCTGATTGCGCCATTGATTAGAAAAAGGTTAGCTCTTAGCTTTAAGTTCTTAGCTTTAAGGACATATTTTTAATTTTTAGGTACCTTTAAAATTGCTCCCTAGAATGACGTGGACAAAAAAAAAGAGAGAAAACAACTATTTTTGAATTTTCTTTTCAAAGAGTTAACTGCGATACTTTTTATAATTGATGTACTTGATGATGATTGCACTTGAGACGTAAGATTACGATCTCTCGAAATATGTCATTTTAACTGTACCGTGCGATTTGGTAAATGTAACTTAAAAAAAAAAAAAAAAAAAAAAAAAAAAAAATATATATATATATATATATATATATATAAAACACAAATAAAATAGAAGGTTGGATTTTCGCTACCTTCCGATGTTTAATTGGGGTTCTAGGCATGCATTTTCATTCGTGAGCGCATTTTCATTCTCGTAAGGACAGGTATAAGTTTTTAATAGGAGTTTTGTGAGATTTTGAATTAATAACTCAGCTAATTATTTGCAATTTAAAATTTTGAGTTTCATGTGCACCAGTAAAAGCCTTGGACTAACCTCAAGCATTTTTCCAGCCTTGTATTTCCGATTCATTTAACAAGCCATCGCAGACAGACACATAGACACACGCAGAGCGAAAGTTTCTTTTATTAGTATAGATACCTCAGAAAACAATTTAAGCCTTAAAAAGCATTTATAGACACAAAGTTGTTCGGAAACTTTTCCGACTAATTTTTATACTGTATTATAAGTTTTCTAATTTCAGAATTTTGGTTTTTTTAATGCTATGAATTTTCAAGTAAATATTTTCGTGTTCAAGAAACATTTTTCACAAACAAAGATGATAAATTAATTGCATAAATATTAACATTAAACTCAATATTAATTTGTTAATTTGCTGCTATGAACTCAATTAACGCAGCTGAAAATATTTAATTAAAAATTAACCACATCAAAAAAAATAAAAAAATGATATTCCGGTTTGAGAAAACTCATTATTACACTATTAAGAAACTACTCGAAAACTTCTTAGAAATTCAGTGGCAACAAAACAAATTTTTTATAAATGTTTGTATACTTCTGGAAAATATATTAGTATTTGGGGTTTCTAATAATACAGAGCGCTTTGTGGAATCCTAGATTATAGCGTCTAGAATAAATCGTGGAGAAATCGGCTGCCTCATTAATACTTAAAAAAGTGATAAAATATTGGATCTCATAAATTCCAAAGATACTAAAATACGAAGAGATGATCGCAATATGCAGAAAATTTTCTAGAACTGCAAGACGGTAGTCTGTAATAATACGACGTTTGCATTGAAATTTGAAAATATCCCGCTGATTTGATCTTCGGATTTCAGCAACGTCGCACACTTAAGGGTGTATTCGAAAAAATATTTTTTCATCCTCATCAGCTCGAAGTTTTCTCAGACTTTTTAAGAGTAAAAACATGAAACTTGCTGAGATAATTTTTGAAGAGATGTATAAGTGGCCGTGTGATTTCATTTTTCGCTCGATTAATTAGAATTTGAGTTTTAAGCAATTATTTTCTCAGTATGACCATTTCATTTTTTTTTATTCCCAGATCTCCCGCTTCGGAAAATTCGATTCAAAACGTCAACTTTGACAGCATTTTTTGCAATATTTTCTGCATTTATCAAAAAATCGAGAAGCACGGCACATTATGTAGTTTCTAAATAAGAGAATTTCCCAGTTTAATACGTTTGAGAGCAAAAATTAATTTAAAAATGAATCAGAAAATAAGTAGTTTGGATTGGAATACACCCTTAAGCGATTGAAAAATTAAAAACTTTTTGGGTCACAGATTTCCACACCATTTATTCTAGACGCTGTACATGGGTTACTCGAAATTGGTTTATTTTGTATTACCGTCCTTCGTTATACTATATTTTTGTAGATTAAAAAATATTGTCATTTACTATAGTGTAATTTAATTGTATATGTACATAATACAATTACATTTATCTTTCTATAATTCCTGTGTTGTGTAAATACTGCATTGTAAACTGGATCCACAACGTTTGAAAGTATATAATGCGATTTATTTTCTTGCTTTTCATTTTAAAAATAAAAAAAAGTGACAGTAATTAATGACATCTGGTGCAGATATTGTGTTCCTTTCTTTTTTTATTTGCTATTTATGAATATGATTTAATTAAAAAAAGGAAAGGAACTCCTTTATATAATTAAAGAATACTGCTTTTTTTACAGAATCAGTTAATTAACATAATTAGAAAGAATAATGTAAATATGATATTAGGAAAACTTTATAATGTGAGAAACGTTATTCAAAGAATTTCGTTGCATTAAACTATGTATTTATTATTAAAAATGAACAATTATATAGGAATAAAGTTCAGTATATATATATATATAGAATATATATATATACACACACATATATACATATATATATATATCCACGTTAAGTGTGTTGGGGGCGACTGTATTTGTATTTGTTATTGTCACTTTATTCATAATATCACGGTTTTTGTTGGTGGTCCGTAATGTTTATTTAATGGTTATATGTATATATATATACATATATATATATATATATATATATATATATATATATATATATATATATATATATATATATATATATACAGTAAAACCTCCTTAAAGCGACCACATTCCGTTCCAATAAAAGTTGGTCACTTCGAGAAGTGGTCTCTTAATGAAGGTCATGTTTAAATATACATTTTTATTGTTGAAAAAAGGGTAACAATTAATGTTGCTAAAATTTATTTTTCACATTAGGAAAAAAATATAAAGATTTAAGTATCAAAGCAAAATTTAATTACATAAGTTAATTACTACAAGCTTTAAAAAATTGGCGTTTGCTTTGATTTTACTGTTTTATCTTTCATAACTTTTATTTCCAGGTCCTTTCGAAGTTCAGTAAATAAACGCAATATTTTTTTGGATGGGAACAAATAATGACGATTTCATTAATTTATCTATTTCTTTGAGAGTTTTCTAACAGAATAGGGGAGAGGAGTTTATTGACCGCCATTCTTAATTCGTCATTGGAGTTAAATTCATTGCTTAAAAAGGCACAAAAGGATTTTCACACTTAAAAGTTACCGGAATAATAATAAAAAAAAAAAAATCTAAACTTAGTTTAGAAGTTTGATGCGCACTCCTGAATTATTTTTTTTTATAAAACCTTCGTTATCTTTAAATTCCAGGAAAAAACGGAATATGTTTCACTCTCTTCAAAGAAATTGGTCGCTCATGGAAGGAGTTCAAGTGGGATGGTCTCTGAATGGATTTAAAATTAGTATTGAGCCAATGGGAATAAATTTCGTTTCATGAAAAAGTGATCGTGCAGGGAGGTGGTCGCACAGGGAGATTTCACTGTATCTATACACACATATATATATGTATATATATGTATATAATAATAAAGATGAATTCACAAATTTTGAACAAATTGGTAAAATTGTAAAAATCATTAAGATATGAACATTGGAAACTAATATGTAAAATAAGAAACTATGAATTAAAAAAAAAAAAATTGTAAGAGAGATAGAGAATAGTTTTAGGGGGAGGGGACAAACAAACATATATACATAGTTAACTAAATGATTAATGCTAGAGTAGATATATTTGGATTTCAAGTGAATATTCAAGTGAACAATAATGGTACTTAATCAATAAGGTGAAAACAAATTGGAGACTATATATATATATATATACTTAATTACCAAGCTAAAGTTACATTTTACATGATAAAGAGAGTACCATTAAAAATGCCAGAATGTTAAGGTTATAAAGCTAAACTAAAAATAACATACTTAATAATATGCGCATATCCTTTAAAGGGCAACAGTAAATCTATATTTAAAATATATCTGCTTTTTTAGTAGTTGCTTCACAGCCTCGTGTTTCTCAAAATCTTAAATCCCTTTATATCTTCGAACATTCACCATTAATAAGTCAAAAGTCTTGCATTATAGACTTTTATCTATCATTGAAGCGTTATCTTCACTTCATGTATTTATCTTTTCATATCTTATGTGTAATTTTTGGTTTATTTTGGAAATGTTTTGATAACTTTATAAGGAGCTCAATTTTGTCATCTTAGGCCGAATGCCGTCAAAATTGAATGAGATAACATATTATAACTAGGAATTCTGCAAGCTCTTCTGATGATTCTGTAGGTTGTTCATAGTTTCTTATTATACATTTCCAGCTTTCACTGTTCATATTTTGTTCATCTTGAGAATTTTTCATACATTTGTGATTGTTATATATGTAATAATAAAAAATTTTGCCCTTTTATCTTAGCAAAACTATTCCAAATTCTTAATATTTAAACTTTTTTACACATATTTAATAATATCTTAATATATTTTGTCTTTTATTCCATGCATTTAAACATGTGTATTATTTTAGTATTCTAAAAACCTTAATCCATTCATCTAATCTTATAAAACCCATTAAATTACTTTTTTCATTTTATTCTAAAACTAAATTCTTTTTGTTTCAAATACTTTTAATAACATTTGTTCTCTGATATTCTATTTCCCATAATTCCATGGCCAATCCTCCGCCAAAATTTGTTTGCGTAATGATTATGACGCCGAGGCTAAAGAGTTCACATCGTCGTCACGCGTGTTTTCCCTCCTTCCCCCGGAGCTTAGTCCTATCGTATTCTAGGAGCTTAGTCCTATCGCGTTCTACCGGCTACTTTTACGATATTTGTTCTTTCCCTAGTAATGTATCCGTCCGCGCTCTATTTCTTTGAGTATTTATAGTGTCACATCAACGAGGAGTGAGAGATTTGTGCGTTTTTTCGGTTGTTTAATAAACCCACGTCACTTGGGGGTGAATGGCTTCTAATGTGTAGATTCTAATAGCTTTTAACATCATAAGTTTTTTATGAGGTGGAGCATCGGTTATTCGAGAGCTGATGGATCTTCTACTGGAAATATTACGATATGTGTCAGCCAAATAAACCACGTAAAATTCTTGATGCCTCTACTATTCATTGAAGGAGAAATTCTCATAATGTTTTCTTGAATCTGTCTACTATTCGCCACCACGACTGCACTCCAGTGACGGATCAATAACGGCTCATGATGACGGAGTGTTGGCAAAGCATTTAGCATTAATTACTGTTCTACATTTTCGTCGATATATAAGAAAACCGTCGATATGTCACAAAAGTCGGCAGGACTCTTACCTGTGCGGGGTAGCCCGGATGGATTTCGGATATATATATATATATACACATCATCTAAATCGACTATTTAATTTTTCTTTTGTCTCATGCTTATTTTGCTGTCTGTTATTTGAAATAATTCATTTTTAACAATACTTGGAATTTATGCCAAAAGAATAAATACTATGTGTTGCTATGTTTGTCATCTTTATTTCATTTCTTTATATTTTTCTACTACATTTTGTTCCATTTGTGACTATTTCCTTTTTATGTAGATTTTATTTCTTATCATTCATTTATTAAAATGTTTAGGATTGCCAAAATTTTGAGATTGCCTCGTGGGTTCTATATGCCAATTAGCTTAACGATTAGTATAACGATTAAAATGCATAATATTATTACAATCCATCTTCGTTTAGAATTTTGGTTAATATTGTTTGAACTTAACAGAAATTTTTTGATTCAAAGATATTCTACATATGTATATAGTGATAGGTACACAAAATAAATTACTACAAAATGAAATAATGTAATTTAATCAACGAACAAACTTTACATCATTCTTTTTATGTATTTTTGAAACAATGTTTCAATTTAATATTTTCGAACATTCGCATTTGTTAACCGAAATGATTTATTTTGCCTTAATGCCTTAAAATCTTTAAATTGCATTTTTATTATATTTTACTCAGAATATTAAATTGCTTTTTCAAAATTTGATTTTCGAAAATGACATGTTTTATGCTTTAAATGTACTTAGATTTTTTTTTTATTTAAAAAAATCGTAAAAAGTTGATTATAGATGAAAGAATATTTGTTATTCTTTTTTATTCTTTTTTATTCTTTTTCAAAATGAACTTTTATCGTTATTATTATTTTTCCCTCTAGCGTTTATTTAAGATACAAGAAATTGTTATTTTAAAACAAATTAACTAAATTATTACATGCAATTACATTTTATTATCGTCATTTTCTGTGTTAAACATGTTATTAATTTAACGTTACTTTTATTAACAAAATAATGTTATCTAAAAACTGCGATTTAAATTTCCTTTCTTTTTTTTTCACTTGAAGCGTATACAAAAATATGAATTTATTTAGAGGAAATATCCGAAGACAACTTATTTGTTTTTCAAAGATTTTTTAATATGAAAGAGGAATTTTTTTTAGAAATGAGCGGAAATGAATTTTTTCATTTGAAAATTTTACATGCATTTCTCTTTTTCTTTTGTCATTATCTTACAGAAATTTTTGAAAGATAATAAGAAATCCATATTCAAATATGATATTCCTTTTTTTCATACTAAATATGCAGTTTAGTTTTATATGAAACTTTATTGAATATAGTAAAAAAGCAGTCAAGACACGTGATTACATATTTGTAAATACTTTATTAAAAATTTAAAACATTTCAATCTATTTTTTAAATACGAGTAGATAAAAATAAAGATATTTCGAGGAACATTATACGAAACAGTACGTTTTGTACATTATAATGTAAATACATGTCGTTGAGTACGCTAGCATCTTATTGATGCTGGCAACACCTGGCCATTAAACATATTTTGTATTGAAAAATTTTAACGTGTAAATATCTTACGATTTATTCTTTACACCCTTGAATAGAAACAAAAATGTACTTTAAAATGCAATTTATTGATTATGAAACGATAGCGCAATTATTTTATACTACTGAATTTAATTAATATTCGGTATAACTTATCACATTAAGATCAAAAATTTATATGACGATTTCAATTAGCTAATATATATATATATATATATATATATAGGGTGCTCATAATTAAACTTCTCCTATAAACAGCATCCTACAGCGAAAACGTGTGAACGGAAGTTGCAAACGAACGTTGGTATATACGGGAGATGCGCTCGCGGAATTTCGAAAAAAAAATTTAGTTCCAAAATGTTCACCAGAGGGTGGACATTTTGGAACTATATTCAAGGCTGGAGTAGCACAGTTGAAGTTTATTCCAACAGAGCGAAAAATATCCAGACCAGGGATCGAACCTGGATACTTGGCGTGCCGTGCCAATGCCTTACCTGTTAGGCTATCCGGACCGATGCCTGGCTGACATAATTCACTCTTATTAGTTGGACTTGGCTGCGAACTGCAGCGCTAGTTTCATTCATCCGACCTATAACTATAGCATTTACATGATGAAACTACTTTAACACGGAAACTTCTGTATACCATGTCATTAGGTTATAATGAAGGGAACGAATATTTTTTCCAACTGGATTAAATCATATTCAAGGCTGGAGTAGCACAGTTGAAGTTTATTCCAACAGAGCGAAAAATGTCCAGACCAGGGATCGAACCTGGATACTTGGCGTGCCGTGCCAATGCCTTACCTGTTAGGCTATCCGGACCGATACCTGGCTGACATAAACATTTTGGAACTACTTTTTTTTTTCAAAATTCCGTGAGCGCATCTCGTGTATAATCTATATACCAATTTCATTGCATTCCGTTCACCCGTTTGCACTGTAGGATGTTATTTATAGGGGAAGTTTAATTATAACTACCCTGCACATATATAAATGAAATATATTATAATGGGTATCTAAAAATATAAAACATGCAACTTACTAGAAAATACTCATGCCATAATGCGGAGACGGATTATCTGGAAGAAAATAATATACATTAATAATTATGAAAAGGAAAAAAATACATAAAATATAAGACACACAAAAGCAATGATCACTAGAAAATCAAATCAAAGTGCCTTTACATAATTCATGAGTTTAATATTATATACTCAAAAATGTATGAAACGAAAACGAAACCTCGTTCTATAAGTGTTTTGACACATTCTCAAAGTAAAGTGCATTGGAGTAGTACATGTTAACAAAAGTGAGATTTTTACAATATAAATAAATTGTTAAAATAAAGAACTGTTGAAAGAAAACTTATTAATTATTATGCTTGTTTTATGTATATACAGTTCAGTGCTTTTATTGTTTAACGTAAAATAATTTATCATTAAAAGGAATCCATTTTAAAAGCATCTAATCACATCAAACGTTCCCCTAACTTTCCCACTTCAGGAAAATTTTCCATTTTGAAAAAAAAAAAAAAAAAAAAAAAAAAAAAAGAAAAGAAAATGCCCCCACCATAGAAATTTAGTTTTTTAAACATTTTTTGTATATTAAGTGTTTTAATACGAATTGTATATTTCCAACTGAGGGAAAAATTGCCCAGTTTGAGAATCGAACCCTGATCCTTGACTCACAAGACTAATGCCCGTTTAAGCTAACTGAGCCGTCAACCAGCCAGCATATTTCGCTCAGTTGGAGATATCCAATTCGTATGAAAACTTTATCAATCAGTTTCATCGTGTTAAAATAATAGGTGTTTATAGTTATTAAAAATATATAAAATTCATGACATTTAGAATACCTGCAGTAGTAATAATACATAATGTACGGCAGAAAAATTGTCTAGAAATTTCACAATTAAAAACAACAAGTTGGAAATTGCACGTCAAACGTGGCAAATGCTGTGTGTTCGTAGTATAACTAGTTTTAAAAATATTTTTTCACCGCATATTCTACTGAATGTATATTTTAGTGCGCTTCATAAATGCATATCAATTTCATTCTAATCAAAAGTCTGTAACATTATTAAAATGCACTTGAAATATTTTTTCCCCATTGGGCGTAATGTAACGGAAAACTTTGACTGTCCCTTTAATTAAACTATAGATGCGATTTTCATAAAGTATTAAACGACTTGACAGAATTTTGCAACAATTATATGTTTAAAATTTCAGACCATTCGGTTGGGTAGTTTTTGCTCTGTTATATGCGGACTGACAGACGGACGGACCGAACGACTACTATAGGTGCTACGTATTTATATAATTACGAACGAACCTAAAAATTAACGCAAAATCAGAAGTTATAGTTCAGTTTTTATCTGTTATTTTCCATATTCATTGACCTATTGTGTTTGAAAAATGCCAAATTACTAGCGATTCCCTATACTAATGACAATAAATTAAACATAATAAAAATGTATGAAGAACAGCCACTATTTAGAAAATGCAGCCCTCCTGAAAATTTATTTTTTATTGAATATTTTCCGTATTTGATGACCCAGATTCATTTAAATCATGATAGATTGTTCTTAATGATCAATAAACTAACGGTAAACAATGAATAGAAAAAAGTATGGCGTGTAGTTATTCATATTACATATTTATTTTTAATATTTTGATTACTTTTTTCAATGGCACAATCCACTGAAATAGCCTTCAAATTTTCGAATGAAATTATTTTTTCAGCGTACTTAAAAAACTAACCTATTTAATATGTTGCAAATACGTACGAGTCAATAAAAATGGATTTCTTTTTAACAGTATTACATTTTACTGCTTTTCGTTGTAATGTGAATACCACTTCACGAATATGGGAAATATTAGATTGCAGTTATAAGATGTTTGAAATTGAACATCTAACAGAGAGTACTGGCAACATTTTCAGAATTTATAATATATGAAGAAATTAAAAATTTGAATCTATAATGTATTCTAGAATTTAAAAAAAAACATAAATGGTCTTTTAAAGGAGCTAGAGTTTTATTTTACTTATGGTCAGTAATTTGTTTAGTATACATTTTAATTACTAAATGTGCATCCAGTTAACAGAAACTCACTGAAAAATATATTGATAAAAGAAAATGATTTGTTTTATTGCCTGGTTTTTTTACGTCACTCTAGTCTTCTTTTAGTAGTTCTTAAAGGTTACTACTACCATATTCCGAGGATACATTTGTAAATTTCAGTGCGCCTTTAACACTTTCGCACATTCTACTTCCACATCCTTTCTTTATATTGTAGTTGAGAATATGTTGGATTACAAGATTTTTAAGGATAGCATGCCGGCCCATTGATTTATTTCAAACACATTTCAGCATATTTAAGTTAACACTCTTTCATTACAGAAGCTGTAGTTTTGTGTATGTAAGCAATGCAAGATTGCAGATTTCCAAACATTCATCTTCGAAAAGTTTTGTTACAAATTCTGTACTGAAGGTCATATCGTTTATCTGTTGTCTTTCCTTCATAAATTAGTAATATTAATGAATCTCCAATGTGCCATTGTCTTCATAAAAGAAAAAAATATAATTAAAGTCAGTGTAAAGCAGGGGCGGTCAAAGAGAAGTAATTTATTCACATCTCGTTAAGCTTCTTAAAGATATTTACTCGTTTAAACATTTTGTGCACACCACCTATACTAGTAATCAGCATATATGTTTCTCATTCAGGATATAACATTAGAAGAAATAAGAAATCTGTGTCTTCTTCAATGAAAACCGACGTATATTTCTGGATAATGTTTCTAGCACATTAGTTAGCAGTGCATTACAAGATACCTTACTCACTGAAAAATCATAAAATCGAGCTGGTATCCAGGCTGAATGTGCATTAGGATAATAATTGACATATTTAAAAAAAAATAAAATTATATATGGATCTTGCACAATTCTGAAAATGTGTTTCTTTATCTATGAAAATAAATACATTTTCAACTTTAAAACTAGCATTTTTAAGACATAAATTTCTTTTTCTACACATTTCAACAAAATTAAAGAAACAGTGGGTTTTCCAGTAGTTTTTTCAGTGCATCAACTTTTTTTCTTCAAAAAGAAATATCGATTTTTATGATGATATCTACTCTTAAGTAACCATTTCTATGTTCAAAAAGCATATTAAACAGAAAAATATTCTAAATTAACAGCATAAATAACGTGACATTATTTTATTACTCTTGCGTGCATAAATTGATTTACGCTGCTGTAAAAATGTTTATTTGTTAACTTACAGCATCAGTAAGAGCGGTATATCGTGTTTTGAAAGCGGGTAAATACATTATAAAAAAACTCGAAAATATTTCTTGTTTTTTTTTCTTTAACAGAAAGCTAAGGAAAATTTCGTTTCAGAAATGTTTCTTTAAATGCCAGTAATTGCTTTCTGAAGCTAAAGGTGCGTTTGCGAAATCGTGCATAACTCGGTAGAGGTTGTTTTATATTTTTATATTATGTTTTATATAATGTTTTGCAAGATCCAAAAACACCTTCTCTTTTATTAGAGCGTAATTTATCATCCAATTAAATCGTACATGTCATATTGAGAAATATTTATATAGTGTTAATTTTAATAAAATCATCTGTTCTGCGCATCTATTTATTTCCGTTTCAAGTGTAATATAAACATTTTTCTTTTACAAATGAACTTTATTACATGTTTTACTCATTTATTTACACAGTGATCCAAGATAGTCAAGGAGAGTCTCGGAGAACCTTTGATACACGAACCAAAGATAGTATACCAATTTCTGTGGCCCTAAAAAAAAATGAAATACGGTAATTTTTGAGAAAATCAAATTTATTTTTGTTATAATAAAGTAAATTTTGATCACCATTTGCAGATTAACACAATCAGTAGATTTATGTCTATATTCACACAAAATTTCTCTATGAATGTAAAAATATTATATTTCCTATGAATTTTATTAGTAATACAATAAAATGCCAAGCTGACAATATTTAGCTTCTTATATTACAAATATTGATAAAGTATCAGCCTAGTTCATAAAGCATTCTCCATCTCACGCACAACTATAGGAATTTTATTAGAAAATTAGTAATACATTGTTTATGAAATCACGGTTGCTATAACTTAAATGTTACATTAATTATATGTTACAAATTACTATAAAATGTTAAAAAGCCGTATTTTTTAAAAATCTTATTACAGCATTTGCCATTTGAATTATATTAAAATTATATTAAAATTAATTAAAATTATTATATCGAAATCAAAATGTCCTATTAGTAATCTGATTCCAATTACAGAAAAATAGCACTCTTATTTATTTATTTAGATATTTAATGCATAAAAACGACTGTTTCTATTCATCAATGTGTCGTATAAGCAGCATAAATCGCAATAATATATAATTAAAAATTCGGCACGTAAAGAGAGTCCGTAGGCATTGTTGGTAAATTTTGGCACGTGCACGTAATACAGGTTGGAAATTCCTGATCTAAGATATACTTATTTCCAATAATCACAGTTTACTGTTGCTGTTACAGAAATTTCATCATAGAAGACACCATTATGTATTTTGCAAGCGTCTTACAATTTCATGACTGTCTAAGTTCAATATGTTTATCAATTCTTACTCATGAAATTGCAGATAGATTTTCTACGGTGAATGCATAAATATTGTTATTGGTTGAAATTGTCATTTTGTTATGATAGAGACTGTTAATATGTGCTCAGTTTTTACTCCACATTTCGTATTTACATATCTCATCATATATCGCTCTTTTATCATCTCCTAACATGAGCTTCGCAAAACTTTATTTCATACCCTGATGTAAAATATGGTTTAACATACAAGTTTCAATGTCTTTAGTTGACGTTCACTGAAACATATTTAAAATCTGCTCGATATATGTGTGCTGTTTTAGTATAATTAAAGAGCCCTAAGCATAAAAACACCACGACATTCATTATATTTTGCGTAGATGAGAGAGAGAAATACTATTACATATAGCCTTTAATTCTAAATATGTCATATATATTTTTATTAGGATTAATTTATTATTTATAGTGTAGAGAATTGCAATTCAAATATTTTTAATAATTTGAAGATACCAGGGCTAATTAATATTTAATAAAATATCTTATAGAAACAGAAGTTCCAAAGTGACAGTTTTACAAAATATATCTTTGCTATGCTTAATTTAATATTAATTGTGTAGAAAATTGCAGTACGAACAATTTGACATGTTTTGTGAAATTCTAGACCAATTAATATCGAATATCTCTATTTAAAACTAAGTTACTAAGATAGAGTTGCTTTGTTTTTTCAAAATGGCTGATTTTCTTGAAGTGCTAAAGTTTGTAAAACAATGAAGTTAATTAAATTTTAAGTAAAACACATTCCATACGGTTACATTCGTAACAATGAATTGAAAGTTTGCGCAAATTTTAAGTATATAAACAAAAATACTAGACTAATATTTTAAAAAATTCGTTGCACATTTTTGGATGCACGTGTTTCGAAAATTACTCTTCACTCTGAGTGGTTATAGGTTAGCAGTGGCGCCAACTTATATTGGCCGTGGGGCCCGAGCCCACCCAATAATTTGGTCTTCCAACCGACCCAATTTTCATTTTTCTATTTTCATACTTATTTATTTTTCAATCGCTGAAAAGAAATTCTGTTTACATTCACAAAACTACTTTGTTTGTAAATACGGTAAAAAATAGCAATAACAGACGCACTGGAGCCTAAAACACAACCTGGCTCCTCCCCCCTTCAACCTAAAAGACATACAATCAATTATCTCTGAAAAAAAAATTCCTGCATATTCGGGGATTAATTTTTCATCCTAAATGCACTAAATTTGCAGTCTTTATTATTCAGCACTTTCCATTTTTGGGGTTAAGGTGGTCCCGGACAAAAAAAATCTTCAAATTTTCTAAAAAACTTTTATTGCATTAAAAAATTCTCTGTTTTTTATGCTTAAAATGGTGTACTTTAAATCAGGTTTGTATCTTAATTGGGACAGGAAATATTAATTTTATCGTTTTGGTTTGTTTTCAAAATCTAGCTTTCAAGGAATGGTTGTCGTGGAAACGACTTCTTGCAAAAATGCGTTTTTCTTCATGATGGGTTTTTTCACCATTTCTCGTATTTAAATTGTTATAAGTCAACAACCGTTAAAGATAAACGCTTCAAACTTGGAACATTACTTTTTAATTTGATTTATTTCAATTTTGATTCAGCAAATTCGAGAAAAATATTTACTTTTGAAAATATGATTTTTTATTTAAAAGTTACATATTTTTTTTTAATTTTTAATTAAATATTTTTAAAAATGCTGAATCAAAATTAAAACTTATATATTTATGCTTATTTAAATGAAAAAATAATTGAAATTCTATAAATAATATTTCGAGTTATAACGATTTTAAATTACATCACTTTTTTAATAAAATTTAAATTAAAATTTCAAGAAAATTATTGAGAAGTTTTATCATGTGATTTTGTTTACAAATGATATGGTTATCATCACAAAAAAATTTCAAAATTTTAACTGAATAAATAAAAATTATTTTAAAATGTGTCCCGGACCCCCTTAAAGGATATTTCAGAAATACTGTCAAATCTTTTTGAGACAATTTTCAGCATACGTCAGCTCAAGTGCCTTTTTAAGGGGAGAAAACACAAATATCATAAAATTTAAAAACTCAGTATGTTTTGTCCGTAATAAAATATTTTTTGTCTTTCTCAGGATTTTCTTCTAATGTCATTCTTTTTCTAAATATACGTTATACGAAAAAGGGACCGCATTAAAATTAAATTTCGTATTTTAATGTGCATGTAGCCCTTTTTGAAATAAATGCCATATCTGAAAGATGTACTTTATTTGTATGCTTTTGTAATTAGAAGTATCTTTCTATTGTCAGCGGTTCAAGAAATTGTATCTTTTTTTCACGGCATATAACCATCCGGCATATTTTAAGTAAATAGTGCTATTAATACAAGCATTTCATTGTATTTGCATTAAATGCCCATTTTAATATTTTTTAGTCCTTTGCGTTTTAACTTGCAGTCAGATTCATTGCACAATAGTAAATATTAGAGTACATAAAAAGAAGATACCATGATAATTTAATCAACCGCTTTCCTTACCAGTTTTTTCATTATTATTATTATTTTTTTTTTAAATCATAATTTGCAAAAATTCATCACATTTTTTGTGCATCATTGCATTTCATATCACCAAACTTGGAAAGTTGCCAATAAAATATTATATATAATTTATTATATTATATAAGAATATTTTCTTTCTTTTTAAGCTTCAGGCGGAATAAAAACGTGATAAAACAAATCGTAGTGACAAATTATGCCACGCCTGTTTTTTCTCGGGATAATTAATTGTAATATATACGAGCCCGAGATAACTCGGGATTATAAGGAAAGCGGTTAACTAAAATTGTAACATTATATTCTGCTCTAAAAATTCCTAACTTATCTTAAATTGAAATATAAACTTTCACAGAATGATTTTGATCCCACCCAATATTTTTCAAAAGTTGGCGCCACTGTAGGTTAACAATCATTGATTGAAATGTACATATGAAACTACTATGCAAATATTGACCAAATTGTATTCCCATAAGAATACGAACATATTACCAGAGCATTACATGCTAGATATATTTCCTTGCCAAAGCCTTGTCTTAATCTGTCCAAATTGAACTTACAAGAAAAGTACCAATAAATGATTTGATCACTTAAACGAATAGAACGCATTATAAATAATGTATCATAAGCTATATTTTATTGAAAACAAAAACAAAGACTGTTTCTAGTGGGACACTGAAATAATATCATACAAACAGTGATGGAACATTGGCGCAGCACTTGAGCGATTATCACCACTAAATTTTTATATTATTCTTCTTCGCCTTCAACAATCTCAGAAATTATGTCCTGAAGTTAAATGAAGAATACTAATAAAATTGTGCGGTGTCAATTGATTCTCTTCTCCTACACTGTTCCATCACTATACAAATGAAAATGTATCTGACACAAAGTAAATGCTAACAAATATATTATGTAAAAATAAATAACTTAAACTTTATTATTTTTTTGCATTAGACAAAAACATAAATGTTAAAAGTTAACATTAAATTACGTTTTTATTTTACCTTCAAATAAACTATTTAGCAGACACAATTTGAAAGGCGACATTCAGCCCTTTCCATCATAAACACTATGCGCATTTACATATTTAACACTAGAAAGACTGAAAGTTAGTATATATAGCTATATTGCCCAGAAGCAGTCAAAATGGCTGCATTGTGAAACACTAACTAATGTGTAAAGAAATTTGTTTAAAATTAATTTTTAATATTTTTTATATTATTTACTATTATATAACAAGTTATTAGTAAGTATTAACAATAAAATAATCTATGCATTATTATTTGTACATTTTATGCAAATGAAAGTGGAAATCTTTTTATGTGTACATTTTTCGCAAGCATACTTTTGACATTTTTCACATACATTATTTGTTTTGTTGTTGTGGCAGAGTCGTACTTGACAAATTTTACATTTGTTAGAATGGGTTGCATTTGATGATGTTGCAGTTAATCTTTGTGGGTCTTCATGTTTTCTGATGAATTTTTCTGTCTTGAAGCTTTGTATTCGGTGGAAAACTCTTCTGCTAATTGAAATAAGAATTCTTTTCGTTGTATTTGTATTCCTGTCGTTTCTTTGTAAAGGATCAAAGATTTACAGGAGCCTAATCTAAGTATTGAGAAATATTTGGTGGGGCCATCTACGAGAACTAGCTTTTACTGCATATTTTCTGGTCATTTGATCCACCATATCAACTCCAAATTTTGCGCTGTTAGAAAATTGAATAGATTCTGGTAACATAATTTTATTACTTTTATCAATTTTGACAAATTTATGCTTAGAACTTAGAACAACTAATCTTTTATTTGGTTTGCTTTTATATGTTGTAAGAACACAATTCTCTGATTTATATAGCACAGTGGAAAAACAAGGCATGTTATCGTTTGTTTGGTTGGTTGCTTTAGTTAATTCTATTTTGTTTCCTTTAATATTCCCAAATAGAGTTGTTTGTTTGGCCAATAATTTTGTCACAAGTGACAAGATAGTGAAAAAGTTATCGGTTGTGATATTTCTTTCACGGCTTGTATATGGCTCGACAAGTTTCAGAACAACGTGTTCACTGAGAAGCATTGACGATGGCCGTTGTTCATCTTTTCTCAAATAAGGAAAATCATTCAAAACATATTTGCTTCTAACATCTGATGCAAGCCAGAATTTGATGCCAAATTTTTTGGGTTTATTAGGCATAATACTGTCTAAACCTGCATCTGGCTTTTGACGGAAATAATTGCTCGTCAAATGTTGTCCCATATTTCCGAAACAAAGGCAAATTTATTTGCTTGTAGGCGCCTACTTCTTTCGGTTCTTTTGTCAAAACGAATAAACCGTAGGATTTGCTTGATCTTTTCTCTGGTCATAGTTTTTCTAAAAAAATCGTGACCCCACTTTGCTGACCATAAATAACTCAGTTTTATTTTTTTTGCCTCATAGTCTCCACGAGCATATAAAATCTCAATAAATTCACGTATTTCCGGTAATACTGTTATCCAATAGTTCTACAATATTTGGCGGCCTTCTTCTTTTGTGCACTTTTTTATATGTTTGATAATATAGTTCTCTATTATCAAAGAGAATGCACTGATGGGATTATCTGCCATAATGTTCCTTTTTGCCTGTTGACCCTTTCACACCCTTGAAAATACAAGGAGATAGTATCCTTCCCGGAATACCACCTTTGTCAAATTTTGACCACACAGTACCATCGGCAGTTGTTTCGGTCTCCTAAAAGGTGTTTTCAGTTTCTACATTAGAGTCTGAACTACTTGCCACCTTACACCTTTTCCTGGGCATATTGATGACACTTTCATTTTCATCATTCTTGATTGACTCTTCATTGCGATCTTCAGTGTCAGGTGTTTCACTTTGAAAATAATAAGCTTCATCTTCAGATGATAGTTCAGAATTTGTTGTATCTGATTCTATATTGGAGCACTCTTCACTTATGTTCGTTAGCTTTTCCAATAACTCACTTCTATTCGATATTTCTTTCATGAATTTAGGGCGCAAAAGAAAAAAACAAACAACTTGTTAGAACAAGTATCACTGCATAAAGACCCGGATGACAAGTACTACTTTACTTTATTGAGCAACTGCAACTTATCAAGTATACGCCCACATCGATAATTTATCATGTGATGGTTATAAAAAAATGAAAACTGTTATTTCAATACAGAGCCGAACTGGTCATATAAGAAATTTACTCAATTCAATAATAAGAGTCATTTGATTATTAAAAAATTCCCAAGCAGTCAAACTGACTGCTTTTGGGCAATATAGGTATAGCACATATATATATATATATATACCAATGAAGGAGGGGGAGGTAACTACACTTATTAATAAACGCATTTATATGTTGTACAAAAAGTCACAAAATTTTAAGAAATTGTGTCATTATATACATAATTGTTTTTCTAATTTAAATTAAAAAGCAGTCAAAATGACTTCCTTGGGCAATCTAGTGTTAAAATCACAGAAATACTACTGATTTAAAAAGATACACACATTTTATCTTTTTTTTTTTTTTTACTAAACAAGCATGCGAAGACTAATTTTTTAAAAAGAGGTTACACTGTAAAAAAAATTCGATCAATTTTCCTGCAGGAATCGGAAAAGTACGTAACCCTTATCGTACCGTAACATTTTGCAATCCAGCTCGGAATAAAATCCGTAAAAAAAGGAAATATTGAATAAAACGGTATTTTACGGATTTTATTCCGAGCTGGGTCGGAAATTTTTCCGGTACGATAAGGGCAACTATTTTTCCGCTTCCTACAGGAAAACTGGTCGTATGTTTTTACATTGTATTTTTTATGGGCACTTTTAATCTAAATTAATGAAAAATATGCAAAATATTGCTTCCCTTGTCGTTTTCACTCAAATAAAAGTTTCTTTTATGTCGATAAATAATAATCATCATGATTTCCAAATGATGTATCTTAAATTTATTCGGATAAATATTTATTTAGATAAAGCATGATAATAGAATACTGATGGCGATATAGTTTTCTCATTCTCGCATTAAATGTGTAATCGTAACACTAACTTCATTAAAACAATAGTTAGTCCTGAGGATTTCGGGATTTTAATATAATTAAACCGATTTGTGCATACCAGACTGTAGACAACAGCTACGTAATTAATATCAAAAAATTCTAAATTGCTATCTAAAATTCATCAAAAATCAAAATATCTAATACCTCATCCACTTTTTAATTGAATTAGAAATAAAAATTATTTTAATTTACAATATATATCAGAGTAAAATTAAACTACAAAGTTGAAATTCCTGTTTTTTATTTATATTACAAATTATTTTAAATAAAATTTTCATTACTTCATCTATGTACTTATTTACCTAATTACGATCAATTGAATAACGTTTCAAATTAAATTGGCAGTAAGGTAAATATGTAAATAAAATCTTTAGAAGGAAATTTAAATTTGCGGCGACGCATTTCACAACAAAATCGTACCAGTAAAAAGTTAAATATGTATATGTAATTTCAAATATGTATATATTTTTAATTTTCCTCTGTACAGACATCCTAATAATATATTTTGTAATATTAAAAAGAAAAAAAATGGACGTTAACTATATTATCCCCGACTTCTCTTAACATTTTGAAAATGCAAATCTTGTTAAGCTCATTGCATAAACAAAGTATCGCTTATTCTATTTTATTCTCTGAACTTATTATATTATATTTCACATCCTCTCTTCCTTCCGTTACTCTTTTCCAAGGAAACGCCAAAAATCTCGAATTTGAATGTTGGAAGTAAATTCGAAGTTGGTAGTGCACTTCCGCTCTTAAAATTGGTTTACGTATAAACTTTGAGAAGAAAATACTGGAAGATATTTTTTTTTGCATCTGAATATGTGTTATTTAGTTTCGCCCCTTTCTGCATTACTGCTACTTTTACGGGAAAAGGAAGAACTCGAAACGTTCAGAAAGAACGGAAAAACAAACTTGCCTAAAGCTTAAAATCTATTTTACGATTCTCAGAAAAGTCAAGTTGAAGATAAGATGGTATAACTTGACTGTATTTTACATAAGATAAATCAGAGGAAATATAAGGATTTGGTTATAATTTTAACTAAAGTTTTAGTATTAAGAATTATTTTATTTTTCATAACTAAATATTCATAAGTACATATCACTATTATTTGCTGTTTTTAATCTGTAATGTTTGTGAATATTTATAAGTAAATATTTATTAAAACACAATTAAATAAGAAGAATTATTATAGTGTATACATTCCCTTTATTTTACATACGATAAATAAGAGGAAATATATATATATATATATATATATATATATATATATTTGGCTTAATATGCTTAGTTAAATTTTACTACTCTGAATTATTTAAATGTTTTAGTATTTCAATATTATAAAATCTTATATTTCATTATTACCAATTATTTTTAATTTCTATTACCATGGGTATTTAAGAGTTTAAAATTAGTTAAAGATATATTCAGAAAGACAAGCGGGCGGTAAGATGGAAAATCTCGAATTTATTTCAGAATAGAAAAATAAGAAGATATTTAAGGGTTTGTTTAAAAGTTTAAGAATTATGTTTAATACATAGTATTAACACATTATGCACATTTTCTCATTAATTAATATTTTTAATTTCAAATCATACTGAATATTTCTAGGTTTACATTTAGTAAAAGAAAATAAATTTCAAAGAATTTTTAACTTTTTTTTGTCAAAAATCTAGCATAATTTTCTTAAAAGACGGAGACTAGAATTCACATACAACTTTATTTTATGAGCATGAATGTTCCGAGCAGTCTAATTATATAATTTATATGTTATCGTGAAATGCTTACATTAACGCATTAATAATGAAATATGTTTAAATATTTATAAGTAAATTATCACATAATCTATCATATATGAAGACCTAAAAGTCTAGAACAATGCACTTTGGTTGAGTAATTTATGACACTTTTCGACAAAAAATTAAAAATAAATTATAAAAAAAAAAAAATCCTTTTGCTTTAATGGACTCATTTATCATGCAAGTGTATATCTTAAATACTCCTTTTAAATACATACGGAATTTCGTAAGATTTGCTTTTGCCTTCAACAAAGGTTTAGTTACAGCTAACTACCCCTTACAAGCACGCTAATTTTCTAGATTAAATGAAAAAAGTTTTGTGTGATTTACATTAATATTTATGTTTATTCCACAATAGCTATTATACGTAAGGTAATATACATTGATTACCACAGGTATACAAAATATTGGAAATTTGATAACAATAGTAGACGTTATATTGAATCCTAATCTTGTTAGCTTAATACGAGGGAATTTATTGAAAATGAGGTGAGATACTTTGCGTAATTCATTTTAACGTAATAATAGAACGCCCAAAAAGATGGACTAAAATTTGTAGAGCGATATTAATAGCATTACAGTTCTCTTCGTCAAATTAAAATATATACTGAAATTCCTGCACAGGGTGTTGGGATACACCTGCAGAAAATGTACAGAACTCGAATCGTCGCGAACTGCACATACAAGTTTCCCAAAGAACAACGACGACTTATAAGTTTCGAGATAAATGCAAAATAAAATGTATGGCGTCAGATTTTTCCTAGAAGTGTGCAGTGCATTACCATAACCATAACCGAAAGAAATCTAGATATGACAATACTCACTAAAGATATAAATCTTATAGTAAGTTTTTCGATAGATGTAAGTTGCCGCTTTTTAAATTGAGAAACTAATTAGACAATAGAATTATACGTAGAGTTAAAACGCAGTTTGCTCAAAATATAGTAACGTGCATGAGCCATAGCTAAGTTGTCAGGATTTTTCATAATTTTCTGGTTAGGTGTAAGGGGCTGATTTTTTTTATACTTATCTCTAACACATATCAAGTGTACTCATCTATGTAAAATAAAATTAACTTATTTTTCGAATGCAATTTCAAGTGAACAGTTTTGTTTTGCTTATTAAGTCCAGACATATCTCCATGCATATATTGCAAGCGATGATTACACAATCGCATTCCATTACTTTCTCTTACTTGCATAAAAGGCAAACTCAGCTGACTTTTTCTGGCAACCACTTGTACCAGGCACGATAGTGTCAGTTTGTATGATAGTCTCTTTTGGCAGTGTACCGGATTGGTTTTTTTTATTATGTTGCTGTTACTTTCCGATAATACTTTCTTTTGATATTTTTGCAGTGTTTCTTCTTGATTTTCTTATCTTCGGACACGAAAAGGCTTTGAACAACGATTTCGTCAGGGCTTTTCTTCCGGGTGTTACTGACTTTTTTTGTGGTATCTGTGTTGTTCTCAATACTGAGGAAGAAGTCTGATAATAAGTGTTATTAAAGGATAACATTTTTCTTCATATATTTCAGTAAACTTTGAAAATTACGCTTACTACACTGATTTCCATCTTTGTTTCCAAAGGTTGTCGGGCCACCATGCGAACGTGGAAAAGCTGACCAATTCCGAAGCGAAAAACTAATTATCTGATATTCTTATTAGAATTGAAAGAAATGTGGTTAGAAAAATTTAGACTTTCGGAAAATGTGTCATAAGTCAATGTTTTACGAATTTGAACACAAATAAATAAAATTATCTTCTTATCTGAAAATTAGAACGTCTACTTCTCAAAATTTAGGCTACGCATCTAGTGTCGGTGAATCGTGGTGACCTCTTCAAATTATGAAACGGGCATATATGATTTATAATGCAATAGAACCATTTTGTTATTACAATTGAAAATAATTTTACTTTGGGGATGGACTAACTTAAGAGTACCTTTGGCTCAACTAACATATTCGAAATTAAGAAACTGATAATTTATGAATGTATAAAACTACAATAATATTTGTCATTTTGTTTCTTAAAATATTTCTTTTACTAATCTCAATAGCGTTCTAACTTTCACTTTAAAATTCGGTCTTTCCATTGTTAAAACTCATATGTCTTATGATTAAAACAAAATTTTAATTTCTTGCCGTAAAATAACTTTCACCAAGGTTAAACATCCTAATATGAAGCATATAAATTCGAATTAGCAGTAAGAGTCACATCAAGTATTTACTGAAGGCATTAAGACGTATTATAAAAAAATGAATGAAGATATTGAAATAAAAAAAATCGATAAGAACGATAAATTCGAAGCAGATACATTACATATTGTAATACTGCAATATAGAATGCGTATGTACAAAATACAATCTTTTTTAAATGATGTATAAGAGAAAAAAATGCTTTCATACTTTACATTACTTGGATAAAAAAAATACATATTACTAATTTGAATAAATTTGAAAACGTTTTTAATAATCCAAAGTACCGCTCTCATATTACTGCTAAATTTAAAATTCCTTCCAGTTAATAATTAATAAGCAATCTTATGTTTTTCTTTTTAAAAAGTGCATTTGTTACAAGCCTCAAACACTTGTTAAATGTAAACTAAAGCTTACACTATGCGTCGTGCTATATAATGTAACAGCTGTTTGATGTATTCTTAGGTAGTTCTCTACTTTAAATGCTTTTCACATAGTTTTTTTTTTTTAAATACATAGGAAATCACATTTAGATGTTGAGTCAAATACTCTTTATTCTTTCTAAATACGTTATTTCCTTAAATAAAAAATGAAATAAATTAACGATAATATTTCTGCATTACTTTAAACTTCGGTTTAATTTCTAGACTATACTTCTTAATATGTTATTAGAAAATTTCAGATGATATTCTCTAATATAAAAATGTTTAGGAAATTTCTACTGTGTATTTCAAAAGAAATATGCGTTAAACACAATGGAAAGAATGATTTTGAATGAATTCCTAACCCGGTGTTTTTTGAAATGGAATAGTTTTATAAATTTATACAAACTACTTTACTAATCATCCGACGACAACAGGAAAATTTAATGCGTATGCTAAATATGTAAATTTAGCATATTAAAAAAAGAAACCGCCATTAATAAACATTTTGAAATTCAACTTCTTAAAGAGTTTTGGAGCAATCACGGATAAATATTTGTGAAATTTATTCAACTACTTCCTAATCAGAGCACATTATAAAGTAATTCTCTACATCAATTTCATCTTAAATATTGAAACAATGTTTTATTCAAGTACGAAGTAAAATTGAGGAGGCTTAAAGTGAGTCAGTACAGCAAGTATTACCTTCCAATCTGTTATAACATGTTTTAGTTTAAACGACGTAAACGACTAAGTTTAGAATTTAAGAGAAGTGTTTCTCTTTACGAAGATATATATTTCAGAATAGTTTAGTGAAATACACTAACAATGATACTTCAGTTTCTGGTATATGTCATTCCTTGCTACTTATGCATAATAAGCATACACATGTTTTTATCAGGTTTTCGATCTATCACACAAACCTCCGATATGTGTCCTATATTTAGAAAATTCATGCATTATATATAATGTATATTTTAGAGCTTTTGCTGGTAATTAATTTCTGCTAATACTATCCCATGACATTTTGAATGTGTGTTAAAAATAATTTGAGATTTCGAATTAAATACATTTAATTTCAAACATCCGTTTTTCTCTAATTTTTTTTTTCAGAAGTCATATCAATGTCTAATAACAACTAATGTCAACTAATAACAATATAATGTCGTTTAGGAAATTTTATACTGCGTATTTCAAATGACATGCACATCAACCATTTATCTACTGACGGTACTTATAAGTGCCATTAAAATAACTTGTTATAAAATTCATTGAATCCATTGATTAGTTGTAATACAGTTTAGAATGTCTTATATATACATTACTTTATCTTGGTCCAAAAGCGTTATTCGTTACACAGAACAAAATATTTTTAAAAGGATGATTTAATTTGCCTTTGCATCTTTTCAACTTTCTTGGCGTTGGGGAAGTGTGTGGTAGGTGGATTTTTCAATTCGGAAATATTTCTATATTTCTATTGTAAGAACATTATATTTGTACATTTCCTAATTATACAAAATACTGAAAAAAGTATTTAAAATAAAAGGTTTGAATGAGGTTAAAAATATTGCCCAAAACCCCTATAAATTCAAATTTAATTAATCCATCTAAATCCCTCCATCCTTTTAAAATCCTTCTAAAATTTATTAAACAATTATGTAAATCTTATAATCTTGTTTAAGCAATTCGCGGAAAATACTTTAGAAGATAAAATTTTCATGAATTCATAATTCAGTACATAAAGGGTTAAACGCATTGAAAAGAAATATTTTAAAGCATTTACTAAACACGGTGTTTTTTTATATGAAATATTTTGATAACTTTATATAAACTATTTTATTATCCATCTAACGGCAACAGAGAAATTCAATGTGCAAGCTGAATATGTAAATTTAGCACACAAAAAAGGAACTGGTATCAATAAACATTTTGAAATTCAGTTTCTCAAAGAGTATTCGAGCAATCTCGGATAAATATTTGTGAAATTTATTCAAATACTTCGTAATCTGAGTACAAGATAAAGTGGTTCTCTACATCAATTTCATCCTAAATATTGAAACAATATTTTACTCAAGTACGGAGTGAAATTGAGGAGACTTAGAGTGAGTAAGTATAACAAGTATTGCCTTCCAACCTGCTACATAATGTTTTAGCTTAAACGACGTCTCTAAAACTTGTAACTAAATCTAGAATTTAATAGAAGTATTTCTGTTTGAGAATATATATATTTAAGAATAGTTTAGTCAAAACCAATAACAATGGCATTTCAATTTCTGGAATATGTCATTCCTTTCTAATTATGAATAATATGCACACATAAGTTTTGTCACGTTTTAGATTTATCACATAAACCTTCGATATATGTCCAATATTTAGAAGATTCATCAATTATATATAATATTTATTTTAGAGCTTTTGTTATTAATTGTTTGCTGTTATTTCTAGGGTGAAACCCCCAGTAACTGATACTTTAAAGATTCTCCCCTTTCAAATCACTATTACAAAATCTTAAATCCATTTTGTAATTAGTTTTACTTTTGAAATGATATCAGAGATACATTTAAAATTACTGTTTGCAAAAGTCTGAAAACTTATACATTGTATTATTAAAACGTATATATTTGTTTCATAAAAACTGTCAATAACTCTAGTAACTGACACCTATCCCTATTTCAAAAACGAATAATTGACACAAAGTGAAACAGTGTCTAACACTTTACACGTAAAGATTTTATAAAAAGTGATTTTTTATTTCAAGGAATCTATGCTTTAAAAATAATTTATAATTTATTACAAAAACAAGACATTTAAACCTTAATTATATATGATATATTACAGATGCATGTGTCCTTTTTTTCATGTTTAAAATTAGTAGTATATATCCAATAACTTATATTTATGAACTAATAATATATATATATATATATTTAACAGAACAAATAATAGATTTCAACTCTCTTTAACGTTACCAATAATAACCACCTCCGTCGGAGACTGGTGATATGAAATTACTGGAACCAATAACAGACACCTACTCCCCTATTAAACTAAATTAAATGAGTGTTAAATAGAAATCATCATCCTGATGTATCATAGCCATGTTTTAACTAGTTTCTACAAGTATAACTTTAAGGGGAAAAAATTATCATTGTTGCATTAGAAATATATAAAAAAAGCATTACCTTAATTTTAGAAATAAGATGGAAGTCTGAAAACAGTACATTTTGTGTTATCAAAAGTTTATTCCTCATTGAAAATGTTCTTAGCCTACTAGTGGAGAAAAATTTGATTTAAAAATAAAAATAAATGCCTATGTTACCACTACACGACATTAATTTACAAAATTTTACAAGGAAATTATGCTTATCTGAGTTAGGATTTTGCTGTTACGTTATCTGTTATTTATGAATAACTGGGTATTTCACCCTATTCCGCGACATTTTGAAAATAATTTAAAATATTTTTAAATTTCGAATTTAATACTCCAAATTTCAAAACTCTGTTTTTTCACTTACTTTTTTTGAAGCCATATCAATGTCATACTCGATTATATAAAACTACGCAAAAATTCTGTTTTAAATTCAAGATTTTGTTCTGAAATGTACAGTAAAATTCATAAACTACACTGGTGAAAACAATTAAAGGGACAAACGTGTTTTTAAAAAACAAAACAAAATAAGATACCCCTATACGTAAATAAGGTATCAGGTAATAGTTCAGCTCGTCGTGGACGCACCTGCCACGCAGTGGTATGTGTGGTCATAAGGCAGTGGCGCTGTGATCGCGATTGTGCAGAGGTGCCTCATTTGACAGCCGAAGCTTGTAGCGGAAGGACGTTTTGAAGCTTCGTAGCCAAATCCTTGTTTTTTGAATTTCTTTGTTTACCCATCGTTAGTATGGCTAGTCGACATCGTCTAGATGATGCCACAAAATGACAGATAGTTGGAAGACTCGAGGCCGACCAATCACAGGCTGCCTTTTGTAAGGACCTCGTTGTTCCGTGAAATGTGGTGTCCACTCTGTGGAAACAGCTCACAGATACCGAAACAGTGATCCCCCGACCTCGTCAAAGCCTAAAAAGGGCAACAACGCCGGCTGAAGACCATTATTTGAGACTTTTAACCCAAAGGAATAGGTCCGCGACAGCGACACAACTGTCTTGTCACCTGTATAATGCTACAGGAACATCCATTTCACGGAAAACAGTCACCCAGAGACTTAATGCTGGTGGCCTGTATACCAGGTGCCCTGTAGTATGCATCCCTTTGGTGCCGACAACACCTGTTTTGGACAGGTGATAGTTTGGGGCGGGTTCTGTACAATGATGAGTCGCGATTCAGTCTGGACAGCGACTCGAGACGTGTTCTCATCTGGAAAGAACCCGAGAGTCGATATCGGCCCTCTAACATTGTCGAAAGTGATCACTATGCTGGAGGTGTTCTGATGGTCTGGCGGGCATCAAGGCAGATGGGCGTACCGACCATACTGTGTTTGATAGAGGTACTCTGACAGGTCAGCGGTACAGGGACGAGATCCTGGCACACTCTTTGAGACTTTTCTGCGAAGCATATGGACCAAATTTGGTCTTTTTGGACGATAACGCACGGCCACATAGGGATCAGTTGGTTTACAAATACTTCGAATCGTAGGATGTTCAACGAATGGAGTGACCTGCGATGTCCCATGACCTTAATCCCATCGAACACATATGGGACGCCCTTGGACGATCAATTGCAGCTCGAAAACCAGCTCCAACGACCATCGATTAGCTCAAGGGTGCCTTGGTGCAAGAGTGGTGGCAGTTGCCACAGATATTGATAAGGACCCTGATAAGCAGTATGAAACGCCAATGTGAGAGTTGTGTAGTTGTTACAGACGATTATACACTCTATTACACATGTTTATCTCAGACTAAAAGGGTGTCGGTCAGCTGCTGTGCTGGACAAGTGACCAGTTGGCTTATTTAGGGTGCAGGTTGTGCCCAGTTTTGTTTTCCCATACATTGGTCTTATATCGAATGATATTTTGTCCAAGTTTGGTTTTATTTGCTTTGTTAGTTTTTTTTTTAATAGCAAAAACCATTTGTCCCTTTAATTGTTTTCACCAGTGTAATAACATAATGCAACCAACAAGATTTACGAAATCGAAAATATCAAATTTAAAATTTAGTATAGCATTATTTCCTATGATTTTAAAAGTTTCATGAAATTTTGATGTGTCCATTCAATCACCTTTAATTCAAATTCAATGCTGAGAAAATATTTCAAAGATACCAATTTACATAAGTTTATGCTATACTTCATAAAATGATAATATTAGTTTAAATAGTTCATTTCTCTCAAACCATAATATTGTAACCGTATGTCAAATATGTAAATATTACTTATATATTAAAAAAAATCATGAAACAAAAAACATTTTATACTTTTATTCTTATAAAATTTTAAAGTAATCTCAACTAAATACTTTGGGAATTAATTCAACAATTTCATATTTTGTGAATATGGTAAAGGTGCATCAATTTCACATTAGGTCTTTTTCAGTCAGGGGCAAAATCAAGGAGGCTTAAAATGAATAACTGTAACAAGTATTAAATTTCAATGTGAAAGAGTATATTTTAGCATAAACGACTTCTTGAAAGTTCGTTTCAAAGTTTGAAACTTAAGAGAAGTATTTCTCTTATTGAAGATATATTGTATAGTAGTTTGGTAAAAACATATCACAATAACACTTGATATAGTTAAATATGCCTTTTTATGTTTAGTTTTGATAAAAAGCAATCGTAAATTTTTATGAAGTTTTTGCCATTTCATATAAATTTCGCAGCATTTTAAATATTGAGATTACGCTTAGAACACACAAAAAGTTCAAAAAATATATTAATTTAGAGTAACGTATTATAATCACTAACGGAAATATACAATGGCCTCTTCCGAATTACAACTGAATTCCGAAAAGCGTTTTTATCTTTAGAAGACTATGAAACCAACGGATTTCTGAGACTTAAAGAGGAATTTATAAAAACATTTTTTTGCTTACACCCACTGATTATCGGAACGCTTCCTAGTAGCTTTAAGAAGTTTCCTCAACTCGGAATAGACGTTTTTCGGGTGCTCAAGTATATATTTTCATGTTTAACAAATATGTTTTACAGACGATCAAGATAAATAAACAGAAATAACATTAAAAATAATTTTATTTTGTTAATAATTTATCAGTTTTACAAGTCTGAATTTCAACCTTCAAGCAATAAAACCCTCCCAAGAATATGCAAGGGAACGTTCTTTTTAATTATAAGTATTTGAGAGGCTTTGACTTCAGTGTAGTTATTTTGTCTAAAGAAAATGACGCTTATACAGATAAAATTGGATATTTTGCGTTAACTTTAACATATTTTGTTAATTTTAGTATTGACATAATTCGAACAATTATTAGTATTAATTCATACAATTATATTTGTGTGTTTAATAGTTTACTTATATCCACGGTTATGGGTTTAGCAATTAATAAGATCACTTTTATAATTGAATTGCTTCACGTATCAACCGAGTTCAACTACATACACACAATGCAATTCAGAAAATGTATTTCAAGAAATGTTCCTTATTTGTATGTGTCTTTTAATATAATTATTTTCTTTAGAACATTCCTAACTTCCAGTTGAATAAAAAAAGAGCTGTTTGACAGCTATTAAACAACTATTTGCTTCTTTACATACTCAGCTTATTTCATTTGATTATTCCTCTTCTGTAGAAACTTCTTTGTAACATATGAATCATTTGATAACTTCCTATTGCGTATGCTCGGGACTATAACTTACATCGGTCTTTCCGAAGATTATTTTATTTTCGAATGACACATTTCTACCTTCTCCGTATGCTCGAGCTATTGTGGAATGTTCCGTGTATTGCAAAAATTGCGTATTTCATCCTAATGATAGTATGTCTTCTATATTTATTCATTTAAAAAAAGAGAAAAAATAATTATTTTATGATAAATTATTATATTAATATTATTATATAACTGCTGTTCCATATTGCACATGTTTATGAAAACATATTCTGTAATGTGTAATTTTACAGTTAAAGTTTTTAGATAGTTTATAATTATCTTACAGTCTATTTCTTTAGTTAAACTTTACTTAAACATGTACAGGTTTATTACATTTATAAGTTATTAATAATTAATGTGACCATATGCAGATAATATCATGGAAACTTTGAACGTCATGCAAAAGTTAAAAACAACCGTACATGTCATACCATTTATATATTAAAAAAAACTCTAATACAAATTATATGATTACCACGATGACTTTGATATGCTTATTGTTACTTACGTGCATAATATACTCAAAAATTCAGTTTTTTTTTTTTTAACACTTTCCTGTTTTTTTTCACCCGGTGTCTATTTCAGACATTTTTTACGTTACAAGAAAACCAAAGAGAAAAATAACTCCCTTTTACTTTATTGTACCCCATATAAATATCCTAACTTTCGCGTTTCATTCATTGTGACACGTCATGTAATTTATTTCACCTTCTTTTCGGAAGCAGGATAGATGGTAGAATATATAGTTGGTAGAGGAATTTTCCGGAGATTAATATTAGAATATTTTTTTAAATATTAATTATATTAATATTTAATAATAATATAATAATATTACATATTAATATTATTATATAAATCCTCAGGCTTGAATCTTGATGTAAAATTTACACTAAAGACCGATTATAAAATTGAAACAGAAGATTCCAAGAACTGTTGTATTTAACGATACGAAAATTCCCACGATTCCAATGAAAAACATATAAAATGTCTTGATTATATTTAAATCGGTTTATTTACACGTTAACAAATTAAATAAAAAGCTAGCATGCCATCTAGAATAAATCCGAAGTAAAAACAGCACTCAAAATTACCCAGATATTATTGAAACAATTTAAAATTTCCTAATATGTTTTCTGTATGTGTGTTACGTACAATATCAGTAAATCCCTCGAGGTTTGATTTAGCATAGCCTTTCCAGAAAGGATCACGTAAATATATTCAAATTTCAAACTGCTGTATTTTAAACTTGGCAGTTGCATGGAATTCAAATACCTGCGAAAGAACCATTTGCGTACAAATACATTTCAATCAATCGCAAGTTAAATTTTATTGAGTTGTGTGTGGTTGTTAGGAAGTAGGCGTTTTACACTAGCATTGAAAGCTGGATGAAATGTTTTATTCTGAGTTTGGCAACTCCATTTTTTTATTACCATGGTAAAATAACTAAATTTATGTGCATTACAATGATTTCTGCTAATTTACCAGAAAAATGAATGAAAAGACATTAATTGAATGCTATGATGAAATGTCCGTATGAATTTCATACAGTTTTTACATATTGCAAATGATTTATTTTTTTAACGAAAACTTAAGAAAATCTGTAAATCACTTTATTTTCTCTACAGATATATTAACCTGTAAGCACACGCGCTGTGGTAAATCTCACCCCAATAATATTTTTTCTTCGAAAAAAGTACATTTTTTTAAGGACGCTTATGACACGCCTTATACCATTCACGTTGCATATAGAAAGATGGACTAGGTGAAGCATTATATTTTGTTTGTTTGCTAGGAGGGTAGAAATACACCTATTGAGATTAAATAATCTCGCACACTTACAAATGTTTCATTTGATAGGTTCATTTCTAACGGGATAACAGACACTAAAATAATTTTTAATGAAAGAGTAAACAAAACGATACTCGTATATATTGATGTAAGAGCATTAAATGTAATTAATATGAATTTTGTGACTCATGTCCTGTTTTAAGGTGTAAAACATGTCGTATGCATATTTTTGAAAAGGATTGTGATTTGTTCTGTACAAAAAAAACGAAAATAAATATGAAATGCATGACTTTTTCCCTATGAATTAGTAGTACTGGTGTATTTTACAATATAGAGCAGTAGATTTGCTTTTAATACGTATTTAGCCAAAAATATAACGGGAGACAAAAGGTGTGGTACTTATCGTATGTGTGTGCTGACTTTACAAAAATAGGCGCGTGTGCGTTCGCGTAACATTAAAAAAAAAATATTTTCAATCCTCATATATATATCTTTTTCGAACAAATTTAGAGAATGTTTTTTTTTTTTTTTTTTACCCGAGTCTTAAAATATTTTATTAATGGTGAACAAACATTTGTGTCATATAACGTATATAAGGACAGCAAGGAAATTTCAATAAGCAAAATGGTGTAATTTAAAATGAACCGCGAGCGATTTTTAAGTTTATATATGTTGAAATTTAAAAATGTCAATATATCGCCATATAAAGTACAAAACGGTAGTTTTAAGGTAACTTAATTGTAAGTAAGAGAAAATATATGATAATCTTATTAATATAATTAATCCAATTAATACCTAATCCTAAGTTATCCTATTTAGAGAAATCTACAAGCTGCTTTCTTCAAGAATATCCCAAGGTATTAACTGTACACAATAATCTGATAATACACGATTATTCCAAAAAGAACATCAGAAACTTTGAGTAAAGGTATCATTATCAAATTTTAAATTTATAATAAATCGTCTGACGTTAATTTAAAAAAGAAAGTCTAAATTTGTAACTATTTAACATGTTCATTATAATTGATATCGTCTTATGGAAACAGCGCCAGAATATCTTTTGTGAATTTCCCCACATTAAATTATTTATTCCAGATGCATATTATGTTATGTAGGTATATGTTTTTGTTCAGACCTTGTGATCTGGCTTTAATATATCCTCATACTTTATTAATTTCTGTGTTCTCTTAATTTAAACAAATATATAGAGTTTTTCTGTCATTGTCAATTTAAAACATATTAAAAAATTACTGATAAGTAAAAAAATTCTTATTTATGTAAAAAAAAAAAAGAGAGGCTTTTAAAAGTTTCCGTGGTTATTCATCAAGTTATGTTTAATTTTATACTGGTGATAGTCCTATTGTAACAGAAGGATAGACAAATTTATCACAGAACATTTAAGAAACATATGTGATATATTTGTATTCTAGGTATATTATCCTTAACTGTGGAAGTCAAATAATTATCATAAGAAATACGTATTCCTCAATCTTTCAGTTTGTGTCTATTAAAACATTTTCTTCCTCAAAATAGATATATTGTAATATATTTGGATATTCATATAAAAATAATTAACAATGAATATTCTATAAAACTGCATTTGATAAATTATATCAAAAGAGATGCGTTCAAAAAATAAACTTTGCATTATAATTCTTAAGGCATTTTGTTAAAATTTCAAATAATTGACGCTATTTGTACAGTATTTTGTTTATTTGTTTTTGTGGTTGTTGTGTGTATAACTTTTATTCTAAATATATTTCCAAATTAAATTAATCTAGGAAACAAATTTCACATATAATAAAATGAATTATCTCATAATAGCAAATATGTCGCAAATATGATAATGATAGATTAAACTAATAAGGAATGCTTATGAATGAAATATCTGTATAAATATTTTCATTGATAAAATAATTTGATCGGATATGATAAACACGGATGTCATATAAATTGAATTTATGAATTGCCTTTTGTCGCTAACGGATGTAAATGAAAATATCTAATGAGATGGGTATAATTTGAATGGAAATTTACTCTGATTTCAGAAAACTGATTATTCTGAAAGATTATTCTGAAAGAATCCTCTTTATTATTAAAAGGATAAATAGAAATTATAAGTGAATACTTCAAATTATTTGCAGCATGTCAACATTTTTGAATTGTAATTACAAGCTACATTGTATAAATGTGTCGTTAAAAAAATCACTTTTTTAATATGTTCTCGTGTTGTACGCGATAATCTGAAACACACTAAAATTCTATTGAACAACATAATTTTAATAAATACAGATAAAAGAAAAAAATCAATATATTAAAAAAAATGTTTTACACTGATACATAAAATATTCTTATTTATATAAACAAGAGATGCTTTTAAAAGGTACCGTGGTTATTCATCAAGGTGTGTTTAATTGTACACTGTTAAAAATATCGTGAAAAATTACCTCTTTTTTTAAAAGCTATCTATTTTCTGACCAATGAGAGTGCTTCATAGGCTTTTAAGTAGCGTTCTCATTGGTCAGAAAACAGATAGCCTTTAAAAACAGAGGTAATCTTTCACGATATTTTTACTGCTGAAATTCACATTGTAACAGAAGGATACCCAAATTGTTTATCCTTGAACATTTAAAAAAAACATATATAATTGTATTCCGGGTATATTTTCCTTAATTGTGTGATTAAGGCAAATAGTTTTCGTAAGAAATAACTATCTCAAAATCTTTCAATCTATATGTATTAAAATATTTCCCCTCTAAATAGATGTCTTGTAATGTATGTGGATATTCATACACAAAGAACTAACAATGAATAGGCTATAAATCAGCATTTGATAATTTATATCAAAAGAGATGCATTCAACAAATAAACTTTGCATTGTAACTCTTAAGGCCTTTTGTTAAAATTTCAAATAATGGACGTTATTCGTATAGCATTTTGTTTCTTGTATGGTTGTTGTGTGTATAGATTTTATCCTAAATATATTTCTAAATTAAATTAATCCAGGAAACAATTTTCACATATAATAAAATGAATTATCTGATAATAGCAAATGTGTCACAGATATTATAATGAAAGATTAAACTAATAAGGAATGCCTATTAAACGAGATATCTGTATAAATGTTTTCATTGATAAAATAATTTGATCGGCTCTGATAAACACGACTCATATAAATTGAATTTATGAATTGTCTTTTGTCGCTAACGGATGTAAATGAATATATCTACTGAGATGGGTATAATTTGAATGGAGATTTGCTCTGATTTCAGAAAACTCAGAAGCATTATTTTTAAAGAAGTATTATAACTGAATACTTCAAAAATTTTGCACTATGGCAAAATATTGGATTTGTAATTACAAGCTACATTGTAAAAATGTTTCGTTAAAAATAAAGAAAATAATCTTTTTTTGATGCGTTCGTTATTATATAAACACATAGCATCGAGAGTCGTCGTCTGGTCCACCCGTCTGCCTGTCTGTACGTATTTCCTCATAGAACAGCGCAAAAACTACCCAACCGAATGGTTTAAAATTGAATATATATAATTGTTGTAGAATTTTCTCGGGTCATTTCGAATTTTATAAAAACCGAATCAAAACTTAAAAAGATTCTAATTAAAGTTGTCTTCATTCTATTAAATCACATCATACATAATTAATCCCATGATATACAATGATTCAAGGTTGCCATGGTGATTATGTCACATTTAAGATGGAGTCTTATTGTTTCCGGATTACCGAATTTCATATGTATAATCGTAAAAATTTTGTATCCATGCATTTTTGCATAAAAGTGCCACAGCTATTGCACCAAGATCTGAATATTTATAGAACTAGTTATAGTACGAACGCAACTCATCTGCCACGTTTAACGTACAATTTTCGACTTGTTTTAACATTTTTTCCAGTTAAACTATTTTGAGTATTCCGATTTTTAATAATTTAAAACCAAACATGTACTCATTTTTTTTTACTAAATACTTCAGTATTATATTTCAACTCTTTAGTGTTTAGGTTCGCTTTTACGAATCCTTCATTTCATATAAATTAAGAATAAAGCTATATATAGTTGGGTCTGTCAACGCCATATAAACTGTGCTTTACTTTTAGTAAATACACATTCATCAAAGAACCACAAGTGTACGGCGAATCGTTTTCGAGAAAAATAGAACAAAAACGCGTGACAAAACATCAAGTGCGCCGAAAATAAACTTTAGTGGAAACATTAGCGCATTGCTACAGTGCTTATCTGATAAAAAGACCGAAATAAGTACTGCACCTATTGAAACAATGAACTGGCATGCGTCGTTGAATGATTAACGCAAATTTGATTTAACAGGACATCTAGTAATAATAAAAAAAATGAGATGTTTGATTCATTGTTATGAATAACTGTGTTTCCATCAAGAGGAACAACTTCTGAAACACAAGGTTATGTTTAATAGTACTATATTTCAGATATAGTACAAAACATAACTTTGTGTTTCAGAAGTTGTTTCAATAGATGCAAACACAGTTATTCATAGCAGTAAGTCAGACATCTCATTTTGGATTATTACTAGCTGTCCTACTGTTGCCCTTTATCAACAGACTTTACACACTTTATCAACAGACAAATGATTCTTTATTGTTAAAAATATAATATAACCGTGAAAGAATAGTATACAATAATATAATCAGAATAGCTCATAATTTAGAAAATTGTTTTGGATCCATAGAAACCACAGAAACTGGTGTATTTTCAAGATTTACAGGCGCATTTATAAATTCACAATTATATTTGCTGTGAGTGATTTTCGAAAACTTTTTCGAGTAGCTTACATAGTGTACTCATAAGTTTTCTTATCCTGGGATATAGATTTTTCATATGCTATGCATACTCGTGTATAAATTTTCACATCCAGTACTCATGTCTTACAGATAAATGTTATAAATTAATAACCTTTACGTCCGCCGCATTAATATTAATTTTATTTAATTACTTTTGCATGAAAAGATTCAATTACACTGCTGAAACTATTCAATTGAGATTTAACAGTATCCTAAAAATCGATGTTGTGGCTTAAAAAAGAATATTAATGTACTATAAATACTACCTAGAAACTGTTCCGAAGATCAGTGGCAAAAGTGACATTGTTATTACAAAATCTTCTTTAAATTAATATATATATATATATATATATTGGGTTCTGAGTTTCCTTAAGATAAAGGTTTTTAGGAATGGAGGTTAATAGCATATCTCTTTATTATTTTATTGCTGTTTCCGTTTTATTTTGAGGACGACACGTTCTATTTGGGGGAAAATTTGTTTGGTTTGTTACAAATTGTAAAAATATCCTCAGAATGAGATAGCAACATAAAACAAAAAAAATAGAAAGATAAAACTTTAGACTCCAAAGTCAGGTATTCTATCCAAAAAGAATAAAATAAAAACATTCAAACACATGCGAGTTTGTAAACATTAAATTCAGAATGTCGTACTGTGAATGGGGAAATTGATTATTGTTAAGATTTTAAAATAAATTCAATAAACCGTTTATATTAGTACATTAGTATTTAGTTATTTTCATTTATATCATGAAATATTCAAAGGTCAGGACCACAAACAGAACCACAAAATAAAAGGCCAACTTTGCGCCTGTATTTAAAAGCGTTAAGAATATGCAGGAAAGTTAACATTGTGTGGTGAAATGCAACTGTTAATCTAATTTATTGTATGAAACCGTTTGAGTAGACAGCCTAGTAGAAATTCGAACGCTTTCATGTATTTAAACCTTGAATAATAAAAAAAATATGTGTAAATTTAAAAATTGGTTCAAACTATTTAATTCCAAACTATTATAACTTCACTACGCTTCTTAAAAAAATAAATAACAAAGAAAAAAAAACTTTCGAAATTAAGTACTAATTTCACAAACAAAAACTAAATGAAGATTAGTGATAAACCAGTTTAACAATTTTATCTGCCCGCTTTTGATGAATTTTTAATTTCATTTTTCGGTAAGAGCTTGTTTTATCAGAATCATGTTAATACAATATTTTTTTCTTCAATTCCTATTTTTGTTTAATTTGTTTTGCTGTAAGAGTTGTACCTATCACAAATCTGTCAATATAAAAATTGTAGATAGTATTAAGAAGATTTATAATAAGTTTAAGTGAATTTGATACCTTGAAATAGACGAATTTTCTCTTCTTCACCCGCCCCCCTTTATTTTGCAGTAATAGTTGGTCCTATTAAATTTTGTCAAAAAGGTGTTTTAGATAGTATTAAGAAGGTTTATAATAAGTTTAAGTGAATTTTATATCTTGAGAATTGACGAAGTCAATTCTTTGCCAATTGATGAAATCAAGTGATGAATTTTCTACTCCTTAAAACCGCATTTTTCGCCCATTTTTAATTTCATCAAGAAACTGTAATACATAAATTTTTTGCCCTTTTTTTCTAGGAGTAATAATAACTTCAAATTGGTTAGATATGTATGATAATTAAGAATTTATAATGTTTCTTCTGTTTTCACAAAACCCCAACCTATTTCAACCTCCTTGGTCCAATTAAGTTATTATATGTATATATATATATATATATATATATCATCATCATCAACCGTTTTCAATCCACTGCTGGAAGTAGGTCTTCCCCAGATTTTTCCAATGTTTTCTGTCTAGTACGTTAGTCATCCAATTTACACCGGCTACTTTTCTGGTTTCATCACTCCATCTTACTTGAGGTCGTCTTCTTGGCCGTCTTACATCTCTGGGATACCACTGTAGTGTGTTTGTGCTCCATCTATTGTCTTGTCTTCTTACAATATGCACAGCCCACAATATTATTCTGAAGAGTAGCATGTCCCTTTGTTTGAAAAGAAAGGTATTTAACCAATGTGTTTTGCTTGTGCTAACTTATGGAGCAGAAACATGGACGCTAACAAAACGGATGGTACAAAGATTACAAACAATACAGAGAAGTATGGAAAGATGTGTGCTAGGTATAACTAGAAGAGACAGAAAAAGAATAACCTGGATAAGAAGTCAGACGAAAGTTTTTGACATCATTGAAATATATATATATATATATATATATATATATGTGTGTGTGTGTATGTTATGATAAATAAATAAGTATTAGAAATCCATAGGGTTACTGTAAAGTTGAAAGGTTTACTAGAAAACAAAATCGTCGATCTCATAGCGATGTAGGTGAAGAAGATGAATGTAGCATGGAGCTGACGTATAGATGTACGAACATGTAGTAATGGAACTATAGCAACAGCTTCGCCTATTTAACTGAACAGCTTAATCTTTGTATACGATGATCATTTCTCATTAAAGATGATTGACAGTAAAGTGGCTTATGACAAAAAATATGGAAATGAAGATTGGGATTTTAGGAGACGAGTAACGAAAGCAATACTGTTCACAGAATTTTAGGCCAGTAGGTCTCACAACTCACGATTCAGTGCCATCAATAACTTCGATGTAGAAACATCTATAATCAATAGTAACCATTTGATTCCATCAAAAATGTAAAATCTTTAGAACGAACGTCATTTTCTCAGACACACAGCCAGGGGGCAGTTTACATTTCAAAAAACTCAGCAAATCGGCTGGAGAATCATGCGTAACTGCTTTTTACTTTCCAAGAGTAGGAATGCAATTTTGACGTAGTACGCGCTCTAAAAAAATTAAGATTAAAAGAAATCACGCCATGAAAAGCGTACTGACAGAGCGGGTGCAGGGATAATAAAGCAAAAAGGAACCCCGGAAAAAAAGCGCGGGTAGGTAAATCTCGGATGGAAAAAAAATAAAAATGGCTACCAAAGAACATTCTAAAATGCGAAAGATCTGAAATGGAACATTTAATTTAAGAATACTAAAAGCGTAATAATTAAGTGAATTAGACAAGTGAAACATTAAGTTAAAGGGTATTTAACAGAATTAATGATAGAGATTATTTAAGAATAAGGATTTAGTGAATATAGATAGGTAATATGGAATAGTACAGGGAAATTGCGGAGATAGATCTAATATTGTAAAACATATATATATATATATATACAGATAGATAGATAGATATATAGATATTTAAAGTTTTGAACTGGGCGTGGTTTTGGGTTCTAGGGGTCATGATCGGCGTAGGTCTGCAAAAAAAAAAAAAAAAAAAAAAAAAAAAAAATCAGAAATTCAAAAATATAGGAGAATGTAATTGGTCGTAATTTTTACGATCACCTAAAATCGCACTCACTGCACATCATGTTCGATGAAAGTACATTTAATCATTGTATATTCGACGTTGTGTATTTAAGTTTAAATATTTTCTAAATGTTATTTCAATTTCCGTTTCAGAATATATTTTAATAAATGCTTGATATCTGCTACGCTAAATTCAAGATTATTTATAGATAATTTAAATATGCAATCGTGCTTAAAATCTGCGGAGAGTTCTAATAATCAAATAGCTATGCTTTGGAGGCTATTCGGCCAAATTAAACGGTCTAGGAGGTAGCCCAGAGATTTATTTGATGAATTTTGTTCGTTTGATGTTCAAAGTGCACGACCACAAAATCGTTAATTTATATCACGAAGTAAAATCATACCGTTCACCGTTAGATTGTGGAACTATGTAAACTATACATATCAAACTCGTTTCGGACAAATTAGGAATTATAAACAAAGCAACCGACTATATTAAAAAAAAGAGAAATAGCATATTTATATTATTACTATTCGCAAAATATAAACATTTTTACTTAAATGACAACAGTGTTAAAAATACATTACTACAAAATTCTCGAATTAGTATTAGTAATTAGCATGTTTTAAATTAAATCAAATGAAAAGCTAAACTTTTTTCATTGACCAGATCTGCAAAATTTGGAAGAATTTCATATTAATTTGATTGCATTGTAAATCACTTTGTCTTTTAAATCTGTTAATTTGCAATTAATCATGTCTGGGCATTCTGGTAGAAAATTTAATTTCATTATAAATGCTAATACGTGTGTGAGTTAGAATGTAACAGTGAATTCAGATAAAAGAAAGAGGCATCACACATGGTTCACTAACGATTAAATATGTACTAACCTAATTAATGAAATTAAATATAGAATAAGTATAGAGATAAATTTAAACTGCATGTCATTAAGTAAATATGAACAAATTGGGAAGTATGGGTGACATTTTCGAAGGGTTTCTACTCCCAAAAGAAGAATTGATATCACTTTCAACTCAAAGCTACAAATTTGAAATCAATTTCGTTTATTTGTTAATTTTTTACACGGTTTTAATTACTTCGTTGGTTGACCATCTGTGTCTGGTGAAATCTTGAAATTCATTTTTGACCCAGTTCTGCGAAGCGTTCTTTTATTTTTATTTAATAGAACATGTTCATAAAGATTTTCTCCTGTTAATTGCCTATGACAATACAGTTATTCTGGGGCCACACCTCAATAGGTGCTGATTTTGAGAACAGAAAAAAAAAGACTTTTAGTTTTCTGATTCAAATCAGGCATCTAACAAATATATGTATGTTGCTCAAATTTTATACACTAGTTTATTGCTGATTGAAGATGTATTATTTATTTGGCTTCAAGACCAGTCTGCATCAGGTGTACAATCCAAACAGAAAACCTATCTTTTAGTTTATAAAATGTGATCACATGTCCAACAAATCCCTTTTGCTCAAACTTCACAAACAATGTAATATAGATATAGTCTCAATACCGCACTTGAATATGACCAGAATCCATTTATAAAAATAAGATTATTTACGTTTTTGATTGTGACCACATATCTAAGAATATAATTTTTGTCAAACATTGCAAACACATCCATTGTAGATAACAGTGCAGTATTTATGTATATTTATCGCTGCACCTTTTCATGAGCAGTATCCAGGGACAAAGGCTATCTTTTCGTTTATTAACTTCGAACACATTTCAAACAAATCAATTTTTCTGAAACGTCCCGAAAACGATCATTGGCGATTGGCATTACAATACTATATAGTTTGAAGGTCGTATCTCATTAGCAAGAACGATCCACGGACAAAAGCAATTTTTTAATTTTTTGATTGTGACCAAATACCTAAAGAATCAATTTTGCTCAAACTTTCCAAAAATGTTCATTGTCAATGACAAGGTTATTCAAACATTCCCAGAGTCGTATATAATAAGCAGTAGACTGCAACGGAAAAACTTCTTTGAAGTTAATGTTTGAAATTAAATATTCAACAAGCTGACTTTGATTAATTTTTCCCCACAAATGCGTGTCAATGACAACACATATTTAATTATATTTCGGGTCCGTGTCCTATCAAAGGCAAGGTGCAGGGATAATTTTCCATTTTACGTTTTGATTGAAATCACATATATAACGAAATGAAATATTTCAATACGAGTTGGTTCGCTGCCATCGAAATACTCAAGGCCAGAGGACACGAGTTGTGACGTCATCACTAATGGACTGACTTCACACTAGTGTAAGAATTCACACCGTAAAATTTTGAATAGAAATTTTATTTTATTTTATTTGTGGAAAATATATATATATATCAACTGATAAAACAAAAATAACTGTTTAAACTTACTGGTGAGAAATTGGAATCCCTAAATAAAAATTCAGCAAAATGCAGAATTCCACAGTGTTGCCGCATGTAGTTGATTTTTCTTTCGGGATTTCCAAATTCTCACCAGTAAGTTTAAATGGTTATTATTGTTTTATAAGATGATATATATTTCACATATAAAGTAAAAGAAAATTGCTATTAAAAATTTTTCGGTGTGGATTCCAACACTCGTGAGGAGTCGGTGGATTAGTGATGACGTCACAACTAGTGTCCTCTGGCATTGAGTATCTCGATGGCAGCGGTTGGTTATGAGTCCATTCCCGATGACAACGCCTCAAATTTTGAATTACAAACGTGTTATTTAACTTTAAAATTTATATTTCTAATTTTAAATTTCAACTCTATAAATTACTAACTAATTTTATTATTTGTTTTTATACAATTCTTAATATTTAATAACTACTGTATATTAATCCGTAATGTAATGAGATATCGGGTATGAGCTACAAAATATGTTATTTTTAACAGAAAATCTCATAACAACTCCTAAAACACATACTATAAAATGTTAATATATATTTCTTTTTCACATGCAAGATTCTACGCTTTGTTTAATTCCAGTTTTTTTATCTTTGCTTGTAAAACCTGTTGGACTTAAAATGGAGATTGAATTAGATCTGTCTCTAATACATATACTGCTTCCTATAATTTTAAATATCAAAGACAATGGCTAATGTATGTGTGCTTGCTCACTGCATGTTTCTGCAAGCGTGTTCGAGCAATGGGATTAAACACAGGTGGCTTGGTGGGCCTCACAAAAGTTGTCGAGGAGCCACGTGATTAACCCCCATAATTTTTATTTAAAAATATTTTTGAATGAAACCTTAAATTCAATATAATTGAAAATCTATGTTATCAAAGCGTGTTTTGATCGTTTACGTTTTGTTATAAATAAATTGCTATGTTTTTAACTCATTCCGATTGAAAGTCGTATGCTAGGTATATTCTGATAAAGTAAGAGCATTTGTTTCGATATCATCGAAAGACACAGTTGCAATATCCTTTTGAATATTATGTATTTTACACAGAAAAAAGAGTGTCAATCTACGTCTAAAAACAATATAACCACATTTGTTATATTTTTGCATACATGTGACATGTAGAATCTTGTATGCAACAAGCAACGAGATCCTTATAGCTGGTATATCGATTATGAAAGATTCCTAACAGAAAGATAGGCAATACTGCATAATATATGTTGCTGCATTTTAATACGCAGTATATTCTGCTTACCAAGCAACTGAATCAAATTAATTTGTCAGGCTAGTTATTCAAGACGTTTATTATTCAAAGTAAATGCATACGCTCTATTGGTTGAAATTATTAACCATATAAACATGAATGCAAATATTCAAGGATGAAATCTTATTATAGGTACTAAACAAAATGAATTTTTTTACTTAAAGTAGATTTTGCCATGTAAATCAAAATTGTAAATGGTAAGAAGTTGGTTTGATTTCCGCAAAGTTTATACCTGTGCTCTGTTTGTTTATACTATTTAATATGTATATTGTGGTGTCTACTATATTATCTAATATTTAATGATGATTTATAAACGGATCAACTTACAAATTGAATCAAGTTCTCAAGTCAGAAAATATGTGTGCGATGTCAGATTTAGGATTGGATATGTAATAAAATAAAGTGCATTATAATTATTTTTTTTTTCAAAAATTCTAACTGGAACTCGATAATTATTACGAAGGTTTCCAGAAAAATTATAAAGAACCGAGGAAAATTACATAATTTCTTTTAAGACGATTATTTTCAAAATTTATTTGAAATAAGCTTTTGAATAATAATAATTAAAATTATTAGTATATTAGTGTATTAGTATATTTCTTAAGATAAAGTAACTGTGTATACCAACTTGTTGTGTATGTGATACATCAAATATATATACAATATAGTTTTAAAAGTTTTATGTAATAATGTTTGTTTATTGCAGCATTTCTAGAGTATTACAGAAATTCAAGATATTAGAAGTCTAAAACATTCACTGTACTGTGGTAATTTTATTACAATGTTGTCAACTGTTTACTGTGCAGCTGCGTATAATATGGGAAGAAATTATAATTTTATATTGATATTAATCAAAATGCTGCTAATTCATGGATAAATATTTTACGGTTGATACTTTTCCATTTGAAAAATATAATAAATATATAATTTCCACTGCGCTACGTTCGGGGAAATGTATATAACATTTTAATATCCTGTCAGGCACAAGATGTGTAGCTGTATTAACATAAGTAACAGTCTCTACTAATGAAGCAACTCGATGAAATGAATCCTTCGAGTTGGTAGCTCGAAGATTAATGAATTTAATTTACTTTATACACTGTACAACCATCGTGTTCGCGAAAACGTAATTTATTTTACAAATGAAAAGCATTGTCTGAATTGAAACTGTGTAAACATTTACAGAAAACACTTTGTAAAAAATTTTCCAATTTCAAATAATGAAAAATTGAATTAATTTAACCAAAGCAATTAAATTTTCTTTAATGTTTTCGTTTGTATGGATTGAATGATCATTCTATTTTTCTAATTTACGAAGATCATAGGTTAAGATTTTTGGTCAGTCAAAGCCTTGATTCTACTCGCTAATGTTAAACGTATGGACATGGATTGCATTCGTATATTTAAAATATCTCCTCAAGATATAATATTTATAATTATTACTGTTTTTTGTACTCTTCTCAAAAGATATGTCTTTTTTCTTAGTTGGCAAAATGTTTCTAAAATATATCCTTAATTCAATATATATATTTTAAACAGGCGAACTGTGAGTAAGATTTTAACTTTTAGCCTTAAAATTAAGTATATATTTTAGATATATTTTGAAAAAAAAAAGAGAGTCGTCCTTTAAAAAGTGTTCCCATAGAAAAGTAATTAAATATTTTAGTTTAATGCGGAGATATTTTAAATCTATGAACTCCTTCTACATCGATAGGTTTAACATTAGCGACGAGAATCGGGGGGTTGACTATAAAATAGCCTGAAATAAAAAAGTTGACAGTTGAAAAGCTATAAATTTTGTGTGGAAAAGATAAATATTAAAGCCTTCGAGTTAAGGGATCTCAGCAATCTTAAATATTCAAATTATATTCAAATTTTTATTTATTTTTTTATTATATGTTAAACTCTAGTCTATTTTGAAGGTTTTGATGCAATTGCTTCATTGAAATTGTGTTTAAAACAGAAGTTGTGGAATCAAGAATTGTACCCACTCAGAACTTTGAAGTCATTTTTCTCAAACAGTTTCTCAAAGTTTTGTGCCATAACGGGCAGGATATCTCATAAATTTCGGAATATTTTAAAGGAAGTTTTTAAAAGATATGTTTCATCTTAGTCTCCGTAAATTAAACGTAAAATTTCCTTTTTAATGTTCAAAAAAATATTTTGTTAAGTGGTTATACTGTTAAAATTTTCAAAAAATTGCATAAGCTTAATACAACTTTCTATTAAAAATATAAAAATATTTTAAATTTAAATTTATTTAGATTTAGTCTAACTATTACAATAAAAAAAAGCAATTGGGCTGCAAAACCTTTATTCTACTTGCAGAATTTCTTCTGAAACCCTGCTCTTAAGCTGTCATGTAAATTTTCTGCCCGATGAATATCTGCCAGTTTGACGCCCCTTATAAATATTAATTATAAATACTGTAATTTTTTTAATAAATAAAATTAAAGAACATACTTATACCTTTCATCCCTGAAAAAATTTTGTTTTAACCACTTGAGGGGCACCAGTATATATTATATACCACCTACGATTAATGAAGTTTTACACCAGAAAAATTTTATTAAATTTACTTTTCTAAGTTTTGTGGAGAAAAAAAAAAAAAAAAAAAAAAAAAAAAAAAAAAAACGTAAAATTGCTTTTGCTTATTTTGAAATAGAATTTTTCAAAGATTCCGGAGGGAATTCAGCATTTCACAAACGTAATTGCTTGCCCCTCAAGGGGTTAAAATCACATACATTTTAAGATATTAAATGTAGAAAATGGTCATTTTGTTTTTGTCATTTTTTCCAATTTTAAGAGTGCTGAGACCCTTTAAACTTTATATGAAATAAATCACTTCTATGCACCACCTAGTATGTTTGTGTATTTATATTTACCAATATAACAGAATTAATACAGAAAGGCAAAAACGATAGGAACGATACAAAAACGGCATCAGATGGGATTTGCTATGCAAATACTCAAATCTTTATATTACACTTAAATACTTAATATTTCAGTAAATATTAAAGCAATATTCTTCAAAAAATGTATACATTTTTAAATATGTATTTTGCAAAGTTTCCGCTTTAACAAATAATAAGAATGCATTAAAAATTTCGAAACCGCGGCACGTGATTGGTTGATATTTTCGCATGTCATTTCAGACATTATTTCAAAGAGATTCTGAGGACATCCATTTAATTCGTAAAAGTTTCTGACGATGGGGAGAGGAAAAATACTTTCTGACTTCAAAAGATGCCAAATTCTAGCTTATAACGAAATCGGAATGCCACTTCAAAGAATTTCTGATAAAATGAAACTTTCAAGTACTGTCTTTTTTAATTTCTTGTAAAATCTAACCACTTATGGCACTTCAAAATTTAGAGGATTCTTTTGAAACGATCCGAAAATGTTATTGTTCGCACGGTCACAAGCTGAAAAATTACTGCAAATGAAATTGGATGCCAAATAAAGACTCCAGCATAGATAATAACGTCCAAATTATAACGTCCAAAATAATAACGTCCAAATTATAAAATATGTTAAACACCGTCGGTGTCCACGATATAACATCAGGTCATAGTAAACCCCGCATTCAGTTAACAGATATACATCTGAAGCAACAAACGAATGGATCTAAATTTATTTTCAGTGATTAAAATCAATTTTATTTCGATGATACGTATGATATTCATTGATGTTGGCATTAGCTTCGATAAAAAAACGGGCATATATTCCACGCGATTACTCTGTGGAGGAAACCTAACGGTTTGGGATGCATTTTTCCTCAGAAAGCCATTTGCTGAGCCAGGGGTTGGTTGAGGAGTAAAAAATTATCGGTCTTAACTATGTTTTTCACTAATTAAATGAGTCAATTCATTCTGAAAAAAACCCTCAAAAAAGTGGTTTAAAGATAATAAATTCCCACACTTTATTGAACCGCTAGTATTCCAAACCTAACCACCATTGGAAAAGTCTGGTATATTATAGTGCGCAGTATCTACCGAAAAAATGGCCAAATGCTCGAGTACAATTCGATAGCAGAATTAAAATCAGTCATTTGTGTAGCATGACGTGGTTTGTCACATCGCCAAGTTTGAAACCTTGTAAACTCAATGTCACAACGCTGCACTGAACTTATTAAGCACAAAAGAAACAAAATTCGCATGTAAAATCTCTAAAATTTAGAAATTATCTTTTTTCTCCTATTGCTTATCTATTGTAAATATGATTTATTATATTGTAATAATAGAAATTGTTTTGAAACGTTTTCTTTTTCTTATATAGTCTATTTAGGTTTTATAAAATCGACTTACATGGCTTACATGTTGTTAAACATGGTTATATGAAAAATTAAATGACCATTCATATTTTTTTTTTCTCCCTAGTGTATTTTACGTAGTTGTACATATACGAGAGTCATATTTAAAGACTATTTTGTTGGGACACACATACTTGCTGCATAGTTATACATACAGGAATTTTACAAAGAAGCAGACATTTTGGCGAATGTGCATTGTGTATGATGTACAAATTTACTTTTAAATCATGTTCTATAAAATAATTTTAAATATTTTTGCATTCTTAGAACATTAGAACCAAAGGGTTCTCCTACAGGGATTTTACAAAAATTATATTAAAATTTTTCATAATTATTTCTCTTTTCAGTAGGTGGATATTATATTTGATGAAATTTCATTAAAGCCTGGGAAATGGAACAAGTGTAAAGGAATTTTCGTCTAAACGAAACATTGTAACGTCCAGACGAAATAAAAATATATATTATACCAACAAAAATAAAAACGTCTAAAACGGTTAACCTTTTCAAGGCTCATAGCTTGAAATGAGGATATGATATTATTTAAAAATAAAAATAAATATCTTATTTAATGACTTTAAAAAAGAGAAAAAGTATTTGATTAATAATTTTAATTTTAGATCTCCCCAATCAAACATAACAAGACTCTTATCAAATCTGTTAAAATTCAAGTCCTGCATTAAATTCAAAATGTTTTTCAAACTCTTATCGTATTTTGAAACCCAATCCTAGCTTAAAGTTTTGCGACTAAATAGACCCGGTTTTCATTAATATCACTTTATTCTACGTAGATGAAAACACTACTGCTTTTCATTATCAGCAGTATTGCAGTAATTTCACAGGATACGTGAAAAAACAAAACATGCAGTACATCGAGCTTCTAGAAACCTCCAAGACAGGTCTTCGTCTCAACTCGAATACATTAGAAATAAGACGTTTCTTGACAATTTACTCTAAATAGCCACTATATAATCACAGTCACTTTATTAACACTTTGAGGCCTGAGCAGTTTCAACCACAAATCTTCCTCTGGATTGATGGTGATTGGTACACTGTTAAAACTAGAGGTTGCATATGGCACCTCCTAGGGGTGAAACGCTTGTCCCGTGAGCGACCCCCCTAGAGGAGCCAGATTTGCACCCTTAACTAGGGTGAAAAAGTGGCACTCCAAAACCAGAGTGCCCCAGACGGTGAAAGGATGTACCACAAGGCAGAATAATGGCACCCTTACAATGTTGGACAGAAAATCGTGTTCGTTTCGGAAAATCAATTCTTACCGAAAAATTCTATCATTTAATTATTAGACATTGATTCCGATAAGCAATAACTAATAATTTCCGGTTACATTAAATTATAACTTTTTTAGATATTAATTACTTTTTTTTAACCCCAACAACTGCGATTTACAGATGTGGTGAACGTAAACTTCCCACTGAGATAGGAGAAGTTTATGCTCAGGAGATTTCTAGCCTTATTCAATTCAATACAAGGTAAAGAAACCTAGCTCTGTTAAAGAATAATGAAAATTATCCATAGAAAATCTAGCAATAAGAAAATTTTAATAGAAAGTGGAGGGAGCAGACTTTTCTGTTAGTGACGAAAAAAAATGTCTGACAAAATTATAATTTTATTATCTCATATTCTTTCAATCACAATAAACTTCCCTTTTTTTACATTCTTTTAACAAAGATTTATTTAAATATCACTTTTTATTATTAAGTTTGTTAGAAATTTAAAAAGAAATTATGTTGAAAATTAATGACCTACTTTTGAAACTAAACTATTCCTTCAATAATAAAAAATAAAATGAATTTAAAATCTGAAATTCGAGATTATTATAAAAATATAAACACAGTATTTCTTAAAAAATACATAAATTGATCTCTTTTTTATGTAATATAAAAAGCATCGATGCTTTTTTTACCATTTTATAAAGGTAAATATAGCTTTCATTAAAAAATACATAAATTGATCTCTTTTTTTTATGTAAAAACATTATGTAATAGAAAAAGCATCTGTCGTTTTTTATAAAACTAACAATTGTTATATTTTAACATCGCTATAGGCAATACATTATTATTTTTTTTAATATAAATAATTCTAGAGTATTAATTGCAGATTTCCTTATTAAGTTTGTATACAATAGATTTTAATAGGAAATGCTTTTCTTGAGAATTTTTTCTATTTTCAATCTCTATAAATTTCTAAATAAATTGTACTACAGAAAAATTTCTATACCAATCTCAATAGATTTCTATGTAATTCTTTACAAATATATATACATATATACAAATAACATACATCCCTAAAGAAATTTTTTTTATAAGCAAATTTCGTAGCAGGCGTCTCCATCAAATACGCTTCGATGAAAACGATTGAAATGGGCGGTCCTTTAGAACTTTCCATTCACTTTGGTCAAGATTACAAACTTCGTCAGATATTCTAAATGTCGACAGATGTCTTGAAATGTCTGAAAAAATGATATTAATTTTACGGACGTCGATAGATATCTCTGAATGTTGGACTACTAATATCATTTTTACAACATTGGCCAATGTAAATAAAATATTATAAATAAGGCATTAAAAAATCAAGTTTTCTAAAAATGATAAAATTGTTAAATTTTATAGTTAAGAATACTATTTACGTATTATAATGTTATAAGTAATCCAAAAAATTCGTTTTTATGCTTTCTTTTAAGAACTAATTTTAAGTTACACCTGTGAATATCGGCAGATATTGTAAATTTGACGTCTGAGTTCCAGTGACTTTGCAGATATTGCCCTTTATTGATCTGGACAATGGCCGATAGCTGTCTGTATGCTACCTGTGTCTTACAGCCATAGATTTCACTTGCCGACGAAGAAATATGGCACTCCACACACATCACAGCGCATGCGCTAAGTGCCAGTCCCCCAGTGGGGTGCCATATTTCTACCACACAGCACCTTAATTACTCCAGTCACCCTTTGAGAAACCAATCGGCACCCCAACCACATTTCGAAGACTCTTGGTGCCAATTGATACCGTGTTTTCACCCCAGCCTTTCAAAAGTCACCGAAAAGTCACCTTCAGTTTTAACAGTGTACGTTTCATGATTAAAAAAAAAAAATACTTGGAAGATATGTATTTTAATATTTGTTTTTCTTCAAACTGTTCTTATTCACAATCAAGGAACTATTTAAAAGTACTAAAATTTAATATTTAATGAGAATACATTGAAAAAAGCATGTTTTATATATTTTTTAGAAGGTTCTGCATAAGAATCCATCATTTTTTAACATAAAATTTTACATAGACTGGGATAAAATCTTGCACAAATGTTGCACAAGTGTCTGAAAATAGCCTTTATTTATATATAAACATTATTTAGGAAAATTTCCTTTTGTGTGTTCATTTAAAAGCAACATCAACATGTTGACAATAAGTTCGAATTAAGCTTTAATTCTAGATATTTCCATACACTTAGTTCTATTTAGAACTGAAATCTATTTTTTTTCAAAATAAAAAAGTTCGAAGAAAATACATAACAAGATCGCGAACGTAAATAGTAGGCATCTTTATATCTCAGAGAGTTAAAAGATGACCCCAAGAGTCTCTCGTGCTTAGTTCGCTTCACCGAAAACGTCAACCCAAATGAAACTCGGGCTTAGGCCTCAAAGTGTTAACATATCTTTGGAAAGTAACCTTTACAAAAAATTCCGTATATACATACGCCCTTTGCGAAATTTAAAGGTTTACATTCACCCACAGATATCAGCCATTCAGGAAACTATATCAAATGAAAAAATCCCTGCCGGCCCGGCCTACAGTCAGAGGTAGATTTCGAAGTTAAGTACACTAATTTCACCAACAAAAACTAAATCATTATTAGGTATACATCCACTTTAACAGTTTTATCTATCTGTTTCTGACGAGTTTTTATTTCCTTTTTATAAAATTGCTGGTTTTATCAGAATCATGTTAAGGCGATATTAAAAAATATATTTTTCCATACTCAACAACTCGAAATTTTCTAGCACATTTTCAGATTCATTTTTAATAAACAAAAAATATGAAACATGCTGGCGTGATTTTTGAAAAGATTTATAAGCGACCTGTGTTTTTATTTTTTCTTTCAATTAATTAAAACTTGATTAATAAACAAATATTTTCTCAGTAGGGCAATATTTTTCGTTTCTAACACAATCGCTTCGGAAATTTCTGTTCAAAATGCCCACTTTGACATCATTTTTTGAAATATATTCTGCCTCTATCAAAAATCGATCATTACTGCACATTATATAGTTTCTGAATAAGAGAATCTAGCAATTGGATGCGTTTGAGAGCAAAAATGAATTTAAAAATGAGTACGAAAATAGACAGTTTGGATTTGAATGCACCCTTAATAAGATGTTTTTTTCTTCAACCACTGTGTATTTTTCATTTGTTTTTGCTGTAAGAATTGGCCCTATCAAAAACTTGTCCATATAAATGTTGAAGACAATATTAAGAAGATATATGATAAATTCATGGAGATTTTATATCTTGTGAATTGACGGAGTTATGAAATTTTTTCTTATTCAACCCCCCTTTTTGTTTTCGTTTTTATTTATTTATTTTTTTGCGGCACGAATTGGTCCTATCAAAAACTTGTGACTATAAAAGCTGTAGATAATATTAAGGCGATGTATAATAAAATTATTGGATTTGATATCTTGAGAATTGACGAAGTAAGGAATTTTTTTCTCCCAAAAACCCTATTTTTTGCGCCTATTTTAAATTTTATCAAAAATCTGTTATGCATGAATTTTTGGCGCTACTTTTAGAAGTAATAAAAACTTTAAACTGATTTGCTATGTGCAAAAATTAAGAAGTTATGGGTTTTTTTCCGTTTTCACAAAACCCCTCCCTATTTCCATCCCCTTTGTCCGCTTTTGCCCATTAACGAACTTGACCGAGATTTTATGTCCCTTGATTTTATGTATTAGTTTGAAAGAGATTTGTGCAAAATTGCGGAAGTTATCGTGTCCAGAAGAAAGTGATAACACAATTGCTTCGGGAAATTCCGTTCAAAATGCCCAATTTGACATCATTTTTTGAAATATATTCTGCCTCTATCAAAAAATCGATCATTGCGGTACATTATATAGTTTCTGAATAAGCGGATCTACCAATTAAATGTGTTTGAGAGCAAAAATGAATTTAAAAAGGAGTCAGAAAATAAGCAGTTTGGATTTGAGTGCATCCTTAATGCAATGATTTTTCCAACAAAATCCGCTTCGGGAAATTCGGTTCAAAATGCCCAATTTAACAGCATTTGTTAAAATATATTCTGCCTCTATCAAAAAATCGACCATTACAGTACACTATATAGTTTCTGAGTAAGAGAACGTACAAATTGGAAGCCTTTGAGAGCAAAAATGAATTGTAAAATGAGTCAGAAAATAACGCAGTTTGGATTTGAATACACCCTTACTAAGATGATTTTTTTCTTCAACCGCTATGTATTTTTAATTTGTTTTTGCTGTAAGAATTGGTCCTATCCAAAACTTGTCTATATGGGTGTTTTAGACAATATTAAGAAGATATATGATAAATTCATGGAGATTTTATATCTTTTGAATTGACGGAGTTATGGATTTTTACTTCTTCAAACAACCTTTTTGTTTTCGGTTTTAATTTTTTTTTTTTTTTTTTCGGTACGAATTTTTCCTATTAAAAACTTGCGGGTATAAAAGTTGTAGATAATATTAAGGAGGTTTATAATAAAATTAATTGGAATTGATATCTTGAGAATTGACGAAGTTATGAATTTTTTTCTCCCAAAAACCCCATTTTTTGCGCCCCTTGAGCCCATTTTTAACTTTATCAAAAATCTGTGATACATAAAATTTTGGCCCTATTTTTAGAAGTAATAAAAACTTTAAACTGATTTGATATGTACAAACATTAAGAAGTTATGGGTGGTTTTCGGTTTTCACAAAACCCTTCCCTATTTCCATCCCCTTGGTCCGATTTTCCCATTAACGAGCTTGACCAAGATTTTATGCCCTTTGATTTTATGTATCGGTTTGGAAGAGATTAGTGCAGAATTCCGAAAGTTATCGTGTCCAGAAGAAAGTGATATATATAGATAGAAAGATAGATAGATAGATATATAAAGTTTTTTACTGAGGGTGGTTTTGGATTCTAGGGATCATGATCGGTGTTGATCTGCAAAAATTTTTTAGAAATTCCAATATAGGAACGATCCCAATAGGTAGTATTTCATACGAAATCTACCTAAAATTACAACAAATCACTTTTTCAATAGAGTAGTCTTATAAAATATAATATACCTCCACGAACTGCCACGATTTTTAACAGGTTTACAGTAAAACATATTATCTGGTATTAATTCTGATATCGTCAAAATATGTTTAATTATTTTCCCGAAGTTGCTTAGTTTCTATTTCAGAATATATATATATAAATCGACAAATTCGTAATTACGACATACTGCATTCGAAACAATTTATATTCATTTGCACACATGCAATCACGCACTGTATCTGTGGCTGTATTGCAATAAGCAACAGTCTCTGCTTATGAAACAATACGATCAAATGAATCCATCTAGTCTGTTTCACAGAGATTTATGAATTTAATTTAGTTCGTTCTCTATACAAATGTCGTGACCACGAAACCTTTAATTTATATCAAGCATTAAAACTAAGCTTTCCACTCCTTAATTGGAATTGGTAAGAGAATAGTAAACACAGTGGGTAAATATTTTGCTATGGAATCCCTAGTTGTATTTAAAGAAAAATTGAATTTATTGAATCAAAGTAATTTATTTTCTGTAATACCTTTGTGTAATGGAAATGTGTTTACAAATTTAATTTATTTTGATTTATAAGGAACTTATTTCATAAAAAAATGTTGATGAAAGGGAATATGTTTTTATAATATCTAATGTGTAATACCTTGTATAATGTGTAATAAGATTAAAAAAACGTATTACTTTGGAAATTTTTCTCTAATCGACGAATATTTTATAAGGAAATTTCTTTATTGAAAAATACAATTTTATTCAAATCCTGAATAATTAAAAAATATATCGAACAAAAATAAATATTGAGACATTTTTTTAAATAGAAATTTGACAGATGAGATCTATTTTAAGCAATATTAATCAGCAAGTGTAATTTATGAACAAATACTTGAAATTTTGCAAAATGAAGTTTCACTTTTAAAAGCTTTTTTTTTTTTTTTCATTTTATGCATTCTTCTTCAATGAATGGCATACGTAAGCAGAGCTGCCCCAGGCGATTATTTATTAATTCTATTTTGCACCAATTTTTCACAGCAAAAATCATTTATTTACGCTTTGAAAACATTTGTAAGATAAATATAATACAAAATGTATCTTTTTTAAAACAGTGGTTCGAACAGAATATAAAAATAGTCACCTGTGGCAGCCATGCGTAAGTTGTAATTCCGTAATTAATTCAGCCAGTAATATGTAAGTTTGTATAATTTATACTAGTTACTTATCTTTTTGCCTGTTATTTTATCAAATGCGTAATTTGTGATACACCTCATAGAGACTACTGTATGCATCTTTTAAATACACGGCGAAGCACGAAATGTACGAGCCCCAGTCCAATAAGCAACAGAATCTGCTTATGAAACAAATCGATCAAAAGAATCAGTCGAGTTTGTAGCATAGAGATTTATGTATTTAAATTAGTTCAATCCAAAGCCGCCTCAAGACTACAAGCCAGACACGCCCTTCATCCCCCCACGTGTGACGTCACAGCCCGGGGCTGGCTAACTGCCAACGCACAGCCCCGAACATTTGAATTTTGTATCTTGCTATTTTACGTGCACGTGTGTTTTACTCAGCCTGATAACATATTGTTTTCAAGGTAAGTTTTATTTTCAAATTATATTTATATGCTATCACCACAATTTTTATTTCTTGTGTTCAAAATCTTTTATTTTTAATTTCTTTGAAATAAATTAACTAGCAAATCCTAGTACAATTCTATCAATAATACCGTGTCTCAAAACGAAACTATATTATTGTAGTTCTGTTTCGTTCCACATAGAGCAATAATTTAAAATGGCAAACATCCCTAAATCGTGTCAAGACTTATATCATTTAATTTGTATTTTGTCACACCATCCTCTCTTTCTAATTTGTTCAGAAATTTTCATAAAAGTCGCTGTGAATACATAGCATTTTTATCTTGTTTACTTCTTTTAAAGCAAACCCCGATCGATATACATGTATCAATTTATTGTTGTTTTTTAATCTTAAACTTTTGCTATCTTAATAAAAATTCTTTTTATAATTTTTTGTTAAATTATAAATGCTTATGTACTGCGTAAATAGAGATATGGGGATAATGTTTTTGAATCTCTCTATTTTTGCCACAACTGTAAACAATTTATTTACAAGACTAGAGGAAGGGTTGTTAGTACCCTTATACAAAACAGTAGTTGCCCCCCCCCACACACACACACACACCTACTTCGCAAAAATCCTATGTGTTTTCATATACATTTTAATGTTTAATTAAAAGTAACAATAAATAAAATTATTATTCTATAATTATAAATTTACTTTTAGATCTAGTCAGGAAATACTTTTCATCTCATAAAAATTGATTATTTTAAGCTTAAAAGATGTGAACAAACATTTAAGAACCCACACAACATTATTTTGGAAATGAAATATTTTCGTGGAAGGTTTTTGTGTTTTTCGATGTTTTTTTTTTTTTTTTTTTTTTTTTTTTTTTTTTTTTTAATCAGCTATTACCTAAACATTCGAGGAAAATGAACATAAATTAGGAATATTTTAATTCCAATTGATGAAAGTCTTTTCTTTCTTTCTTTTATTTTTCTCTTCATATGTCAATACACTTTTTAAAAAATCTATTGCTTGTACCTTACATAATCAAACTAATACAAAACTAAATAATAATATTCTGTTTCGTGAACTTGTGTTGTTTTAGTATTATGACAGTTTTGTGTTTTTTAATTTAATGGATTTTATGTGAAAATTACCCATTTCTGATAAGTAAAGTTTACAGTACGAAAATTTATTTATAAGAATACTTAATTTAATGTATACTTTAATTTTACTATTTATTATATGCAAGTTTCAAATCACTTAATATTTAATAGGATATTTACTGTACAATTTCAAGCCCGATTAAAAATAAAAATAGAACACAACTTGAATTTGTTTTCATTTAACATTCACTTTTCTTCCACTTTAATTTAATTTTTAAATGTGGGTTTTGATTGGCACACTTATTGTTATTTATTTATTTTGAAATAACTGAAAGCAAAATAATTCAATTTATGAGTTTAAACTACAAATATATATATATATATATATATATATGTAATAATGTATAATGTCTTGTTTTTGAATATATACCAAATAGATAATTGATATTGTTTCTAAATTTCAAAGTAGAATAAATAATAAAAACTGTCTACTAAAATAAATTTAATACTTGGGATTTTTTTTTCATTAACGAACGAATTTTCTTTAATGTAACTTTAATTCTGATGCACATTTTCATTGACACAGTGATATTATTTCATAAATATTGTTTTTGTGTTATCGTTATTATTATTGTTTCGAGTGATCGAAATTGATTAAAAAGCACTTAAGTAGCGTCTTTAAACTATAAGTTTTTATTTTTTTCCCATATGCTGTGATAATAAGTTGAAATATAGAGGAAAGAATTAATATGTTTTAATAACGCATGTGCTCTCCACGGCTGATCTAAGCCCCGCGTCGTGACGTCACGAAACCTTGTGTTTGGCTTGTAGTCTTGAGGCGGCTTTGTTCAATCCCTATACAAGAGGAATTACCACGAAATCTGTAATTTATATCATACATCAAGACCATGCATTCAGTTGGCTGAATTTAGAACTGTGTAAACATTTACTGAAAATTTAATAAAATCCCCAGCTACACCACATGAAAAATTATTTTATTATAGATATGTATTGCCTATGACCCTTAATTGTAATTTAAACTGCATATTTCTATTTAAATTAGTATGTTTCACGATTAGATTATATCATAAGTTTTGGGTTCACGATATGACTTATGTTACTGATTTTTTTTTGTAGCTTTCATTACAAAAAGCTACCAATTGCAGCCGTTCGGAGGAAAGCGATTTCAAAAAATTTTGGTATATTTTCATCGATCATGACCCCCAGACCCCGAAACCACCCTCCGTTCAAAAGTTGATATACATATATATATATATATCCATATATATATATATATATATATCTGATCTTTGTCATACTGTAACTCTCGTATTTATGAACCGATTTGGATGAAACTCGGTGTGTACATAGTAGACACCAATGTCTCGACCGAGTTCGTTGGCCAGCTTCATCGGCCATCTTGTTTCAAAATGGCGGCCATTTAAAATTTTAAAAAAAATTTAAAATTTGAAATGTGGTACCAAAAAATTAAAAATTGAAAAATATTTTATTCTTATGTATTTGACCTTGATACAAAGATTACGGAGCAGTTTTTGTTTTGTCTATATCTTAAAAAATGGCTGAGTTATAGCACTTTCAATTTCTAGCGTGGCTGACATTTTGAAACGACCTGATATTTGTCACGCGATGACAGGCGTATTTATGAATCGATTTAGATGAAACTCGGTGTGTACATAATACATACCAAAGTCTCGACCGAGTTCGTTGGCCAGCTTCATCCGCCATCTTGATTTAAAATGGCGGCCATTTAAATTTTTAACAAAAAATTTAAATTTGAAATGTGATACCAAAAAATTGAAAATTGAAAAATATTATTTTCTTATATGTTTGACCTTGATACAAAGATTCCGGAGCAGTTTTTGTTTTGTGTATATCTTAAAAAAGGGCTGAGTTATAGCATTTTGAATTTCTATTGTGGCTGTCATTTTGAAACGACCTGATATTTGTCACGCGATAACAGGCGTATTTATGAACCGATATGGATGTACCTTGGTGTGTACAAAGAACATACCAATGTCTCGACCGAGTTCGTTGGCCAGCTTCATCTGCCATCTTGTTTCAAAATGGCGGCCATTTAAAAAAATTTAAAAATTTAAAATTTAAAATGAGGTATCAAAAAATTGAAAAAGATTTTTTAATTATGTGTTTGACCTTAATATAAAGATTCCGGAACAGTTTTTGTTTCATCTATATCTAGAAAAATGGCTGAGTTATAGCATTTTTAATTTCTATTGTGGCTGACATTTTGAAACGACCTGCTTTTTGTCACGCGATAACAGGCGTATTTATGAACCGATTTGGATGCAACTTGGTGTGTATATGGTGCATACCAATGTCTCGACCGAGTTCGTAGGCAACCTTCATTAGCCATTTTGATTCAAAAGGGAACATTTAAAAAAAATTATTTAAAATTTAAAATGAGGTATGAAAAAATTGGAAAATGAAAAAGGGTTTTTTTATGTGTTTGACCTTGATACAAAGATTTCAGAGCAGTTTTTTTTTCGTCTATATCTTAAAAAAAGTTTGAGTTATAGCACTTTGAAATTTCTAGCATGGCTGGCATTTTGAAACGATCTGATAGTTGTCACGCGATAACACACGTATTTATTAACCTATTTGGATGTAAGAAGGCATTTGGATAGTATATAGCAATGTCTCAACTAAGTTCACTGGCCAGCTTCATCCGCCATCTTCAATCAAAATGGCGGCCATTAAATTAAAAAAAAAATTATATTTAAAGTGAAGTGCAAAAAATTTAGAAATCGAAAAAGGTTTCTTTCTTAAGTATTTGACTTTGATATAAGGATTCCGCAGCATTTTTTGTTTTGTCTTTATCTTAAAAAATGGCTCAGATACAGTAGTTTGAATTTCATTATGTGGGTGACATTTTGAAAAATCTGATTTTTGCCTGCGACAGCACTCATATATATCAACCGATTCCGATGTGAGCGAGCATGTGCACAGGAATTACTAAGGTCTCGACCAAGTTCACTGGTTAGCCTCATCCACCATGTTCTCTTAAAATGGCAGGCACTTCACATATTGCCGAATTTGGAAACCAAATATAACTTTAAATGAAATCAGCTTGGATAAAGCTGACTAATTTCGCGAAATTCTCATTCATAAGGATTTAGTATTGATAAAAATTAGTATTGAATCTTCTATAATCGGTTTCCACTAAATTGAGCTTCGTGTGTTTGAATAACATCAGCTAGCTTTTTAAAAATAAGGAATTTGAAAGCTACCTCTTCCTCCCGGCACTGGCCGGAAGGGCTTTTTTATTTTGTAAAAGTTAGTAGTGCAATATAATTATGATTTTTAAAATATAAAATCGAAAATTTACAATCAGCAAAATTTGTCTGTAATATCCTTGTGTAAACATATTAGTATACTTACATTTTATTTACGAGGATTTCTAAAAACATTATTTGATAGAATGTGGAAAATTAAAAAAAATAACTCGATATCATCTCACGTGTGATACAAAGTCTTAGGATTGTAAAATAAATACGATATTTTTCACCTAGTCGTCGAATAATTTACAAAATTGAAGATTTCTTTATTTGAAAACAACTTTTTGTGAAAAACTTAAACAACTTAATCCAAAAATATCGGTCAAAGGCACTATTTAGAGATATTATCTAGTGAAAGAATACATTGAGAGATATTTTAGGGAATAATATCAATCAAATAACAAGCACAAGTTACGAAAAAATATATAGAATTTATCTAAATGGAGTGTTGTACAAAACATATTTGATAGGCTACATATTCTGCTTCAGTGAATAGATCACGAAAGTTGTCATTTAAAATTAATTGCGACGTTGTATATGTAATTTTGTGTAATTTACAACAGTTTAGTATTTTCTTTAACCTTTTGTGACGCAACAACTACGATTTCAAAAATATTTACTCAGATGATAGAATATATCACTTTAAGCATGTAGAAAATAACATAAAAAAGTAGACCAAAAAAAATAAAAGGTTTTGACAAAAGGTAAGTTTTTTACATATTTCTAAACATAAAATTACATACTTATAAATATTTTCAGCTTTTTAGACAAAATTTTAAAATGAACGTACATGCCTTTGTAAAAGATTTAGATTTGGATGTCCAAACCTTTTTAATTTCATAAAATTTACAAAGTCAATTTTATCAATAACAATCCAAAACTTCTCAAATGATATATAAAACATCGGCATGAAAAATTATCTTATTATGACTGTCTGTTGAGAATTTTATGGACAATTTATATTACCGGCTGCGTTGAAAGATAGCAGCAATAAATAAATAAAATCGTCGTTTAATACCCACTGTGTAAGTAACATTTATTTCTGGATAAGTTGAAGTTATACATTTCGGTGATACAAAGGGTTAAGGAAGATATTTTAATAATAATGAATACATAGTATTTGCTACTCTGCGTAATTTTATGTATTATTTAAATAGATAAACAAGCATAAGATTTGCGTCTGCATTCCAATAAACAACCGTTTTGCTTTTGAAACAATTTCATCAAATGAATCCGTCAAGTTCGTAGCTTTGAGATTTATGAATTTAATTTAGTTCATTCTCGATACAAATACCATGACCACGAAAGCTTTAATTTATCTAATACATTAAAAGTATACCTCCATCTATCTGAATTTACAACCGCGTAAACATTTAGAGAAAATACACTGCAATAGAAATCCCTAGCTCTAGTCAATAATTGAATTTATTTTATCAGAACAATTTATTGCCTGTGACGCTTCATTATAAACAGTATTTACGTATTTAATTTATTCTGATTTACGAACAACTTATATCACACGAACTGGGCGAATTTACGAAAGAATTTTCAGATGAGATGTATTGTACTACGAGAAAAATATATAAATGATCATTATTGTTATTTTTTTTTTTACATTTAAAGATGAATTTAATTTAAAATCAATAAGTTACAATCAAATAAATTTGTTTACAACTTAAAAAATTATTAAAGTATTGTATTAGAAATAAAAATATTTAATACTAATAATATGCTGTGTAAAAATGACAGATTCCCTAAAGTGTTCTAAATCTTTACAAACCTGAGAAAAAATATATTTACAAAATTTAAATAAGTATTTATAAAATTAAAGCTTCTTTTGTTGCCACTGATTTTCGGAAGCGTTTTCGAGTTTCTTTATAGTGTATTAATTCGGTTTCTCAACCCTAAAAATAGTTTTCCAGATGCTATCTTTTGTCAAGTAAATATTTTCATGTTCGAAAAACATATTTTACATATAATAGGGTAATTCTAGGATAGATGGCCATAGAGCAGAGATGGCCAGGCTAAATATTTCAATAACTATATCATAGATTCCAGCATAAAATTTGTTCTTTCGAAATAGTTCAACGTGTTCATTCATTGCGACGTACAGGTGTGTTTTTCAATTATAAAAAGAAAGTATAATTTTAATATTTATTTAATTTAGTGGTTGGATATTTTTGTTGAGTTAGGTATTTGAATGTTTTGCATTACGTATGTTACATTTTTATTATTTTATTTATTTTTTTTAACTATAAAGACTTTTAAGTTACATTTATAATCAAATCTTTACTTTTAAGTCTAAAACAAAGTCGTACGATGTCGGATTGACGCTTTAAATTGGGTGGTAATCTGTCCATCAATTTTAGGATAGATGGCGATATAAAATCGAGGAGAGATGGCCACCTATAATCAATACTTCAAAATTATAAGGAGTGAGGATATTAACTAAATATAATTTTAAATTATTATATAATTTTTATGTTTAAAAATTATATTAATTGATATAATTATTTAAACTTTAACTAATATAAATATTTCAATAACAATAATATAATATAGCCTAATGATGTACTTTTGTTTCAGAAAATATTGAAAAACCTCGGGAACGTTTATCCCAGAAACAGATAAAGTAGATAAATAAACTTAAAACTGTGAAAAAGTCTAAAATAAACACGAAAAACAAGAACAAAAATACGACACTTCCAGCGGCGAGTAAGATAAAACACAACTGAAACTATTAGAGTCTACAGATTCATAGGGAGTAGAATTGGATGAGGATCAGTGTGTTGGTTGTGGAGAAGAATATAATATCACAACCAAAAAGGATTACTGAATAGAATGCATAAGGTGTCAGAAGTGGTTCCATGAAACCTGTACAAACTATCAATATCTTTGCCGAAAATGTGGTAAAATTTTACGAAAAATGAAGGAATGAAATTATACTTCAAAGTTTGTTTATTCAAATTTTATTCACGTATTTTCCGTAATATGATTGCATCTTTACAAACTTCTAAATGTTTTTTTTTTTTTTTTTTTTTTTTTTTTTTTGTATCTTTAACTACATGAAATGTGTTATTGTTTGCTATTTTAACTTCATTTTTTCTATCTCGTATTGGATTGCCATCTCTCCTCGGCTTGAAAAAGAGTTGGTCATCTTCCATTTCAATTTCAATTTTGTTTCCCCCTTTTTGTTTTCGATATTTAATTATTTTTGACACAAATATGATGAGTATATGTATAAGGATTTCAAATATGCATAAACATTTCTTGAATTTGCATTCTAAGAATTTTTATTTCAATCTTTAAAATCTATGGCAATCTATCCTAGAGTTACACTACGTATTTTACAACAAACATGAAACATGAACAGCATTAATATTAAAATTTGTCTTAATTTGTTGCTACAGCATGTATAAAATAAATTACGCAAACTGAAAATGTTATGTCGAGAATGGATAGCAACCCAAAACTGATATTGCGTTTTCAGATACTCGGAAAAATGTACTCTAAAAAGGACTATGAAACATTTCTGAAAATCAGTGGCAGCCAGAAAAAAATTGTTTTTATAAATGATTCATTAAATCTAAAAAATATATTGGTTTCAGAGGTTTCTAATTATAAAGAACATTAAAGAACATTTTTCTGTATTATGTATAACTTAGAAAAGATTATTTTACATTTTCGGTCGTTGTTATATTATATTTTCATAGATTAATAATTATTTGTTGTTTTTTACAGTGTACCATGAAGAACTAATATTTTAAGATCATGACAATCTTAAAGAATATTTTAGAGACATATGTTTTACGCCCTCATAAGTAATAAAATTGTGTAGTAACGTGAATACATTGAATATTTGATGACATATGGACATTTGTAATGAATAATGTTTAACTGCGCATGCGTGGAAGATTCTAAAATTTTATTTCATAATTTGGTAGTTCAATATTTTGGGTAGCTTTTATAAAAAGACCAGTCAAATATTGAGAAAAATCAGAAATTGACATTTGTATGGAGCAACTTTTAACTGCGCATTTCAAAATTTTTATTTCATAATTTAGTAGTTCGACATTTTGGATAACTTCTATAAACAGACCAGTCAAATATTAGGGAAAGTCAGAAAGATAGAGTGATCTGATTGAACAATTGCAGAAAATCCCTTATATCCCTTTAAGACGCAAACCGCACGATCGTACGGGTTAGACATTCATATAAATTTTCGCTTCTGAAACAGTCGTATGTAATCAAAAACCGAATCGGACGATTGTTCTGGTTTGCAAAAAGAATAAAGTACCATTTTTTATTTTCAGATGAAGGTTATTAACAGATGAAGGTTGTAGTACATATGTTACTTTTAGCCGGCATGACTAGCTTTGTTTACAAGTACAACGGATACAGCTCATCATTTTATCTGTCGTAAAAAGGTAATTATGAGTTGATTTCTAATTGCTTAGATAAATATTTTTGTTTTAATGTCTGAGAGAATAAGTGTAATATAATAAAAGACATTAATTATACACTATTTATGTTGCTCGTAGGACTCAATATTTCGTTACCCGCACGGTAAAGGTACCTACAGCAAAGGTATGAGCTTTCTGAATGTTCATCTTGATTTCTGTTTCAATAATTTTGCTGACAGCCAGAATAAAAATGAAGTATGTTATTATATAATTAATGCCATATTATTTTCTTGGGTGTTGTCATGGATGAATTTTTTTTTCTTTTTTGTTTTTCAATTAATTTTTAGTTTTTTTTCTTTTCAATTAATAAAATTTTCTAATATATTCTATTATTTTTTATGAAATACTTTGTTAACTTTTAACAAAGCAAAATAAAACACTTTTTCAGATGTCTAAACCGAAAAGAATTCTCACACAAGAAGAAATATTGCAATTGATGAATAAATCAGACTCTGAATTTAGTGGTCTCTAGGATGATGACGAGGTTGCGGACAAAACATTTGAAACAGATTTATTAGAATGCTAGTCAAGTTCAGATGAGTTCGATGAAGAAAAATTTACAAATATTTCTAAAGAAATGAGAATTTTGGCTCATTCTTCCTCATCAAAGTCTTCTGAACTCATTCCCAAAAGTTCTACATCCAAACCAAATAGAATGAAAAAAAAATACAAGTAGGATGTTAGAAGTTCATTTCTGTACCTCATCCTAGATTCCACGCAATCGCAGGTACGTCTTTTATTTCTTAAATTTTAATTTAAAAAAGTTATCGACTTATAGAAAAAATAAAACCGATATTATAAAAAAACTTTTAAAATATGGCAAAAATTTTGTAATGAATTAAAATATGAATTTTTTAAGTCGATAAGTACATTTCGAATATTAACTTTTCTTCTTCTTTTTTAGACTTCTAGAGCCAGTAAGGATTTCTATTGTAGTATTACAGCCAATACTTCCCAAACCATCTTATAAGTAATGCTTTCACAGGAAAAGTGCAACTCGTACGATCGTGCGGGTGTGGCTTTCTCAGAAGGAGCCTAACCCGCACGTTCGTGCGGGTACTCTCCACGCTCCAGGGGGTGACGAAAATTTTTTAAATTATTTTTTTAAGTGTCATTAGGGTCAGTATAGAGTTAATAACCAGAATAATGTAATATTTAAATATGAAAATGTTCTGGGTCTTATAATGAAGTTACTTTTAGAAATCAACTCACTATATCGCCTATATCTTTCTGAATTTTCAGGAAATTGACTGGACTTATATAAGCTGTCCTAAACAGCTGACTACTAAATTATGAAATAAAAAGTTTAGAATCTTTCATGCATGCATCATTAAAACATATTTCATACAAATACCCATATTTCATCAAATATTCAGTATACTCCATATATCTATTAATTGCAGTATACAGTTTCTACAGTCCTTTGTCATGTTTTCAGAAATTTGTGTTAATTTTGGTTTAATACTCTGTATAATATTTAAAAAAAAACATTTTTGAATTTTTTACATACACGTTATCATCTTCACGAATATAAGTGCTATGCCTACACAAATGCACACAAACATTGAACAGGACCTAAATAGTAATTAGCCATTTAACATTGTGACAGACAATTTTCTGTTACATAGGGGATGAAAAATTTTATTTTATTATTAAATTTATTATTAGCCCCCTAATTGTTCTCCCATCTAATCTTCACTGCGATATATGAAGTCAGACATCGTCTTTACATCTTCGAAGTTCAAGAACAATTCGTTATGAATTTCAGTATGTATTCTACAAAATGTGTAAAATCGAACGCGTCCTGTCACTTATCCTTAATTTTCGGACACAAGTGTATTTCAAATCCTTTCGCAGTGAGGTTAATAGATTTTTCAATTGTAACATCATTCTTTATATAAGTGCTATGAATATATACCAATGCACACAAACGTTGAACAGGATCAAATAGTCATTAGTCATTTAACATTGTAGCAGACAATTTTCAGTTACATAGGTGATGAAACATTTTATTTTATTATTAAATTTATTATTAGGCTCCCAATTGTTCTTCCAACTAATCTTCACTGCGATATATGAAGTCAAACATGGTCTTTACACCCTAGAAGTTCAAGAAGAATTCGTTAAGACTTTCAGTATGTATTCTACAAAAAGTGTAAAATCGAATGCGTCCTGTCACTTATCCTTAATTTTTTGACATAAGTGTATTTGAAATCCTTCGTGAACTTATTACATATTTGAATTGTAACATCATTCTTTACATATCTGTAAGTAAAGCTGACGTTATATCGACAGTGACAACATGATCAATAGATTTTCAACTTTTTAACTTGTAAAAATACAACTTCCATTTTTTAAGCGTCGAATAAGCAATTAAAATATCCTTTCAAGTGCAATTTGATTAAAACTCTATCTCTTTTTGCACATTTTTTTATAGTTTAAAATAGTTTAAACTGAATCTAACTCTATCGCCTGAAGTCCGATTATAAAATATTATTAAGTTTGAATTTAAAACAATAGTATATCCGTATTCATTTCTGTCTAATATTCCATAACAAAATTAATACTTCATTAATAAAGAATCAATAAATAATAGAAAAATAAAACACAAATCCATTAAGCATGTAATTGAACTACGTGATCAAACCAATGAAATTTTTAGAATTAAAAAAAGGGTGCTTACTTGGCGAAATCTTCGAAGATGTTTTCGGTTATTAACTCCTGCCTTGCGGCCAATATAAAAGTATTGATTTTAATCAATTTAAAAACTTTATTACTTTTTATCTAAAGCGATTTCTGATGTTGTTAGGGGCAATCTAAAAAAATATATAATAATATAAAAATACCAGGTTTTTCAATAAAAAAAAAACATATAGTTTCCCTATATTCTGTAACCATAGAAGCCCGGGTTTGATCCGCTAATCTATATTATGAAGGATAATCGTGTCTGTGCGTAACTTTGACGTCATTTTGACGGTGACAACAGCATACAATTTATTTTAACATTTATTTACTTTTTCCCAATTGTTCAAACATTTAATACCGCTTGTTTTCAACTTTTAGACAGTCAAATAGGAAAAAAAAAATATATTCTTCTAAGTGAAATGTGTTTGAAAACTATATCGCATTTTTTTAAAAACTGTATTATAATTTCCACAATTTTTTTGTTTTCAAAATAATTTTCAAGCACGACCTTTTTCTTCAAATCTAGCTCCAGCGCGTGCATTCAATTTGGAATTAAAAATACTTTTGCCAGAAGTTCGAAATTTATACAAGAAGTTCGTCATTTATTTGTAGCTTATATTCCATAATGAAATTAAAACATTCATCACTCAATAAACAAAACAATAAAATATAAAATATCGAATTTAAGACATGTAATCGAACAGTATGAGCTTAAATTATTGAAATAAACGTAATCGAAAAATCTGACTGTAAAAAGCTATTTTTTCGTATGTTAATTCCTCGCACAAGGCCAATATTAATAATTTTCAAAATTTTACTTGAACGCATTATTACAACGCAGTATTTTTAAATATGATTTTTAGTATTGTTAAAGGTATCCAAAAAAATATACATATCATGTTAAAAATCTATTAGAATAATCATAAAAAAAACTATAAACCCTTCCGAGTGTTTCTCGTCGCAGCGTTTGATATATCGTTAGACGTTTTTTCATTTATTTTACATTGTTTTTTTAGGTAGATTTCCTAAGAAATGCTATTACATTCTCCCCTGTCTTGGAAATTCTGAAAAGAATTTGCAGATCTACGCCGATCGCAACCCCTAGAACCCAAAACTACACACATATAAAACAAAATCTTTATCTCTCAACAAAAATTTATACAACAAAATTACTATACATACACGAAATACTATTTGTTGTATAAATTACTATGCAACAAAAATCTTAATCTCTCTCACTCTCTCTCTCTCTCTCTCTCTCTATATATATATATATATATGTATATATATATATATATATATATATATATATATATATATATATATATATACATATATATATATATATCACTTTTTTATGGACAAAATTCCACAATTCTGCTCAAAGTTTTGCCAAACCGATACAGAAAATCAAGTGACAGAAAATCTCGGTCAAGTTTGTGAATGTGCAAAATAGGGAGGGGTTTTGTGAAAATCGAAAAAAAAAAACTTATTAAATATAATACACATAAATCAGTTTAAAGTTATTATTACTTCTAGGAAAACGGCCAAAAAGTTATGTATGACGGATTTTTGATAAAATTTAAAAAGAGCTCAAAGGGAAAAAAATAGGGTTTTATAGAGAATTAACTTCGTAAATTCCTAAGATATCAAATTCACTTAAATGTATTATATATCGCCTTAATGCTATCTACAACTTTCACATTGACAAGATTTTGATAGGACCAACTCTTACTGGAATACAAAAATAAAAAGAAAAAAGGGGAGGGGCTGAAGAAGAAGAAAATTCATAACTTCTTCAATTCACAATATATGTAATTCGCTTAGATTTATTAAACATTGTCAAATATTATCTACAACTTTTAAATTGAAAAGTTTTTGATAGGGCCAACTCTTGCAGCAAAAACAAATTAAACAAAAATAGGCGTTGGAGAAAAAATTCTCATAATTAGGTTGTACTCAAATCCAAATTCTTCATTTTCTGACCCATTTTAAATTAATTTTTCCTCTCAAACGCATCCAACTGGCAGGTTCTACTATACAAGAACTATATAATGTTCCATATTGGTCGATTTTTCGATAAAGGCAGAATACATTTCAAAAAATGCTGTCAAAGTGGACATTTTGAACAGAATTTCTTGAAGCAATAGCGCTGGAAACAACAACAACAAAAAAAATGGTCGTACTGAAAAAAATAATTGTTTGTAAATCAAATTAATTGAACAAAAAATAAAAACACAGGTTGCTTATAAATCTCTTAAAAAAATCGCGACAGCAAATTTCATGTTTTTACTTTAAAAAATGAGTCTAAAAATTTGTCAGAAAATTTCGAGTTGTCGAGCGTGGATTTTTTTTTAATACCGGCTTAATATGTTTTTTATAAAATCATCTCTTACAGAAAAACGAAATTAAAAACTCGTCAAAAGGGGTCAGATAAAATTGTTATTCTTGGTTTATCTCCAATCTTGATTTTGTTTTCGTTGGTGAAATTAGTACTTAACTTCGAAATCTACTTACGCCTGTTGGCCTAGAGGGCAGGGATTTTTTTAAATGGCAATAATGGATGATCGTAAATGTCTTATTCGCTTGACATTAAACACGTTATACGTGCGTCATCACGGGATTTTGGAGATGACGTTTTATTTATATTTTGATTTTTTTTTTTAATCTAATTTATTTGTTCTTTCGTTATTTAAAATAAATATTACGTCAATTTGTGTAATTTGGCGAATAGTTTGGCGCTTTGTATAATTTGTATAATTTGTCTTAGGCGGAATAATCAAGTAATAGCGATTATTGTTATGTATTTTAAAGAAAATGAGTGAAAGGCATTTAATTGCATGTAATATATGCACATTTTGAATGTTTGTATTTTGCTAAATAAAAGCTATGCTTTTTAAATGAAATGGGTTAAAGGTTTTATTTTAAGTGAAATTAACTCAATATAAATAATGTCAATGGGAACAATATCTGGCGATTTATCACTTCGTCAAGCTAACATTACTCAATTTTCCGAGTATTAATGTAATAAACATAGTCTGTAATTCGTTTGTTTCAGGTTTGTATGTTTAATTTATTTTGGAAAAATTGATCTGCACGTGTTGATTTTGCTGTATGAAAGAATCTTTCGAGAAATACCTCATTCCTCGCTGTGTCTTTAGTATGTACAGAGAAAAAAGTATTTTAACAACAGAAAAAGTATATAGCATGATTTTCAAATATATGCTGTAACCCTGGAAGTCCCGGTTTATCCCCTTGTTTCAATAAATGCCTTGCTTAAATTATTATTCATTATTAAATTTAACATTACATATTTAAGTTTAGATATTTCGCAATAATTACTTAATTTCTACCTTGGAAAATAATTTAATAACTGCATAATTCCTTTTAAACTGCATACAAGATAATATATATAGAATTTAAATATGCAGTCACGCACATTAATCTGTGGTTGCATTCCAATAACAGTAGTCTCCTGTTATGAAACATTTCGATCTAAAGAATCCGTCGCTCTGGTAGCTTAGAGATTTATTAATATAATTTTGTTTATTCATAATACAAACGTCACAACCATGAAACCTTTAATTTAAATTACACATTAAAGCATGCCTTCATTTGCCCGAATTTAGAACTGTGTGAACATTTAGAGAAATGATTATGACAGAAATATTTAGCTGTAGTTAATTAAAAATTGAATTATGTTTAATTAAAGGAATTTGTTGCCAGAAATCCCTTTGTTTAACGTAATATGTATATACATTAAAGGTATGTATAATGTAAAATTAATATAGGTAATGTGAAATAGATACATTTGAAAAAATGAAGTTTATTTAATCAAGGGCATTTGTTATAAGGCATTTGTTTCAAGTAAAAGGTGTATAACAGTATATATTATATAAAATTTATGTGAATAATGTAAATATGAATGTATGTTTATTTTCAGCTTCTAGAACGGAATGTATTGGAAAGAAAGTAATGTAAAACTATTTTTGATGTTGCGAATAAAGTTATCAAATTAATACAATGCAGATTTATAACTTGTTTTCTACTGAATAGATTTTGGCGGGGACTTGCACTGTTAGTGGGTTACTTTTTATGGGAAATGAAGTATATTGCTTATCGTTCTACTGTGCTTAGTTATTGAATTATGTGAGGAAGTTTTATAATCAGTTGAACCCGATTATGAAAAATTAGTCTTTTTAAAAAGTTTCTGAAAAATGGATTCAATGTAATTTGCACTGTTATGGTTATATATTTTTTTAGGTACGACTTTATAATATAATACATACTTCTGCGTTGCTTGCTTATAAAATTGTAGAAAAAAAGTTTTATCATCAGGTGTATCCGATTATGAAACATTAGTCTTCATGAAAGATTCTAGTGGAACGGATTTTCATGGGATTTGCAGTGTTAGTTTTTTTTTCGACAATGGTTTTCTTTTATTGCATTCTGACTATTTTACAGAAATTACTGTAAATAATTGTGCAGCTTAGGGGAAGAGCATTGTAAGATAAATTTTCTCAAGAATTGTTTTATGTTACAGATGAAAGCGTTATGAGGTATTATAAGATATTGTTAAACTAAAATACTAAAATTCTACTTAGTATTGAATATATGAGACAATATCTATTAGTATGTATTATTTTAATATTTAACTAGCTGTTTAACACTTTCTAAGTTCAGGAATTTAATTCTAAAACCAAAATTAAAAATAACTATTTGATTTAGAAAAATGTTCTACTACTACTGTGCGTTTTCTAAATGAAATTTAATTTATCATGTTGCTATACCAACAGACGATAAAACGATATCTTTGGAATAAGGGAATAAATAGAAATAAAAGTTTTGTTGATGTTTGTGATAAATGTTTTTCTTTATTTTTCAAAAAAGGTAATAATTAAGCGCAATTAAATAATCACGAATTATTTGCACGTGAGGTAAAAGAATTATCGTAATACCAGGAAATACAAATTATCGTAATAATACAGCTTCTTAGTATTTCAGCGTGGCCTACGCAATATGTATAAGTCACATTGCAGTAAACATTTAGAGCTGGTTAGAATTCGCGCGATTACAGGTTGAACATAAAAAAAGGCAAAAATTCGTCAATAACATAAAAAAAATCTATGTAACATTTTCGAATATTTTGCCCCAATCGTTCATGGGCTCCCTACCAGCAACCCGTGTGCCAAATTTCGTAGCCCTGCGCCCTGTGGTTTCCGAGTTTTTGAGGTTACATAGATACGCGCACGGATTTTAATAGGGTAGATAATTTAAATTTTGAAAATAATTTCTAATATTTTGTAATTAAATGTTAATATTCTTTTTAAGGAGAGATTAGTATCTCTCGTTATCATTCAAACATATGATACAGAGGAAATTAATAAATACCTAGATTACATTAGCAAACTTTTACTTCATTTTCTTCGAATTCTAATTTTTCTCACATAACGTCTTCAGTTGTTCCATTAAAATAGTTGGTCAGAATCAGTCCAAATGTTGTCTGACACATTAGAATTACAAGAGGTTAAATACATTCATCACTTTTTCTAAAATACGGAATGATATTCAAGGCAATGATCTATATTGCATTAAAACATACGGTAAATTCACCAATATATTTTGTTGGGTTCAAAATTCATGTGGGGAAACCGACCAGGCGAAGGCTGCTCGTATAATAATATAACATTTTGAGGTGTTGCATTGGCGTCAAAACAAATGTAAACTACATATTCACTTGTAAATTCTATTTTTTAAAGTTGCGCTGAAATTGTGTAATTGTGAAAATCTATCTCGTCGGTGTATTCCATTGGACTGGAAAAATAATAGCATTATTTACCTTATACTTTTATCCATATGTTTTTAAAGAGTGGCAAAATTTTAGCAAAATAAGAGCATTATGTAACTTGTTCTTTTACCCCTTTATTATTTGTAACGTTCACAATCTGTGCATGGAATGTGACGTGACTCAGGAAGATTCATTATGAAGAAAGTATCAAATATATTTTTAATATGTTTCCCCAATACATTTTACTACTTGACTAACAGTTTCTTACTAATAAAAATGTTACATTATAGTCATGTTGTGACTGTGAGTTTAAACTGACTGGCTGTAAATATACAGTTACATAGCGATATTTTTGCTAATATATATTTTTACATTTACCAACATTCATGTATCGGCACTCTTCGTTGAAAATCAAAATCAAGAATGACGAAAGCAATGTTATTGACTGACCTCGTGAACATCGTCCATACCATTTTTTTTTTCAATGTAATATGATATCTTTGAATAATTCTCTTTTTGAATTAAAAATAATACAATCAATCAGCATATTAAATAATGTAATTTAAATTTCTGGTAGATAACTATATCCTTTATTCAATGCAAGATTGATATTTCTAATCTTTAAGATTTATCTTTGTCATTAAATCGACCTTGAATTAAAACTTATGCTTTTTCTTCATCTTATGTCAAGCTAAACTATATGCCAAGAATTTCAGCTATGTATCGCAAAGTGAAAAGAATGCTCCGTGATGTAATCTATCATTTTCACACCACTTCACTTTTCTTAGCAATCAACAAGAAGTTTCCCTATCATTTGGCTTTTTATTCTGACGAAAAATATCGATGTTAAAGTCAACTATACTGAAATGATGAGGTTTTAAAATGAAATATGTAATATAAAGATAAACTAATACTTTTTTCTTTTTGTTTTTTAAAAAACGATATATATTTTAAAAACTTTTAAGAACTAAATGTCATAAAGGAGTCATATTAGAGACATACTTCAATACATTATACGGTAACAAAATAAACTGATAAGGCATCAATTGCCTAGAAAGAAATTAGTTTTACAGAGTATTTGTTGAATTTGGGTGCTGTACGTCAGCCAATATTTTTGTTTAGGGTTCCACACTTAAAAAGTAAAATCTGAACGATTGTAAGATCACTTCTGTGTCTGTCTGTCCCTCTGTCATAGACATTTTACTCGTACACAATGGAACGCGGAAATTTCAAATTGGCTGCAGTAATAAAGGCTATTGGCCCACATATTTATAAATTATTGACCACTCACAAATATATTTAGAAAAAACTAGGCTAATTAAGTTACTTTAAAAGTAATGTATCTTTTCTTTGTATATCGTGTGAAAGCTTACGTAACGCCTTTTACAAAAATACATTTCATTCTCGGTACTATATTTTCAGAGATCGCGTCGGAAATGTAATGCAAAAATATATCCCCTTCTGAAACTAAAATTATGAAAAAATTTGTGGTACTAGAAGCTAATTTAAACAGTGTAGGAAAAGTATATCGATTACACTAGATCATATAGTTTTTGGGGAAATCGCATTTTTCCGTTTCACACAAATTCCTATGTGGCGTTCAGCAAAGGAATTGAGAAGCGCTGTAGATTCCTGTCATCGCAGAAGTATAAAAGGATTGTTGATAATGGTTTTCGTTTAGAATTATCTGTAAATATGCGAGATATTAACTCTTAAGTACTCGGGTGGCGTACTCTGTGTACCATCGACTTTTAAAGCCCAGATAACAACTTTTAATGTTTACTTTGTGGAATGAAATGTCCAGTTGGTAGTCCATATATTTATTGCACGGAACACTCTGTGCGAGACTAATACTCGAAATTGACCACTTATTTTTACAATTTAAAATTTCATATGCTGAGCATTATAAAGTTTTAATTATTTGTTAGTATACATGCGGAATCTATGTAGTGAAATATAAATGTTTCAATTATATTTGAATAAAACCCTTAACATTTAAAATAATTTCTCGAAAAGCGAAAAAGTATTGATATTGGATATCTCTTTTCAAAAATGTGATACAATAATGCCTTTACATTTTAAATATTTCACTTAATAGTTGCACAGAAAATTCATTTCTTATGAAAGATTGGCGTCAATGTGAAAATAATATTGATAACTGTCTAAATAAGACTGGCAATTTTTATTGCAATTTAGGAAGGATTAATCGACAATTTTGGGAAAATACTTTACAACAATATTGCCCAACATTATAACCAATATCAGCCAATAAAAATACACATTCACTCTGTAACGTTATTCATTGATATTTCAGTTGATTACCGTAAAATTTAATTAAAGAAAGTTGGAATTATTTCGGAGGAAATCTATAGTTCAAGTACTGGATATAAAACAAAATGAAATGCACACGTTAGCATGATATATTAGATATACTTTATGTTAGCAGGCACTGTTAATGTACGGATCTAATTCCAGTTGCACATTTTATCATTTAGGAAATAAAACATTTTAGATCTTCTTTTGTCTTCTATTAAGTTGTAAATGAAAAATTTAGAGGTGAACACATTTATTTATCCCAACAAAATATTTTCGGTAAAAAAAAAAAAAGCGCCAAGTTCTCCTTAATGTTTCGGCCAGAAAAAGTAGTGATATCTGAAGTTCGCACAAGTTAAAAGCCAAACATCCCAAATCTTTCATTGAAAATGGCTTCCTGCGACTTGGCCGTTAATGCCTTCTACAGCATTTCAAAATTAATGATTGGAAATTACGCATTTATGAATTATTGAAATATTAAAAGTAATATTAGAATGCAAAGTGGCAAATTCACATAAAGACATTATAAGTAAAAGATTTCTGATAGCTACCATTCAGTTTCAACAAACATTAGTTTTGATTACAGATCATTTAGCTCAGGGGTGTCCAACTGTGGCCCGCCGGATACCACTAAAATTTTACAGTTATCTTTGCCTTATCTAATCTTCGAATTGCTGCGATTCAACTTGTCGACTATTTCTTTAAAATTTTAGTGGTATCGGGCGGGCCACAGTTGGACACCCCTGATTTAGTCCACTTGTGGTTTAATTGCCATTTTGTACGGTCTAAAGCTAAAGTTATAAACGTAAAACCCAAGAAATAAAACAAATTTATTTACTTCAAATCTCACAATATGTTACATTATATTTTATTGTATAATATTGAAATCTTGTGTATTGACGAAAGAGATTTTTTTCGTTTGAACATTTATTATAGTTTGTTTGCATACATTAAGAGGTATTCGATTTATAAACTGTTAAAAGCTGATACTAATTATGTTTTAGCAATTAAGGATATTATCTCCTGAACACAAGTATTTTGTTATTTTTAACTTCTAAGCATTTAAATAGACTGAAGTTGTTTAAATGCTTTTTTCAAATGTGTATTTTATTTCTGTACTCTGTGCCACAAAATGCTAAAATAATCAAAAAATGTAGTTGGTATGTAACTCATTGGTACATATATTAAAATTTGAAAAACTCTCCCGAAGGCATTAACGGCCAAGTCGCAGGAAGCCATTTTCAATGAAAGATTTGGGATGTTTGGCTTTTAACTTGTGCGAACTTCAGATATCACTACTTTTTCTGGCCGAAACATTAAGGAGAACTTGGCGCTTTTTTTTTTTTTTTTTACCGAAATTTTTTTGTTGGGATATCATTACTTTTTGTATGTTTTTTCAAGTTTGTTATTCTAAACTATATTAATATGAAAAAACTTAAATTTCGGTACTTTTATGTTAGCCGGGAGCAAATCTCCTCATTAGCCTTTTGTTTTTTCGCCAATAGCAGTTTTCATTTTTCACATGTGTAAATTAGAGACAATGCTTTGGATTTCAAATAAAATATTTTGGTTTGTCTTATTATTTCTTATTTATTTATTTATTTATTTCTATGTTAAATATTCTATTAAATAAAATCAGGGAAATGCATCTATTTTAAATGAGATGACTGAAAAGTATATATCTTTAAATGAAATGAATGCAATATGAACAATGGGGAGTTGTGAACAGTATTTGGCGATTTGCCACTTGCGCCCGGCTAACATAAAAATACCTAAATTTACTTTATTGAGCTTCACAAATTTATACTTTGTTTCTTTTCATATTAAAGTACTAGCCGTCTCTAGCAAGGAGTATTTACCGTATTAATTCCATGTTAAACGTTGCATCATGTTACTGTTATTCATAATTTAATTTACTTGCCCATTCTTTCGCCAAGTCGGAAGCTTTTGATAGAGAAATCAAGAACTCTTTACGATCATGGAAGCACATCGTATATTTTGTGTTGTTGTGTATTTCATCTTTCGTGACAAATATATCTTAACTCACTTATGCATGTTTCCTTAGCAGCTACGATTCGTTCTCTAATGCGGAATTTTTAAACCTATTAAGTAATCTTTTCTAATTGGGCTCACGGCCAATTGTTGCATTTTAACTGATACGACTGGGTACAAGTGAAATGGTTCTTATGAAATCCTTTGACAATATCTGCATTTGCATTAAACCATATTGATGCTAATATCTTTTTGTTTCACGTTAACCTTTTCAATAGACTCGATTACGGAAGAATAGAAGGTCTACCGGCTCACTGCCATGATCCATTTGAAAATCTATCATTCTACTCACCTGATCGTGTTGAAGAATTAGTCATTGTGCCATCGTTTTAAGATTTTAGCTAATTTTATTCGAAACCTGAAAACTAAAATGCGAGGAACCGGATTATAGAAGATTCATTCTAACGTACATATCGATTAACAGGTTACATGCTATAGAATTATAATAATCATAAGAAGAACTGGCAGTTTCAATGCTTTAATAGTTTCCGTAAATTCTCTTTATATAATACAGAAGTTTTAGCGGTGTAAAGATTAACAACATAGTCACAGTAAGTATACTAACAGTACAATATAATAACAATAGCAGAGGTTTTGGGCAGTGATGAAACTATTAGCACTTTGGAAATATTAGTACGTTATATCATTTAACTATTCAGATGATATGCGGAAAAATAAAAATAGATGGCTCGCATTAATAATTAACTCATTGAAAATAGCCACTAGCTTCAAATATTTGCCAAGCTTGGCGACATTTAGCAAAGTTTCCGCAAATTTGGTAATATATCATGTCAGATTGACCAGAATGCTATTGAGATTAGAATTCCGACATTTATAATAGGCCGGGAGGCGTCTGCACACACCATCACCTCATCGAGTTTACAGCTGAAATTTTAGGATTAGTTAAAACTACATTAGCATATTTAAATGCAACTGGTCTGTTAAGTCATATCTTGGTAGAAACCACCTGAAGACCTAATTTTAGGGGTCAACTGATACGTTTACTATTGTATTTTCCTACATCCAAAAGTTTGGAAACATGGAGGAATGGGTGCAGGAAAACACAATGGAAAATCCACCAATTAACCCGTAAAATCGGGTCTGTAGGTGGTTTCCACAAAGATATGACTTGGCAGACCAGATACATTTCAATACGCTAATCGATATTTAACTAATCCTAAAATTTCAGCCGTCAACTCGATGAGGTGATGATATGTTAAGACGCCTCCCGGTCTTTAATAAAATTTGTTTTAAGGGAGTAAAAGATGGAGTGATAAACTGAAAGATTTGCCTTATTAAGATTTTTGTAAAAGCATATAAAAATTCATTCAGCTTGAAATCATGTAACACCTTTATAACTCAGGCTAAATTTCTGTAATCGGGTTTTGGCGATCAACATATCTTATCTATAACTATAATCTTTCTTTTACAGATTTAAAATTAACAATAAATTAACAGTAAGTAGGCTAATAATACAATATGATAACATTAGCAGCGAACTTCGGACGCCGTATCTGTCGCACATCGTTAAAGACAGTTTATTAGTTACACATTTCATTTAATTAAAAGGAGATTTTAAAACTTTCATATGGAATTAGGATATTTTTCCACTATAGGGATCTTGGCATGTTTTTAAATTCTTGGCGCAATTCGGACTTCAGAAACTGAGATATGTTGCCAAATGATATAAACAGCTATGAAAACAAACCTGATGAACTTTTATGTTATTTATATACATATAAACATTTTATTTATACATGTATAAAATATTATTTTTTATATACAAATTATTTATGTTGGTATATAAAAATAAATAAACGGGTTCCTTACATTAAATAAATTGTATACATATGGGAAAAATTGCTTGTGTATATGACACAGTAAATAGGTTGCCAGAAAATACGTTATTATCAAATTTCTTTTCTCGTCAAGGCTATTTTCTGTATTTCGCCAAGGCTACTATATCGGAAACGTACAGAATTGCGGTTATATATTTTTTAATGTTTTATTGTTTTAATATCGTAAATATATCATAATCTATACTGATTAAAATTTTTAGGTACTAGGGGGCTCGGCCCCCTACGAGCTACGCTCGCCAACTCCCGTCCAGACACCGCAGACTCTAAATGCACGCTAATTTGATCGGCTTTAAAAAGATTTCGAAAGATTGAATTATAATTTAAAAAACAGTGGCGAACTCCTTATAAACGGATTTCTATTCATTTCTCTTTGATTGGGGGATTTTAACGCCAAATCCGCTGCGGTACTACTTGATTATCCCGTCGACCCATTTCGCCAAATTATATAAATCGCCAAACCACTCGTCAAATTATACAAATTGACATAATTTTTTATTTTAAATAACGAAAGAACAAATAAATTAGTACAGCATTAATAAAAATACAAATAAAACGTCGAAATAAAAATAACTTGATGACGTAGACACATGTAACAACATTTCAAAATAAGCTAATATAAAAGGAATTAAGTAAACAGAGTCTTTGTATCCTGGTATTTTTTAACAAAGCGAAAAGAAAGTTCTTTTAAATGAGACATTTTAAATTAATCGTTTTTAATCTGACGTAATTTTTACCAAGCTATTCTTTCTCTGTTAAATATTCACTTGAAAATACCAGTTGAAAAGTATCCTTTCAAAATATCAAATAAATGTCTAGCGCAATATTTAAAATTAAACCGTTTTGCAATATTATTTTGCGTTCCTTTTATGTAATAACTGTAATGTGACGTAAATATGACGTAATTTCTCCTATTTAATACTTCTAACGCATGTTAATAAATTTATTATTTTACAAATTCCTTTCTCACTTAAAATTCACGTGTAATTATAGTTTTTATGACGTAATTTTTAATAAGTTCCTGCTTTTTGCACATAATTATTTAATTCTAATTCCAAATGTTTTTTTTTCTGTTTATAATAGTCACGTGTAAATAAATTTTTAATTTATTTACACGTATAAATATTTTTTTTTAAGCAAACATTATTGCTTCCTCTGTTTATACAGTTGGCAACAGTTTAAATTAATATCACTTTCTGAAATCTGTAAAAAATATCTCTAGAAATGCTGAAAATTTGAATTTAAAATAGAAATAAAACCTCAAAAAATGAGTCAAAATAAAAAAATTAATGCAATCTGCACTCCGGCAAATTCTAACGCATAAAATGATCTAAAAATGATTACACTGCCATGTATACTTTTTGCTGCTATAAAACTTTTTTAGTGGAACGATTTTGTCCAACTTTAGCATTAAATATCTCTTCAAATAATTCTTCGATTTGAAAACTGTCTGCTTCAGCGTGTTTATCAAACATTTCTGTATAAAACCACCGATTTTTATATTTTTGTATGCATTATTTTTCTTAATATTAATGAAGAAAGACCTCCAGTCACAAAAAATTCAAAACCGGCGGCGGCGGCGGCGGCGGTGACAGCGGTAGTTACTTTTTTTTAGAATAGAGAGATATTCATATTTTCTATTTAACAAGCCTCTTTGGAAAAGCATATATATTAAATGTTATTGTGCTTGAAATCACGTGACCCCCTTCAAAACTCAGTAATCGAGTTTTGGCGAACATTGGCACAATTGAATGTGTTAAGGAACTCTTTACGGCCAAATGAACACCCCCTGCTTGAAGGGTTTAGAAGCGGAAATTCTGTGTTTTCAGATTTTTCTTGTTAATTGTGCTACAAACCCGACTTACTTGTGAAATTTCATGATTCTACGACTTTTAGAAGTACCTTAGTTATTTGATGATGCGAAGTGAGTCAGTGCAAAAAAGCGCTTTTTCGGAATTTAATATTTCGAAAACTACTAAATATAGAAACATAAAATCGTGGAACCTTAGTTCAGTTTGACCATACGAACACGTGTATAAAAGAAAAATTTCTATATCTCTCCCTAAAACGACGTTATTAGGGGGTGAAGAGTATGCCGTTATGGTTCAGGAAAAGGTATCTTACGGCTTGTGCGAACTTGGCGGACGCACTGACGTGCTCCCAGATGAGTATATATGGTGCATTGTAGAAATTGATGCGAGTCATCGGATGAATATTATGGAAGAATCTCTATTAGGAATAATTTATGTTGCATTGTAGACATTGGTGAAGGTTGTGAGATGAATTCATCACATTGTTTGAATGTTTGTACTCTTTTAATATCATGACGTCTCTGTTTAATGACGTAATTGATATTTTAATTAGAGAAAATCTAATATCTGTACAACATAATTAAAAATACAGATAAATCTCGAATTAAAAATGACTTCATGACATAACAAACACGTGCGCGAATCTGACGTCAAGATTATTCATTTTTGTTAAGTGTTTAATTATTGTTTTGTGTAATTTTAGATTGCTTCAACATAAGTTACCATTTTTAATGCGCTTATTTAATAAAAGTATATTAAATCACTGTTTTGAATGTGATATTGACAAAGGTTTGGCTATTAACAATCATCTACGGTGATCTATGCTCCTGGCACGGATAATACATTAATATCAAATTATTTGACTATGCGATTGAAATGTCATTCATTAAATATTATTCCATGAGTTGGGTTTGTTTTTGAAGAAAATATCGTTAAAGAAGTTGAATTGTATAGCAGTTTACCTAACAGAATGAGAAGCTGAACTTTGATTGGCATTTTGCAGTTTTGTCCAGTTGCAAACTGTTGATGACAGCCAAATGCATTGCGCTTTATAATACCAATCTATATAATATTTGGCGATTTATCACCTGCGCCTGGCTAACATTAAAGTACTAAATTGTCCGCTTGGCTTATAAAAAGTGAAGCGGGTAGCCCGGAACTATTGATGACAGTCACATGACTTGGACTTTTATTATATAGATGCGTTTGAAAGATATACAAAGTTTTTAGAAAACTATCCAATTTAATTTGCAAAGCTTCGGGAAATTAACATGTAATTTCTCTGTAGTAGAAGCAACAGCGTCAAATTTTAGCCAGACTAATATATTGAAAGAAATAAAAATTATTTAAAAACTTATTTGCTTGAACTACCTTATGCTAATCAAATAAAAGTATTAAGTTTTAATATTAGTATACAAACTTGCATATTTATCATTAAAATTAGCCGCCAATGATAGAAAAATTAACAAGAAGAATAATCAGTTTCTTTAACAGTTATCTTTTATATATTGTACAACAAAAATATGTCCACGAATAACACCAACGTCATATTAGTTAAAGCAAAATTTTAAGTTATCGTTTTTCCCTTTTCTGCAAATTTAATTACTACTCAACATCGGATGTTTTTAAATGTAATTTAAACAGTGTACTTATGTAATTTATTTAAAAACTGTTTATCAGTTTGCAAATTTTTTCTATGGTTTTTAAAATAATTTTCAATGATTAAAACAAATTATCTCTATCGCTTGCTGCTAAATTACAAAAAATATCTCGTTTCAAAATCATAATTAAACATATAAATAGTTCAAAGTTTATCTACACATATTATTCAAAAACGAATTTAGCACTTTGAAAATAGATTAAAAAAATAAAAATAAAAAATAAAGTTTACAGATATGTAACTACACTACGCTCTTAAACACTGAAATAGACATAATAAAAAATCTGCTGTAAGTAATAAAATCCTTGGCGACTTCTCCGGTTATAAATCCCTGGCTTTCGGCTGACACAGACTTATCGTTACAAGAAATTTAAAAAAAACATTAATTGAATACATAATTGATATTTTTCTTCTAAAAATGCTATTTGGTGCTGTTAGTGGCAAATATATGAAATACAAAAAACCTATTCCAGTTTTCAACCAAAAAACATGTTTTTCAACTCGTTTTTCCAGTAAGCAATATGTCCTATAACCCAAGAAACCTGTGTTATATCCACGAGTAAAAATAAGTTGGAAATTTTTCTTGGAAGCAAAATAATATTGGCCCTAAAAAGCGGGTCACGTAACTACTCTTGAAAATAAAATACTTCTAACTCTAACATATATTACTTTTGTGATGGATGTTAGAAAATCTAGTTTTTTCTAAATTCATAGGTAAAACAATAAAACTATAGCTTTTCTTCGAAAATCAAATTTAACGCGGAACAAAAATAGAAATACTATTAAAAAAAAACACCATATAGTATAACGAATGAATCCCATCTTGACTATGGCCACACAACAAACCAGCAGATTAAACGCTGATAACAAGACAAATAAACTATGACAAAAGGAAAGTGATAAGTATATTTTTATGTATGTAATACATAGTAACGATACTAAGATATTAACTTATTTAGTCTAAATTACCAACCATAGTTTATATTATCATTATGCAACATCGATAAATGTACTCCTCTCACGTTTTTCAGTTCAAATGCAAACCGGATGAATTGGCGGATCGTATGAGTTCTGTGCAAGTGTGAGGTCCCCCACACTTTTTGTGTTTTCTTTTTCAACAACGTACAAACAAATCTAAACTACATGATTTATAGTAATTTATAACCTGCCAACACAGTAACGAAAGTGATAAAATAACGACACAGCCATGACGATCAAGGTGTTAGATATCATCCATGAGGTGATCTGGCGAATTTTTTCACGCGCCAGGTAAAAAAACTTGTAAAACTAGGCATACTGCCCAGCAGGTATGTGCCTGGTAAGCGGTATAGTAATAATTATATCAATCTTTAACTTATCAATTGAAGACTTTTGACATAACAAACAGTTAGCATGTATTAAAAATTAACATCTTGAAAAACTGATGAGTAGAATAGTGTACATTTCTGTTACTAAAAAGATTTAATTATTTGAAATAACACTGCAACAAACACTTTACATACTTATACTAGATAAGGAAGAACAAATGATACCTCATTATGATCCATAAACAGTAAAAATATTTCAAAACCAAAAAAAAAAAAAAAAAATGTTTTTTTGCAGCTGCCGAAACTGGGAGTTTTAAGTTGATAAGCGCAAAAAAGAGCACGGAAAATATTAACACACGATGATTCAAAATATTATAAGGTATAATTAAATTTTATATCGGGCAAAATTATACAGCACAATTTTAAAGCCTATCAATTATAATAGACAAAATATCTTCTATTATGATTTAGTACTTATTTTGCTGAAAAAAGACCCCACTAAAAATCATTTAAAAATAAGAGCAATAACTAACACATTTTAAAATATTTGTACTATTGGTTACATACAAAATGGCATTTTCGAAATTAGATTCCATAGTTTATGTGAACAATAATATTTGAAACGTTTGTTTCACCTACATATTAAGCATCTATTTCCGCAAAATATTGCTCTCATGGAATTCCAAATGATGAATTATTTTGAACTGTAAAGATACAGCGAATTCCACAAGTGCGAAAGAAATTATTTGATCATTTAATGTATAGATTTCCATTAGTTGAGTATAATGAGATCACATGTGTTGAAAATATTGACTTCTCAATAAATTAATACATATATAGAGGGAGAATATATATATATTTTTTGGAGAATACTTTACCATACTTTAACGGTACATTAGTCTATCTATTGGTGTTTGAAATGCATGAAAACAAAATCTGATATTTATGTGAAAATGCTTTAATTATAATTGATTATTTAAAATTATTTAACATAAAAATCCTTTTTATATATTTAAGTAATCTTCTCACACCATAACTGATCAGTAATACAAATCTTATTCTCGATAGTGGATAGCAGAATTAAGATTTTACTAAGCATATTTTTTTTTTAGTAAAAAGTTTGTAATGTATATTTATTTTCATGAAAAATCTATTGATATTACCTGTCGAGTCATAATTCTGTTCTTTTTAGAACGAAATGAATAAAATAAACTTTAAAAACATGTTATCTAGATCCTATGAAAAGTTTGTATAAATATCATAACGGGAAATCGATTCTAGGTACAATATGTATTTTAAAGTTCATTTCAACTCAGTTTGTTTTTAATATTATGTGTACAAATAAAATTGACTCTATGAAAGGATCAGGGTCCATAAGCCGGTCCATTTACTCTATGAAAGGATCAGGGTCCATAAGCCGGTCCATGGTTTTTGCACCATGAAATAGACTAAAATTCGATTATGTTATACTGGCTTAATTAATTCACTTTTTTATTAAAAGGTATATATTGTACGATTTTAACAATAGTTTTTTTTTTTATTTAGTTCGAATTTATATGACTTACACAAGCTTAAAGTTCGTATAATTCGTGAGTTTTGAATAAAAAAATACGCAATTTCTGCTATTTTTACCCCAATTCACTCTCTATTTACCCGACTGACAAGAAGGGTTATGTGTTTCACGCGTATCTGGGTAAGTGGATTTCTTTATACCCTCGAAACATCCTGACGGCTGGATATTAATGAATGAGGTCTCTATCGATTCGTGTTAACCGTCCGATGGTCATAAGCTAGGTTTTTATTTTATAAATTAAAAATGGCGGCCGTAAAATACAAAATGGTGTTCGAGACGAAAACAATTACGCACCAGATTGAGTGACCTATCATTGGATAGGTCTTTCAAAATGAAGACGATGTTTCATTGGTTATTTTACAGTCAGAATTTCCGTTTAAATATTACACAACCTGGAAGTTATGTAGGTAAGATCACTAGCTTTACCGCAACAATAAACGTCATAGACAACAATAGGCTTCATCAAAACAGTGTTTATAGATAGGAACTAACAATTAAACACAACTTAAAAGTCATCAATGCAAGTAAATAAAAGAAATAGTATGTAATATAAAAAATATGTTCACATTGATTAGAAATAATTAATTAGTTCACTTTTTACGCAATCGGGTTTTCTGATTTTTTAAATTTAATTTTAATACTTTACTTATCAGCGCAGTTTTGCAACACTTTTATTTTAACCTACTTTGATGTGTTTTATAATATATGCCAAGAAGAAAGTGTTGCAGGATTGCCTTAATGTAAATAATTGTGGTAAAAATAGCAGAAAGTGCGTATTTTTCATCAAAACTACGATTTATATAAATTTGAGCTCGCCTAAGTCATATAAATCCGAACAAAATACAAAAACTATTGTTAAAGTCGTACAATATATATCTTCTAATATTAAAAAATTAAATAATTAAGTCAGTATAACATAATCGAATTTTAGTCTATTTCAGGGGCAAAAAACGCGGCTTATGGAACCTGATCCCTTGTGTCTTTGAAAATTAATTGCACATTAAAACAGAAATTAAAAATTAACCTCAAAATAAAGGCTTAGAATAGGTTAGGTATAGTTATATATATCATATAAGCAGGTTGTTTCTACGGTCATCTGACAAATTGTAAGGTACTAAAGTAAATCTAAAGTACACATAGAGAAGAAATTTTGGTATGCGTGCAGTCGGAAATCAAAAGTTATGGCAAAAAACAAGAAATGTGGAGAAAATAAAAAGGAACTTTTTATTGACATAACAATTACAGTAATAGCTCAAATGTACAAGTGGAATCGTCTAGCAAGTGATTGGCGTACCATTTCCCAGATTCCAAGTGTCTCACGAACATTTGCAGCAACGACTGAAAATATTGCAATGCGGTCCTCATCAGAATCAACTGGTTTCACATAGATGAGATATGTGGAACTTTCAAAATGGTATGGCAATCATTTGCTAGACGATACCAGGTATGTATTTATGTGGGTGGTGGTACATTTGAGCACTTACTGTTATTGGTATGGAAAAAAACCCACTTGTTTTCATTTTTTCCGCATTTCTTGTGTTTTTGTTAACTTTTCATTTCCGACCCCACATTTTCATGGCAAAATTATTTCTTTATGTGTACTTTACTTTTCCTTAAACTTTGTCCCATGATAGTAGCAACACCTTGTATATATATACATGCGATATATATATATATATATATATATATATATATATATAAGAAAATATTTTTGTATCTTCCAAAATATTGAAACAATTTAATCCTAATTGTTACAATATATTGATTTTGCAAAGTAACTAAATCAAGCTTGTTAAAGAATAGTTATGTAGCTTTTAAAATTCGTTTGGGTAGAGCCAAAGAAAAGTAAAAAAAAAAAAAAAAACATGCAAAACATTTCATCTTGATAAAATGAGAAATACTGAACAAACTCTAACCTAATTTCAACAGTGTATTGATCTTGCCAGTATCTTGGTTTAGTTCTCTAAGCAAGTATACTCTTATAGTTTACTTACTCGGACAAACAAAATGTTCGATGGCATTGATTGAATGGTTTGCGATCGAGCCTCTTTTGAACTTGGGAAATATATTACACATAATGACGATTTTGCACCTGTAATTTCAACTTTTTCACTTTTTAAAAATAATTGCATCATATCCATTAAATTACATTTGTAAAGGGAAATGAAAAATCTGACTTCAAATTATCTTACTTGTGAACATAGCGAACTTAAAAAGGAAAGACTAATATGTTTAATTTGTTAATTTGTGTCAAATATGATACATGAACTTAAAATGGATTATAAATTAAGTATATATATATATATATATGCATATTTTAATTTCGAATCATGTCTTTAGCCTGTTTTTTTTTTTTTATATAGCTCCATCTAATACATTTATTAAATATTTCCTATTTGTTAAGCCAAAAACCTGTCTAAAACAGAATTTGTTTCTAGTATTTTCTGCCTTTATCACGGACAGACTTTTCATATTACTTTCTGAGAAATAATAATATTAATTGAATTTGAATCAAGAGAACTAATTAATTGTAATTTATAGTTTAAAATAATTTTTTTTCGATATTAATGAAAAAGATTTTCATATTAAAGAAGGCACTGAACGATACATATAAATTACTTTGCAAGAATTTTTCTTCACTTCAATGACTCAAAAATAAGTCCTTGAAAATATATTAGCAATGACTTCCATAAATTTTATTTCTTTTTATTCCTAATTCGTTTAGTTGTCAAAAATTTAAACAAAAAATGAAAAAGTTTTTCAACATATAATTTTCTTAATTTTCAAAAATTCACACATTGAGCCAATGTCCGTTAGCTACAATCTTATTTTACAAGAATAAGATGAGGTTTTAATAGTTTTTTGTGTCTAAAGGAAGTTAGGAGTTAGTGGCTGCCAGTCGAGTCTTGATATTTTTGTACAGGTGAACGCTGCTGCAGGTTTCCGACGTAATATATGACTTAATTTAAAAACAAAAAATATAATACTTGGTTAAATACTTGAAGCAATAAAAAACAACGTGGAGTTATTAGGTTTTTAATTAATTTTACTTCCTCTTTAAAATGAAATAAAAAATATGTCACTTTTTGCCGCAAAAAACGTATGTAACCCCTTATGAAACAGCAGATCGAAGTGTCTATATTTTTTCTCGAACTTAATTGTTGCTCATTCATGCATTCTTTATGTGAAATGTAGTTCACTCGATCAATTCCAGTACACGATGCTAATAGAAGGCTAATAAAATCCAAAAAGTTTTATCTTTTTTTGATAATACAATTTTGTATATAGATATTCTCTGTTAGAAGCATAAGCATCTAAAGCTATTGTAATGAAGATAAGCCCCTTATTATTATTTTTTTATTTCATTTATCACCGTTCATTTCAACTAATGCATTCTCGGAAATAATTTTACTCCTTATCTTTGGAGTAATTTAAACAAGTTCTAAACATGCTAAACATGGCACTAAATAAAATATTCTGCAAGCTTTCTAAAAACAATTCTTGTACACTTCAATGACGATAAATATCCCGTTAAAAATATATTAGCAATAAATTCAACAAAACCCCTGTAACATGTTTCTATATTTTTGCTCATTTGATACATTCCTTATGATAAATGTATTTCGTTGTATGCTTTCCATTACAAAATACTAATCCAATACCATTGAAAAACCTAAAAGTTTTATCTATGTTTGATAGTTCATTTATTTTTAGGGTTTACTGATTTCTTGAAATTTATCTTTAAGCTTTTTTTAACTTATCTAGATAAAAATCACTTGCTCCATTTTAGCGAGAACTTAGTGGATTTTAGCTTCCGCTTTTAAAAAGTAATCTTAGAATGATAAAAACTTTCAGTAATGATTCAACTTTTTTTTTCCTTTTTTATTTATGGGGCTATTCTAGCAACATTATTTCTGCTTATGAAGGTATCTGAGTTAGCTAAAGGGCAAGCAATAAATTTAGAAATGGGATTTAAAAGCTCAATACCTCTTTTGGGTTTTGTGCTCCGGTGAGTTTTAGTGATGACGTTTTTCATTTTTATTTGTTACGTGGCAGAAGTAGAAACAGATTAAAAAAGAAATTCGAAGAATTATTAGTTTACGCATGAAATAAATTATTCATTAAATTTTACATTTATAAAATTTTTTAATTGGTATATTGATTGTTATTTGTAGTGATATATTTGTTGTAAAATGTAAATCGGTATATTTTTATGTAAATGAATAATGTATATTATAATGCTTATTAGATAAAAAATAGTCATTTTTACTCCAATAGTAAGGTAGTTAAATCTGTGAGAAGACGGTTTTGAATTTATCATTTTTCGATTACATAAAAAATAGGTGTTACTTGCAGAAAGGGAACAAAATATAGTGTCACTTTTAATGTCTTCTTCAAGTCTCACTTCCATGACAGTTATAGATACTTTTTCTGCTTCTGGTATTGGGAAATTCATGTTTTTTTACAATATTACTTAAAAGAAATAATGAAACTAGCATTTTCTGCACAAAGAAAAGATAAATACGGAACTAAAAAAAGAAATTTTTCAATTTTTCAACTTTTTTTCTCATTTATTGAGATGTTCTAATAAGATGATTTATCCTTATGAAGGTATCGGTACAGGTTCATCATTTTAATCTGTACAGTTTTCTGCAGTTCATCTGTATAGAAACTTTTCATATCTATTCTTTCATCTGTATAGTTCCATCATTAAGTTAGCTAAAGCCAAGCAAAAAATTTACAAAAGAGATTTAAAAGCTTAAATATTCTTTTGGGTTTTCTGATTCAAAAAGTTTTAGTGATGACGCTTTTCATTTTTATTTGTTACATGGCTGAAGCAGAAACAAGATAAAGGAATTCAAATAATTATTAGTTTATTCATGAAACAAATTCGTTATTAAATTGTTGTTTGATAAAACATGCCAATTTACATATTGCAGGCAATTTATATTGGTATATTGGTTATAACATGTAAACTGGTGTATTTTTCTATTAAGGTACAATAGGTATTAGAATGCTGATTTGATAGAAAATAATCTTTTTTACTCCAATTGAAAGATAGATTTATATGTGAGATAACCGTTGTAATTAGTCACTGTAAGTTGGTTTTGATTTGTCATTCCACAATTATATAAAAACAGATATTACTTCTACAAAATGAAACAAAAATATTGTGTCACTTGTAGTGATTTTTTCAGGTCTTAATTCTATAAGATTGAAAGATACTTTTTCCGCATCTGGTAATTGAAAATTCGGGTTTTTGCAATTACTTAGAAATGATGAAACTGCAACATTTTTTGCTTAAAGAAATGAGAAATGCGGAAATAAAGAAACGATTTCAGAATTGTCATCTTTTCTTTATGGAGTTACTCAAGCAATAAGATTTATGCTTATGAAGGTATTTGTACAGTTTCTTCATTATCATCTCTTTTCTGATATTCATCGGTATAGCATCATTTTCATCTGTATACTTTCATCTGTAGAGTTCCATAATTAAGTTATCTAAAAGGTAAGCAAGATGTTTCCAAATGAAATATAAAAGCTTAAATTCATTTTTGGGTTTTGTGATCCGGTAAGTTTTAGTGATGATGTTTTTCATTTTTATTTATTACATGGTGGAAATAGACACAAAATAAAGAAATAAAAAAAATAGTAGTATTCCTTTTTTGTAGATGGAGCAGAAATAGATTAAAAGAAAAAATAACATTTTTTTAATGTCTGACATAAGATCGTCTAAAAAATTGAATTGTTGGTTAATACACTTTTTTTTTTTTTTTGCTTTAACTTACCATGTTAATCTATATTTTTAATAATTAGCATTCTCAAGCCTCAGTTCAAGAAGTAATAAAATGAAATAATCAAGTAATGTTCTTTTTTCATTTATTTGTTATTAATAAAATACAGATTTATTTAAACATATGTCCTATGTTTAACATAAAAAAAAGTTAAAGCTCATTTTACCATGCATTATTGAACAATGTATTTCATTGCGCTTTAGTTCATTTAATACAAATATGAAACTAGCAAAATCGAAAAAGAAAGTGATTATGATGAAATGAAAAATTCCAGAAATTATTACTTTACACATACACTTAATTCTTCATTAAAGTGTTGTTTAATAAAACTTGTAAAATTTGTAAACTCATGTAGATAAAAAAAACTGTCATTCGAGTTAACATGAATCAGTTATTTGAATAAAAGAATAATCCTTGTGAAGTAAGAAAAGAAAGTCCTTTTATTCTTTTAGTTGTCACTTTACAAGATAAGACATTTTACACTTGGACTGGACAATTAAAAAAAAAGAAAATTTTAACCCATTAAAATCACCACGTCTGTTTATAAAAACTGATATTATACACAATTGTACTCAGTATTTTTTCTATATAAAGTTTAATAGCTAGATTTGGTGTTGTCCCGTAAACTTTCGCTGCATTTGACTGTGCTATTTCACATTGGTAAATTTTCGTAACAGGTAAAAATCAGTCCTAATTAACATTAACATTAACATTGCTGTATTAAATTTAAATGCAATTTATGCCATAAGTCCTTAATGATAGATGTCGAAGGATTACTTAGTGGGGCTTAAAAAGAAATAATCTCAAGAAATAACTGCCGTATCAATTGAATTAGCAATATTCATTAAAATTTTGTTCATTTAATTATGCATTTATAATAATTAAAATCTATAATCTAGCAAAATATATTAGCACCTCTTACTGAAACAAAAATCTGTTTCTCATGTATGTGGAAGCTCAGAGAAGACATTTTAATTTTTGTATAATTTCTTCTGTACTTTTTTATTCAACAACAATTTTGTCAAGAGTAGTTTCTGATGGGATAACCTTTAAAATCTAGATTTTTAATTTACATATTTGCCACACTGTCTTGATATAAACAACTGAAAACTTGATACTGATCTCGATCAGTAACATATTTATAATAGTGGCGCATGCGCATACTAATCAGTCTTGTAATTTGAATTTCAAAAGACTGTAATAACAATATATTATCGCTATAGAATTGATCTGTTTAGAGAGATTGAATATCTGGATGTTTAGATTAAATTTCATTTCTTTCATGTTTTACATATCAGGAACTTGGAAGAACAAGGGCGAATCCGAAAAATCGATTTTTTTTCTACCTCAGATACATGTAGGCAACTCGTATGTGAGTCGTTTTGCCCTCTTTCGCCCTTAATATTCTCACAGTGTCGATTTAAAGTTCGTAGTACCCTATTCCACAACACTACTTGCAAGACTTTGAGCTTGATTTTTCAACACCCCGATTTCGGGATTCGCCCTTGCTCTTCCAAGCTCCTGATATGTCCAAATGTCATTTTTAGGATTTCGATATAGTGTTATTTGATACATTACTTTTTTGCTTTAAAAAGTTCCAAACATTTTTTAATACACACTGTGTTTGATTTATATTTGAAAAGTACAAATAAAATAATTATAAATATAAACTTAAAATGTTTCATTTTACACCTGTAGAGATAGTTTTAAACTTGTTGTGGGCAGATATGTCTATATCTAGCTTGATGGTTTTCCTTAGTACCGAAACGTAATTGTTTGTGTTTTAAGCTTTATTAAGTGGGTAGTTCCACTTCAACGGGTCAAAAATGCTAGAAAATTAATCCAATTTCCATAACTTTTCATAAATTAACTATAAAGCAAACTCAGTTATTTATTTATTTTATTTTATTTATTTATTTTTTTTTGCATTGTTTCGTAATTACTATATATGACTGCGCACACGATTTCTGAAAATCCTTTAAAGATAATGGGTTGAAAATTTTTGAGTGCATTAATATATACGTCTGCATAGAATGAACTGAAATCATAGAATTATCTTAAATAATAATTTTTTTTAAAGAAATATGCGAGGGATTTTACAGATTTTCTTTTTTTAATATTCCTTATTAATAAAAAATATTATAAAAGAAAATAGTTCAAAGATTTTCGTTCATTATGTTTAGCGAACTATTATCTTTAAATTAAAATCTATATAAAGATAATAAATTAAAATGGACACTAGATATAATGCGCGTAGTGATATATAGTAATAACGAAAACCAAAAAAAAGTAGGTTATTTAATTAAGTTTCAGTAATTAATTTAAATATTTTTCATCAATTTGTTTTGTTTATTGTAACAAGTAATGGTGTACTAAAAATCCAAGAAAATCATTGAATTTTCTTTATTAGTTAGTTTGTGAAAAGGTATGGAAATTGAATCAGATTTCTAGCGTTTTTGACCGTTGAAAGCTATCCCCTTAAGTAAGATTAAACATTAAGAGAAAATGTGATAATTATCATTATTTACAACACTTTTATTTAATTAAAAGAAAGCAAAAAGAAAATGTAAGATATTCTGATCCAAGTATATAAATAAATCATAACTAGTATACAATTTATGTTAATGAATTTGATAGGCATCTTTAATTTATATATTTTGACTAGCGATGAATTTTTAATTATACAGTTGATAATTGGTATAAAGATTTAAGTAATACAAACGAGTTTTTATAGTTATTTTGTACTTGTATAGCTTATAGAATATACATAGTATAAATACTGAAAAAATCTTAATAAAAAAAGCAATTATATAAAAACAAGAAATAGTGAAATACAGCAAGATCATGTTAACTACAATTGCTTAAGCCATAATTCTTCCAAAAAAGATTAAATATTTCTTTGATACTTCAAAAGATAGAGAAAAAAAATCTTTAAAATAATGACTCAATTTTTTTCTTGTAAGTGTCACTCATTCTTTTTTCATTCTTTTGATTTTTATCTGTATCTTTTTAATTATATTTTGCTATTTCTCAGAGACGTCACTTCAAATAAAGGGAATGGAACAAAGGAGAATGTTCTTAAACCGTGAAGTGAAAATGAAACTTGACTTAGAAACATTATTTCTTCTGATACACTTATTCGTCAATCAGGGGAAAATCTTTGTTATTTCTTATAAAAATTTCACTAATAGAAGTATATTTCACACGCAAATTATGAATATATTGTAAATTTAACAATAAATAGATTACAGGAATTGTGACAGGAAAGATACTTAAAACATAAATGGATAATAAAACATGTTAGTTTTTATTTCATGAAGTATTCAAATTAAAATAACGTTTCTTCTCATAAGCTTTTAAAACACTATATTTTTTTCCCTACATTATGAACAATATTCGTTAGATATTGCGATTTAAAAATATCCCTATAGATTGAATCCACAGTAATTTATTTTCCTAGCGCTAATGAAAAACTGTTTACAATTGTAATATGTGTTAAAGTGCCTCACTACGTTTTTTAAATTATGTAAATTTTTAGTAAAAAAACGTTAGTTATGTTCTTTAATTCACATATCAGCATATTTATTTTAATTATTAAATCAATTGTTGGAGGACGTTAACCTCATTAACTTCTTTCAATTTTGGTGTAAGTTTAAAATTCATATATTATCGCTTGAAATTTCGCAATTTGTAATTTACTAGTGCTTATGTACTTTTTTAATTATGGAATACACGTAATGAATTTTGTTAAGTTGCAGCAGTTTGTTTCTCCATTTTCTTCTAGTTTGATGTATTTTAATCTATATTACAATCAAAGTCCTTTCGACTAAGTCGAAATAGCAGTTTAAATTTTTTAGATACATCAAATTTCCTAATATTAGATTTTATACGAATTAAATAAATTAGCCTTACTTCCATTAAACTCGTTCGGGAAATGTGGTTTGATGAAGAAAAGGTATCTTGACGATACAATAATAATACATATTTGAAGTTTTATAAATTGCCAATTTGATGCGGTGGCAGAAAAATCCTCGATTTTATCCATTGGAATGCCTTCGCATCTCCGACTTAAGAAAATATAAAAAAAATCTTCTAAAAAATTTAATGAAATCAATAAAATTAACAATATATTGGTATTTGGCTGATTTTCAAATGGAAATGTTCACATAATGTAATGTTTAAAGAATTCACCCAAGATAATTATCAATCACATTTGCATTGCCATAATCTAGTATTTTGGATGTTATCTTAATCACATAAGTCTGTAAAACAATTGAATATTATAATGTATTTCAGTTGCTGATACAGTGTTCTAATGGAAACAATAGAGGAAAAAGTCTAACTATAGGCGCCGAGTTTCATTTTAAGGTCGGGCCAGCTATATATTTATTTCTTTTAAAGTATTAATATGCAAATAGAATCTAAGAAAGGAATGTAAAAAAAGCTGTTTTTTTAACAATAATAGCGAACGCTATGAAATTTGTATTTTTTCAAATGGTGATCTAAATACAGGCAACCCATAACATTTCTGTAAAAACATGAAACAGCAGAAAAACAAATTAACAATCTTAAAAATCTTAATTTTAATGTTAATTGTAGTATTTGTACACATATATATATATCATTTTCTCCAAACACATTTTGTGTGTGCCTACATTTGGCACTAAAAACATATTGCCCACGATTCTCCTGTTTGAAATAGTTGGCACTGGAGTGATAACAAATAGGTTCAATTTTGAAGATGGCCCAGAAAATGAGTTCATTTTAAAGATGATCCACGGAATTATTTGAATGTTTAAAGGTAGCACATTCTAGGGTAGTCTGTTTTTGGACCGACTTTGCTAGCTCATTTTTCAACTAACAATATGTTCCAATTTTACAGAATGGAAGCCATATTAGTTAAATATGTTCTATGATTAAAGTTCTCAAAATGTAGCCTTTTATGTTATCAGTCACGTGGTAAGAACAAATTATGCAATTGTTACCAATTAACATAAACAGAAATTCGAATTTATTTGCGTAATAAAATATATATGCTTGATAATATGGGGTTTTCGAATAAGTCGGACCACTGCGATCAGCAAAAACGAATCACCTATACCCTCTTCCTTCTAAAATATGATAGTTTTATGTCATTTCCTCTAAATAGCCGAATCTTATAGTATGTTATTTAACCCTTAAATGCCTGATGTTTCAAAAATCATTGTAATAATGTTTTTAGGCTTTCATTATTTAAATAAATCATGGGAAAAATACTTTAAAAAATCATATTTTGTTTTAAGTATGGTTTACGGCTAAAAAACAGTTTATTACTAATCGGCAATTCTGGTCTTTAATTAAAAAAAATAATTTTCCTTGATAAAATTCTATAATACTAAACACAGAAGAATTTTAGGAACTATTATAAGAAATAAATTTTACTTGCTCACTGCAGAACATAATAGGGTATTTCGCAAGCTTCCAAACAAAACAAAAAGAAGAAGTAGCAACAATTGAAAAAATAAATCTATCTTTATTCTTAAACAGCACAAGTGTTGCCATCTACATATTGAAAATCGATTTAATAATATTTTCAGAATGTATTTTATTGTTAACTTTAGGCATCATAGCTTCAATATTATTCTAATAGTATTTTAGAGCCTAAATTGGGTATGTTGCCGAAAAGCAACACCCGGCATTTAAGGGTTAACAGCTAGTTCGTTACTGGACCAATGATTATATTTGGACATTCTCCTGTGTGTCTCATTTTGAAAGTAATAGAAAAAAAATCTGACATTGCCTTGATATGGAAGACATTTAAAAGTGTCAATGCAATGTCTGAATTTGGTTAGAATTGTATTTCATCAGTTAGCGCACTGACAAATTTTACATTAAATATATAAAAATATATAAAAATAAAGTGACTGCAATAATTCGATTTCAAAACAAATCATCCGCGTAAGTAATGTAACTGTAATACACATTTTTTTTTTTTTTTTTTTTTTTTTTTTTTTGCAATTTTAAGACGTTTTTCAATTTCTCATTTCATTGTTATGGTAAGCGTTTTGAAATATCACAGTTAGGTTTTGATTAGGTTTATTTTAAGTAAAAAGTGAAATACGTTTTATTCCAAGAAAGAAATTTTACAAACAATAAAAATATCAATGAAAACCACATTATCACTGATAAAAAATATTTTATACATTAACAAGCATTTGTTTTTTTCTTTTTTAATGGATATCTTAAAATTTAGGTAATAATCATTTTAAAAATTGCAGGTAATTTCAAGGGGAATAATTCTTTTCGTTTCTTTCTACTTCGAATACTAAATGTATATGTAAAATCCATCGCAGATCAAAATAAATACAGCATATCATTTCATAGCAAAACAGAAATAACTAGAGCATAAGACGTTATGTGGATACGGATAACTATGTTTCATATGCAGTGTCGCAAAACGAAATTCGTTACGATTTATCGACATGTATATATGAAACACCAAATATTGGGAGAACATATACTTTTTTCCTTAACTATCTGGAATAGTTGCCGTAAATGGAGCGGACAAAAGAAATATTCTTTATGATACTTAAAGATAAGAACAAAAATAGCAAACAAATCAAATGCATATGAGGTGCGAATACGAACGAAAGTGTGTTTCCTCATTGAAATAATTATACGTTTGATATATCTATATCTGTGTAATTATGTATTAGAATATGATCTTTGAATATGACTTTACGCACTGTAAAAAATAATACATGTTTCTGTATTTACCTCTTGTTTTTATTATGGTTTTTGAAAGTATTGTGTAACCCCATTGAGTTACATTATATTACCAGAAATGTTCTTTCACCTTTAAAAACTCTGAAATCAACAGTCTTACGATATCTAAATAAGCATTTTACGAAAACAATTTCTTTTGCTGCCAGTAACTTTCAGGGATGTTTAGGAGTATTTTTACAGTGTATTCATCAGTTTTCTTTACCTAGAATGAAGGTTTTTTTATTCAATCAATTTTTAAGTAAATACTTAAATGGACGTAACAGACTTTACAAGAATAACACAATAATTTTAACTGTTAAAGTTATTGTTAATGTTTTTAATTGTAACGTTAATGTTAATGTTTATCATTATTGCTATATATTAAAATGTTTCTTAAGAACTGATAGCATCCAAACAACTGATATTTTGGATTGAGAAAACAGATTAATAAATACACTACAAAAACAACTCGGAAATTCTTCCAAGAATTAGTGAAAGACATAGTATCTTCTGTATCAGAAATGCTAATTTACATCAGGAAAATAAATTGGATTACTGACGTAAAAATGAACAGTATAAGAATCTGTACCGGAGTAACTTGGAAGAGTTTATCATTACATTTTCGTATACCTTAAAAAAGATAAGGGCTATGTTAAGAAGCTGTTGTCTTTTTTACGCGATCCGATAGAAAGTTTGTTTGAAATATATTGAATAAAACTTCGAGAACGGAACATGAATATAATGTAATTCTGTCTTAAACGAAAGAAAAATAATAATCCTAACGGAAGAAGCACCACATCATTATATTTATTACTACGTACGGTTTTTGTTGCTGGTTCTCTGTAGCACTGAATAATTCTATATTCTGATTTTTGAAGTAAAAGCAGCAATACTTCACTTAGTAGCGAAACTTACTTTTTACAGTTAAAATAGAATACTGCACAGAGTTAACTGCACAATCAAAGGCATTTTAACGTAGACGAATGTGATACTATTCGGACCACAAAAAAAAAAAAAAAAAAAGGGGCGTTACTTAAAAAAAAAATGTTGAGATAGACAGATGATAGGTGCTCTGAAAACCGAAAATCCATCTCTAATGAGTCACAAACATGTTCGTGTGTTGCACTGACATCAAACGCTAGCAACATTTGACTAATAAATTTTGCTTCTACTGCATTTTTTTTTTCTAAGCATTTAAAATTTTTACACCATCGAATAGAAAAACAAATGTACTTTCAATGAAAACTGTAACTGGTTTTACTGATATTTTATAGTTGTATGATAATTTTCAAGCTTGAATTTTTAAACCTATCTATGTCACGTGGGGCCAGATTGCAAAATATTAACCAGCTTACCCTTAAAACAATACAAATAGTTTAACTTTTGTTTACGGCCAATACTACATAACAAGATTAAAAACTTTATAAATAAAATGATAACTTATATATGAGGGGCCCACAACCACATTACACCAAGTCAATTTTGCAAAAAAATGTGATAGTTTGTGTTTTTCATGAATAAAAATGTTCATGAAATCTGATCCAAGCAATAAATGAAGATGCACATAATAAATGCATAAATGAAGATAGCGATTAATAAAGAAATTCTCTTTAAATGAGCATTAATAATGCGGGTACGCGTCTTACACATAGATTTAGCATACAGACGGAAGACACAACATGCACAAACGAAACAAAAATACGAATAAACATTTATGTACATATAATTATAAACTTTTTCATTAAACAAAAGCACAATGAACAAAAAAAATCTAACGTCGAAACTTATTAGAAAAGATGTATTAACATGTCGCTTTTCGATAGAATTTTTTTTTGTTTAAAAAAAAGATTTTGAATTAAGTCAAATATTAAAATCCATTTATCTTTACAAAATCAAAAACGATGTAGACGTCTAACACCATTTGAATGAAAAATGTCTGTAGTCGAAAATGTTCAAACAACTTTACATTTTAAACAACACTTCCAGTAAATATGTTCTCTCTGAATAAAGCAACATTTCCTCTTCAAATCTGAACTGTCGATAAATTCTAAGTCATGCGCAGGCTCAGCACGATTTATGGATTGAGGATATGATTCATTTACTTGGATTTCTAAACCATTATTTCAATTTCAAGTTTGAAATATTTTCTGAACTCTGGATATAAAATGACATTTTCCTGTGCATTTAAAATTTGAAAACATGGAATTTGTTATGAAGTAAAGATGAACTACTGCATTTATTTATTACATTTATGTACATTTAATAACCTGATACGAGAAAAAATACACCAAAAATGTTTAGCTTATCTGACCATAATTTATAAAGCAAAATAATACAAAAATTATTACAACCGTCAAAATAAATTAGTTCGAACGTTTTTCTAAGTTTTTTTGTTTCACATGTTGATGTAGATATTTTCTTTAATTTATAATAGTCATTATTCAAATAAAATTTTTATACTTGCCATTTGTTATTAATTAAAGATGAACTACTGCATTTATTTATTATATTTATATATATTTAATAACCTTATACATGATAAAATACACGAAAAATTTGTAGCTTATCTATCTAAAAATGAAAAGTAAATTTAAATTTTTAAATCAAAATAATATAAAAATTATTACAAACGTCAAAATAAATTAGTTCCAACTTTTTTTAAGTTTTTTTGTTTCAAATATTAATGTACATATTTTCTGTAATTTATAATACTCATTATTCAAATCAAATTTTTAAACTTGCCACTGTGAAATTTTATGCACGTTTAAATATCACTTGAGTTGAAACTCATAATATTCTTCGACACGTAAAGTTCACGTGTTACGAAAAATTACAAAATTATTGTTAATTTTCGCCATTACAAAAATTCGTTATATTAAACATAGATTGCAGTTATTCTTTTTTGTGATTTTTAAACATTTTCCTGTTGATTTCTAAATTTAAGTGGTTTCCAGACTCTTAAAATTTGGAAAAATGAAAACGAAATGACCATTTTCAACATTTAATATCAAAATGTATATGATTTTAAAACATTATTTCTACAGAGATGAAAGATATAAGTATGATTCCATATATTTCATACGAATTCATATATTCTGTCGTACATTTCAAATCTTTAGAAGATTACAAATTGCGAAATTATTATTTATTACGGCTTCAAACATTTTTCGACCAGAACATTGGTATGATAGCTTACGCACAGGATTGCAAAGCAAATTTGGAATTGGAATAAAAGTTTTCGTGCCTAATTATACTTCAGATTATGATAATTGCCGTTAACCTAAATAAATGTGTATTTAATGCATTTTTATATTTTAAATACAAAGTTCTATTTAGCTAATATAAAGTTTAGAAAATTTCAACAGTATAATCACCTAAATATATATATATTTTTAATAATAAAAAGGATATTTTAGGTTCAGTTTATACAGACTATCATGAAACATATGTTTCGAAAATATTGAGAAGTTTTTGCGATATCCTGCGCGTTATACCGAAAAATGTCCTATTGAGAAAAAAAATACGGCAAAATTTGGTAAACGCTGTTTTAGCTATAGCATGGGTGTAATTCAGAAAGCCATAACTGCTGTTCTAATGGGAATTTCTAGAAAACAGTTGTATCAAAATGTTTAGAAAAAAATAGATGTTTAACATATAAAAAAATAAAATTTCGAAGATTTTAAAGATTTAAGAGTCCCGAGAGACCTTAAATTAGTATGTTACACTTTTAAAAGTTTAAAAGTCACACCATTATCTAGTGTAAAAGAAGTAATTAATAAACGATACAAAATACGCGAAAATAGATATAATATACATAATACTTTTATCCATATTCCTTAGAAGTTGAATCATCACTGGGTTGTTTCTACGCTTATAGTGCTTTCAATTTAGATTTACCACGGAAAAATATACATTCCGGATATTACACTTTATGTTGGTCAACTTATATTAGCACGGGCACTTTCACAACAAATACCTGCTACGATATACGGAAAACAGTTACTCTTCGGACAAGATCTTTAGAACTCTGCTAATTATTACATTTTGTATTAAAAGTAAAGCGAAAATCATCCCTTAGATACGGAAATAAACTATATCTGTTATCTTAATTTTCAAAAAAGACCTTTCCTTGGTTAATCTACACTGTAAAAAATTTATGCAATGTTGCTCCTTAAAATTGGACAGAGTATACTGACTCCAATTTTAACATACAAAGGTGTAAGTTAACAGTAGATCTACTGGAAGTTTTACTCAAGTTTTATAAAAATATTTTACACCAGAATTTTTATTTAAAACTGTTTAACTTATTTATTTAACTTTTTATTCTTTGTATTTTTTAAACTTATTGTATAAAGGTGTTAAACTGTATAATATTACTGTATAATATTACACATTAGTGTAACGCAACACTAGTTATATCGGTTAAATTACTCAATAAAATGGAGGCAGCAAGGCTGACATCAATTTTATGGTGTAACTTTAGATTATTGTCTACAGTGTTACTACCTACTAAATTGTATATAAAATGCAAATGGGAGTTTCGTTCCGGCTGCTTATAACTGGAGTTCAGCTGCATGGATATTGATAGAACTTTCACTCTTAGCTCCATACTTATCCAGTAATGATTTTATTATATTGCATTAGTATACTGTTTAACGTTGTTTAGTTATAGAATTATGAGTAAAGTTGTATAAGCAGAAGAACCCATATCTGAAATATTAGACATTTAAAAATAATCTGCAAAATGCATTCCCATGCAACTTGCACAGATTAATAGATAAATTTTCTCGGAATCTGTTAGAATATAACATACCGTTCTATGTTGCTTGGTTATAGAATTCTAGGGAAATTTCTATAATCCGGTGAACACGATTATGAACACGTAGTATTTTAAAAAAAGTTGTACTAGACACGTTTTGATGAGTTTTGTATTGTTTGTTTGATAACGTCTCAGGAATGGTTCTAGAATGCTGCATATCGCATTATGGGTGTTTGTTAAATCGTGCTGTAAATGATTAACTAAACAATTTGTTCTTTAACCACTTCACCTTCGACAGGTATAGGGAAACAGTGCTTTTTCTCCAGACTTATTTCTGTGCAAACGTTGAAGTAATTAACAACTCATATTTTGTCGGAGACATTAGAAAATATAATAGCACAATCGCATACGTATCGCTTCCAGCGATACCATAAAACAATCCAGGTAAAAGTCAATATTGCTCTAAAACTCAAGGTTAAATTCACCCATATATTCCATGTATTCAAGATTCGTTCTGAGAAACCGACCAGATAGTACTTAAAAGGATTAAATACAATTTTGCAAACAATTGAAGTTTTACCCTATTCAAGTGTTTCAAATAGTTTTGTGTATCTAAGTAAACTGATTGTGGAGCGACGACGTCTGCTTCTTTCAATTAAAAAATAATGCTGACTGAAAAACAATAGATGTCGCTTTGAATCATCTTTCAGCCTTAAGCTTTCATACTGTTTGGGATTCCAATGTAAATAAAACTCTAAGCCTGTTTACTCCTTGCTTTGCTAAAGAATAAACTGTCTCATCTAAAAACCGCGCTTCAAATATTGTGTAGGCTAATATCTTTAGCTAGATTAAGATTCATATTTGGTTCTAAATTCAAAATGTCCATTCCAAATTGAAAACTTTTTTACTTGTATTCTTATGTTGTTCCGAAAAAAATATTCTATAAAATTTATCGTTGAATGCTACCTTCTCGCAACATGATATCATTCAATCTATATCAAAATAACGGCCTAACCGAAAACAAATTATGGCTCAATATACAATTAAACAATTAGTATTTTCAGCGGTTGATAATTACCACCAAATAAATGTAAAACGTTTCACCACTACATTCCCTCAGACGCAGCAACAAAATATGTTCAATCTAATTTTTGCTTATTTGACATGTGTCAAAAGAGCCTTTTTTATGAAGTATATATTAATATAAATTCATTTATTAACATTTATTTAGTGATACTCAAATAAAATACGGATTTCGATATACATTACTGCTATTACACCATTTACTTATTCATAAGCAAAATCTCATCTAAGCTATATTATAAAAGTCTCATAAATTCATATTAATTTACACGTGATATTTTACTCCTATAACGAGATGTAAGCATTTGAGCTTTTGAAACTCCTGCTTGTTATATATAATATAATTATTCTGGTGTTAACTGAAAGTTCACTAACAAGTTATTTAAGTTCTTCATCTTCTTAAATTATCTAGTAAAAGTACATAAATAAGGATTACCTTTCATTACTGAGAATTTTCCTACAATCCTATTTTAAGTGGCCTCTAAATAACAGAAGAGTTTAAAGGTTTAATTATTACGCTAAGCAAATCTATTCAGATCTGAAAATATAAATTTTAGAAATATTAAATAAAGTGACACAATACATGCTCATAAAATTATATTCTAAACCTAAATCGTTGTTTAGTGCTTGGATTTTGAAGAGAAAATATAAGTAATTAGATTTTGAAAACTCTGTATTCAGAATCAAGAGAGCTTTTGAGCTTACTTTTCATTCACGGGTGAGTTTCATTTGAATTGTGCATTTTCAGGAACATTATATATCTTAAACTCTTTGCAATCTAGTTTCTAATTCTAGCGTTATTTAGATTTTGAATAAATTTTTTGAAGTACATATTCAGTAACGAATACAAATTTTGAATACTTTGTAACAGAATTCAATACATAGAAACAACAGATAATATTTAAAAAATTAATATGTTTTAATTAAAGATGCAATTAATAAACATTTTCTTTAAAAGAGTATTAATATTTTATGTCGTAGAGGTTAATTATTTACAACTGAATATCTATAAAAAAAAAAAACTGGAAGGATGTTTAAAGACGTTTTCTCAGTAGCTTTTATTATTTAGGATCAAAAGCATGTGTACTTTGCGCTTAATGAAGTAAAAAGAAAGTTCTGTTTTTTATGGTGCTTTTAAGAAGTCCTTTTGATTTTATGGTATCACACCAGATTATATAATCATTAAATAATTGGAATGTTCATTCACCACATTACAGTCTTTATCAAAAATACTTGCATTTAATAAATAAATAAAGATTCATGTTTGAAATAATGCGTTTATAGGGTCTCAGAAATCAAAATTATTTAACGACTTCGGTACCATGGGTGCAAGTATGAATCTTTAGAAGGAACATATAGAACTTGTTTTTTTTTTTTTTTTTTTTTTTTTTTTTTTTTTTTTTTTTTTGTACCAGTAACATGTATAAGTAATGCAGTCGAAAATCGTTATCACGACACTCTAATAACCAGAAAAAAGTGTCGTCATACGCGGAGTGTCGCGGTAACCGGAATTGAAGAAAAATAACTTTTTAAAAAGCTGTATTTTTAATTAATTTAAGACAATTTTAAATTCATAATTGTTCTTGCAATTTTAAGCAATAAAACATTATTATTAAACAAAATATACACAAAAACAAAATTGAAAAGTATAAAAATCAGATTTATGATGACTTGTGTTTTTATTGTTACTTGAAATAGTGATAAATTAAGGTTTGCTTATCCCTAGATGTGCTTATAAAATTCTTTTTTCAATATTATATAATGAATGGTAATCAATATTCGTTATTTCAGAAATGGATGTTTAGATAATTTCTTGATCTTTTCAATGCCATGTAATGTTTCGGTTATAGTCGGATGAAAAAGTCGTGTAACCAAAAGAAAGCGCCGCCTAACCACAAAAAAAAACAAAAACGCGAGTACATCTATCTGGAGCTTAAGTGGGTCATTCATAGTGTGTGCGTTTATTTATTCAGATAAAAGATTGAAGTAAAATTTCTCATTTATCTCAATGGGTATTTTAGACATTTTTGTGAAAAGTTTGGTTAAGACATTTCTGACTGCTTAATTTCCGTGCTTATAAGATGGATTATGAAAAATGGACATTTTTTTTTAAACCGTCGAGATATCCGGAGTCGAAAATTATTCAATGACGTAAAGTCCGGAGTTTATTTACATTGAAATCATATACAGAAAATCGGGACTTTGAAAAACTGACGTGATAAGCGGAGTGTCGTGAAAACCGGGTGTCGGGATAACGAAGTACGACTGTATTTGTTTTACTTATTTTAAAGCATTTTCGTGATTATTTAAATAGATGTTATAGTTAAAAAAAAAGTGGAGTAATTCGAATAAAATTTGTGTAACGCACGCCAGTCTTGAAATGGGTTCATGAAATGTGTAGACGCATTGAAACTGCGTCCTTTAATTCCTTAATTTCCTGTGACATAAGTTGTCTAAAAATACATATACAAACAATTAAAAATATTTTATGATTTTTCGTTTTAGGGGTGATATGAAAAAAATATAAATATAGAAATGTAATATCAGATTAAGAACCTTTTGGATAATACACTTACACAAATATGCTCACATACACGAATATCTACACATTTATACCAGATAATTTCTGTACATTTCACATTTTCATTAGGATTTTAATGTCACAAATCAACATGCACATCAAAAAATAAAGTTAATCATTTGACTTTCAGTGTTTGGCTTAGTGAAATAAAAAATAGAATATTTCTTATCATATTAAAAAAAAAAAGTTTTAATTGTGGAATTTAAAATAGCAATATTAAAAACAACTCTATGGAGTTTGAATAAATATTTACGTGTTGAAATAGCTATGAAATTGCTTGAGGACGTATTTTTAATTATTCATAATATGTTCATCATACGTAGTTCTTTACTTATGTATGTGATTTAAAAATAATAATAAAAATAAAATACTTATGCATATTATTTGTATTTCCATGAAATTCAGTCCTTTTTAAAACTTGGAAAAATGGAAATATATGTGGAACCAAGGCAGAATCATTTGGCCCAAATTACCTTAATTTGCATACATAATATATTCGATTTCATCATTGCATTCATCACAACAAGTTTTAAAATGTAAAATCTAAACTATAGCAAACAGTAGATCCAGAAAAACAAGCCAAAAAAGTCCCAAAAATGAGAGATAAACAAAAAAAAAAAAAAAAAAAAAAAAAAAAAGGATTAAAGAAAGCGTTTACCTCCTGCCGATGTATCAAAGCCATTAATAACAATACAGATTTTAAAAAGTACCAGAAATGCTTTGAATTTGTTGCTATAAATAATATAAGTAACTACTTATACGGCCATGCAGTTAGGGGAAAACAGTGTAATAATTTTGAATTAGATTAAATACAGTTCTGTTCACTAGTATTAGATCAGATATAATAGCTACTTTCTATCATCAGATAATACAATTAATGTTTTCTGAAAGTATATTATACAGGAAAAATAATAATAAAAATAATGATATGTAGATTAACCTTTAAAAGAATAACTTTATTAATATAAATGGTGCATTTAAAGAAACAAAAATAAATATTTGTATGGATAATTAAAAAAAAAGTATTTGATATGGATAAGTTATTTATTTATTATTCAATTTTAAATAGCTGTATAATTAACTTGTATTATAAAATACGAATACATTTAAATAAAGTAATATGTAATTGTAATTTTCACTCACTTCAGAATCATAAAAAAATATACATACAAGTATACATAACAATATTCCTAACATTCATAAAAATCAGATAAACTCCTGTATCTAGCCATTAACTGACAGGAGAGAAGAAATTGAAGACGTCAATAAGAAACTGATAAGATAAACAAAACGTCGTTCGCGAGTGATTGACTTAATGTCAGCCAAAACAGCAGAGTTTCTGTTCTAAGACGATCTATTTTACCATACGGTCAATTTCGCTTAACTCAAACTTCACACAAATCTGTTAAATATTAGATAATTTTTACAAGGATTATTGAATAAATTCTTTATATCAAGAGAAAATACTTGACAACAGGAAATGTAAAGAAATAAGTATCCTAATATAACAAGAAGGTCAATAATATGAAGTAACAGTAATTTGTTTCTGCTTTTAGGTGTCTGACAGTTTAATGTTTATATAGAGTGAGGAAAATGTTTCAAAGCTCGCCTTATAAAAAAATCGTGTTTCCTCTATTCATCTATTTATATAGGAAACCTGTAAGAAAAACTACTAAAATATGCAAAAACACATGTTTTAACCTGCGTTTCTGACATTGTAATATTGGTTTACCATTAAAACTCGCCTTATATGCTGGGGATTTCGAATCAAAACTTGGTCTAGCAAAATTGTCTTTCCTGGATAAGGCGATTTTCGAAACTCATTTATATATACACAGAATGATATAATATATCAGTTTAAATAATATATCCCCTCTGAACCAAGTGTAACTAGTATATGTATTTCACTATAAGGATTATATAAATCTACAACATCTATATCTATGTATGTTTCTGTTAATGTATATAGATACGTTTATATTAAGTTTTTAAAAGTTTACAAAAATATTTCAATTATATCCATGATTTTCGATAAGCTTATACAGACCATTAATATCTAAACGTTCATAAATGATTTATGGCCGAAAGTTTTACATCCATAAATCTCACAGCGTATCAGACACCTTCCTTTAAATTATGAATATTTTAAATAAATATCTCAAACTGCAATGTATCGTCAGATTTATGAGACTCGTGTAACAAACTGAAGAATGCTATTAATATGATTTTCGGAAAATGTTATCATAGAAATAACAGATTAAAATAGAATATTCGATAGATGTTTAAGGACAAGAGTCATTGCAAAATACTGCAGTTGATAAAACGAATAAATATATTTGCTAATAGTTTAGGTGAATGATATGTTCCTATTTTCCATTTATTGGCTAATATTTACCTCAAAATGGAAAATTTGTTATTACAGCAAAGTTCGGTTTTGATGGAAATTAATATAACGTTTTTGAATAATATATACATTATACAGGGTGGTTATAATTAAACTTCCCCCATAAACAGCATTCTGCGGCGCAAACGGGTGAACAGAATGCAACGGAATTTGGTATATAGACTGTAGATGAGATGCCCTCACGGAATTAAAAAAAAAATAGTTCCAGAATGTCCACCAGAGGGCGCATATGCCGGGAAAATATTAAATTTAACACAATAAACGACCAAAACAGAATCCAGAAACAGTATTAACATTTATTGACCATTTTCTGATCCGTTTTGGTCGTTTATTGTGTAAAATTTAATGTTTTTCCGGAAAAAGCGCCCACTGGTGGTCATTTTGGAACTACATTTTTTTCGAAGTTCCGTGAGCGCATCTCGTGTATAGTATATATACCAAATTTCGCTGCATTCCGTTCGGCTGTTTGCGCTGTAGGATGCTGTTTATAGGGGAAGTTTAATTATAACCACCCTGTATATGTAATTTGTCAAATGTGTATGGTAATTTTTAATAAATAATTTTTAAGGTAAAAAATAGCTTCAAGTACTTATTTATTATGTTCGTGTTTTTTCAACCCACTAATGCCGTCCGTATATGAATCAAGCTCAAATTAGGTTACGCCAGGTGAAAATTATATTTAAAGGCAATCTGATACAGCTCGCTGATCTTCCGCACTAAAATCGAAACGTCAAAATGAGACAACTCACAAGTCTGCATATCAGCGCCTCATTGTCAATTCTGTTAGTCCCTTTTACCTCAAACAGCACAATATATATTCTTACAACACGCAATTTATTTATTTAAGCTATATACCAGGTGATTGAGACAAACACTGAAAACATCTCAAAACATTTAGAAACTTAATCTTTATGAAGTTACGTACAGTAAAATGACGCGGCTTTCACAGAAATGCTTTAAAACAAGAGGAAATTTATGTTACAAAAACGGAATTTTTAATACTTACAGTTTTTATCAACAGGTGGTACTGAAGTTGAGTAATCAAATATTACAATTCATCCAGGAGAAATACACTCCTGTTTGTAAAGATTGCAACCCCATGAAAGAAATACATGATTGAGTTGAAAATTTAAGAGAATGGGAAGTATAGTGTATTGTGTAATTGATTCCTATTTCAGAGCCACCACGCATGCGTGGGCTGAACGCGCCTTCTGGATTGCTGCTGAAATCGTATAAATAGTAGGATGTAGCGAGGCGTTGGGAATTGCCTACGGTTATTTGCTAAAGGGTAAACGTTACGTGAGACGTAACTATACCTCGTCGACGAAAGAGGGTAGAATTTCAACAACAGACGAAGTTTGAATGTGGGAGAATCATTGGGCTCCGTGAAGAAGGACTTTCCTATCGTGCAATATCAGCTCGTATGCAGCGTAACAGTAGCAGAGTGATGCAACTTTGGAAGCAGTGTACTGACGAGGATATGACAACTCGGAAATCTGCCAGTGGACCCCGAGCGGTGAAGACAACGCACGTTTAGACACTTGGTCCGTATGCCGCTGCCGCACCGTACAGCTTCATGTAGACAGTTAGCAGCATATTGGTCAACTGCTACAGATGCAGCACTATCTGCATCGTCAATTCGTCGTCGATTGCTGCACTCATGAACATAGAGACCAGCATGTAGATCGGCAACAAGTTGTTTTATCTGACGAATCCTGCTTGAATTTGTGGTACCATCATGGCCTCATTAGAGTTAAACACTATGTCGGTGAACGCTACCTTCCGGAGCGCATTATTTAACGTCATAGTGGATACGTACAAAGTTTTGAAGTTTTTGCTTTGGAGAAAATAAAGAGGTGATCATTCTGGAGTATTTAAAAGAGAGTTCTTTTCTAAATACATTTTAACTAATATCATAGAAAAGCATATATTTATAAAAAGAAAATAATATTTTGTTAAAAAAAATGCTGCAACCAGAAATTAATTTTGTCATAATATCCTTTTTTTTTACTTTCAGTTATACAACTGTTAGATCAGTGAGTGAAAGAGAAGAAATAAATAACAGTTGAAAATTATAAATCTTGTAAACAATAAATCCTGAGATTGACCACAAAATTGCATTACAACAGGAAAGGAAATGTTCCATTTTTTCGAACGGAAAACTAAATTAAGCGGAACTCTATACAGATAGTTATTGATACCTCACCATCATACCTACCAAATATTAAGCTAATTGGATATTTTTGTGCAACAGTTATAACGGTACTTACACCATCACTTGCTGACATACACCAAAAACGTTCGTCTCTACAGTTAAGTTTCCGTTAGCATTTGGGCAATTAATCCATATTTTAATGTAAATATGCAAAGGGACTTTCTAATTGTATATATATTATGCAGGGTGTTTCACTACCAGTCCAACAAACTCGAAGGTGGTGTAGAGGGCACAGAGATAACTAGGAATCACATAGCAATCCAGAGTCGGAAATGCAATCGTAACGACATAGAGGGCGGTTAGGGTCTGAATTATAGTGATAAAATTTGACATTTAAAGACCATAAGCTTGAAATAAGCCATGCTTTTCCTGATAATGAAGTTGTCCGATGTTTCTTAATGCGGGAATGAAACATTCGTAACCTGGATTCTCGGATGTCTTGAAATAGGCCGCGCGTGTTTGCGAATTTTGAAGTATCAACGAAGATGGCCATTTCAAAACGCCCCTACTACCTCAAACGTGCAAAACGTAGATAGTAAGAAGAAGGCACGTAGGCAGAAAACATCGGGAATTTCATTCAAAAATCAGCAAAAATAGCATTACCAATCTCAAAATTGCATTTCTGTAAAATCCATGTGTGATTTAAGAAAATGCATTAAGTATACGTAAAGTCCAAAACATAGACAATGACTGATGTCATGTGTATTCAAATTTACGATAGAGCTATAGTCATAAAAGTGGTGTCTCGGTTTAGTAAAATGGCTATGTGCTAAGTCATGAGAAAGTTTTTACAGTGCCACCGGGCGACAAGGTGCAAAGTTAGCGTCGAAATCTCTAAAATGATATGAAATGCGGAAAAAAAATCAATCAATTATAAAGTGTAGAGTGCAGTAGATTTAATATGAAATGATGTATGTCGTGTAAGAATAACTTCATTACAACAGAAAGTCGCTATGTTTAACACAAGCTTAAATGCGTCACAGATTGCAGTCAGAAGTGTGGTAATTTAACACAGTAAAGGAATAACAAGTAAAAACGGTACAGTTTATTTTCTATGAATGTCAATTTAAGTTACACTACCATCGGAACAAATGTAGAATACATGATTCATTGCTGCTGCCAATAGTAAATAAATTGAGCATAAGTAACGTCCTTTTCTTCGAATTGAAGGAAACTGTACCTTGTTTACATGTGTTAATGTTATTCGAAAATGTATGTCTACTTTATAATGCAATACTGATGCATGCAATTAGAGGTATATTTAAGATAAGGAATGGGTATTAAATAATTACAATTCAGCAAATGCACATTTTTTAAGGCTGTGTTAATTCCGGTTTAATTACTAAATAGATGATACACTACAAAATTCTAAAAGACATTTCTGTTTCATCTGATACTGTTTCTGGACAAGATTGTTAAACTGAGGTTAAACGCGCTAGCTAAGGCTGTAAGCGCATAGCCAATTTTATAAACCTAGGCTCAAAGGTTTTGACTGTCAATGTAGCTGATCTGAAGTTAATGGGTTGAACTGGATTTTAAAGGGCACCTAAATATTTTAACGAACTGATCAAAAGAATCCAAACAAAACTCATACACGTGTACTCCTACGTAGGAAATTAGGAAATTACTTTCATGTTAGATGATTCTCTCGAAAAAGAAAAGGTGTACATATTCAGAAAAATGTTATTTCTAATCGAATAATTTATACGTTGGAATTTTCTTGATAATGATATAAAGAGATAGAAAGCTGTTTTTTTATATTTGGTTTTCAGACAATATATCTAATATCTTTAGTTAATAAAAAAAATCTCAAGAAAATTCAAGAAAAGTGCTATAAACAAATTTACGTCATAAATGAGTCAGGTATTCACGTACAGAAGAAATTGTTTCGGTATTAAAATTATATATTATGCGCGCTAATCTTAACAGAATTAGGAAAACCAATTTATTTCCCTGTGACATCTTAATCATGATTATCTTATTGTTTCCTTCAATAAATATATTACACATATATAATAAATCAGAATCAATAATAAATCATTTGATGGTACAAAAAGTGTTTCTATATGAACATAAATTACTATTTATTGTCAATTATGAAAATAACTATTACAGGATGAGATCATGTGTATCCTTATATTATATGTTTACTGTTACGTATTTTGAAGGATAATATTCCAATGTTTCATTTAAGAAAAGTTTGACAAGACATTCCTAGCTATTAAACGCTTTATCTTACTCACAGACTAAGAAAATTGTAGTTGGGAAAAATATGGGATTGTATATATTAAATAATTCTCCTCCACATAATTTTTATAACACATACACATAGAAACACACATAATATATATATATATATATATATATATATATATATATATACATGGTGGTCATAAAAAAAAATTAGCATTAAATGGACCTCTAGCGGCCAGTCCGTTCAATAAAGCGACATGACTTTTCAGATATAGTTATTCAGAGGTATTAGCTCGGGATTAAATGAACAGCAATAAAGTGGTGCTCACGGTTACGGTTATAGATACAGAAACTTGACATTGTCGAATAGCAACGCCCATTTTTTTCCGTCGTAAAATGCTCAGCGCATGCGAATAGCGTTGGAAAGCTTGTACGTGTATCAAAATAAGGGACGCGTAATACGCGTACAAAACACAGCTGTGCGAACGTTAAAAAAATCGGATTCGCACGTAGAAAAATTGCATGTGAAGAGACAAGACACCAATCACAGAACGCCATTCGCCAGATATTCAGTTTAGAAAACGGATAAGAAGAGGTGAGGGAATGTTGGTTCTTCAGTCTGGATTTTGCACATGCCAACGAAATGCCTTTGCCTTTACCAGCGAAAATTCGTGGTGAATTGGTAAAACTACATTAACATAATGGGTTGGATGCCGAGGCAGCCTTGCGTGTTTATCTTCAAAACCGTCGTCAAATACGTGGTCCATGTGCTCCCCAAGCTCAGCAAAGAAATTTGAAGAATCTGGCTGCACCTGTGATAGACGGCGTTCCGGACGACCAGCAGTTCATTAGGACACTACTATGGAAATGCACCGCATAATGACTTCAGGACAGTTGGAAACTGCAAGAGGTGCTGCTCGTGCTTTGGATATACCAAAAACAACGGTCCTAAAGCACCTGCACTCTGCAATCCGCATTTTTTCATACCAGTGCCAGCATTTCTAGATGTAGGACTCGGCGGGCCATTAATAAAATATGGACTTGATGCAAATGAATTTCTTATGCGATATGATGGCGATAACGACTTGCCTCTTCTTATAGTGTGGGCGGTATAGGCACATTTCGCCTTAACTGGCAACGCCAATACGAATTAATGTGTGCACTGGCAGGCCCGAATCCGCACGATGTGACAGCATTACCTATGTACGAAGCCAAATTTACTGTGCCGTGTGGCATTGCATGCACAATTGTTCTCGGCCCGTTCTTCTTTGAGAATGCGACACAAACGGGGTTTCTAACGTACTCTGTGACAGTCTATCGCTATATATCTATTGCGTAAAATTACGTCATGCCAGAATTGCTGTAGTCTTTTTCCATTCCCGGGCCTTCGCGATCCCTTGGCTTCATCCCTGTAGAATTCTGGTTTTGTGGATATTTCAAATCTAGAGTGTACTTGAGCAAACAGAAAACTTCGCCGTATTTGAAAGACTATGAAACATTTCTCATGCAATCATACTAACGCATGCAATGCGTAATTGCCTGTTATTGCACCCATTTGGAAAATGTGCAATCAAAGTGAAAGTTTTATCTTTTCCGATCTGTGTAGTAATCTGTGATTGGTGTCTTGCCTCTGCCATATGTAAATTTCCTCCGTTCACCCGAATCATGACTTTTTGGACTTTCGCCAGGCTATTTTTGTGCTTTCACAATGCTTTAGTCGATTGTGATAAACGTACCGTTTCAACGTTCTTTAGGTTTTTCGCATACGCTGAGAATTTTGCGACGTGAAAATATTGGCGCTTCCATTCGAAAATTTTGAGTTTCTGTATCTATAACCGTAACCTTGAGAGCCGCTTTGTCGCCTTTCACAGAATTAGGAGCTTATACCTCTGAATAAGTATTCGTCTGAAATCTAATCTTGATCGTTTGAACGGATCTACCGCTAGAGGTCCAGAGATTGTCAATTATGTATCAATAAATACATATATCACGAATTTTTTCATACAGTTAAAACTTATTTTTAATAATTTATCACATTTGTTTAACAGACGAACTTTGCTAGCTAGACTAAGAAAGGTACATTTTGTTTTTATAACGATATTGCTTTAAAATCATTGAATAATTATGAATAGATAACCTGCTGCAAAAGCGTAACAATCACTTTAAAATAATTTTGAATGCGTTATAAGCACCGCATATTTTAATTTGAATACAGATCTAATGAACTAACAATCAGTATTTATAGTGTTAGCCTAATTCAGTGAAGATTCAGAGACTGTATAAAAGATCAAAATAAAGAAAACAATATTTATTACTAAAATAAATCGTTAAATTTTAATGTTACAATATTTAGTTTTTATTTCATCAAAGCACATTATGATATAATGAGTAAGTCTATTTAATACTAACTCACCTATTAACATTCTGTAGATTGCACACTAGTTTAATAATAGACATATATAACTGATATAAAATACAGATGTAGAAAGTGCAATTCCGAGTGATCGATGTCTCTGTGCTGGGAGGTTTGTGATTTGAGATAATATATTTCACATTCAATAATACGCACGGAATGACAGTTGCTTAAAACCAATACAATGACATATCGGTTTTGCAAAGGCATTATACAAGATCACGTCTGCTTGTATTTTCGTACAAATTGTATACATTTTAGCGTTACTAATGCTATTAGATCAAATAATAAATCTATTATGTTAAATTGTTAAAGAACCGATAGAGTCGTCCACACTTTCTTCGTGACATCCTTATGCAATATTTGATATTCGATACATTCGAAAATCTATAAAAGAGAATGTATATTCCTCTCAGATATATCTTTTCATACGTGCCTGTTAACATATATGAAAACGCACACGCACACTCACGCATTTCAACAAAATTTCTTTCATTAATTATAAATATTATTTTTTATAGTAATTGTTTACGCGAATTGTTGTCGACCTGTGTCCGTAAATGAAGTTCAAAATGAATAATATTTGAGGGGCTCACAACCATAGTAGACCTAAAAATGAGATAGGCCATTTAGAAGTGCATAAAATCAGTTTTATGAATTCCCATAGTAAACCAAGACAGTAAACAGATGACATATATGATAAAGTATATGAAAACAGACTTTTTTCACTGTGGGAGTGGATAAAATAGATTTTATGCACCTTATAAATGGGCTATCTCATTTTTTTTTCTAAATGGACTTGGTCTTCTACCGTTTTCAATCTCTCATTTAATCTTGTAACCCATAACTTAAGTAAATATTACCAGATGTTATCAATAAGTATACATTAAGCAGTATAATTGGAGTCAGTAAAAATTGAAAAATAAGCGACGTAAAATATTCAAAAGTATGAAGTCTGAATATATTAGGATTAAGTTTTTAGTACTTTCATTAAAAGAATATGACATGAAATATTTTCAAATAATAAAATAAGAGATTTGTTCATTTATTTTTTTTTATTTATTATTTTATAGATTTTATAAATTAGGTTGACATTCCCATATCATTTAAAAGTAGACAAACGCGACAATGTGATTGTGATGTTTCTTACATCAACGATCATGACAAATTAAGAAGCAATGCATTTAAACTATTTGAATTTTATAAATCTGGATCATCTTTATCACGCGTAGAAAATATCACCTAATCCAGTGATTCTTAAAGTTGTATGCTTCGCGTGCCCCTTGAACATATATTAAATTTAAATTTGTTTATCCTTATGTATATATTTGGTTGTTATTTTCTGAATGGGAGAGTTGGATTTCATATTCAGCATCTAGTTGTTTTTATGGTTCGTTTTTAACACTACAAAAGTCGTAAATATTACTCAAGTTTTGTAAAAATATTTCTCACAAGAATTTGTATTTAAAACTAGTTAACATATTTATTTAACTTTTCATTTCCTTTTTACATCTTTTAAGCTTATTATATAAAGACATTTTTTGCTCGAAACAAAACGCATGGTGTCATAATAGTGTCAACTGTAAGCATTGTAGAGTGTTTGTTTAAGGTTCCAAATAAATAGTAACACATACAGTTTTAGATAAGCGCATGCGCGAGTACTGTTTTGTTACTGACTCGCTGACAGTGCCACGAACGCAAATTGGCGACACCTGAGCGTAAAGTGTTATTGCTGGGCTGGAGATTTAATAGCCGTTAGAGCCATGCGAGCTTTTCCTTTGTGTCTTTAAAAAAGATCGTGTCTACTTTCCGCCGCTACCTAATGTTTTGTCAGAGTTGAGACACAGAATTAGAGAGGCTATTGCTTCCATTACTACGGACTTGTTAATATTATTGTGGGAATAATTGGTCTTTAGAATGTATGCGTGCCCTATAACTATAGGTTCACATATTGAACATTTGTAAAAAAAAACTAGATTAGTTTAACTTGAAGTTTATGTATGATTTGCTGTAAATAGTCTAAATTAAACTGTTATAATATACCATTGACACTCGAATATTCTTTTATGGACAGCTTATATATTCATACGGTAGGGGTGAAAATAAATCCCTCCCGGTCTTCCAAGTGTTAAAAGCGAATCTTCACCTTACTATCACAATTTGGCCGATTATCCCCTAGTAAGTACCGCTGCTATGAGATCCAATGCTCTAATTCGTTGCAATTCTTGACTTTAAGTGACTGTATGTTTGTACGCTAAATATCGCATTCGTGCTCTAGTTCGACACATTGTAAACTTTTGTTTAGTGGATTATAATGTGTTCCGAGATGTTTCATTCATGGAGAAAAGTTATGTCGTCTCAAAAACTGCAAACAGGCAATACTGCTGGTTCCATAGGTTTAGCAGATACGAGTACTGTGCCTACTGATGAACGGTACCGAGGATTTTGTAACTAAATCAACATTGAAAAAAAATGCAATTTAACAAATTACAATGACCATTTGGAAAATGATTTTTTCAACGACTAAAATTTGACATAAAAAATAGCACGGAGTTGATCATACATTACGTACGCCATGGATTACATTTTTCGGTACTGTAAATTTTGAAACTTCTACGGAGCTGGTCATACATTACGTACGTTATGGATTAAACATTAATATTCCTGGACAAATTTTAAATGGAATTTCATTCTTAAACTTCTAAACATCCCACAATTTTACTGTTTACATCGTCGTATAGACGAAAAAATGTACTTTTAAATGCAATTTGTTTGAAAGCTGTATTTCAATTTGTTTCTGAGTTATTAATTTTTTTAGTAGTTTTTATTACTTTTTTGTCATAGTGGCAGCAGAAATATCCATCTCTGTTGAAAGTAAAGGGAAAATACAGATTACTGTATAGACCAATCAGAAAACGAATAAAATGCGGGATTTAACTAATAAAACGCTTCAGATATGTTTTTGATTTCCTACCCTGACCGAGGACAAAAACCATTTTTCCAAATGGTTAAAAACATCTACTTCTCCAAACATGAAAAATTTAGAATTCACGCTATTCAACATCATAAAGAGAAAACTTTTCAAATGTTATTGAACGAAATACTTCAATTCAAGGTCTTATTCCGTAAATACGAATAGCCTCATTCATATTTTAGGAGAACTTAATCAAGATCATAAAAATACCATAGAAATATTGATAAAAAGATATATGTTCTACATTGATGAATTTTTGTCTTCATATGACAGAAAACAAATATAAATATGTTCAACAAATAAAATACATCATCATATTCATTAATTATTTTCCAGATAAACATACATATTTATCTATTCGGCTACTTTTAATAAATATGGTGTTCTAAGCTCCCTGCTTTCTAACCAGATTACTAATTTATTTTTTATCTTTCAGAGCATAACACTTGTAGCCGTTGTAAGTTATGCTCAAATGAATATAATTAAGATTTGAAAATAAAAGTTTCAAATGTTTTTAACCCTTTATCTGCTGACGGTGCATATACGTACCATTAAGATAACTTGTTATAAAATTCATTTAAGAAATCGATTAGTTGTGATACAATTTAGAATGAGTTATAGATACATTACTTTATCTTGTTCTAAAAGATTTATTGGTTACCCCCCCCCCAAAAAAAAATATGTTTAAAAGGATGATTTATTTTGCTTTTGCGTCTTTTAATCTTTCTTGGTGTTGGGAGGGGGGGCGGTTCAATTCGCAAATATTTCTATATTTCTATTGTAAGAACTTTATATTTGTTCATTTCCTAATTCTACAAAATACTATGAACAATATTTAAAATAAAAGATTTGAGTGTGGCTATAAATATTGCTCAAAATCGCTATAAATTCAAAATTAATTAATCCTTCTAAATCCATCAATTCTTCTAAAATTTATTTAATGATTATGTAAATCTTCTGATGTAGTTTAAACAATTCACGGAAAATGCTTTAGAAGATACAGTTTTCAATAATTCATAATCCAGTACACAAACGGTTAAAATTATAGTCAAATCGGATTTTTAAAGCTTCTATTCCGGACAACATACACGTGCTCCACGAAAATTTAGAACGCCGTTGCAAGTTTTTTTATGGTTAAAATAAAGGTATAATAAGATATGCAAAGGATTTGTTATAACTTAGCAATTGTGCAATATTTCCAATGTGTAACAATGGTTATAAGTAACATATACCAACTTTTTTAAAAGATGGAGCACGGTGTTCAGGAATTCGTCAACAGAATGTTACTATCTGAAATTTTCAGGAAATGGGATCTAACATAAATTTGTGAATGATACAAAAATATTTATATTGTTCAGCAAGGAAAAGAAAAAAAATGTGAACTGTCGCTTATGTGTCAGTTAAGGCCTTCATAATTAGATAGTATACAAGAAGTGATTTATCCTTGGAATTTCTAAAGAATCTGGAATTTTTAATAGAAAATATGTAGTTAATACTTAAATCGAAGAATTTGTATCCGTCTAATTTAATTTCTGAATTTGAATATTTTTCGAAATTTAATTTAGGCGAAATATTCTGCTAAAAATGTTTGAAAGATGTTGAAGTACATTGCTATTTACTTGATTTTTTTATATTAAAAAAATATTTACTTATACTATTCAATATCTTATCTCTAATTTTATGAAAAAATGGTTAAAATTCGTTCAAAACGATACCAAGTCAATTGATATCTATAAATGTGGTAACACACACTGCGTATGGATATTTATTAAAAGACATATATTATATTTTCCACGCACAAATTTCAGTCACCTTTACGTTTAGCTAAAGCATATCTTAATAATATTTAATGTTTATGTTATTGATCTAATGAATCAAAAACAAAATCTTGTATTTTTACTTGTTTGAATATTTATGTTAGATAAACTTCCCATATTATTTAAAATTTAAGATAGACTTCATCAGTTTCGTTGAAAGGAAACATTTCATCTAAAACTTTTGATAAATCGTCAAGGTTAAACTATGAGTATTTCTGCATCAAATGTAAGTTCAAAACGATTCTTCTGAGAATTGTAACTTCTGATGTTTGAGTTTGAGAGGAATGTATTCTACCTAGAATTCGAGAAACATATCATGAAACATGTTACAGTAATTTGTTCAAAACAATGGAATGGTTCTTCACATGTGGGGGGTGACGTATAAGTTGAAGATATTTTAAAATAAGACATTGTATGAAATTTCAATTGCATGACTGATCTTTTTTTTATTTAATATATTATCATCGATCATCCCTTAAGTACAAACATACTGAAAACATTCTCTAAGAGTATATATTACATAATTGTAAATAAAAGTATTATCTCATTTACTTTTTAAATTTTATATTAAAAGATATACGCCATCATTTATATATAAAATGTTGTAAAGATTTAAAAAGTTTGTTAATATTTATAGCATATTAACTAGCATTATTTTCAGTTGAATCTGAACTAAAAAAAAAACAAAAGGAAAAACAACATATATGATTTTAAAATTAACCTATAACGGAGAATTTTTATTTTATTTATTTTTCTTAATTTTTAGTCATATTTAGAGTGCGTATATGCCTTCCAATTTTCACGGGATTTGAAAGTAGTATTTGGAATTAGGGAATTTTTACTTAATATATTAATCGCAAATGAATAGTTGTAAAAAGTACGTTATATATTATAGCATATTAACTAGTATTATTTTTAGTTGAATATGAACTAAAAAAAACAAAAGTAAAAATAACTCATATTATTTTTATAATTAATCTACAACGGAGAATGTTTAAATATTTTTGGTGATATTTAAAGTGCGTATACACCTTCCAATTTCCACGAGATTTGAAAGTAGTATTTAGAATTAGGGAATTTTTATTTTATATATTAATCACAAATTTCGTAATCACCTCATTTTATATTATAATTTGTAACATATTTCGACGATTAAATAAAGCGAAAAATTCTGTTAAAAATTGGTTTAAAATTATCAGCATTTAAGTATCATAGTTTATATCTCATGCAACGTTGTTTGCGTCAATTAGTTTCAAAGCCTTTTCATGACCAGATTTCCGACTGTATATTAAACCCTCTACAGTTGACTGTTCTTTTTTAAGTACGCAGGGGAATTTATCAACCCATAATTAAACTTTTTATAAATTTAATAATATTTTATTTATAATTTAATATTTTATTTATAATTTAATATTTTATTTAATAATTTAATATTTTATTTATATTTTCTTTAATTTCTCCAAAATAAGTGCGAAACAATCTCATCTATAGCCACAGCCAAAAGTTGGGGACAATTTAGAATCCATCGGCGCATTGATCTGCATTGTTTGCCATTGTAATAATTAATAGCATCTACACAATTACAGCTTTAGCAGAAATGACGCACCTAGAGATTTGCATGACTCCGTGTCTGTTCTGAAACTTGACCTTAAGTCCATGAGCTGTGTTTGAATCAAATTTTATTCATTTGACTGCAGTCGAAAATGACGGACTTAAAATTTTTAATCTGCAATTTTTTTAAATGTAAAAATAGTACTGAACAACTGAAAAAAGTTACAAATTCAGTTTAAAAGTAAACAACTGTTGTTTGTTATTATTTGAATATAAATGTAATATTCATTTATTTTTTTTATATGGCGTATCTCTTCAACGGAGTCTTTAGAAAATTGCAAACAACCGCATTAAAATTTATTGTAATTTAATAAACTATTGAAAAATATTTTTTTAAATCCAATTTTTTTTTTTTTTTTTTTTTTTTTACGGTTTTAAAATTATAATTTTAATAATATCCTTTTACTATAAAAAAAATATATATTTATTTTGTTCAATGTTTTCCAATTTCTTTATTTCTTCTTAACTCTCTAATGCCCATGGTAGCACTTCTGCTGCCGTAAGTTCAGCTTTGATTTTTAGAACGCAATATCATATATAATGTATATTTTAATTCATTACAGCAATAATTGTACCTTTAGGTAATATAAGTTATGAATTTTGAATGCAGATAGAAAACAAAATAAGATAAATATTAGTTTGAACCAACATGTATAAAAAATGTTCAAAATTGCATTTACAGTGGTAAGTTTTTGCTCGATTTTTCAAATGATAATGCGTATGATTTACAGGTTTAAAAAACTTACTTCTATTCTTTGCACAAAAAAGTTCAATGTAAATTTGTTTTTTTAATGATAAAATGAGTAATGAAAATCAAGGTAAGAAAATCTGTTACGATGGGTATTTATGATAATGAAGCCATTGTAGCATTTTTGGTATCATTTTATTTTCAAAGGAAATGTGCACTCGTTAGTATTAGATTTGCTTTAGATTCTTGTCTTATTTATAATTCACATGCTCATGTTGTTAAATAAATACGAAATAAATTAGTTTAAATTTATTGTTTGCATAAACAATAAAATAAAATTATTTTTAATTATTTTTTTGTTTACATTTTTAAAGAAAAGATTGAAATTCCTTTTTAATGTAAAAATTGAGAAAATTATGAAGTCAGTCCGAATTAATATTTCGAACTTTAAATTTCTAAGTATAGATATAATTATAAATTCTAAGTATAAAACATTTTTTGTTGAGCTGTATCACTCTAGATTATTAGATTTAGTATGTTTCTGATGTGCGCTATATACTACACTACCCTGATCAACTGTTATGTAGTTTTCTATATTTTTAATTAATTGAGATGTTTATTTTGCGTTTAATTTTATAGTGTATTTTGAATTTTTGACAACGAAATAGGAAACCTTTCAGGAAATGGCTGTTATATTGTTGTTGCTGTTTTCTTTAAATTAAAAGTGAACTATAATTTGTTTGGAATCCGAATTGCATTTTTGCCTCCGCTATATTTTAATAGGGGAGGGTAGCCATATTTGGACCGACGCTTTAATTGGACCGTTGCCATTCTGCCGTTAATTACAGGAAGAGACTCCATCTACCGCTGAAATCCTACTCATCAGAAAGACGTAACTCCTGATTAGAAGAAGCAGCCGCCTACCACGTGCTGTTTTCAGACAATTTAAAAAAAACCTAAAGTTAGCGGTTTTGATCTAAATTTTTCGTACTAAACGTAAGTGAATATTTCAAAACTAAAGCAAGTTGTAATGTTTTCATATACATATATGAATTCATCTGTTTATTGCGCATATTTTTCACGCGGATTTGTTTGATTTCGTTTTTGTTCTTAGTCTGGAAATTAGCTGTTTTAAAAACTGGCGCAGTTGCCGTAATTGGGTCAATTTAAGTTGCATAAATTGGACCAGATACGCGATCATAAATTTGAAAAGTATGTAATGAATTTCGAGGACGGTACGCTTTGTACACTATTTTTTTTTAATATTTTATAATGGATTGCTATCTCTATGCAAGATTTTTTTTGTATATCTGGATTATTTTTTTATATACAGTTTAGGCCTATATAAACATAAAAATATTTTTACATGTGTATGCAATAAATTTCGTTTGCAATGTCTTTTATCTTGTATGTAATTGTATTTATTTTCTTTGAATCCTTTATTCCTACGGCATATTTGATTTACAGAGTTGAATTCAAACATTTTCCTCCTGCAGGATGTATGTGATGGAAGACTTTTTACAGTTCTGGAGGGTGGAATGATACTTTTTTGCCATTAAAACGCATAAAATCTCAAACCTTGATGAAAATGTTGAAAAAGACATAGACAAACTGTCTGGAAGAAAAACACCCGTGACAGCAAAGGCTGTTAAATATATAGGAAACAAAAAGCAGACAGTAAGTTGTGAAGAAAATGTCCTGCAACAAGGCTGCAGCTACAAATCCTTCCCAAAAGCAAAAAAATCATTAGACATGTTATTTCCCTTGCTAAATTCAGTTAAATTCAGTTCAGTACAGAGGGAGCCAAAAACAGTTGTGTTAATATCATCGCCATATAAACTACACCTTGAAATGAAAAAAAAAATACAAAAAGTAAGCTTTCACAGCACAAAAGCAATTATAACATCAAGTTTTTAAAAATAGGCGTAATGCAATTAGCAAGAAAATGATGGAAGAGATGAACTACAAACATGATGTAAAGAAAACTTCTGTTGCAAAAAAAAAAAAAAAAAAAAAAAAAAAAAAAAAAAAAATTCTGATAATTCAGAATCTAAAAAGAAAAATCGAGTCAGTGATGATTGGTTTTGCCTAATTTGTAAGAAAAATTAAATAGCAGAAAGGATTCAGTGTTCAGATTGCCATATACGATTCCATGTTGTGTGCGCTGGAAAACAAAAACAATAAACAAAATACATGTATAAGCTTTGCATAACTCCTTACATGATATTCAAGTAACTGACAATTAGTTCCATAATTTCTATTCTTAATTACTGATAACTTTGATTTATATTTTGTTTGCATTTAGTTTTAAAACAATACTCTTATTTTCAGATATTTTATTTCATTATATTTCATTGTTTGATTGTTTCATTAATCGCAAACTTTGCTTTTAATAAAATTAGTTATATTCTCTAGTCATTAAAACAACCTGATATTATATGGTCCAATTTAGGAGACTGTGGGTCCAGCTTAGGTGACCAGTTGTTGAATTTGGACCACTTTTGACAAATTTTTCAAATTAAAATAAAATTTAAGATTTTCAAAAAAAATGGATCTAAATATTTATTTAGTTAATAGATGAATAGATTGACCCTGTGTAATGATCTTATGCAGATATTCAAAAAATTGTGTGAGTTACACTTGAAAATAAGTGAAGTGGTCCAAATTTGGCTACTCTCTCCTACGCCTGTATGTAAAATTTCACGCATCTTAATTGTGTATATTTTTAGAAAGATAGACAGAGTTACAAAATTTTATTTTTAGATGTATTAAACGTGCTACATACTACATTACTGTTATATATATATATATATAATTGTACACAAAATCAAAAAGTAAAATGAAGATTTTTTATTATTGCGTAAAATTGAATAAATGGAGAATAAAAAATAAAATTATATAAAATAATTTGATGTTATATATATATATATATATATATATATATATATATATATATACAGAGAGAGAGAGAGAGAGAGAGAGAGAGATAAACAAATAAAGAAATGATTTTAGAACATACCACATGTGAAATTATACTGATTTTCACAAACTAAAATACTTTTAAACTTTGATAAAATCATTAATTTTTCACCTTAATCTGCCAATGGACATTTTTGTTTTGAGACATCTTTAAACTTTGATCGCTGAATTTGTTGATAGCTAGTTCCGGAAGCTAAACAACTGTTGTAAAGGGTTTCAAATACATTGCAATGCTTTATAACTGTCCCTATTTTAGCAAGAATGCAGATGTAATTATTTAAGAATTATTTATAGTGTTACTCAAAGACAATAGAAAAACAGAGATTGTTTTTAAGTTCAAAATAAAGAGTACAATACGTTTTTAATAAAATAAACCATTAAATTTAAATGTTGTGATACTGTTTGCTATTTCATCAATAAATAATGCATTTATTTCATCTATTTAATCATAACTCACATAATAATTCTCTGTAGATTGCACGCTAGTTTAAAAATATACATGTATAGCTAATATAAAGTATGGCATATATATTTGATGTAGAACGTGCAGTACAGAGTGATCGATGTGTCTGTGCTGGGAGGTTTCTGATTTGAGAGACAATATGTTTCACATTCAATAATATGCACCAAATGACAGTTGCTTAAAACCAATACAATGAAATATCGGTTGTGCAAAGGCATTATACAAGATCACGTCTGCTTGTCTTTTCGTAGAAATTGTATACATTTTAGCATTACTAATGGTACTAGAAAGAGAAATAAATCCATTAGAATATAATGTTCACGAACCGATAGAGTCGGCCACACTTTCTTTGTGACGTCAAGATGTTCGCCAACATTTGGTATTCGATGCATTTGAAAATCTATAAATATAATATATTATATATCCCACCCTGATATATTTTTTCATACGCACTTGTAAACATGTACGTAAATGCAAACGCACACTCACCCGTCTCAATAAAATTTCTTTCATTAATTATAAATATTGTTTACTTATAATCATTGTTTACGCTAATTGTTGTCGACGTTTGCGAGCAAATAAACCTCAAATTGAATAAGATTTAATTACATTGTAAAACATAAGTAAATAAAACCATCTGTTATCAATATACATAAATCAATATGATTGCATTTAGTAAAGTCAGAAAATTAAGCGACGTAAAATGTTCAGGAGTATGAAGTCTGAATATATTACGATTGATTTTAGTATTATTTTCAATAAAATAATATGATACTTATGAAGACTTTTCAAATAATAAATGATAAATTTGATTATCTATTTTATTTTTTATTATTATTTTATCCATTGTATATAACAGGTTTAATATCGGATTTAATTTAGAAGTATACCAATGCAGGAATGTGGTTGTGGTGTTTCTTACAAAATCAACGATCATGAGAGGTTAAAAAACACAGCATTTAAACTGTTTCAATCTTGAAAATCTTGACCATCTTTATCGCGCCATAGACCGTTGGTATAATCCACTAATCCAGTGATTCTTAAACTTGTATGCTTCACGTACCTTTTGAAAATTTACATGCGTCAGGCGTATTGTATCTCACATATACACTGTAAAAAAATACGACCAGTTTTCCTGTAGGAATCGGAAAAATAGTTGCCCTTATCGTACCGGAAAAATTTCCGACAGACCTCGGAATAAAATCCGTAAAATACCGTTTTATTGACTATTTCCTTTTTTTACGGATTTTATTCCGAGCTGGGTCGGAAAATTTTCCGGTACGATAAGGGCAACTATTTTAACGATTCCTACAGGAAAACTGGTCGGATTCTGTTTTAAAGTGTACCTATAGCATAATGAAAAAAATTGATCCTAATGAACATAACTTTCATTTTACATTTAATGCAATTTTCACAGTTAACAAGATATCAAATTTTCCTTTTTTTATGCTTTTATATTTTATTGATATTAGGCTGTTATTTTTCTGATGGGAGAGTCGGAGGCCATGTTTAGAATCTAATTGTTTTTATATTTTGTTTTTAAAATGTAGAAATGAAAATTTTTACTGCTTTTCTCTAATTAATGGATCTAGCCTGATTAAAAAATAAATAAATAAAAACCTCCAATGTCCGGCTATGCCAAGGAAGGATCCATGCACTCTGTGGGTGCAGGCTCGACTATAAATCGCACAAAATTAGTAAAATGTTTTTTTACTTTAGGATTACCTACACATTTGTGTTGGGGAGCTCTTAAAGTGTTTGTAGATCACAATGTATTCCGACATGTTTCATTCGCGAAGAAAAGATGTTGAAAGCTGCAAACAATTAATACCACTATTTCTATAGGTTTAGAAGATACTGTACCTACTGGCGGTAAGTACTGAAGATTCTTGAACTAAACCAACATTGAAAAATTCCCACTGTTTCAGACATGAGTAATTAAAAATTAACGCTATTCAGCATGATAAAAGTTAATCTTTTGCAATATTGATACTTCAATTTAAGATGTTACTATATAAATAGGAATAGTCTCATTCATATTTTAAGAGAACCTTTTCAAGATCATAGAATCAAGATCATGACTTTGGTAAATTTGTCCAAAGTGACACGTGTTCTACATTTAGGAGTTTTTGCCTTATGTATAATTTTAGGCCATAATTATCAGATCCTATACAAAATGTGATCAATCTTTGGGATTTCTAAACAGTCTGGCACTGTTATTTCTGATTAGAAACTTTTTATTTAATATTGAAATCCAAGAGTTTGCAGCCGCCAAATTAAATTTCTGTATTTGTAATATATTTTTAAGGCGAAATATTCTGCTTTGTGCTTGGAAGATGTGGAAGTACACTTCTATTTACTTTACAACTTCATATATAAAAAATAAGCTATGTAAATTGCTCAACATGTTTTATCTAATTTTTTGCAATAAGTATTAATTATCGTCCAAAATCATACCGAGTCAATTGAAATCTATAAGTTTGGTAACACACACTGCGTATGTATATTTATTAAAATACATACAGTATACTTCATACACATGTTTCAGTCACCCTTGGGTATAGCAGAAGCGTCTCTTAATAATGGAAATTTCATTAAAAACGGACAAAATATCCTGCGGGTGACATTGACATAAATACCAGTATCTATTAACTTATAAATTGTTAGAATATAAACTATGAACTAAAATAACAAACGAAAATAATAGATTTTCATGTTAGTGGTGTTGTTTTAATTTGAGGACACAATCGCATTGTTAAAAACGCTGTAATATGTTGAAAAGCTGTGCCACACGTGATATGGAATAATTAACGTTTAATGGGTTTCAAATCTCTACATTTAAAACCTTAGACCTAAGTAAGCTGCCATTTTTAATGGGTTTAAAAATCTCCACATTTTAAATCCTAGACATAAGTAATCTGCTCGTTTTAGGGCAATTCCACGAAAAAGGGGAAAAACACACATAAATACCTATATGTTATAAGTTGTAAAAATATAAACTATACCTTACAAATAACATAAAAACCAAAATTTTCATGTTAGTACAGGTGTTTTAAGGGGCCTTGTATCTTTTAAACGCGACGAAATTTAACGAAAAAATTCAAAGTTTGAATTACTCTATCTTCAAAACCTTTTTATGTATAAACATGAAATTTTGGATATTGATTTAATACATTATATTTTGTAATATGCTGTCATTAGAAATTTATTTGCCTTTTTACAGAATTTGTCTATTGTTGAAATCAAAATAGCTCTTTTTTAACTTCATAAGTCATTGCGCGCATGATATCTTGAGAAAGTATATATGTATTTTCATGAAATTTGGTAAGGATACTAAACATATATGTGTGTTTAAAAAGAACTACTCTTAAGCCAAAATTATTTCATTAACGATATAAAAAAACAAAAAAAATGTATTTTTAATGAATAAAAATAGTCATAACTAAAAATATTAACATTGTAAATACTTAAAAGTATTTCATTTTAAACACACATATTTGTTTAGTATCTCTAAAAAATTTCATGGCAATCCATACATACTTTCTCGAGATATCACGCGCAATGACTTATGGAGTTAAAAAAGAGCTATTTTCATTTCAATAATATACAAATTCTGTAAAAGGCTAATAAATTTCTAATGGTAGCACATTGCAAATCACAATCTGTTTAATCAATATCCAAAATTTCATGTTTATACATAAAAAGGTTTTGAAGATAGACTAATACAAACTTTGAAGTTTTTCTTTAATTTTCAGTGCATTTAAAAAGTGCAAGACCACTTAATTTGGGGATATAATAAAATTGTTAAAATAGCAGTAATATGTAGAAATTCTGTCCTACACGTGACATGGAATGACCCTAATAATTGATAATGGTGTTATTCATGTACTGAATAAAAAGCAAAATCTTGTATTTTTATTTCTACGATTAGTTATCCGAGATACACTTTTCATATTATTTAAAATATAAGATAGAAATCAGTAGTTACATTGAAAGGAAACATTTCAACTAAAACTTTTGATAAATCGTTAAGGTTAACATATGAGCGTTTCTGCATCGAATGTAAGTTCTAAACGATTCTTCTGAGAATTGTAACTTCTGATGTTTGATTTTGCGAGGCATGTATTCTACCTAGAATTCAAGAAACATATTATGAAACATGTTACAGTAATTTGTTTAAAACAATAGGACAGTTCTTCATATGTGGATGAAGACGTAAAATTTGAAGACATTTTAAAATGATACATTGCATAAAATTTCAATTACACAATTGTTCGTTTAAAAAAATAATAAAAAATATTATTTTCGATAAACCATTAAGAACACATTAAACATACTGAAAACATACTCTACAAGTACATATATTACTCAATTGTAAACAATAATACCTTTCCCTACCGGCACAGGCCGAAAGGACATTTTTAATAATATATTTCCCTTTTTTTAATTGCTTGTAATTATATTTCAAAATTCTCAGTTACATATCTATATAAATATAGATTGTATGCAGAAAATTATTTAACATGTGCAGATTCATTAAAGTAACGCGAAATTTTCGAGTCATTAAAAGTTTCGAAATGAATGCTTAAAATAGAAAAATGCTTTTACGCATTAAACCTTATTTAAGAAATTCATTATCTTACATATTAAACTACTACGTATTACATTTTTGAATAAATGCCTTCTATCTGAGTTTTGCGAATATTTTCCCCATAAAAAGTATGGAGTATACATAATAATTAATAATTCGGATAATGTTTAAAAAATCATAATTCATTAAATACTCATCGTTCTTTGCATTTTCATAGATAATGACTTTTTGAGGTACCAGAACGACTTTGAATTGTTAAAAATTGACTGCAAAAGATGTATTGGAATCTATATCTATCTATACATATATATGTATGTGTGTGTGTACAGTAACCCCTTGCCATATTCCTCATTCGGGTTTTTCGCTCTTCGGTTATTTTCGCTTTTAGTTCATATCGAAAAAATTTCGGTTTCTCAGAAAGCATATAAGATCTTTGGAACTTCGAAATACAAGCATACTGAAATGCAATTAGTTCATTTTGATTATCTAACTTCCAGTGGCAAGCAGAATATCAAAGGGGAAAAATCAACTCTGTATTCTTATTTTCACAAATTAAAAGTGAAAGCAAAAATACATACTGTATATGTACGGGTTTGTATTTTTTTTAACGTATTAACATCTTTTTTGCGTTGAACTTGCAGCTTTTTTGAAAAAAATATTAAATCGAAAACTTCGTAACTTAATTTAGGGCTCTTTGTTTCTTCTTCTCGTCCCCCTCGTTACATCGGTCACTTCCGTCTATCACACATTTTCTAATCTCCCAAGTAGCTCGATTAATCGATGGGTTGCTGTATATATATATATATATATATATGGTGATTATGATTTTCTTGTGCTTTAACCTTCTTACGCCGTGAACCAATATATCCGTTCACTAAGCTGCAAGTTTCACTGCAATAGAAACATTAGTTAAATTACTATAATTCTGAAAATATAATGCAGTTTCAAAACATTTTCTTATGATTAATACTGTCAAGGCTTATATTGCTATAAGTAATTATTATTTTTTTATATCGTGTTGGAAAAATCCACTTTTTTTTATATTTTTTAATAAATTTCAGAGAATACAACTTTACAATTATGTCCTTTTGCTATGCGTTCAGGGGGCTAAACAAAAAGGAACAGACGGTCTTTTGAATTATATATAAACGACCATTGGCTATCTCCTGAAAATCAGATGCCCATTCATTTCCCTTTAACTAAAGGCTTTTATGGCCGAATCAACTGACCTTGAGACAAATAACGACTGTTTTGTGATTAAATAAATAAGATCCATTACACATTTGAAAATTTCCTTGTATAAAATGGTTAAGTAAACAATATTTCTGCCTCGTGGAATTTTATGATGATGCTATAAGAAAGGCAGTGTTCCATAAAATTGTGGGGATGCAGTAGCTGAAACGGTAAGATGTTGAAATATCGTTCAATGATTTGGATCTTTGACTCGGCAAGAGCTCCAAATGTGGGAATGAATTTTCATCACCTTATGGTTGAAGCTACACCAGCGCCAAGAAGAAAGAAAAAAATCATGCGTCAAGCATTGATTATGAAACACTTTCCAACACATTCAGAATTATCTAACAAAACTGCCCCGTTTAAGAAATTAAAATATTACATCTAATTCAACCATATGGAAACGCATAACACAATTCAAAACCCATTTTAAGCTGTCCCCATCTACAATCGTAACATTATCGAAATTGTTTCAGCAGCCCTGCATATGATATATAGATTTGTATCTATTAACTACATGCATACAAAAATTTAGTTCACTTAGGAAATACATATATTTCAGTTGAAAATTCCCCTTCAGCAATTTAATCTAATAATGAGAATGGTACGTGAATACGTTTGTGTAGCCCTGCATATGAGGTATAGAATTTATATATAACACGTAACATGTAAAAAATTAATTAAAATTAAAAGCGCGTACCGAATTTTAAACCGTACACTCCAGCAATTATTACATAGAGAGTACTTTAAGCGATTTCTTTTGTGTGTCCCTGTAAATGAATAAAAAATTATATTAATGCCCTCTTCCAACATTATCGTAGAAAAATTCAGGGATTTATATCAGTTTCAATACATATGGAATTGCATAATATCATTAAAATACTCTGCAAACGATTTTCCCCCATATACCATAATGTAAAGGGATACTTTTTAGTGTATACAATACCAAACATGCTTTGATGACCCTAAATAACCTTTATCAACTGCATGAAAATCCGAGTATATTTAGGTGATTTAGAGCGTGGACAGACGGACAGACAAACCGAATGCATAAACATTTTTCAACTTTGTTGGAAAGTGTTAAAAATTAATTCAAATCTGCTAAATATTTTAAAGTATTGGGTATATGCAAAAGTCCGTTTTTAGTTAAAATTACATTTAGTTAAAATTGCATGTTTATTTAGCAAGTATATAAAAATGGTACATTAATATAGTGGTATTCTATTACCGTAGTAATAATGTATTCTTGTTGAGTTTGTGTTTTGTCTTCATCTAATAATTCTTGTACTTTTTCATCTTCAAACTTTTTCAGTCTATACGTCACGTTCTGCGTCTTCAATACCGAATAATCCTTCTTTAAATTGATGAACCACCTTGTACACATACTATCAGAAAAAGCATGTTCACCTTAAGCTTCTACAAGTAAACAATGTCTTTCAACAGAGCTTTTATTTAAATTATAAAAGGATAAGCAAAACTTCCCGAAAATGACGATTGTTTGGCAAAAAACTATACATTTGAAATCGAATAGCAAACTATGTTTTTACACTTCACTGTCAAAAAAAAAAAAAAATGTTCAATATACACTAAATTACTCCTCATTTTTTAACAAATAATTTCCGTACTCCCAGAAAACATGGTTTATCCTTGAATTCTCTCCGAACGTCTAAAAATGAGGAAGAAATTCCGTTTATTCCTAGCACGCATGAGTTTTGGATCTATTAATAATAAATCCAAATTTATTTCAAAAATGAAAAACCAAAAATTCCATAAATTAGGATTTCTAATTTAATTAAAAAAGACATAAATGTTTTCGAATTTAAAAATAAATAACAACATAGGTGCCAACCTCAAACTAATCTTCCGTATTAGGTGCGTTAAGTTGACCCTGGTTTAATACGTTTCAAACCAGAATTCTTTTTAAGAAACAAAATTAAATACGTTCCACGAAGAAACATTGAATTAAATAAATAATGATTCATGAAATAAATTTTCTGGTTCTGAAGTGCATAACACGGGTCAAATTATTCCAGATATTACGGAAGATTAATGAAAGGTTGGCAGCTATGTAACAATAACTTTTCTCATTCATTAAAAAATACTTACAATTTATTTTTTTTAAGTTGAATAAGTTGAATATAGTTAAATGAAGTTGAATTTATAAAGTTGTTTGTAAATAAATAAATATTCGCATTTAAAATATACTTTAAAGGAACACATTTAAAGGATATTTTAATTAAGAAAATCAAATGAAAAATAAAATCGATATTAATCTCATCAAGTAAAAATATAATATTCGTATTTTACCTCTAGCAATCTACGTAAAAATATTTAAAATTCATATTTTTATACTATATCAATACTAAAATAAAAAAAAACCCAGGCCAATCTCATTAAAGGAGAATTTTTCCCGAAATGAACTTCAAAATTAAAAGCTTTTTAAGGAAATTGATCAATCCATACCCATCTGAAGCGAGCATATTTACTTCAAAGCATTTCGCTGCTGTACAGTTACAGTTCAGTGCTAGCGTGTTTGTCTCATAAACTTGAGATGACTGGTTCGAAACCAAAGTCCGCCGCGTTTGCTTTTTCCCAACTTTCTTCAATTGACGGACATTTTACCTCCCGTAACGGAGGGTAAAAAACGGATATTCGTCAATTAACGGAAAAATGCCGGCAGCACTGATGCCAGTAGAATTTCCGTGACTTGAAGAAAGTTTTTTTGAGAGTGTTTAATCAAATGTCATATACTACGATTTGAAGGTTATGAAGAAACTTTTCAAAAGCACATATTACCAGACTCTCATAAGGCGTATAAGAACACTTACGCCCTCTATTAGAAAAAAGGAACTTACTTTCGCATATACTCAATATATAAATATAAAAACTTTAATTTTATTAAATAGTTTAACGAATATCATAAAATTTAATTCACTTATAAATAAAAAAATAATAATTTATATAATTTTGTGGAAACATATTATTTTTAGAACAAGTTGAAAATTGCTTGTCAAGGGTGGCGAATGAGGTGCGTCCGTACTATAACTAGTTTTATAAATATTTTTTGCACCGCATAGTGTACTGAATGTATATTTTACTGCACTTCATAATTGCATATCCATTTAATTCTGTTCGAAAGGCTGTAACATCATTACAATATGCACTTGAAATATTTTTTTTTTTTCCATTGGCCATAATTTAACGGAAAGTTTTTGACTGTCCCTGTCATTAAACTATAGATCCGATTTTCATAAAATTTGAAACGACTCGACAAAAAATTGCAACAATTATATATTTAAAATTTCAGACCATTCGGAACGCTGTAACATCATTAAAATGCACTTGAAATAATTTTTTTTCTCATTGGCCGTCATGTAACGGAAAAATTTTGACTGTTCCTGTAATTAAACTATAAATCCGATTTTCATAAAATTTGAAATGACACGACGAAATTTTGTAACAATTATATATTTAAAATGTCAGACCATTCGGTTGGGTAGTTTTTGCTCTGTTATATGCGGACGTACAGACAGACAGACGGACTGAACGACGACTATAGGTGCTACGTATTTATGTAATTACGAACGCACCTAAAATGGTAACACTTGCAGTTGACTGCAAGTTGACACTTGCAGTACCACACTTCAGTTGTCAACTTAGACAGGTGGTCAACTTATAAAGGGTGATGATAATTTAATTTTTTTTTCTTTTTTTTTTTTTTTTTTTTTTTTTTTTTTTTTACGTAATATTCATACCATATCATTTTTTCCCAAAAATATTTTATTTATTGACAGGGCTTTAAAATAATATTGTATTACCATGCATATTTCTAACACCTTATAAAAGAAAAGATTAACTACAAGAATGAATTAATAGTTGTGTATCAATTTTAAAATCAATTAGTTTTACTACTAATTTAGAAAAAAAAACAGTCAATCAATATACAGCCAATTAGTGATTCTTCAAACTATACTAGTTATTACATATAATTTATAAAAAAATATTTAAGAAAAACACTTGTTTTTTTCACATGTTAAGACACATATACATTCTAAAATTTTAAAATATACTTTTTCAATTACATTACGTATTTTTCCAAAAAAAAAAAAAAAAAAAAAAGCTGTTATTGTAGTTTGAAGCTGATTTTTGGACATTGCATAAGCCCAATGTTCTGTACTACAACACAGTCCTAGAGTAATTCATCATTATCAAAAAAAAATTTTCTTAACTGTGTAATAATTGCCACAAACTATTGCAATTCGTGGAATATTTCTGCCTTCCAACTAGTAGCTGGGGTTATTGAAAGCAGGGAAGGAATAATAAGAGAATGGGAAATAGGAGAAAGAAATCTAGAATCAAAGAATGGAGCGGGGAGGGGTTGAAAAGACAAATCTACAAGAGCAACAATGTAAGAATAGATAAGCCTTGAATTATTTACTTACATTTATCACTACTAAAAGCATTTCCCAGGTTAATAACTATTTCACCCTTTTAAAAATTCTAGTTAAAAAGAAAGAAAAAAAAAATAGAAAAATTTCGTGGATAGTTATTTTTTTTTTCAATTCATGATTTGTTAGCTATTTGGATGGTCAAGTTATAAAGGGTTTTGATGGTCATTTTATAATAGTTCTAGCCAAATTTGAATAATTTCGGTGGTCAAGATACAAGATAGACAGGTGGTCAAGTTACAAAGGATTTGTCTTATAGTTTTGTATAGGATAAATTTGGTTCCTGACAACAGAGGTCAACATGGACAGGTGGTCAACTTACAAGGGTGGTCAACTTTACAGGTTTTACTGTATTATGTAACAGTCATTGAAATACATGATACAAGTTAGAGGGATAACAAAAGAAGCTAAATTTTTGCAAAGCTTTAACTAAATAAAATGCTTAAAATCTATGTTTGGAAAAGCAAACACATCCGAAACATCATCCATAATCTTTTTCTCGAAAATGATTACTTGAAGTATTTTATTGCCATGCTTTGCATTTTCAAATAAATATCAGATATCTTACTTTCATAAATAAATTTTATTTTGTAAAAATAAAAGAATAAAAAATAACACTTAACCGATATATTCGGTATTGCTCAGGAAACAATATTTTATGAAAGTACTTTTTATTCTAGGAGATGATTGTGTCAGATAGTGGAGCGTCTTGGATTTTATAGAAACTATTCACAGGAAAAAAGCACCGATAATTAGGCCTTATAATTTTTCTTTTTCAATACACTTTTTAGGGTTTCGTTCATCTCACGAAACCATATTCGTCTCGCTCCTCTGTCTGTCTGTCTGTCTGTCTGTCCGTCTGTCCGTCACAGAGCCCGTTCTCAGAAACTATACATGTTAGAGACTTGAAATTTTGGGTACTTATAGCTGAACACCTCACATCAAACAACAAATCATAAAATTTTGAAAAAGTTGGTAATTAACCGAATTACGGGCTAATTAACTTCTAAAATTAACCAATCCACCTTTTTAACGCAAATTCAAACGGACTTTCTCGAAATCATCCGTGTTTCTCCTAAGGGATGCCAGTAAAATCAGCCGAATGCACGGTTACCACGGAGGAAATTAAGCCGAAAAATGAAGTGGAGATTTTAAAGCGAAATCGTATATCAGAAAATATTGGTCCGAGAAATTTGTAAATGGAATAGACAGACGCAGAAAAAAATCTACTTTCATTTGGTATAAAGTTCACATTTCTGCGATGTGTATAAGTTAAAATATCCACTAAAAATCGATCGATAAAAATTTAATTTCTTTAATTGGAAAGACAAGGAAATAAAAAGATTTCAATTCGGCGGGAAAGCAGGTAGACATGACGACGCTGCGGTTTTCCATAATAGCATATTTTAATACGAAATTTTAACTTTTTAAATATTAAATTTTTTGATTAAATTTTGTGGCATCCCGATGTCAAATTTCTCGCTGATTTCATTGATACCCATATCTAAGTCCTATCTTAATTACAAGCTGAAATATTAATTATTATTTAATTAATCGGTTTATTCCTATCAAATGCGTCGATTAAAATGAAGAGACGCGCTTATTTAACCACGAATTAACTTAAATTAGGAAATCTAATAATTTGCCTGGGCTTTTCGAACAGCGATATGAGATAAGCATAACTCATTCATCATCAGAAAGTTTACTTCATACCACTATTTTCTAATAGTAATTTCAGGAAATATTTTGAATTATTGTTTAAGACCGCCACTCAGTCTGTTTGATTCTTTAAGATAGTTTATAATACATAGAAAAAAGTGTAAAAAAGAATGGAGTGTGATATTTCGAGGAGGGGGGGGGGGAGCTAGAATTATTTTTAAAATCTTAGCGTTTGTTACCGCAGCAAATATTTTAAATTCTTGTTCAAGACCGCCACCATCCCGACCCATCTATCTACGGAAAGATTGCGTAAAGGAGTTTCGTTCAGATATGCTTTTGTTAAGAATAGAGTGCATTCCCTGGTGGTGGAATGTGGAACTAACATAACGCGATTTTGTTAAAATTAGGAAATCTAACAAGTCGATCTGTTTGAAACTTTAAGATATTTTATAACACATAACATAAAGTGTAAGACAGAATGACACGCGAAATTCCGGGGAGGGGGGGGGCGCTAGATTTCTATTTAAAAAATTAGCGTTTCTGACCGCTTTAGGTGACTTTTTGAGGGAGTCCTGAGATATATGCTACTTATTTAATATAAAATTGTCTAAAGTTTAGTTACCACTATTTCCTAATAGTAATTTCAGCAAATATCTTAATTTCTTATTAAGACCGCCACCACCTCGAGTAACATATCTACTTATAAGTTGTTTAACGGAGTTTCCTTCCGATACAGTTTTGTTAAGAATAGAGTGCGCTCCCTGGTGGTGGAATGTGGAACTAACATTTTTGTTAAACTAGAATTATTTTTAAAATCTTAGCGTTTGTTACCGCAGCAAATATTTTAAATTATTGTTTAAGACCGCCACCATCCCGACCCATCTATCTACGGAAAGATTGCGTAAAGGAGTTTCGTTCAGATATGCTTTTGTTAAGAATAGAGTGCATTCCCTGGTGGTGGAATGTGGAACTAACATAACGCGATTTTGTTAAAATTAGGAAGTCTAACAAGTCGATCTGTTTGAAACTTTAAGATATTTTATAACACATAAGATAAAGTGTAAGAAAGAATGACACGCGAAATTCCGGGGAGGGGGGGGCGCTAGATTTCTATTTAAAAAATTAGCGTTTCTGACCGCTTTAGGTGACTTTTTGAGGGAGTCCTGAGATATATGCTACTTATTTAATATAAAATTGTCTAAAGTTTAGTTACCACTATTTCCTAATAGTAATTTCAGCAAATATCTTAATTTCTTATTAAGACCGCCACCACCTCGAGTACATATCTACTTATAGGTTGTTTAACGCAGTTTACTTCCGATTTTATTTCTCTTCACAAATATTTCAATATATAAAACAAAGTGGGTCAAGCCTCCCATATGGTGGGACAAACCTCCCATATGTGGGGAGCGTTGACCCATTATTTTCTCATGATTAAAATCATTCATTTTTCGAATTTCAGATATATTACACTTATGTAGCAATTTTATTTTGATAACTGATTGTATAACGAATAAAATGATATATAAAACTTTATTCTACGTTCAATATTTAAAAAATAAAAGATCCTTTTGTAAAAAGTGGGTCAACCCTCCCTAGTCTCCCCTACACCTTTTTAACGATTAAAAACTGTATATTCAAATGAGAAATTTATTTTTTATGCTATTAGTTACACGTAGAAACTTTTATTACATTCTCTAACACGTAAACCAGTAAAGGTTTGAAATTTGGTCGGTCATAACCTTCCTACGTATGATAATTTGAATATTGTGAAATCTCGTTTCATTCCAACAGTAAAAACCTTTTTTATTAGCATTTTCCAACAAAGTTGAAAAGTATTTTAATTTTTTGCAACATCGTTCAACACTGTTTTTAACCCTTAAATGCGCTATTTTTTAGTTTGTTTCGAAAAAATTATATATGATTCTCAGAAAGGTTCATTACACAGGAAAAATAAGGGAAAAATCAGAGATACATTTTTCATATAATAGGGGAGAGTAACCATATTTGGACCGCCGCTTTAATTGAACCGTTGTCATTCTGCCGTTAATTACAGGAAGAGACGCCATCTACCGCTGAAACCCTACTCATCAGGATGACGTCACTCACGATTAGAAGAAGCAACCGTCTACCACGTATTGTTTTCAGACAAGTTAAAAAAACCTAAAGTTAGCTGTTTTGATCTACTTTTTTCCTACTAAACGTAAGTGAATACTTTAAAACTAAGGTAAGTTGTTATGTTTTCATATACATATATAAATTCATCTGTTAATTACGCATATTTCTCACGCGGCATTGTTTGATTTCGTTTTAGTTCTTAGTCTTGAAATTATCTGTTTTAAAAAATGGCGCAGTTGCCATAATTGGGCCAATTTAAGTTGCTTAAATTGGACGAGATATGCGATCATAAATTTTGAAAATTAAGTAATGAATTTCGAGGACGGTACACTTTGTACACTATTTTTTTTTAATTTTTTTATTATTTTATATTGGATTACTATCTTCATACAAGTTTTTTTTTCTTTGGGGGGGAGGGGGGGTGTATATCTGTATTAATTTTTTTTTATACAGTTTAGGCCTATGAAAATATATATATATATATATATATATTACATGTTTATGCAATTTCTTTCATCTTGTATGTATTTGTATTTATTTTCTTTGAATACTTTATTCCTACGGCGTATTTGGTTTACAGAGTTAAATTCAAACATTTTCTTCCTGGAGGATATTTGCGATTCCCTAAGGAAGGGCAGACTTTTGACAGTTCTTGAGGATGGAATTACACTATTTTTTTGCCATTAAAACGCCTAAAACCTCAAACCTTCCTGGCAGAGGGGGGTGAATTCAACACTGTTGGATATATAATGTTTGCGTATAATTAATAGTAGCGTATTTTTCAATAGAGCATACTTTTTTAAACACTTTTATAATATAATGTTCAAAATGTTGAAAAAGACACGGACAAGCTGGCTGGAAAAAAAGACAGGTGACAGCAAAAGCTGTTATAGATGTAGGAAATACAAAGTGGAGAGTAAGTTGTGAAGAAATTGACCTGCAATAAGGCTGCAGCTACAAATCTCCGCAAAAGCCAAAAAAATTATTAGAAATGTTATATCCTTTGCTAAATTTAGTTTTAAAAAGTACAGAGGGAGCCAAAAAAAAAAACAGTTGTGTTAACATCTTCGCCATACAAACTAAACCTTGAAATGAAAAAACACAAAAAATCGACTAAAAGGAAGCTATAACAGCATAAAAGCAAATGGAATATCAAGTTTTAAAAAATAGGCGTAATGCAATTATCAAGGAAATGATGAAAGGGGAGAACTACAATCATAATGTAAAGAAAACTTCTGTTGCAAAAAAATAAGTCTAATAATTCATAATCTAAAGTAAAAGTCTAAATATTGATGATTGGTTTTGCCTGATTTGTAAGAAAATAAAACAGTAAAAATGATTCAGTGTTCATATTGCCAAATATGGTTCCATGTTGTGTGCGCTGGAAAAAAAAAATCAATAAACGAAATTCATGTGTAAGCTTTGCATCACTCCTTAAATGATATTCAAGTAACTGGCAATTAATTTCATAGTTTCTATTCTTAATTACTGATAACTTTGATTTATATTTTGAATACATTTTGATTTAAAACAATTACACTTATTTTCAGATATTTGATTTAATTGTATTTGATTGCTGTTGTTTTGTTTGATTGTTTCAGTAACCGCAAACTTTGCTTTTAATAAAATTAGTTATATTCCCTACTCATTAAGACAACCTGATTTTATTTGGTCCAATTTAGGATACCGGTGGTCCAACTTAGGCGACCAGTTGCTGAATTTGGACTACTTTTGAAAAATTTTTCAAATTAAAATAAAATTTAAAATTTTCAAAAAGAAAATGATCTAAAGTTTTATTTAGTTAGTAGATGAATTGATTTATCCCGTGTAGTGATATTTTTCATATATTCCAAAAATTAAGTGAGTTACACCTGAAAATAAACGAAGTGGTTCAAATTAGACTACTCTCCCCTACGTCAATCTTTTCTTCTGCTGCACATCTGCAATACAAGTAAAAACTACTGTCGTGTGGCTGTTTTACGCAAAAAAAGAAAAAAAAATGCAAATTAGTAAATACTTTAATAAGTATGCCTCCAAATACCTTATTTTATATAATTATTTATTTTATAAAACTTCACCTTTAACCCCTAAAATCCTTAAAAATATTTTTTTTTTTTTTTTCTTTTGTAAATTTCACCTAATTATAATTTAAGGGTACATTATATGCATTATAACATGCATTTACCATACAAAAAAAATTATTTTTATGAAAAAAATGGAATTTTACGCGTTGTCTTAGAAATGCCTCCTGCGTTCCCCATATCAATTAAAATCCCAAATAATTTTTATATAAGTTTGGTTTATATATATATTTGAAATAGAGCATCGAATTTTATATATTTGAATTTAAAGGTTTAAAAAAATAAATTTTTTTCAAATTTTCAATTTTTTTTAAATTTTTAAATTTAATATATACAATTCAATGCTCTATTTTATTTATATATATAAACGGAATTTATATAAAAAATATTGGGGATTTTCATTGATATGGAACGCGCAGGGGGCATTTCGAAGATTTCTAAGACAACGCGTAAAACTCCATTTTTTCATAAAAATATTTTTTTTTAAATTATTTTGTCATAAATGCATGCCATAATGCATATAATGTACCCTTGAATATTATTTAAGATAAAATTTACAAAACAAAACAAAAACAAAACAAAAAAAAAATGAAAATTTTTAAAATTTTTTCGAAAAAATTTCAAAATTTTTAATTTAATTTCTTTTTTACCTTTAAAATCTAATATATAAAATTCGATGCTATACTTTATTTATATATATATAAATCAAACTTTTATAAAAAATATTAGGGATTTTCATTGATATGGAACGCGCAGGGGGCATTTCGAAGATTTCTAAGAAAAATTCCATTTTTCTTCTCAAAAATATTTTTTTGTGATAAATGCATGCCATAATGCATATAATGTACCCTTGAATAATATTTAAGACGAAATTTACAAAAAAATAAAAAAAAATCAAAAATTTGGAAATTTTTTCGAAAAAATTTCCAAATTTTTCAATTTTTTTTAAACCTTTAAATTTAAATATATAAAATTCGATGCTCTATTTTATTTATATATATGAAACAAACTTTTATTAAAAATATTGGGGATTTTCATTGATATGGAGAACGCAGGAGGCATTTCGAGGATTTCTAAAACGACGCGTAAAATTCCATTTTTTTCTCAAAAATAATTTTTGTTTATATTTTTTTTTGATAAATGCATGCCATAATGCATATAATGTACCCTTGAATAATATTTAAAGTGAAATTTACAAAAAAAAAGGTCCCTTGTCCCCTTAATTCCCATAATAGAATATGTTCTAAAAATTACGTAGTTCAGAGAATTTGACTTTACACTAGAAAGTTTCAATGGTTAATTTTGCTTTATTTAATTACGGAATGTCTGTTTTTTTAATTAAAGCAAATATTACTATTTTAATTGTCTGGTGTGAATTAGGTATATGCGAATTAAAAAAAATCTATTAAATTCAAAACAGTGTTGTTTGCGTATATGCAAAGCTGCGCACTAAAGGGTTAACACTTCCCAATATAATTCAAAAGTGTTTATGACTTCAGTTTCTCTTCCTATATGTTCGTTCCAGTGCGTCTGTCCGCTATGTTAGTGCGCTATGCCTATTCTGTTATTACCTATTTTGCGTTTTCTTACTAAGCTGAATTTTCGCACACGATATGGAATAGATACCAATCTATAAATCAAATACAGGGCTGCAGAAAAGAATTGGAGTACATATTTGGCAGTGGATGGTAATTAGACAAATCAATTTTTCAAATGCGTTAAGCGTTTTCTAAAATATTTTCTTAGGTTTCTTGTTTACCTTATTTAAATAAATAGCAAAGTTTTGTTAAAATATTCTGAAAGTGTCGGAAACCGTTTCACAATATATGCGTAACGCATTTTTTTTTGTTCTTGGTTTGATTCCCGTGGTATGCACCACATTAATATTCTTCCTGACATACCTCGAACTTCGCTAAATATATCAATTAACATAATATATTGCTAAAATTTAGAGTTATAAAGAAATAACTTCTGTATTTGCTTCAATAATAAGTTTTGTTTAAAAAAATGAATACATTATAAAATGCCATTGAACTAATACATTCAAATAATGTTCAAGAAATCATAATTTACTGAAATATTTTTCTGTACGGTTTCTTTTTTATGGTATTTATACGATGATGACTGTATCAGATTGCATTACTTCTTGGATTACTTTGAAAGTTATTTAAAAAAATGTATACATATATTTACACATACAGTGTTTTGAATTATTTATTCAAAATAATTATTTCTTCGAAATAATATCGTCTGTTTCTATTTCTCAATTTTCCATTAAATAGTTTCTAATTTTAAACTCTGATGAAAAATTTAATTTTAATGCTTTGATGATATCAAATCTGCGAATATGTACATAAATACAAAAGCGAATACGCTGCTAGGTTTTTAAGAAAGTTAAAGAAACTATATACACTGTTTTGGGATACGATTAATGTGTTCTGAAAAAAAAATTAAATCACAGTAAATATCTTGTAACGTCCATGTCGTGAAAAATCCATGTCTAAATTCTTTTTCGTAAAACATGTTATTTTAAATATTAAATTGCTATTTTTACATTTTCAAGTAAATATCTTCAATATTAGTTTCACGAAAAAGAAAACAATAAAAACCAACAGCTAACTAATATCTTCGATAACGTTCAAGAAACCATAATTTATCAAAGTACTTTTTCTTTTTGGTATCTTCAAAGACGATGAGTGTGTCAGATAGCAGAGCGTCTTAAATTTCTTTGAAAGTAATTGTAGCAAAAAAAGCATCGAAATATAAATCTTTCAGTTTTTCTATTCCAATATATGTTTTTTTAATACATTTCTACTAAGTCGGCGTTCTATTTCTCAAAGTTCCTTCTTCAATTTTTACACTAACTGATTTTTCTCAACTTTGAAAGCCATTTAATAATTCAAAGTCCTATTAAAAAATGTTCTGTAAGATTTTTTACTTTTATTTGTTTTTATGGAAGACGTATATTTTTAAAAGGAAACGTGAAAAACTAACAACGTAAAAAAAGGCATGTTTTTCTAAGTAAAATGCATTTCATTTTTACAAGCGACACTAAAGAAAAAGAGATGAGAAAAATTTGTTTCTTTATGTTTCTTTAATATATAGTTTTTCATTTCATGTTTGTTAATTTCTTTTCTAGATTTAAAATTCTTCTGGAGTTAAAATGATACTTACAGTTTTTATGAATTATTATTTTTATTGCAAAATTTTCTGTCTCTCTAAACAATTTAGTAAAGTAGAATTAATCCCCAAGTTGATACCAACAAAAAAAAAAAGAGTAATGCTAACAAAAGAAGGCATGTTTCAAAAGCTTTCAGACAGGCACAGCGCGACATATTAATAATTCAAGGAAACAAATAAAAGCCAGCTGTGTTGGAAAACACATAAGAGTCATTTTGCGATGAATTTTTTACTTATCTCTGTAGTTTTCTGCAGTTGAAAATTCTACTCTCGAAATATATGAGAAGCAGAAGCATTTTCGAAATGGTATCACGTTCCATTACAATATCGTAAAAATGTGTACGGTAAAAATTTTTGGAAATTATTTTTAGAATTTCCGATGACTTTTGAATGAAAGTTTTTTTTTTCATCTCAACATTTCCATGATATATATAGTACATGTTATTACGTAAACATTCGCAGACTCTAAATAAATAATTTGAAAAGTAAAATTAAAAAATTTCGTTATATATCAAAATATTATATTCGAAATATAATGGCATTAAAATGTAATAAATTTTACTTGATTTTATATCCTCGATCTTTCTGTGTTTTATATACACTGCGGAAAAAAATATCGCAACACCAAGAACAAATTGTTGTAGAGTAATGACATTTGGACAACGCATTTGTCTAGTTAGCATGTTTAACTGATTAGATTTTGAAGATCACGACTTAATTTAAGCTCAAGAAAATGCAATTCAAATGTGAAATGCTGTTATATTAATACCCGGTGTAACGCCCAGAATTTTGAATGCAAGCCTACAAACGTGCATGCAGTGTGTCATACAGGTTCCGAATGTCATCCCTTTTTGGTATAGAGTTCCCTGCTTGTTGTACTTGTTGTGTCAATACTGGGACGGACAGTGCTGGCTGTAGATAATGCTGGAGTTGTCGCCCAATGATATCCCATACGTGCTCAATGTGAGACAGATCTGGTGATCTCGCAGGTCAAGGTAGCACGTCGACACTCTGTAGAACACATTGCGTTACAATAGAGATATGAGGTCGAGCGTTATCCTATTGGAAAACTCCCCTTTATATGCCGTTCATGAATGAGAGCACTACAGGTTAAATTACCAGATTGATGTACAAATTTGCAGACAGTATGTTTGGGATAACCACGAAAGTTCTCCTGCTGTCATAAGAAACTGCTTCCCAGACCATGACTTCAGGTGTAGGTCCAGTGTGTATAGGCCGCAGAGAGTTTGGTTGCAGGCATTCCCCTGGCATCCTTTTGACCCACACACGGCCATCACCGGCAAAAAACAGAACCTGCTTTCATCAGAAAACACAACATATCTCCACTCCGTCCTCCAATGGGCTCTGGCTTGACACCACTGGCGTCGCAAACGGCAATGGTTTGGATTCAGTTGAATGCACGCTACAGGGCGCCTGACTCGTAGCTGTCCTTGAAATAATATATTTCTAGCAGTTCATTGAATCATCGTGGTACCACATTCAGCTGGAATTTCTGCCGCAGACGCAGTACGATGTGCCACAGCCGTACGCCGGTCTTCCCTCTCAAAAGTGCCACGTGGCCCCTCAAAACCCGGTCTTCTTGAAGCAGTACCATCCTTTAACCACTGCTCCCAACAATCATGCACAGTGGTTACTTTGCGGCCAAGTCTTTCTGCAATATCGCAGAAAGAAAACCCACCTTCTCGTACCCCTACTATACGACCTCGTTCCAACTTGGTGAGTGTTTGATAAATGGCTTCTTTGTCTTCTTAAAGGCACTCTTGGCTATCATCACCTCAATACGTCAAATTTGAAGATAAATAACGCTCACAAACTTTACAGCACGCATTTAAAGCAAACCTGATTTGAACATTCTGAGTGGCGCTACTAGTGCCCCACTTGTGCACGAAGCGTGAAATTTGAATCGATGTCATCTTTCAGATGAATAAACACGCCTACCAAATTTCGTTTATCTAACACAAGTCTTTCTTGGTGTTGGGATTTTCTTTTCGTCAGTGTATATTAACTACTTTTCATAGTTGTTAATTATTTTCTAAGTATACAATCAGCCTTTATAAAATAATAAAAATGTATACTTCTGCGACATTGTTTAAACTTCAAGGGATTCAATATGCATTTCGTAAATAGTTTTTAAATAAAAGTATGTAAGTGTTTCAATATTTATTGAATATAAATACAAAATGTAATTATTCTGGTAAAAGGACTACACTTTATATTACGCAAATTATCATTTCTTTATTCATTAATTTAAATTGTTTACCGGAACGGTTTATTTTGTTGGATTTTTTTTTTTCAAAATGTATTACATAAACATGCTTATTATCTAAATAAATAACTTGTACAGTCCAATTTAAAAATTATTCGTTATATAACAAAACATTATGTTGGAAATTAAATGAAAGTAAGATGTGATACCTTTTACTTAATTTTGCATCCCAGATCTTTTTGTGGTTTATATTAATTAAATATTTGTCATTGTTACTAATTATTTTTTAACGGTACAGCTAACTTTCATAAAGTAATAAAAATGTATTATTATGTAACAATGTTTAAATTATAGATGTTTAATATGCTTTTCGTACATTGTTTTTAAATAAATAAATTTAAGTGTTTGCATATTTACTCTAACTAAATATAAAATCTAATTATTCAGGTAAAAAACACTGCGTTTTATATTACAAAGAATTTTCATTTATTTTATTCAAAAATTTAAATTGCTTACCTCAATTATTTGTGTGTTTTGTTGGAAACATTTTTTATGAAGCAAGCTATGAACAATAGATAGAAGATCAAAGATTTGTTTTCAGGAAATAATTAAATGTGCTCTATTTTGATATTATGTAATATCGTAAATAGTTAAACTATTTTTTTATAATAAGAAAAATCAATTTATTACAGTTATCGCCCTTTTTTTCCGACAGTAGAAAAAGAGAATTCATTTTATATTTTAAATTTTCTATTCTAAATATTATTTTTATAGCCAAACAATATTCTTTGACAAATATATATTTAGAAGATTAGAAAAATAAAAGTTCATATAGAAAATAGAAAAATCAAAATAGAAAAATCACCATAAAATACAAAATAACACACATGACGGGTTTCGTTATGAAAATATTCACAGCCCGCCATCAGCTAAAGTAAACACGGATCAGAATGTGGACAAGGTCACAAATGAACAGAAAAGTCAGAGAGGAGAATTATTTTCTCTCCTGTCTCTCCGAGTAACTTGGATTTTCAGAAAGCACTTCTTATTTTTAAAAATTCCGATAAACTTGTCAATGATCTATCATCATCACTTTTTCTCTCTTCAGCTGGAAAATTACTTTTGTAATTCTTTCCCCCTTTTTTCTTGTGATTGTCACGTTTATTAATAATTAAAAATCATTTATTTATTTTGTTTTTTTCTTGTGATTTCTCCTTTTAGTTTATTTAATTTATTTAATTTGTTTATTTTCTTATTTATTTTCTCGTTGGCGTTATTCTTTTCTTTTTATCTTTTGTTCATTTTCAATACTTTCCTTTTCTGCATGGGCTCCTCGGTAACTGATGTTTTCCTGTCAGAAAGCGCCGCCTGTCACATTCTTGGCATGTCCTCCTCTCTGCTGTTTCTGTTCATTTGTGACCTTGACAACTTTCGGAATCATGTTTACTTTAGCTGTTAACTGCCTGTTAATATATCCAGCCCAAAATGCGTCCTATGTGTTATATTGTTTTTTACTGTGATTTTAACAAAGTTTTATTTCTCTAATTGTGATTTTTCGTAAATTTTTCGTTGCTGTTTCATCTTCAAAAAGTACATTTATTAGAAAACAAGAAATATAACTTAACTCTTACTTAAAAAAAAAAGAAAAAAAATCAATTTAAAAACGTTTTTCGGCTTTCATTTCATAAGTAATTCTTGGGGAAAATACTTTAAAAAATCATATCTTGTTTTAAGTATGGTTTACGGCTAAAAAACATGCTGTTGCTAGTTGCTAATTTGCAACACTGGGCTTTAACTAAAAAAAAAAAAAATCCTTGATAAAATTGTATAATATTAAACAAACCTGAAGTTTTAGAACTATGATAAGGAATAAATTTTACTTTCTCACTGCAGAACAAAATAGAGTATGTCGCAAACTTGCAAACTAAACAACAAGAACACGTAGCAACAATTGAAAAAAAAATAAATATATCATTAATCTTAAACAACAATATTGCTGCCATCTACATGTTGAAAATTTATTTAATAATATTTTCAGTATATATATTAGTGACAACATTACGCATTAAAGCTTCAATAATATTCTAATACTATTTTAAAAGACTAAATTTGGTAAGTTGCCGAAAGGCGACAAATGGCACTTAATGGTTAAAAAACCAAATAAAAATTTTCTATTGCTCAATGTCTTCGATTTAAAGATTCTTTTAAGTGTTATATAATTAACACTTTATCTAATTACGGTACTTATAAGTACCATTAAAATAACTTGTCATAAAATTCATTTAATCCATCGATTAGTTGTAATACAGTTTAGAATGAGTTATAGAGACATTACTTTACCTTGTTCCAAAAGAATTATTGGTTACACAAAACAAAAATATTTTTAAAAGGCTGATTTCCTTTGTCTTTACATCTTTTCAGCTTTCTTGACTTTGGAGGAGAGGGGGTGGATTTTTCAATTCGGAAATATTTCTACATTTCTACTGTAAGAACATTATATTTGAACATTTCCTAATTATACAAAATACTAAGAAAAATATTTAAAATAAAAGATTTGAGTGGGGTTATAAATATTGCACAAAAGCCCTATAAATTCAAATTTAATTAACCCTTCTAAATCCTTCAGTCTTTCTAAAATTCTTCTAAAATTTGTAATTCACGAAAAATGCTTTAGAAGATAAAATTTTAATGAATTCAAAATTCAGTACATAAAGTGTTAAAACCACATACCGTTATAGTTACATAGGATTCATGCCGGATTACGGCTTAAAGCTCCTGAATATAGTTTTTTTTTTTTTTTTTTATACGTTGTGTTTGTCAAGTTAAACTAGGAATAAAATCTGTTGAATAATCAATGTTATTAATTTTTTTTCCGAAAACGTCTATTATAAATAGTTGGAATGCATTTGCGGACAATAAAACTATTATATAGTATATCCTCATTTACCTGAGATGAAAGGGTGGAGGTACTTCTTATGTACACAACAATATTTTTGAAGACACATATTCCTATTATAATATTACTAATCCTGAAAATACCCTTTGAACAACATCGTTATTTTCATTTGTGATGTTATCAGTTATCGTTTCGTTTCTTAATATCCCTATTAACAGTAAAAAATTGGTTACTGTCATAAACTGTCATTAATAACTGACGAATTATCAAATAACCTTTCAGTTATTCTCGAACTTATTTAAAAATAAAACTTGGTGTAAAAGGAAATTTCTAGGAGATTTTTTTTTAAACAAACAATTTATTATCTTGACATGCCGAGACATCTAGATATTCCAAGAGAGGAGGCGAGAGACCCTGACTAAGCCACGGAATATCGTGTATACCTTATATATTTTTGCGAACAACAACATTAAACAAGGCTTACCCTATAATACATATGATGGGTAAGTAATAAAACTACATTGCTGCTGACTGAGCGTGTTAACACATTTCTATAACGATTTTGAAAAGGGCAATATAGAAATGTAAATAAAAATTATATTTTCTGATATGTTAAATGTTATATATATATATATTTTTTTTCAAACTATCATCTTGTATCTTAATTTCCAAGATGAAAGAGGTTTTTTTTTTTTTTTTTTTTTTTTTTTTTTTTTTTTTTTTTTTAAATAACAAGGTCAATTTTGTTCCACTCGTTGGCAACAATCTTCCAGAATCCTAATATTTTGCTATGCTGCTTATAAAATGCTTGTTTTGAAAGTCGAAAAGCACAATAATCCGTAGGAGACACATCAGGGAGCTTGAGTGGGATGCTTTTAAGTGTAATACTTCAATTTCGGTTTCATTTATCATTTTCTCTTAAAATATAGCAATAGATTAAGACGTATATTTGGTTGACTTCGCCCGATGGCAATTAACATAATTAAGTTTGGAGTAAATACAAAACTTGTGTGGAAATATAAATCATCTAAGAACAACGTTCAAACACACAATAAAATACATAAGGTTTGAGCAGACGTAAACGTTTCGAGAGTTCCAGGACTCACATCATCAGTGTATAAAATCTACCAAAACAATATCCCTCCAACTACATGTACGGTGAAAACACAAATGTGAAAACACAATATCAAAAGACCATCAAGTTCCAACAGCCAATGAAATTGAAGCGGAAGTGAAGTGCCGTGACACAACAAATCCACCCTGAAAGATGAGATGTATGGTACACTAGACAAATCATTAACCAAGGAGTTTTTGAATGTATGGATATGAACAGCTTCAAAAAAGTCTAAATCTAGAGCAGTAATGCATTTCTTGATAATGGTAGCTGAGTCAAAATTGAAATTATGCCCCTCTTCTAGCAATGAGAAGCGATAGAGGATTTTTGCAACTCTTGTTTCTTTACATAGTTTATGTGTGCTTTGATTTTGTAACGGAGTTTTCGTTTAGTTTGTCCAATATAGGACAAGCCATATTGGCCTTGAATGTTGTAAACACGCCAATAATTTTGAGGAGGAATTTGATCCTTAAACTGTGAAAAAGTTAATTTATTAACTGGTTTAAAAACCACGTTAAAACCATAATGTCTTAAGATATTAGCTATTTTAAAGCTACTACTATTATAAGATGGTAAAATGATAAGGTTAGAAAAAGAAACCGCAGTAACTGAAGAATAAAGATTATTCACACATTAATTAAGACTATGAGAAATTAAATTATTGATATAAGATAAACTAAAACATCGATCGATAGCAACAGATCTAATGTAATTTAATTCTTCAACAAATGAATTGTTATCTGAACAAATTATTTGAGCTCTATTAACAAATAAAGAAAAGGCGAAGCTTTTTGGAAAGGGGGGGGTGACATGAATTGAAATGGGGAGGAGTGTGACAGCAAAAGGTTTACGTTAAACGCAATTGTCAAAGGTGGTAAGCTGATGAGTTAACATTACATCAAGAAATGACAATTTATTAACTACTTCAACTCCATAAGTAAATTGAATAACTGAATCTATTGAGTTCAAAATAGTAAATATATTTTCAGCAGTAAAAAAGTTTGGAATGTCTTCTGCGATAGAATGCGTTCCTTGAAAACATACGTTGAAATGTATTACTAAAAGTTATTCGAATAAATTTTGACATTTTGGTCAACTTTCCCAAATTAAAGTTTTCGTTATCAAGCAATAACAATGAAATCTTTAGATAAACCTTCTTTGTTTGCTCCAAACCAACATTGCAGTTCTTTTTCTGCTCTGAAGGTACATTTGTCGGAAGTTCATTTTTTACTTTCGTCCTACATAAATGTATAGTAGGGTGGGTCGAAAAAATCGAAATATTTGCAATCGAAATGTAATAGAGTGGAAAAGTTGCCTTTTGTAATAGACAATAAATTCATGAAATATTATACCTATCGGTTAATATCTTTTACCGCCGCAAGGGGGCCAAAATTTCAAAAAATTGCCAAAAACATGTATTTTTTAATATATTTTTTAATTATCTAAACGTGCGAATACAATTTCTAATAGGACGCAATAGCTACATGAAGATATGAGAAATGTCCCGGTAAATATTCTTTATGATAAAGGTAATATCTTTTACTGCCGCAAAGGGACCATATTTAAAAAAAAAAATTGTAAAAATTTCAAATTTCAAGTTTTTCTAAATTTTTATAATATGTCTAGAAAAAAAAATTACTTTACATCTATTAATATGTCATAAATTGTGTTAACTATTTGTCATAGACTGAAAAATAAAAAAGGTAATCATTCATTGTTCTTGACGACCGCTTCATCTACTACTGTCTTACTGCATATCAGCAGTTCATATACCACAAATCACAAAAATGATATAAAATGAACAAAATATTTTACCATTTTATTAATTAAAATACAGAGATGTTTAACGGATTAAATAAACTTAAAATGAAGAAGTATTTAAAGTAAATGAATTTCATAATATGGCTTGCTTTCAAATGAAGCCATTGTTCCTCGGGAGGCCGAAATTTATCATATGTGACCCTCACTCTGTTCTGATCCACGAAACTTTACCAGCAATTTAGTGACTAATTTCATTTCTACTGATTGAGTGGGACAAGGAAATTTATAATTTCTGTTGTCTTTAATCGAACATTCTAAACTCACCAGCGTTGTCAGATCGTCAGTAAATAGACAAACCGTAACAGGTGGTTCCGTTAGTCTACAGTTTTGCCTTTCGACTAAAGCCATGCAATTTTAAGCTTCAAAGTTAAAGTATCTAATGACGAAATGACGGATGGCACTATTCGTGTCCACAGAACTTCGTGCTTTGGCAATCGGCTGATGCAGTACATTTTCAGGATGTACTGAATGAGTGCATCCTGAAAGTGTACTACATCAGTTGTTTCACAATTAAAACGAATCCATCATGTTTTTCAGATTCTGTGGACTATAATTAGTAACACCCGTTATTTGTCATATCATATACGAAATATTATAGTTCCTGTAATTTCACGAAATACCTTTTCGTAAATCATCCTCATTGGAATGATAGCATATGAAGAAGAGGACATCAGGACCCCAGCCACAAAGAAAAGTGCCAAAGCACGAAGTTCTGTGGACACGAATAGTGCCATCCGTCACTTCGTCATTCCAGACTTGAACTTTAAGCTTAAAATTGTATGGATATAATCGAGTGGCAAAACTGTAAACTAACGAAACCAGCTGTTACGGTTTGTCTAACGACTGACGATCTCACGACGCTGGTGCGTTTAGAATGTTCGATTAAAGATACCAGCTATTATAATTTTCCTTGTTTCACTCAGTCAGAAGAAAGTTGCGTGAAATTAGTCTCTGAAGTGCTGGTAAAATTTGTCGACCAGAACACAGGGGGAATCACATCTGATCAATTTCGGCCTCTCGAGGAACAATGGCTTTATTTGGAAGCAAGTCATATAATGAAATTAAATTATTTAAATACTTCTTCATTTTAAGTTTATTTAATTCGTTTCGGTTAAACATATCTGTATTTTAATTAATAAAATACTAAAATATTTTGTTCATTTTATATATTTTTTGTGATTTTTGGTATATGAACTGCTGATATGCAGCAAAACAGCAGTAGATGAAGCGATTGTCAAGAAAAATGAATGAATACCGTTTTTATTTTCCAGTCTATAACAAATAGTTAACAAAATTTATGACATATTAATACATATGATGTAAATTTATTTACTGATAGACATATTATAAAAATTGTAAAAATTTAGAAAAAATGAATATTTGAAATTTTTACAATTTTTTTTTTTAAATATGGTCCCTTTGCGGCAGTAAAAGATATGCCTTTATCATAATGAGTATTTACCGGAACATTTATTATAGCTTCATGTAGCTATTGCGTCCTATTAGAAATTGTATTCATAGGTTTTGATAATTTAAAAAAAATATTGAAAAAAACATGTTTTTTGCGATTTTTGGAATTTTTGCCCCCCCTTTGCGGCGGTAAAAGATATTAACCGATCGGTGTAATATTTTACAAATTTATTCTTTATTACAAAAGGCAACTTTTCCGCTCTATTACATTTCTATTATAAATATTTCGGTTTTTTCGACCCACCCTAATGTATAGTTCGACGTTTTTTCCCTTTTTTTTAATTTTTATTTTAGGTGCAGAAAAACTAAAACCATGCATAAACGCTTTTTTAGTAAACGAATAATTTTATTTCTCTTCTTAAAGCGCACGTACATACTCTTCAATCTATTGGTTATTCTAAAGCATCTTTTTAAAGCAAGGGATATTTTTAATATTACAGACGATAATTAAACACTATTCCAATTTCATCCAATATAGTTTTTTTTTCTTTTGTAATAAACCACCGACTACCAAAATAGTCCAATGGATCCGACAGAAAAAACGGAATTACTGTCGGATCTTGTTATCCCGACACCCGGTTTTCACGTCACTGCGCTTATCACGTCAGTTTTCCAAAGTCCCGATTTTCTGTATATGATTTTAATGTAAATAAACTCCGGATTTTACGTCGTTGGGTAATTTTCATCTCCGGATATCCCGACGGTTAAGGAAAATTGTCCATATTTCATAATACATCTTATAAGCACGGAAATTAAGCGGTAGGAAATGTCTTAACCAAACTTTTCACAAAAATGTCTAAAATACCCATTGAAATAAATGAGAAACTTTAAATCCTTTTTCTGAATAAATAAACCCACGAACAATGAATGACCCACAAAAGCTCTAGATAGACGTATCACTCTACTCGTGGTCTTTGTCAGTCGGCGCTTTCTTGTGGTTACACGGCGTTTTTCATCTGACTAAAACCGAAGCATAGCATTGCATTGAAATTATCAGAAATGATCCAACATCCATTTCTGAAACAAAGAATATTGAATACAATTCATTGTATAATATTGAAAAAAGAATTGTAGGAAGCACATCGAGGGATAAGCAAACCTTAATTCATCAATATTTCATGCAACAATAAAAAAAAAAGTCATCATAAATCTTATTTTTATTCTTTTCATTTTTGTTTTTGTGTTTTTTTAGTTTAATAATAATGTTTTATTGCTTGAAACTGCAAGAACAGTTATGAATTTTAAATTGTCTTAAACTAATTAAAAATACAGTTTTTATTAACGTATTTTTCAGCAACTCCGTTTACCGCGACACTCCGCTTATATCGACACTTTTTCTGGTCATTTGATGTGTTGGGATAACGAGGTTCGACTGTACTTGAAGTACAATAAGATCTATATAAATGTGATAAACTAGTTTGTAAACTCGTATTTTTAAATCTAAATTCGCAACAATCTAGAAAGATTTTAAAAGAATATCGAATAAAAACTGATGAATTCTGTTTCCGGTTGCATGCCTTATTATAATTTTTTAAAGATTTTTTTTGCTTTGATAGTCCGAAGGTTAACATTTAAATCATATATAAAATTAAAACTTTAAAGATGGAATTTTTTAATGGATTTTTGGTGCACTTCTTGATATGCTAGAATTAAAAAGAATATATATATATATATATGCGCAAAGGTGTGTTCCGTGTAAGAATACAACATTTTAATATTTTTACAACTTTATTATAAATTAATAAATTAATTCTAAAGCATTTTTCCTTTTGCCGGCCACAAGTGATAAATCAACATTTTTTTTATGGTTACAATTATTTACGAAATATAACAGCATTAAATTTAAATATGCGCCAAAACTCAATCGCCAAAAATGCACAATGAGCAGGAAACTTATGCAGTAAAATACTTTAATCACTAAGAAGTAAAAAAAAAATATTAATAAAAAATAAAGAAAGTAATATAGATTTTTTTAAAATACACTTTAATTTATTATTAATTTCATATTAATTAAATTAAGATCATACTTTGAATCAACTTAATAATCGTAAAAAAAACCCAGTTAAAATAATGTTTATTTTCTTCTTTTCTGATGCCATATCTAAAAAAAAATCACCAAAAATATTTTCTGAAAAGATTCACTAGCTTGCGCATTTTACTAAGCGTAAAAAAAACTAAAAAATTTCTATAACAGATTTCGATGCCCTTGTCAAATCCTTGTATTGTAATGTAAAATTTCTTGAAAAAACATGAATTGGTCTCATGAAATTAGACGTGTTTTCAACATAAACACAGAATATTTATAAAAGTTTGTTTTCATATTTTTTTTTCTTAGTTTTATTTTTATACTATTTAAGAGATATGTTTTAGAGAATATGTAATCTTGTGGTTGGAAGCACTTTTGAAATACTTTTGTTGAATAATCAATCGTGTTTAACTTGTTTCTGTGGTGTTTCCCACGTGTGCGAAGAGCGTGTTGTTGTACATCTAGCCTGTTCCTGATTAAAGAAGGCTCTGAAAGTGCGTAAATTTTGCATTACACAGACAATGATCTTTTGTACAACATTTGAGTATTTGATATATGACGTACTACAACTATGCAAATTAACTGGAACAAAGTTAATTACCCTTTTATTATAACTACGCTTTTATGTTATTCAATGGCTTTATATACAATTAATAATGCCTGTAATAGATTGAAGTATGTTTGCATTTAGCTGAAATTACTTATATTCTGTTTGGCATTGACATCAATAATTTAGGGCATTTTTTTAAATCCATAATAGTGGAATCACAGTTTTTCAACATTCTTTATCATATGTTATTAGGATGTACACTGAATTTTACATAACCTTGTCTCCAAAATATCCCACAAGTTTTCTTTAGTATTTTTGTTTGGTGAAGCAAATGAAGTTTTCTTTTAAGCCTAAAAGTTTTGACCAATTTTAAATTATAACATGGGTCAAAGTCATTTTGAAATGCCCTATCAACAGTTTGGACTACTAAAACAATCTTACGTTCTAATATTAGTACGTACTTGGATGACTTCAAAATATTTTCAACAGCCACCAATGTTCCAGTACCATTTTCTGTGAAAACACCCACGAATATATATTGCAGTTGATGTTTTACAGTTTTTCTAGACGTGCCAAATGTCTTAAGCGTTCAGAATTTCTTCGTCTAGTGACGCTTACTTTCTAACCTTGCACAATTTAATAATCTATATTACACAGAATCAGAAAGTGTCAGTCTTAAAACTAATTTTTATTCCACGCTTCATACCCATTTTTAAATACACGAATGTAACATGCTTCCCACAATGAGCAAAAACTAATATCTATCTCTAACACACAGAATTTCACAACTGGAGCTGAAGTGATTTTTTCCAGTTTAAAACCCGACAAATCTAATTTTTGTAGCTGAGTTCTAACAGTCAAATTAACTCAAGGCAGATAAAACCGGTGTAAGTCGGTTTAAAACATCAACAGGCAGTTGCGTTTTAATTCTAAGAAAAAATAGGTTTTCGCAATTACTTTATACAGTATATTATATAAACATATTAAATAATATTAAATTTTCATTACCTAGCTTGGATTTTAAAGCAATGCAGTAAATATTTTTTTCGGTAGACTGCATTGTATTTGCAGCACATTTAAAAGCTAAGTAATTAATATGAAATATTATTTAGTATGTTTACTTAAAATGCTGTGAAAATTAAATACACCGAAAGAAGTATTTAAAATTTGATACATATTGATTCACAATAAGGATAAAATTTAATTATGCTTGTAAACAAAGCCTACAGTTTATAATAAAATAAATTATGACATCCCTTTCATGAAACAAGCATGTTATATTTTTTACAAAAATATTTGCTTTCAGGAAATTGTCGAATACTCTATATAATTATGTTATGTAATATAATAAGCAATTGCAGTCTTTTTCGAACAGAAAAACATTATTTATTAAAATTGCTATTCCTTTCGCAATTTATTTTCCTGAAGACATAAACAGAAAATTTTGAAGAAAAGTTCGATTTAAAATTAGAATATTTCTATTCGGATATAGCTAGCGAATAACAACTTCCCTAAAAAATATATTTTATATATTTATATTAAAACTAAAATTTAACAAAAAACATATATACTAGACTTTTCAATATTTATAATATTTTATATCTTGAAATTTTGCAAAAGCTTTTATTTAACCAAACATATCTGTATTCATTTGAAACCAACAAAGGACTAACGCAAATGATCGTTTAATTTTTCATCGATAGAACTCTAACCAAGCAAACGCAGGGTATTTGTAAGTTAATATTAATATTTATTCGTCTATCAGGAAATGGATAGCATGGCGTGAACATTTCTCTAGCTAGCTAGTACAACAATAGTTCAGTTATTTGAAAATAAATCGATTGATGTGAAATTTACCCTAGCAATTTCCGTAAAATATCAATCACAGAATACTCCAACTATTCCAACTATAAATCTTCTATATTAAGCATATTAAACAATATTGTTTTAAAATTAAATGATTCGTAAAAGTACAGCCAGATTGTGTGATGAAATAGAAAAAGTACTCGATTTCGGCACTCTTTTATCTGGAGCAATTGATCATTCTATACATAAACAGATTTAAATATATATTTAAAAATATTCAATTCATAAATTATATTTATAAGTATATTTATGAATTTTTGTCTGAAACCCGGGGTTTGTCCACCCGTAAACTCTCAGTTTAGATGTCCAGGGAGATATTATCTATGTTATATGTCAGGAAAGGCAAATATTTACACATCCGAGTATCACATTTAATATTTTACTTGAACACGACGCGCCAACAACCCAAAATAAATTCAATAGATCAAAAATACTTGAACTTTAGTTTATTAGCATTAAAAATACGTAGGTGATATACGTACGCTTATATAAGTGCAGAAACAAATCAGTTAGCGCTACAATGATGATAACTATGCCAAAATGACGGTGATGCAGTAATTAGCACAGCAAGCGACAAATTTCTATGATGATAAAAAAGAAATGCTAGTTGTACGATACGTGTACGATAATAGGCTGAAATTATATTGAAAAGTGGATTAATATTCAGGCTTTTATGTATAGAAATAAAATTGTTAAAAGTGGTGGTCGTTCTTTTTATATTAAAACGGTACTTGCATAGAAATCACCAATATACCGGGTGTCCTAAAAAGGATTGACTGATTTTAAAATTCAATAACTTTCAAACGGCGATCAACAGACGCTAAATTTAAGCTCGATTTTTGGTCCTTCGGGACCCACTGAGCATATTTTAATCTTTTTTTTTCCGCATGGAAGAAGAGATCGGCCAAAAAATCGAGCCTGTATTTAGCGCCTATTGCTTACAGCGCCATCTATTGTTTGTAATTCGAACTAAAATCGAAAATCACTGTAATAAAACTGTTGATCTTATGCATAACCCTCCTGCAAGAATATTTTAAATATCTGTTACCGTTTGCAAGTTACTGAATTTTAAAATCAGTCAGTCCTTTTTAGGACACCCGGTACAAATATATAAGCATTACCCTGTACTAATTTGAGTAATACATATATTGCAGAAGGTAGAAATATGCTATTTTAATTATTATTGTTTATTGCTGCTGCTTGTTACTTCTGTTCTTTGATGAAAAGTACTTAAAATCGCGCTCGCTCCTATTTTATACAACTATATATATTTTTAATGAAATGCAAATTACATTGAAGTGATTTGCTACATGGTTTGTATTACAGTTTTTAACATTATTATTCTTCAAAAATAAAATACTTACTCTCATGTATAGGGAATGTAGAAGGGAAAATTTTAAGAAAACTAAAATTTATTCTAAGTCGCTCTTATTTCACCATTGGTATTTTAGGTAGCTTCTAGTAAAAAGATATCTATTGCAGCCCTCCGAAGGAAAACAATTCCGGAAAATGTTGATATATTTTCAACGATCATGACCCAGAACCCAAAACCAACTCTCGGTTGAAATGTTGATATATATATATAATATCTGATGATCGATAAATAAATCTCAAATAAATCTTAATTTCATAAATGGAATTCAATAAGTTTCACATTATTTTTTTTATAAATTTTGGAATTAATTTTTTTAGTCCGAAAGGATCAGATTGTTTAAATTCGTGCAATTTGTTTAATTTTATTCATTTTTTTCTCAACTTCAGTAAACGCCGTGTCGAAGACATTTCGTCGCGTCCCACTTAAAATACGCGCTCTATAGGTTCGGCGTCCATGGTGTATGTCCTTCTAGATAATAGTGCAGTTTATATTAGAATCAAACTTTTTAGAAGATTAACATCTAACTTGTGTATCGTATTTCTTTCATCATTCTGTTAGAAATAGTTAATTATGAAACAGACTGGTGTACAATACATACAGGCTGTAGCCGAATTTCACAGACAAAATCAGAGGTGTGAGAGTAGGCATAAAGATTATGAAAATTGCCATGGAACATGGTGTCGCAAACCACGTATTTAATTAAAAATACAGGGTGTTCTATCCTGACTCATTATTTGTTGACGGTAACAATTTTCAGAAAACTGGTCTATATTATAATAAAACATTTAATAGACATCCAATGTGAATGTCAATATAACTAAAAAGAGTGGTAGAAGTTTCCATTATACGCGTCAGCAGTTTGCACTTGACGCTTCATATTTTTGACTGCGATTACCGGTTCATACGGTATCATCGCACCCTGTTTTTCCAGAAATCTTTGGGATGTTATAAAATTTAAAACACAATAAGGTACATACAGTTGCATTTTCATTGAAATATTATAATTTTTCGCAAAATTATTACGATCAACTCAAGCTCAGGTAGGATGATACATCCTGTATTTGTGAATAAATAAATGGTTTGCGACAAAATTTTCTATGGCAATGTTTCATTCTCTTTATACCGATTATCATCCTTCTGAATTTGTTGGTCGAATTCGCCATCATCCTGTATGTTATCAACTGATTTATGTTCAGGATAATTTTAAATGTACTACATATGCAGTGCAATACTGCAATTTGTTGTATTCCTTTTTTTTTTTTTTTATAAATATAAAATATTGCTGATAACTGTTGATATTCCTTTCACATTTTATTTTCTAAAACATTTTAAAAAGCGAATTCCATTTATATTTATATATTGGATTCCCTTCGAATAGTCTAACGAAACAATATTTTACATTTTAAATAAAAAAGTAAATATAATCGAAAAAAATCATCCTTACGCAAAAAAGCTTATGAATAATCATATGATTTTGCATGTTAGGAAATATTAAAGAGAATGTATTTTACAAAGAACATTCGCTTTGTAAGAATAATCAATCATGAACGAGAAATAAACATATGCGTCATAAATATTAAGCAGAAACTAAACGTCAAAGTAAATACTTACATTGCTCCAAGTGAACAAATGAATAGAGAATGTTATGTATCTTTATTAAATTGTTTTATCATTGAAGGATTTGTAAAATATTTATCTTTCGGTAAATGTACAGGAGAAAAGTGTTTGCTTTGATCAGATTCTGATATAACAAAATGATTTTTTAAAGATAAAAGGTCAGTTCACAAATCTTGTAGAATAGAAATAACGTATTTGTTATATATATATATAAATATAATTACATTAATAAAATAATTTTAACTTTTTCTGTATCTGTCTCATAAAATGGTGAATTTAACTAATTTTATGGTGCTGAATTCAGGGGAATATTCTCTCAATCACATAACTTTAATTAGATACAGGGCAGTTACGTAAAAACAAAAGTGAAATATGCGACAAAAACCGTTTGAAATACAAGCAAAGCATAATATTCATGAATAAAAAAAGTTTTCTTGCGTATTTAACACAGGAACTTTGAATTAATATAAGTGCGAAGCTACTGCCAAAAGCCCATAACGTTAATATTAACAATGTTATTTTACAAAACAGAATGATGCCTTTATTGAAAGTGGCAAGAGATTCGTTACCGGGGATAAATGCGTCCCGGTAAAACTATTATTTTAAAAAGTCTTTATGCTTAATTACTACATTTACATGCATTCAGCTGATTAGTCCAGTAAAATTAGCTCAAAATAGGGCCGTTTTATGCAAAAGTTCGCGGAAAGCTGGAAATCGTTTTAATCACTTTGTTTTCATCCAAATGAAGGGATTTGAAGTTTGTCCCATTTTTCCTAGTGAGCTTCAGACGTGGCACCACAAAAGCCTAAAAATTTCGGACCTTTTTTCAGTATTTTGTAAATAACTCAAAAACCGTTCACTCTACAGAAACAGTTCTAATATATAAATTGTAGACCATATAATTGATTGCTACTCAATTGACTGCGTCGATTGAGTACCGCAGTCTAAAAATTCCATTACAAATAAGCGAGATATGATAGATCTAGAAACTGCATTTTTCCATTTTTTTCTAAAAAAACTCAGAAAATTGTTTTTTTGAAGTGCTCATGTAACCAAACGAAATGTACTCACACGTATATTTGCACTTATGATTAAAATTTTGAAACCTTAACCCAATCCTAGTGTTACATTAAACAAACACTAATAGTGTCTGAGTACAGGAGTGATTGGTGGCGATAAAATAAATTGTCATCTAGCCAAAGAGATTGGAGTTGCAAGTATAAAAAAGTGTCAGTTGTGGTGATTTTGGCCATGTGAAATTCGAGGGATCCAATCGAGTAACTCCAATGAAAAGCTTCATGTGTGCTGTTAAAATCCATGGTGGCGAGATATCCGTCGATCCAGAGACTATTTTTCGCCGAATTTCTTTCCACAAGAAATTAGAGGAAGAACTAGGAGTTAGAGAAGTTCTTTGAGTATGAATTGGCTCCATTTCCAACTTCTCTGTTTGATAACTTTAGGATGAGGAAAACGCGAAAGTACGTATTTTACGATTTGTTCACCCCCCTTAATAATTTAAAACAGACAATAAAAACTGTCCATGTGATGGATGGTGGCTTTCTACTTCATCGAGTCAGTTGGGAACTAAGAGAAAAGTTCTCTTGAATTATTTCCAAGTACATTAGATATTTGAAAAACAACTATGGTAAAACTGAAACCATTGTTTTTTATGGTTATCCAGAAGAATCGTCAGAATATGGCACCAAGTCTGCTGAGCGTTTCCGTCGAAAAAAAATAGATTGCAGCAAGTGTTGACTTTAACGAAAATACGACGCTCACAATGCAAAAAGAGTACTTCCTTGCAAATAAAGGGAATAAACGCAGTTTAATAAAAATGCTCATTGAAACATTGGAGCAACACAATTTTACAGTAAAACAAGCTGTGGAGGATGCAGATACTAGCATCGTGATAGAATCCATCCAACTTGATCAGCAGTCAGAACGTGTCATCATAGTTGGGGAAGATATTGTTCTGTTTGTGCTTTTGGCTACATTTATTCCCAACTCATCCACGATATACTTCTTGAAACCTGTGAAAGGACAGTCGTTCAGTGTTTTGTTTTCACCATTAAGTTTCAAGTACTCGCCTATTGTGAAGAAAAACGTCCTATTCCTACATGCTTTTAGTAGCAGTGATTCTACATCGGCCTTCTTCAGGCAGGGCAAACTGAAATTCGTCAAGCTTTTGGAAAATTATGATCACCTACAGGATGTTCCAATTGTCATTAATAACCAATATGCCACGCCTGAAGAAGTAACTGATGCGGGGCAAAAATTTATTGCCACCTTATACAATCCCCAGTATGACGATTCCACAACAGAGCACAAATTGCGATACAACACATTTGCAAAACATCTTATGACGACCCAATTTAATCTCGCTTCTCTGCCGCCAACTGAAAATGCAGCCAAATAACATTCATACAGAGTTTTTCTTCAGATCAACATCTGGAATGGAAGGGTGATGAATCCCACTGATTGGTGTTGAAAGTCATTCAAACATGGTATACTTCCAATCACCACGAACGATATAGCTGCAACACCAGGGCTTCTAAACACTTTGTCATGCAAATGTGCAAAGGATGCAAAGGCGGTTTATGTTATTGTAGGAAGAACGGTGTTAAATGCTCAATTATATGTTACCACTGTAAATGTGCGTAGTGCACAAATATTGCAGAAGAAGAAGACTCACAAACCGGATACGACGAAAACGTAAATATGGACAAGGATGCCTTCCATGTGCAGAAGGAAGAAGAACGGGCAGGTCAAGGTCCAGAAAAAAAAACGCTCAAAGCTCGATTTCCCTGTATTTCCCTCAAGTAACTTGAGTTGATTTTATCACCATTGCTTACACACTAATTTTTTTTTAACTAAATTAATTTTCTTGATTTTCTGTTATTATTATATTATTCTCTAACATTTTATACCTGAGCACTAAAAAAAAAAAAAAAAAAAAAAAAAAAAAAAACAATTTTCTGAGATTTTTTTAGAAAAATTGGAAAAAAAAGTACTTTTTTGGTATATAGTATCTCACTTATTTTTGAGGGTAAATTTAGTCTATGGTACTCATTGGACGCAGAATTTTATGATCTACAATTTATAAATTAGAACTTTTTCTGTAGAGTGAACGGTTTTTGGGTTATTTGCGAAATACTTAAAAAAGTCCGAAAATTTTGCGGTTTTTGTGGTGCCACGTCTAAAGCTCAACAGGAAAAATAGGACAAACTTCAAATCTCTTCATTTGAATGTAAAACAAAGTGATTAAAATAATTTCCAGCTTTCCACGAATTTTCGGTTAGAAAAATCTTATTTTTACTGGCATAGATGTCCAACGTGTAAAATGTATTGTGTTCTAAACATTCAAGAAGTTCTCATTTTCTACGTAATGCAATTATCCACCACTCATTCGAAAATTGTGTTATTTTAAAGTATTTAAACTGATATGAGTTATTAATAAAAAATAAAAATTGTCAGTCTTAAGTATTATTTTTTATTATTGTTAATAGATATTTTGTTAGTTTTAATGTTCAAATAATTACATTTATTTATTTATTTTTTTTTGTGAATTCTAGAAGTACAATATTTTTAAGAACTTCAAAATGAATTTAATTTAAACATATGTTTTATAAGATTTATTTCATTATATACATAAATTTAAATTTAAAATATTCGCTTTTCATAAATCATGGTGAAATATTAATTAGTAAAAAAGCATAAATCGTGATAAAAGAATATGTATAATAACAATATATCGGAATCTGTATACATATATATATAAATACGTGAACTTTATTTCTATCATTTGTAAAGTAATTTCAAACTCAATATATTATGAAAAGTTCTAAAATTGTACTAAAACTTTGTAACAATTATAGGGCATCAGGTGCAGTAATAGATATTGAAAACACCGTCTGCATTTGTTTTGTTTTTTATTAATTTTATTAAGGAAATGTTTATTTCGTAAGAAAGAAATTTATTCCTGTCTGAGGTTTTGTACTTATAATATTTCACATTCAAGAGAAAACAAGAGACATATGATGAAATTAAAAATATTTCTGTGCCAATATTAACTTTAGAACTCAGTATATTTCTTTGTTTTCAGACTACGCAAAAATACTTTTTCACAATTTTATATTATTCACAAATATGTATTTTTTAAAAATATTATATAAAAGTTTTGATATTGTACTACAAACGTGTAATTAAACATTCATATGGCAGCAGGTGCAGCCTGGAATGTTGATAAAAAATTACACACGTTTCCTTCAATACGTTTATCATAGAAACATTTATTGCTGAAAAAAAAGAAATTTATTCCAGTCTGAGCTTCTAAATCTCACAAGGCTTCACATTCAAGAGACGACAAAAAGTTTTCGTGTAGCATATGGTGAAACATAAAAGGCTTTCTATCCCAATATTCACTTCGGATTTTTCAAATCATTATATTGCTTGGTTTCTTCCATTTCAGGCTGCCCAGAAGCCTTATTCAGTAAGTTTGTTTTATTCTCTTGGTTATATATATATAAATTTCAAACATGTAACATATGGATTTATTAGAAGCAATGACAAATATCAAACCACATTTTAATAATTCCAATTGTTCTGTATATATGTGTATATAAGCTAAATAAATTAAAAAATAATAATAATAACATTTATATGAGAGATGTGTACGCAAATAACCACAGAAATTATATATAGTAGAGCCAGAATACTACGCCATAATTAAATATGCACAAATATATATGTGTTTTGCTGGTTTACATTTGCTAATGTTTAAGAATGGTGTGGAATTCTGCATCTGTCCTTACAAAACATAATCCACTATAAATGCAGACACATATACACTATATAGCTATTAATCACAGGACAAATTCAATTTTCGCTCTTTTGCCGAATATTTAAATATATTCTTGTCGGAATTTTGTGAACTTCGGGATAATGCTTGACTTTATATTTATGAACAGAGATTTGTCTGAAAGACAAATAGGGGAACAAAAAAAGCAAAGTAAATAATATTATTTGGTGTCACCGTGTAAAGTAAAATGCACGAAATGATCTATCGCTGTAGCTTACGAATATGTGGTTATGTTATAATATGCCTATTCATTTCTGTAAAAATAGCACACGTACATGGAGATATAGCAATTTTTTTAAGTTAAAAAAATTCTTGCATGTTTTTTGTTTATATCACGCAATATGTTCCTCCAAATTTAACGCCAGTTTCAGGAAATTGGACAAACTGTAGTAGAAATAATATAGTGTAATTGGAATGCAAATATAATAAATATTTGAGGAAATATGAGCAGTTATATGAAATATTTTTTATCTGCGCTCCCTCGCACGATAACAAATATTTTTAAACATGCTTTAATAGTCAACTACATGGAGCAACTCATAAAAGAAAATGTCAAATATCGTAAAAATTCAGAACGATATCGGCAATATAGTGAGCTGATTCTAAGTTACACTCTGAAAGCTGCTGAAGGATAAGGGATTTTCCTCAAATTGTCATTTTTTATTAACCAGCTTTCAGCAAAGGAGTTTGTATTTAATGAATGTCAACGAGTAGATTTAGAAAAAAATATACTTTTCGTACTTCCTTTTTTCTTGGAATAGGCTCCTTGTGGTGGTTTTCGGAGAAAAATTAAAGCATCAATAAAAAATGAGAATTAAAAAATAAAAATTAAAAACGACAATTTATGGAAAACCCCTTATAATTTTGCTTGTTTTAGAGAACAACTAAAACTCAGCTCACCTTATCACCTATATATTTCTGAATTTTCTGAAACTGGCTTTAAATTTGCTAGAAAACTCAATAAAAGAAAATATTCAAAATAAACAAAAAAACATGTAAGAATTTTTTGAACTTTTAAAAGAAATCAATATATCTCCAAAAATATGCGTGTTATTCTTCCACAAATGAATACGTATATTGAAAAATATTTGTATATTCTTTTAAGCTATATCGATAGATTATTTGGTGCATTTTGTTTTACAGAGTGATACTTATTTTTTGCCCCCCCCCCCCCCATAATTGTCCCTCTGATCTAATCGATGTTGATAAATGTCAAACATAGACTTCCTAATCCTGAAGTTACAGAAAAATCCGACAAGTATATTTATATATTCTACAAAATGCCTACAATTGAAAATGTCCGGTGATTAATGGCTATACAGTGCATATATATATAACCATTATTAATCATTTAGACTTAGACTTAGACTTAGACTTAGAGATGGGGGTTCAAAGAACCAAGCACTGCGAACAGAGGCCTATTGTACTAACCACAGACAGTAGTCCTAAAAAAGGCCAGTAGCTGGAGCAAAATTCAGCAGACATCTTAAAGGAATGTCATAAAGCACCCAGGGCTCAATTAAATGGAGGCCAAGGTGTTCAAACCGGTGGGAGAAAACCCCTCACACTCACAAAGAATATGCACAGTTGTTTCTTCCTTATAATGGCATCCCTACACGTTGGGTAGTTCTTTACAGCAATAACAGTAAGGTGCCTCTTCAAAGGGTAGCGTTTAAAGAACAATGGCTTTCCTAATGCCACTTCTATTGAGAATTAAAAGTTCCTTATGCCTAACACTAAAACAACCACGGTTAAATTCTTTTGCTTGTCGCTGTCCTTTAATGTTACGCCAATCTGCATATTGCTTCTCTTTAAAGATCTGAAAGATAGTAGTCCTAATAAGATTACTAGAGATCCCAATAGCTGGCTCAGGACCAACAAAGGAGGTAGTAGACCCCTTCCTTGCCAGTTCATCAGCCAACTCAATACCACAAACACCTGAGTGCCCAGGTACCCAGTAGAGAGTAACCTTGTTGCGAATTGCCAGTTGGCAAAGTAAAGTATAACAATCGCAAACTATATGGGAGGCTATAACATGCTTACTTATATATCAATATAATTATTATAAACCAATAGAAACTATCATTAAAAGTTGTGAATATACAAATTATAAATGAATTTTTATGCAAATTAAAATAATGTATTAACCTTTATATATATATTCTGAGATGGAGAGAGAGTAAGCGAAATCGTAAAAAATATATATGAACACTATTTATATATATTTTATACATTTATAATATTTTTTCCGTACAGTGAAAATTCTAATAAAATAAATTTTTTAAATGTTTATTATTGAAATTAAAAAACATATTATAATATTCCCACACATATGACGCATGCTGTGGAATAAGAAGAGAGTGTCTACATTCATGTGTTTTCTCATAAACACTGCCCAATCAAAAATGATACTATAATCCTTACATCAAAAATGTGATGGAATAATGAAAAACGGTAAAAAAATGTGTACAACCAGTTTAAGGGGTCCATGATTTCATTGAAAAAAAATGCGCCCGGAAGTCAAAATGTGTATGTGTGTGTGCGTGTTCTTGGTATGCAATTTTTAAATTTTGTATGGAAGTTTGATCTATGGCACGGGAAAACATTTTCAAGTCAAATAATCCAGTCAATTGTGTTATATTTTGTTAAGGTATTTATGAATAATTTAAGATTTAACTTTGATTTCAGTGAAACTGTAAAAAATAATAAAAATTTAGCCCAAAAGATATGTTAAGTGACAATTTCCACTTATTGGCCATGATATATGAAAAAACAAATTCCTGATTTATTTAAATGTGGCTAGAGTAATGTAACTAAAGCCATCCGTAATTTCATGCTTCAGCTTTTACTAAAACTTAAATAGTGTCATTTAAACCATCGCATTTTAATAAATATCTATTTTAATTTTATCGTTTGTAAAATGTTACCAGTACAGTAATCTTCATTCTCTTATCAAGTGTATAGAACCTTTGCAGTTTTGAAAACATAACAGTTTCCTCATTGTTAGATAATACAAGGTGCGGCCAATAATTTCAAGGACTGACGTAACTGTACGAGAACCGGAAATCGTCAGAACGGGGTAATGCCTGTATTTGAAATGTCGTTTATATGCGCATGTGCAATGTCGTCAGTGTCCTTCAGAAGCAAGTGGTAGGCCTTGAAACACGTATTAAAACGCAGCTGTTAAATGTTTATCGTCGAAGTTGATATGGAGCTCAGATTAAACATTAAACTCTGCTTCAAATCGGGCAAAACTGCTACAGAAATCCATGAAAGTCCTAAATAACTGCTATAGAAATCCATGAAGTGTACGGAGAAGAAGCATTATCCCGTTTGCGCGAAAAACGTCGAAGATCACGACCACATTGGACGGTCGCATTCCGTGCACACACCAGAAACAATTCAGAAAGTTCGTGACGTTGTGACTTCGGATCGCCGATTGACTATTCGAGTATTCGTCGATGAACTGAACATTCCCGATTCCCAAGGAGGTAGTTCGGCAAATTTTGACACATGACATAAGGGAACAATATTTGAGGATGTCGAAGCCATCAAGAAAATGGTAAACACCATATTAAAGTACATTCCAAAAGAGAAGACTTTAAAAGTTGTTTCCAAAACCTATACAGCCGAGTGCATAAGCGCATTACGGCAAGTGGGAGTTGCTTTGAAACATGTTAAATGGATATGTATTTCATATAATATTTTCTAGGGTTATTAGATCAGTCCTGGAAATAATAACCGCACCTTGTATTTTGTCGAAACTCACAGATACAAGAGCTAAAAAATCTGAAAGAAATATGAATCCAAAAACAGTTTTTAATATAACAGTTGGAATAAAACACGAATTTAAATCAGAACTATAGCATAATTTGTGCAATACAGGAAATTGGCAATCGTCTGAAAATAGATTTTTTTCTTAACATTGTGACTTTTAATGTCGTGACAAGAGCAATTTCCTTTTGATTTAATGGTTATCACTCTAAGTGAATAATCAATCAATTTAATGATTATGAATTAAGAAAAAATAGATACGCTATAACGCACGTATTATTTTTCAAAACTGAAAGAATATCAAATAAAATTTATAATGAGATTTTTCTCATTAGAATTTTAAATTGAAATACAATTAAGAATAGCATTGAATAAACAAGTTCTCATGTATAAATTACATATTTTTTGCATAAACTACAGTGATATTCCAATTACATAATAATAATAATAATAATAATTAAAAAACACGTACTATTTGATTACTTTAAAACACGCAGTGATTAAAGAGCCATAGAAGAGGAAAATACTTTATGCTTAGCAGAAAAGTATGCACTTTATTTATCATGACCATTTATTTCTTCACAATAAAAATGTTAATGATCTCCGTAGCGATATTTCTGAGGATTTACGAATTTTGTTTTGTAATTTTTTTTAGCTGTTGTAAAATTTTTAAATTATTCCTTATTATTAAGTAATATTAGATAGAAATTCATATATATAATACAATCAAATATTATCGCAAAATCCTTCAAAAATATTTTTTTATGTAATAGTGGAATAAAATACGGAACAAAATGACATATCTAGCATAATTCGTGCAATAAAGGAAATTGGCAATTGACTGAAAATAGTTCTTTTTTTAAACCAATTACTTTTATTCTCGTGACAAGAACAATTTCCTTTTGATTTAATGGTTATCGCGTTAAATGAATAATCAATCAATTTAATTATTATGCACACCGAAAAATAGATATGCTGCAATGCATCTATTTTATTTCCAAAAGAGAAAGTCTATAGTTATCAAAGTTAATCTAAAACTTTTCTTTTTTAGGATTTTAAATTGAAATTAAATACATAATAGCTTTGGAAAAACATGTTCTCATCTATAAATTTCATTTTTTTCATAATTTGACAGAATATTCCTATTACAAAAAATCTATTATTGGATGGATTTTACAGTGAGCTGATTCAAGAGACATAAGAGAAAAAGAAAATGCATTATGTTAAGTAATATCAGATCGAAACTGAAACGTATTAAAGTATCAAATATTATTGCAAAATCATTCCAAAATGTTTTTAATATAACAGTAGAGTAAAACACGAATTTAAATGATAACTATAGCTTATTTTCGTGCTATACAGGAAATTTGTAATCAACTGAAAATAGTTCTTTTCTTAACACTATTACTTTTATTATGGTTACAAGAGCAATTTTCTTTGATTTAATGGTAATCATTCTAAGTTCTATCTATCAGTCAATTAAGCGAATATACATTGAGAAAAAATAGATATACTGTAAAGCATTTATTTTTTTTTTTTTTTTGAAAGATAAAGTTTATGGTTATCAACTTTAATCTAAAAATTTCCATCGTAAGGATTTAAAATTGAAATTAGATTAAGAATAGGATTTAAAAAACATCTTCATAGGTATAATTTATAAAATTTATTATATAAATTACAAGGATTTTCGCATTAGAAAAAAATACTATCTGATTGCTTTTAGGCATGTAGTGTTTCATGAGCTATAGGGGGAAAAATATATTATGCTTAGCGAGAACTTATGCAAATGTTATTGATAACAATCATTTATTGCTTCATTTATTAACAATTTAATGAAGTCGATATTTTTTATCACTTGCAAATTATGTTTTATAGTTAATTCAGCAGTTTCAATAAACCAGCAGTTTCAATAAAAAAATTTTCTTGCTATTCGGTATTTTTAGATCTAAACTTATATCTCCATTAGCTTCAAATATTAATACAAAATCATAAAAAAATGTTTTTAATATAATTGTATATCGTATGACGCCAAATGGCAGCTGAAACATGTTTCCGTGGAAATAGTAAATTTGACAATCGAATGAAATAACTTCATTTGTTCAATCCTATGACGTATAATGTCGTGTTAAGCACAATTTCTTTCTGATTTAACGGTTATCATTTGAAGTTCTAAAAAAGCCATACATTTCATAACAAAGATTAATACATTTATCAAAAATGAGTAGAACTCAATGAAATAAATGAAAGATGCTATTTTTACATTATTAAACATAAATTCTAAAAACATATTAAGTCAATGTAAGATGTTCTTCTGTTAATTTTCAATTTGAATGTGGAAACGGAATAGCTTTTTAAAGTATTTTTCTAAAACATAATTAAATGCTTCCTTTTCTTTTAAGGAAAATTTGTACTTTTTCACCATTTTCAGATACAAAGTGATTCATTAGCCACATAATGTAATAAACAAATATATAAATGATTATTTATCATTAACAAATTCCCATACACGTGTAATGAGGTATAATAAATACATCTATATTGCACCATATAACATAATCAAAATTAAATCAGTAGTGACATTCATCGTTAGTTACTTAATTTTTAATACTTTATTTGCAAAACATAAGCTGTTCCTCAATATTAGATAATATTAGGTTAAAGATTGTACTTATACTTTAATAGCTTGAAAATATTGATTGAAAATAATTCCAAAAAACTTTTTTCTTTATAATTATTATAAAAATAAATATGATTTGAAATGCCTGTTAAAGCATATCTTCGTGCAGCAGTCGTTGACAACCAAATTATAATAGTTCTTTTCTTCAACACTATTGCTTCTAATGTCGTGACAAGTACAATTCGATTTTGAAAAAATCGTGAACGAAGTGAATAATCAATCAAATTCGCGTTACGGTTATGCATTTGTTTAAAAAATAAATAAGAAAGAAGTAAGAAAATTCTGTAATGCAATGAATATATTTTTTAATGAAGATAAAATTAAATGATATCAAAGACAATGTAAAACTTCTAATCATTAGTCTTCCTACCAAACTAGCAGAAAATAAAAATGGCCGTCAAATAACCACTTTTTGATATTATTTCTTAGATTCCAAGGATTTTTCCATTAGAAAAATATTAATATCTATATCGTGAAGTGATTCTAGCCTTAAAAAGTAGAAAATTAATCATTTGTAGAGGGAAGTATACTAAGCTCACTATTCATCGTAAGCCTACAGTACTACACTAATAATCATTTTAATGAAATCAGTTACGAAATTTCTTTTATCTGCTTATTTTATGATTTACTTGTGACGTTATACGAATTTTAAACATTTCCTCCGTTTTAAGTATTATTATATCGAAATTTGTACGTACAATAACTTATCAAATGTATGGTACTATTGTCGTTATGAAACGAATCATAGTTTCCTCATTATTAGAGCGAAACTCATATATACAACAAATTAAAAATCTTAACATAAAATCATTCACAAAAAAAGTTTTTAATATAATGTAAGAATGGAACAAGATTTTGAAATGACAACTATAGTCTATTTTGGTGCAGTAAAGGAAATTGGTAATCGAATGAAAATAGTTCCTTTCGTCAACCCTATTATGGTTAATGCCGTGACAAGAGCAATTTCCTTTAGACTTAATGTTTATCACTGTAAGTGAATAATCAACCAATTTCATAAGTATGATTATACTTTATTCGAAATACAAGTAAAAAATAAACTATATCTGCTATAAAATATGTATTATTATTTTTAAAGTACAAAACAATATCAATGCCAAAATCAAAGTTATCTTTATTAGATGTTTAATTTGAGCATAAAAAAAACAATAGCTCTAGAAAATCTATTAAAAATATAATTTAAATATCGTATTTCATGAACCTCAAGGCATTTCTTAAAAAAAGAAGAAAAAACACTACTATATATATTTTAAACTTTGAACTTGGAATTGCTGAATTTCATTGATCTGTTATAACTTAGTAAAATTATTCAGTTGCAATTTAAAATTGGAATTTATTAAATAACGTAGCAAAATATGTTTGTTTTTTGTTAATTGGTTTCTGTAATCATTAATAGTGAGGTTATTTCTGCTTCAGTGTGGTTATTTTACTTGCCATCTGTTTGTTATCTTGGAATGTGTACTATTGTTTGCATTATTCTGAATTCTTAGTCTAAAGAAAACATTAGTGTAGACCTTTAAAAAATATACTTAATTAAAGAGTATGTCTTTAAAATATATATATTTACAGTCCCTTTTATACTTTATATTTTGTACTTTTTACCGTTTAAAATATTTCGTTTTTGCAGTATCACAGACATTGTCATATTTTGACGAGAGTGGATTAGTTCATAATTAATTGCATTGTATTTGTAACTCGTAAAGATTTATGCGTGCGACTATAAAGATTTTTTGGTGATTTATAACCTGCGGCTGACAATGGAAAAATGTCTTAAACTTAATTTATTAATTTATAATTAAGTTCGATAAATAAGTAATATGTTGCCATCATAAACACACATTTACAATTAATTCGTACGGCTCTAGTAAATCAGGAAGCAGGTGAAAAATCCTTTGTAATATTATGTTACATACAATCAGATTGAGTTAAATAAAATAGTATGAATAAAAGTATAAGAAAAAAAGAGTGATGCGCACAGTTAAGAAAAATTATGATAAATAAGTAGTTTCTGAAATATTTGCTATTTAATGTAGTAGTGCAGTCCAATAGCTTAGGAGGTGTGTATTTATTGGATTAATTGAAAACTTGACCGCAGCGAAAACAAATTTATATTTTTACAAGTCGCAGTATGAATGAAAAAGAACGGTGAACGCCCACAATAAACGCCACGTTTAACAAAAATAATCTACTTTAACTGCCGTCGGTTTTTAGGTTGATTTTTAAAATAATTATAAATTCTTATTTAAAATTTGAATTTGAAGATTATTAAATGAACTTTAAAACTTATGAAGTTTATATATTAATATTTTTATTTTCCGATATGATTTGAAAGCCTCAGAAAGGCAGATCATAGAGATTTCCTGAGATGACCCGCTTTGGCGGATCTCTCAGATTGTTCTCCCGCACGGAAAGGCCTAGTTAGGAAAACCTATCCTCTATAAATCAATAATATACTAAAAATATCGATACAAAACCGGATAACATTTAATAAAATTCATAAAATGTATTTTGGCGTTATAGAATGTCACTCTCGAAATAGCTTTCTTTTTAACGAACTTTAATACAAATTAAGCCTGATATTAAATTAAAATACACTTTGAATATAAATAGTAGTTCAATTATTTTTAATGCCTACTTTGACGGACACAATAAGAAGAGTTTTATTTGAAAAAAAAATTGTTTTCTTTATTTAAAAAGTTTATTCGATGCCAAATCAGGAAGAAGTCATACAGACTATTTACGATATCTTCCTAAATTTTTATTTGTAATCATGTATATTTTTTTAATTTACTAGGGGGCTCTGCCCCCTACGAGCTATGCTCGTCAACCCCCGTTCAGACACCGCAGACTCTAAGAGCACGCTAATTTGTTCGCCTTTAAAAAGATTTCGGAAGATTGAATTATAATTTGAATCTGGCGATTATAATCTGACGTAATTTTCACCAAACTTTTCTTTCTCTTCTTAATATTCACGTCAAAATACTTTTGTTATAAATGAAATATTATGATCATCTTAAAATGTCAAGTAAATGTCTCGCGCAATTTTTAAATTAAAACTGTTTTGCAATATTATTTTTTGTTCATTTTACGTAATAAGTGTAATATGACGTAAATTCTCCTATTTAGGACTTCTAACGCATGTTACTGAATTTATTATTTTACAATATTCTTTCTCATTTAAAATTCACGTGTAACTATAGTTTTTATGACGTAATTTTCAATGAGTTCCTGCTTTTTATATTTTTTGTTTATAATAGTCACGTGTAAAATAAATTTTTAATTTGAAGCAAACATTACTGTTTGCGCTGTTTATACAGTTGGCAACAGTTTAAATTAATACAATTTTCTAAAATTTGTAAAAATTATCTCTCGAAATGCTGAAAATTTGAATTTAAAATAGAAATAAAACCTCGAAAAATTATTCAAATTAAAAAACTAACTGCAATATGCACACCGGGAAATTCTGACGCATAAAATGATCTAAAAATGATTAAATTCCTATGTACAGTTTTTGCTCCTATAAAACTTTTTTAATGGAACGATTTTGCTCAACTTTGGCATTAAATATCTCTTAAAATAATTCTTCGATTTGAAAACTGTCTGCATCAGCGTGTTTATCAAATATTTTTCTATAATACTACCGATTTTCATGTTTTTGTATGCAACAGTTTTTTTTAATATTAACGAAGAAAGACCTCCGGTCACAAAAAATTCAAAACCGGTGGCGGTGACAGCGGTAGTTACTTTTTTTTTAGAATAGAGAGATAACACTAACATATTGTTAATACATTGAATTATTGCCAAATTTTGCATGTGTATTATACGACCCAAAATTTCAGAAAATATTATTTTATTTTTAAGCACATTCATCATTACGTGCACTTCTTTGAAATAAAAACTTCAAGAGACACGTAATCTAAAAAGATAAATTTTTGGTCTGAAATATATTTTTCGTTTACACGATTTAAAAAGTTTATTACATGTCCAATCACTAACAATTCATACAGATTTCTACGATATATTTCTAGTAAATTTTTATCTGCACCCTTACTTTTTTTTCAACTTTATAACACTAATATACGATTTACAAATTGCATTATTACAGCATTTTGTATTATGCATACCTATAATTTTAGAAAACATTATTCTATTTTTAAGCTCATTCATCGAATTACGTGCACCTGTTCTTAAACAAAAAAACTGCGTGAGAAATGTAATCCAAAGAAACAATAAAGAACACTGAAATATGTAATAATTAGTACGAATAATAAAGAAAATTACTAGTAAATGGTATGAGAAAAGGCACGAGGCGTAGCACGTTTATTAATGTAAGATATTGAATTCGTAAGATTATCTTTTCTTAATTTTTAATCATTTATTATTATATACGTTGTAATCATGCACCTTTAAGTTTTAAATATATTTGTCGTATCAAATGTGCGCTTTATATTCCAAAATAAACGACAAATATAAATTATTTAATGCTGCAATTTGAAATATAATTTGTAAAAAAAACTTCACTTTCGTATTTTGATATTTATTATTATCATAAATAATTTTATTTGATTATTTCTATTATATTTATGTTTAAGTTATTTATTTAAATCATTATGTTTGACACAGCACCGATGTGTAATATAAACTATTGAATTTTTTTTTTTTTTTTTTTTAATAAGAAGTTTTGTAAAAAATATTTTTTTATACATGGGTTGCATAAAAGAATGTTCCAGTTTCAACGGTATATTATAACAGCTTAATTTAGAATATTAAAAAATCATACATCAAATTGAAAGTAAACTAGCCTACTTTTTCTAAAAATTAAATGTTCAATATGTCACCTTTAGTTATCCGGCACACATCGAACCTAAAGTCCAAATTTTCCCACACTCGGTTAACAAGTCCAAGCAATGGAACCAATAGCCTCTTCGATTCTGTGCCTTTACTATGACAAATCATTAGGTAGCGGCGGAACGTAGACACGATCTTTTATAAAGATCCAAAGGAAAACAAAATCAGGGCTCTGAAGGCTCTAACACGTTGAATGCCAAATCTATTCTCTCTGTCTTTCCGTTTAGGCCACGAAATAAGACTCCCGTTACAGAATCTATAAGTGTTAGTCACCGATGACTGACGCGGCCTAAACGGAAAGATCAGTGTCAGTCACCGTTGATTGATCTGGCATTAAACGTGTTAAACTTCAGCGTATCATTAACGCTTTACGCTCATAAGTCGCCATTTTGAGTATGTGGCGCAGCAAGCGAGTAAAAATCAAAGACGCACTCAAGGATGCGCTTATCTTAAACTGGTTGACTTACTGTTTATTTGTGACCTTTGAACAACACTCTACAACTGTTGTATTTGATAGTATTAAAATTTATAACTGGGACATTCTTTTATGGGCACACTGTTTAACATTCAATTGATCAAAATTCATTTGATTAATTACTTTGATTAATTATACATTAAAAGTATAAAGTTGCAATCAAAATTGTAAGTTATAAAATAAGGCAGAATTAAAAAAAAATAATTGGTCTTTGTACTATTTAATAATGGGGTTATTGTCTCCTATGGGCACCCAGATTGAAAATTCAAAATATGTGACGCGTTTTTTATTTATCTTTAAAGTAATTAATAATAATAAATGTATTTTTTTTATGTTAAGCACCTATTTTCGTCACACAACGGATGAAAAATGTTTAATTCGGAAGCTGCGCATGATAAATGTGTAAAATGTTAGAATAATTAAAATTCCAAAGAAAATTAATTATCATTTTAATTAAACACATAAATTATTCCATGCTCCGATAAAAATAAATTTTTATTAGGTTTATGGCAGAAAAACTGAATTGAATTCAAATATTTAAATAGCTCATTTTCAAGGAGGAACTTTTCTGTTTCTATTGATCTTAAAATAAATGTGTTTTTTTAATTTCAAAGTCCTTATACTCGTTTATTGAAAATTTAAAAAACAGAGATGAAAAATAAAAGTCAAATGATTAATGATGAACAAGAAATAAATGCACCATTTTATAAAAATCAAACTATGAAAATAATGATTTATTTCCATTTGATACTTCCCTTTTCAAGGAAAACACATTGGTAATAATATGAGAACAAATGTAAGAACAACAAAAAAAATTTATTAATACAATTTTAATTTAACACAATAGGGCTGTAAGGGGTCCTTTTGACACTTCCATATGAATATATCTCGGTTCTAACAAACAATTTTTTTATAAAACAAGTTTAAAAGACACAAAAAGACGAAGACACGAAAATGGTTTTTCGAGGAACCTAGGATCAATGTCCAACACCCTCGATGCTTAGCACATTTATGGAGGCCACCAGGTGCACGTTCCTTAAACAGTAGCAAAAAAATGGGGGGGGGGGCTAAGATTAAAACTTCTGGAGTCCAAAAAGAAAAAAAAAATACAGAAAAATCAAAAGGTTAAAGTTTTAAAATAGGTAAATATTAAAATTAGAATAAATCAGCCAAAAAATTTTACTAGAAAAATTTAAATAAGCCGGAGCCTAATACCCTCAATCAGTCGAAGTTTCCCAGTGTGAGTAAAAAAAAAAATACATACATATATATATATATATATATATATATATATATATATATATATATACACTGTTCAAAACAGTTAGGGGAGCACATGGTTTTAACGAAATTACGCAAATATTTACACCGATAAATAACGTAAAATAAAACATCCATAATTTAAAGTGCTGTAGAAAACAGATAAAGAAAACTTCACATGTAAATTAAAGTTTATGACGTCAAAAAATAGAAAAGGGAGATAAGTGCAGAAATCGGGATTTTGCAGAAACGTCTTATTTTTCAGACGCTCCACACCATCGAACAAAAAAAAATCTTTAGCTCTATGTTTAAAGCTGAAATTTTATATGTAGAGTCATTAATTATGCGATGCAGTATGATCTTAGATCAGCCGTTGAAAGATAAACTTTATATCTTAAGTAAACATATTTTTGTAGTTTTATCAGAATTTTTTTCTGGTTTTGTTTTCGGTCAGTTTAAACTGCACAAGAGTTTTGTTTTACAAATTATAAAATTTTCACGAAACTTGATGTTAAATCGTATTTCTTTTTCTTTTTCTTTCTTTTTTTTTTTTTTTTTTTGATGAGAGAAAAAAGCAAATTGTTTCTGCTTTTAATCTGTTGATAAACAATTCTGTTGATTGTTGTCGTAAGTGGAAGAACAAAAGAAAAAAAAAATCAGAAAAGAAAACTTTTAAAATATTGTTTTTTTAGTTTTCTAGTTAAGTGTAACATGTGTATTAAATGTGTATTTTAAGTCTGAAAACATTTATAATCAGCGCTACGTTGACTGTTTTGAAAAAATTGGAAATATTTACATGTATAAATATCTAATGCATCAAAATATATGATCGGATATATATCACAATGTATGATATATATCTAATTTGGGGATATATTTTAAAATAAGGTGGCATGTATTCTTAACGCTATATATACTCGTTCACTCTACAAATAAAGCACGAATTTTTAACATCGTAAAACTTGGATTTATTTCAAACAGATTTCATTTGGGACGAAGTAGTAATTTCTCATATTCAAATAACCACAAGTTACCGTGCTCAAATCTATGTATTTATTTAAGATAATTAATTATATCAATTTAATTATAATTTGCTGTTAAACATTCTTTAGAAAAACTTGATCACCATTAATTTTGTTTATATTTGTAACTGGGTAAAATAGGTAATAACAAGGAAGGCTTCTGACGTGATACTTTAAAATAACTTCCACTATATGTGGAAGCGTCTTCTTTTATAAAAGCAAACCATCTGTTTTACTATACATATTCAAAATATTTGGCGATTTAAATTTAAAAACAAAATTGCGTTTGAAGTTATAAAATATTCCTGAGACATTATTTTAATGATGAGGTAATTTTATTGAAAATGTCGTTCATCGATGTATTTTTAGTATAAATTCATAATTGAAATAATAGGACAATTCAATTTTTGAAATATATATATATATATATATATATATATATATATATATACAGAGTGAGAGAGTGAGTGCGAAAGAAAGATAAAAAATACACTAGAAAACAGGAATTCTGCTTTTATCAGAATTTAATGTCGTCCCCGATGAAAAAAAAATGTATATATAAATATAGATAGTACAAAACAAATTTAGTTTTAAGACTTAAAACATATGTTTTTCTTATACATAAAATGACGTCATCTGCAATCCACTGAAGAATTCTTCATTTACGATCTAGCCTTAACACTAGAAAGACGGCGAGCGGTCATTTTGAACGCTACCGAATGAATATATTTCGGTTTGAACCAGAAATTTCTTTATAAAATTGGTTTAAAAGAATCAAAGAAAAAAAAAAAACTAGTTAAATAAATAAGTGAATAATTTAAAATAAAAATTCTGGTGGGAATTATTTTTAAAAAAATTGAGTAAAATTCCTTGTCTTTCTAGTGTTAAACAACATCTACAGTAAAGTATGCATAGGACGTCACTGTCGCTGAATAATACAAAAATCGTGGAAAAGATATGCCATCATTCAAGAAATTCGACAAAAATCTGCTAACGATTTACGTACATGCCTTCATTTTGTTATATTAATATACATACTTAAAATAAAATTTGGTTTATAATAGCCCCATATTTTATCAGAAATCATTCATTTATATTTATTCAAAATAGCACGTATTTTAATTACATTTTTAAAAACTTGTTATGGGAAAATGGCAACAAAAAGATATAATTACTATTTTCCAACTATTTTTCCTTTACTTTCTAAAACAATGCAGTAATTGATATTTGTCAAAATTAAACTAATGCCGCTAAAACTACAAAAAAAAAAAAAAAAAAAAAAAAAAAAAAAAAAAAAAAAAAAAGAGCAGTTTTTAAACAAACTGCGTTTAAAAGTACTTTTTTTCCAAATACGACGGTATAAAAGTTGAAAATTGGTGATACTTAGACGTTTGAAAAATTGTAGTTGAATATTTAAGAGTACAGTGATACATCTGATTTGCTTATACAACGGAACGTTATTTTTTGGAGACGACACATTAATAGCTGGGAGAAAGAAATAGCATATCGTGGGCTAAAAAATAAATATCTAGTTTTAGAAATAAACTTTAACATATTCCCTTTTTCTTACATTATTAAATTATTACTAGAGTATTACATTATTATTACAAAGGAAAAGAAGAAACATCTTACCTGAAATATTTTCCTTTACTTACAAGAAAGCTCTTTATTTTTTCGTTTATAATGTGAGGTTTAACTTCATTTAAATTTGATTTAAGAAAATCAAATTTTGAACCAATTTGATATTATTTTATTATTAATAATATGTTTACTTTTACTACATAATGTATAAAATGCATTAACATGCATTTAAATAAATTTTAAGGTCTAAGTCAGACATTTGTAAAATTAATTACTTATTTTTTTGTTTAAAGAGCATATACTGTTTATACATAAAGCATGAATATGTAATTTATCTATTTAATTGATTACTTATGTTTATTTAAATTAATGAGTTGCAGTTAAAAACATTATATACAACATAATGTCAAAAATTAGTATTAATTTGGAATATTCGACATTTGTCATCATTAATAATATGGTTGTTTTGTCTTTGAACACGCGAAGAGAAAATAAAAAATGCAGTTGATTTCTAATTTATTTAAGTAATTAAAATTAATGAATTCATGAACATCTTATTTTTTTTTTTTCATTTTTCGTACATCTGCCTGGCATTTACGGAATAAAAAAGACTATTTCAGAAGCTGTGAATGATAAATGTGTGAAATGTTAGAATAATTAAAATTCTAAAGAAAGTTAATTATAACCCAAATGAAAAATTTGAATTATTTCACGCTCCGATGAAAATTAATTTTTAATAGCTTTCCGGTAGAATAACGCACTAAATTCAAAAAAGTTAATAACTAATTTTCATGGGAAAAATTCTTCACTTTTATTGATTTTATAACAAACGGTTTTTCGAAATTCAACGCTTTCACATTCTTTAAATGAAAATATCAAATGCATAAATAAAATCAAAAATCGTATGACATATGTGTTAAACAATACATAAAGGACAAAACTTAAAATAGCATAACATTTGACTTTTTTACATTAAAATATGAAAACTTTGATTTATTTTAATTTTATGCTTTTAAAGATAGATACTCTTCCATTTATATATACTCAGTTGGATTAATATTTCCAAGTTATACGTGTAAAATACTTATTCCAATAAATGCAGTTACATTTTTAAATATTAATGAGAAATTACATGGAATTTCAGAGTGTTATTACTAGCTGAATTTTATATAAAAATCTCTAGAATAAACTTTATGAAGATATTCCAAGTAAGATATTTCAATTAATAGTAATTTTAAATGTACTGTAGTCTTACATAGAAATTAACACAGATTGCGCGTTATTTTGCCCTAATAGGGTGTCCATGCTGCATATATTTATATGTGTGTATATATGTGTGTGTGTGCAAGGTACATGGAGTTTGAATATATAAATACACAAATTTTTATAATCACTGACATTCTTATCCTTCCAGGTGTAACTGTCCTGAAATAATGTCTAAAACAAGATCAAACTATTGTGTAGAAGATAAAAAAATTCAGAGACATTTTAAAAGACAGATTCAATTCCTAACTAACTCAACCTCAATTCCTAATCATTAGAATTCGAAAAATGTTTGTAGTAGAAGGAACAGTTTGAAATGTTATTCTTATTTTTTTAGGCTTAACTGTCTTGAAATAATGGCTAAAACAAGTTCAAACTTTTGTGCAGAAGTTAGAAAGATTCAGAGACATTTTAAAAGAAAATCTCAATTCATCACCAACTTATAATCATTAGAATCCAAAAAAATGTTTGAAGCAGTAAGAACTGTTTCAAATGCTCACAACCAAGGTTCGAGAAGAGCGCGATCATCAACAAAACCCGCAGAAACACTGCTAGATCCCTTTGATGAAATTTAGATAAGAATTTGAGGTGTTTTGATTCGTCAGTTGTAAAAGAGGTAGGACTTTCGATATCAAATCTCTATCGCATTTTACGGTGCTTAAACTGGGAACGTCATAGTCAACATTTCACTAAAGATATCCCTAACATTAGAATGCAGTTTGCACATACTTTTTTTGGAACCTTTCTATATTAGTGAAATGCATATTTATACAAATCACATAATATTTCATACTATTATAAAAACATTATTTTTTTTATTGTATTATTACATAAACTTCAGATGTGGTTAAAAGATTTGACATAAATTGTGATATTTACGACACTCATGTTTGTGAAAAGTGCAACACCATGAAGGAATTGTCAAAATTCAAAGAAATTTAATACACAAACTACTGGTATTGGGACAAAAAAATATTACATTTTCGAAGTAAAAAAGCAATATTAAGTGTCCGAAATCACTATTGGATGTAGCGGCCACGAGCTGCAATACGTGCTGCTATACGACGTGGGATGAAGTCAGCAAATTTCAGATGTCTGCCTGGAGAAGAGCAATCCCTATGCTTTATATGCTTACCCAAATTTCATCGGTAGAAGCTGTAGAACGAGGATTACGAGCGAGATGCCGAACAACGAAATACCACATATGTTCAATAGGGATCATATTCGGCGACTACGCAGACCACAGAAGAAGCTGCATGTGTTCTGCTGACAAGAGCGCTTGGACATTCCTTGCAACATGCGGGTGGACAACAAATAGCTCCAGGAATATCTTGAAGGAAATGAGTGACTTAGTTCTCCAGAAGTTCACTGATGTACCTGTTTCTGTTCAGATTAGCCACAATTCGTAGCAGCCGTGATCATCCACAATGTGCAATCACACCCCAGACCATAAATCTGGGTGTTCGTCCACTATGACGTTCAGTAATGCACTTCGTAAGCCACCATGTTACCAACAAATTAAAGCGGGATTCGTCAGAATAAACGACGTGTTGCCATTTTGGAAGCCAGTCCCTATGTTGATGAGCACATTGCACCCGCAAGTGTCGATGGTTTTGCGTGAAGGATATCCTCTATAAAGCAGTTGTTTCCCGCTGTCCTGACGTCGACATATTGACAAGCAGGCAGTTATACACCTACAGCGATTGACCAATATGCTGCGAACTGTCTAGACTCTAGATTAAGCTACACAGTTCGTCAGCGCCATGCGAACCACGTGTCTATCATCGCGCGTTGAGATCACCGTTCTAAGACCATTTCCCTATTTCCATGCTTTCCGATCCTCAGTGGTTCACTGCTTCCAAACTCGGATCACTCTTTTGCTGTTATGCTGCACACGAGCTACTATTGCGCAATAGGAAAACCCTTCTTCGCGAAGGCCGATGATTCTCCCCCGTTCAAACTCCGTTAGTAGTTGAAATGTCGCTTTCTTTCGTCGAACATGTATAGGTACGTCTCACCAAACTTTTGCCCCTAGCAGATAACCATAGACAAATTTCGACGTCTCGCTACAACCCTCTATTTATAAGGTTTCTGCAGCAATCCGTCGGCCGCTGCTCAGCCCATGCATGCGCGTCGACTCTGAAAGTGGAATCATTTGCAAAACACACTATACTTTGTATTCTCTAAAATTTTCGGAACAATTGCATCATTCCTTCATGGTGTTGCAATTTTCACTAACATGAGTGTGTGTATATATATATAATGAAAATGGGAATTTCATTCCGAATGCTTACATACGTGTTGCATATAGTCCATTCTACTAAAAAGAGTTTAAATGAATTGCAGTTGTGAGCTTAGTGAATTTTGGGAGAAAAGTTTAGTGTTTAACACATCGTTATACGTTGTTCAGATATAAAGCTGTTTAAGAAAGTTCTACATATAGACCAACCCAATTTTAAAAGCCTGGTTTTTCAAAAAAGTACTATCTACTTTATGTATAAAATGCAAACTAATTTTTCATTCAGAATGCTTATAACTCAACTTCTGCTGATCTTGTTTATAAGGAACTAAAATTGCCAGTTAGGCAATACTTGGGCGAAAAATCTTTTAAAGATAATTACTGTTTGTAATCATTGGTAATATAATTTTTTAAAACAGAATTATTTGATTTATTTTAATTTTTTTTATTTATTTAACTGTCAGAACAGGATGTCTGATATTAATTATTTAATTTTTCTTAACATAGAGACTGAGTAATATACTAACATTCTGATATTCATATTTCTTTTTTTAACTTTTAAGAATCAAACAGCTTCATCCGTCACAATGATTAATTAAAAATAATTTAAACTATTGAGCTACAATTAGAAACGTAATTTAAGAAAATAGAAACTTATTTTTGAAATATCACTGTTTGCTATCATTAATATTATGGTTAATTCGTTTTTCTGCAAAAGCGAAAAAAAAACTGACTGATTTCTTATTTCTTTTAAAAGTCATTAAAACTGATGAATTTCATGAATATATTTTTCAGTTTTCTTACCTCCTTTTAACTTACAACGTATAAAAAATCATTCCCGTAGCTGTGAATGATTAATGTGTAAAATGCTAGATAAATTAAAATGATAAAGCAAGCTAATTAAATTTTATATATAAGAAAGCTAATTATTCCACTATCCGATAAAAAATAATTTCCAATAGGTTTTTATCAAAATAGTTAAACTGGATAATAATAAAAGTACCAATTCACAAGGGATTTATAATTTAATTTTGTAATGAATGCTTATAACAATCACACATATACATATATACGTACAAGAAAGATCTTTTTAAATTGAACTCGTTGGCACAATTTTCACATGAAAATATCAAAAGCATCAATGGAAACCAAAAGTCAAAGGATTAATCAATAAAACATGTAATTAAAGTTTTTTTTTCCTTTTACAAAACATTTAAAAGTCAACTCGACGCTTTCGCTATAAAAAATAGAAAGTTTCGATAATAGATGAAAAAAAAAACAAAAAAAAAAACATATGACTAATGTATAAAACACTAATAAAAGAATCAAAATATTTACTATCTTTAAACGTAAAATATGAAAGTTTGAACTTATATTCGGTTTAAATGCTTCGGGAAAATTACACTCGTATTCACATAAAAATTGTTGTAGAAACAGCTCAAAGGGTTGTATACTAATTTTCTTAAAATATCAGGATTTATTTTAATTCTAATTTTTAAAACAGAGAGACATCTGTGCTAATACACATGCAATTATAAATATAGCTTAAATATTTGTGAGAGAAATCATAATTTTGAAATTACACAATTTTTTTAATTATAATTTTACGTTTTTAATTACTGCTGATAAATTAAATATATTTGCCGAATTTATTAATCGGATTTCTTCTTTAAATATATATATATATATAGTTATTAAATTTATTTTATTTTCATATTGGAAACTGTAACATTATTCTAGATATATACACACACTTACTTACAAACATATATTAATACACATTGCCTTGTTCTTTGTGCTAGTACACCAAAATCATAGTTATTTTTCTATGATAGAAGTGGTAATTGTAAGAACAACTCAATCATATGTATACAAGTTATATATTTTTGTTAATGCAGTAAGAATTATAATAAGAATAATAATAATGATGATAATAATAATAATAATAATTTAAACTAATTATGAAACGTAAGACAGACTTGAATATATTTTAAAAGCAATTAAATAAAATATATACATAAAAACATTTCATTAGAAACAAAAACATACAAAGAATACGTTCCACTATGTCATCGCATAGTCTCACCAGTACTAACATTAATCACAACAACAAAAGATCGAACACCCTGATGGCGACTCAGTCAAAGTTAAGTTTAATGTTTTTATTTTAGAAACAAGAAATAGTCATTAGGAATCGAACCTGATCCATTCAAATTATTTGGGTATATCTTAATGAACCATCTCTCCATGAAAAATCTTTAATGGTAATCGTTGCAATTACTTTTTTTCAAAATTAGTGAAATATGGGGTATGGACGGTGTTGTACTAATCTGGAAATTAATATATAGTATTTGTCGTATTTGAGATTTTTTAAATGCGCCGATATGTTCCTTAAGTCCTATCTCAATAAATATTCCAGTCTCCCGTATATATACGTTCTTGCAATCACTGCATGGATTCATATACACAGGACCAGTTTATTTTGTTTTGTCATATTTAAACTTGTGGCTATTAATGTGGCATGTAAATAGGCCTGCAGTGCCTAACTTTGTTTTCTCGACTATTTGCCCTGCGGTCCTATAACAGCATATGTTCCGGTAGGTTATCAGGCTAACGCAGGACACTCAGCATTTAATTCCCAATACTGATTTTAGCAACTCCGAAGGAATGGAAGTCTGAGCTATCCTTGTCCAACCAGTAGCCAAAATCTGGAGATGTTGCCTGGTAGCCAGACTGCCTCACCACCACACCACTGGGCTTCTAACATTGTAACTGCCAATATTTTTTAAATTACATATATCTCAATTTAAAATGTAATTTTAATAATTTATACTATTTGTGCAAATATTTTGTATATTTCTTTTACGATAGAAACGGAAACTTCAGTTACACCTAAGACTGCTTGGGTCTCATCTATGCGAAGGTGTCTGCTTCTTCTGTACTCATAAAGCATATTTTGATGTTGTAAAACTTTTCTGGATACTATTTACTGCTGAATCATTTTTAATCATAAATATCAAACGAATAATAAGATAATAATTAAAGCCGTTTTGAATTAAATAATAGATCAATTGTATTTTCCAAATTCGCATATTAGGAAAAAGCAACTATTTTCTCTCAGAAATAAAATTTACGATAAATTGATTTCTAACAACACTACGAGCAAAAAAAGGCATGTAATATGAATATAATTTTTTCTCCTTTCATTTATTCTTCTGTTTATAATGCGAAATATTTGAGCATTTTCTTTAGCACGATATAGTTTATTTCATTTAATGAGCAACAATTAAAAATGCAATTAGTAGAAAATCGTAGAAAATGCATTTTGAAATTCTTGGCATTTGTTATCAATAATAGTCCCTTTCTGCATCAGTAATATTATAATTCTGTTTTTTCTTATTCCTGTTATAAGTATCAGAGCAATGATGTGTAATATTAACTACCTAATTTTTGTTAAAGCTGAAATCCGTATTGGTTTTTTTTTATATATTTATAAAACGAAAATTGCTTAATCAGTTAATTATAAATTATTTAAACAATTCAATAGCAAATAAAAATTCAATATTTAAAATAAAACTTACTTCTAACGCTTGTTGTCATCAATAATAAGTGTATTTCCTTTTCAGGCACGCGAAGATAAAATAAAAAAAATGCTTAAATTTTCTCATTAATTTTAAAAGTCATTAAAATTAATGAATTTAATAAAAATCTTTTTCATATTTATGTATTTTCGCTTAAGATATAATGGATAAAGAAGTTTAATTTCAGTAGTTGTGAATGAAAAATGTGTGAAATTTTAAAATAATTAAAATCCTAACGAAAGCTAATTATAATCTAAATTAAAAGCATAAATTATTCGACGCTTCGATAAAAAATAATTTTTATTAGGTTGTAGAATACATAAACTAAATGCGAAAAATATTATATCTGCTTTTCATAAGAGAATTCTTCAGTTTTATTGATCTTATAAGAAAAGACTTTTCGTAAATTCAAAGCGTTTGAGTAAAAAGAGATACAGAAACAGAAACAGAAACAGAAATTAAATGTCAAAACTAAATTAGTAATATATGCAACAATAATTAAATACTAAATTGATAAATTATTTCTAAATTTAAATATAAGAATTTTGATTCACTTTCGTATTATCCTTTTAATTAAATGCACAGTAATATAGATATATGCATAATTGCAAAATCAGCTGAAATGTTTTCCGCGAAATTTTGACTCCAGTAAATATATATTTGCAACTTAGAATATTTTATAATATGTTAATTTCAATTTAAAAACTTTGCATAGATTTTTTTTCTTTCTTAAGACATAATAAATATCTTCAGATAAATGATAATAGATTTCATTTTAGCGGTGCAGTGTAAACATCAATCTCTTTTCATATACATTTTATTCCCTCTTTATAAATATTTATAGAATTTTTTAATATTTTACGCTATTTATGCAAAAACATATTTTATATTTCATGTATACCGGAGATATTTACATCTACAGCTTAGTCAGGTCTCGGCGCTTTGACAGTCTTTTAAATAAAAAAACCAAAACATCAATCAAATATGGAAATTCTTATGATTAATGTATACAACAATAAATAAAAAATAATAAAAATATTTAATATCCTTAAAAAGTAAATTTTTGTTTTATTTGTATTTTTAAAAGAAAATGACTCTCGTATTAAGTACATAGTTGTATAAACAGCTGAAATGTTATATTAAAAGGAGCAAGGTAGTACAATTTATTTCATAACAAGTAAAATTCAAAGATTTTACTTTTTTATTTTTTTTTGCGGTTTAAAATAGAAAATAAATTTATCATGAATTTTCAATATCATAAGTATATTATTTGCACAGATACTATCAAAAATCTATTGATATTTAATAATGCATATTTCAAAAACTTTATAAAAGGTACTGAATTTTTGATTAAATTTAAAGAGATTCATTTGTATGATGATACGCAGAATAATAATAGAATGTTACTTATGTACAATTCGTCAAGTTAAAAGAAAATGTATAACTTAAAGAATTAACGCATACTACATAGAATGCTTAATATATAAACTATATTATTAATCAATAATTACAATCTCATCATTTTTATTTCCAAGAAAATTTAAACATGAAAAGTATGATTATACTTTTTATATCTGCTTTTAACAAGAAACCGTTTTGTTAATCATATAAGCGTAGGGGTAAAAAGAACTGAACTATTTTATTTCAATAAATTTAATTTGATCTACAATTATTCATGATAAATTTAATAAAATTCCAGAACTACGTCAGGAGTGAGTCTTTTCTTTCAAAAATATAACGTAAATACTAGTGAAAAATTATTATAACATGTTATTTTAATTAATACTATTATTTTTATGTGTATTTTTCGATTTTCATCTATATTTTTGCATATTTGAAAAAAAAAAACAAGTGTGGTTATTTCTATATACACATCTTTTAAATTCTCCCTATAACATAAACTAAAATTTATGTTATAGCGCATTGTATAGCGAATATAAAATAACAAAACAGTATACAATAAAACAGTGTAATTCGACACCTATAGAACAACTGAATGTTGTTTAAAGCCTTATATTTGCATTAGTACAAATACTGGCTCGTGGTAAAAATAATATCGATGCTACGCACTTAAGTATATACTTTTTAATATACTAGCTGACTCGCCCGGCGTTGCCCGATGATATGCCCCGGATACGTGATAATTATCCTGAATAAACAAGAAATTTGTATGATTTTATATTTTTACCCGATTTTGTGTGAATTAAAATATTTAAGTGAAAAATTCGCGGAAACGTACGGAAAAATGAAGCGCGTGCTTAACGGAATTCTGTCTTAATCGAAAATATTCGTGATCTCACAAAAAATGCTTTACAACTACAGTTGCAGAAACGGGAATCTCCCTAAATCCTAATTTTCGCGATCCCTAGCCATTTTGTCATTCTACGTTTTAACAGTATTGTAAAATTTCATGTTAAATCCTAATTTATATACATATATATTTTAACCTTCTTATTATTGTTTAATGTTTAAATGAAGTATGGATGACCGTAACCGTTTTATTTGTCTTTTACTCTAAGTTATGAAACATAAGGAGTTATTATTGCACTGCATTTCAAAATCATGCAATAATAATAAAAAATATATAAAGTAATATATATATATATATATATCTACCCTATATATGTAAAATCCTAATGAAACGAATTTATGAAACGAATTTATGAAACGGATATATGAATCGACTGATTAAACAACTGATTATGTTTCAAGCGATTTCTCATACAATAAGGAATACTACTTTGCGATGAAATTAACACCAAAAATCAGCATTGATCCGCAGATCTCAAAACTGGTATTAGAATTTTTAAATTCGAATTAGTTTGCGAAATATTAATTTTTTTCTAATTTTATATAGATTTTTCTAATGATGGCAACTCAAATTTTAATGAAACAGATATTTTTTTTCATATTTCAGAAAAGGTTGACACGGTAACCCGGCTATTGTTTATTTGATAATAAATGCTTATTTACTTTTATTTCTTTTTATAAATTATAGAAATTATTTTGTTCTATAATTATTAATTATTTTTTATATGTCCTTTTGAAAACAATAGAAAATAATTAAAAAATACGGTATTACTTAGTTATTCCGTCGACCAATTTTGCCAAATTATATAAATAGCCAAATCACTTGCCAAATAATAAAAATTGACAATTTTTATTTTAAATAACGAAAGAACAAATAAATTAGTATAACATTAAAAAGTATGCAAATAAAAAGTCGAAATAAAAATCACTTGATGACATAAACACGTGTAACTTGCTTAAAGTCAAGTAAATGTGACATTTACGATCAAGCATTATTGGCATTTAATCTTATAGTTTGGCGATAGATTTTTGGTCGACGGGATAACTAAGTAATACCAAAAATGCGTATGTAACTGGTATTTGAAAACGAGCTTTTCGCCAAATTTTCGTAAACAAAAAACAAAAAACAAAAAAAAAAAAAAAAAAAAGCGAAACCTGCTGAGCGTATATGACATCTGGACTAATATTACCACTCGAAAAAAAAAAAAAATGCTAACTAGCGAGTTGAAAAAAAATCTATTGGCGAGATTTGCATCCGGCTAGCGTAACAGTACCAAGAATTCTTTGCAAACATGGAAAATTTTATGTAGTTTTATTCGAAAAAAAAATTTGATTTTTTAATCAAAATGGAAAACTTACGGTCCCATATTGGCGCGATTTTTTTCTGACGCCAAAGTCGTATACGGAACGGGCACATAACTCGCGCCAAAGTATCGTTATTTTACTTGATATGGTAAGCCGGATGTTGTTGTTTATGCTGTTGATGCGTTCCCCAAATTGGCGTCGTTAAAAAATCGCGCCAATATGGGACGTATATACTGTGCCAAACTTTCACATGAACGGCGAAGGGATCAGACCGTATTTGTTTATGGCAGTTGTTGACTTGAACTATTATAATATAGATGAAATGATGGCGATAGAATAATTTTTGGCGACTTATCACCTGTGCCTGGCTAACATTAAAGTACCAAAACGGCACCTAGAGTATAAAAAGCGAAGTGGTTCAACTGGAAGTGTTGATGATAGTCACATGACATAGGCTATTGTTATAGAGATTGTTTTAAAATACCGGGAGACAAAGACTCTGTATACTTAATTTATTTTATTTTAGCTTCTTTTCAAATGTTTAACTGATCCTCTTTAATCAAAAACGAAAACAACCACTGGATGTCTGACAGCAACTGATTCACCCTTAAATTTTTGCAATCAAAGGGAATTGAATGGAAACCCGTTTACAGGGAGATCTGCACAGCTTTTTCAGTATAATTCAATCTTCTCTAATATGTTTAAAACCCATCAGATTAGCGTGTTTTTAGATTCTGCGGTGTCTGAACGGGGGTTGGCGTTCGTAGCTTGCAGGGGGCAGAGCCCCCTAGTATATAAATATATAAATATATATATATATATATATATATATATATATATATATATATATATATATAAATTGATTTGCTAATATTTGCATTTAAAAAGAACTTTTGTCGATGTATAAAAAAATACTATTCATTTGATAGTAAATTAATAAAATTATAGTTTTTACTTTAGAAGAATGCTTCATGTGATAATAAATATATTCGCTAGAAGAAAAAATCTTTTGGTTAACAAACCATCACTTAACGCTAAATAAGGATAAGCACAAGCTTAAATATATGTTTAAATAAACGCACATATTTATGCACTGGTACGAACGCCGCCACAACAAATACAAGACAGTATCAAAGATAATATATTATTAATGAGTTTTTTTTAAGCATATCACCCAACTTATTTTTAATTCTTTTTCTCGTACGTTTTGATGTGTTTTCGCCAGTATAACAATAAAGGTATTTCATTATACATCGAATCTTTATGCATCGTGACTAAATTTATAAGTAAATAATGAGAAACTAAACTCGAGCAGTGATTTAGCGGAGTGTATGAGTAGATTTAATCAACCTGGAAACTTTCCAAGTGAAAACTTAATGTACAGCAGATGAAAAAATCTTAAAGTATAACAAAACGCGATACGCATATATTCAATTTTTTAGATGATAAGATAAAAAGTCTAGCGCAAAATAAAATATAATAACCTTTTTCGAAAGACAGGTGTTTAATAATAATATACGTAAAAGCACACTGACGACTTTATCACGGGGAATTTTCATGGAAATTTTTACCGTAAAACTTAATAATTTTTTTTACGTTTGTTAAAGTGAAAATGTCTGTGGAAATTTCGTATATGACGGTAAAAAGAAACACAAGTGACGGTAAAAATAAAGACAAGAAAATGTATCATTGTGTTTTTTATAATATGTTTATAGGAATATGACCTATAAATTTTTAAAAATGAATTTTGTCTGTAATGCCAAATGAAATCCGATAACTTTATATTATATTGTATATTAAATTTTTCGTAATACCTTAAAATTTGACGAGAATTGAATCATTTATATCTATAAAAATATCTTTTTTTTTTTCTTATAGTAACACTGATAAATACTGGCATAAAAATTTTAGTATAATTGAAAAGGTGTTGTAAAAATTAATAACTCCGTAATCAAATGTTTCTTATCCACAAAATTTGTATTGTTGAAAATAAATATTTAACAGTATGGATTCAGTAACAGTCATCAGTATGATTCATGCTTCATTCAATATAATGAAAATGATGTTGTAGAGATTAATAAATTCGTAATCTAAATTGTTTTAAACAATAAAGTTCTAGAAGCAAAATAAGCATGTAACTGTATGGAATCAGTAACATTCATAATTCTATAGTATGAGATCATTAAGTAGAATAAATTTATATTTAAATTTTTAATATTTTTCGCTGTAATTATCCATTAACTTGAAAATTGCGGCGATGAATTATGCCAGCACAAACTTGCAAAATCCGAGAAAGTATTTACTTGATCTTGTTTCAGAGTATCTCAATATATGATTCAGTGTATTCAACAATAATATAATGAAGTTTTTAATTTAAAAAAAAAACGACTTCAAAAACTAAAACAGAGAAAATTATCGAACGTGAACGATTTGAAATTGATGGCAAGCAATGTACTGATATATCCGCAGTTGCTTGCTTGGCTTTTTCCAAATCTGATACAATTGCCTATAGAGATGGAAATTATTTTCTAAATTGACAGTTTTGACTAGGAAACTGCGATTCCTAGAACATTTTATGAAACGGCAACAAAAAATTTTCATATAACAGATACACTTTTGCACTGTAAATCAAAAAATCTGTAAGGGTACTAAGAATGATTTAGGAAACTGGGATGACTAGAATTTTTATGTAACTACAACCCGGGTTACGGATAAAATTTTAGTAAAACTACTGTAATTTTAGTAGATTCTCTTGTAAAGCTACAGAAATCTCAAGTTTTGTAGATTTACATCTTTTTTTGTACAGTGTATGAAAAAAAATTTAGTAAGCATGCAAATTTTTCTAATTTTACATCTGTAGAATTACAGATTTCGTTTTACAGTGTAGAAGTTATCTTAGTGAAACTTATTCAATAGGCTTTTTCCCTTCTTAAAATGAATAAATTGTTGTTTTGTTTTTATAATGCTATCATATCCTCTACTTATACTAACAGGCCTGAACGTTTTGTTACAAATCTATAGATAAATATTAATATCATTTTCTATTGTAGCTTTTACTTCATAGGGAATTAAACTACATATTAAAATGTAATCAAGAAAAAGAAAAAAATCATAACCCTTCCATAGTAAGAGTCACAAGCTTGACAAAGGTAAAGGTGTATTACGAGATTAATGCCATATCTAAAAGCGATATTAACAATATACGATTATCTTTCAGCTTATTCCAATATGCAGTAGGGAATAAAAAGAAGTTCATTCACAAAATAATCTCTGATGTATTTAAATTCTATTTTCTCTTTTTTTCTTACATTGAGAAAACTCTTTAAAATATTAATACATCTATGTATGTCTGAAATAGTATATTGTTGCAATAATTCAACTCGCATTCAAACGTAAAATTTTGTATCGTAAATATACAAGAAAAATTATGCGACACTATAATAGTATTAAACACAGTCTGGAATAATGAATAATTCATTATCCTTCAATACAAGTACCGTAAATGCAGGTAGATAACATTCATTTACCAAATTTATCAAATTATATAACGATAAGACACCTAACAATATCTATACAATCAGTTGTTGTCAGTTTTATACAACTGCAGGTAATTACATATTATCCCTGTTTATCAGACTTCCTTGAGAAAAGAAAAAAGTACTAACCTACATTTTTTGCTTTTTATAAAAATGCAATTGTATTTGCGAGAAATTATTTTGTAATCACGTTTGTGGATAAATATAATTTACAAAGTTAATATGAATGCATTTTAAATTTTTATAATCTTGCATACATTTTTTTCCTCTATGTCAAGTATTTATCTTTATAAAGTTATTAAAAATAATATATCGTAAAATGTAAAATGAACAACTGAAAGCGTAAGTACGTATTAAAAATTTGCATCATGTAGTAAATTACATATTATAAATGCTGAAAATGATAACAAAATAATGTGGTTCTTATGAAGTGTTTAAGTATTACTCTACAATGTAAAAAAAAAAAAAAAAAAAATCTATGATGTTACTAAGCATTTTCTGAGAAACTATATGATACCTAGAACTTATTTGGAACTGCAATGAAAAACATCATGTAAGAGACTCACGTTTACACTGAAAAAAAAATCCGTAAGGTTTCTAAGAATATTCTACGACACTGGGATACCTAGAACTTTTTACATAACTGTAACATAATAATTTCATGTAATTATCCCGGGTTACACATACAATTTTAGTAAGCTACACATTGGTGTATCTATTGCAGATTTACATCCTTTTTTACACTGTACTATACATATGTATTCATTTTTACAGTCGTATAGAGTGAGATTTCTTTTATGTTACTATTTATTGCCGCTCAACCTTTGTACACTGTAAAAAAAATCTGTAGTTCTACAGATGTAAAGTTACATGCTTACTAAACTTTCACCTGTAACTGTACGTAAAAAGCTGCAAATCTACAAAACTAGTTTTTGTAAGGCTACAAAAATCTGTAACTTTACAAATGAATCTGCTAAAATTTCAGTAAACTTACTAAACTTTTATTTGTAACCCTGGCTGCAGTTACATGAAAAGTTCTCGGAATCCCAGTTTCCAAAAAAATTCTTAGTAACCTTACAGATTTTTTGATTTTCGGCGCAAAAGTGTGTCTGTTACATGACATTTTGTTGTTGCCGTTACATGAAAAGTTCTAGGAATCCCAGTTTCCTAGAAAAACTTTAGTAACTTCACAGATTTTTTTTACAGTGTAGACAGCGTATGTATACTATCGAAAGCTGTAGATGTAAGCAACTTACTTTAACATTGTTTACATGTTTAACTCTCTTTGTGCGTTTATAATTGAACCCCATTTTAAACTTTGTTGTCTACACTGTAAAAAAAAAAAAACTGCAATGTTAGTAAAACTTTTCTAGGAAACTGGAATTCCTAAAACATTTTATGTAACGGTAACAACAAAATTTCTCATGACGGATACACTTTTGCACCGTAAATTAAAAATATGTAAAGTTACTAAGATTTTTTTTTAGAAAACTGGGATGCCTAGAACTTTTTATCTAACTGCAACCTGGGTAACAGATAAAATTTTAGTAAGATTACTGTAACTTTAGTAAATTCGTTTGGCTACAGATTTATGTAGCTTTACAAAAACTTGCTTCGCAGATTTACATCTTTTTTTGTAATGTGTACAGATAAAATTGTAGTAAGCTTACAGATTTCTGTGACTTTACATGTGTAGAATTACAGATTTGTTTCAAAGCGTAACACATTTTACTGCAATGAATCTTAATTCTTTTGTAAACTATATTGTAGAACACACTTACACAATATTTCATTTCTAATCCTATTTAAACAGGCACATTCTGAAATAAATGTCTATATTTCATGTTTTATGTTATTTCCAGAAGTTAGATCGTTGTTTATATTCCTTCTTCCCCATTTACCGCAATTAGTATTTTTACAATTTTTCATTAAAAATAAAGTATGCTGAAGTTTTAATAAATATCAGAATAACTAAATACTTTTTCTCTATTCGTTTTTATTCAAACGGATTATTTATTTTATTACATTTAAAGGTGAAATGTTAAGAAATCGAAATAATGCAAAACGCACGACAAGGAAATGTTTCTCCATGTAATTGATGTTTCGGATAATGAGGCACAAGCTTTAATTACTGTTGTTAATCTAATCAGCTTTTAATGCTAATTATGGCAATGTCTGTTAATGTCAGATGAACGTATTTATTAATGCTGTCTGTCGTACATAAACGGGCTTTTCCAATCTCATATGTATTTAATTTAAAATAAGTTACACGTCATTTAATATTCATTTGAAAAAAAAAAATGATTAAAAAAAATAGCATATATATATATATATATATCGAATAAAATAATAAAATATGCAGCTATATAGCTCATACCTTTTACTGCAAATTATGTAAAACTTTTAAATTACTACTTTACATTAAATTACAGAAGCTTAGTAAATAACAAAAAAAAGTAAAGATATTAAATGTAACTTAAGTAAGTTATTATATTAATTCATATTATAATATCGATTAATAATTTTAGAAAAATGTACTTACTTTATTACATCTAAGCGCAAAATGTTAAGAAAGCAAATTAGTGCAAAATCTAGTGCATAGAATGTTTCCGCATATAATTAATGTTTTAACCCTTTATCTACGGCATTATGATCTACTGCAATTTTTTTCATGCAATATTTTTTTTTCAGTTACTACAATCAAAATTAAAGGATAAACATTAAAAAAATTCTCACTCGTGAGAAATTTAATTATTTAGAGGTAATTAATTAAAGTGGCACTTTAAAGTACCGTCAGTACACTATGACTAAAATATCGTAACAGAAAATCCACATGGTATTTCAACTGACACCAGAAAATATTTTCGATTTAATAAGTATGTTAAATATAGACTTTTTCTAAATTACAAATAAATTGTTTGGCAAATTCTGGTGCAAATCATTTATTTCAACCCTTTACAATTGAAAATGCTTTGCTTCTGAAAGGGTTAAAAAAAAAAAAAAAGAAAAAAGAAAAAAAAAAAACCTATTTTTTTTTTTAGGTTTCGATCTTGTTAGCAGTCCTTTGGTTATGCGACGTCAATATTCCAGGGACAACATGTTCTATCGCATCTGCACATAAGCAATATATGAATTTACATATGGCATTTCTAGCATAGCAAAATCGAGCCGGTGCCACAGCTTTTTCGATTTCCTATAAAAAATAACAATTAAACAGAAAAGAAATACCAGGGAAATCATTACTACACTACATTTTAGTAATTACATTTTAAAACAGATGAAAACGATGGATAACTACACAGACGAAAAGTAAACAAGTTTTTCTCCAACACCTAGTGTACTGACGGTACTTATTAGTACCACAGAGTAATTCAACAGTTAAATCAAATACATACACCGTTCACCTAAAATAGCTAGTCATATTGTATTCTAAGATCATAATGAACGCATAAAAAAATCCAACACTTATCTTATATCCTTTACTGTGTTTCCAACAATGAAAAGACGAGCGTGGCAATCTGTACAAAATTTCGGCACAAAACACATCGACTGCTTCAAAGATAACATCGTTCCTCTCTAATATAACAAACCTAGAACTACTGCTGTCATGTATTCGGATAAAGTGCAGTTAAAAGAGCGTTTTTTGCAAAGTACCATTAGAATATTAGTAATATTCACTATGGTATAAAAGTTTAAAGTGAGCGGTACTTATAAGTACCGTCAGTAGATAAAGGGTTAAAGAATGAGACATTGATTTAATCTAATTACATTTTAATGATAATTGTGACAAAACCTAAATTTGCTTAAGAGTGCATTTGCTTATATGCGCTGTTATTCACAAACGGATTTTGTCATTTTTTATACGTTCATTTTAAGATGAATTATATTTATTTAAAGTGCATTCGAAAAGAAACAACATTTGAAAACGTGCAAAAATTATGAATAAATTATCAATTATTTTCCATTGCAACTAATGTAATACAACTTTTATTTTTTAATCAACTTCAGTAAGCAGCTAAAACTACTAATAACTAAAGTAGGGGTGCACAATCTTTTTAGAGAAGGGCCCCTTGCATAAATGTGTGGGTTGTTGAGGACCACATCAGTAACATGAAGAGAATTCTATTTTGGGGAGGTGATCTGTGACCTCTATCAGATAAAAAAGCATGGTTTCAGAGGAGAATGGGGGTGGGGTTCATCTTTAGATTCCGCTACCCCAGTCAAGATATCCAATTCACTTGGAAATGCTATATCAACAGTTTACGTTTGTATATATAACACACATATAGAAAAGGACCGTTTTCAAGGAGTGATAATATTACTTGACTTTATTCATTTGTTTTATTATAAGGGCTAAAAAACATGCACAGGCATGAAAGTGGCTAGTGCCGAAAAAAAGGTGAACTTTATGAACGAAAAGGAGAGAAGGATCCAGTCATCGAAATTTGAGATTTTTCCACGCCTGATCAATGAAATTCGCGACTTTTCCGCGTCTGATATACAAAATTCGCAATTTTTCTGAAGCTTATCTACAAATTTCTCAATTTTTCCGCACCCGATCGACAAAATTCGCTTTTTGTCGCGCCTAATCGTCGAAATTCACTATTTTTCCCGTGCCTGGTGAACGGAAGTTTCAATTTTTACGCGCTTAATACGAAAAATTCGGGATTTTTTGTGCTCGACCAATGAAATTCGCAATTTTTCTCAGCCAGATCGACAAAACGCATGCTTTTTCCGTGCCGATCGACGAAATTTACGTTTTTTCCGCCCCTGGTCAACGAAATTCGCGATTTTTCTGCGCTCAGTCAAAAAAATTCGAGATTCTTAACTGACTCTGACGAAATTTGCATTTTTTCACCTGATAAATTGACAGAAATTGAGTTTTTTTCTTCCAATAAACTGAGAAATTCGCGATTTTTCAGCTGCCGGTCAGAGAAATTTTCACAAAAACATTTCAACAAAATTTGCTTTTTTTCCGTGACCGACTAACGAAATTCGCAATTTTTCCGAGCCCGAAAGACAAAACTAGCGATTTTTCCGCACCCGATAAGAAAAATTCGCTTTTATTTCGCGTCTAATCGACGAATTTCGCTATTTTTCCCGCGCCCTGTGGACATTACTTTCGATTTTTCAGCTCCTGATTGACAAAATTCACGATTTTTTCGCCCTCGACCAACGTAATTCGCATTTTTCAAAGCCAGATCGACAAAACCCGTGATTTTTCCGTGCACGACCGACAAAATTTGCGATTTTTTCACCTTATAGCTATTATAAGTATCCCCCGATAGACGAAATTCGCGATTTTTCCGCTGCAGGTCAACAAAGTTTTCTATTTTTCCGCGCATCATCGTCAAAGTTCACGAATTCTCCGAGCCCGACTAGCGATATTCGGAATATTTCCGAGCCTGATCGACAAAGCTCGCGATTTTTCCGTTCCCAATCAATGAAATTTGAAATTTTTGCGTACCTGTTCGACAAAATTCGCGATTTTTAAATGACTGAAGAAATTTTTATTTTTTCCCGCGGCAAATTGACGAAATTTTTTCCTGCAACCTATTGACAAAAATTGCAAATTTTCCCAGTTATAAGTTGACGAAATTCACGTGCCACACGCTAAACCATCGCGGGATCCTTTTGGCCCGCGGGCCACAGGTTATGCATCCCTAAAGTAGGCAACTAGAGTTCCGAAAACTTGGTTTGTTCACACATTTAAAACTCAATAGAAGGGGTTTGTTCCCGAAAATATCCGCTTTATTCGCATATAAACAAGTTTACTTCCCAAAAATCCAGTTTATTACCAGGTTCAAAAGTGGTTGGGTTTTTTTTTTTTTTTTTTTTTTTTCATTCTTTGTAACTCTATAAGCAACTTTTATCTTTTTTCTGTCCATTCATAAAAGTTTAATATTAAAATGTAAATGATTTTGAAATAAATGATATAACATACTTTTTGTAATTAAAATTTGATATATATATTTTTTTAAGAATGAAAAATACCTTCTTTTACTCCATTCATTTTCTAAATGCTTTCATTTTATTAAATTCAATTTATACAACCGGTATTTTTAGCTACTGCATTCATCTATTTTATAATCTGTTACGGGGCACTTAATATCAATTCTTTAATAAAGAAAATATATAAATGTAATTTATAAAAATGAATGCATTATAATTTACACGCTAAATTATCTAAAAGCTTTAAATTACTATTATACATGAACTAACAACTTTTAGATCTTTTTAATGAGATTCCGTAACCTGTTATTTTACATTTTTATCAAGTTCGTCAAAAGAGTCTATTTAAAAAAAATCCAATAACAGAATTTTAGAAATAATTAATATTCCTGATAATGAAGCTAAAACCTATAATTACTGTTTTTAATCTAATTAGCTTTTAATGGTAATTATTACAATGTATGTTAATGTCGGCGGAGCGCTTTTATTTATGAGCGCTGTTGTACGTAGACGGGTTTTCTCGTTCATATAGAAATTTATTTGTAATCGTTTTTACGTGTAATTTATTATCAATATATAAGTAAATAACACATATATGTGTCAAAAACATTAACAATATTGTCAATATATTTCATAGTTTGTCATGCAATTTTTGTAAATCCTTTTAGTTATTAATTTACATTAGCTTATATTTTTTAGTATTTTAATGACCTTTCGTAAACTACTAGTAATTTTCATTGGTTTATAATTTCCTAATTATAGAAACAATTTACTTAGTTTATTACAACTCATGTTGAAATGTAAAGAAAGCGCTAAAATGTAAAATGTAGAACAAGGAATTTTTCCTAATATGATTAAGTTTTTAGATGAGCAGGCAGAACATATAATTTTTCTTGTTAATCTTATTACTGTTATGACGATACATGCTAATGCTGGTAAAATATATTTATTTATGAGTTTGTACATGAACTTGTTTTCTAGTTCTTATATGCATTTATTTTAAAATCAGTTACGGGACGTTTAATATCCATTTGTATAACAATAACAAGGTTATAATAACCATTACCATAAATATATGAATCATTTTCATAAATTTCTGTACAGTTTATGTAAAACAAATAATTCATTAATTTAAACTAACATACATCATTTAGTTGTTTAAAGCTTTAAAGATTACTTTTTAAGTCATCTAATATTACCTTTTATAAAGGTGTCAAAAACAAATACAGAGCATAATTTTTTATACAAAAAATTATAATTAATAGATAACGACGCCTTATTTTAAACTGGGGCATGATCTACGATTATTGTTATCTAATTAGATTTTAATTCGAAATTTGGGAATGTCTGTCAGTATCGTAGAATCTCATTTATTTGTGCGTTTTTATGTTATAAATAGACTATTTCTTACATACGTATTTATTTCAAAATCGATACGTGACATTTAATATCCATTCGTAAATAAAGCATATATATATATATATATAAAGGGTGAAAAGTGAAATATGTATATTAATATACCATGTTTAGTAAATGGACTGAATTATTTTAAAATTCACTAACACGCACACGATGTTAAAGAAATTCTTGCAGGAGACTAATGTATGAAGCCGGAAATTTTTACTGTGATTTCAAGCTTTAGTTCCAATTACCAGCGATAGATGGCGTTGCGAACTATCGACGTCCAATCGAGGCTAAGCTGAAATCATTCAGCCACGATGTCAACGAAGGAGGCCAAACATGCAGTGGGATACAATTTCGTCGATAAAAAAAAAAAAAAAATCTTAGTATTCCTATTCTGAACATTGTCTGTATGATTGTGTATGATATTATTTTTGAATCAAAATCTGACATCAATGATATCCAAATGGTGCCGACAGAGTTCACGATCTAGCCCGAAAAAGAATATTATATAGGCGAATTTGTCCTGCTCCATACGTTTGACCTCCGTTTTTTCCAACATTGCTGCCATCCTTCTAATTCTGCCTCGATTCAGAGTTTACTGCTTACGAAGCATCTCTCGTTCATATTTTGTAATTAAACCCGAGAATCACAGTAAAAAAAAAACCTCCTGGCATTATACAGTACTCACCTGCAAGAAATCTTTAACAGCTGTCACTGTTTGCACACTATAGAATTTTCAAATCAGCCACTCCATTTCAGGACAGCCCGTACTTTCAAACATCCACTACTATTTTTCTAAATCCTTAAAACAGCTACACTACATTAACTTACACAGTTTAGTGTTTTGGTGAACTTATTGTCAAATTAATTTTCATTAGGATTATAAAGCTTTATAAAGTTTAATAAAAATGTATATAAATTTGTAATTAATAAAAAAAGTTATTTTATGAGCAGTAAACATATTGAGTATAAACATTAAATTTCCCGGTTACGCATTATACCGGTTTTAAATTCTGTCCATTATTAGTATTCATTAAATACTTGCACTTATATTCCGTTTTTCACAAAGTAATTAAAAAGAAAATATTCGTAGCAAAATAGCCTTTGTTATTTGAAAGCAAATGCATGTTTTTTCTATCAAAAAGAAAATACATGCAGTAATTACTAACAAAATCCTATTCTTTGTATTTAGAAGTACGTTTTTACATAAAGGTTGAACGATCGAATCTATATTTGCAATCTTTAAATTAAGAGCGTTTTGAGTTCAGAATGTTTTTATATAAAAGATAAAATGCAGATTTTGTTTCTGGATTAGTTTTTGTTATGTAGTTCAGTTTTATAATAAACTTGTTTATCATAATAGCATTAAGTATATTATGTGTATTATTGTACAATAAATCAAGGTATTAATCACAATTGTTCGTATTTTAGAAAAATAAGTAACATGTACCTTTTATGTGAGTACTATTATCAGACAAATTTTAATTTTTTTTAATCATTCATCTAAACTTGTAAATATATATATATATATATATTTACACGGAAATTTTTAGATTTCGTTAAATTAAATTCCTATTAAGTAATAAAATGGTATCCAGGGATATTATTTTCACATATAATGAAACATGCATATCACACTACAGCGGTAAATTATCTATGTAAACAAAACATTATAATAATCATGATTCTCTAATTGATTATGAAATATATTTTAATAGCTGTAAAATATTTCAAAGCAACTTAATATTTGAATACGTTTAAATAAATAAATAAAAGACATAGATTCAATTTTATTAATTAAAGCCTATAGATAATCAGTTATTGTATTTATTCGTACAGCTTTATATATGAAATATAAATTTTTATACATAATACGTGGTACAATAAAATTTAATTTCTGTAGAATATGCTGAAAATTATTTTTCATCATATTTTATGGGCAATTTTATCGTAACTGACGTAACATTTGATCATCGAATTTTGTTTTCAAAACTTCGTAGAAAATTTACTAATACAGCTAGAACACATTTTTACAATTTAAAATATTTCTAACTAAAGACTTAATGCTCAAATACCTGCAGATTATTTCAATCTCTCTTTTAGTCTAAAAAAATGCAATTCAAAATTCTGTAACTGACGTAACATAAAATATACAATTATTTTTTCCTACTTCATTGAAGTGTAAAAATTATCAAAACTATCTCGTCAAAAAATAAATTTAACATTCTCAACAACACTGCGTAATGCCAATTTATAACAGTAACTTGTTTATTTAATTTCTAATAATAAAAAAGAAAAAAATGGCATTTACACGAGTAACTGACGTAACTTTTATTGTGTAACTGACTTAAGATTATGACTTTACAAAGGCAATAATGGTACTTAACTTAGTTTGTAAACTGTAATTTAGAATGCATTTTTATTAGGATTTATTGTAGAATATAAAAATAACAAGTTTTCTGATCATACCCTTAAATTAAACATATTATAAATTTTATTCCACCCCCTAAAATGATAATTTTCTGTGAAATTGCCCTTATATAATTGTAATATATTTATGTTGATTTTTTCAATTCTGTACATGATATATAGATTTTTTTTACAGATCACACATTATGTTAAAATTTTATTCTATAAAATGCCTTACTTAGCAAAAAGCACATTTCCGATAAAAGTTATGCATAAATTTCAAAGTAAACAATATACAATTGTAATGTGTCCGACATATTTTGCGCAGTACTACGCATGGAAATATAAAAATTAACAAACGTCGAACGAAATCGTAATTTTAAGCTGAAAAGAATTAGAACACATTTCAAAAAACGTGTTTCGTCTATCGCGCCCATACTTAAAAGCTTTTTTGCAACGATGATCTAATAAGTTTTCTATGGAAAGCTGTTTTTTTGGTTCTGAAAGAAAAGCCTCGACATTTTTTTCGCAGATTAATGGAAATGGGTTGCATTATATACATGGTTGTGATTACAAATTATTTTGTGTCGTCCTTTATATGCTATAAAACATGTATATAGTCCACAAAATATGCTAACTCGTAGTTAAGCTTTCAAATACTGTAAAAGCACTTATTTTCGCGAGGCTTTAATTTTCGCGATTTTCGCGAGCCCGTTTTAAAAACCAAAAATTTAAGCCTCGCGATTTTTTTTCGCCTCAAATAATAATAAAAAATCAGAAATTTTTCACTTATCCAAAATTTAATGATTACAATTACTTAAATAAGAAATAAGTACAAAAATTTCTTGAATATTTACAACAACTATTTCTTGAATACTATACAACTATTTATCGAATAAAAAAAAAAAAATACAACTAATAGAATGCAGCTCATTCACTTTCAATATTTATATCAGCTTCTTTGAAGCCATTCAAAATTATATCAAGTTTGCCTTCAACACCGTTAAATGTGCGCACAAGCCAAGAAGCATGAATCGGTTTTAGTCGTAATATTCGCAGGTCCACAGATTCTTTTTGCTCTAGAAATTTAAGCAAAAGGGGTTCTATTTAGGTAGTTTTGGTATTTTTGAACATTCGGTTCTGTTCATATAAAATTCGCGAAATTTTCATTTCGCGAAATCACCGATATCTCCATTTTCGTGAAAATTACGGCTCGCGAAAATAAGTGCTTTTACAGTACACTCCGAGCAAATGTTCACAAACTTTACTGCACACTAATTATTTTGGGGGGTCTGAAATGATGACAAACTGGGTAAATGAATGACAAATATAATGCACAAAATATTAAAATGAAATTATCATTCTGTAGTATACCTAAGTAATGCATAGAAGTTTTAGCAGGTTTGAGGTAGTTTAGCATAAAAATTGTACGTGGTAAAGGGCATTCCTCATGGATCATAATGTAGCGGAATACTTCTGTGTATCCCTGTAAACGACCTGTAAATTCCACATACACCATCTGAAAACGTGATTTTTCTATAGTGATCCCAAATAATATCTATCAATTGCGTGAAAATGCAAGCAGATTTAGGGAAGTTAGAGCGCAGAAAACCACACAATCCGAATTCATAGACACTTTTCAATAAGGTATCGAGGTGTTAAAAATATGTTATCTATATTATAAAGGACAAACATATATGTGCGTAACGCATACGTCATTTTCCGAATGGCAACACTTTGAAATTTGAAATAAAATTTTGGTTTTGCAATTTTTCAAATTTTTAAACTTCTAAACATCGCACATTTTAAATTTTTACACCGTCGTATAAGGAAAAAAATGCTCTTTTAAATGCAATTCGTTCGAAAGCTGTATCTCAATTTATTTTTGAGTTATTAATTTTTCTATAGTTTTTAATACTATTTTTCTTATTGTGGCAACAAAAGTATCCCATTTCTATTGAAAGTAAACGGAAAATAGTCAAAAATAGGAAATACTTTATCAGCTTGCTGCCATTTTCTCATAAAACGTGAAAAAAAATTTGAAATTAAAATATGGTCTATGTCAAGAATATTGTCTGTTATTCCGTGATAATGACGTCATATGCATACTTTTCGAGGCTAACGAGAAAGACAGGCTACCGCGGTGGGTCCGATTCTTCTTTTCTTACAGACCGCTGGAGTCACGTGATGCTCTTTTCGCACACCTTCATTGGTGCATTCGAGCATCACATGACTTCAGCGGTCTGTAAAAAAAGAAGAATCGGACCCACCGCGGTAGCCTGTCTTTTTCGTTAGCCTCGCATACTTTTCTATAGACGAAGTTTCAGACTGTATTGTAAAAGTGGATTGCTTTAGCGGATGCAAATGACGTCATTTTATAAAAAAGCGTGTATTTTAATTCTTAAACCTAAATTGTGTTTTGTAGAAGTGCGTTATTTTCACAGCCCAGCTGCTTTGAAATTCTTCACAGGTGAGAGAAGAATTCTTCACAGAAATGCTTTACTTTTGAGAATAATGTAATCGAAATCACACACTGATAAAACGCAATGATTTACAAAAAATTAGAGTCTCTTTATAAAAGAGAGGTGACATGCAAATAATAGCAATTTATATTACAGAAATTGATGATTCTAGCCTGGATGGATTTTCTTCGCCGAGTTAGACAAGGAAACAAATAATTCGTGGTTTAAAATAATATGTTCTTGAAGTTTTTCTCCAAAATTCTCTCAAATAATAAAATGCTATTCTTTATTCTACTATAATTTTATAAAAATAAAATAATTTGCTTAATTAAATTTTTCCTAATTTTATGTAATCTATATATTTAAAACAGAAGTGTGTTTTTTAGTTATCTGCCCTGATCTTTCTGCTGAACCAATTTTACTAATATATTTTTTTAACTAAAAACACTTCATTTGTAGATGTTATCACACTATCTGCTTTTTTTTTAAATATTTCCACTTTTATATTTTAATTTTAAAAGCTTTTTATGAAATTTCTTCAAAATGGTGAAAATTATATAGTTTTCATTATTGCAGACAAGAGAGAAACAATGAGGAATTTTGATCTTTATTCATGCTATTTTCTGATAAAAAGGCAAAATTGTTGATAAAAATTGTTGTATAGGGTTTAGGGGTGCAAAATACCATTAGGAGCAGAATATTATATTAGGGGCATAATAATGGAAAATAACATACTGCTTTTGAAAACACGCATTTTTCCTCATAAATTTTCTATATTGTTTTTCCTTCTGCATGTGTATTGATACTAAGTTTCAGACACTAGGAGAAATGCTTATTTAAATGAAAATGAAGTCACATTTAAAAAAAAAAACAATCATTTTCTTAGATAAAACTAAACATTATAACACAAATGCGTCTAAAAAACATAAATTACTTAAATTTTTACTCTCCGGAATTGAGATTAGAATCTCAAGTAAAGAGTGCGTTTGTTCACATAAAAGATGTTGCTGACAATCGTGACTTCAAGTTTTGAGCTAAAATGATTTTTAAATGGTCAAACAAAATACAATTTAAAAGAAAATGATGAATATGGATATGAGAAGTGCGTATGCAAATTTTGAGAAGGTGAAAATTGCTGTTTTTCATTCCGGAATACCAAGCATAAGAACCTCAATTGATAACTACATCCTAATAACTGATCTTTAATATATTTCACTGATTAAGTATCTATGTTATAAAAAAGCGTATCTGTACGTAGCGCTGAAGTTATTTTGAGAATGGCAACACTTCATGATAAAATTTCGATTTTGAAATTTTCGCTACTGCAATTTTTTAATCTTCTGACCATCGTACATTTTCAATTTTCGTCGCACACGGAAAAAATTACTTTAAAATGCAATTTGTTTAAAAACTGTATCTTAATTGACTGATGTATGATATTTTCTAAAATATTTTTTAAGCATGATTTTTTTTAAATTTACCTTATCACGTGCAGTTTTCAATACATAATAATAATAAACATTTTGCACATAAAGCTACAAACATTTTTCAGCATTTGTTTCTGACTATTTTTGCATAACGAAATTAATACTTCCTTTATAAACAAAGAAAAGAATAATATAAAAAAACACCAATCTAACATATTTGTGAAAGACAAATTAACGAAATTAATACTTCTTTTATAAAAAAAAAAATACAAGAGTAGTATTGAAAAAACACAAATCTAACATATTTGTAATCGTACAATAGTGATTTAGATCACCAAATAGGATTTTGTTTTCAAATGGAATTCGTTTGCAAAGTTCATCTCAGTTTACTGATTGTCTATGATTTTAAAAACAATTTTAAAGCGCGAAATATTTTTAAATTTATCTATATCGCGCGGAGCTCGATTACGAAAGATTAATCCGTTTGCCCTTAAAACAAAATAAAGAGTTCATCATTTTCTTACGGCTAATATCCATTAAACAAAACTTCACTATGAATAAATAAATAAAATAATATAAATAAAACACAAATTTAACAGGCATGTATAAGCTCTGAAATGATCAGAATATGGATGCCGTAAGTAGCAAAATCTTGGTCAAATGACTCTTAGCATGTGGCTAATAAGAAAATATCGCTTTTGATAAATTTCAAAAATTTATTTGGTTGTAGAGTTCGTATTTTCCATATGAAAAATGCTTTTTCAATGTAAGTAGGAAAGCTAAAAAAATTATTGCATATAAAAAAGTTATTAATTTTCAATTAAAATATATGTTTTCACGTATATTCTTTAACCCGGGAAGCCCGGGTACGATCCCCTAGTATCTATAATAGATTTTAAGCAAATATTAATTTGTTCTCTCCATAAAAAAATTTTGCAAATTTAGCTTCCTCTAGTTACTATTGGAATTTTATTTTTATACAGCAATGTGTATTTTCCATAAAAGTTATACTATAAAAGAGATTCTTGCAATTATCCAATAAAAGGATTTTTTTTTTCGTTTCATCTTATTATTATTATTATTATTATTATTATTATTATTGTTCTTATTTTTTATTTGAATAGGTAATTTTTAAGGAAAAAATAAAATTCAAAATTTGTTTCGAAAATAATATACCATTACTCATGCAATTGTGAAAATGTACCTTTTAGTCAATACTTTTTTACTTTTAAGTTTTATTCATTTTAATTATTTTAACATGTTGCACTAAATGTTGTTTCTAACATCTAAGTAAATATTTTTAAAGTCGGAGTTGTTGAATTAGAAAGGGTTAATATGAAGTTGCGCAAAAATTCATGTATTTATACACAGAAACAGGACACATTACTGAAAAAAAAACAGTGAAAAATTTAATATCGTATTATATGAAAATATTCATATTTTCATAAAGCCTACTTTCATATACTTTAATATAAAATTAGCCTACATTCTGAGAGCTACGACAATTTCGTTATTCAAAAGCAATATCCTGCGCAGCGCAATAGAAATAAATTGAGATAAAAAATCGTGTATACAGCACAACTGTTTGAAGATATTGAGAAAATAAATTATCCACATCAACAAAAATATCTTTCTTACTTTAATTCAAATAAATGTTTTCCAAGCATTACATGGCCTAATTACTGTCGAAGTTTTATTTATATACGAGAGTCAATCCAGAAATAAGGTCCCCATCAAATTTATAATTAGACAACATTGTTTATTCTCATAGAAATCTACATAGTTGGAAAGAAGAAAGTTTGCTCTACTTCCTACATAATCGCTATCTCTTTCTACGCATTTTTGTAGACGGTGCTCCAGTTTCTGTATCCCAATGTCTTAGAACTCCGCCGCCAATCCGTTGAGGAAGCGTTTCACCTCTTATTTGATGGCATCGTCTTTCCGGAAGCGTTGGCCACCCAAGTGTTCCTTTAACCTGGGAAACAAGTGATAATCACTAGGTGCGAAGCCCAATAACCACCATCTCGATAGCTGCCTCCAAAACTGACGGTCTTGCACTTCATTCTTTATCGTGGACTTTCTTCCGACCGGCACTAAAATCCCTGCACTTCTTTCGGACTTGTTGAACAGACGTGCACTTCTCGCCATACACCTCCGTCAACGGACGGTGAATATTCAAGGGTGAAGACCCTTAGGCGTGTACAAAGCGAATTACGGGACGAATCTCGCACTTGGCGGGATCAACAAAGGGAACCTCCATTTCAGACGGCTGCTGAGCCAAGAATGAGCAGAGCAGCATAGCGCGGCCGGTAGAATCGCAAGTGCGGGAAGAGCCGCGCACGTTGCTGTTGCCGTATTTCGCCTCGCACCTTTCCTTGGAGCTGGAGCTCTTTGGAAACCTTACTACTGGATCGACCCGCGTACATGGAAGTATCTTTTTATGAGAACTAAATTAGAAAGATGATAGATACAAGCTTTAAAAATATATATTTTTTTGTTTCGTTCTTCATCATTTTGCCATTTTTATTATTTTCTTTAAAAACACAGTGCTTTTATTGGAAATATCTATTTCAGATTTTCATTTCAATTTTGTTTGTTTTGTGCTTTTACTCTTTATTCTAATCCAGTTTTCATGCATTGAAAGAAGTTTTATCCATATTGTAAGAGGATGAAAAGAGGATATTTAACATAATATTTTAGATACTTGACTAATGCAAGTATTTAAATTCAAGAACTAAATTGTGAGTCGTGTGAGAAAACATACAAAAATATATATTCATTATGGAGCTTTCTATAAAATAGTCGGATGTGTCAATCCAAAACTTTCTTTTATTTCATGCATGTTAATACTTCAAACTTCGCCATCGTAGTGCCGAAATTAAAAGACAATCTATGTCCATCGTGAACATTCTGAAATTGCGTTCTTGAAATTGGACTATTTCGGATATCGGGGAAAATGCAACATAAAAGAGCCACCTGTTGCGCGATTGTCTCAAAAACGTAAACAAAACCAACTCATGTCAAGGATTAACTGAATCTGCAGTTTCATGAAAATCCGTGCAGACTATTGCGTGAACCAAGAAAAATGCAGCATAGCAGCGGCAGCTGTTGAGCGATTTACACTACAATGTAAACAGCATCAATTATTCTCAAGGACTAACGGATTCTGAAGTTTGATGGAACTCAGTGCATTTGTTTTTGGGATATAGCAGTAGCAAATATTGTAAAAAATGCAGCATAGGAGCGCCACCTCTTGAGCGATTTACACAAAACTAATCGCATCAATTTATTTCAGAGACTACCTGAATATATATATTTTTTAAATTCAATAGTTAGTTCTTCAGATAGACCGCCCACAAATTTTATGTCACATACAGACAGACAAACAGAGTCACACACGGAGACTCACAGACAGACTTAAAAAAAAAATTCCGAATCGCTGACTCCTAAAGTGGGTAAATCCCAAAAACTGGAATTCGAAAATTTTCACGAATCCAACTCTTTCCTCTTGTAAAGATAGATGGCAGTAAAAAAATGTACTTTAGTAGCTTGACAAATGAATACCCCGCACAAAATACCTCCATTACATTATGATCTATGGCGAAGAAAATGTTCGTACTATCTATACTAATATTATAAAGAAAGAAGGTTTGTTTGCTTCTTTATTTGTAGGTGTAATCTCTGGACCTATCGAACCGATTTCAAAAGGGATGATAACAAAATGATGCTATTAGTACCTGTTCCAACGACTTTATCTTATGGCGATGGCACTAACCCAAAGGGGGTGCAGGAGCAAAAAAAGTTTTGAAATACGATTTTTGCGTTACTGAAGGGCCTAGAAACATGGAATTAGGCATGGTAGTTATTTATAAAATATAAATGATCGCTAAGATCATTTCCTAAATAATTCAAAATTCAAAAGTGGTGAAAAACGGAAAAAGCGTTCTAAAAATGTTCTAAGTTGCGATTTCTGCACAATTTCAGTAAGTACCGAACTGATTTAAAAAATAATGGTGTCAAAATGATGGTGATAGCCCTTGCTCCAACATAGGCTATATTTATGTCATTGCCACTACACCAAATAGGGTGCAGGAGCAAAAAACATTCTAAAAATGCGATTTTGTGTTTCCGAAGGGCCTAGAAACATAAATTGTGTCGTGGTAGTTTCTCATAAAATATAAATGAACTATATTCGTCAACTAGTTTGTCGTGGTATTTTCTTATAAGATATAATGTTCTAAGAACATTTCTTTAAAAAATTTTAAATGTAAAAGGGGTGAAAATGTGCGAAAAGCGTTCGAAAAACTTCCTGAATGCCGATTTGTAAGCAATCTCAGGAAGTATTAAATCGATTTCAAAAGTAATTGTTACAAATTGATGATGACAGCCCTTGCACTTACATAGACTCTATTTTATGTCAGTGTCACTACCAGCTGGGAGTTGCAGGAGCAAAAAAAATTCTGAATTTCGATTTTTGTGATACGGCAGGGACTAGAGACTTGAAATTAGGCATGATAATTACTTATAAGATATAAATGATCCCTATGACCATTTCCTAAAAAATCAAAATTTAAAAGTGGTGATAATGGGCGAGAAGTGCTCTAAAAACTTTCTAAATTGCGATTTCTACGCATTCACTAGAAATACGAAACATATTTCAAAAGTAATGGACGGATATTAGGGTGGGTCCAAAAAAATATATTTTTTAATTTCGTAACGCTTTAGTGCGGAAAAGTTGCCTATTGTAATAAGAAGAGAAACGGCATAAAAATTTTTAAAATCGGTTAACATCTTCCATTCGCGCATCGTACTTAAATTTTATTAAAAATTTCAAAAATCGCATTCGTTTTTTTTAAATTAATTAAAAATTTAAAAATAGACACGCTTTAGAATTTTATAGTTGTTTCATGGTTTACATAACCTAAATAAATTAAATTGCAATCAATAATCCAATTTTTGTTGTTCGCGCAAGAACTTAGAAAAAACATATGTTTACCAATTCTTTGCAATTTTCACCGTTCAACTCTTAATTCGTTTTGCTAAAACAAAACGACACAGAACTCACCACGTGGTAGTTGTTGCACTCCACCCACATCCTACCCAACAAACCGTTCAATTGTTGGGTGTGGTATTTATATTATATAAAAAAGACCACATGCATGTTAATGTGTAATTCTAATTAAATGCTTATGTAAAAAAAAAAAAAAAAAAAAAAAAAAAAAAAAAAAAGGAAAATTCGTGTCTTTGAGTTGAGGTTCATGATTCTTCAAAGGAAATACAATTTCTGTGAAAATCGGATGTATTTAAAAAACAGTTACAAAAAAGTTAAATGTGAAGGCCGAACGGAAAGCTCGTGATCTTCAGCAAGCACTGAGTAGTTCCTCAAATAGTTTTAAAGTTCCTAAAGTGGCAGTGTATTATGAAATTGATAAACTCAAACACACTTCTTTTGAAGACTCGGAGTATGAGGAAGATAAATACAAACTGAGTACATCAACGAAACGCCCAAATGGCAGATGAGAATTAAAATTAACACAACAGCGCTAAACAGTGCTTTTAATCAGCTTTCGTATCGCCAAATTTTCAAACATATTCACAGTCAAACTGCAAAGCCTAAATATTTTAGTGCGCCATTCACGTAGCAGCTCAGTTGCTGTGAAAAAGCTCCTGTGGTAGATTGTGAACCCGCAGATTGTTCGATTTCTGATTTGGCAGAACTTTTCTGAACGAAGAACAAAAGTATTTGTGGGACTTTTTGAATGCAATCACCTTGTAACATTGTCCAGAAGATTTGGCGAATTGGGACCCTGGTACTTTGTCCGATTCAAGATGACTAAGTGTGGCCAACCGAGTCCTTAGATTGTATCAGATTCATCTGAAAACTTAAAAGAAACAGCTGGCTTTATCTTAAAATCATACATGCCTGCGTAATTTGCCATAAAATAAGCAAATATTTTACTTTTATCCGACGAATTGCTACAAGTTGTCGATCCAGTAATAGAACGAAATCCGTTTTTTGAGCACCCAGAGAATATTCTGTTGTGAAGGATTGTCGATTAAAGAAAACATATTCGGGATATTGATTACAGAAGGATCGTAAAAGCAAGACAAACTGTCTCAAAGAACAAAACTTTTAGAAATGTAATGCCACCGAATGGAAATTTTCAAGCTTTCGATTTCATAGAAATTATTAATTGGAATCCTTGCGCTGTGTATCCTCCCCAATGCCGCGGTACCTAAGTGAAGATTATGTTAAATCATTCATCATTTCTGACAGTACTCTCATCAGAGAAATACAAATGTTTCCCTGTCACACCGAAACTGTTAAGATGTGCGTCAAACTTTTGACAGATCCCTCGAATAAAGTATATGGACATGAAGCTAGGGATGGCTATATCCAAACAACACTGACGTCTAAATCGGTTATGCCACATTTCTAAAAAAAAAATCAGACTTTAAATGCGCAGTAGATATAAAAAAGGAAACGTAAAAAACACAGTAAGCGAAAGAATGCTACTGTATGGTAAACCTTTGTAAATAGTTGGAATTATAATGTAAATTCCACACCCAACAATTGGATGATTGGTTGGATAGGGTGGAGGTGGAACTCTAAGTGAAACCACCTCCACATGGTGAGTTCTGGGTCGTTTTATTCTAGCAAAACGAGCGAAGAGTAGCACGGTGAAAAATGCGAAATATTGCTAAATTTATGTTTTTTTCTAAGATGTTGCGCGAACGGAAAAATTAGATTATTGATTAGAATTTAATTTATTTTGGTTACATGAACCATGAAACATGGATAAAAAGCTAAAATGTGTTTATTTTTAAAGTTTTAATTAACTTAAAAAATTAGAGAAAAGGCGCGATTTTTACAATTTTTCTTAAACTTTAAGTACGATGCGCGAATGGAAGATGTTAACCGATTTTAAAAAAAAAAAAAAAAATGCCGTTTTTCTTCTTGTTACAATAGGCAACTTTTCCGCACTAAAGCGTTACCAAAATAAAAAAAAATTCTTTTTTTCGACCCACCCTAATGGATATTGATGGTGACTGTCTTTGCTCCCCATTGGTTCTATCACATGTCAATGTCAATACCACCTGACGGTTGCATGAGCAAAAAACGTTCTAAATTGGGACTTATGGTATACTGCAGGGGCTAGCAACATGAAATTTGGCATGGTAATTGCTTATAAGTTGTAAATGCTCTCTATGAACAATTTCGAAAAAAATCGAAATTTAAAAGGAATGTAAAATGCGCGAAAAGCATTCTAAAAACGTTCGAAATTGCGATTTCTGCGCAACCTCTGAATATATCAAACCGTTTTCAAAATTAATGGTTGCAAATTGATGATGACAGTCCCTGCTCCAACATAGGCTGAATTTTCTGTTGTTGTTAATACCACCTGGGAGTTTCAGGAGCAAAACATGTTCTAAAATGCGCTTTTTGTGATACTGAGTGGTCTAACATTTTGAAATTATGGGTATGGGCCAGCTCCGTCCGGGCGGTGAACTGTATAAATATATAAAGGCCGTGCCGGGATCGGACCGAACTTTTAATTTTTACACCGGGCCATGTCAAGATAGTGTTTGTTTGGGCCGGACCTGTAAATTCTGGCCCATGTAGACCGCTACTCTTTAATTAAATGAAAAAATAATGTTTCGAGTTATAACGATTTTAAATTAAAAAATGACTTAAAAAATAATAATCATTATTATTTTTTTTTTTTTTTTGACTTTATGAGAAATTTCAGGATGTGACTTATATGGTTATAACTCAAATTATATGATTAACTATCACAAAAGAGAATAAAAATCAAAATTCTTACTCAATAAATATATTTTTTGCATGTTTCCTGGAACTCTTAATGTAACATTGTTTCTTAGATTACACGCACTTGAATTTGTGTCTAATCCCTTAAAACCTGACGAATTATTTAAACGGGAATAACTCTACGAGTTTTATAGATATGAAGATGGAATTTCTTGTGTTTAATTCAGGAATGGATAAGGGAAAATTTCCTAATTCGAAATTTTACTCTACGGGGGCCGTATAAAAATTTAATTTTTGTATTTTCTAAAATAGACCCCCATGGGGTTGAAACTTATCTCATCAAATTTTGCACCTTTTTAATGAAACTTTGCAATTGGAACTTTGCAATATTTAAGGAGATAGCTTATTATTTCGATATTTATGTATCACCCTGTATATATAAAGATATATATATATATATATTTCATCACAACTCTATAAACCATAACACTATTATATATATATATATATATATATATGTGTGTGTGTGTGTCTATATATATGCATATAAAGACAATGTCTATAGCAAAAATTGCTGTGTCACTTTAATACAATTAAATGTATTTAAAAGTTACAGGGAATTAGTATCAAACAATGTCCACCGTATTTCATTTTATTAAAGCTAAATTAGAAAACTGGTAGATGCGTCATTCCACACAAAATGACCAAAAATTTTAAAAATGTCGTGACTACATATTAACCGATTAAAAATAATAATAATACACAGATTCAATTCATATTCAAATAGATTATTGCAAAATATTTCGACAAAAAAAAAAAATTGGAAGAAGTTATGGACATTTAAAAAACTTATGACATAGAATGACATGTGTACAACCGTTCAAAATTTGAAGTTTGAAGTTCCGTATCTTGAAAACTGTTTAACATAAATTAAATATTTTTTTAATATTGTAATCTCTGGAAAATTACCTTCATATTTATTTAGTAATAATGATTTGGTTAAGGCATTATTAATCTTAAATTTGTTATCAAAATTGAAAAATTGTCAATTTTGAGAAAATTAAAAACGTTATAAAAATCAAAGGAATTAAAAAAATCTGTGAAATTGATGCCTGATATAGTGTTACATATTAAGATCGAATTGCTAAAGTTTTCAATGTATTCCTTCACCTTTAAAAAAAGTAAGAAACTTAAAAAGAAAAATGTTACAAAATCATGATTTTTCCTCTTATTGATAGGCAAAAAAAAAAAAAAAATGATGGAAAGGTCAGACATTACAGTTATTGCACAGACATAAAAATCAATAAGTCCATCATATGCTCGAAAAATTCAAGATTGCCTTTTGATTCCTAACATAACAAAATTGAGATTTAAAAAGTAATACTTGTTGAATTCCATGGGTTTTCCTCTTTGAATCCGCGCGCGTTTTTTTATAATATTGCACGATTTCAAGAAAGAAATATGTAGTGCTGTCATCTATGGATTTAGGATTAATACATAATTTTTTGTTCAACGTAATCATTTTTTACTATAGTTTAAAATAAATATATTAATAGCCAAAAATAAACTGAAAGCATGAATAAAAGTTTCTATACTTAAAACATACTCTTTTATCTATAATATCAAATAATTTAAATATCTTAAAACAGGTTTCCTTAACGTGCAAAGAGGTGATAAAATATTGCATGTTACTCTCAACATATTTTACTATTTTTTTTCTCATGAAGGAATAAAAAGGCAAGAATGAAAGTTTTGATATTTAAAAGATATACTTTTAGCTATAACGTCAAGTAATTTTAAACTTGTCAGAGCTGTCCTCCATGTAAAAACGAGCAATAGCAATATTGCATTTTTTCCTCAATTTTTTTCAAAATATTATTTTCTCATTAAGAAATAAAAATACGATTACTAACTTACGCCAATCTGTTACTTATTATTCATTCTTAATTATAATTAATTTTCAATATAATCTTTTTATTCCTAACGCTAATAATCAAAATTGAAATTTCAAGCATCTAGACAATACCTCGATTTTGCTTCAACTTTTAGAGTAAATTTTAATATTTAAATAAACTATCCTGGAATCTATTATTTTACATTTACTCATAAATAGATATGATCTACTTATATATTGATTTTTATTAAAATCTGTGACATGTGCCACAGATGATTTGCTCATTTTGTATGGAATGACCTAGATACGTTCTACAATTAAAAGGATTGTTCTTTTTTGAGCACTAATGTTTTGTAGGAAAAATATAATTCAAAATTTACATATGGTTTTACATAATTTTTTTTCTATGGAATTCAATTTTATGTGATACTACGACACTTTAGTTCTTGCGTTCAATTTCAAGATAATAACCATGCAAACAATACAAATCACGATATTTAATAATAATAATCCTACTTTTAGACAAAAAAAGTTAAATTTTTTTATGTGATAGAAGAAACTTTTAAAAATTACAACATGCTAAACTTTTAAATAACAATTAAACTTACAAAAATCTGTATATTATAAGAAGTTCTGTCGAAGATAGAAAATATTTAGTGAGTAAAATTAAATACACTCGGTTGCAAAAGAATTGGAAGAATACTGAGCCAGAAAGAAATGTGCACTACAAGTTCGACTCGAAAGAGTTTGAACCATAGGCCTGAGAAAAGCGGGTGGTCCAACAGACGTATCAACCATAAATTTGGTCAAAGGGATAGTGTAGATCCCCGATGTTGGCATCAGTGGAAATTGAGAAGGCAGGACCAGACGCAGCATTTTCTCAGGACGTCCATGAGTGACAAATGCAGGAGAAGATTGTATAATCCGAAATGCAGGCACATCTACTCCAAAAATGACACTATCATCAATTCGACGCCATTTGCCACTTTATATGGATACAGTGGTATCAAAGATCTTTAGATAATAGGCCGGCTCTGGGCTCAGCTCTCGACGTCCGTTTAGGCAGTTACTTCTAACCCTTCAAAATAGGCTGTGTTGTGGATTGGTGTTAATCTCGAGCAAGCTGGACAGTCCCTGATTGAAGGAATGTGATATTCAGTGACGAATCCCGTTTTTTTTCAGTGCTAGTGATTACCGTATATGTCTATAGGCAGAAAGGTCAAAAGTAAAATACTGCATTTGTAACAGTGTGGCACATTGCCACAACGCTTGGAGTGACGTTCTGGAGGGCGATCTGCTGGGACAGTTGCTTACTTTTACTCAAGCTGCAAGGTAGACTAATGCCTCGCATGTACGTAGACGGCATTTTGCTGCCCGTGGTACGGCCTGAAATATTAATTCACCTAGGTTATATTTATGAGCAAGATAATGCTCTACCACATACTGCACGACACTCGCAACGATGTGTACAAGGATATAATGTCCTTCCACGGCCTGCCAGTTCACTAGATCTTGAACCTAAACAGACAATGTTTAGGGCATTATGGAAGTGGACTTAAGCCGTCTCGGAATACCACGGAACAAGTTAATCAGTTGCTACACTTATGACAGAATCTTGCACAAAGGGACATCATTAACTTAATAGATTCCATGCCTCACCGAGTATAGACTTTTATAGCTGTTATTTGTGGCTTTACAGCCTACTGAAATTTGACATTACTTTTGTTGCTACTAATCAATAAAAGGTGATTTTGTTCTGAAATTATAATCATTCGTTCATCTTCGCTAACACTATTTACATACCAAGTTTTATGAGCATAGTTCAATTTTTTTCTGAATACATATATTTTTCTGCAACAGAGTATATTAAGACAAATAGTAAGTTACGAAGTTAACAATTGCACAATACACGTGAAATTTTACAATTATATTCATTGTTTGCATTTTTATCAAAATTAACCATATTTCATGACTGTTACGGCATTATATATACATCCAAGTCCTATCACTTGATATGCGGAAAATTTTAACCTTTATTACGATAAAAAACATTTATCATAATCGAAATTTTAATATACATACATATATATATCGATAGCAACAAATGCTTAGATGATTGAATCCAAATAAAGTTTTTCGAGAAACTGCACTCCGTAATTACTTTTGAAGTTTCTTTTAGATACATCAAAGTATCCTTTTTCACAAAATCAGTTTTTGAAAAGCGATACATATAATCTTCAAATAAAGGGACAATTTTTTCCACTTCTTATTTATTTTATTTTATTTATTTTTGTTTCTGTACTTACAAAAGTTTTCTATTGAAAAGATAATTTCTTTCCGAATTATTTTTACACTATGCAGGACTTTCTTTACACAATACATTTCTTATGGGTTTTTTTTTTCTTGTAATGTATATGATTATTGTACTGCGAAACATTGTATCTAATGATAAAAATTATCATTGTGATAAAAAGTTTTATATTCAAATATTAAGTAATTAATATTCAATAAAATTCAAGTTATACAATCGAACTTACAAAAGTACATATTTTGTATGACGTTTTACAAAGCGTAAACATATTTTTGAATATAAAATTAAATATGAAAATTCAATAATGAGACAATAATAGCAATAAAAGCTTAGATAATAAAACTTAGAAATTTTACTCTATTATAAGCTATTTATATTTTAAATAACATTAATGTTAACTTGGCAGAGCTAGGGCATTTTGCGTTACGTTTCAATATACAAAACTATTATAATTAATTGTGAAATATTCCATTATTAATATTCAGCGTTTTAGAATATTAAACAAATAAATAACTACCAGTAGTCCCATCAAATCTTTCGCACTGCAATCTTTGGACATATTTTCTAATACTTTTTTTTATTAATTTATGATTAACTGCAATTATATTTAATCATACATTTTTTTAAAATAAATATGAGTGTACTATGTCAAAAGTCTGTTTTAAAATCATTCGTTTAACAACCCATTTATCGTTCTGCGTTTTGTATATGCATAGAAAAGGCGGTGTTGACATCAGAAAGATTATGTGAGCTGATACTTAAACTAAAAATATAACGAAAATTCAGTATGTGAAGTGTCTGCGGGCAAAAATTGCAATCAAATGATACCTCATTCATCTTTTTTCGTTATTTAAATTTATTTTGCTGTCTGATTTACGCTAAAATCCTAACCAACTAAAGTCCATTCATGGTTTTAAGCTACATTTTAGTTGAGAACATGGGACGGTGGCAGCAGAAATAATACTTATAATAACAAAGATTACAGAAATACTTTAATACAAGTAAATTCATTCCAAAAGAAAGACTTTTCTCTTTATTTTTTCAACAAATCTTAATCAAAGAGGAGATACATAAAATTTTAAAATGGACGAATTATTTTTACCATTCTTCAACTTCTGCTTCATTCATATTTGGAATTACAAAGTTTTTTACTGAAACGATGCATTTCAGAATTTCATTGTGTATTTTTTTATACCAGTGGGAAAGACCGAGTTACGCTCTGTTAAGATTAGCTTCGTATTCAACTGTATCTTAGCTTTACCATATTTCTAACTTTTATATTACTTACGTATTTACAACGAGTGGACACCCTTAAAAACTACATTTTTCGATGTGCTCTGACTTGCTGAATCATGTTTCTAGGCTCGAATTTGAAATTTCTAGAAAATTCCTTCAAATTTCTAATACCCAAATTTTTCGTCAAATTTCGCCAAAATTTCGCGTACTTTGGTGACATTCTTCCATTTGGTACCAAATATGTGTTTTTGTGGTAATCTTGAACCGATTTCCACCGCAAAAAATCTCCTATATCGCAAATATTTCGCCAAACAGCGCCAAAGTTCGCGAAATGATGCCAACTTTCCATAATTGCTTCAAATTTTTTCCGATTATATTGTATTGTCCCGTACTTAACCCCGAAATACATCACAGTAATCGAATTTGATCGAACATGTGGCCTATCTCAATGGTCTTCTTGTATCTCAAAACGGTAGCATACAAAATTTTAAAATCGCTACACCCGTTTTTAGATAAAATTTGCATATACACACTTAAACCATACCATATATACAGAAGATTTGTTTTATTATAATATATGATTATGTAGCTTATGCATATTATTGTTAATATTTTACTTAATTCTTCCTTCTTATATTTTTATAACAATTAATTTTTATTTTATAGCAATATAAAATATGATATTTAATGATAATAATTCGCAAATGTGTTCTTTTTGTTTTTGAAAATTTCAAGAATTAATATTGAATAGAACACATGCATTCAGAATTACAAAAATAATTATTCAATGTGATTTAATGGGAAGTTCTACAAATAATAATAGGGTTTTGTCTTTGTATTTTGAAACATATTAGATTTACCTTGACAATACATTTTTCCCATTTTTTATGCTGCAATAATACAAAAAAGATAAGCCTACATTTTGAAAAAAAATCCACCTTTCATCATCTATGTTTAAAAATATTAAACAAATAAATAACTATGTATAGCAAAGATTACACTGTTGCTTTAATCTAGTAAATGAAATTTTTTCCACGAAAAGTTGCTATCGAAGTTTTATTTATGTACTTCAATGTATCTCTCTCCACAAGAGCATATTTAGAAATCTGACAGATATAACAATCAAAATAAAGGCTATATGTTTTTTCCCTGTTATTGATTATCAAATTTTCACATAAAAAATTAAAAAGGAGAATATGTTGTGAAAATATTTTTCTATTTATATATTATATTTAATATTATAGTTCAGTTTTACAGAATACTTTTTTTCTTTTAGATCCGATGCAGGAAATATTGTTGTCAATGAAATGCTAAACAAAAATAATTAATAAAAATAAATATCACAGTACATAAAAAACGTTTCCGATATTCAAACAGTAATATTAACAATTCATTACTTTAGGTCATATATTCATATTCGCAAACACATATGGGGCATTCTCACAATCGTTTGACTTTTATGTCCCTGAATAATAATTTTTATTTTAGTACATGTTCTTGTATATTTTTTATTCCATATACTGGGGAACATCACATTGCATAATTGCATAAAAATATTAACGAGATAAGTAAGTTTTGGATGATGTTGTGGGTCCAAATACCAGGAAAACTCCTACACTGTCCTGTGTCCCTGATGCTGATTTTTACGTTTGGATACAATACGTACAATTGTTATGTTACAATAAAAATAATTCGATGTATTTTTTTTTCAAAACTGGGACTATTGTTTTATATAAATATGTAGCAAAAAATTAACCTGCGCACATTTTTAGGGTTGTTATTATTTTTTTAACTCTGTCCCTGGGTTTTAGAGTACTTACCGTCCCTCTTCCAAAATTATAAAGAAAATCACGTCTGATGTAACCACAGCTTTTTTTTTTCAAGTTTTTTCTCATGCAGAAGTATGCTAGAGATAGAATGTCTAAAATTCTTTTACAGGAAATTTACTGCAATTTAAATCAGCATTTAAATATCAATTTCAAGAATCGTGACTTTATTAATAGTTTTACCGTCCCCAAGGTTTATTCCTGCACATTTCGAGGTAAATTATTATTTTTTTTTATTTAATCCCATATATAACTGTTTCCAAAAATCAATGAACATTGTGGCTACCACTTAGTCTTAACATGATTTGCCTAAAATAGGTGGTAATTTTCCTTGACGTTCCATCCTTACCGTCCTTTTTTCCCGTTTCGTCCCTTTTTCTATACTGTCCCTTCCTTAACACACCTTTAAAACACTGTTATACCAAAATTTTTTATTAAAAATACTACATTGTTATTATTTCTTATTTGAATGTCCTGTGGGTACTATGAAAATTCATTATAAGTAAAACTTTTGTAGAAATAAAAAAGTTTTAGTGGTAAAATGATAAGGAAAATTAAACTCGCAAGTTTAACATAAATCTCAAATTAAAAAAAAAAAAATCGCTGCTGACCATTTTTTCTTTATTTTGAATGATTAAGACATTCGTCTGTCAGATTAAAACGTTATTTTAGCAAGTTTAATTTCACCAGATTTTTACTCCTGAAAGTCAAAAGATTGTGAGAATGCCCCATATGTTTAATACGAAGTTCTGCAGAAAAAGGTAGGGTACTCCCCCTAGAGATAGACCACGTTTTCACTTTGCGCTCTACAAGCCATATATAATATACACATACATTTTACTTTTCACAGTATGTATCTATAGTGTATGATGTTTTTAAAAAAAGTTCTAATGCAAAAGTTCATTGATTTAAAGGAGTTTCTTTATGTATATATATATGTATTATGTATATTTAACTTTTACTATATGTTCTTCTGACGGTATCTACAGCGGGTGAGATGAAAAATATGAATGAGAGAGACGGGCTACAATAAAATATTCAAACAATTGCACATATAATATTAAATTTATAGAAGTTTACTTTCATTATATGAAAATTAAACGAACTTCCTTGCAATTAATTTCTGTATATGATTAGTTTAGAATTAAGTTCTGTTCATTCCCTTTTCTCGAGCAAATGACATGGCTTTTGCTTTCCTTCTTGGGAGTGTTGGATTTTGAGCAAGGAATGGTTGTAATCACTTATAACCAGCCTTTTGGCTTCTTTATTAAAAATATAAGGCATCTTATGTTTTCCGCCTGTTCGTATACCATAAATTACCTTACAAAGTAGCTACTCGGTGTAAAACCCCGGTTTTGCAGTTTATTTATATGAGGAGCATTTTTGGTTTCGTTTTAGCATTTTTCTCTTTAAAGTAGTTTTAGGGATGCTAATTTCTTCTGTTTTATTGACACCCATATTCTATCAATGACTTTTATAGAATTTTATAAATTATTCTCATTCAATCTCCCGTGTGTAGACGAACGTTTTCTAATACAAATGGTTGGCATTTTCTAAAAGCAGAAAATATAATACCTTAGTATTTTAAATACAGCTCGTTAAAAAGCTAAATTTGAATTCAAGAATATATGGTCCACCCTGCTGACATAAAACCTGGTCAATCTCTCTCGTCTACAGAATACTGGTCCATCTCTCCCGATCGCCTAAGTGAGAAGTATAACCCAGACCAGCTCTATACTGCAGCTATTATGTCGCCATTTTAGGTTATTAAGAAGCCTAATTGTTCCCCGACTTTACATCATTAAAACTAGATAGATCACATATAAACCAAAATCTTTAAATGCATTACTGTAACCATATGAAAAAAAAAATATTTGACTTACAAAAAGCAATAATGATTTTTAACTGAAAAAATATTATGTTTTTTTAGAAGTAAACAGTTGCACGTCATACAAAATATCTTTAAGTGTCTGACTGATATAGTTCCGCCAACAGTGGGATGCGGCATTAAAGAAATATTTGACTGCTCCATCTCACACTGTAAGTCCATCTCTACCATAATTACCCTATATTTTCTATGTATAAAATTAAATGATAAATCCCAAAAGATGGTAAGACAAAACAAGTAACTCAATTTTCCGAAGTTTTTATAAGCTGTGTGCATTTTAAGCAATTACTTTACAATTATTATTACATTGAACATGTATGTTAGAGCATTTTACGTGTTCTACACACTGCACTCTACAGAAGAGATTCGATTTCATTATAGAAAAATTCATTACTCATAATCAATGTCTTAAATGCATATATGTATGTGTATCAAATACTATTTTCATGATTGAATCTAAATAAATGGTTTTCAAAAGCCGCAAGACATAATTACTATCAAAATATTATTTATATACTTTGAATTACCACTTTTCAAAAAAATTAAATTAGAAAGTTATAAGTATTATCTACGAGAAAATATACTACTTTTCTTTTACTTTTCTTTATTCCTTTTTTTCAGTTTTACAATGATAGTTATCAAAAAGAGTAAAAATTGAGAATTAGTTACCAATTTATTTTAATATTAGGCAGCCTCAATTTTACGGAATGCAGATGGCTTTCTATCTGTTTTATTGTAGGGAATATTGTCGTTATCATTATTACAAATGAAAACAGACGTATCAAACGTTTAAAAACACGGGCGAACGTACTGAGAGTTCCACTCAGTGAAAAAGCTGCTGCTCCTCTTCTTACAAACATTTTAGGGTTCAAACAATGAGTGAAATTGAAGTTTTTTTTTTGTTGTTTTTTTTTCTCTCTTTCATTATGCTTATTAGAAAGTCTCCACTGGCGTAAGAAATATGCCCCCAGTTTGTTAGGGATTTTTTTTTATTTTCTTTTTTAATTAAATAAAGCAAATTCTATATATATATATATATATATAATTTTTTTTTTTTGCATTTATACTATAACTAAACATTACATTAAAGTATAACATCTTTAAAAATTGATATTTAGATGTTTAAGATGTTGCTTGACGAAGTGCTCCTCCCATGATTTTCTGTTCCTACAAATTGTCTGTGTTATATTAATCAATAACTACATTAGTCTATTTTAATCACTTAATGCTTATTACTTTTAAGCTACTACTGGAAAATTAGGATTAATAACAGTTTTTATTTACGCTTTAAAATATTTTGACACGTACAGTACACCACCGTGTTTTTGTGTATTTTTTTAAATTTTCTTTGTTAATTAAATAAAGCAAATTCTAAATTTTATATTTATTCCATTTATACTTTTACTAGACATTACATTACAGAACAACATCTTCAAAAATTGATATTTAGATTTTTAAAATGTTGAATTACGAAGTACTCCTGCCATGATTTTCTGTTGCTACAAATCGCCTGGGTTATATTAATCAATAATTAATGTAGTCACTTTTAATCAGTTAATGTTATTACTTTTAAAATACTTCTGGGATATAAGGATTAATAAAAGGTGTTATTTACGCTTTAAAATACTTTGACACGTACAGTACGCCAACGTGTTATTGTTATAATACAAACTATCCGTGATTTTATGGTTTAATAATAATTATTACACAAGCCAACAGCTGTTTTGGTGCCTAGGTTTGTGGAGCTGATATTATATGAATTTGATGTCCTGAATTCAAATATGGCATTCAATTTTACCTGGGAGCTCAAATATTTAAGATATAGAACTTTTTGTGAAACATATGTTACACTATTTTAAGTTAAATCCATAATTAAACTAAAATAAAAATAAAATAAATAAACACAGAATTTTTTTAAATAATATACAAATGTTAATTTCCATTATTATAATATACATATATTCAAATAATATTTTTAAGAATTATATTATACAAATATATTTACTCACAAAGATAGAGGAAAAAGTCATCGATGAGACCAATTCTCACTGAACATTTCGGAAGCTTCTTTTCCGTGCCATTCTTGAATTTATTTTTGAACAATCCCTTTTTAAACTCCAACAGTAATCTGCCATAATGTGCGTATCCTATCTTCCTTGGTAGTGGTCCTACATAGTCTTAATATCCTGGTGAAATCTTTCGCCCTGTTCCTCACTGGTGTCTCCTACATTTTCAGGAAAATACTCTAAGTGGCTGTGTAAATAGTGCACCTTAATGCTCATATTACACCCAAGAGATTTAAAACTATTAATCATTTCGTTTACCAGTTCTACATAGTTTTCTGCTTTGTGTTTGACCAGAAAGTTTTCGACAACTGCAACAAAAGAAGTCCAAGTTTTTCCCTCAGTCTCATTCATCGAATTTACGAAGGCAGGATCCCTAATCAGTTGTTTTATTTGTGGCCTGTCAAATATTCCTGATTTAATTTTTTCATAACTCAATTCGGGCATTTTCTCTTCTATATATGCAAAGCATGACCCGTTCTTATCAAGAGCCTTTACAAACTGCTTCATAAGGCCGAGCCTGATACGCAGTGGAGGAAGTACGATTTTGTCTCACCCAACTAAGGGGTTATTAATGATATTCCTTTCCCCAACATCCATGTTTTCTCTCTTAGGCCACTTGTTTCTAACCCAGTGGTGTGTTTTATCCCTGCTATCTCAAAGACACAAGAAGCAATGATATTTGGTGTAACCGCTTTGCTGTCCAAGGAGAAAGTTTACCATTTTTAAATCAACACAAATCACCCATTGATGTTCATGATACTTTATCTTGTCAAAGACCAAAGCTATTGTGTTATATTCTTCTTTCATTTTCGTTGAGTGAGCAATTGGTATTGAACCATATTTATTCCCAATGTGTAGAAGGACACATTTTAAACTCCGCTTTAAGCTGTCTACAAATAAGCGCCAATGATCTGGAAAATATTCAGAAAGACCCATTTTTCAAGAGTCCTGTAATTCTGTGACAAAATACAAGATTGTCTTCTTGGGAGAAGAAGGGTAGTAGACCATTTTCTCTTGTGCGGTAAAAGGTAATTTTGGTTCCTTGCTCAAGTAAATTTTTGTCCTTCAATCTTGAAGCCAGTAATTCAGAAGCTTCTTTTACCAGGTTGAGATCTCTGGTGAGATCATTTAACTCATCCTGATTGAAACGTTGAGGTATTGATGACATCTCCTCATAATCACTGTCACCTTCATAAGTATCGGAAGGATGATCAGAGGGACAGTATTCATCCTCTCAGAGCTCTGGTAGCTGGTAAAACGTTGGGATCGGCACTTACTTCCTCTGAGTGAGGAACCGGGCTTCTTGCAGAGACAAAATCAGGATAAGTCCACTTACTATGTTTCTTTCGATTAATTCCTTAATATTTACTATGCAGAAATAACAATCATCGAAGTGGTTTTGGGGTTCTCTCCAAACCATCGGTAAACCAAATTTGAGACAATTTTCTTTTCCCGTTAGTCCACTGTCGTAAGTGTTCTGTACAAGTTTTACAGACCTGATGCGGTACCCAGGTTTTATCCTGATCACCAAGATTAACACCAAAGCGTCCAAGATAAGCTCTCTTTACAAAGTCAGTAACATTTTTTCTGTTCTCTTTTAACACGTATTCTCTGCATATGTAGCAAAACACATCAAGATGATTTACACAACTTCTTCTACTTGAACTCATTTAAATTATATTCAACAACACAAATACAACAATCTACAATACAGTATGTTTTAAATTAACTTTATAAGAATTCTATACTAAACACAAATATTGCAAAAGGTCAACAACGTCTACCCTCCACGGAGAAAACTCACAAACTAACCTTATCTCTTTGCGGCTTTTCCATTTGGCTTTATGGATGAGCGGCACGAAATCATAAGCATGTGCAGAACCTCAGTTTTACTTGCACATCTGTTTTTTTCAAGGTCTTCTGAAATTTCAGTGCCTCCCAAATCGCTTTGAGCGTTGCGACAGGCCCATGTGTCAAAGGCCAGTTTAAGCGTTGAAGGTCACTTCAGTTCTAAAAAATCTTTAGTTCTCTTCGCATAGCTAAAAAAGTGGAGCTGATAGAGGAAAACTGATTTCATATTTGGATTCAGTGTCCCAAAAATATCTAAAATCAGCTGAAAAATTATAGGCACCAAAAAAAAAATTTTTTTTTGTAGGCCTGTGTTATCTTTAGAAATAGAATTCGTTGAGATATTAAAGACGTGAAATCGAATAAAGATATTCGCGTTAAATCATACATTTAAACTAAACAATAATATATAATGTGTATCATTATCCCCTCCGCGGTTTTGAATGGCAAGTTTTGACAAAATTTCACATGGCCATATAAATAATAACTTCATGTTATATTATGATTTGGTGTTTCATTGCTAGGGAATGCCCGTGTGATTGTACTTCGTATATCTGTTAAATCTCTTGAAATAAAAGGCACATAAACATGATCATTGATATTACCGCATAAAATTATTCAATCACAGTTCGGTTAGGGGTTCGTAGTAGCCATAGCAAAAGAGCATTGTCATCTTACATCTAATTCAATCATTAAAAACTTAATATGATTTGATTATTTACTTGATGATATGAAACTTTCTCCTGTATTCATAGTTTATTTTTAATAGCAACATTTCCCAAGAGCAAAGAGACTTATGATCTTATGATACACCCTGTATGATATAAGATGTTCTACAAACTATAGGTATGTTCTCTTAGGGTAAATTTTAATGTTAAATTCCAAGAATTTGTGAGCAATACAAATAAATTAATCTATTTTGATTTTTTACTTTTCATAATCTGCATGCACTTTAAAGGTACTACTGCAGTGTTACAGACGTCTATGTATTCTGGACGTTGTAAAATTTAGAAGTTTTTGGTTTTAATGCAAAATAAATACATTTATCATGTAGTTTTAAAATGTTTAAAAATATATCTACAGAAAAAAACGGCTTTTGGTCTTAATTCCAAATACGCATTTTAGAGATACTTCACATCGTACTTGCTATCGAAGTTTTATTTAAAGACTTTGAAGCATTGCATTTCATAAATCTAAATTAGAATAATTTTACTCGGTGTATTTCTTTTTATTGTGTACCAACTGTTAAATCCTAAACCGCTAGCTTTAAGATATAATTATAACTACAATTTGTTTTAAATACCGTTCTTCATCACAAGACTAAATGTTTTCTTTAAAATATTTATGTTTTTAAAGTGACGTAATTAAGTATATTTATACCATAAATGGATTCTATAAGTTATATTTAAGATCATATTGATTCTATAAGTTATATCTATTTCTAATAAGTAAAACACTCTAAAACTGAATAATATAAGCTTAATAATCTAAACAAATGCGCATTTAATATTAAGTACTATTAAAATTTAATCATATTTTTTGGCATTAAATTAAATATAAGGCAAGAAATTGTTAATAATTCAAAATAACGCAGTCCATAACATAATCTTCGCAGTATTGTATTTTTTTTCGAGTTATTATAATTTCTTTTGTAACATCAGTAAGTACTGAAAAAACTTGAAACAGTCGATACTTTTATTCGTACATTTGGACGTCCAAAATACCAAAAATTAGTTAGCTAAAAAATAAGATATTTTTTTAGGATAAAGCGGAATTTAAAGATAAATATATTAAATATTAAAATTCTACTTCGTAAAAAAGAATGCTCGTTCTTCCATTTTATTAAAAGTTTAACTAAAACTGTGAAAGTAGGTCGAAGCATACGATCAGATGATGATAAATAGACTTATCCATTTCCTGTCATCTAAACTTAGACTAAGTTCAATCACCTTTCAGTAGCATTTCTTTTTTTTTTCTATTGTAAACTTCAGCAGTTACTTCAGCATTAAGAAAACAAGAAAAGATAAAGGAATCCTTTTATTTCATGTCACGAGAGACAAGAATCACATCATGTTAGTTCACTCAATGAATGTTAAATGATACTAAGGTGTTTGAATATCTAGTTAATCCGCGGTAATTCTCTTAATACTTTTTATGCAAATGCTTATTTTAGAAACATGAGAAATCTTACTGTATCAGTATCTTAATTAAAAATGCCTTAGCGTTTGTATTAAATTAAATATTGCTGTATTTAGCTAAATAAAATGACCGAGTATTATAATTCCTAAACGATTTTTGAAGCTCAGTTGTATTCCTCATAATCTCAGCACGCTATTCCTTTTACTAGATTATAACTGATACGACTGTGTATGAATATCTACTTAGTCGAAATAATTGTATTATCAATTTTTATGAAAACGCTTTTTATAGAACAATCAGAAATTTTAATGTATCGTTGTCTTAAGAACTAAATATTTGTATTAATTAAATATTGTTGTATTTAGCAAAATGAAATGACGTAGTTGTATATTTCCTCAAAGTGCTTTGAAGCTTAGTTTTCTTCTTCATAATCACAGCACACTATTTCATTCACTAGATGATACGGACCTTATTCTTGATAATCATCTTACCAGTTTTTATGGAAATAATTACTATAGAAACAAGATAAATCTTTCTGTATCAGTGTTCTAATGAAAAATAAGTAATATATTTCTAATTAAATATTGCTTTAATTATCTGAATACAACGACTAAGTTATATACTTTCTAAAATCTTCCTGAACCTTAATTTTATGTTTAATAAACCCATCACGCTATTGCATTCACTAGCTGATACATTATGCTACAATGTATAAATATCTAGTTTATTTGCGATAAAACTCCTAAATATTTTATCCAAAAACTTATTTTCGAAATATGAGAAATCTTATTGTATCAGTGTTTTAATAAGAAATTATAATAATTTGTATAAAATTAAATATTGCTATATTTCGAGGGACAAAATGGCTGAGTTTTATACCTCCTAAAAGAGTCTTGAAGTTTTTGTTTTATTTATCATAATCACAGCATGTTATTCCATTTTCCAGATGATAAATCATACTAGAGTGTTAAATCATCTACTTTATTCGCGATATTTCTTTTGCCATCTTTTTACAAATGTCTATTTTTGGAAGACGAGACAACTAAGTATACCAATGTATTAAGTCAAAATAACTAATCTTTTGTATATAATTAAATATTTCTGTATTTAAATTAATAAAATGACAGAAGTATATGGTTCAGGAAATAACTTTTTGAAACTTAGTTTTATTCGTCAGAATTACATTCGCTATTTCATTTTCTAAATATATGATACTAGACCGATTATACTACAGTGTTTCAATATCTAATATATTCTCGATAATTCTCTCAAAAGCTTTGAGCAAGTGCATAATTCAGCATCCCGCGAAATCGTATTATGTTCAATATCTTAATTAAAAATAACTAATTATAATATAAAATTAAATATTCGTTTATTTTACAAATATAACAAAATACTTGAATATGTCATAAATATTTGTGAAAGCTTCAATTAGTTTTTTGTTTTTCAATCCTATTATCATACTGTATTTAATGAAACGGAAGAATTTGAGGTATACAGCATTTAATTATCTTCTATAGCTGTTCTTGTACTTAATTCAAATTTCTGTACCTGTTTTTATAAATATAAAAATAGTTCTTAAAACTTATGCGTAATCATCTAAAAAATCAAGCACTCTATATACGTGAATATTATTTCATTTTTTGCTAAAATGCGAGAATAATATTCTATTTTAAAGACATTTAGGATTTTTTTTTCATATTTTAAATCATTAGAATGATATTTTTATTACATTATTTTTAAACATTTAGAAAATACATTAAGAGGTTTTGTACCTTTTAAACGTGGCGAAAATTAACAAAAAAAATTTAAGTTTGAATTACCTATCTTCAAAAACTTTTCATGTATGAAAGTGAAATTTTGAAGATTGATTAAAGAGATTGTAATATGCTACCATTAGAAACTGATCAGCCTTTCGTAGGATTTGTGTATTGTTGAAATTAAAATGGCTCATTTTTTTTACTCTGTAAGTCATTGCGCACAAATCTTGAAAATATCTGTATGGATTTTTATGAAATTTGGTGTAGATACTAAGCAAATATGTGTGTTTAAAATGATCTACTTTTAAGTATTTGCAGTGGTGATATTTTTAGTTATGATTATTGTCATTCATTAAAATTGTTAATTTTTTTTTTTTTCGAAAATAAATTTTGCATAGTTACTGAAAAAATTTTGGCCCAAGAGCACTTTCAACACACAAATTTGCTTAATATCTACAAAAAATTTCATAACAATCCATACACACGTTCTCAAGATATCATGCGAGCAATGACTAACTGAATGAATAAATGAGCTATTTTAATTTCAACAATGCACAACTCCCGTGAAAGGCTAATCAATTTCTATTGGTAGCATATTATAAAGCACAATCAGTTTAATCAAAAGTCAAAATTTCCCTTTTACACGTAAAAAGGTTTTGAAGATAGACTAATTAAAACTTTCAATGTTTTCGTTAATTTTCGTCGCGTTTAGCAGGTGCGAGACCCCTTAACTTATTTTTTAACTTAATCTACTGTAACTGAGCTCATATTTTCATCTAAATATTTGTTTTATAATCTGAAAAAAATATTTAAATCCCACTCTTTCAACAAATTAAAAACCTAAAATCTCTTCATTTTTCATGATTAAATTTATGTAGAGGTGTGCAGCCTTAAAATCTTTTAAAAGTTCGTCACACTTTCAAAGCTTTGTAACGAAACTTTTTCTGAAATAACCAGATTAAAAACATTTTAAAACAATTTTTATTTACAAATGGATTTAATTTCAACAAATTTATTTATAATTTTTATATCATATGCGATATTTCAATCAATACATTCCCATTAATAATTGCAGGATCCTAATATAGAAGATATGTTTTAATCTGTTATCCTATTTAATGAAAAGCGATACATTTTCTTAAAAAATATTTATTTGTTTTCGATTTACCTTATTGTGATTTTAAACGGAATACGTTTTCGAATAAACTTCTAGCGTTAAGATAAAGATCCATTTTCAATAAATTAAAACATTTTCATAAGTTTTTCTACATATACCGTTTCTTCCAAATTATTCTGTATGTTTAATTTCTCAGAACTACTCAGTCAATACATTGAATGCATATTTGTAGCATTAAAAAATTTCAAAAAAGGTTAAAATTGACTTAATTTTTTTTTTTTTCGTTTTGCCGATAAAGTTCGTTGAAATTTCATATGTTGAAGCGACCTTTTGTACATTTATTACAGACCTTTTTTGAAACTTTATTCATTTAATCTTTAGAATAGTATAATGATTTTTTTAAGTTTTCTTATATTTATTACCGCGTGTTTACAAAGTATTTTATTAAAAGAATTCGCATATTTAACTATTAACATAAAGTTATATCCTTATGTATTGTTTATGAGCTGAAGAAAAAGCTTATGCATGGCGCGACAAATTTTAAATTTATGAAAAATTTGTATCTTTTGCCAGGTACATACCTTTGGATTGACATGTATACCCCGTGCAGATCAAGTATTTGCTTGATTTGTTATTTCAAATGAATGTGCTTAACAAAATAAAATAACAAAAAATACACTAATACTAGTATAATGTAAAATTTCAACGTTTTAAAGTATAAATTTTCTAAAATGAATAACATTTAGAAAACTTCGATTTTCTAAAAATCGTTATGTTATTTTTTAGCAAAATAAAAGAGCTCGTTTACGTTCTGAATTATTTACAAAAAGAAAATATTCTCGAAAAATAAGAAGTCAGCTAAAAAACAAGCAGACTTCACTTCGTTTAAGAGGTACAGACATTGCTACCTATAAATACAATACTTTAATGCTTGTAAACCTTTAAAAAACGCACTTCAATAAATTTACGACTCCAGAAAATGTGAAAATTAGATGTTGTATTTGTTATAAAATCTAAAATAATTAATAAAGCAGGAAACTAACTATTTTGGGATCTTTCATATTCCTCGTCGTATACAAAACATCTATATAGAAAATATCTTTCAAATAATTGTAAAATCCATAATATTTATTTAACTGGTAAAAGAATTGAAAAACAATTTTCTATCGAAGGAATAGAAATACATACAAATGTTGTTTTGCATTGCTTTTCAAATGATTCCATTTCATACTACGAGATTTAAAAATATCTTCTGTAATATTTTACAGAATATGCTCTCACAGCAGAATTTATCGAATATTTTCCCTTTTTTATTGATATTTGTTATTTGATTTGCAAATAAATTGATTTTATTATTTTTGACATTTTATTCATTTTAAAAATTAAATAAAATTGCATTGGATTATACATTATTTGTATAAACGAAAAGGGAATGCGTAAAAAGAAAACTGTATGTTCTAAAAAAGGCTGTGTGACACTTAATATTTTAGTATATTGACATTCCATTCAAATTTTTCGAGCACAGTTATTTCATTCACACATTCGGACGCTGTTTCAATATATTCCATAATCAAGAACGTATAAAATGTAAATATTCTTTTTACACGAGGCAGCTATTTTATTAATATACTCCTGCACTATAACAATGCAATTTCTAATTATATTTTATATAACAATGCAATTTCGTGAATGCAAGTGTATACAATACGGATTTCACTTCTTTCTCTGGTCTGCCATTTAATTCCTACACCCATGTACTGCATTTCGCAAGCGTACATATATGTAATTTTTAACGCGCAGATTTGAAATATCTTTCTTACGTAACTAAACATTAACGTAATAATTTAAAAACTGTTTGTATCTAAGGAATAGAAAAACATATAAAACAAATAGTTTTGCATTGCTTTTCAAATTATTCCATTTCATACTGCAAGATTTAAAAATATCTTCTATAATATTTTACAGAATATGCTTTCTCAGCAGAATTTATGGAAATATTTTGCTTTTTTTATTCATATTGGTTTTTGATCTTTCAAAGACATTGATTTTATTATTTTTTACATTTAAAAATTTTTGAAAACTAAAAAAACTGGCATCGCATTAGACTTTATTTCAATTAACGAAAAGGAAGTGCTGTGTGATTTTCTTTAATTAAAAGAAAGATTAGCAAATGCGAAAAAAGAAAGCTGTGTATTCTAAAAAAGGCTTTGTGATACGTAATATTTTTGTCCATTGACATTCCCTTTATAGTTTTCGAAAACTGTTATTTAATTTAGATTCAGACGCTCCGTCAATGTATTCCATAATAGCTAACGTATACAATGCAAACCTTTTTTTTTTTTTTTTTTTTTTTTTTTTTCACGGGGCAGCATTTTTATCAAAACACTCAAACACTATAACAATGCTGTTTCTAATTTTTTATTATATAACAATACAATTTCGTAAATGCAAGTGTACACAATACGAATTTCATTTCTTTTGTTGGTCTGTCATTTAATTCATACATTCATGCACAGTATTTCGTAAGCTTAAATATATGTCATTTTCAAATGATTCAATTTCATACTGCAAGATTTAAAAATATATTCTATAATATTTTACAGCATATCTTTTCTCTGAATTATTTATCGAAATATGTTGCCTTTTTATTACCTGACTGCCAAGAAGGGTTATGCGTTTCACGCGTATCTGGGTATGTGGATTTCTTTATACCCTCGAAACATCCCAACGGCTGGATGAACATTAATAAATGAGGTCTCTATCAATTCGTCTTAACCGCCCGATGGTTATAGGCTAGGCTTTGTTTTTATAAATTCAAAATGACGGACGTAAAATACAAAATGGCGGTAGAGAAGAAAAAAAATATGCACCATATTAAGTGGCATGCCATTGGATAGGTCTTTCAAAATGAAGCCGATGTTTCATTGACTATTTTACAGTCAGAAGCTCCGTTTAAATATTACACGACCTGGAAGCTCTGTAGGTAGGATCTCTAGCTTTACTGCATCTCTAACTTTCATAGACATGTATACTATAGGGTTCATCAAAACAGTGTTTATAGATAGGAACTAACAATTAAACACAACTTAAAAGTCATAAATACAAGTATAAAAATAAATAGGTAAGTAATATAAAAAATAGTTTAACACTGATAAGAAATAATTAATTAGTTCGTTTTTTACGCAGTCGGGTTTTTTGATTTTTTAAATTTAATTATCATTATTCATATTTGTCATTTGATTTGTAAATATATTGATTTTATTATTTTTAACATTTTAAAAACTAAACAACCTGGCATTGGATTATACTTTATATTTATGAACGAAAAGCAAATGCGTAAAAAGAAAGCTGAAAATAAAAAAAAAGGCTTTGTGATACTTTATATTTTTGTCTATTTACATTCCGTTCATATTTTTTGAGAACTGATATCCCATTCACACCTTCAGATGCTGTTTCAATGTATTCTATAATCGCGAATTTATAAAATGTAATTTTTTTTTTCACGAGGCAGCTGTTTTCGTAATACACCCATGTACTATAACAATGACATTTCTAATAGTTTATTATATAATAATGCAATTTCATGAATGCAAGTGTAAACAATACGTATTTCCCTTCTTTCGCTGGTCTGTCATTTAATTCATGCATCCATGCACTGTATTTCGTAATCTAAAATATATGTAACTTTTAATGCGCAGATTATAAATATCTTTCTTATAAAACTAAATATTAACGTAATAATTTAAAAGCTGTTTCTATTTTTCTAAGGAATAGAAAATCATAAATGTTGCTTTGCATTGCTTTTCAAATGTTTCCATTTCATATTGCAAGATCTAAAAATATCTTCTATAACATTTTATACAATATGCTTTCGCAGAATTATTTAATCAAATATTTTACCGTTTTATTCATATTTGTTTTTTGATTTTCAAATACATTGATTTTATTATTTTTTACATTTAAAATATTTTAAAAACTGAAAAAACCTGGCATCGTATTAGACTTTATTTGTAAGAACGAAAAGAAAATGCGTCTAAAGAAAGCTTACTAAATGCGAAAAAAGAAAGATGTATATTAAAAAAAAAGGCTTTGTGATACTTAATATTTTTGTCCATTGACATTCCCTTCATATTTTTCGAAAACTGTTATTCCAGTCATACATCCAGACGCTCTGTTATTCCATAACCATTAACGTATACAATGTAAATCTTTTTTTTTTTTTTTTTTTTTTTTTTTTTTTCACGAGGCAGTTTTTTTATCAATACAATCAAGCACTATAACAATGCAGTTTCTATTTTTTTTTATTTTATAACAATGCAATTTCGTAAATCCAAGTGTACACAATACGGATTTCATTTCTTTTGCTGTTCTGTCATTTAATTCATACATCCATGCACAGTATTTCGTAAGCTTAAATATATGTCATTTGCAAATGATTCAATTTCATACTGCAAGATTTAAAAGTATATTATATAATATTTTACAGTATATGTTTTCTCTGAATTATTTATCGAAATATATTGACTGTTTATTCATAGTTATCTTTTTATTTGCAAATATATTGATTTTATTGTTTTTAACATTTTAAAAACTAAATAACCTGGCATCGGATTATACTTTATATGTATGAACGAAAACCAAATGCGTAAAAAGAAAGCTGGAAAAAAAAGGCTTTGTGATACTTAATATTTTTGTCTATTTACATTCTATTCACATTTTTCGAGAACTGTTATTCCATTCATACATTCAGATGCTATTTCAATGTATTCCATAATCGCGAATTTATAAAATGTAATTTTTTTCCCACAAGGCAGCTGTTTTCGTAATACACACATGAATTATAACAATGAATTTTCTAATAGTTTATTATATAATAATGCAATTTCGTGAATGCAAGTGTAAACAATACGGATTCCCCTTCTTTCGCCTGGTGTGTCATTTAATTCATGCACTGTATTTCGTAAGCTTAAACATATGTCATTTTTAAAGCGCGGATTATAACTATCTTTCTTATGTAACTAAACATTAACGTAATAATTTAAAAGCTGTTTCTATTTTTCTAAGGAATAGAAAAACATAAATGTTGTTTTGCATTGCTTTTCAAATGATTCCATTTCATATTGCAAGATTTAAAAATATGTTCTATAATATTTTACAGAATATGATTCTCAGAAGAATTTATCGAAATATTTTACCTTTTTATTCATATTTTTTTTTCTTTTTTTCAAATACATTGATTTTATTATTTTTAACATTATAAACATTTAAAAAACTAAAGATAACAGCATTGGATTATACTTTATTTGTATGAGCGAAAAGCAGATGCGTAAAAAGGAAGCTTAATAAATGCGTAAAATGAAAGTTGCGTCTACTAAATAAGGATTTGTGTTACATTATTTATTAAGTCTATTGACATTCCATTCAGATTTTACCTGAACTATTTTTCTATTGATACACATATTTAGACGCTGTTTCAGTGTAGTCCATTATTGAAAAGTTATAAAATGTAAATCTGCTTTTTTTTTTAATGGGTAGCTGTTTTATTCATACATTCATGTTCTATAATAATGCATTTCTTTAATGCAAGAGTATGCAGTGCAGATTTCATTTATTTGAATGGTCTTCCATTTAATTCATACTTGCATGCACTGTATTTTTGTAAGCTTAAATATATGTCTTTTTAAATGCGCATATTCGTTGTCTAAATATGTGTCTTACGTAACTAAACATTAACATTATAATTTAAAATATGTTTCAAATATTTTAAATAAACAGAAATTTAATTTCTGCTTGGGTGTTTATATTGTATAATATTAAAAATATACATTACATAATCATGACAGAAAATATTAATTTTTTGTACTATTAAAATTGTTTATATTTAGCAATTTAGCATGATAATTCGTTTACATAAAATAATGAAAACGAAATTTATTAAAACGCATTTTCTACTTCAGAATTTATTGAGTTTTGTTTTTACGAAATTTAACGTAGAAAGCATTGTTGAGACACCATTAATTCATAGAAATTTGATTAATATTAAATTTATATATTTTTTCCGGTGTTTGTAACATATATTTTAATCTAATCGGAAAATTATATAAGTTAATTATTATAAAATACTTTCCGCAGGGCTCGCAGCGTTCCTAAAATTTTTGCACTTTGCTACCAGTATTTTAAATCAAAAATCTTCGTGGCAGATTCCTTTAACATCTACAATAGAAATTCTAGAATAAATATTATCGTTTTAAAATTGTGGTAGGAATGTGTGGAAATTTTAGGAACGGTGCGAGCCCTGTTTCCGAGTTAAATCCGTTTACGTTATTTATTAATGTTTGCGTTATTTATTAAAATTATTAAAATCTGTTTTCTATTGCAAGGTAATATTGCGCAGCAATACGTTTCATACATTCAATTCCCATAAAAATTCAAAATTTAAAATAAATTAAAATTTAATAAAATTGCTCTTTGCGTTTTAAAAGAAATATGTTTTACAGTTTCGGTTCTACATATTGCGACAATTGATAAATGCATATGATTCGTTGTTCAACATTTAAGACAAATACATTTTCCCTAGAAAAAAAAATAATTATCAATACAATAAAAGTTAATTACAATATTTGACATGTGTAAACTTTTAAATAAATGTTTCTAAATTGATATCAAATGTTCTACTATCATTGTTTAATGGGCATTATCTTTTTTAAAAAATCAAATAGATTATTGATCTAGTTTAACTATATATTTATAGTGCAAATTGTTATTTAAGACACGTGTTTTCTATTTTCTTCCTTTTTTCCTGAGACGAGATGGGGGGATACTATCTAGGCATTCGATGTATATTTAGATATAACAAACTACTAAATTCATTTTAAAATCATCACCAGTAAATTTCTTATTTTTCCACAAATATTAACGAATACCGAATAAGTGTAACACCGCACCAATACATTTTAGGAAAATGTTATATATGTTACGATATTAATAGTAATTTCAAGACCTGAAGATATTCAAAATTTATTTTTAAAAACAATCCCAATAATGTTATATGTATAAATCACTTAAAGATAGTTAATTAATATGGAATGTTATAATGTTTTGCAATATCTCAAAATTAAGAAATAACGAATTACAATTTGTTCTGATTAGTGTTTCATTTGCTTCAGTCTACATTCATTATTTTACGAATCTTTAATAAATTTGTTTCACTTTAAATCATAACAAATATCGAAAGATAATTTTCTGAGAGATAGCTATTCAACGTTTTAAATGCTATCAAAATACTTGTTTTCTTGTAAGCGAAAACAAAATAGTATAAATAAGATGAAGTGTAAAATAAAGTAATTCACCAGAAATATATATATATATATATATATAATACTGGTTTTTCCTGAAATCAGTATTAATATTTTGAAAAGTGGATTCTTCGTTCAAAATTTACAATTTGAAAATATTAAAAACTACTTAGTTTTAAAAAAAATCGTTACATCTGTAGAATAACACCAATTTAAATAATACATGTATTGTAGTATATACTAGATCTCAATGAAGTTGGCTGTATTTCAAAAACGTTTTTCCCAATCTATATTCAACTTCACGGCAAACTTCAACCCTTGACTCGGCTTTCGTGGCAGTCTAAACATTTTAGGATGAAAAACACACAAAAAAAGAAGTATTTTTATTTTTTAAAACATAAACTAAATGCTCAAGAGAGAATTTTCGGATAGGTCCGTTATATGTAAATCTCCTTCCGAGGTTTTAGCCCAGATTTATTTTTCTGTTTTTAATAACAGTCGACGTGGAAAAGTTCCTTCCTCATAAGTATAATGCAAAGAGTAGAATATTTTATATGTGAATGTTATACAATTCCAAATATAGGAAAAACAATAGATTGTAATATCCTTTTTTTGAATTACTTTTATTGCAATTTCCAGCATTTTCTTGTTTCTAATATTTTTCTTCTTATGGTATTCAAAACAAAACAAGGCGGAAATTGAACGTCAAACGTAACAAAGGAGTTAAAAACAGTTCGTTCCATAACTAGTTTTATAAATATTCAGATTTTGGTAGCCGTAGCCCTCTTATGCAAAAATGCACGAATACAAAATTTATTACGATTATATATAATAAAATCAGTAATACGAAAACAATATGACTCCATCTTAAATATGACGTAATCACCATGGCAACATATAATCATTACCTACCATGAGGTATCATTAAATTAATTGCGTACGATAGGATTTACTAAAATGAAGAAAACTTTTATTAATATCTCTTTAAGTTTTAATTTGATTTTTATAAAATTTGAACTGATTTGACAGAATTCTGAAACTATTATATATATTAAATTTCAAACAATTTTTTGGGGTAGTTTTTGCGCTGTTATGTGTGTGTGCGGACAGACGGACGGATCAGCTGACGAATATATGTGCTACGTTTTTATATAATTACAAACGCAACTAAAAATTCTCTTCTGTTCTCCTGATAGTTATGTTAAAGTGGGTGGATGTTTAAAGGTTTAATACCAATAATTTAAAGTTTCTAAAAAATTGTACAATATATTTTATACAATTTTGATAATTCATACAATATCCAAAGAGCTTTTCTGAATAATTTCTCGGTGTTAGCGCGATAATATATTCCTTTTTACTATTTCCAACACCTTAATTACTCAGTGGATTAACGATAATTACCTTGAAATAATGTGCTTTAACCTATTGATCTTAAATTCCAATAATACTTGAAACTTTCTTTTCGGGGTACATTGTAATTTACTCTTACTTTCTTTAGCTCCAGTATAATGTTGTAAATAGAAACTGTTTTCTAAGATGTATATAAGAGAGGTGAAAAGTTTTACACAAACTTCAACAGTTAAACACATTCAAATTTTTATTGGCTTTTAAGTGATATAAATTTGAATAATTATAACGTGTAACACGAAAAACAAAAGTGCAAATTCTAATTTCGTAAAAATTAACTCTTTTTTCATTAAGTTCGAATACAGTTTATTTTTTATTGTTCCTATTTCTAAAATATATCCATACTTAAAGCTTATTTAACATCAAAGTTTAAGCTGTTTGTTTCTTATATATATTTAAAAAATAGGAAAATATGTATGTGTATAAAATTAAGACAAAACTTATATTTGTCCTGCATTGGCATACATACACTGGTGTGCAAAAATTAAGGACAAAGCAGATAAATTAAAATCCAAATATGGCAATGGAACGCATTGTATAAATAATTTTGATCACTTGTCCCATATTCGCACATTTTGGAGATCTTGTGGTAATGGATATGATTTCGGTTAATGTCGAAATCTTCTGCACGACGATACCTTAAATAAAAACAACCGTCCTTAATTTTTGGTCACCAGTGTAATATATATATATATATATATATATATCGAATACGGCTATGTTTATAAGTATGTGTGTTTGTGTATGTAAGTAATTTCAATATATGCACCTGCACACGGAAATAGAGCCATATAATTGCAATAAATGCAAAAATACCAAAAAGTTCCCCGAAGGAAATCTTATTCAAAGAATAAATTATTGACGTTATGTATGATTTTAATTATTAAGACTTAAATTTATAAGTTTGTTTTTAGTGCGTTTTAGGATTTTGTGTGCGGTAAATGTGATATAATAAAGATCATAATTTTAATTACATTTATTTGTTTCTAAACATAGTTTTAAATAAAAAACATGGGCTATAATTATAAATTTGGTAACGTATTTTTCAGAGGAAAAATGATCATATATCTGAATATATTAATCCATCTGCGCTTAATTGCTGTTTTATTCTGTGTGCTTAAAATTAATATTCACAATTATACATAATATTTTACCTTACTTAGTATTAAAATTTTATTAATACGAAAAAAAATCAGACAATTTGCACTTATATTTCATATGCATATTGAAAGTACTTTAAACACTGGGAGGTCGGTGGCCTATATTTTATACCTTCTAATTTTAATCCATATTTATGCCAGAATATTTTAATGAAATTATTGTTTTACAAGTTCGGTATGAAAAAAATATGTTAAGTCTCATTTCTTGAGTTTGAAATAAGATTTTTCATAAATTATTGTGTGATTTAACCATTACAAAAACTCAATTACTTTCCCTTCAAAGGTATAACTTTTCAATTAATTTTCCGATGTACTGCTTTGCTACATCGCCTATTTACATATTTTAAAAATCTCCTTTTTGTGGAAAATATTTATTTATTCTTTTAATTATTTTAAATAAATGTTCGTTGGTTTTGTAAATGCGCTGCAAATTATTTTGAATAAAAATTAGCTTTTAAAAATTAATTCACATTTGTCTATCGGAGGGAACGTTAATACATACATTAAATTCTCTTATATTCGTGTATAAATTGCCCGTATGCATTTTTTATCTACTTTGTGATTCAGCATCCTTTTATTTGGAATAAAAATTATATTTAAATTAAATAAAAAAATGAAAAATATTTCTCTTTAGTCTTCAAATAACAAATGACCTAGAAATGAAGTTGTACGTATTTGCATTAACTTATGTGCATATTAAGTACCATATTTTCTTACTCGGTAATGGCCTTTTATGTCATAAAATTAATATAACACACTACATGGCAAAAATATAGATTAAAACAGATATAATTTTTATCTTAAATGCGCACAATATTTATTTAAGCATTTATAGCTCTCTTAGTAATTATTAGGATTAATTTTCCCCCAATAATTCTACGCTGGAATTAGAATGAATCTTTTTTATAAATGTGAATTCTAAGGTATATATTGGTATGAAATATTCATGAATACATATAACTCATCATTAGATATCTGGTGGTTTTACAGCTTTGCGAACTAATTTTTCATTAATATTTTACTAACATTTCGTCGTGAAACTATTATTCCTTGAAATTTATTCATTTAAAAACATATGTTTCAAAATTAGTGTATTACACTTTTTTTAAAAAGACGGTATATTTCCATAGAAAATTTTTAAATATGCCTTTAGGGTTTTTTTTTTTATTATTTCAAATGCTATTCACTATGAAAAACTAAGAGAATATAATAGAATTTAGAATGTGATATAAGTAACTGTTTTTTTTTATCCTTATGTAATGCATGTGTATTTAGGGAGGTTATATAAAAATTACAAATAAACATTTCTAAAATCTCAAGCTACTCTACTCTATGAAATTGCTTTTAAAAATGTACTTCTTGTAATATGAAATTATGAATAGTTGTAATTAGTATTACCTTAGAAGTCCACGGCGTTCGTGAATTTAGTCCACGAGAAAAGTATGTGTAATTTTATAAACAATTCCTTTTTTTTTTAAATTTGTGAGTCACAATCAATTGCAAATTGCAAAATACCACTGCCGTGCGGTCACAAGCACAACACACTAAGCAACTCACGTTCAACCAAACATACAGAGGTCGTATCACGTTCGGATCGGACCTTTAACTGCGACTGTATTAAAAGAGAACTCACGGATAAGTGGGAGAACACCAAAGCAGCGAGATCCCAACACTTTTCGGTACATAGCACACGACTACTCACGCCATCTATTGCCCATAAAAGACACTCACACCTGATCGATGGCGAGAAAATTTCACAATATATTTTTCCTTTTACTTATTTTGTTTCGAACTTTTTCTATTCTCTTCTGTTCTTGACGAAGGATTAAAATGGCTTGAAAGAAAGGGTCGGAAAATGTTACTTAGAACATTTTCTGGGGAACTCACAGAATCAATATGTTAGAATCCCTCGTTTAGATGGAAATTCAAATCATATGAGAAGAGTCTCATAACGTATTATAGAAGAGATTTTACCTAGATCAATGGGAAATTGACTGAAGATACTCTATTATAAACACTGTTTATACAGGCACTCGGCTATGCAGTTATTAAAATTTACTCAGGAGTATGTAACGAGGGATGAAGGGAGCGATGTTAGCTCGTGTATTGATAGATTTATGTGAACTTAATAAAGGAAGAAATTGAAATCTGAGATGGTATAATGGCACGAGAATAAATTGCTATTGAAACAATTTCGGTCTTAAGCTTGTGTTATTGAAAGGGATAACATTTTTATTAAACTTTGCGCATGCATTTTTTTTTAATTTATTTTTTTTAACTTATTTATGAGTAAATTTTAACGAAATAAATAGATAGAATACAACATTGTGAGAATATATTCGGTATGTAAATAAATGTCATGGTTCGTATCTTATAAAATGTAAATTTATAAAACACAATTCTTCTAAATCGTCTAAATTGCCGGGGAATTCATATTTTGCATAATTACTAAATTTTTAATTGTTATAAAGTATTCTTCAGTTCTTAAATAAAAATATTGATTTAAGAACATTCTTAGATAAAGTTATTTAAGATTATTATCACATTATTTATAACATCTTTTTACTATTTTACTTTGTCACAATCCAAACGAAAAAAAAAAAAATACTTTATGATTTACAGTGATTTATATTTAGTTTAAGTACTGCACATTATATCATATAGCTAAAGTACTGTATTTTATAACATATAGCTAAAGTACTGTATTTTATAACATTTTTCTAAATGTTAGTAACATTTTACTTTAATTTATTTATTGTCGATAATGGACAATAGATAAAATGCATTACATATATCGAGAATGTTCAGTTTAAAATGAACACATTTTCTCATTTTGAGTTTTTAGGGTTGTTTGAGTTGCCATTGTTTTATAACGCTTGATAAATAGGATGAGATTTATGATAAACTCCGTCCTATTTCCGAAAGAACTTATTTATTTTCAGAGGCATTCATTGGGGGAATAACTATTATTTTAAAGAAAATATTGCTAACAAGCATTTTAGTATTGTCTGATTATTAAAAAGTTATTTTAAATGATTATCAACTAATTTAAATGATTATCAACTATGATTCAGTTCAATCGGATTTTTTTTTTAAAGTTGAAATATGGCCTATCCCAATGATAAAATAAATTTAGATACTGTATTTTAAATACTGTTTTTAGAGGCTTTCGATTAGGCAGTTATTTAAATTTACTAAAGAACATGTGGCTATAGATAAGGGAGAGACGTTAGTTGGTGTATTGATTAATTTATTATAAGTTAATAAGTGAACTCCACAATAGTGCGGATTCCCACAGACCAAAAATTCGAAAACATGCTTTCATTAATTTGGATTTCTCATTAAGGTGACATATACCTTTTTAAAGTCACTAAAAATCGATTAAAAAAATAAAATAGCATATAATTAAATAATATTCTTTATGAATATTTAAAAACAAACCACATTCAAAAATTCGCACTGAAAAATAAGTTATGTCTAAAAAACTTTGAACTTTTTCTGTGTGATTAATAGGTGATGTAATCTTTAAAGATAGTTTTCTCAAAACGGCGATTTTGTTCACTATGCGCACGATATCTTTAAAAATGTATCCTAAATTTAACGAAATTTTTGCTGAACATATCAAACGTACACAGGCACAAAATGGCCTACTGTTAAGAATTCACTGCTGCTTTTGTATACTAATTGGATGTGCCAATCCCGAAACTTTCTTCTATCTCATACATTTTAATATTTCAAAATGATATTACAAATGTCAATATTTTTTGAAGTGAAAACTTCTTTAGGCGCGTTGAGTTTTTTTGAGATGGGGAAAAACCACTGATTTCGAGACACTGTAACGTAACCGACATGCTAGCATTTTGACACATAGACACTACCGCCAGGGCCGTGCGAAGAGAAAACTGCGCCCGGGGCAGCATGTCAATTTGGCGCCCTCCCCCCTCCTTCAAAACTGATAAAGGGCAGAAACAGAAATAAATTATATTGAATAAATATTTTGCATTTATTTTAGAACTTTGAAAGATTTAATTTTAATTAAAAAATTCCAAACAACTAAATAACAGAAAAGAAAATTGCCCTTATTTGTTAATGAGATCATGATGCTTTTCGAGAAATTTTTCTTAACCTTTCTCACATATTTTTCTAGCCATTTTTAATTCTTGTTACTCTTTAAGCTGCAGAAAATGGGTAAAAATCGCTAACAACCAGATTGGAAACAAGCGGTCCCTTCAACTAGTAAGTACTAAAAAAGCAAAACAAACAAAAAACCTGCAGAACATAATGTAATACGAGGGTGAGTCGGAAAATAAGTTTCCCCTGGCAACTGTGGACAGAGGTGTGTATGAAAGATAATATACCCCTTTGTAAGCTTCAAAAAGCGCTCCTTGAAAAAATCAGGGCTCTGCATCATTCTGTTCCCGTTAGATATGGAGAGAAAGTGCGTTGTGAATTCGTGGTCAAAGAGGAAGTGATAGCGGTTGTCGCTAAGAATGGGAACGTGGAGTATCGGTAGCAGAAATCCATAACCGCCACATGGGAGTCTATGGGCCAGAAGTGATGTCGAAAAAAATGGTGCGGAGATGGTGCCGCCAATTCAGTGAGGGGCGTCAACAAGTGTTGGACAGACCGAGACCTGGACGGACGTGCACGGCCACTACAGACGAAAGCAATGCTTGACTACTTCTTTACAAGCAATGCTGGAGTCACACAAGCCGTTCAACGCTTCTTTTGTATGCAGAGCCCTGTTTTTTTCCTGGAGGGCTTTATGAAGCTTATAAAGGGTGTGATAAATGCCTCAACTCACTTGGCACTTAAGTAGAAAAATAACGTTATGTCTTATCTTTCATGTTTCATTACATTTTTTGTCTTTCATGCACACCTCTGTCCACAGTTGCTAGGAGAAACTTATTTTCCGACTCACCCTCGTAGATAAAAATAAATTATAATTTCAGTACATTAATTAAGAAAGATAACTGAAGCAATGTTTTAATTAACCTTTAACTGATGTCACAGAAATTGTCACATAGCTAGTGTGAAGCGGTCTGTGAGACCGCTCCATTGAAAGATGAATAAAAAGCACGATTAAATGATAGGATGGTGGTTTTGTACTAAACTTTTTGTACAGGACTGTTATAATTTAAATTCACCTATTCAAAAGTGTCTGGTGATAGTACTAAAGTTCCAAACGGAACAAAATTTTGGTAGTGTTTGTAGTTAAACCAAAAATTGTAAATTAAACTATAAAAATTGAAAAAACCCGCGGTCTGAGAGACCGGTAACGTCAGTTAAAGGTTAATCTTTAACTGATGTTACCGGTCTCTCAGACCGCGGATTTTTTTCAATTTTTATAGTTTAAATTGGTTTAACTACAAACACTACCGAAATCTTGTACCGTTTGGAACTTTAGTACTATCAACAGAGAATAGGTGCATTTTAATTATAACAGTCCTGTACAAAAACACCATCCTATGAGTTAATCATGCCTTTTATTTATCCTTCGATGGAGCGGTCTCACAAATCATTTCACACTAGTTATGTGACAATTTCTGTGACATTCTGTGACAAGGTTAATATAAAATATAATATCAGGCAAATACATTTACTTCCACTTTATTTTTCTTGCATTTAGGGTAACAAAATCGTTTATTATTTTATGTGTAAAGATTGTGACACACTGAATTTTATAGAAAGTAAATTCAGGTTGCTTAATCTCTCGACTCATAGCAAATCTTAAGTAGTTTTTTACTACTTTATTGTTACTGGAATACTTAAAAATTATGTACTCTGTCTCCATGTTTTTGTAATTCCTTGTTTACACAAAGTTAAAATTATGGAGCAACTAAAGGATTTCTAAATGATCCATTTTATAAAAGTTCTTATATAATGGTAGAAATAAGGTTTTCGCATTTAAAACCTCGCTTAACAATTCAAGTCAGCAATACAGGGCAAGGTCCAGGCAATATTAACACATTTTCGATAACTGATTTTAGATTCGCACCAGCCAGAAACTCAAATTCTTGTTTTACATTTCTCAGTTTCTCAAACCTCCAGTTCAGTTGCACGGTTATAGTGTCTCTACGTAACACGTAATCCATCATATTCATACAAATTTCCACTTTCATCAGAAGTTTCGAAGTCAAATTGCTCTGTAAATGTTACGCTTTCTGTTTTGCTCAAATAAGACTCTAACATTTACAGACATAACCAAATCTTCGCTTTTTTGTTCAAAAATTTCCTCTCTTATTGTCTGAAATGTGTTTTTTAGTGTTTCAATCAGTTTGCTGGCGATCAAAACATTGACAGTTTTTTTTTTCTTCTTTTTTCTTTCGTGAGAATAATATTAACTTTTTCCATTTCATTTAAAATGCTGTGTCAAACTAGTAGGCCGTAAATTAAGGGGAATTTCCTTATTTGCTTTATTAAGCTTTTTGCTCCTGAGTAAGTTTACTCATTTTACTTCATTTCTATAAGATCTTCCAGAGCTTTAAAAATCTGTGGCAATTGTTTGTAAACTGCAGATATAGCTTTATTTTTTCATGACCATAGAGTATCGCAATGTTTCTTTAAATAAACTGATAAGTGGGACATAAGTATATTCCATCTTTCAGTAGAAGAGAAGAAAAAACAAACACATTTTATGCAGTTCCGGACATTTTTGGACATACACCAGCAGCACGAACTCAAAGTTTAGAGAATGTGCAGAACATGGTAAAAAATAGACGAATTTATTTACTTCGACGATTCGAGCTTACACAACATTATATTGGGAAGCCATATTTGCACCATATCACAACGTTGAGCTTTGAAGGGTTGATATTGGTATTGTTTATGACGGCCGATTATCTACAAGTTGGATATAGTAGGCTGGAGTGGGATGGGAGTGTCCTCTGTAAGGTCTTTCTAAGGGAACCTAACCCGTATTTACGCAAGGTTCGAAGAAAACTACGGACAATTTCAAACGATTAGGCTGACGTGCGCGATTGTGTCGAACTCAGCACCTCCCGTCTACTGTCTTTGAGAACAGAACATCTCGTGCAGCTGTGAATGTCGAGATTGTCAGACATTAGCTTATTTTAAATTTCTTGTGCTAATTTTTTTTCTTTTTTTTTTGACTTGATGAAGTCAAGAAACCTTTCCACGAATGAAAATTTTCTATTTTCGGTATCGTATAATTTGCGTCATTTGTTCTTTGTGGGGTGTACTGGATTCCTAAACTGGACTGTGTTTAAAATTCAGTAACTTGCAAATGGTTACAATTATTAAAAAAAATTCTTGCAGGAGAGTTATGTAAGATATTAGAAGTATTTTTACTGCGGTTCTCGGTTTTAGTTCCAAATAGCAGAGATAGATGGCAAGCAATAAGCACTCAATGGAGGAATAAACTGAAGTCCCCTAGCATCATACGAAGGAAGAAGGTTAAATAATTAGAATAGGCCCCTAAAAATAAGATTGTATTGGAGAATGAGACCCACTCCCTATATTTAGCCTCCTCTTTTCACATCAGTGTTGGGCGATTTCGGTTTTGGCCTTGATTGAGCACCTATGGCGCTAGATGTGCGCTAGATTTATAGTGCTTGTGTGATTATACATTGCTGGCATAATTGTCAATTCAGTATAAACTTGATTGATTTACACGAATATAGTTTGATAAAGTATACTGCTGTAACCTGAATTGACTATAAACCTGTTTAATACTTCAACAAATCATCAATATTTATGTTGTAATGTGAAATTGTAAAACTGCAGTATAAGAATTGAAAAAGTCATTTGTAACGCGAGCAGCTAGTGGATTTGGTCTGCCGCTCGGCATTGCACTATCACTCTAAAGCGTAAGCTGAGTTCCCGAGGTAATCATCCCTGCTTGCAGCGCCATCTGTCGTTGCTATTTGGAAGTAAAGTCGGGAATCGAGGTTAAAAAATACTGACATTTTACATTACCTTCTCGTATTTTTTTTTTTTTTAATAGCTGTCACCATTTACAGGTTATTGAATTTTAAAAACAGCCAGTCCATTTTAGGACACTCAGTATATGGAGTGCGATCGAACGAAATTGAAAAATACCTTGCTCTATTAATTTCTTCTACAATCGTTTTTCTTACTTCATTGGCAAGAAAGTTCATAATTTCATCCTGAATATATTTTGCCATTTGTCTTTTTCACTTTTAATAATTTTCACTTTAGCTCTTTTCAAATTTGCTGTCGATTATATGATTTAATTTTAAACGTCTCTCAAGTTCCTTTTAGCGAATGCATGCATTCCTGTGTTCTAGAGCATTTTTGTGCTCAGGAATTTTAGGATTTAATTTCTTCCACATGAAAAATCCACAATCTGGATTGGCTAACTTTGGAGGGCGATCATGATAATTGGTGAATAGTAAAAAGAGAAAACAAAATATAGTGATTCCCTTAATTAAGTTATTCAATAAGCCGCAATCACCGTTAATAATTACTCCACTAGGACTAGGTATAATTTTCTTGAACGTTAGTTTGGAAAATCGTAGTACTTATGCAATCGCAGATTTCATGTAATCAGCATTTTCATCCTGTGCTGGACCTTTTTTTAACAGCAAAGTAATGACCGAATGACTATAAGAATGATCCCATAGTGGAATCAGAATAGGTTATCAATTCATATTCACTGAGGGTGGCAGGTGGCAGAAACTTTCGTATACGATGTAAAGGGCCCGCAGAGTGCAAAAGTTTAAGAAACACTGTAATAAAATATCACAAAAGCATATTATAAAATCATCAGATCTAAAGAGCTCAATGAAAAGTAAATGTGAACAGCGCAATAATTTTGAAATGAAAAATGTACATACAGTAGACTCCCTCAAATCGGCACAGCCTCGGACCAGATGTTGTGCGGATTTTAGAATTTTGCGGATTTCTGGTCATTAATTTGTTTACATTTTTGAAACATTAATTAGATTAGTAGTTAAAAGGTAAGTAAGGGAAAGGTTAGTAAGGAAAGGTTAAAAGGTTAGTAAGGAAAATTATAATGAATGCTTACAATAAAGTGAAACATTAAAATAAGTAAAATATTAAAATAATTTATTAGTTTAAACGTAAGTAATTATTAAAATAATTATGTAAAATAAAAATTTAGAAAAATATTAAATTATTACCGATGAAATCGATTCAATTCGATTTCAAAAGTCATATGCTGCTATCTAGTGGTAAAGCGATCGTAAGATCGATACGTCATTATGCTATTATCAGTATATATAGCTTATTGCGCTCTCTGTAACTTTTTTCATTGTTATGTAGAGTCTTGAATGCTTTTCTTATACTGCTTTGTAAGTTTAGAAATAAATTTGTCTATAATTTAAAAAAAAAAAAAAAATCCGCAAGCAATAATTTTAAAATAGCGTTCCGGTTCGTGGATTTTTCTATTTCGAATCCTGGAATTTTTGATATAGATATGCTAATTTATATCAAAATCAAAAGTAATGTAAATTTATCTAGTAATAAATCAGCTGTATTAACCAAAAGAGAATGATTAACAAAAAAATTAGTAAAAATAAACAAGTTGGAAATTGCTCGTCAAACGTGGCAAATGAGGTGCGTTCGTACTATAACTAGTTTTATAATTATTTTTTGCACCCCATATTGTACTGAATGTATACTTTTTTGCACTTCATAAAGCGCATAGTCTGATACATCATTAAAATGCACTTCCAATAATTTTTTCCCATTCCCCGTAATGTAACGGAACACTTTTGACTGTCCCTGTAATTAAACTATACATCCGATTTTCCTAAAATTTGAAATAGCTCAACAAAACTTTGCAACAATTATATCTTTAAAATTTCAGACCATTCGGAAGGCTGTAATATCATTAAAATGCACTTGCAATAATTTTTCCCATTCCCCGTAATGTAACGGAACACTTTCGACTGTCCCTGTAATTAAACTATACATCCGATTTTCCTAAAATTTGAAATAGCTCAACAAAACTTTGCAACAATTATATCTTTAAAATTTCAGACCATTCGGAAGGCTGTAATATCATTAAAATGCACTTGCAATAATTTTTCCCATTGGCCGTAATGTAAAGAAAAACTTTTGACTGTCCCTGTAATTAAACTATGCATCCGATTTTCCTAAAATTTGAAATGGCTCGACAAAATTTTGCAACAGTTATATCTTTAAAATTTCAGATCATTCGGAAGGCTCTAATATCATTAAAATGCACTTGCAATAATTTTTCCCATTGGCCGTAATGTAAAGAAAAACTTTTGACTGTCCCTGTAATTAAACTATACATCCGATTTTCCTAAAATTTGAAATGGCTCGACAAAATTTTGCAACAGTTATATCTTTAAAATTTCAGATCATTCGGAAGGCTCTAATATCATTAAAATGCACTTGCAATAATTTTTCCCATTGGCCGTAATGTAAAGAAAAACTTTTGACTGTCCCTGTAATTAAACTATACATCCGATTTTCCTAAAATTTGAAATGGCTCGACAAAATTTTGCAACAGTTATATCTTTAAAATTTCAGATCATTCGGAAGGCTCTAATATCATTAAAATGCACTTGCAATAATTTTTCCCATTGGCCGTAATGTAAAGAAAAACTTTTGACTGTCCCTGTAATTAAACTATACATCCGATTTTCCTAAAATTTCAAATGGCTCGACAAAATTTTGCAACAGTTATATCTTTAAAATTTCAGATCATTCGGAAGGCTCTAATATCATTAAAATGCACTTGCAATAATTTTTCCCATTGGCCGTAATGTAAAGAAAAACTTTTGACTGTCCCTGTAATTAAACTATACATCCGATTTTCCTAAAATTTCAAATGGCTCGACAAAATTTTGCAACAGTTATATCTTTAAAATTTCAGATCATTCGGAAGGCTCTAATATCATTAAAATGCACTTGCAATAATTTTTCCCATTGGCCGTAATGTAAAGAAAAACTTTTGACTGTCCCTGTAATTAAACTATACATCCGATTTTCATAAAATTTGAAATGGCTCGACAAAATTTTGCAACAATCATATATTTGAAATTTCAGACCTTTCGGTTGGGTAGTTTTTGCTCTGTTACATGCGGACAGACGGACGGACGGACAGACGGACAGACGGACGGACAGACGGACGGACGGACTGAACGACGACTATAGGTGCTACGTATTTATATAATTACGAACGCACCTAAAAACCGTTGCGGTAGTCACTGATTTCGGTGCCATCTTGAATTTTGTTCCTGCAACTTAACTGTAAATTTCATTGTTTGCATCTGAAAAATACGCGGATTTCAGGCGTTCGCGTATTTAAGGGAGTCTACTGTACTTCCATTGGGAAAAATATTCCCGATATGTAAATATATACATTTAGTTTTACAAAAATATAGAATATCGAAGAGGGAAAAAAAAATTCCAATGAAAATGATCGACGACAATTAAAAAAAACTGAAATTGGTAGTACAAATTTGGCGCCCCTAAATTTCCGCGCCCGGGGCGACCGCCCCCTTCGCCCCCCCTTTCGCACGGTGCTGACTACCGCGCCAAGCGGTGAATGACAGGAACTTTTCCCTCTTCAGCTCAATCCGCAAAAGAAGAAGGAAGCTAAAACTCACCTTTTCTCCCGGCGTATTGCTAACTGCTAAAACAAATTATTATTTTGTTTTTCGTCAGTTAAAATGAATTATACCGTATTCGTGACCTACCTATTTCGTGTAACTAAAAACCGATAACGCTGTATTTTATCGTGTTGATAGTCTGGTCACTGACCAACAGTATTGGCGGGAATTTCGATTACGGAAGATAAAATACGGGGCAGAGATGTCAGATACGCACTTGGGTACCTAATTGACAACAGAATGGCGTTACTTTATTTTACAAGGCAACCCGGCTACTGTTGCTTATTTATTAATAAATTGTTCATTTACTTTTATTTTATTTTTTTTAATTGTACAATTGTTTTGTTCTATAGTTATTAATGAAATTACCGTTTATTTATTGCTGTTTGCTTTTTAAAACAATAGAAAATAATTTAAAAATATATATTGTAAATGATATTGGAAAACGGGTTTTCGCCAAATTGACGTTAAAAAATCGCGCCAAACCTGGTTCGTATATCACATCTCTGCCAAATTCTCGGTTTTTTGATTTTTCGACTTTTTATCCAAATTTTCCCTTTCATTGTATCCCAAATACTACCTTCATACCAAATTTCAAGATTCTAGGGATACAGGACGTACCTCTGAGTTTTGATGATCGGTGAATCAGTGTCGAATAGGCGAAAGTTTAAGATCATATATCTTCTGAAATAAAAAAGATAGAAACGTGAAATTTCAGCATTTAGTTCCATTTCCACATTACTTTAGATTTACGAAGTTTCAAGTTTCTGGGAATCACCAACACAAAGATATTGGGGGGGGGGGGTCAAAAGTACCCTGAGTTGTTTCCAGAAAAAAGATGCTTACGGCTGTGCTTTCAAGACTTGGCAGGAGCACTGCCGTGTCCCCAGATGCTTTCATTAGTGCTGCTACACAATTCAACGCATAAAACATTTCCTGACGATTAAAAAAAACACACACGTAATTGTTGAAGTTTTCGCTTCTATGGGCACTCCCGGAGTGCCACTGTTTTTTTTTATCAGTTCAATACCATATCAACTTTGACTTTCGTCTTAAACTTCTGCTCCAGCCAATTAATCGGAGTAAAAACGAGTTAAATTCGATCATGATATTTATTAAAATCAATAGTTTTCAGTTATTCTGTGATATATCAGCTATTCGCGGATAGTCGGCTTATCAGGATAGGAAGTTCCCGTCGCTTCACGAGCAGCCGGTATACAATTAAAATACGAAAAATCAGGAAAGTTACACAAAAATCCTTATTGTAGTGCCCCCTTTTGGCGAAATATTTCCAAATTCAAGGAGGACCTTCCTGCTATGGCCAAAAACAAACACAAAAATTTTGGTTCAATTCTATAGATAACATTATACACTTTTCGATGGTACAATATTTAAAATTCCACAAAATCGCACAAAAACCGCTATTAAAGTGCCCCCTGTCGGCGGATTATTTCCAAATTCAAGGAGGATCTTCTTGCTATGGCCAAAAACAAACACAAAAAATTTAGTTCGATTCTATGCCTAATTTCATACTTTTTACGATGGTACAATATTCAAAATTACACAAAAGCACACAAAAACCGCTATTACAACGCCTTCTACAGGCGGAATTTTCCTAAATTGAGGGAAAACCTTCTCGCTATGGCCAACAGCATACACAAAAAATTTGGTTCAATTCTATGCATAACGTCATACATTTTTTGATGGTACAATATTGAAAATGGCACAAAAATCGCTAAGACAGCGCCCCCTTTTGGAGGATTTTTTCCAAATTGAGGGAGGACCTGCTTCCCATAGCCAAAACTTAAAAAAAAATACTTTTTGATGCATACACTTTTTGATGGTACAATAGTGAGAGACAGACGGACACACAGACAGACAGACATTTTCTATAAACATGTTTTGGGGGGTTTCTGACCCCTAAAACGTGGAAATCCGTCGTAAACCGGAAGCCGAAAAAAATTTCCATTACAATACTTTCTGCTATTGAAGATAGAAGAATGTAAAAAAATCAGTTCGATATTCCGAGTTTCTGTTTTTTTTCCTCGTAATCTACAAGTTCTATTTTTTTTTCAATGTAGACCTTTTTGAAAGAACATTATGTCTGTATACTTTTAAAAAATACTAGTTTGTTTTAGAGATTGAAATGTGAAAAATCATGCGCGCGATGCATGCAAGAATAATTCTTTCGTAAAAAAATGTATTATCTATAAAAATAAATTTAAAACTTCATTTATATGGATACATTTTTGTGAAGTTTAATTTATAAAATTAATCTTTCTTAATTTGTGTTTTAAATTCCATAATTAAAAGTCAATTAGATACAGAGTGATTGTAATTCGTTTAGAGGTCACCTTTTAATGTCTTCTGTATGTTCAAAGAGTACCTTACCCCTTAACTATAATCCTTTTTGATAAATATATGCGAATCCAAATTGAATTTAGTATAGGAATCTTTCGTTGTGTTTCATTGTCACTATAGTGTAAGAAATACGCAGTTGGAAATATGAAATTCCAAATCGCATTAATATAAAGTTCGCCGGTGCTGAAACGAAGTGTGGAACCCATGGTTTAATAAAAAAAAGAAAAAGAAATTGAAATCAGAAAAATTAGAATGGCGTGAAAATAAATTTCTATTGAAACAATTCAGCCTTAAACTTACGTTATTCAAAGGTTTCAAATGGTTATTAAATTTTCAGAAACATTTACATGTTTCACACACGTGTAAACATTTACATGTCACAAACATTTACATACTTGTGTTTTAACTTATTTATCAAGAGACGTTGGAGAAATTATTGAATTTTTTAATAATATAATGTAATGAAACCGTAGCTGGTAAGGAAAAGTATATTAATTGCTCATATTTTATAAAAAGTAAATATTTGTCAGCATCCTTCAATATGTAAATTTATATTTTGCATAAAACATTTATTACAAGTTTTTACTTGGCAGCATCTATTTATCATTTTTAATTCAGGGAATACATTGAACATCGTTATATTAATATATTGTGTCATAATTGAAACGAATAATGCACTATAATATTGACTTTACTGATAAATATAAATATTTAAGTATTGTTGGTTATTAGATTTAATTAAATATTACATTATTTCTACAGACATTTGTCTACAGTCAATAATTTATAAATACATATCAAATTCAAATTCTGTTCTGAAAATAAACAAGATTTCTTTAATTTTTATCGTTAATGCTTATGTAGATATAGTGTAACGCGCTGGAAAAACGGCATTAGATTTATAACAAGTCGGAAATTGTATGTCAAATGTGGCAAATGAGGTGCATTCCTACTATAACTTGTTATATAAATATTCAGATCTTGGTGCTGTATCTGTTGCAATCGTAATGCAAAAATTCATGAATACAAAATTTATTGTGATTATATATAGAAAATCAGTAATACGGAAATATTAGGTTGAGCAAAAAGTTCTGGGAAATTTTTAATCTAATAGTTACCAGAATTTGTATGGTATATAGGAGTACTAGTGGTATATTTATAGGAGTTCAGGAACTTTGGCTCCAAAATGCCTATTGAACAGTATGATTTGCGTGTGTTGACCCGACATTATTAGAGAACAGGCCTAACGATTCTGAAAGCCGTCGATGAGATTAATGAGGAGAAAGGTGCTGGTAACGGCGACAAACTTAGCCAGGAAATCCGGAATCTGGCAGGTCAGTGGCAAAAAGTCGTGGACTGTGATGGTCTCTACTTTAAAGAATAGCCCTTGTTGCTTTTGTTGTTAATTTGCGCTTAACAAAGCAACTTTCACAAATTTCACAGAACTTTTTGCTCAACCTAGTAATATGACTCTATGTTAAATAGGACGTAATCATCATAGCAACCTAGAATCATTAACTATTATGGGATATTATCGAATTAATTGCGTATGATAGAATTCAACAGAATGAAGAAAATTTTTATTAATATCTTTATACCTGTTGAATCGAATTTCATAAAGTTTGACATCGCCAGCATTCTCCAAAGATTATATGTATTAAATTTCAAACAATTCGATTGGGTAGTTTTTGTGCTATTATATGCAGACAGACGAACGGACCACACGACGGTATACGTGCCACGTATTTATATAATTACGAATGCATTTAAAAGAGAATACTCGAATTGAAAATGAACTGCATATATTTTATATGGCAAAGAAGCTATCATTTTGTTTTTAGCGGGAAAATATCAGTAAATCTTTTAGGGCAGTCTGATAATTGAAGAGCTTAATAATTTAAATGTTTATCTGTCAATTTTTTGTTCATTTTGGATTTCATATAGCTATATTCACTACTAGTGCAAATGGGAAAATGGCTGAAGACAATCCGTTATAAAAACTATTTATAAGGATTGTCAGCAATATAGTTATTAAAATTTACTTAAGATTATGTAACAGTAATTAAATAGAGCGATATTATTTGATATAGAGTTATCTCATCGCAAGGAAATAATAAATTTTCTAAAAAGATATAAAGGCACGATAATAGATATATATATATATATTTGAAAGAAAAATAGTCTTAAGCTTGTGTTATGGAAAGCGATCAAAGTGTTTATAAAACTTTATTTAGTTAATCTTTGCTCTTTTTCAATTATAATTTGTGATAATAATACTCGGATATCTCTCTCTAAAGAACTTACCTCCTGTACTTGCCGCAAGCGATGCACATCTTCTAAATGTATTAAAATATAAATAAAATGTATGAAACTTTGTGTATGTGAAGGGCAGTGTTTAGACAGTGATAAGTAAATATTGTATTGTACATTCTTTTGTTTCTCTTTCTTGTACCTATAAATGTCTGAAACTTATCTTACAGTTATGCCTATTAAGTGTATCTCATGTGATTGATTTTAAAACGGAAATGAAAGTTCCATAGTCCTAAAAAACCCTAGAATATATTTACATATACATAAAAATTTGCAATAATAACATTTGCTACTTAAACAGTTATAAAGACACTGTATTAATTTTCGGATCCCATATAAATTAGGTACAGTCGTGGAAAAAAAAAGTAAACACTCTTACTAACTCTTCAACAAATTATCGTAGAAGAGAGTTGCTGGTACCGAACGATTGGAAATTAAGCCTACTTTTAAATGATTCATATAAAGTTTGCTTTGGGGGCCATCTACATATTAAAACGAACCATAACTTTGTTTTTTTTCAATAGCAGTACACAATTCTGACAGCATAAATGAACTCTACACCCTTCAATTAGCCTAAAAGCAATTTTTTATGCAATTCGTACGATAAGTTTCCGAGAAATTAATTGTTTTAAAACGAGCGTATTTCTTAATAAATCTAAATTCATCAAAAAAAATGTAGGTTGCAATTCATAATTTTTTCGAATATTAATTTCATTATTCATAATTCATATCATAAATTTATAAAAATTGCAAATTCAACGCATTTATGTTTGGGTATATTAGTATTATTGCTACACAAAAAATTAGCACATTAGGAGCATATTTTTAGGAGATAAAAATAAAAATATGAAAATGTAATTTAACATTAGCAGCACTAAATTTTGAATGTCTATAATTCAAAAACGTATCATTCAAATGACTTGAAATTTCATTTCTAGTCATAGTTTAAAACGAAGATTTGAAATATCTCGTTACATTTTGGTATTGCCATTGAAAAAATGAAGTTTGGATTCGTTTTAATATGTAGATGGCCCCTAAGCAAATGTTATATACATCATTTAAAAGTAGATTTTATTTCCAATCGTCCGGTACCAGTAACTTTCGTCTACGATAATTTGTTGAGGAGTTAGTAGGGGGTGTTTACTTTTTTTTCCCATGTCTGTACACTGTTGTCATAATGAGTCTCTGTGTAACGCTACATTGTTTTGGCAAATTTTCAGAAAATATTTGAGATAAAATAGAAGTCATATATACCGTCCGAAAGGTAATTTTCTGACGAACAAAAGATATGCGACACGTTTTCAGCTACAGGCAACAAATTCCAAGTTATTTAGCAAAATGTTTTGAATTTTTTTTTAAATTAATTTATAAATATTTGTGGTATTATGAACATAAACAATGATGTCAAATATACCGTTGGAAAGCGCGTTTTCTCTGGATTAATAATCACTAAAAATATAGGTTAATATCAAAATATTAACCCGTTTCTATAGAGAAATGTAGAAGCACTTCCCAAAACTTTGACGGCCATATTGATTATGTCATCATCGCCGCTAGAGGGCCAGGAAAACTTGTGTCCCGGGCTTTTTGGACTAGTCTATCCATGTACTATCTGAGTCCAAAGTGGCGCATTGGTTGCCAGATGTGAAATATTTTGGTATAATTTTGAGCTAGCTCGCCCCACTAGAAAGTTCGCAGTTTAAATTACGAAAACTTATTTATAAAAACCTCTTAATGTGGTTTTTCGTCGTATAAAGAATAATGTGAATGAATTAGAAAATGATATTTATAATTTTGAAACATTTATATGTTCTTTAAATTGTACAAATTTTGAGTTTTCGTATAAGTTCCCTTACGTCTTCCGTTCATTTATTTAATATGACTGGTTAGTAGGTGAGATTTCACTTATAAATTTTAAAACATGCATCCTCCATGTTTCACTTGGTTTTATTTAATTTTAATACTAAATGATTTTTTTTTTGTATATTTGTTGAAATTCCAAAATTGCTGAATGAATTACTATACTTTATTTAATTTGAATGAAATAAACGCCGAATGAAAACGTGGAAATCTTTTAACATTAAATGTATATAAATATGTCAGTTAGTTAAGCACATTTAATCATATATACCGAATAATAATTGATAATTAATATAATCTACTACACTGTAAAAAGTTCTAGCCGGCGCAGTCTTCAGGTGCAGACAGATTTCTAAGTTAAGTACTAATTTCAATAATAAAAACAAAATCATGATTAGAGGTAAACCCACTTTAACTATTTTATCTGGACACTTTTGACGAGTTTTCAATTTCATTTTTATATAAGAGCTCGTTTTATCACAATCATGTTAAGACGGTATCCAGTAAAGTAGTTTTCCATCGTTAGCAACTCGAAATTTTCTGGCACATTTTCAGATTCATTTTTAATATAAAAAAATATATATATATATGAAACTTGCTGACGTGATTTTTGAAAAGATTTACAAGCGCCCTGTGTTTTTATTTTTCTTTCAGTTAATTAAAACTTGATTAATAAGCAATTATTTTCTCAGTAGGGCAATATTTTTCATTTCTAACACAATCGCTTCAGGAAATTCTGTTCAAAATGCCCACTTTGACATCATTTTTGGAAATATATTCTGCCTCTATCAAAAACCGACCATTACGGTGCATTATATAGTTTCTGAATAAGAAGACCTACCAATTTGGTGCATTTGAGAGCAAAAATGAGGTTAAAAATGAGTCAGAGAATAAGCAGTTTGGAATTCAGTACACCCTTAAGGGGGTTCCCCGTGTGATGGGTTCGCTCCGAACGGCGCACGAGTGATGTTGCGAAAAATGCCAGAATGTGAGCAAGAGCAGAGCAATGCGCATTGCAAGACCTCCAAGAGGAAGCGGAAGGAATGCTCTATGGACCAGGCATTACAGAGTGATGGTAAGTTGAGCTTTTAATCGTACTTGAAACTTTAAACGCGTTTTTATCAAAACTTTGTTTTTGAAACTTTCCTCCATCTTATATCGAGAACGGTTTGACCGATTCACTTGAAATTTATGGAATAGACTGCACATGTACACGCACGGAGTGAACTAGGATCATACGAAAATTCCGAATATTCTATTTTTTCGTAACGAAAGAGTAAAAAAAAAATCATGAAATTTGATTTTTTTTTCAAAAGTCTGCCAATAACACAATTCTCAATGCTTTCAAATGATTCTCGTTCATTCAATGCATTTAGGCATGCAGATTAAAACGCCGTTTTATTTTTCCTTCAGATTAGCCAATCAGCCGAACTCGCAGATGAAGTGAGCGGCCTTTTTTTGTAGGCAGGTGTCTTTAGAGTGGTGTAACTTAAGTTCTAATAAATATTTTTGCTTGAAATTTATTTGATATATTCTTGAAATATCAATAAATTTATAATAAAAAACTCAATGTTCTATTTTTTTTTCATTTGTCATCAAAAAGAATTCGCCAAAAATACTTAAAATACAGACCGTCACACGGGGGAACCCCCTTAATAAGATGATCTTTTCTTCAAACGCATTTTATTTTTAATTTGTTTTTGCTGTAAGAATTGGTTCTGTCAAAAACCTGTCAATATAAAAGTTGTAAATAAATCTATGAAGATATATAATACATTCATGCGGATTTTATATCTTGTAAATTGACGAACTTATGGATTTTTTTTTCTTCAACCCCCCCCCCCCCGTCTTTTTTTTTTCGCTTTTAATTTTTTTTTAAGTAAGAATTGGTCCTATCAAAAACTTGTCAAAATAAAATTTGTAGATAATATTAACAAGATTTATAATAAATTTAATTGGCTTTGATATCTTGAGAATTGACAAAGTTGTGAATTTTTTTCTCCCCAAAACCCTATTTTTTTCGTCCTTTGGGCCCATTTTTTATTTTGTCAAAAATCTGTCATACATAAATTTTTGGCCCTTGTTTTAGAAGTAATAATAACTTTAAACTGCCTCGATATGTATTATAATTAAGAAGTTATGTTTTTTTTTTTTTTTTTTTTTTTTTTTTTTTTTTCAGTTTTTAATAAACCTCTCCATATTTCCACCCCTTGGTCCAATTTTAACCATCAATGAGCTTGACCGAGATTTTGTGCCATTGATTTTTGTGTATCAGTTTGGAAGAGATTTGTGCAGATACCAAAGATTTAAAGTAGTATTTTTGAAACAGTTGTTTTATTGATACCCTTTTCAGAAAAAAGAAAAACCCTAAAATTTTCCAAGTATTTATTACATTGAACTACTCAGCATTCACATCACGAAATATTAGTTTTGATGTTATCTATTCTCAATCAAAATTTTAATTTTTAATAAAATATGTTAAAATGATAATCATGCTAAATTAACAACAATAATATTATCATTAAAACATCATTTTTTGTTACTATTCCATGTATAATATCTGTTACAAAGTTGAAAATGTTAACTTTAGAATTGATGGTATTTGGAAAAACAATATTTCGTGTTAAGAAAACTGATTATTACGATGTAAAAAGCGCCCGGATACCTTTCGGTTTTCTCTTTATTTTTGAAACTTGCTAAGAGAAACTTTTGTTTCAAAATGACTTCTTTAAATCTAGTAAATCAATTGGTATTACTTATGATAAAGGAAGGCTTTACGTAGATAACTGGAAAGATGTTATTTTATATTTTCATGAAGATTGTTAAATCCAGATTATTTCTTTTGATCACAAAGTAGATAACAAAAAATGAAAAAAATGATGTAAATTTTTAAATATATTACACTTTTACAATCTGTTAAAGGTTTTACAACTGTTAAAGGGTTGTCTAAAATTGTATAAAATGTATTATTTAGCTAATAACAGAAATCATTAGTTTAAAAGTAAAATACAAAGTTAAATTTTTGATCATTTTCCTTTGTTTTTCCCCCACACTTTTTTTTTTCATTTCATCTTACTTCATTTATTACTGATTCCATTTTCCTTTATTTTACGTGTTTTCCTTTATTTCATGGTTTTTGGTTATCTAAAAAGGACATCGAATAGATTTATTTGTCCTTAATAATATTATGTTTACATCTGCTTAGCTTTTGTATTTTTGAAATAAATCTGTTTTTAAAGCATGCAAGTATTCAAGATTTCTGTTAAAAAAGTTATAAATATAAACTTGTTATAGTTCATCTAATTTAATTCCAATGTCTAAAAATCCCATTTTTATGCATTTTAATTAAAGTTGGAATAAAAAGACATTTTTTATGTTATTAACGTTATATTTAAACTAAATCGTATTTGTTAAACAAGAAGGAATAAAATCATGCATCAAGCATAGATTATAAAACACTTTCCAACACATTCAGAATACTGTAAAAAAATTTCACGGTCTAATAATTTTAAAGATAATCTCTATTTGAACCATTTGGAAACGCATAGCTTATTGGAAAACCCAATTTTAGTAATTACTATCTACAGTAGTAACATTAAAACCGAATTCTTTAAGCAGCCCTCAACATGACATAAAGATTTGTATCTATAAACTACATGCATGTAAAAAATTATTTCAGTGACGAAATACATACCATAGTTGAAAATACCCCATCACCAATTTTCATGGTAGGTGAATTCCTTAGGCAACCCTGTATACGAGGCATAGATACAGATCAATTAAGAAGCAAAAAATTAGTTCAATTTAAAAGCGCATACCGAAATTGAAAATACACTTTCGCCAATTATAGCACAAAGTTTGTACTGTAACCGTTTTCTTTTGTGTGTCCCTGTAATTGAAAGATAAATGCTATGAATGCCCTATGCTACAGTAATCATCTATAATTCGGTGATTTATATTAATTTCAACTCATTTGACATGAAGTTTTAAAATTAAAATACACTGCAAAAGATTTTTCCTCTTTGAATGTAATGAAATTCTTTTGCACACACATGTAAATGAACTCACTTCATACTCAATACCGAACATGCCATGGTAAAGGTTATTAACATATACCGGCTATCCCAAAAATGACTGATGGATTTTAAAATTCAGTAACTTGCAAACGGTGACAGATGTTAAAAAAATCTTGCAGGAGTGATGTAAGATGTCAGAAGTTTTTATGCTGCGATTCTCAGATCAGGTTACAAATAGTATCGATACATGGCGCTGCAAGCAATAACCGCTAAATCCAGGATCGATTTTTCGGCTTCTCTCTTCTTCCACGCGAAAAAGGAGATTAAAATGTATTGAATGGATCCCGAAGTACCAAAAGTTGTGTCTGGGCAGAGCACCTATTGCTCTCAGCGCCATCTATTCTTTGAAAATCGAACTAAAATCAAGAATCACAGTAAAAAATAAACTCCTGACATCATACATAACCCTCCTGGAAGTATTTTTTAAATGTCTGTCAACGTTTGCAAGTTATTGAATTTTAAAATCCATCAGTCATTTTTGGGACACTGGATATCAGCTGCATGAAAATCCGAGTATCTTTACGAGAGTTACAGTCTGGACAGACGGACTTAGAGACAAAACGATTTCATAAATACTTCTCAACTATGTTGAAATGTGTTAAAAAAAGAAGAATGTTTCTTGCACTTTATCGTGTGTTACACTAAAGACAAATTTTAGTATGCTTTCGACCTTATAACCATATTAGGAGTAATCATTAATTAATTTAACTGTGTTTGAAAATACGAAAAGTAACGTAAAGCGAGGAGAGTTTGCGCACATATCAAAAGAATAATATTAAAAAATCTAAATATTAATGTTTTGCTAAACTATGCATGAATAATTTTGACTTCATTTGTTTTTTATGCATTTCCATTGTTATTTTGTTGTTATATTGTAATTTAATAGAATAGCAGAAAAAAAAAAACCAAGAAAACTATTTTGCACAATCTCTCCTTACAGGGTAGGAGAGAATGCGCGTATGGGTAGGAGAGATTGTTATTAATAATAACTACAATTAAATTGTTAAAAATAATAATTATACTTAATCGACATTGTTGAAAGGTTTTTGTGAGTGAATATTTCAACCGAATGCTTAAATAATAAATAAAAGATAGAATTTTAACAACAGTTAAAAAATTTAATTTAATAAAATTAAAATATCAGAAAAAGCAAGCACTTCTATGATTACAAAATAACATTAATCTAGTTGATAACATGTGTAACTTGAAAATTACTTCATTTCCATTTCCACAGTTTCATTGTATTTTGTTTGCTAACCGAAGTTGTCGTCTCTCACAAACGATGCACTTACTGTTGTAAATCGTGCATCTTTCTTGCAATTACCTGCAACAAGCAATACTTTGAATCCAGTCAGTTGTCGAAGTTGTCTCCTGGTACAGTTCCAGACATAGAGTGCACTGAACCTCACTGACCTTCGGTTTTATTCCTTGAGTTTTTTTTATCCCTCTTCCCTCTTTTTGTGGAAGCTCCTTATCTTCAGCTGTTTTTTTTTTTTTTTTTTTTTTTTTTTTTTTTGTAGCGCATCCCTTTTAAGTGTTTTTTCATGTATATTTTATGGATCAGTATCATCAGTAACATTAGTTGCACTCTGTTTCCTTTTGATTTCGATGGCATTACACTACTTGGAATGGATGAAAGCTTTTCCAAAACATTGTATTAGAAAATTTATTTTAGTTAACTAAATTAATTTATTAACAAATTAATTGTTCATCAATTAAAATATATAAGTAAATATTTAAATAAAGTATTAACAAATATATTATTAATTTATTAACAAAAATAATTACATAATAGTAATTTAATAACAAATGTATTACTAATTTATTAATAAAATTTTTATCTGCAAAAGTATTTTTTTTTTTTTTTTTTTTTGCAAATTAATTTGTTGCCAAATTTAGTTTTGATAAATATGTGTTTTTCCGAAATTATTTCAAAATTGATTCATTCATATGTTTTACACGTAATTTGCAATTCACACAAATTTATCAATAAACTGCGTAATCCCTCATTGCAGTTAAACTTATGGGGAAATGCGCTATCTCTCCTAAGTAGCATATGAGCAAACTCTCCTATTTTGGTATGAGGGATTGCGCGTCCTTTTATTTAAATATGGCCACTTCTAAAATGAATTGTTGGTGTTCGCATACTTAATCCAGGTTAGTAGTTTATAAGAAATCGTTTAAGTTCAAAATATTTTGTATTACTGACTTTCTATAAAAATTCTGACGAACAGTTATGAAAATTCAAGCACTTACTTTGGAAAAACAAAACAAAATAGCCAAGGGCGTCCCCATGGGGGGGGGGGGGGAGCTTCCCCCTTTCTAATATATGTGAAGTTGGGAAATTTGAGCTTAAAGTTGAGAAATTCTAGATTTTTGAGAAATTTTCTTTTTTTAAAGTAATATAGTAAAAAAAAAAATACGAAATTTTTATTGTTTTGGTGATTATGTTTCTGAGTACTGTAACAGTAAACAAGTTAAATTATCAAAAGAAATACAAAAAGAAATCAGCCACACTCAACTTATCATTGTGTTTTTCAGTTCTACAAAAATATTATGCATCTACCAGTCCTAAATTTCTTTGCACCTGTCCGTCAATAGTCTGACTATCCAGCTCCTGTATTTCCTCCAAAACTTTGTTCTTTTCTCAAAATTTTCACCCTACCTCTCCTTCTCCTCCCAAAAGAGAATCCAGCTATTTTAATCCAAAAGGATTGTATCTTCTTTTGAAAATTGGAGATCACTTGTAGCACAACAGAAATGAATGTAGTCACCTACTTGAAACACAGCTGGGCAAGAAGATTTGATGAGTTTTCACAAATTGCACTAATTTTTTAACTAATTTCGCGATTTTTTGACAATATTTTACTCATTCTCGTGATTTTTTGCCTCAAAAATTAGTAAACCCTTTTCAGTTAAGAAAAAAGCGTTGTATGAGCAAATGTGAATATAAAAAGTCATTAGTTTAGGTTTAGATAAATTTGTCGCATTTTACTTTTATTTGTGTGCGAAATGCGAAATATACATCAGCCCTGTTCGTTTATATTTATAGGTGTTTTTGAAATTTTAAACCAAAAGTCCAGTGTTTAAAGCTGTTCTAAAAAATGACTATAAATGTCAGCATGACACCCTTCATAATGGGAAAAGAGTTTTAGTGGAAGATTTTGGAGCATCTAAAAATCCATTCGAGGATGAAAAAGGTAAGAAAAAGGACAATTTGGAACAGAAATATGACCATGAAAGCAATCCGTCAACTGAAGAAAAAATCGACATGCACTGTAACACTGACACGTTGCACTTCAATAAAATTTTGAAGAAATAAAGATTTCCTTATAGAACAAGTTCACAAACAATTATGAATATTTGGATGTGACTGAAGAAGCTGACTTCCAAAAGCACCGTTGGAAAACGGTTTCACCAAAGGGAATTGATAAAAATAATAGCACAGCAATGAACATTGATACACGTACGTTTTACAGGATATAATTATAAGAAATACAAGAAAATTTCGGAAATTTAGTAATGGGCTTAAATGACAATAATCCCTATATCAGGAGAATATTGCACCAATACATTTCATATTTAAATTACAATTGTTTAAGGCAAATTTGAGTATCACTAACTTAGAAAAGTTAATAATGTTTCCACCTGGATATGAGAAACCGGATGCACATGACTTGCAGAGTCAAATAGAAATAAACCAAATCCCAACTCACTTAATGAACCTTTTACTCTTGCCCTGAAATTCAAAGACTATTTGAGTTGCGCCGTTAAACTATTTACTCGTATCTAAACACTCACAGCAGCTTATCTTTATGGCGTTGCATCTAATGAAAGAGTCTTTAGTCAAATAAAAAATGTAAAAAATATGTATTGCAAGCTACAATGAGGGAAGACAGACTTGACAGCCTAATGCTTTTAAAATGTGAAAGTGAAGCAGTGGATTTTATTAAACTGGACAATATTATCATGAGGTTGGCTTCTTTGAAGAAGAGAACAATTAATGTTAATGAAAAAAATCTATTCGGATGTGCCAATCCCAAAACTTTATTCCATCCCATACATGCTAATACCTCAAAATTTGCAATCACAATGCTAAAATTAAATAACAATTCTATGCCCATAATAACGAATTCTAAATGCATAGATCCGTTTAATTATGTGCATTTAAAAAGGAGTACAAGCATCGCATTTTTCAAACAAATCATTGAATTTTGGCACACATCCTGTCAGATGTCTCCAACCAAGATTCCAAACCCAAATAGCACAAAAGCGATACCTTTGGACAGTATACACACAAGCCTAATAAGGAAGTGCAACCGAATATGAAGTTTTTAAGATATAGCTATCGTAAAAAATGCTGCACAACAGTACTACCTGTTATATGATATACACAAAAGTCTAATAAGCACCAAATTACGTAGGTTTAACAGAATATGAAGTTTGATCAAATTCCATGCAGCAGTTTTTAAGAGATAACTATCACTAAAATCATGTAAATCGTGAAAAATGCAGCACAGCAGCGCCACCTTTTGGGCGATATACACGAAAAACTAATCAGCATTATAATGATAGGAACGAATATATTTTTTTTCCAACTGGATTAAATCATATTCAAGGTTGGAGTAAACAAACTTCAACTGTGCTACTCCAACCTGAATATAATCAGCATTAATTTTTATCAAGATATAACAAAATCTAAAGTTTTATTAAATCCCGTGCATTAGTTCTTAAGATAGAGCACCCACAAAATTTGTGTCACATACACACAGACAAACATTTTCTATAAACAGTAAAATCCTGTTCAGGATCTGCATGTTTGTTTTTATTAAACAAATCAATAATTAGAATTTTTATGTTTCTAGTTTCAAATTTTTTCTTTAGAAAGGAATTTTTTATGCATAAGTTTCATTATTATTATTATACACTTTGTGCATATCACTTCAGTTGAAAATTGGAAGAATTTGTTTCAAGTTGGGAAATTTTCGAATTCCCCCCCCCCCCCAAATATCTGTAGCTACGCCCCTGAAAATAGCGCTGCTTTATCCAAGACTCTTGGAACAATCAATATGCACATTCATGTAGACACTGCACTAATGCTGCTGTAAAACTATCTGGAGTCGCTGCGCGCGCACTCTACTCCTTCCCGTCGAATCTTTTTGTGCGCAATCTCTCCTACCGCGCGAACTCTCCTTTTTGCCATAAACACTCTTTGATTGATTATTACATTTATAACTTTTCATTAATATGAATAAACCAAATATATATATATATATATACTAGAAACAATGTATATATATATATATATATATATATATATATATATATATATACTAGAACCAATGTATGGTCTGTTATTAACTTCACAAAATATTTCAATAGAATATTTAAAAATATTTTAATTTATCCTTTAAAGTAAATAGTTTAAATCTTTTTATATACATAATTTTATTTTATTTGGATAATGTTTTTTATTTGTTAATTTTTCTGGGTTTTTCTATTTATTTTTCATTTTTAATTTTCCGTAATTACAAAATCAAAGACTATGTAGGATTTGTATTTAAAATAATCATTTTTTTTTGTACATTTATGAAAACTTTTATATATTTAAGTACAACATTTAATTAAGATTTTTCAATTACGAAGTTTAATTTTCTAAAATTATGAATAAGTTTAATAGAATATTTTTAGTCATTTAAAAATAGGATTCAAAATAAACAAAGTATAAACAATTTTCTTTATGTTATTTATTTTGCTTTTTAGCAACTGGTTAAGAAATGCTTAATTAATTTATTTGTTTCTTATCTCTCTATATAATTTGTCGGCGAAATTTCAATATTTTCTTCTAACCAGATAAATAAAAATACTTTCTCAGAATGTTTTAAAAGGTTATTTTTATAAATTTTCTGTTTCAATAATGAACAAAAGTCTTTAAGCTTGCGTCACCCTCCTGGTTTGATTAATATCCACCCTTTTTTTTTGTTCCGAGTTAAGACGATCGAATTTCCTCCTCAGACTCACTTTTCATTAAAACGCTAGACCTAAATTACTTTCATGGTGATGATTGGCTGCTTCCATAGATAATCCCACAGCACGTTTCCGCATTTTAATTATTTTACACCCCAGAAACAGAGTTTGATAAATGTTAACTTTTATTAAATGCTTATTTCCATCCAGAGGGATTTTTCCTAGCTTTATATACAATATTTTAAAAATATCCAGGAATATATAAATATTAAAATATTGAAACATTTCAGCCGTGAGGGTATTCATTTGAATGGATTAAAAATACTAAATTTTAAAAAGCTGAGTTCTGTAGTTTTGAAACGTAATTTTTCATTTTGAATTTCGTAATCCGTCTCAGAATCTTTACGAATGATTTGGTTGTTAGAAAGTTGTTGTTGGAAGTTTTGTATTTTAGATACTGTTTGTTGAAAAATACAAGTGGTTTAAAATCAGATCATTTTTAAAAGGATTTCTCAAAGATAAAAATGCCTGTTTCTTATTTTCATAAAATCATCGCTTTAGAAGTATGCTTTTGTAGGACTTTTTAATGGATAACATATTTTTAATACTTTTCAATTAAGTTTAAAAGATTTATGTATTGCATTTGTCTGGTCGTCTGTATCACTCTCTGTCTGTCATTACTCTAACTCAAGTAAATATAATCGGGTTGACATGTAACAGATATAAGTTCCTGAGATTTACCCTGAAATTAAAAATGACGTAATTAGCATTTATGATTTGTTTACAGAGGTATTCAAATGAATATCGTTGTATTTTGTTCAGCTCTCAAAGCTGGTAGACAAAGGTGCTGGGTTCGAACCCAATAGTCTAATCTTTCGGAGTTTTCGTGGTTTTCTGCGAACCTTGGATTGGCTCGCGTAAATACGGGTAAGGTTCCCTTAAGATGACCCCACGGAGGCATCCCTTCCTTCGGACCCATATCCAAAGTGTAGTATCCGTTATAAAGACAACAATAATGTTGTATTTTGATCTATGTGGGAAAATCCTTTCCAGGATATTTTTTAGATGTTTCGCTATTTCAAATATAATGAAATTTATATAAATCACATAAGTGTACCACAAGATTCTTACTATCGCATAAGGTAGTTGTAGCACCTACATTTCGTTTGCAGGGGCACTGAAAAGTTTTTCATTATATGATGGTGTATGGGGAAAATCATGTAAGGTGCGCTTAAATCATGTTAAACTATTAAAAACATATTGAAATTGATATAAATTTCTAATCAGCAGTAAAATATATTTTAGGAGAATAGGGACTGTAATTACAGTCCCTATTCTACAGAAAATATGTATATATAAATATGCAAAACAAAACTAATTTCTGTTATCATATTGAATTATAAATTTATTTTATTTATCTAGAATTAATGGACGTGGGTAACAAGTGTATACATGTGTACTGGCAAGAGATAAATTTTAACATTTGAGTTAACTATTTTTTTTTCTAATATGATTTCGTGAAAAATTGAAGATTTATTTTTTCGTAGTTATTTTAAATAATTAGAATGCATGACTTATTTTATTATTTATTTGTTTTTTAATATGGTGTCATCTTTCTTTATGGGAAGATAACATAGATTAGTCTTGTTTTGGTTTAAAGTATGTATTTTTGATCTAGAAACTCATTCATATTACGGCTAAAAGACGTCTATATTTCGTCCGGATGTCGGTATTTTTGGATGTGATATGAACAAATTTTGTACGTAATACGGACAAGTTTTTGGATGTAATGTGAACAAATTTTGGACGTAATACGGAAAATTTTAGACGTAATACAGACAAATTTCGGACGTAATACCGACAAATTTAGGACATAACACGGACAAATTTTGGATGTCTAAAGTTACGTTAATTTTATCCTCATTGTATGCTCATTTTGTTGCCCAAAAGACGTACTTATTACGTAAAAGCGGGTGACATTTGGACGTAATTTGATGAAATGTAGATGAAGTCCGGAGAACTTTTAGACTGCAGCTGGACACGTCCATTGATCCAAATTACGCACTTTATGCGAAAGTTGGACGAACCTGTGTTGTGCGGGTAAGTAATAACCTTTCATTTACAGTGCTAATGATGCCTTACATAATAATCTACTGGAAAAAAAAAACCTTTTGCATAGTATTTTAATTACACTGAAGTTTTTGCAATCTAACGATACACAATCCTTGCAATTGATATAGATTAGTGAGGTTTACTATAAGACAAAATTGTTGTTGTATAATTCGACATGCATATCATTTATCACTAGTTTATAGGGATACATAAGCGATAATTGCTGGAAATCCTTTTTAGTTATGGTATGTACTTTTACGTTTAACTAAATTTTTGCATACTATCTGGTGTGTATAAAAGCTATAGATCATAAACAGGGCGACAAAAAACAATTGAAAGGCATTTCTATGCATGAACGTGAATTGCCTATATATTTATTTTTAGTCGAGATATGATTTTTTTCAAAGTGAACTATATGCAGTACAGTAAGAAATGTTTGTATAATCTAAAAATATTCATATACAATATCACGAAAAGAACTGTATACATTGCCGACTATCAATGGAAATTTATGAAGTTAGATTTCAAAAAAATAAATGGATTTTATCCTGAATTGAATATTGGTTTAATACATGTCGTGTCTAAAAGTATGTGGATGCCAGTAAGAGGGTGACAGTAGTTGGGGGAAAGTAAATAAAACTTACTTGAGAAATTAAACTCAGAAAATAGAGGAATTAATCAGTAAATTTAATTTGAAAGACTCAAAACCATGTAGCACACCCATGGATACAAATTACACACGCTTTAATGAAGAGGATAACACTTTACCAAATAACATATATTATAGGCAAGCAATAGCAGCACTTCTGTATCTAGCAACGATAAGCAGACATGATATCTGTGCAGCAGTGAACATTCTTAGTAGAAGAAATGAATTACCTAGAATGAAAGACTGGAATGCTGTAAAAAGAGTGATAAGGTATTTAAAAACGAAAAAAAAAAATAGTAGTCTAGTTCTTATCAGAGAAAAGAAGCCGATACTTGAAATTTATGCAGATGCAGATTGGGCAGGGTATGTAGATTTACGAAAATCAACAAGTGGGAACCTATATCTGTTAGGAGAAATCCCATTCAAAGGTCAACCAAGAAACAATCCTGTATTGAATTGTCATCGGAAGGGGCCGAGTATGTATCAGCAGCAAATGCAGCAATTGAAGTAATGTGGTTAGTCAATTTACTGAATGAATTAAATTTGCAACAACCGAACCAATAAATCTATATGAAGACAGCCAGTCCACAATCAAGATGTTAGAATTAGAAAAATACTCTAGTAAAACCAAACATATTGAAATTAGATTCCACTTGATAAACAACTAAAGGAACCTAATCGTCTAACAAACTAAACCTATCTTCCTAAAGTACTGCCTAACCAAATTGTTGATAGCAGATAGTGATGGGCGATTCTGGAAAATTCAGGAATCGATTAAAATCGACATCGTATAAAACTGAATCGATCACAATAAGAATCGATTCCCAAATTCTAGAATCGATACTTGAATCGATATTTCGATAGTCACAGATTCGCACAGATAAGCTCAAAAATATTAATTTCAAAATTTAGCGAATCAGCAGAGCCGTAGCGACCACCTCCCACACCTCACATTTAGAGGGTAGACAAAGTCAGGGGCCCAGTCGTAAGCTATTACAGACCTTTGAGTCAAATAATAAAGTTTTTAACTTTTAAATTATTAGTTTTAAGATGTAATTTTACTAATATTGTAATTTAGATTTTATTTAAATTTATTTTTAAAGAAAGGTCTCGATTAAATACAAGTTGGAAATTGCGCGTCAAACGTGGCAAATGTGGTGCGCTCGTACTATAACAGTGCACTTCATAAGTGCATATCAATTTCATTCTGTTCGAAAGTCTGTAACATCCTTAAAATACACTTGAAATAATTTTTTCCATTGGCCGTAATGTAACGGAAAACTTTTGACTGTCCCTGTAATTAAATCATTGTGATTTTCTTCCAGCCTGAATTAAAATTTTAATTTTCAGGGACATAATTCACGTTGCCATAAGAACCGATTTAGTATTCTTACAATTTGAGTTTAATAATGTAACTAGCCAAGTTTATTAAAGTTCTTTTATTTAAAAAAAAAAAAAATCGTCGCTGCAAGACTGAAAATTTAGTTTTCTCAGAAGAAATAAAAATCAATTAATTTTACTGTCTTAGAAGGATAGTGGACGCACATGTATATTGCTTGGAAAGCTTTAACATTATAGCTAGTAACTAGCGGGTTCCGCCTAATATGAAATCTCGAAGCGAACGAACCGCGAACCGTGTTCCCGCTGCCTACAGCACCGTATAGGTGTACCCCCCCCCCCACCCCCACAGCACCAATTTTTGACATTCATCATTTAAAATTTTCTTATTATGTGTTATAAACTATCTTAAAATTTCAAACAAATCGCCCTGTTATATTTTCTAATTTTGTTCTGCCCCTCCCCTCTATCCCCCCCCTCTATCCCCCCCCCGAGAAATGTGACGCGCCATTCTTTTTATAATTTTTTATCATGTATTATAAACAATCTTAAAGCTTAAAACAGATCGCATTGTTAGATTTCCTAATTTTAACAAAATCGCGTTATGTTGGTTCCAGATTTCACCACCAGGGTGCGCACTCTATTCCTAACAAAACTGTGAACGAAACTCAGTTAAACAACCTATCAGTAGATATATTACTCAAGAGTGTGGCAATCTTGATAAAAAATTTAAGCTATTTGCCGAAATTACTATTCGGAAATAGTGGTAACTAAACTTTTGACTTTTTTATATTTAATAAGTAGCATTTATCTCAGGACTCCGTCAAAAAAACCCCACCTAAAACGGTAAGGAACGCTAAGGCTTAAAAAAAATTCTAGCGGCCTTCCCCCGCCCCCCCCCCCCCCTCTTCCCAAAATTTTCGCACCATTCTTTTTTAAACTTTTCTTATGTGTTATAAACTATCTTAAAGTTTCGAACAGATCGCCTTGTTAGATTTTCTACTTTAAATGAAATCGCGGTCTGTTAGTTCTATATTCCACCACCAGGAAGCGCAGTCTATTCAAAACAAAAGTGTATCTAAACGAAACTCCTTTATACAACCTATCCGAAGATACATTAGTCTAGGGGGTGGTAGTCTTAAGCAAGAATTCAAGATATTTGTGAAATTACTATTCGAAAATAGTGGTATGAACACTTATAAAATTTTTGATATTGAAAAAGTAGTAATTATCTCAGCCCGCCGTCAAAGAACAGCACGCTAAACGGTAGAAAACGTTAATGCTGCTATAAAAAATCACGTGACTGCCTTTAAAAAAAGCATTTAATAGAAATAAACCAATTAGTGAAATAATAATTAATATTTCAGCTTGTAATTAAGATAATATTTTTTTCAAATTTCTGAAAGGAGAATTTTTTTTTTTTGCATCGCCCTGTCCAAATTTCGAATTTTTACGCCCCTTATATTCTAAGATGTGGTCCCCTTTTAAAACAGTACAAAATTCTCGGGAATCACTTTGTTTAAATTGTTAAATATATTATTTGAAAAAAAAAGGTTTTAAAGCATTTTAGCACGTATTTTCATACCTACACCCTTGAAAAAAATTAATAACATACAGGGGATCCTTTAGTTTCGGAAAGCTCCGAAATTTCATAAAATTCAAAGTATCATAAATCAGTAAGTTTGGTTGTAAACGACTGAATTTTTTATAATACAACTTACACAAACACTTTGTCAAACTTACGGGTGAAAATACGGCTTAACTAACGAGAACCTTGAGTCACGTGGCTTTAAACCAAGAATGATAAGTTTAAAATGGAAAAGAGACGAAATTTGTTATTACCATTCATAAATAGTGCTCACCAAGAGCTGCAGATATAATATCAGTGTTTAGTTGGTAAACAAATAGACTCGGGAAGAATGTCAAAAAAGGTCCCATTGAAATTGGACCATAATTAAGAAAATTGGCATCGGGGTGGGGGGGGGGCGGAATGTATAGGTGACGAACTGGAAAAGTACAGCTTAATAAACTAGTAACCCAAATAACTTGGCTCCTAAACTAAAAATATTACAATTTAACCTAGAAAGAAAAAGGCTCTTATGCGAAATTTGACAGCAGTTCTGCCTTTAAAACAGTAAATCCGAAAGAATAAATATATATTCCTTTGAAATTACTGTCAAAAATATCAATACATAAGTTGGAGCACGATTGACCCTTAACAAAAAGAAGGAAGGTTAGAGACAGAAATAAAAGATCACATTAAAAGCTTTCCAACGATATGTTATACGATATGGTTTGGAAGAAACAAAAAATATCGCCCCCCCTCCCCGAGGGAGCAGGTAAGCTCCAAACGGTCGGAGGGGCGACCTCAAAAGTATCTTTGGTCAAGGTTTCAAAATGCGGCTTTATAATAAAATAGAACAAGAATTGGACATTTTAAAAATTGCATGCAAATTTTGAACGGCCCTGTAAATTAAGATTAGCGAGGAAAAGGGGAGAGCGGGGTGGAGAGATTAGAAGGGACGAATTTGAAAAATACAATATAATAAACTAGTAACCTGAATAACTAGGCTACTAAACAAAAGTATAACGATTTAACCTAGTGTTCAATTCAGGGGGTAGCCCGGGAGGACATCCCTCTCAGGACATTGAAATGTCCCTCCCGTAAGTTTTGAAATTTTATGCTTTTTAATGGACAAATGTGCACCCCCCCCATTACGGAACTCTAAAATCCCCCCCCCCCCCCAATCCCGACCAGAGTCGCATAAATACCTCCCTGAGAAAAATACCTGCATTCAACACTGATTTAACCTAGAAAGTAAAACAAGGTTCTTATACAAAATTTTACAGCAATTCTGGCACTAAAACAGCAAAATTGGAAGAATTGATTCAACCCGAATCGTGGATCGACCGCGATGCGATTTGAATTGAAGTAAATCAAAGCATAACGATTCGACATTGCATCTAAAGAATTGAAAGTAAATCAAAATATAACGATTCGACATTGCATCTAAAGAATTGAAAGTAAATCAAAATATAACGATTCGACATTGCATCTAAAGAATTGAAGTAAATCAAAAAAGTACCGATTCTGAAGATCGCATCTGAAGATCGACATCGGCATGGAATCTGAACTGAATCGATTCACCGTTTCTGATCCAAGGGCAGAATCGATGCGTTCATCTTTTCTTGCTTTCTTTTGTCTTTAGAAAAATAAAGTGTTGCTTTCGTGAAAATTTTCGACTTCCGGTTTCTAAGGATTTATAGTGGTAGAACTTCTTGTCTGGAATACGATTTGACTATTTTTATAAATTTTTTGTCTGTCAGTCTGTCTATTTGTTTGTCTCTGACAAAAAAATTGTGAGCGGTCTATTTCAAGAACTAATGCATGGAATCTGTTGAAACTTTAGATTCAGTTAGACCTTCATATAAATTGGTGCTGATTACTTTTTGGTGAAAATCGCTCAACAGGTGGCGCTGATATGCTGCATTTTTCATGATTTCCGCAAGATTGCTATCTCAAGAACTAATGCACGAATATTCACCAAGCTTCAGATTCAGTTTGACGTTGACATAAGTTGTTGAGGATTAGGTTTTGATGTAAATCTACCGCAGGTGGCGCTGCTATGCTGCATTTTTCCCGAGTTTCGCAATAGCTCTATCTCAAGAACTAATACACGGATTTTCATAAAACCACATTCAGTTAGACGTTGGCATAAAATGCTGCTTATTGGGTTTCGGTGTAAATCGCCCAACAGGGGTCGTTGCTATGCTGATTTTATCAGCAGAGTTGAATTCAGACATTTTTCTCCAGGAGGAACAGTTCAGAGGGGGGGGGGGGATTGGACTTTTGTACATTTTAATGTACAAAAAGCATAAAATCTCAAAATTTCTGGGGGCATTTGAATGTTGCGGGGGGGGGGGAGGAATGTTACCCTCCCGGGCCAACCCTGAATTCAACACGTTTTCACGTTTTTCAGGATTTAAATAATTTTAGGGATAATATCTCAAGAACAAATGAACGAAATTTCATCAATTTTTAATGTACAAAAACGTATTGAACTCAGGGGGTGGCCCTGGGGGGTGACATTCTCCTCCCCCCGAAACACTCAAATGCCCCCCAGAATGTTTGAGATTTTATGCTTTGTTGTGGGGGGGAGGAATGTCATCCCCCCGGGCCAACCCCTGAATTCAACACGTTTTTCAGGATTTAAACAATTTTAGGGATAATATCTCAAGAACTAATGAACGAAATTTCATGAAACTTAATATTCTGTTAGACAATGCCATAAGTTATCCATTATTAGGTTTTTGTGTAAATGATATAACAAATTGTGCTGCCATGCTGCTTTTATCAACAGTGTTGAATTCAGACATTTTTCTCCGGGGTGGGGGGATTTCTATGGTTCTGGCGAGGAACATTCTAGAGTTACGAGGGGGGGGGGGGTGTGGACTTTCGTCCATTAAGCATAAAATCTCAAATCTCCCGTGGGGACATTTCAATGTTCCGGGGAGGGTGGGGTGTCCACCCGTACCAGCCCCTGAATTCAACACTGTTTTTCAGGGTTTACACAATGTTTGCGATAACATCCCAAGAAGTAATGAACGGAATTTCATCAAACTTAATATTCTGTTAGTCATTGACGTAAGTTGTTTCTGAGTCTTTCGTGTTAATCATGTAATAGGCTGCGTTGCTATACTGCTTTTTTCATGATGTTCATGATAGCCATATCTCAAAACTAATGCACGGAATTTAATCAAGCTTCATATTCTGTTACACTGTCGTATAAATAGATCCTTATTAGGCTTGGGTGTATACTACCCAGCAGGTGTCACTTTTATGCCCTTTGAACTGGGATTTTTCGTTGCGGACATCTAAGAGGGTGTGGGCCAAAATTCAATGATTTGTTAGGAAAATGGGATTCTTATATATATTTTTTAAATACACATATTTTAACGAACCTATACTTTTGGATCCTCATGATGGGTATAGGTTATTTAAATTTGACACTGTGATAGCGAAGTTTGAAGTTTTAATATTTATGAGACAGAAGAAAGTTTTGGGATTGGACATCCAACTACTTGACCTTAAATTTTTCAAGGAAAATGAAAATGATATGACCTTTAGAGACATCGATTAAAAAATTTATAGTATCGATTAAATCGAGTTGGCCATAGTATCGATTAAATCGATTAAAAAAAATCGAAATCGCCCATCACTAATAGCAGATCTGTTCACCAAACCAGTTCCCAAGCATGTTTTTCAAACCCATAGAAGGTACTTAAATTTGTATGACAGTGAAACTTCAGAAATTAAGTAGGAGTTGATGGAAATAAATTATCAAGATTAATAAATGTGCTTCAAATAAACTATTTTCTTCAGTTACATAAACAATATAACTTTTCAACTTAGCCATAAATCTCTTTGAATAGTAATGTATTTAACCTTGAAATTCTGTGGTGAAGATAATGACTTTTGAGTGCCTAAATTTTTCCCATAAACTACCGTAAACTGTTTTATTGTTATGATTCTGTACCTTTTAATCTTTTCAGGGCAGAGGAATTATGTTCGTAAAATGATGAAATAATTGACTGACACCAGAATATTCAAACGAATTTCTTTATAAATAACAAAACGTTATTTTGAGCTTTAATTACAAAAGCAACATTTTATTAAATTCTTGGTGCCAGTAGTCAGTTCTGGAATTAAAATTAGGTGGCTAGACCCTCTAGCCACCGCCCTTGAAAGGGTTAACATAAACATTTTATTCATTCTAAAAAATGTAGCTAACCAAGAAAGAGCATATAAAAAAAGCTCTCTTACTACAACTTAACACTTTAAGTCACAGACAATTTTAGTTGTAAAATGATGAAATGATTGACTGACACTGGAATTTGAAAACGACTTTTTTAGACATTATAAACATGTTACTTTATTGTAAAAGCATGTTTATTGTAAAAGCAACATTTTTCTAAAATATTCTTGGTGCCCTTCGTAAGTTTGTCATTAAACTTGTGTATCACAACCTGGGCACACTGCGTCGAAAAGGGTTAAATACGTATTAATTAAATAACTTAAAATGTCACTGTATGTTCATTTAATAATATACAAATAATCTAGAAATTTCTTTACTTAAGGGATGCATAAAATTCATACATTGGAGAATATAATTACTTCTCCAAATAAAAGGTGAAAAAAGGGAATAATATCTTCAACTGATACAATTTGAATAAAACGTAAAAGTGGATTTGTCATAAATGGATAAGTGTCCTGGAAAAGGGTAAGTCCAAAGTTACATTATCGTTCTCACGCCTATTTAATGAGATTCAAAATCATATCATTATTTTGCAGTGGTAAAGAATTTAACAGTTTATGATACAGTCGATATACACAATTCATATTTATGATTTACTTCTCTAAATTCAAAATTTTAGAGACACACGACAAAACAGCGTAAGGTTGTTTCTTTTTCTTTTTCATGATAATAACAAACATAGATTTTTCTTCGATATTCAATCGATTAAAACTAATCTTATACTCCAAACTCTTAATTAAATTTCTATGCACAGAAATAATTATCTCAGAATTTACGGATTCATTATTTGTTTTATCTAGTTTTTAATTCAAGAATACATAAATACATATGTTGTATAGTTAACTATTTAAAGAGTTAATTTCATACATATTCTTTCTTTTATGATCATTTTTTTAATTTAGAGAAAGGAAAAGGAACTCGTGCAAAAGAAAATCATTTCTACATGGGTAACCAAATCTATTATAAAAGATATTAAGACAAAATAAATCACTTTAAGTTGTGTTTTCATATTAATCAGTTTTATTAAAGATTATTTAATAAAAAATGATAAACTATTCGAAATATAAAGAAAAGTATATCCAAATTATATTAAAATGCATTGTGGAGGAACATCATTATAATTAAAAATTGTGATATGTATGTTAAAACTAGTAGAAAAGTCATCAGATTCCTATTGGTGTGGTTATTGTGTTATTTATATTAGTAAAAGAAAACGTTTCTCTTTGTGTGTATCTGCTTATTGGTGGCGTCTTCAGAAATCTATCGCACGAAGAAGTCCTCAAAATTGCATAAGGATAGACAGAAACTGAATCAAACGCACATGAGACACAGATTTGATTTATTGTTTGGTAATTAGCTGAAATATTTATTAAAAGCCCTAATGAACCATCTTTAATTTTCGGCAGTTTAGCCGTCTTAAAAATGCTTTCGCGCATGCCTGGTGAAACTGTTTTGCAACCGGACGAAAGAAAAATGTTCCGTTTTCTGACATTTGAAATCGCAATTACCTGGTCTTCCATAGAATCATAAAAAAGGAAAATTACGAATGTTTTTGTTGTTCTTATGTTTAAAAAAAATGTTATTATTTACTTTTTCGAAGACCATTTATACTGGCATCCTAGTATCCCCGATTAAAACACAAGCAAACGAAAAGACAACACTTAGACATAACTTGCAACGGTGTCTTCGTGTAAAAAATAATAATATTTACTATTAAAAATATGTAATTATAGATTCCACTTTCGTTCACGTCTTTTTCGCATTTGTTTTCATATCTTCTTATTTTCTGAAGTTTTAAACTGCCATGCGTATAGCAACGATAATAATGCAAAACGCAAACCGAGTTTATTCATGGTATCTTTCAGGTTAAAATAGTATATTTCTTTTAAAATGTTGTTTACTCTTTACTATATTTATTATACTGATATTTCAATAAACTGTTTACTGGTATTTCAAAAAATAAATATATAAATAAATAAAAGTTGTAGAATGCTTATGAATAAGCGATTGCTTCTTTGTATGTCATGGAATCTTCTCCATTTCAACATTAGGAGATATCATTTTGCGTTTCGAAAGTGCAACCTCGTTATTTTAGAGTCAATAGCTTCAGATCATGTCCGTGAATTCCTAAAAACAGATAATTTTGCTTTTTGCAAGAGGTTAGAGCATTGAGAGAAGGATTGTTTTTCACCGTGTCATAACTTAATAATACCATAGCTAATTGGCTGATTTCGATGTGTCTTTTGACCAAATGTTAGAAACTAAATCGGCAATCATTTAAACGAAGCCCCTTACCTCGTTTTAAAAGAATGTCTTTCAATGAATATAAAATAATACAAATTAGATCACACACCATAAAGATGCCAACTGGGCCTGCAATTCTAGCTTCGTTTGGATAGAGTTTCGTTTTAAGACAAAAAATAAAATAAAATCGATCTTCTACGCTGTAAAAGACAATTTGGCCCTCAACTGTAAGTTCTTTGGGATATATATTATTGTACAAATAAAAAATATATTGAAATTCGAGAGTCTTTTTCAACAACTAAACGGGACCCTCGGATGTACGCTGCCAAATGCAGTGGAGACTCGACACTATGTTCGTTTGCATAAATTTTCCTTTAAAAAAAATCATACAGAACGGGAGGATGTACGCTACAGAAGGCATGGAATTTCCCCATACTAAATTAATACTCGGAAGAAATGACCAAATTAAACACTGATTTTAGGATGTATAGATTTATCATCGAGGACCCACTCAATCATAAGTGGAAAATCTCCTTAAAAATAAATTATAGTTTACCTCTCATAAAATATAAATTTCACTAGATTGTTTTAGTGTAGTTAAATTTTACTTCCCGTGTAAGAGACTTTTAAACTATGTTTGTAATACAATTAAAATGTTTCTTCTTTTTTAGGAAATTAAATTTGAAATTATATGGACATTATTTTTTTTGTATTCTGTATTAACCATTTCCGGCACAGTGTGCCCGGGCCGGGATATCTAATTTTAATTCCAAACTTACGAACGCAGCAAGAATATTTTAGTAAAATTTTGCTTTTACAATGAACATTTAAAGTAACATGTTTTTAATTTCTAAAAAAGTCGTTTTAAAATTCTGGTGTCAGTCAATCATTTCATCATTTTACAACGAAAATTGCCTGTGCCGAAAAGGGTTAAGTAATATTAAATGAAACAATTCACAATATGCATATGTTATATAAATTACCTATAATGCAGTTTCGTTTAGTAAACATAAAATAAACTAATGATTTCTTATAAAACCATCACTACGCAAAACACAGAATTAGTATTTACAATTGAAAATTTGAGAGACATAGTAAAACAGCGAAAGCTTCTTTTTTCATTAAAATAACTAATATTGACTTTTCTTACATCTTTAATCGATTAAAATTAATCTCCTACGTCTAACTCTTAATTAAATTTCTATGTACAGAAATAATTATCTGGGAATATTCCCATTCATTGTTTATTTTATAAGAGTTATTTTATTGAATAATATGAAAATAAATATGTTGTTTAGCTCAGACTATTTAAAGAATTAATTTCTGTACATACTCTGTCTTTCCATGAACATTTTTTTTTTTTTTTTTTTTTTTTTTTTTTATAATTTGAAGAAAATTTTGTTATCTAGTTTAGTTATTATCGAAATAAAGTAAACCATTCAATTTTCTGAATCTGTATTATTTAATTTCTTTAAGATTCATTCAATTAATTATTATATAACATACAAAATTGAAAGTTTATCAACTATTGTAATGAATTGTGCAAATTCATCAATTTAATTTAAATATACCGACGGAAAATGCTAAAACAAGCAGAACTGACATTCATATGGTTGGTATACTGCAATTACTAAAACAATATTATGTTTAACTTAAATTACGAATGTATAGGTGAAGGGCGGATAATATGGCCAGTAACGGCTAAGTAGCCATTTGAGTTTTTCCGCTGTTTAGCGCACCCGCCACGTAGGATTGGGAGAAACAGTCGTCATAAATGTTAGTATTATTTTCTACTACTTTGAGGCGAAAGGGCACAATTTTATAGTTCTGAGCTTATTTTATTGTTTTTTTCACTTTTGAGGAAGACACACTTTTTTATTATAATTAAACGATATGTAGTGATATAATTATTTGCTCTTACGATTTTTGAGCAGTGTGAAACAACCTTTTAAATGATGTGTGTTTGAAAACGCTAAGTGGATAAGATCAAAATGGCGAGATGTCTGCTTTGCCTGGAAATGATTTTTTATTCTTTTTCATAACAAAATACTACTCAAAATTATTTACCGTAAAAGGTAAAAGACAGGTCAAATCAATAACTTCTGCACAGAAAGGCTTGCTTTCGATATTTGCAGTCATGTTAGCTGAGGGCAGAAAAATAAAAGGCTGTGTAACCATTCCGGTACAAACTCATCTCAACGAGAGATGTAAAAGAAGATTTCATCCTCCGAAAGTTTAAAATCTAAAGCACTGGGGATTTAAACTTATTTTCACAAACTGAATGTTATCTTGAAAGCAAACACACGGCTAGCTTTTCGACGTATATACTGATTGCGCTCACAGATGTTTTCGACAGGTTTTTCAAAACATGTTTCGCATTTCTAGGTTTGTTTCCATAAGAAGTGTCAAAGGAAAAAAATATAGTCCTGCGTTACAAAATTTTCTATGATAGTTGAATTTAAAGCTTCGGAGGTATAGATTTGTATTGCAACCTCGGGTTAAGGTGAAAATGAAGAAAATATTTGAAAAACATACTTGTAAATAAGTATAAAGAGACAATAATGGTTGAGCATTGGAATGTAAGTATCTGTTAAAAATTATTACCTAGCATTGCGAGTTATGTGACGCCATACTTTTAAAACTTGATATTAAATCATAATTTTAATTCTTACATACATGAGTTGGGCAAAATAATGTGAACACTCATTTCGAAAATTGTCCTACTTAGACCGGCCAATAACGCTTTGCCATATGACGCTACAGTCTGCAACATAGTGGTGGCGAAAAGGAAGGTACCAGTCGAGAATTTGCCGGTGTGAAAGTTGTATGAGAAAATTATGTTCCCAGCAATGCGCCATTATCTCAGACCTGTCCGACGTTCAAGGTTTCCTGATTATTGGAGCTCACCCGCACGAGAGACAGTGTTTAGAACACCGTGATACAAGGTTCTGAAGATGGGTGATCATTTCGGAGGCTATCTGCAGCAGTATAGTCTTAACTTTTCGGGTGATTATCGTCTTCAACGCTCGTGTATCCGGTCGTTCAATTTCGACTTTCGCCCACTGCTCTGCTTCGCAGAGGACACCTTTCCCGGTTTTGTGTAGGCTGTCATAACCCTTGACATAGTGGTCTTTGAAAAACCCATAAGGTTCTGTTTTTTTAAATAAGGACTCTCCAGAGAGGCGAGTTCCAATAATCACGCATCTTTGCACTTCGGAGTTGTCGGCCATAATGGCGCTTTGCTGGGACATGATTTTCTCACATGACATTCACACCGGCAAATCCTCGACTGATACCTTCCCTTTCGCTGCCATTAAGTGGCAGACTGTTGCGACACGTGGCGAAGTGTTATTGGACGGTCGAAGTACAACACATATCGAAATGGGTGTTCATATTATTTTGTCCAACCCCTGTACTTATGCACCGTAGATATTACAAAACATGTCCTCTTTATAGGATTTTTTTTTTCAAACTAAGTAAAAAAAGCCACGCCGGCATTTCAGAATAAATATTTATATCCTCTTCATACCTTTTAATTACAATTTTATAAATTCGTTATAGTCATTGGTTACTGTTTTTTCTTAATACGTAGTGTAATGAGTGTTAAGTAAAATATAACTAGAACGTTCTTAATGATTGTAGCCTTACATTTTAAAAATTCTAAGCACCTAAGGGTATTTCTAATTGCGTTTCTTGTTTTTTTAATAGTTTCATAAGTAAATGCAACATTTAATACAGACAAAACCATTAAGCGGATCTTTCTGTCATCGTCACCAATTTATACACCACTATTTACGGCTGTCAGAAAACACATTGCTATTTTATGCTATGTTCTTTATCTGCTAATTCGTGATAAATTTGGAACAAAAAAATCTACCTAATTAAACGTAATATTTTACCATAAGAAACATTTTACTCGAAAGTAAATTAATATATAACTTGTTTTTTAATAAATTTTGAAATGTCTCAGATTCTTTTAGTACTCTTCATATTTTAAATATCGAAAGATAAGTTTCTATATGTGTGAATCATATAAATTTGTAGAAGTTATTGTTTGTAAAATGTTAATATATAGATAATTTAAATAAGTAGACGTTTGAATCACAATACGTACATTTTAATACAATTCTATAAGGGTAGCTTTACATCACTTCGTTGATACTTTTCTAAATACAGCACCTTTCTTACTTAAAACTTACAACATATTTCTTACGAATAATTTGATTAGGCTTAACAATACCTTCCTTGGCATCTAATGAGCCGCTGCTTCATGCACAACATTATTTTTTAGACTGACTCTTTTCTAATTTTTGAATATGTCCAAACCTTGATCTCGTGATTGTGAATTTTCATTACTCGTGCTTTCAAATTATGGATAATAAAAATACCAGAGCATCAGTTAATTTGTTTATCATGTACGTCATAAAGAAAATAAAGTATGTTTAAATTTAAATCGTACATATATATATATATTGTTAATGACAATTATTATGTACATCGGTTCGTAAAAGCGTGAATGATCAGATGGTGCATTGAAACTTACTAAATGCGATCTTTTTATTATTTTCTTTTAAACAATTTTAAATGTATTTCTGCACGACTTATGGATTAAAAAGAAACTATTAGTAATATATTTTTTAAAACCTAATAAGAATTGCTTTTGCAATTTTAATGCATACTTTTTTAATTATAGTGTTCATATTATATATTAGAAAAGAAAACCCCTAAAAAACGGCATTATATTTATATTTATTTGATACTAAGTACGTGAAGAAAGGAAGTAAAGCTGCTCTCAAGTGACAATTAAATGCTTAGGAATTTCCTTTTGTTTCAGAAAACTGTGATCTTTATAAAAGAATTAAAAAAAATCATTAAAAAAACTCCTTCTGTTTTTTTCCTGGCAATCTCAATTTAATTAGATTTTTTTAACTAAAACTTTCTTTCGTTTCAAAAGTGTTTAATTAAAATAAATAAATTCAAACATTTTTTAGGCGTATATTTTTAACAGAATGTTTACGTCATGTTGAAATATAAAGGTTTACATTTTAGGATTTTTCAGAGATTTTACATATATATATATTTATTTATTTTGTAAGTAATGCATAAATTGAAAAAATATAAAAAATTCTATCGACGAGGAAAAAATGTTTGAAAACATTTTGAAATCAATTTATCTTTCTGAACTGATTTAGACTTATTTCTACAGAAATTCTGGCTAGATTTATCACTTAGCTATTTGAAAAATTATCCACTTCATCTCAAAACCGAATATTATTTTTGTTATGTTTAAAAATATGCAATGCACACCAAACAATAACTACTCATCTACCGTAATGTGTCCAAATTAATTGGGGACAAATTGTGACCTGCGGTTACTTGTAAATAAACGAAAACAATTACGTACATCAATTTAAAATAGAGTCTTGCCGTAGTTAAGCCCACAGTATATATCGTTTCAATGGCGTTTGATGTTTATTTACGAATATAAGAGTGATGTACTACACGATATGTCCAAAGGTGAACGGTCACTTGAGATTTTAGACGTTTTGTTAAATAGCTAGAAAAATACATGAGGAATTAACCTGAAACTGCAGGAGTGTAAGTAGTATAGTTTCGTCATATATTTCCGGGAAGATTTTTTTCCGAAACCCCATAGGGGACCGTCAACAAATTGAAAATGGATGAATATCTGTTGAAGAACCCTGTAAAAACTAATATCGCAAAAGCTCTCAAACTGGAGATTATGAATAAGTGAATTATTGCAATATACTGTGTTTTTACTTTACTGTGCTTACTTTACTAACATATTATGCACATTATAGTTTGATTGCACTCGCGGATGCGCAGACAAAATTTTTTTAGTAAACATGTTCATTTATCATCCATTTTTTATTATTTTTTAATTCTGATTACAGTGTATTATGTACAATTATGTTTGTCATATTTTGTGAAAAAACTTTTTTTATATTAAGAACTCTGCAAATTATAAGCAAAAAACTTGGCGAAATTCGGGACTGTTTTGATAAAGAAATAATATCTGTAAGAGTATACACGCTATCCTCATAAAAATGAACACAGTTTATTATAATAAGCTAATTAATCATAATCTCCAGTTTGAACGCTTTTACTACATTACCTTTTACAGGGTTATCCGAAAGATATTCATTCTTTTCCATTTGTTGAAGGTCCCCTATGGGGTTTCGGGAAAAAACCTCTCTGAAATATGTGACCTATACTATATTGTTTACACACCTGGAGTTTCAGGTTAATTTCTCATGTATTTTTCTACATATTTAGCAAAACGTCTAAAATCACAAGTGACAGGTCACCTATAGTGTATATTGACGAATTTCTTGTAGTACCGTTTACATTTTTATTTGTAAATCAACATAAAAAATGAAATACTTTAATTTTAGGAAAGAACAAAGTTTGACTATTTCATAACACGTTTTTAATGCGTTCAAATTTGAAGTAAAAATACATATTTGTATTTAGATTAAAAAAGAAAAAGAAATACACTTTCGGTAATATGAACCATACGTGTAAATTGGAGCAGCGTTATAATTAATATTAAAATTGTAAGAAAAAACCATGATTTTCAAGTATAACCAAGATTAACTGATGAGTAAACAGTTAATGCATCATCTACAGATCAACAGGATTTCTTTTATTTTTTTTATTCTTTGAAAGTATCACAAAGGTAGCTCTTATGTTGATCCCTTCACAGCCCACATGGGCCACAATGCACACATCGGGCATTTTACCCACTTCGCCTCTTTTCGATCCTCTGAATATTTTCCATTGAATCCATCTGAATATTTTCCAACAGGCACACTGTATCTTCCTTATTTGGTGTACAGCCTGGTAAATGTATCTCATAGGGGAGACCGGGGCTAGTTAGCTACAGGTGTAATTAGGCGCAGTCCTCATAAATCGCCTGTTTGTGGATAGATTGCGCAACTAGTAACAGAGTACCTTTCTTCTTGCTTTTTATAATCCTCATTGTAGTTTTGCAGCTTTACCTACGTGCAGTAGACATTTATTACGATTTTTCTGTTTTATTGCACTCATAGTAATTTTTTGTTGCTTCATACTTTTTCTAATTTCCAATACTTATCTTAATAATTGCGATTTAATTTCAGAAATTTTTCTTAGAGTATGATTAACTGTACCTACCCCATATGTGATTTAATTGGATTATTTATGTTTAGATGGTTACGTGTCCCTTTTGTGAAGAAATTTATTATGGAGCCAATAGGCGCATTGAACACGGGTCAAGTTGGCTCAGTGTCTGGTGTCTGCTGGTAGCTTAAAAAACAGCTAACACCGAGAAAAGGGGTTGCAATGCAAGATTTTGGGCACACGATGCTTACCCAAACGGAGACACTAGATTTTTTTTTTTTGTGACAACTGTAACTCTGATGATGATATCGAGTAGAATCGAAGTTACTCAATGTTAATGTTTTATTCATTATTTTTATGTCTGTATAATTTAGAATTTACAATGTACAGCGATAACGCCTTTGTTTAAACTCACTGGTAATAATGAAATTGATTTCCATTAATTGCGTGTTTTATTTGAGTTTCATTTAAATTTTTATAAAGCGTGTGGCAATTTACCCCACAGGTATAGGCAACTTGCCCCGTGACGGGTAGGTTTGCTCACAATTTCCCCTTTACTTTAGGCTTCCGCTAAACATAAACTACAAAAGTAACTCAAAACTTCGGGTATTTATAGCCCAATGTCTCTTCTTTAAACGTACAGTTAAAGTTTCATAAAAAACGCAAACAAAAAATTATTAAAAATCAATAACTAAAAACTGCGCCTACTAGCCCCGGTCTCCCCTGTGTTACGTTGAAGCGGAATCTTTGTTCACCTTTACTAGACTTGTATCAAAAGTATTGTCTAGAACAGGGTGGCCAACCTTTTTGGGAAGAGTGCCACTATCTGAAGAAAAAGAATTATGTGTGCCACTTTTAATTTTTCCAACATACTAAAAAATATAAAAAGGCGAAAACATGTTATTTATAGGCTGATTATGTGAGTTAAACGCAAATAGCTCATTTTTTCCCTGTAAGTCTGAGTCGTGGATATTACAAAAATAATATCATAAATAAAACAAAAGTATAAACTTAGGTTTTATTGTTAACAAATATTTTTAAATGTTCTTCCAGATTATGTATAAAATAAGAATGAATAACTTGGAACATTTAATTCTAAATAATTATTAAACAAATAGTCAGTACTTACATATTAATGTAGCTTTTGAATTTTTAGCTTTTTTACTAAGTCATCTATATTAGGATTAGTTTTTGAAGTTGCTAACAAAATTAGGTGTTTTATGTGCGTATCAGTTAATCTTGAACGATATTTTGATTTTATTATGTTCATAATCGAAAACATTAGCTCACAAACATATGTTGATCCAAACCTACAACAATATCTGACAGCTAAATCATGTAAATTTGAAAAATTGCTTTCTGGTACAAATTTCCAAAATTCAATATAATTTGGATCACTTGCAGTTGAAATAAGTTCCTTATATTTGCTTTTCAGTATAGTATGGTACTGTAGGTCAAAAATTTCGATTTCGATTTCAGGTGAGTAACAATTAACTTCTTGCAGAGAAATTGAAAAAGAATTTGTGAAAAGGTCTACATTCTTTTTATCATCTTGAAAATCATCAAACCTAGCACTGGATGAATCTTGCTATTAAATTTTTGGATATTAAATTTTTAAATCTGTCATAGTTTGGAGATTTATTGACTTCGGTAGCTAGTTTCTGCATTAATGTGAAATGTGTTAATCTTTTTTCTCCAAAATCGATGTAAAAAAGCAAAAGTTTGTTCACAAAAGAAGATATATGACCAACTAGAGTACGAAAAATAGAATCTTTTCCATGTAATCTTAAATTTAAATTATTTAAATGACCCATAATATCGGTGAGAAAAGCTAAATCCCATAGCCAATCTTCATTCTTGAGTAGCAAGCACTTGTTTGCTTCCAGAAATTTTAAAACACAATCCTTCAAATTCCAAAATCTCGCGAGAGCACTTCCTTTGGAAAGCCAACGCACATTACAATAAAGGAGTAACTCGCCTTCCTCTTCCGTTTCTTCCGGGAAAATCTCACGAAATCGTTGTCGATTCAGAACTCGAGCTCGTATTTTTTTGATACAGCGCACTACAGGGTCTACAACAGAAGACAGGTTTAAGTTCTTGGCACAAAGAGCTTCTTGATGGATAATACAGTGATACTTAAAAACTTTTCTTCCCAAATAATTTTCAAGCAATGTAACAAAACCTTTTATCCTGCCAGTCATGCAAGGTACTCCATCTGTGCAAACACTATCTAATTTTGCCCACTCTACTTTGTTAACTTCAGTTACACTTTTAAGTTCTTTAAAAATGTCCTCACCTGCAGTAAAAACTAATTGGCGTAAATCAAGAAGTTCTTCCACAATATGAAAATTATCGTTCGCGTAGCGTACAAATATGCTTAATTGCGCACTGTCTGTGATGTCACAGCTTTCATCCAAAGTTAATGAAAAATATTTGCAGTATTGTAGTACAGAGACAATTTGTGTTCCAACATCCTGGCCCATGTCACCTATACGACGCATGACTGTATTTCTAGACAAGGCTATATTATCAACCATATTTTTGACATTTTTATCGCCGACATGTTGGGCAAATATTACAAGGCTATTTTTTATTATTTCCTCTTCGTCAGAATAGGTTTTTTTCTTGCGGGCTAACAACAGAGAAAGTTCATAAGAAACATTCACCATGCTTTCCATTTCGTCATTTTTCTTCTGGAACAAGGATTGTTGGCTGGCTAAAGTTTTATTTTTTTTATTGATAAATTCCATTCGTAAGTGTGATCCGACAGGATATTTGCTATTGAAATCACTATGCAGTTGTGTAAAATGTCGGTCCAAATTAAATTTTTTCGGCACTGCTACACAAGTTCCACATATCAAACAAACAGGCTTGGAAGTATTTTGGTTAGTAAACAAAAATTGTTCTTCCCAGACAGTTTTAAAATCGCGAATCGCAATATCGTCTTCATATTTTCTTTTCGATGTCGAAGGTTTACTTATGGACATCGTAAAAATAAAAGTTTTAAAACAACAACGCTCGACACTGGAATCTAAAAACAGTTAAAAAAACATCTTGCTTGGCAGTGCTAGCTTTCCGCTCAACTGTTATACTAGCTTCCCGCTGAAGTACTGTTGCCAATCTCTGCATGGGGAAAAACTGATTCTTCTGTTTGTCGTTCGCTGACTCAAGGGTGCGGAAGAAGAAATACGGTGAATTCAGGCAAAACGGAGGTTTTGCGGAGTAGAGTGCCTGTATATTTTTAGATTGAATTACCTGCAGCGCTGTTAATGTTTTTCGATTGGGAATTTCAGGCGCTTATTAGATTAATGTAGGCTTATTTTAAGTTTATTTTGAAAATTAAAATTTGGACAGTTAACAAGGAACATTTCTATCTGGATTTCTGCCTATTTTTTCTATTTAATTTTTAATTTTTCTATAAGTCTTCGCGTGCCACTGTCAGAACGCCGCCGTGCCACCCCTGGCACGCGTGCAGCGGGTTGGCCACCCCTGGTCTGGAACGTATTCTATGTATTACCCGACATGCCATCTTGAAAAATATAACCTCTTCAGTCGTCAACAAGTTAACACAGAGGACTAATTCAGCATTAAACGTAACTATTAAAATTAATACCAAACTTGTTTGACATCATTGGCAAAGAGGTCTTATTATTAATACTAATTTTATAAAAGTTACGTGAAAAAATTGCAATAAAAGATTTCATTTTACCGCATCACTCCAACAACACGTATCCAAGCAGAACTCACCGCAATTCATGACGGGGGTCCTATGAAGTCGTTTACTAGTTTAAGGGGTCAGGTAACCTTTGAACCAATAAGTACATGGAAAAGTGACCTCTGTAAGAATTTCAGCCATTCCTTTACAAATTAACTTTTAATTATAAAATTGAAAACACTTGTTAGGAACGATTTATTTTATCAATGAATGTTGTTAGAAAAGGTATACACATATATAGTTTTTTTAATTTATTTTTAAAGATAATACATTTTTACGAAAGAATTGTTCTTGCATGCATTGCGCGCGTGATTTTCCCATTCCAATGGCTGAAACAAGCCAAGATTTTTTAAAGAGTACAGATATAAAGTGTTGTCAAAATGACCTACAATGAAAAAAATAAAACTTGTGGATCTCGAGAAAAAAAAAATTAGAGTAATTCGAAATATCGAAATTTTTTTTTAATACAAAAAGCCATGAATTCTAAACTTGTTACTTGAGAAACATAATAATAGGTCATTTTGTGCTTCTGTACGTTTAGTATATCCACTAAAAATTTCGTGAAATTCCAGACAGCCGTTTTTCAGAAATCGTGCGTACAATGATAAAAATCGCTGTTTTGAGAAAATTGACTTTAACGATTGAAAAACCCATTGATCATATAGCAAAAGCTAAAAGTGTTTTAGACATAACTTCTCTTCTAATGCGAATTTTTGTATGGGGTTTGATTTTAAATGTTCTCAGAGAGTCATATTTAATTATACTGTATTTTTAAAAAATTCGATTTTTCGACGCTTCAATGGTTACCTGACCCCTTAAAACTTGGCTATACTAAACTAGGGCAAGATTTAGATGTATTCCATATTGCCCGGACATTCCATAACGCCCGAAATTCCACTAAATAAATACGAAGGAACGTATGAATACATAAAAAATATGGGTTGCTATATACACTTTTTTCTCTATTTACTCGTTATAAAAAAGTTTTCTTAATCTAATCCATAGTATTATGAGTTAATAATACAGTTGCGACAGAATTAAATATACATTCAATCATTCTAAATGTCATTTTACAATGTTTGTGATTAATGTCATTGTATTCATAGCGCATTGCGCGGCGGCAACATAAACAACTACGTCATCGAGTTACGAGATGAAATCATGATGTAGGACAAAGATATCAGGAATAGATTAAGCAATGACTGGTCTTCGTCGGCAATTTTTTTGTACGACAAGAGCAGTAGCGGGTGACAACTCGTCATTTTGGCGTCACTTTCACGCCATGTAGTTATGAGATGAAATTTGTGCCAGATTAAAACGTAAAAAAAAAAAATAATAATAATAATAAATAAAAATAAAAATAAAATATTGTAGTCTGCCTGCGCATATCCTGGTGAAACCACCGGCAAACTATAATTTATAACAAAAAAGACGTCATAATGTACGATTCAAACCCAATACACATAATATTTTACATTACATTGTCCTATATATTATTTCGCTATCGACTTTTATCCTGAATGAATGAATGATTTAAGAAAAGCTTATCAAGAGTACGTGACATAATTTTTGATTCGCTATAACTTGGTTCAATGCGAGAAGAACTGTGCGCCGATTCCCCATTTTGAAGATACTGTCACGTCGTAGAGTTCATGCATGAAATTTTGTCACATTAAAGACACCGATTGGTATAATACAAAATTTTTAGTATGTCTCGTGATATCCTCTTACAAGATGAGCAGAGCGGGCCGCAAATTCTTAATTTTGGCGGCATTATTTTGTCACGAATTATGGGCAGAAAATTTAACACATTAACGATACTGATTAGTATAATAAAAATATTTCAGTCTGTCAAGTTTTATCTTGGTACGAGCTGAACTGAGTGGGGCGCTAAATCGTAATTTTGGCGGTATTATCTCGTCTTGGAGTTAAGGCAAGGAATTTGGCATTTTAAAGATATCAATTAGTAGAACAAGAATACTACAGTGTATCTCGTGATATCTTGGTACGAGATGACAGTCGAGCCAATTCTTCATTTTTGCGGTATTATCACGTGATCGATTTACGGCCAGAAAATTTAACACATTAAAGATACCGATTAGTACAATCAAAATATTTCTATCTGCTACGCAGTTTCTTGGTAGGTCATAAAGGAAGGACGGTAAATGTTAGATGTAAGATCGTTTCAGGTCACAGTGTTTATGGATAAAACTTAAACTGCTTAATTAAAACTTTGCAATACATTGAAAATAATTTAAGCTGTACTGGTCCCGAAGTCAACGCGGTCGTCCAATGAATTAAACTCTCGGCCAGCCGACCCCTGGTCAATGTCTTCAACTTATCGATTTTGGCATTTAAATCTTTCAGATGAATATCCTATGATCAGGTCTACAGATACCGTTCCGGTGTAGTATTGAGCTTAAAGGAAGTTAACGAATGGGCCGGCAGCCTTCTCCTTTGCTGTGGTTTGACACTCCCACAAACATCCGACGGCTGTCAACATCTTATGAGCTCGAACGCTAAAAGGTTGATCGAAGTATTAAAAGTCCCAGATATATTTTTCTGCATAATGACATGTGGTCTAACATCGAGTTCCATCATCTCCGATTTAAGGGGGTCACAGAAATCTTACAGCTTCAAATTTTCCAAAATTTATTTTTTTTATAAGTAAAACTCTTACCCTTTCTGAACATTTTGACATTTTTCCTTAAAATTCATATTACAACAGAGGTTATGGCTTTTAGAATTGTACCGAATCAGTAGCTGAATCGGCGTTTCCGAAACTTTGAAGTCATTTTTCCCAAATTGCTGATTTGGGCATAACGCGCAGGGTATCTAAAAAACTTCTGAATATTTTTTTCGTAAAATTTCCAAAATATGTTTTTCACGTTAGTCTGTATAAACTGAACCTAAAATTTACTTTATACTGTAATATATATATATATATATATTATTGGGTGATTGAACTGTCAAAATTTTCAATATTTTGTATTAGCTAAATACAGTTTTGTATTAAAAATATAAAAACCTTTAAATACAAATTTATTCAATTTCTGGGTAATAAGTACAATTGGCGGTATAATTCGTCACCAAAATTTTCATTCTTGCTGCAAAATGTATTTTATAATCCTGCGCGTAAGCTGTCACACCACTTTTCTGCTCGAGAAATGTCTGATAGTTTGAAGACATCTATAAATATTAATCCTGCATATTGTAGTTTCTTAAATATGTCAAATGAAAGAACTTACTTCTATCTTTCATTTCTCTTAAAATTTTGTTTTAAATTCATATACATTATAAGCTATTAAATGTTTAAAATAGTCTGTTTTTCTCTTTTTTTTCCAATTTTAAATGTTAAGACCCTTTATTCTGGTGAGTGATTTACATCAGATCTCGTAATCAACAATGGTTTCCTATATGAGAAAGGTCAAATAGATTTAACTAAGATAGCAGAGCATTGGCGGCTTACGTAAAAGTTTCTTAGTTCGAACCCTGAAATGAACACTTTTTTACTTTGTTGGAAAATTAAAACTCGTATACGGAAATTAATATGTAAATTAAGTATTTCTGATACATTATAAAAGCATTTTTACCGCACATTTTAATTCAGCTTTCGTTATGTGTCGTTGTCTTTTAATGTGAGTCAAAACCATCAAATTTATTTACTGTTCACTTCATTTCCTTCCTTCTTTGGCCCGTTTTTTATTAAGAATGTTTATGGGCAGTTTTTGCTCTAATAGGACGTTTAAACATAATAAAATATAATTGATATTCAGTGTTTTATTCTTTTTTAAGAAGACAAATAAGAAAGTTGTTAAATAAAAATGAAATTAATGAGATGATTTTATAAACAAATAAAATTAAGGTTATCAAATCTATGGCATTACCTTGTCGAGTATCGTGTAAAAGCTTTCGTAACGCTGAACTCAAAATTACATTTCTTTTAATTTTAGGTATTATATTTTTAGAGATATCGTCGATAATGTAGAGCAAAAATTATGTTCCCCCAATCTATTTCCAAATTTAATGAAACTAAAATTATCAAAAAATTAGAGGCAGTAGACGTTAATTTAAACCTTGCTGGAAAACTATAGCGATTACCCTAGGTCAAATAGTTTTTTGCATTTTTTCATTACATATAAATTTCGATTTTCGGGCGTTCAGCAAAGGTAATGAGGAGTGCTGGTGAAACCTATCGTAGAAGTATAAAAACATTTTTGATAATGATTTTCGTAAAAAGTCGTCTGTAGTTAACCGATTTATTAATCCTTACAAGCATGCCTAGGACCATTTCCCGCGCGCTTTTCTCAAAAACCAAATAATATATATATATATATATATTTTTTTTTTTTTTTGGGGGGGGGGGTTGTCGGGTGAAACTTTGGTGGGAAGTTACAAATTCGAACTCAGCGACCCCCAAAAATATAAAGTGAGTCGAAATCCAAAAGTAGTATTAATTTTGCCAGGTAAAATCCCCTATTGCCTGAACTTCATAACTTAGTGCACGTAGCGCCGCAGTGCATGTTCAGAGGCAGCCCTCCCCCTCCCCGTTCATCCTACGTCATAATGTCGTATATCCTATTTGTTGCAAAATTTGTCTAGTTTCTGAATTTCGTAATGCTTTTCCCTTAAAACTATAAGAAATTTAAGTTAAAGACAACTATTTGGGGGGGGGGGGGTATTCGGGTGAAAAATTTTGGGGGGAAGTTAAAAATTTGGATACAGCGACCCAAAAAACTTAAAGTAAACCTTCTAGAGAAAGTTCGGAGGGGAGATGGGAGGGCCAATGTAAACGTGTGAGTGGTTAAGCGAAATTGCGCAACTTAGTTCCCGCAGCTCCGCGCGCATGTTCCGAGGCAGATCCCCCCTACCCCTTCATCCTATGTCATTATGTCATGTATTTAATTTGTTGCAAATATTGTCTACTTTCTGAATTTCTAGATACTTTTCCCCTAGAACAATACAAAAAATTGATTTCTTTAATAAAAACCTTTTTGGGGGGCATTTTACCAAAATTTGGGGGGTTGCCGGGGGAAATTTTGGTGGGAAGTTAAAAATTTGGATTCAGCGACCCAAAAAACATATAGTAAACCTTTTTCCCAGAACTACCATGAATTTTGATAGGTAGAGCCCCTATACGGTCTCTATTGCCTGGTCTATATAATCTACGATGTGTTCTAATCGATTTCCAAAAAATATTGTTTCTGATAGATTTCTCTTGCATTATTTGTCACAGTCTAACAAGGAGAGGGCCAACCTTGTTAATCACCGATTTTGATTATTTTAATATATGTTGTAGGGTAGACACCCCTTAGTGTCAGGTTCAACGGATTTTATCCAATGCCCCTTAGTTCTTGAAAAACCAGAGGGTCTAATATTAGTAGACAACTTAAATACTTACTTCGCAGCAAAAATGACAGGTTAGTCGTAGCTCAGTTGGCATGGCATTTGCCGACTGATCCGAGGTCCCGTTTTCGATACCTGAATGCACTACATTTGTTTTTCTCATTTTTTGTTTTATAAATATAGTTGTAATTATAATTTAATAATTTCAATTAAAAATTTTAACACCAAACATAATTATAATGTTAACAAACTTAAATTTATCATTTCTTATTTGCAAACTATTATTTCTCATCCATTAAAGAGGTTTAAAAAGAAATTGTATCTATTATTGAATGATAAAAATTCCAAAATCGTGACAAATTCTGTTGTGGTGCCATCTAGTTATGATAAAAAAAGGAATATTCAAATAAAATAAAAGCAGAAAAAAGATAAAGGGGAAAGCAAAATAATTGAAAGTGCAAGCATACTTATTACAAATTTAAAAATCTTTAATATGCAAAAAATCGGTTGTAATTTAATTCTGATGTTAATTTTTAATATGATTATGCTTGTTACTTTAAAAACAGAATAATAGTATTATCTCATTGACTTCCTTTGTTAAAGCAATGCGTAAATGATGTTTCATTAAAATCACGAATTGACACAATTGCTCAATATCATTGCATCGATAAAGAATATATGAAATACATTTTAAAAGTGATTTTTTATATAAAAAAAAAAATAACAGTTTTATGATGTTTTATTACAACTATTCAGTTAAAAGTAAAAAATTAAATAGGTTAAAATTATAATTGATATACAATATTAAAAATTTTAATTGACAGTGAGATTATTAAGTTACACTTACAAGTAAATTTATAAAACAAAAAATGAGAAAAACAAATGTAGCGCACTCAGGTATCGAACCCGGGCCCACCAATCAGCCGGTAAACACCATACCAAATGAGCTACGACTGACCTATCATCGTTGTAGCAAAGTAAGTATTTAAGTTGTGTACTAATATTAGACCCCCTGGTTTCTCAAGAACTAAGGAGCATTGGATAAAATCCGTTGAACCTGACACTAAGGGGCCTCTACCCTACAACATATATTAAAATAATCAAAATCTGTGATTAACAAGGTTGGCCCTCACCTTGTAAGTCAAGTATAATTGTTCCAAAAAAAAAAAGACTAGACCTTATCACTAGATGGGGTCGCCTGATGGTTCATATCTTTAAAATCTCGTTTAACTTTTAGACGTTCATCGTGTAATTAAGAGTAAATAAATAAACCGGCAATGAAGGAATTACACTTTAGTTTATATTTTAATATTAATATTTAAGATTATACTTTAGTTTTAATGTGAAATTCCAACAATTAGAGATATCCGTATTTATGGATTTTTATTTTATGGTGTTAATCTTGTTACGAATTAATTACGTTATAAACACTTTTTGAAAGTTTTAGCGATAATATCAGTTATTCATAGAAACGGGTTTCTTATACGGCACCACCCCCCCAACACATTTTATATTACATTTATCGTATTACTTTGAACAGAACAATTAATATTAGGTAAAAAATATATTTATCAGGTGATTAACGAACTATACTTGTTTAAACAAGCGATGTTAGTGCAAACAGTTTTATCTGCAACTATTAGAAGCTGAATTATGATTATCGTTATTTTATTTAGCCCAAATCTATTGCTTTTGCTTGATATTTATATATGTATATGTATATACGAGGGTCAGTCAAAAATTACCCTCAATTTTGACATCTCTTCTTACGTTGTTCATACTGACTTCGATCCGCATTTATTAAGTTGAGCAAAAAGTTCTGGGGAATTTTTTACTTAATAGTTACCAGAATTTGTATCGTATATATGAGTACTAGTGGTATATCTATAATAGGAGTTCAGGAATTCGATTATGGCCTCTTTCGATCAATGCAACACTTTTTCAAGTGCTTTTGATATGAATCCTTTAATGATGTTGCAGAAATATGTCATTAGTTTTTTCATTCAAAGGAGCCGCCATGGTACTTCCAGTAAATCCGGAATCTGACAGAACGATGGCAGAAAGTCGTGGACTATGATGGTCTTTACTTTCAAGAATAGTGTCCTTGTTGATTTTTTTGTTAATTTGCGCATAACAACGCAAGTTTCACAAATTTCCCAGAACTTACGCTCAACATAGTATTTTATTATTATGCTGTTGTGGTCATGCTATGAAAGTTTGATCTAAATTCCACCGTCTGTCTTCCTTTTGTAGCAGATAGATCATGGGCGCTCGATTAGAGGTTTTCACCAAAGAGGAACAAACAACAATGATCCGGTTTATGTGGTCGGAAGATGTATTAGGGGTCGTAATTCGGCACTAATACAGACTTTCGGCAGTAATACAGGAACAATGTCTTGCCGCAACGGATTGTCTACGAATGGATTGGAAAAAAAATGGTCGCACAAGTGTTACGCATGAGGATTGAGCCGAGCGACTGTGTACAGAAAAAAAAAAATGATAACATTGACTGTGCACGTGACATGGTTCTGTTAGACGATTGACTAGTGATAAAGTGGCACATCGTCAGCAAATTAGTCATGGCTCTAAAACAGTCATACTCAACCTCCGTCCCATGGGCCGCATGTGGCCAGGCAAGCTTTTCGTGCGGCCCGAAACATAATCATTATAAATTTAATGAGATGTGTATAAAGAGTATTTAAAATCTTCACTGTTGCTTTATATATTTCGACGGGAAGACAAATTCTATTTCGTTATCCATAATTCATTTAAAATTATTTTAAAACATTTTAATTGCCATTTTTAAAGACAAAAGTTTTTTTTTTTTTTTTTTTTTTTTTTTTTTACGTATAGTTATATTTCTGGGATAATGGGGTACACAATTCTTTATCTTCAACACTAATCAAACATTATTCCAAATTAATTTAATTTGCACCGTATTTTCTAAAATTAAGAAAAAAAAGTTTTTGCATTGAACAAAAGCCTGATTTATTCGAAAAAATCTTGTAATAACTTGGAAATTCTGCATGGTTATATTAATACGTCTTCCATTTATTATAGGGCTAAAGCTATTTCTTGTGGTTAAACGTTTCCGCGTAAATAATTGGCTTTAAAAAAGCACACCACTATTTACAAAAACAATCTTCGTGATCTATTTCTACAATATTTGCAACAGAAATCTATCACGAAGGTAATTGTTCGGATATAGTGGTGTTAAAACTTTTGGTATCTTTTCTCCTGCAACAAACGTTTAACCCCACTATTGATATTAACTTTGCTGTACTACTTATGTTACCTTACTATATTAATTAGTATTTTTTTATCCTTTTTTAAGTGTGTTGTGGCCCGCTTAACATCGTAAACGTATGTTTGTGGCCCGCGAGAAAAAAAGGTTGAGTACGGTTATTCTATAGCAAATTCCTGCATAGTTGAAAAGTCTCGAATCTCTGCGATCAAAATTCTATAAAAATGTATTTGTAGTGTTGGGGATATTTTAAATATCTACCAAATACTAACACAATCTGATTATAACGTACGTAATACCATTCTAATGATAAGAACTCAAAAATAACTTTTGGTCGTCTATTTATATTTAACACTTTCTGGTAAAATTTATTTAAATAATCTGTATGATATTTATTTAACGCATTATACACAGGTTTATTTTTGAATATATAATCTATATTTTCAAAGCTCTACTATTAAAAATAAAGCATGTTGTTGTATATTCTTGTATTTTGTCGTTGGTTGCAATATTTAAAAAGAATCTGCTAGGGCATTTTACCACAATTTGGGGGTGTTGCCTGGGGAAACTTTTGGTGGGAATTTACAAATTCGGATTCAGCAACCCGAAAAACATAAAGTAAGCCGATTTCCAGAACTACCATTAATTTTGCAAGGTAAAATCCCCTATTGCATGGACTAAAGGTATTAAGTCGGTTTATATTAATACATACATGTATATAATAATATAAATATTCAGTTCCTTAAAAATACACATAATGGTAAAAATATATCTGTCATCAGAGACGAAATATTGGAACGTTCTGGGAAAGAATCGCACATAATAGAAAAAGAACAGCATAAAAAGCAGTGCATAGGAGCTCGAGAGAGAAGAGTTGGTGTCCAGCTGACGTCATCACAGAAAAGGAGATTGCGCGTGGTCCCTGCCGTATAATCTTGATAACGTGGTTGCTATATTTCAAGTGGATGGAGTAATTGATAACTTCGGATGCAGTTTAGAAGATTGACATCATTTTGTAAGAACTCTACCACCAGTATACCATAAAGATGATTTTCTTCCTAAAGAATTAACGATTCGTTAGCTAGAAGGTAGTTTTATGCGATTACTGGTGGAAGGATCCTTACAAAATGGGGCGTGGCTTGCGAGATCCTGGATTTTTTAAAACTAATTTGGTACTTATTTAACCTTCCTACCCTGAATGGGTCTAATCGACCCATTTCTATAATGCATTCCATTCGATTCGCACCAGAAATGTTTTCGTAAAGTAAGATAAATAAAAAGCACCAAAAACTAATACAAATAGGTACATTAAATAGTTTTCAAAGAAATTTCTACTGTGAAATGTTTTCATTAAGGTTGAGTAGAATTTCAACAGGGTAGGAAGGTTAAGGAGAGGCGGAGGGAATGCTTGGTAAGTAAACGATGTTGATTGATAGCACCCTGAAATCTCTGAAAAATGTCCAAACAAAATCATAAAATCATCAGTATCAATAATCAGTACAAAAGTAGTCTAATGTAAAAACTAATTTGGGACAGACGGAGTATTATTTTTAACGTATTTAATCTTATAAAGCATATTTTAATCGTTACAAGTAAAAGTTGCATTGTTTACTTCAGAAAATATATAGAGAGATATTAAATATGTAATTATTTTATAGACATGTGTAAACTATAAAATAGTATAGACACCTGTGTACGGAAATTATCTCCCTAAATGTGATTTTTTACAATGGGTGCTATCTATATTATAAAGGATAAACATATCTGTGCGTAACGCATACGTCATTTTGCGAATGACAACACTTTGAAATTTGAAATAAAATTTTGGTTTTGCAATTTTCTCTACTGCAAATTTTTAAACTTCTAAACATCGCATATTTTAAATTTTTACACCGTCGTATAAGGAAAAAAATGCTCTTTTAAATGCAATTTGTTTGGAAGCTGTATCTCAATTTATTTTTGAGATATTAATTTGTTTGTAGTTTTTAATACCATTTTTCTTATCGTGGCAACAAAAGTACCCCATTTCTATGGAAAGTCATTGAAAGTAAACGGAAAACAGTCGAAAATAGTGTATCTTTTTTATGTCATTTTCTCATAAAACCTGAAAAAAAATTTGAAATTAAAATAGGGGCTATGTCAAGAATATAGTCTGTTATTCCGTGATAATGACGTCATATGCATACTTTTCTATAGACGAAGTTTAAGACTGGATTGTAAAAGTGAATTGCTTTAGCGGATGCAAATGACGTCATTTTATAAAAAACGTGTATTTTAATTCTTAACGCTGAATTATGTTTTGTAGAAGTGCGTCATTTTCACAGACCAGCTGCTTTGAAATTCTTCACAGGTGTTAATGCTTCACTTTTGAATGTAATATAATGTAATCGAAATCACATACTGATAAAACGCAATGTTTTACAAAAATTTAGTGTGTCTTTATAAAAGAGAGATAGCATGCAAATAATAGCGATTTAGATTACAGAAGATTATTTAGATTACGAAAGATTAATCCGTTTGCCCTTAAAACAAAATAAAGAGTTAATAAATTTCTTACGGCTTATTAAAAAGACCATTCCATAAAAAAAAACTTGCCTATGGATAAATAAATAAAACAATATAAATGAAACAGAAATTTAACAGACATGTATAAGCTTTGAAATTATCAGAATATAAAATAAAAGGATGCCATAAGTAGCAAAATCTTGGTCAAGTAACTTTTAGTATGCGGCTATTAAGAAAATATCGCTTGTGATAAATTTCAAAAATTTATTTGATTGTATAATTCGCATTTTCCATATGAAAAATGCTTTTTTAATGTAAGTGGGTAATCTAAAAAATTTATTGCATATAAAGAAATTATTAGTTTTCAATAAAAAAAAAAAAATGTTTTCACCGATATTCTTTAACCCGGGAAGCCCGGGTACGATCCCCTAGTTAGTTTAATGTCACTTTTTAGAAATTTGGATGAAGTGTTTGAAACAATTGAAGTCTGTGTTGTAGTAGATATATCAATTTCAAATAGTCCTGGATTAAATTTAATGTGATTTCATCTGCACGATTCAGGTATGTATAAAAAAAAAGAAAGTGAAGAACAATAAATAGATTTTTTGATTTTAAAAATTAAACACTTTCTCAAATTTAATATTGTTTCTTAGCGTAATTACTGCACAACGAGAGCATACATCTTATATGGCGTATAAAATAGACGTATTTAGTTTTATATACAATCTATCCATTTTTTTTTTTTAAATTTGCAACTCATGCATTTCATCTACATTTCATGTGCATTTTTTGTTTGTATATTTTCAGTAGTTTTCTTATGCTATTTAAATATATATATTACGTAAGAAAATTATCGATAATTCTGTTTTCTTATAATATTTATTTTATTAAAATAATTTTATTTATTGATATTTTCAGTAATTTTAAAGTCGTTGTACAATTTAAAACACGACACATAATTATTAAACAATAAAAGAAAAATATATTTTTTAAATATGTCTTTTGTTATATTCAAAACCTATTTGTAAAAACGATCATGTGAAATGATTTTGTTTTAATTAAAAGTCCAAGTCTGTCTGATTTTTTTTTTTTTTTTTTTTTTTTTTGTCACTCGAAAAAAAAAAAACTAATTAAAATAAGATTAAAAGAGAAAAAAAAAAAAAAAGAAACAAAGTTCTTTGGCGAAAAGATTTTTTTTTAATAAATTGTTCCTTAAAGATCTTAGTTTTCAAAGTTTAAAAGAAAATTTTAAAATTTAATTATCACTTGAGAACCTCTTAATTTTTTTCATCACATACTGTACGTCAAATGCAGCATAAAAAAACTCATTATTAAAGCCTATTTGTCATTTTTTATGATTTATTTTTATAATATATTTGTGTAAAAATAATGCATATTAAGTGGATAGTTAAAAATCGGTTTAAATAATAAACACCAAATTTGTATTTTACATAACAATTTTTAACCCTTTGCTCTCGAAGGCTCCGCTGCGGAGACATAATCTTCCTTTGCAAAATTTGTTTATGGCACCAGTAACAAAGGAAAATAAAATGTACCTTATTTAATCAGACCATTCTTGAAATTGTGTACTTGAACGAAACTTATTTTTAAAAAGTGGTGCCGATCGATTAAAATTTGTATAAGAGACGCCGGGCGCAAAGAGTTAATGCATGAGGACAGTAAAATTTTGTGCTCTATAGTGTAAGAGTAAAACTAGAGATCTATAAATTTATATGATTGTACAGCACAGCCAATTGATGAGACGTCATTGTGAAGTCACTGTCAAAAAAAAATTCACAGTCAAAATTATCAAAACATCTTTCACCTTATTATATCTCCCGGACGACTGTTACATCGTGACTTCACCGATTTTTGTGACTAATGTTATTGAGCTATTAAAAAACAACTTTTCAACACAACACAAGATGGGATTTATCACACACATTTCACACAGATGTCATAATTCTCTATTTCCACTTCACAGGCACACAATGTGGGCAATAGTAGTTGCACTTAGCTGATGTTATTTCACATTTCATCACATTCCGGTCACAGTGCTATCAGGGTGTCTAATAGCTCAAGGGTGTGCGATGTTCAGATTTTGCCCACCCCCCAGAATTCTGTTTGTTTGAACATATTTCGATTTAAAAATATTAAATTATTCTACACTTACTTTAGGTATGCAGTAAAATCTCGTTACAACGACACCATGGGAGCACTGATTGAATTCGCTATACTGAAAAATTTTTTATAGTGAATATTTTTACAATGAAATAGGATAATAGGATTTTTTAACCATCCAAATAATAATTGTTTACTGAAAAATTCGTTAAAGTGTCATTCGTTCTATTGACATTATATTGTATTTAAGGCTATTGTCATGCATCCTGGTAATGCAATACAATATACCTTATTATCTATGTCAATTATTTAGATATAACCCGAAGAATTATTTGTAGATTTTATTAAATTTTGTATTAAATAATTTCGTTTAACTTTGAAAAGTCTGAAGATACTGCATTGTCATAGTTTGGATGAAGCCGTGTTTCAAATATAAATTATTAACTAATAATGATATAATTACAAATTAATAGAAATAAACTCACAAATTTGCGGCCATGCCTTCGGGCCTGCTACTGATGACTACTTTATATCCTAATCGCTCAGCTATTAAAAAAAATATTGTTTGTGATAGATTTCTCTTGCAGTATTTGTCACAACCTAAGTCAAAGATAATTATTTCGAAAAAGTTGTATGAATGACATATAAAAATACACTAGTTCCTATCACTAGATGGAGTCACCTGATGGAAAATACTTTTAAAATCTCCTATGACCTCCAGAAATTTCACGTGCAAATATGAATAAATATAGAAAACGAACGAAATATACTTTTGTTTATATATTTATAATAATATTTACAATTAAATCTGAATTTTAATGTGATAACTCCAATAGTTTAGAGACATACGTATTTATGGATTTCTATTTTAAAGATATTAATCCTGTTAAGAATTAATTATTTTATAATTAATTAATTAATTATTTTATAATTAATTAATTAATACTTAATTTTAAAAAGTTATAGCGGTAATGTCAATCAGACATAGAAACGGGTTTCTTAATACAGAATTCTCCCCAAAACAATTTAAATTACATTTATAGCTTCACTGAGGATTGATAAATTAATGTTTGGTAAAAAAATATATATATATTTATCAGGTCATTAAAGAAATATATAAAAAAGGTGGCTGCAATTATTTGAATTGTAATTTTATGAGTATTGCTGTTATATTTCGCCGATCTCTATTGTTTTTGCTTTATATATATATATATATATGTGTGTGTGTGTGTGTGTGTGTGTGTGTTGTAGTTCGATTTTAGCCGATATCTACCTATATATGTACGAGGAACAAATTGATATAAATGAGGATATGAGGTGCTTTCGTTACATTGATGATGTTTTAATAGTGAGATGCAATGATGTGAAAAAAGAAAAATTTGATTGCTATCCTAAAGGTTTAAATTTGAAATTGGAGTCAAAAAGTAAAAACATGGTCAATTATTTAGACATTAATATCGAGATAAAAAATGGTGAGATAAGAACAGATATATATGATAAACGAAAAAGCTTTAACTTTGAAACTATAAAAATCTTAAATTTTGGATCAAATGAGCATATCTCAATATATAGAAATAATTTTATTAACGGGTTAAACCGTATAGATAGATTGACATCAAATACTGGGGAAAAAATTGAAGAACTTTACAAATGGTATATTCTGGCATTGCATCATGGCTATCCTGAGAGATTTTTGAAGAGTCTGCTGCGAAATTTCGTAAAGTCTAAGACTTATCGCAGAGATTTAGAGGTAATGCGGATGCGAAGAGAGGAGTAACTGTGGCTTTGGCTATTCAGGATTTGCGTGCACGATTGTTTGGGGTTTCATGTTCAGTTGTTGGATTTCGATGGGTCTAGGCAGCTCACTCGATTTGTTAGTTTTTTCTTTTTGGTCTCGACAGGTTGTTGGGAAGCGTTGTGTACATGGAAACTGGTTTTAACCCCGCAGTTGCATGTCGCAAGTGCATGCCGCCTGTCTCCATGGATTCAATTTCTTCTGGTTATAGTTTGAATGTTTTTAAAGTTTGCCGTTTTTAAAGTATGTTGTTTTTGAAGTTGCTTGTTTTTAGTTATTTTGTTGTTGTCATTTGGTTTAGGTTATTTATTGTTGGATCAGTTCCGTAGTTTCGAATTTTTGGTTTGGTTTTTGGATATATATATATATATATATATATATATATATATATATATATATGTTACCGTGAAAGACCGAATGTCGACTTTCACTGGTGAATGTCAACATTCACATAATCGCTTGGTGTATGTTCGAAATATTTGGTAAATATCCTTATTTCTCACTCACTCCGGCAAATTACGACATTCACAATGGTGAATGTTCAATATATAAGATATTTGCTTTTTCTTCTCCGTATTTCAGGCGCGGCAAAACCTCACGAGGGGATGTAACTTTTTCGCCTCTCTTGCTAAATGGAATGACCAAAAACGGTGAGGAGAGGGGTTTTTCACTCTGTAGAGGAGTTTTCAGTGTGGGACTAAACTGGGAGAATTTAAATGCCATGGTGGATTTAAAGGGCATCCCGGGATTGTTTTTTTTTTCTTGTAGCTTTAGATTCTAGCGTGAGATGAAGTAGAGATGCTCGTTATTTCTTGCCTTCTTAATAGTGATAAAAACTGTACTTGGATAAATGCTAAGCATTAAAATTTTAGTTTTAAATTTAGCCAATAATGAACTTGGTATTTGTATCGTAGTGTACTTTTCTTCTATAAATCATACTTTATTATTAAAACACATTATGATATATGTCAAAATATGAGAAAATATAACTACCAGCATATGTAAATATGCTGTTGAACGAAAAACAAACAGTACATTCTAAATGAGAAAAGAAAATAATACCAATAAAAAACATACTGAAAAATGTAATTAAAATCTTATTTATTGCATCAACTTAAAAATTTATGACAATTTGAATTGCACAAAAGTGCCTTGCTTTTACTACTGCATTTATTTGTGGAACACTTCCTTTTGCAATGACAGTGTGTTTAACCTTTCTCTCCACATCTCGAATTAGCCGCAGCTGCTTCTTTCAGTGACATTTCTTGAGAAGAAAACCGCTTCTATGGAAAGTAACTTTTATTTGCAAATTACGAACTGATTACGTGTGTAAAGCTGCTTCGATGTACCATTTTTATTTGCTAGTTTATAAAAGTCGGAGTTTTTTATCCCAACAACTGGCGACACATTTTGGCCATCTCTACAGGGTGATTCATAAAAGATGGGCAGAACTTTAAGCGGTTATAGTACACTTAAAGACAAATAATATTAAATAGGAGACTAAGGGTCCCAGACGTATTCCCAAGGAGATAGGGGGCATTAAAGTTTAGGGTCCGAAATTTCAAATGATTATAAAACATGGAAAAAATGGTCGATTCGTTTGCGGTTTTTGCAAAAAATTTTCTTTATGCCAGTATTTTCTTGAAATAAAATTTTAAAGTTCAATTTCAAAAAATGCCGATAGGGGGCGCTTTAGACTTTGGAGTAACAAACAACTATTTTTTAACGTTATTTTTTGTATTTATTTAAATGATTTCGAAAGCTTAGACTTAAACTTAAATTTTGATCTAAAAATCTGAGTCCTAACGAGTAGTTAAGTAGCGTAAACTGAAATTTGAAATTTGAAACCCTTCTCCCCCCAGAACAAAAATCAGTTATTCCCGATCTTTGTGTCGTAGATTAGGCTCTAACTACTGCCGCGTTTTGCTAAAATTATTCTTTATGTCAGTATTTTCTTGAAAATAAATTTTAAAGAAAATTTTCAAAAAATTCCGATAGAGGGCGCTTTAGACTTTGGAGTAACGAACAACTATTTTATACCGTTATTTTTTGTGTCTCATTAAATGCTTTCTAAAGCTTAGACTTAAATTTTCAGCCCAAAATCTGAATCGTTAGACGTGGTTAAGTTTCTGGGGAGAGGGGTTTGAAATTTCTACTCCTGAGCACAGTTCAGTTTACCATGTCCACACATTGTGTGCTGTGATACGAGGTAAAAAGACACAAATTAGGATTATGTTACCAAAGCATATTTATTAACATGTAATTACAATAAATGTTCAAAATTGTGACCACCAGAGGTTATGCACGCAGAACAACGGCGAAGAATGGAACGGCGAACATTCGCGAAAACATCAGGCTTTTCGAGCACTTCCCCTACAGCGGCGGAAAGTCTGGCGACCAGTTCCTCGGGGGATTCAATGGGTGTCTCATACATAAGAGCCTTCAATCGTCCTCAAAAAAAGAAATCGAGGGGTGAAAGATCTGGCGAGCGAGCAGGCCAAGCAACAGGACCACCTCGACCAATCCATCTGTTCGGAAATGTGATGTCCAGATAGTTGCGGACGTCTCGTACGTAATGGGCTGGCCCTCCATCGTGCTGGAACCACATGACCCGCCGGATGCGTGGAGGAACAACGTTTAACAGGTCTGGCAGCACATGTTGCAGAAATGTGAGGTATGTTTTACCGTTGAGGCGTTCAGGAAGAAGGTACGGTCCGATTAGGTGGTCTCCGAGGATTCCTGCCCAAACATTGATGGAAAAGCGTCTCTGATGAGCATGTGGATACGTAGCATGTGGATTGACATCCGCCCATACATGTGCATTGTGTGTGTTAAATGTACCTTCACGTGTGAAAGTACATTCATCGGTGAAAAGCACAGTTCGTCCAAAATGTGGATTTAGCGCGTTCTGCTGCAGAAACCAGCAGGCGAATTCAATACGATTTGGATAATCCCCTGGAGACAGTTTCTGGACTCGTTGCACATGAAACGGGAGCAAATGTTCATCCTTCAGTACCCTCCAAGTCATGGACTGTGAGGTATCCACCTGCCTAGCCACTGTTCGTGTACTTGTATTTGGCTGCGCCGCTACTACATCCAGAATGGCTTCTGCAACAACTACTGATTCGTCCTTTTTTGCACGACCTGCATTCGACCGGGAAGCGAGAAATGAACCCGTCTCACACAACTGTCTGTGCAAGCGCTCGAAAGTTTTGCGGTTAGGCAACCGCCTGTTGGGAAATCGCTCTCCGTACATTCGTTGTGCCTCTGCACCATTTCCATCTGCCGCTCCGTAAATTAAATGCATCTCAGCCTTTTCCTTATTCGTGAAGGGCACCATCTTCCGATTCATTACTACAGCGACTTACACTTGACTCACCGTTCAGTGGTTTTTATGCCTGAATCGTGTCGAAATTTTGCATACGTGTTCTTCTTCTTCCCCATTTGACATTTGCATACTTTCTGTTTCCTTCTTCACCCGGTGACTAGCGTTAGGAATGGAGCTTTAACGTTTGCATGAGCGACGTTTCCAACTGTGCCAGTGCCTTTATGAGTGAATTTCGACTATGCAGTCCTTGACGAAAGTTGTATTTTTGCCTCGTATCACAGCACAGAATCGTTGGGCATGGTTAAGTAGTGCAAACTGAACTATGTTCAGAAGTTGAAATTTGAACCCCCTCCCCTCGCTACTGAACCACGCTCAGCGATTCATATTTTGAGCTGAAAATTTAAGCTTAAGTCTAAGCTTTAGAAAGCATTTAATGAGACACAAAAAATAACGGTATAAAATAGTTGTTCGTTACTCCAAAATCTAAAGCGCCCTCTATCGGAATTTTTTGAAAATTTTCTTTAAAATTTATTTTCAAGAAAATACTGACATAAAGAATAATTTTAGCAAAACGCGGCAGTAGTTAGAGCCTAATGTACGACACAAAGATCGGGAATAACGGATTTTTGTTCTGGGGGGAGAAGTGTTTCAAATTTCAAATTTCAGTTTATGCTACTTAACTACTCGTTAGGACTCAGATTTTTAGATCAAAATTTAAGTTTAAGTCTAAGCTTTCGAAATCATTTAAAGAAATGCAAAAAATAACGTTAAAAAATAGTTGTTTGTTACTCCAAAGTCTAAAGCGCCCCCTATCGGCATTTTTTGAAATTGAACTTTAAAATTTTATTTCAAGAAAATACTGGCATAAAGAAAATTTTTTGCAAAAACCGCAAACGAATCGACCAATTTTTCCATGTTTTATAATCATTTGAAATTTCGGACCCTAAACTTTAATGCCCCCTATCTCCTTGGGAATACGTCTGGGACCCTTAGTCTCCTATTTAATATTATTTGTCTTTAAGTGTACTATAACCCCTTAAAGTTCTGCCCATCTTTTATGAATCACCCTGTATAACCACGGTTAACATTGGTATGCACCAATTGGAGCAGGAAGATTTTTTTTTTTTAGTTTTGCAACATTTTTGTTGCTTGCAGTAGAAAATTCTCTTTCGCAGACGCTCTTTTATATAAACTCGTGTTGTTCTGTCAGGGCTTGATATGAATAAGTGGTAAGCTGCAGGTCCTCTTCAATATTTTTCTTTATAATATGGTTTTCGGTATGGCCACTGCTCAAATTTTCTTCAGAACTATTAACCATTTTTTCAAGCTATTTTTCATTTTCAAAAGTATTTGCGATTTCCTGGACTTGTTCTTCGGTTTCAATATTTGCGATTAGTTCACTAAGCAAAAAAAAAAAAAAGACGATTATATGCCTGTTTTTGGTTTAACGCCAAACATGGCTTCATAAGGACTTTATAGTTTTCCTTCGTGGTATGTAGTGTTCTTGGTAAATTAAACAAAGGGCAAACCATCTGACCATTTATCTGTATCGTTCTTGTTCATCCATGAAGTTAACATATCCTGTATATCGTGATTGGCTCTTTCAACAGAAAACCTTGTGTTTGAATATGATCAGGTTTTCTATGAACTATCTTAATATCTTTCCACATAGCCCATAGTTCGGATATTATTTGATTACTGAATTCCCTATCATTATCCGATTGCAATATAGCTGGACAACCAAATTTTATAAACATTGAAAGAACACGATACGCCACTTCTTCATCTATTTTAGCTAGACAAGGGTTCTAGCTGCCAAAGTTAGTTAAATCATCATGATACACCATTATGAACATATATTCGCCACCCCTGTCTCACTGCAGGTCTGTCACATAACTTGACATATTGAGTTTAATTCAGAACTGACCAGTGGTTTCACAACAATACCTTTCTTAGGTACACTATGTTTCATTTGACATTTTTTGCATAAATTTAAATACAACATTATACCTTCATATGTGATATTTTTGTTTTTAACTAGTAAATCTTTAAGCATACTAGTTCTTCCTCCGTGGCCTATTTTGGCTTCAGTTTCAAATACAGTCATTCAGGGTAACTTTGAACCATGGGGTGTAACTTTGCAACAGCTCCTATTTTTCAATATTTTTGACTCCAAAAGACTAAATAAACTACAGAACTGAGGTCTGTTGGCAAGGTTCTAAACTGGGATTTCTACTCTTTATTTTAGAAAATAAATTAGCAACATTATGCGCTATTAATTGCATCATCTAACTATTTTTGTGAAGTACTGTTTTCAAGCTAATTTTGAATGCTGTTTTGAAGTTGTTGTAATCCAATTAAATTTTCATAGTAAGTAACAATATACTCATTTATCAGACATATTATTGTCTAAATGTTGTAAATGTGAAAATATGTTGTGATTATTAATAAAATGTAAAATAAGAAGCCACTAACATTTTATAACATTTTCAGGGTAACTTTGAGCCGGCTCAAAGTTATACTGATTTTTATAATTTACTGATTATAGGTGCTACTGTCAAAAATTTCCCATATTTGAACGTATATTTTATATAAATGCCGAAAGTGAACATTACGTATAACATATAAATATTTTCACAAATATCTGTAAAATACATAAAATTCATTTAGAGGCGTGATTATGGGCAGAGCTACGCATATTTTACATTTCATACCTTCGACGTGTTTAATTCTTGTTTGAATAATACTAGTACTAGTATGTATTACTGTAACTATGGATATATCATTAAGCTGAAACATTGAAAATTGTTTTCCACTACATTTTAAAGTTTTATATGAACAATAGACAGTTTTTTTTCAAAATATACATGGTTCTCTTCTTCCACTTTTCTTATGCCTGATATTTGTTGTAATATCATAAATTATACAAATCTTGTGATGTTGGGAAATATAAATTCGGAGTCTTTACATATCTGAAAATATTTTTGGGGGTTTAAAGTTGTCCTACCTATAATACTTTTTTTATAATGAAATATTTTAGATAATATTTATCATATGGTACAAAATTACCCTAAATGGCTGGGTAACTTTGAACCAGGCTAAAAATTAATTTTTTATTGCTTTTATCCTTATTATTCCTTAATTTTTGATAGTCAAATAGTAATTTAGGATCTTTTCTTCTCTTTTATGTCCCTAGTTGCAACAATATTCATAAAATAAGAGTGTGGCATATGAAAATAGAGAAAATGCGAATCGAAGTTACCCTGAATGACTGTAGTATACTGAACAATTCATGATTGATAACAAAATACTGTATATTCGTTTCCCCTGTTTTAATGGCGGAATTAACTTATCTTCATAATTAATTTTTAAAACGTCAAAATGTTTTAATCGTCTGTAATCAAAACGTTTGCTTCAATTAGTTTTAGCAGAAATCACTCCAGTAAGTAATTTAGTATACTTTTCTTGAGAAAAATAAAAACAATTGTCCTCTCGTTTTACGAGAAAATAATGGATTTAACTTTTTAAAAAACTGCGATTCACAACAGTATCCATTCAATATAAAATATGGTATCGAATAAAAAAACATAAATTCAAGAAAACGTTGCGCGCACCATCAAACGCATAAGACTCACAACGATTGGCTTACTCGTAGCAGAACAAAGGATTTAACGACAAACTCTTGCCTCTCTGATGATCTAGGCTTCTCTTTTCGACTCCCACTAAAGCATATCTGTGTTTGTTGACGTACACCGTTGATGGTCCGATTGTACATGAATATAATCAAATATTCGGTCTTTCACCGACGTATTTGTTATTTGTTGACATTCACCGGTAAAAGTCAACATTCTCCAATTGCGGTCTTTCACAGTAACACACACACACATATAAACATATATATATATATAGAAACAGTTTTATATATATATAAAAGAACAGAAGAAGTTATATATATATATAAACATATATATATATAAAACATATATATATATATATATAGTATAGTATATATGGCAACTGTGTTATTTTTAATACATTGCTCTGAAATTTTTATTATTATATTTATTTTTGGTAGTTTGAGTAAAATTCTAGAGCAAAGTACTGCATCGTTGAAAAATCCCTAACAGTCTACGATAAAAATTCTATCGAAAGTTTAATTTATAATCTTTGGAATATTTTAAATATCTACCATACACTAACACATTCTTAATCTAACTTATTCTAATGTTAAAAGCCCAAAAAAAAAAAAAAAAAAAAAAAAAAAAAAAAAAAAAAAAACTTCTGGTAACACGTTTTGGGAACTGTTATTTCAATTTACTGTATAATATTTTTAAAACATTATACAATTAAAAATAGTAATAATTTTTCTAAAACAGTAATGAATATATATCTATGGAAATGCATAATCACTCTATTTAAAAATTATACAAAACACGTTATCTGTTAGTATTTCATTCGAGGGCTTGCTCTAGAAAATATTAGTCTATTTCACGGAATAAATATTGTAGAACTAATGATAATGAAGAAGTAGGAAACTGTTTTGGTGACCAGTGTTCAATTTTCTGCTTGATTGTATGATATATATTTCAAAGTGTTACCATTAAACATAACGCGTGTTGTTTTCTTTCATTGTATCATTGTGTGCGATACATAAAAAATATTCTGCTACCCGTGCGAGCCGGCTTTCCAGTTTCAAACTACATACCATGGAATTAAATTAAAACGTGAAATCACGATTTTTTCAAATTCCGTTGAAATTTGTTGTTGAAAGAGGTTTGGTTCACTAACTAGCTCAAAACATAGTTAGATGACTTGATTAAAGACAGCGTTATCCATATTGAAATGTTATAAACATTTAATTTTTTTTTATTTTTTAAGTACTATTATCAGGTTATTTCCGGTATCTTGTTTGTTAATTTTTAAATAAAAAAAATCGAAGTATACTACATTCAAACAGAACACCGATAAAGTGAATTCTCTCATAAAACGAGTTTTGTTATTTCCCTATTAAAAGGACATTGTAATATGGTATATCTCAATGGATAAAATGAACATAATTTGAAGCAGAATTCGTTGAATCGAATCTTGAATTGCTAATGTATAAATATCTGTCTATATCTATTTATCTGTCTATCTATGTATCTATGTATCTATCTATCTATCTATCTATATATATATATATATGTACTATTTTATTCCAAAATTAATGATAAATTACTGCATGAATGGCGCTACAGCAGCACATATCAAATGCAATAAAGCATATTATATCATTTCAAAATGCTAAAACAACATAACTTCAAAAGGAAGGTGTATATCTGTAGAAATTTTTAAACAGTAAAATATTTATAAAAACAAAAACAAGAAAGACAGGTAAAAAAAACAAAAACAGTCTGTTCTTCATCAGTGGGAGGACAGACAGAAAACTAACTCCACCCCCCACTTTTTAAAATTTGCAGGTTTCTGAACACATGTTCACCCCGCATTCAATACTGAAAACTATTGTCATTTTATTAATCTAATTACATAAAAAACTAAAACAACTCAAATTAAAAACTAACAAACATAATATTAACCATACAAAAACAAAAAACTTTAATAAAAAGGTCTTTTAGAGGAATGCTTAAATTATCATTAAACTGAAAACAAAAAGAAAAAAATATAAGAAAACAGCATGAATGCAGAATAAACATGCGCCCCCCCCCAAACCCGCAAAATGAAATTTCTCAAAACATGAATACCTGTATAATGTTTTCCACCCGTCAACTATAAACAAATAAATTTTTTCTTCCAAATCCATTATCAAAAGCCAGAAATTCCAGGTCTGCAACATTCTTTCGTTTCAATTCATCGATAGACACCCGTTCTTTTATCAAGACTTTAGGATGCCCATTTCATACAGAAAGATCCAGAAGGCTGCTATCACATGTTCACGCCGACAGTCCACATCGTTGCCATTCACTTTTAAGAACTGTCTTTAAATAATATTTCAAAAACTTAATAGGGTAATTGTTATTGTAAAATAAATTAGCCAATAACTTAAAAATCTGCTTATAAAAATTACTGTCTCTGCCACAAATTTTATTGAACCGTATCAATTGATTAATAATTATATTTATGTAAATTTTTTTATGCAAATTTGAAAACCAATGCGGCATGTTTCTAGTAAAAAAATTAAAACTATTTCTTTTATCGTACAAATCCAAAATCAAATTATTATCACTAATTTTGAATAAAATATCTAAAAATTCTGCATTATAATCATCACTGTTTTATTATAATCATCACTGCATTTTGCTGCACCACTGTGCATAAAAGAATTTACATAAATATAATTATTAATCAATTGATACGGTTCAATAAAATTTGTGGCAGAGACAGTAATTTTTATAAGCAGATTTTTAAGTTATTGGCTAATTTATTTTACAATAACAATTACCCTATTAAGTTTTTGAAATATTATTTAAAGACAGTTCTTAAAAGTGAATGGCAACGATGTGGACTGTCGGCGTGAACATGTGATAGCAGCCTTCTGGATCTTTCTGTATGAAATGGGCATCCTAAAGTCTTGATAAAAGAACGGGTGTCTATCGATGAATTGAAACGAAAGAATGTTGCAGACCTGGAATTTCTGGCTTTTGATAATGGATTTGGAAGAAAAAATTTATTTGTTTATAGTTGACGGGTGGAAAACATTATACAGGTATTCATGTTTTGAGAAATTTCATTTTGCGGGTTTGGGGGGGCGCATGTTTATTCTGCATTCATGCTGTTTTCTTATATTTTTTTCTTTTTGTTTTCAGTTTAATGATAATTTAAGCATTCCTCTAAAAGACCTTTTTATTAAAGTTTTTTGTTTTTGTATGGTTAATATTATGTTTGTTAGTTTTTAATTTGAGTTGTTTTAGTTTTTTATGTAATTAGATTAATAAAATGACAATAGTTTTCAGTATTGAATGCGGGGTGAACATGTGTTTAGAAACCTGCAAATTTTAAAAAGTGGGGGGTGGAGTTAGTTTTCTGTCTGTCCTCCCACTGATGAAGAACAGTCTGTTTTTGTTTTTTTTACCTGTCTTTCTTGTTTTTGTTTTTATAAATATTTTACTGTTTAAAAATTTCTACAGATATACACCTTCCTTTTGAAGTTATGTTGTTTTTGCATTTTGAAATGATATAATATATGTATACTATATATACATAATTATTCTACTATATCCAGCACTTTTTTGAAGAATGTTTGGCTTTCAAAGTACTAGGATGTAACAATATATTGTGACATTTAAATCGTAACTTCGTACACTTCGTATTTATTTAATAGAAACACAGACGTGGACAAGAGAATAGATTAGTTTAAAATTTTTCCTTTCCATCGTTCAAAGGAAAGTGTTTTTGCATCTGCCTGCTACATCTTTGAATGGACGATGCCCTATACCAGGGACGGCGTACCTATGCTACGCGTGACACTTTTGGCACGCGAAAAAATAATTTTGGCATGGAGCTGTTTGGTGTTCTAAATCAAGATGCGGCGAGTTTAGATAAAATCCACGAATTTTGATTATCTGTTCTTGTCTAAATTCGATTGTCTGGTAATGGGATGATTTTAATTCCGACTTATTAAATTCTAATTTAGTTCGATGTGTACTCAAAAATTTATAAAGATTTTATTTAGAAGTCATTTTAAAGGTAAGATTATTAAACATTATGATTCAATACGTCGATGATAAATTATAACAACTTGAAATTTAATTCCGGAGTTATTTGAAGAAGCTGAATTATAACATTTTTCATCTACCTATGCCTGCCATTATTCTCCCAAAGATATAATACGAAAATAAAACTAAAATTAGAATTAGAATTAAATAAATAAAAAACAAAACTCAAATAGAAAACGAGTATTATGCAACTCTATTTCTGTTTACATTCTTTAAAATTCATTTAGTATGAACCCGGTATTATTTTTCATTCTAGATGCGACAACAGAAATCCCATTTAATTGTATTAAACTTTTGTTATTTTCTAAAATGTATTTGGTTCTGTATTTATTACAGTGGATACATACATGCAAGTTCAGATAAATAATTTTCAGGTAATTTTAATTTATTATTCTCGATCTACTACATTCGTGTTTTAATTGGCTCGTCATGGTCATTTAAGACCCTTTCTGAAAACAAAATGGCACGCGGATGTAAAAAGGTTTGCCGATCCTGCCGTATACAATACATGCAGAGCACGTTTCATTATGGTGCTGTGTATAGCGAATCATTTTACGTGCATTCCATGAGACTTTTCCATTTTCGCGTTAAAGATTTTTTCCAGGTGACGTCATTTCTTTACATTTATATATAGCGCAAATTAAAGTTGGGTACCCTTGAATAGATATGAAGTTAAAGCTAGAAATCTTATATAATACGGAACGATAAATTAAAATTTAAAACTAATTCAGCAGACCGGGTTAGATTACTAAAACGTAGGCTGTTGCGAACTTTCAATTGTATGCAAAAAGATGAAATAAAGAAGGATGCTTTAAAAAAGGGTGATACAAACCAAATTATACGGGGACATACTATTGCACATCAGGAACGAGACTTACTCCTCTTTGTATGGTTAAAAAAAATTTGGTGAAAATTGTAAACTGGATTAAGGCAGGCATATTTTTAAGCATATTGGTCAGTGAAAATGCAAAAATTAGATACGAACAGATTCTTGTCTATAAAATGCGTAATTATCTAACATTCCAAACCATGTGTATAAAGTACAAATATCAATAGTGATATAAGTACCTCTCCGAGGAATTAACGACTTTATCACGTTACGTTCTTATTTAACGGAAATAAGAGAATACAAACGATACGATGAAGGATCATTGTGGTGACGATCCATCACCAACACACTTGGTCACGCGACAATAAAATGATTAGTACAATAGAAACAGTTATCCCGATCTGCGTTGTGAAAAGATCTAATGGGATAATGTCATTTAATAAATTAGGAGGGAAGAAAACTTTGGAATAAAATTAATTTTGGCAATAACTCAAGGACGACTTATTTAACGTTGAAATGGAGATATCGAACTTGTAGGTTGCATAGAGAAACATCCAATTCTAATAATTCCAAAATATTAGATACCATAAATTACGAGTATTATCTAAAAGGGAACAAGGAAAGAATTCAAGGAAAGACTTACAAGTATGCACACATAAACAAACTTTATTTTCATTTATATAAAATTCATAACTCAAATATGACCTTTTATATGATAATAACCTTTTCAAATTATCTACTATTTTATCAGAATATAACATAGTTCCATTCTCATTAGAACAGCAAAGCTTTCATCAAAATTATACTTTGTTACTTATTTTTTTTTTATCAATTTATGTTATCTTATACTTGCCCCCTTTTTGTTCACAGCACGATCCGATGATGAGGCTTTTGCCAAAATTTTAATCAAAATTTTATTTATGAAAAATAGCATTCCCGTTATCATTAAAATCTTTATCATAAACAATTATAATATTCAATGACATAAGATTGTGTACTTTAGTGGAAATTTAGAAAATTAGTTGCTTAATATTAAATGTACACATCATAAGAAAACATGAAAACAATAGCCACGAATATATTGAAATAAATATAAGGAGTTTCTCACCCAAACAGACTTCGATCTTTTCTGTAATCATCCAAATCATACAGTTCACTCATAGTTCATGGAATCCTAAACACAAGTAAGTTCATCGGGGCATAAAGTTCCTTATATATATATATATATATAGTTCATGGGGATCTTTCACAAACCAATTTCACTTTCTTTCGGCGCTCTGTGACGCGTGAAAATTAGAGCTCCATCTCCACAATGTACACTTTCATAGGCGAAATCTGCTGATATGTCATATCTTCGTTGCATTCGCATCTCATCACTAACCACTGTACATCTCCAAATCAGGTGAATACTTCTGTCAGATTCTGCATCAGTTAATTTCCTGGACAAAGACTTGTCTGCTCTCAGCGATCTTTGTCAATAGATCATGACAAGGACAGGTCAACTCTCAGCATTAATTTTCATCATCATTTCCTTTTTTTCTGCATCAATCATTTTTTTGTGACAAAGATTTGTCTGCTTTCAGCATTCATTTCAATCGCTAAATTTTGTATTGTCCTTAAAATTTGCTGCGAAAGAACTTGGTGTAAAATTTTGAAGTATCAAGTCACATCTTAACAAAAATTATAGAACCTCTTGAGGACGAGACACAAGACTTAATCCTCTTTTTTCCTTCCTTCTTCCCAGCTCCAATTTTTTTTGGGGGAGGGCTAAATTAACCCAGAGCTTTCGTTCTGATTGGAGGCTACTCCTGGTCCCTTATTGGTACTCTAGACATGCCTATCTATGGGCGTGCCAATTTATTTTTCACTGCATAGCATTAACTTAATTTTTTTGCCCCTTGCGCCAGGTTTCTCATGGGAATCACCACCCACGTTGAGTGTTGTAAAACCATCTTAATTGATGGAAAATTTATGGTTTCAACATCGTAAATTTTCTATTCTTTCGCTATACATTTACTGTCCATGTCTGGCGTCAGCAATGTTCTCTTTATCTATAATTTCCTATTTTCTGTCTGGTCTTATTTGGGGAGTTTTATTTTATTACACTGTTTTTGCACATATAAATATTTACAATTCGAAATGTTTTATTTTCAATATTAATACAAAATAAATTCACAATTCATATTCCTTATTTTTTTCTAAACATACCAATACCAAACAACATATATATTTTTATTTTTTTCTACGCATTATATACTTATTCATTTTAATATACTTTAATTTTGGAGTATTTTTTATGTTATTTTAATTTATTGTATAAATTAATTACTAAAGAATTATTTTCCGAGAATTCAATTATTTTTAAATGTTATTGGATCGTGCGAAAATTATTTAATTAGTTAAATTAATAACAAGCCTTGTTGTGTAGATTTCTACACTACATTGCTTCTTCCCTCTTGTTTTTTAAAGAATAATAATATGTACACCACAAAAATACACTTATAATACATATATATATTACAAAATATCAATCAAACCTGATATATATAGTAAGTTCCTCAGATTGTTCATCATACCCTGTAAGTACACTTGAATAATATAATACAAAATATAAAATAGTATATACATTTTCTCTATTGCATAGGTGAGAAATATTTATTCCAATATAAGATGGCTATTTCAATATCAAAATACTGCAAAAATGCTATATTAATTTTAGTCAACAAATTTTTTTTTCGACTAATTTTTTTTTTTTTTTTTTTTTTTTTTTTTTTTTTTTTTTTTATGCTACGCATACTGAAATCTATAAAAATATGTACAATCATGCAGCTTGTAGGTAATAAAGTTTACTTCAAAATTTTGGCCATAAAATAAAAATATGCGCTATCTACATACCTACAGTGTGGATATTACGTAGAACTATGTTTTTACAAAAAAAATTATAAACCAAAGTGCGTAAATATATATGTACATCGCTCTCTGCTTGAAAACATTCTTTTTTTATCTAAGAATGCATTTTCATCCCCGCATCATTTCTGCGGAATATCCACTTAAAAATTTCTCCTCGGAGAAAATGTGCCGAAAATCCCTTATAAAATCCCTGAGTGGTCTCCATGTGTCCTTGACAGTGATAATAATCTCGGAACAAGACGTACAGGTCAGTACTAACATGCCAAACAGGTTTGCTCGTTATCACGTCTGTGAACGTAGTAATCACTTTTTTTTTCTCTGAATGGCTTTATAAAAGTGCGCGATTTGTTTGAATTGTGTTCATATAATATTGGATAATCTCTACACTGCATAAGGTAAGTGTCATTTATTTTAAAATCCGAAGATTTTAGTACTATCTAATAACTGTTATTATTTATATAGTTTATCATTCCTTATTCTTAATGATGTCCTTTAATATTTATTTATCAGATCTCTAGTGTCTGACTGGTCGCCATTTTCTTTTGAGCTTACCTTCAAGAAATTGCACTCATGTAACTATCATTTCATTAAATAATTTTAGTGCTTTTAAATTCATAAAATATTTTCCTTACCTCGTACAATTTCCTTTCATATGAGCCTTATTATCCCATATGATATTAGAAGTCTGTCAATGTATCCTTTTTTATTTTTCTTTCACAGTATTTTTTGTCATAATCTTTCGTGTCATTTGGTTACGTAATTTTTTCTGACATATTTATTTATATATATTTTGATTTTATTTCACAAACAATATTATGTTTTATTTCGTTTGCGCACAGTGTAGTTCTCGTGCGTCATTATATACACTATGTTAATGAGATTTTTTTTTTTTTTTTTTTTTTTTTTGACAACCGTATCCTTTTTAATGTGGTATTTTGTATATTTATGACGTGTGAAATGTTTTAATCCTAAACTCCTAACAAATTGTTTTGCTATATATATATATATATATATTATATACGCTACTATGCGTCATATGACTCATGGTACTTTGCTTAACATCTTTTGAGTTGATTTTATATTATTTATTTATTTTATACTACGATTTTCTAACACATGTGTGAAAGATGGTACCCTCTATTCACTCATATATTAGCGGTCAATATAGTGTTTAAATATGTCGTTCCGTGCACATTTTGCCGTTTTATATTTTTTTAATTGTTCAATGGGTTCCCAAATTAATATGCATCCGTTTTATTTACTTATTTATTTTTATTTATAAATTGTGAAAATTTTAATGTATGTTGTAATAATTCATCTATAATGGTTTTGTTTTTGTTTATTTCCGAATGTTTTCATTCCAGCACAATGAAGTTAATAAATTTTTATAAACTTTTTTCCGTTCCGTTAAGGTATTGTTGCAAATCTACCATATATATTTTGTTAATTTTAGGTATATTATGGTTTATTTATTATATTAATATATTAATTTAGGTATGTGTGTTTTAATATTTTGCTTCAATATTGAAAAAATTTGTTAACAAACTCATGAAATTTTATTTTTTTAATAATGTCATCCTATCGTCCAGCAATAAAATGACATTTTCCCGGGAATATAGCATCATTTCATGCGATTATTACAATTTTTTCAAACATTATTATATTAAAATTACTTTGTTGTTGATAGTTTTAAGGCTTTTAAATAATACCTACAGATTGTTTACTTATTATGTTGTTTACAAAACGGTGTGCTTTTCATTTTTGGCCCTTATGTGGTCATCCACTTTATTTATTTTCCTAAATGAGTCTGTAATGTTTATTTTAATATATGTATTAATTTATTTACTTATTTATGTATTATTTTTCAGATTTTTTTTTTTTATGTTTAATCTCTTACTTTCATAAATTTTTAGCAATTTTACACACTTACATTTTGCTTACATTTTCCCAATTACTACTTGTTTTTCTTTTTATAATTGGTAGTAATATGTAGAAAATTTTTATTTTCTGACAAATGGTGTTTTAAATCGTTATATTTACAAAGAGTGAAATGTTGTATAAATTTATATACAATTTTATCCATGTTGTGTCATCAATATGGTAATATAAATGCCATATTTAAAAGTGCATCCGTGACATAGCAATTTTTATTTATTTGCATACTTTAAGACCATGTGTTCATAATGTTTCATTTTCGTGTCAAAGTCATAAAGTGTTGTTAATATCTTATAATATGTATAATGGAAAATACATTTTCCATCCAATGTTGCTAATTTCTACTTCTATATCTCCAAAGGAACCGTTTTTTATATTTTGTACAACAAAATTTTTCATTTTCTTTTTTTTAAATAAATGTGTCAATTTAATATATATTTTTCTTTTAGTCCCCTTGAAGTAAGTATGTCGTTTGTCTATCACTAGCGATCAAAATATTTTTCCGACATGTTTTGAAATACGTCAAAACAATTTTGAAGTGTAAACAAATAAATTATATGTACCCTGTTTTCTGTTTTTCTATTTTTTTTTTTTTTTGAATATATATTTTTCTAATTTTTATTTTCCAGAATAATCCTTATGTTACGCTTCATTTTTACTCACTCAAAGTATTTCTTTTCTAGCCATTGTAATTAATATGCAATTCAATATTAATTTTGTCATTCAATTATTTAGCTGTGTTGGCTACTCAAATTGCGCAATCTGCAATCCGTGTGTCGTGAAAAATTTGCCATCCTTGAAAAGATTGCCCATGGAAACAACTGCTTGATGCCAATTGCACTACACAGCCAGGATATATTTTGACTAATACGCAGCCAAGCTAAAGCTCTCACTCCTGAGTAAAAACAAAACCGCCTTGGTTCTACCGGGATTCTGCTACGATACCGGGTTGGTGAGAAAATTCTTTATTTATTCCCTTCTTATCAATCTGTACTTTTAAATCCTCATTCGTGACAACTGTTCTGTTAATCTCCCCTGAATTTGCTAGGAAGCCGGGTTAACCCAAACCAGTTTTTTTGGTGATGCATTAGTTTCTCTTTCACTCTTCCTCCCTGAACGTTCACACTTTTCTCTCGGAACAGGTTTGCCTTCTCTGGCTCGTTCCGCTGGTCACTGGAGGAAGCAAGAAAAAAAAAAGATGGGGGGAAGGGGTTACCCGCTGCCTCGCTATACGGGATGCGGAGAAGAGGTATTTCTCCAAGCCAAAATTATCTTCTTTATCTTAGGAGATGCTACTTAGCGCCTCTCTTTTGCGTTTGATGCTGCCGCCGTATACCAATATTTACATTTTTTTTTTTTTAGTAATTTTTTTTTATGTCATGCTTACTTGTGTATAATGTAATACATTCTGTTTGTGTATATTATATATTTTTTTGTGGAGGGATGTATGAAAGAAAAATTATCTGTTTTACTTGTTTGCAAAAATCATTCCTATTACTGTGACAAAATATTATATTGTTATTTTATTTATTTTGACTATTTACCTTTGATTTATTTTGGGTTAATATTTCAAAAGGACTTCCTTTATACCTCCAGAAGTTTTGCACAAAATATTTTTCTGACATGTGAATTTCTTGGGCAGTATTTGTCCAATTTCGTTGAATTTTATTTTATTGAGGGAAAACGAAATTTGAACACATTTATGCTTTACTACATGTTTATTAAAATTATTTATTATTATTATTACCACATTTTCTACCAAAAATTTCTACCGCATAACATTTTATTTTCATGGTATAAAATACACATCATGGCTCCATAAATTGTATTAAAAATTCAAATTTTGCTTCTTCATTCATAATAATTTTCCAATATTAACTATTTTATTAAAATAATATAATCTAAGCAAATATAAGTATATTTATTAATATTTTTATTATTATTATTATTATTAATTCCGTGTTGCCGTTGAAAAAAAAAAATTTTTTTTGTATTTTTGCTATGTTTTTGTTTAATCAGTTTGCACTGATTTAATTTTTTTTTTTTTTTTTTTTTTTTTTTTTTTGCATATAGTATTATTTTATAAATTACCTGGTTATTTATTTATTTATTTTGTTTGCGATGTTAGGCGCGAACAATTTTGAGATGTGAATAGTGACGGGTTTTAATTCAGGCTTGTCCCTGTTTTTGATTAAGTAATTGTCGTTTCTAAAAATTCTTTCGACAAAATATGGTCCTGAAAATTTTTGGTGTAACGCTTTAGGTTTTATTAGAAGTTTTAAATAAACTTCATCACCTACTTGTAGCTGTTTATGTTTTAATTTTGTGTTTTTATTTAATTCTTGATCCGATTTTTCTTGGTTTTTCATGACCTCGTGTCTGATTTCGTACATATGTTTTAATTTATTTTGCACATAGTTGCTGTACGAGTCCATTTCGTGTGTTGTGAAATTTTTGAATGGCGTTTTTATTTCACGTGCAAAAAATAACATGCTTGGTGTAAAATCCGTTATTCGATTTTTTGTTGTATTGTGCATAAGCACAAAATATGGAAGTCTAATGTCCCATTCGTACGTTTTAGTACACATGGATGCGATGGAACTCTTTAAGTCCCTGTGGGTACGTTCAAGAATGCCCTGCGAGGATGGTTTATAAATGCTTGACGTAATTAACTCTATATTTAGATTTTCCATATAGTCTTTGAAGTCTTTTGACCTGAAATAGGGTCCATTATCACTCGCTAGAAATTTTGCCAATCCGTAGGCACTAAAATATTGATTTAAAGCCTTAATTATGACCTTAGTGTCTGTCGATCTGAGTGGGAATGCCTGTAGAAAACGTGTAGCTGTATCTATTACAGTTAAGATATATTTGTTCCTGTTTAATGACACAGGCAAAGGTCCCACAATATCAGTTGTTATTTTCTCCCCTGGGAGATAGTTTTTGTCCATTGTTTTCAATGGTATCTTGATTGTTTTATGTGTCTTAAAAGTATTGCACGTTGTACATTTTGTACAGAATGTTTTTATCTCCTGATACATTCTATACCAGAAAAATCTTTCTTTTATTATTCCATAAGTTTTTAGAAAAGCAAAATGCGGTGCATGTGCGCTTTTTATGATGTCATCTTTCAAGCTTTGCGGTGCAATGTACAATTCCTCGTTATTTGAATTTTGTGCTTTTTTCAAAATTAATATTCCATCTTTATTCAAACAATACTTTTCGTATTTTTTTACCTTTCTTTGTTGCTTTAAAGCTTCTATAATTTCTGTTAGTTTAGGGTCTTTCATCTGTTCCTTTTTTATATTATCCTCAGTTAAATTTTTATTCACCGTGAAAAGGTGTTTATTTAGATTATCTGCAATTGTTAAATTGTGTAAGCAACGAGTATTGAAATCTGCTGGATTGTTATTTCCAGAAATGTGAGATATCTCATAGTCGTAGTCTTGGAGTTTAAGTAACCATCTTGCAACAATCTCAGGCTGTTTTTCTAACTGTAAATGGTACGTTAGGGCTTTTGAATCGGTCAGTAATATAAATTTTTTTCCTAATAATATATTCCGAAAATATGTAATAGTTTCGTAGATCGCCAATAGCTCAATTTGCAAGCTTGGATATTTTTTTTCTGACTCTCTTAACTTTCTTCCTGTAAATTCTATTGGTATCATTTTATCACCTTGCTTTTGTGCCAATATACCTGATGTTGCGATCTTGGATCCATCTGTGATTACATAGAAAGTTTTTGTGTAATCCGGCGGGTGAATTGTAGGTTGCGTCATTATTATTTTTTGTATTTTTTCAAATGAATGTTGTGCTCTTTCATTCCATCTGAATTTTTGGTTGCTCCTCGTAAGATCTGTCAGAGGTGAAATAATTTCCGCATAATTTTGTATGGTCGATTTAAAATATGTGCATAGACCTATGAATGCTCTCACCAGTTTTTGAGATGTGGGTCTTGCAAAATTGGTAATTTTCTTTATATTTTTTTCTGAGGGTGTGTATCCCTTTTCGCTAATTTTATAGCCTAAAAATTCTATTTCCGGCATATATAGTTTTAGTTTTGTAGGTTCAATAGTCAAATTGAATTTTTCCAATCTTTTTAGTACTTCTTCAAGTATTTCGTGCATTTGTTCTATATTTTGAGCTCCAAGAAGGATATCATCGATGAAATATTCAATGTCGTATTTTTCTTTTAAGTCACTTAGAACTATGTCCATTAAGCGAGCAAATAAATTCGTCGAAAATTTTAATCCAAATGCTAAACGAGTCATTTGAAAGTGATTGTTTTCCGTAACGAAAGCCAATTTGTGCTTGTCTTCTTCCCTCAGCTTGATTTGAAAAAACGCTGAATGTAAATCTAACACCGTGTATATTTTTTTCCTGACATGCTTTGTAAAATCTTTTTTGTATTTGGCACAGGATATGGATCGCTCTCTACTATATCATTAAGCGATCTAAAATCTAAAGCTAATCTTACTTTGATTAAATTTTTGTCGTTAGTTTTTGATGTGGAATTTTTTTTTACGAAAATTACTGGAAATGCATAGCTGGAATTCGTAGGTTCGATAATACCCGCGTCTAATAGATCTCTTATTTCTTTTTCCGCACTCTTCTTTATATCGTGTGCTAATTTAAAAGGTTTGGTTTGGATCGGAAAATCATGCTGTAATTTTATTTTAGGTTTAATTACATCCGTCGCTCCTAGCGTTTTATAAGATTTACTGAATGCTGTCGCATGTCTCATTACAATATCCAAAACTTCCTTTTGCACTTTCGGTGGTAAATGATCTACTTTGAAATCCTCTCTTGACAATTCCTTTCTTCGCAATTCTCTAATTTGTGTTATATTTAAATTGTTAACTTCATAAATACTGTCAGTATTTGTTTCATTTTGTTCTTTAATAGAAAAATCAGTTGTAATCTTCCCCATTTCTTGATCCTTGTATAATTTTAAATATTTGTTGGAGAGATTCTGTACTATAATTCGAAATGAATTATTGTCGGATTCTTTACTTTTATGAACAGAATTCTGAATTGCTAATTTTTTATTATTGTATTTGGGTTGAAAAAAGAATTGTTGGTCTTTTTCTAAAACTCCGTCGAAAATTAAATTTACTAATTTCGATTCTTTAGGCCTTAGAGTAATTTTGTTTTCTACAAATGCTCTTATGTTATTTTTAGAATTATAATGATCATTAGAATTAATTTGTTTGGGTACAGTTTGAAAATTGTCATTTTGATGTGTTTTTTGAATCCTGTTAGCTTCTGTAAATTGATTTTCATTGGAATTTAATTTAATTACCGTATTGTTAATTTTTAAAATGTTGTTTTCCAAGTCCATGATTATTTTGTTACTTTTTAAAAAATCATATCCTAAAATAATCTTGTAATCGCGGTCAAATTCTTCTTTTGTGACATAAAATGTCCCATTTAGGAAATTATTCTCATTTTTAAATTTAAATTTTACGCAGTTTTTGAACGGAATCGTTTTATTTGACAAAGTTGTAATCTTAATTGAATTGGCTAAATATTTAATTTTTATATCTGTCTGTTTTATTTTTTCAAAAATTTCTGGTGACAATAGGCTAATACTTGCTCCACTATCTACTAAACTGGGTATAATTAGTTCCTTTTTTATCTTTAAATTCCATATTGGTAATTCATTGTTTCTTCCTGAGTTGCAACTTGCTATCAATTTTTCTTTAACCTTAGAATTTTGATTTTCCTCAGCCTCAAACACGTTTTTTTTCTCATGTTCATGTTTCTTTTTTTTCAATTTTTTGTTAAATTTTGTTTTTATGTTATAACCCTGTTTTTCTTTTAATATGCGGGACCTACGGGTTTCTACTTGTGCTAAATTTTGAGGCCCCCTTATCGGTTTAAATGATGGTGTCCTCTTTTTCCTCTGGTATTTTGTCTACCCCGTCTCTGTTGATTTTCACTTGGGAAGGTAATAGTGGGCTGCGTTTCTTTATTTCTATCATTAGGTGGTTGAGAAAAATTGTTTTGCCCGTTTTGTATATTTGTGACGCCTTGGTGTTGCCCTGTATATTGAATTTGTGCATTATTCCCCTGTATAAAATCAGCATTTTGGATTGGGACAGTGTTTTGAAAATTGTAATTCCCTTGGTGCATTTGATTTTGACCTATCAGCTGTTGAGAATCATTATGCCAATTGGGCATCACATTGTACATATAATTTTGTCGAAGCTGATTGTAGTGCGGTCTTATGGGATTGAAATTTTGAGGATTTTGAAAATGCGGTATATAATTTTGTGGACTTCTTTGGAAATTTTTATAATTGTAATTTGTATGGTAGTTCCTTGGAAATCTTGGCCTAACATTGTATTGTTGTGCTCCCCTAGGTTGTACAAAATTTTCGCTTCTTTTATTAAAAAAACAATGTTGTGTTTGGTGATTTGATTTGTTGCATATGTGACAGAATTGTTGGGTGATGTGATTAATTTCCCCTTCGTTTTGTTTGTTTTCATGTGTCTCAAGCTTTAAATTATTTATCTGTTTCTTTAGGTCTTGTATTTCAGTTTTTTGCTCTTGGGACATATTGATTAGTGCCTCATACAATTTTTTTTCACTAGTTTCTGTTAAGTTGTTCATTTCGCCTGCGCATTTTCCGTTGATTGCTAATTCGATGTCCTTGGCCCGTTTAAAAGCATCGTCAAATTTTGTTGGAGGATATTTTTTTTAATTCAAAAGAAATATCCGGTCTCAACGCCTCAAGGTATTTTGTTAATTTCATCGTTTCAAGCAGTTCTTTTGCTCCATTTTTTTTTTCGTGTCCCGATAAAGCTAAATATTTTTGTGCCTCAATATTGAATTTTTTAGTGAATTCCTCAATCGTTTGATTGGCTGTTTGTTTCGCGTTAATGAACTGTAATTGCGCTTTTGCGAAAGATTTTTCTTTTTGAAACTGCTTTATTGAATTTTCTTTGAATGTTTTGTAGTCGTTTGCCTTATGAAGTTCTGTTGTATTTTTCATAATTTCCCGTGCTTGCCCTTTAAATTTTGATTTTGCAAGTACTAATTTGATATCATCGGGAAATTGTGCCGCATCGGCTAATTCTTCAAATTCGTCAAAAAATTGTGTAATTTCTTGGTCTGGTTTATCTTCAAAATTTTGGAGAGAATTTATTAAGGTATCTACTCCTATCGTAAATGTTTCCCTTTCAGGAGAAATTTGTCTCTTCCCTCTGCCGCCTGTCATGATTTTATTTTTATGTCTTATTTTCCTAGCGGCTGCAATTCCCAAATATATAATAGAATAATTTCTATTTTGTTTTGCTTCTATCCTAGTTTCTCAGAAATTTCCTACACTGCAAATTATTATTTTTTTAATTTTAGAATATAATTGTCTATCTATATTTTCAAAATCATACTAATTTGTAAAATAATATTTTCGCATAAATTCTACTGAAATAACACTGAATATTCTGCATGCATGCACATAAATAAAACACAATATGAAATTTTCACCAATATTTCCTTTCATAAATATTAATTATAATAATCACTCGTTATGTTCATACTAAATTATGTGCTGTGAACTGAACTACTCTTTTCCTTAATTTTTCTTTTTGTTATACACATAAATAATTTTTTATATAACATACGAAAATGATTTTGTTAGTAATTGAAAAGAAAAATAAAAATAGAGGAAAATAATAATATATATGTATTTTTTTTTTTTTTTTTTTTATAAGTTAACTCATTGCAACCATTTAATTTTACGTTCTAAATTCCATTACTAACACCTGGTATTAGCACCATTAAATTTTAGTATGTGGTGACGATCCATCACCAACACACTTGGTCACGCGACAATAAAATGATTAGTACAATAGAAACAGTTATCCCGATCTGCGTTGTGAAAAGATCTAATGGGATAATGTCATTTAATAAATTAGGAGGGAAGAAAACTTTGGAATAAAATTAATTTTGGCAATAACTCAAGGACGACTTATTTAACGTTGAAATGGAGATATCGAACTTGTAGGTTGCATAGAGAAACATCCAATTCTAATAATTCCAAAATATTAGATACCATAAATTACGAGTATTATCTAAAAGGGAACAAGGAAAGAATTCAAGGAAAGACTTACAAGTATGCACACATAAACAAACTTTATTTTCATTTATATAAAATTCATAACTCAAATATGACCTTTTATATGATAATAACCTTTTCAAATTATCTACTATTTTATCAGAATATAACATAGTTCCATTCTCATTAGAACAGCAAAGCTTTCATCAAAATTATACTTTGTTACTTATTTTTTTTTTATCAATTTATGTTATCTTATACTTGCCCCCTTTTTGTTCACAGCACGATCCGATGATGAGACTTTTGCCAAAATTTTAATCAAAATTTTATTTATGAAAAATAGCATTCCCGTTATCATTAAAATCTTTATCATAAACAATTATAATATTCAATGACATAAGATTGTGTACTTTAGTGGAAATTTAGAAAATTAGTTGCTTAATATTAAATGTACACATCATAAGAAAACATGAAAACAATAGCCACGAATATATTGAAATAAATATAAGGAGTTTCTCACCCAAACAGACTTCGATCTTTTCTGTAATCATCCAAATCATACAGTTCACTCATAGTTCATGGAATCCTAAACACAAGTAAGTTCATCGGGGCATAAAGTTCCTTATATATATATATATATATAGTTCATGGGGATCTTTCACAAACCAATTTCACTTTCTTTCGGCGCTCTGTGACGCGTGAAAATTAGAGCTCCATCTCCACAATGTACACTTTCATAGGCGAAATCTGCTGATATGTCAGATCTTAGTTGCATTCGCATCTCATCACTAACCACTGTACATCTCCAAATCAGGTGAATACTTCTGTCAGATTCGGCATCAGTTAATTTCCTGGACAAAGACTTGTCTGCTCTCAGCGATCTTTGTCAATAGATCATGACAAGGACAGGTCAACTCTCAGCATTAATTTTCATCATCATTTCCTTTTTTTCTGCATCAATCATTTTTTTGTGACAAAGATTTGTCTGCTTTCAGCATTCATTTCAATCGCTAAATTTTGTATTGTCCTTAAAATTTGCTGCGAAAGAACTTGGTGTAAAATTTTGAAGTATCAAGTCACATCTTAACAAAAATTATAGAACCTCTTGAGGACGAGACACAAGACTTAATCCTCTTTTTTCCTTCCTTCTTCCCAGCTCCAATTTTTTTTGGGGGAGGGCTAAATTAACCCAGAGCTTTCGTTCTGATTGGAGGCTACTCCTGGTCCCTTATTGGTACTCTAGACATGCCTATCTATGGGCGTGCCAATTTATTTTTCACTGCATAGCATTAACTTAATTTTTTTGCCCCTTGCGCCAGGTTTCTCATGGGAATCACCACCCACGTTGAGTGTTGTAAAACCATCTTAATTGATGGAAAATTTATGGTTTCAACATCGTAAATTTTCTATTCTTTCGCTATACATTTACTGTCCATGTCTGGCGTCAGCAATGTTCTCTTTATCTATAATTTCCTATTTTCTGTCTGGTCTTATTTGGGGAGTTTTATTTTATTACACTGTTTTTGCACATATAAATATTTACAATTCGAAATGTTTTATTTTCAATATTAATACAAAATAAATTCACAATTCATATTCCTTATTTTTTTTTTAACATACCAATACCAAACAACATATATATTTTTATTTTTTTCTACGCATTATATACTTATTCATTTTAATATACTTTAATTTTGGAGTATTTTTTATGTTATTTTAATTTATTGTATAAATTAATTACTAAAGAATTATTTTCCGAGAATTCAATTATTTTTAAATGTTATTGGATCGTGCGAAAATTATTTAATTAGTTAAATTAATAACAAGCCTTGTTGTGTAGATTTCTACACTACAATCATTTTTCATTTTCTTTTATGCCAAGATTTCTCTTTGAAGATTGGAATGTGTAAAGGAGAAAAATTATACAAAATTCGAATAACAATCAATCTCCCAATAAATGTGATTGGCACTATCACCCTTAATATTTTTGTCATAGGACAAGCATTTATGTCTTCAAAGCATTCTGACGCTTTTTGTAAAAAAATTCAGCTTAAAACAAATCACTATCAGAAGACTTTTGATTCGAAATTTTCTCATTTATTTGATGACCATATTACAAACGCATACGCGCAATAAACAAAATATTGAATTGATTCACATTAATAATCACGCATGAAGTAAATGCTCTGTTCACAATCTATTAGATGGATTCACTAATGCAACAATACAATATCTGCCATCAAATATCAGCACTTTAATTTATTCTATGGTTCGGATATTTATAGCAAACTTCAACCATGATGATAGAAGAAATATCTTCTAAAAGTCAATTTTGAAAGTCAATAGTGAGAAAGATTACGGAAAATGTTTACTGCCAGCAAAACACCTTTTAGCTACTTCTTAAATAACAGTCAGTTTCGAGATAATCACAAACCGCTTACTTTATACCGGGTTGATTAAGCAAAAGAAAAGTCAAATTTAGATCAGTCCGAGTATGAAATTACAAAAATCATTTTTGGACGATAGTAGCTCATAGATAAGCTACTTAAAAGCAAGAGTAAAATTCCAAATGACTTAACGTTTGCGAATTCTCTTAACGTGGAAATCATACGAAGAAATTTTTGACAGTTAAATTGTGAAGTTTGTAATAGTAACGGGAAAAAAGACCAAACCTTCTGTTGGGAGGATCTGGGCTCATCTGAGAAACTAGTTCTTAACACTTTAATGAGATTCCAACAATATAGTTGTGGGGAAGCTTCAATATTAATGTTCATGATACAAGTTAAACATGGGGAACAAGTATCATATATGGATGAATTAAACCGTACTTGAAATTTAATTACAACCATTCAGGGTAACTTTGATCCACATTTTCTCTATTTTCATATGCCACAATCTTAATTTAAGAATATTGTTGCAACTAAGGGCACAAAAAAGAAGAAATGATCCTAAATTATTGTTTGACTATAAAAAATTAAGGAATAATACGGATAAAAGCAAAAAAATGAATTTTTAGCCTGGTTCATTGTTACCCAGCCATATAGGGTAACTTTGCACCATATGATAAATATTATCTAAAACAATTCATTATAAAAAAAGTATTATAGTTAGGACAACTTTAAACCACAAATAATGTTTTAAGATATGTAAAGACTCCGAACTTACATTTCCCAACATCGTAAGATTTGTTTAATTTATGATATTACAACAAATATCAGGCACGAGAAAAGTGGAAGAAGAGAACCATGAACATTTAGAAATAAAAAAAAACCTGTTTATTGTTCATACAAAACATAAAAATGCAGTGGGAAACAATTTTCAATGTTTTATCTCAATAATATATCCATAGTTACAGTAATACATACTAGTACTAGTAATATTGAAACAAGAATAAAAAACGTCGAACGTATGAAATGTCAAATTTGCGTAGCTCCGCCCCTAATTACGCCTCTAAAAGAATTTTATTTATTTTACACATATTTGGGAAAATATTTATATGCTATTTCTAATGTTCACTTTCATCATTTATATAAAATATACGTGCAAATATGGGGAAATTTTGACAGTAGCACCTATAATCAGTAAATTATAAACATCAGTATAACTTTGAGCCGGCTCAAAGTTACCCTGAAAATGTGACAAAATGTTAGTGCCTTCTTATTTTACATTTTATTAACTATTAATAAATGAATAATCACAACATATTATCACATTTACAACATTTAGACAATAATAGGTCTGATAAATGAGTATATTGTTACTTACTATGGAAATTTAATTGGATTACAACAACTTCAAAATAGCATTCAAAATTAGCTTGAAAACAGTACTTCACTAAAATAGTTAGATGATGCAATTAATAGCGCATAATGTTGCTAATTTATTTTCTAAAATAAAGAGTAGAAATCCCAGTTTAGAATCGTGCCAACAGAGCTCAGTTCTGGAGTTTATTTAGCCTTTTGGTGTCAAAAATATTGAAAAATAGGAGCTGTTGCAAAGTTACACTCCATGGTTCAAAGTTACCCTGATTGACTGTACCCTAAGTGCAGAACTCTTTACTTGTGCCTCATAGTAAGTAATTAACATATTAAATAAATTCATCAAGTGATCGTTAAGATCCTAAAAAGTGGGAGAAAACTTTGACCGCCAAAGCGTTGTGTGATTTTACGAAGTAGGACAAACGTATAGTTCCAAATAAAAGTCGCATTTGCTATGCAAAATCTATAAGTAAAACTGTCAATAATTAATATATATAAATTCTCTCGTATACGAATTCTCTCGCAACTCTCTCGTATACGAAAGCAATAATTAATTTCTCTTACTGTCTCTAATCTTACTTAGTTTTAATCTATTCAATTTTTACCATTGGTGGTTTTGTATTATAATTGGGCATGCTATCCTATCGTGCATTTTGTACAACTACCATTTAAATGCATGGAACAATAAATATAAATAAGTAATACCTGGATAAACATCAATAAGCGGATAAGAGGAGCACATCACAGGGTGAGTGGTTCACTGATTCCAAGCACTTCGAGTCGGTCGCTATTATATCCATATTTCACCCACGCACAATTCTTAAAATTTAGCGATGAATACTTGGACTCAGTTTCTAGCCCTAATTTAATTAATTTGAATAACTCTCAATCGAGTTAGGAAGTTCGATCTCTCAGATGTCTCAAATTAGATCCGTGATTATTTTCTCTTTTTGTATATTGTAATTTTTGAAACTGGATTTTTAAATGTGGTATGCATTTTCTTAATTGTTTATTTCGACCTCATATTTCACCTTATTAAATGCTGAAGTTTTGTTTCAGTATTCTAAATGTTTTGGAAAATACTTCACAATAAATGCGTGACTTTTTTTATTTCTATTTTTCTTAATTAGCAACATATAAAATGTGAAATTGAGTAATGTTTATATATCATTTACAATTTAACGAGTTTTTTTTTGTGTGTGTTAAAGAATGTTTCATTATAACATTTGCAAATTGATATGATATTTTACAAATGTTTTTCAACATTTGTTAGCTTAAATTACTTTTCCAAATATTTTTAAAATTACTAACTGAATATGAACTTTGAAAAACTAACCTTCTTGGAGGGCGAGGCAACAAATGTCACTAATTTTCTTGATAAATCCTTCTATATATATAAAAAAAGTTTTGATTTCGAAATGGACCAATGAAAATCTGCGTAGATAATCCCTGCAGATCGGCATCCCATTTGAATTAAGCATGGCTTTTCCTCTTAATATTAAAAAAACTGTTGCATACAAAAATATGAAAATCGGTAGTATTATAGAGAAATGTTTGATAAACACGCTGATGCAGACAGTTTTCAAATCAAAGAATTATTTTAAGCGATATTTAATGCCAAAGTTGGACAAAATCGTTCCATTAAAAAAGTTTTATAGGAGCAAAAACTATACATAGGAACTTAATCATTTTTAGATAATTTTATGCGTCAGAATTTCGCGGTGTGCATACTGTATTTAGTTTTTTAATTTGACTTATTTTTTGAGGTTTTATTTCTATTTTAAATTCAAATTTTCAGCATTTCGAGATATATTTTTTATACATTTTTGAAAATTGTATTAATTTAAACTGTTGCCAACTGTATAAACAGCGCAAACAACAATGTTTGCTTCAAATTAAAAAAAAAATTTTACACGTGACTATTATAAACAGAAAATATAAAAAGCAGGAACTCATAGAAAATTACGTCATATAAACTATATTCACATGCGAATTTTTAAAGAGAAAGAATATTGTAAAATAATAAATTCATTAACATGCGTTAGAAGTCTTAAATAGGAGAATTTACGTCACATTACACTTATTACGTAAAATGAACAAAAAATAATATAGCAAAACAGTTTAAATTTAAAAATTGCGCAAGAAATTTATTTGATATTTTAAGATGATCATAATATTTCATTTCTAACAAAATTTTCTTTACGTGAATATTAAAAAGAGAAAGAAAAGTTTGGTGAAAATTACGTCAGATTCAAATTATAATTCAATCTTTCGAAATCATTTTAAAGCCGATCAAATTAGCGTGCTGTTAGAGTCTTCGGTGTCTGAACGGGGGTTGACGAGCGTAGCTTTTAGGGGGCAGAGCCCCTAGTATATAAAAAAATAGCAACAGAAAATATATTATGTCAATATATTAACAATATGTTTATTCCAGAAAAAAATCATCATGACAGTTATTGAAAGTATGTACAGGGTGTAGACGAATTCTAACGACACATTCACAGGGATGATAGTAGACATCATATGGATGAAAAATTACCATAAAATCTGGCGTCGCAAACCACGTGTTTAATCAAAAATACAGAGTGTTCCACACTACCTCAAGTAGTTTGATGGAAATGACTTTCAGAAAACTGAACTAAATTACAATAAAACTTTTAATAAATATTATCACCTTTGTTGTAAATGAAATAATGTGAATGAAAATGGTAGGATTTTCCATTATACGCGCCAGAGTATGCACTTGGGACTCCACATTTTGTACTACGATTACATGTTCATACGGTATCATTGACGATTCCTTCACACTGTTTATCCAGAACTTGTCTTGATAATATAACATTTCACATAAAACAAGATACATATTGTTCCATTTTCATAACAATGTTTTTATTTTTCTCATGATTAATACCGTCAACTAAAGTTCAATTACTATGAAACACCCTGTATTTGTAACTAAATAACTAGTTAGCGACACCATGTTCTATGGCACTTTTTCATCCTCTTTGATTTATCCTCTTTGACTATCATTCCTCTGAATTTATCGGTCGAAATCGGCAACGCCCTGTATATTTCAAACAGTAAATAAATTACATTTGAGAAACCGAAAATAAAAATTGTATAATATTATATAGTAATAATATCACGATTTCAATTTTCCTTAATTGATTCATTAATTTCAAAAATTGCTTTCATAATTAATTATAAAAATGAAACAGTTGTAAAACAGGTAGTGAAATACCTAAAGTGTCTATAAAATACTGTATATTGATTAAATATTGATTTTGTCTTAAAATATATTGATATTTTCTCTTTAAAACATTAGACCGCATTTCAGACTACGTAAAATACAATGATTCTAAACCCGGGTTCTTTTATTCTATAGTCCTTTAAAAATTCAATACCTTAGTTTATAAATTTATTTAATATATTGCTTTTTTACCAAGAAAAAATGCGTCCATACTGAGTGTTTAACTGCTCTCAGGGGTACAATAAATAATTTAAAAGAGAAAAGTAAAATGAAATTTACAGATTTTCTAGTGAAAATGCATTTAGGATGGAGCAGGGTATGAGAACAGAAAGTTTTTTTTTTTTTTTTTTATTACAAACGAATAAGAAAAGTTTTGTTTATTTTCTGTAAAACATGTTGTAAAGCAAATCTAAAACTTTCTAATGATAATAGTTTGCATAAGATCAGACATTTTTCATTTTTCTATTTCAGATACAATTATCATGATTATTATGAATACAAATCTGTTCATGTCATAATGTTAAAATCTTGAAAATGCATATATCTATCTATATTATAAAGGACTGTGCGTAATGCTGACGTCATGTTGCTAATGGCAACAGCAGACGATCAAATTTCACTTTTACTGCATTCTTTTAATTAACTTCTAAGCATGGCACATTTTCTATTTTTACACCGTTGAATATGTTAAAAAAATGCACTTACAAATGCAATTTCTTTGAAATGTATATCGAAATTTGTTTGAAAACTATGTTGCCATTTACTCATTTTTTGTTGTTTTAAAAATAATTCTCAAGCATAATTTTTTTTTCTTATGTATATATCTAATATTTCTAATAAATTTCGTACATATCTAATAATGTATTTTCTAATATTTCTATACTGTGCAGACGATTGTGAAACATAAATCCTTTTGCACTCAAGTTAGTATAAATAGCTCATTATTTGTTTGCATCTCACATTCCATAACGAAATAAAAAACATGCTTGAGTCATTAAGTGAACTATAAAATATAAATAACAAAATTTAAGTCATGTAATCGAATTTCGCGCTTAAATCACTGAAAGGAACCAAAATCAAAAAGGCTTAGTGTATTTTGCCGATTTCTTCGGTTGTTAATTCCTGACGCGAGACCAGTATGTCGCATATTACAATATGTGTCACATATTATAATATGTGTACTAAATTGGGAGAAGTGGACATAAATGGTAATGTTTAAGTTACATTAATGCATGTGGGGTATGTGAAACATTTCTTCAGATGGTAAAGAAATACTCTTGTAAATTATTTTATGAAAGTATGAATTGGCTGGATATCCATGCGAGCTAGGAGTACTCGAAAACATGATAGAAAAACAAAGATAATCATTCAGAAAAACTGGATATCAAACAAAATGTAGAGAATTGTTAAATTGATTCATTCAAAGCGATCTTATTTTGATGTTTACAACGCCTGATACAAAAAGGCTACGAGAACCTCAAGTTTCGATAACTATAATGAAGCAAACTGTTTAGCCAACTTAAACTGTGCGATAATTATATTTATGTTTATAAAGACGATATAATACAGATAAAACTCGCATTTCTGCAGTTTAAAGATGGAATAAAGAACTCTACCACTGGCTGAAACTACTGTTGCGCTCGTTTTCCAAACTGTTCGGAATTTTCTTAAATCATATTTAATTACATGTTCAGAGTTCATTTAGAAAGGCCCCAACGGAGAGCAGACCTTCGGTCTATAATCCTTGCACAGATAATCGACCGTAACAAAATACCTACACACTAGGACAATAACTCGAAAAGAGATTAAACAAATTGGACAGAGTCTATCGGATGAGAGGGGAAATTTGGTTAAGTAATCGGCAGGAAGAAATCATGAATCCCTTTTATTTCTCTTCGCATTTTATTGCGAATGGTCCCTTGGATCCATAAAACGTGCCGTAGTATAGGTCTGGAAGCTATAGTCGCATATCGACACACTTCGTGTAATATTTTCATAGTACTGAACATAAAATGATAACTTTGCAACTGCAGTTTACAGATTACTCACAGCGTTTTCGAAGTTGTCAGCTTTGTCAAAATATGGATCTGTCAAGTTTTCCTTCTCAATTGGCTAGACATGTAACACTAGAAATGTAACACTTCGGTGTGTATGCGGCCCACAACTGCATTCAGAAATAAATTCGCTATTTTATACATTAAACAGGTAATACTAATGATACAAAAACGATTTTTCTATATATGTAAAGTTGCATAAAAATTGCCAAATGCACGCTTGGGTCATCAGTTGCAAAAAACACATTGTCTTGTGTATTTTAATGGTAACACATTAAGCTGCTTATGCTTCTAAAAAGTTTTCAGATAACACTGAAATACACGGTTCAACGTGTAAATTGCAAATAAGTACACATATATCTGTGTAATATACAAAAATGCTGGATTTTGTGAACGAAATACATAATCTTATGGTTTAGGATATAAATTTTAAACTAAAATTTTTTATGATCTCAAAAGTTTTTCTTATGAAGCTCGTGTGTTTGGTGTGTTAGTTCTCTTTACAGCAAATTTGTTTTAAGATCACAAAATAGTGTTATAATTTAAATGCTCTTTGTTATATTTTTCTTCAAATCGCATGGATATTTATCTGCAAAGAAAGAAGAAGATTACTCTGTGCAGCGAAAATACTGTGAAGTTAAAGACTGTAGGTGAGAGTAGCCAAATTTGGACCACATCACTTATTTTCAGGTGTAACTCACTTAATTTTTGGAATATCTGCAAAACATCATTACACGGGGTCAATCTATTCATCTACTAACTAAATAAATTTTTAGATCAATTTCTATTTGGAAATCTTAAGTTTTATTTTAATTTTAAAAATTTGTCAAAAGTGGTCCAAATTCAGCAACTGGTCGGCTAAGTTGGACCCCCAGTCTCCTAAATTGAACAAAACAATATCACGTTGTTTTAATGACTAGAGAATATAACTAATTTTATTTTTGTTTGAAATCAAAATGTTTTCAAAATATAAATCAAAATTATGAGTAAGTACGAATAGAAATTATGGAACTAATTGCCAGTACTTGACTATCATGTACGAAGTGATGGAAAGCTTACACATGAATTTCGTTTATTCATTTTTTATTCCAGCGCACACAACATGGAACCGTATTTGGCAATCTGAACACTGAATCATTTCTACTATTTTATTTTTCTTACAAATTAGGCAAAACCAATCGTCACTGTGTAGATTTTTCTTTTTAGACTCTGAATCATTAGACATATTTTTTCCAACAGAAGTTTTCTTTACGTTATGTTTGTAGTTCTTCCCTTCCATCATTTTCTTTCCAATTGCATCACGCCTATTTTTTAAAACTTGATGTTGCAATTTCTGTTGTGTTGTGAAAGCTTCCTTTTAATTGTTTTTTTTTTTTTATCATTTCAAGGTTTACTTTATATGGCAAAGAGGGTTGAGACAGCTATTTTTTTATTTCATCTATGCTGTGATTTAACTGATTTTAGGAAGGGAGATAACATTTCTAATGATTCTTTGGCTTTTTTGGTGATTGGTACCTGCAGCCTTCTTGCAGGTGAATTTCTTCACAACTTTATCAACTCGTTTCCTATATCTCTAATAGCTTTTGCTGTCACGGGTGATTTTCTTCCTGACAGTTTGTCTGTGTCGTTTTCAAAATTTTTCAGTTATGTTAAAAAAGTGTTTAAAAATATGCTATATTGAAAAAATACACTACGATTAATCAAACGAAAAACATTATATAGTCAAACAGTGTTGAATTCAGGGGATCCTCGCCGGAGCCTTGAAATAGCCACTCCAGCCGAAATGTTTACGAATTAAGCATTATAATGGCAAAAATGTGTAATTACACCCTCCAGAACTGTTCCCCTTTTACAGAAGAGAAAATATCCTCCATATTAAATAAATATTTTAATTCAACTCTGTAAATCAAATACACCGTAGGAATAAAGAATTCAAAGAAAATAATTACAAATGCATACAAGATAAAAAACAAATTGCAAACAAAATTTATTGCAGAAACATTTTTAAGTTTATGTAAGACAAAACTGCATAAAGAAATTGATCTAGATATACAAAAAAAATTTATTAAAAACTTGGATGGAAATAGTAATCCAGTATAAATTATAAAATATAGCGTATAAAGATCGGAATTCATTACTTACTTGTCAAATTTATGATCGTATATCTGATCCAATTTAAGCAACTGCGCCATTTTTTAAAACAGATAATCTCAAGACTAAGAAAAAAAACGGAATCAAAGAAATCCGAGTGAAAAATACGTGCAATAAGATCAGATAGATTCAAATATGTATTCGAAAACATAACAACTTACCTTAGTTTTAAAGTATTCACTTACGTTTAGTACGAAAAAATTAGATCAAAACAGTTTAAGTTTTTTTTTAATTATCTGAAATCAGCACATGGTAGGCGGGTGCATCTTCTAATCATAAATGACGTCTTTCTGATGAGTAGGATTTCAGTGGTAGATGGCGTCTCTTTCTGTAATTAATGGCTGTGTGGCAACGGTCCATTTAAAATGGCAATCCAAATATAGCTAATCTCCCCTACTGTTAAATTTTAAATGCGCATTATATTTCGGAGTACGTTATACGCCGAAATATGCGGTTTTTACTGAATATTGCATTTTGACATTAAATCTTTAAGTTAAGTTATTGTAAATTACTGTATTTTAAACATAGAGGGATGAGAAAGATATAGAACAAATGGTTTTGTAACAATACGCTTTTGAAGTTTAAGTTCCAGCTGAAAGGCTTGTAACGAAAAACCTGTTACCCACTTTTTTGATGCGTTCGTAATTATATAAATACGTAGCACCTATTGTCGTCGTTCAGTCCGTCTGTCCGTCCGTCCGTCCGCATGTAACAGCGCAAAAACTACCCAACCGAATCGTTTGAAATTTAAAATACATTACTGTTGCATAATTTTGTCGAGTCATTTCAATTTTTATGAAAATCGGATGTATAGTTTAATTATAGGGACAGCAAAAAGTTTTCCGTTATATTACGGCCAATGGGAAAAAATATTTCAAGTGCATTTTAATGATGTTAGAGCCTTTCGAAGAGAATGAAATTGATAGCGGTTATTGAAGTGCACTAAAATAGACATTCAGCACAATATGCAGTGCAAAAAATATTTCTAAAACTAGTTATAGTACGAACGCAGCCTCATCTGCCACGTTTGATGTGCAATTTCCAACTTGTTTGGTGTTTTATTTTACGCAAATTACACATTTTTTAGAGTTTGATCTTGGTTATCTGGCTTGGTTCCACACCGAAACGAAAAAAAAAGTAATATAAATTAAATAATTCTAAACAAATAAAGGTGTGTCTTAAAATATAAAAACGCAAATTATACTAAAATTACTAGAACAAAGATATCTGAAATTTTACGAAAATAAAAATATTAGTATATTGTTATACATTTCATACAACTGCATAGTTACTTAATTTAAAAATACGGCCTAGATATAAATAAACCGGTGAAGTGCGAGTATTACTAACCGTAAAGAGGGTTTCATACAATAAATATATGAATTAATAACTGAGCATTGCTTTACACAAATATATCATTAAAAATTGTTATCTAGGCTTTAAACGACGATGGTGCATAGAGTCCGCCCGTGTCTTTATGTATGTCCAGTCCGACCGTGTCTTTAAGGGTTAATATCTCGGCTAATTACCGACACTTTTTTTTCGAAAATCGTTATCAACTATCCTTTTATACTTCTGCGACGATAGGTACATCCATGGCTGTTCAATTTCTGGTTTCAAATCAAATTCTAGGTATAATAGAAAAATGCGATTTTTTCAAAAACTATGTGACCTACGGTAATTTCTATAGTTTTCCTGCAAGGTTTAAATTAACTGCTACAACCCCTAATTTTTTTCATAATTTTAGTTTTAGTAGATTCGGAAATAGATGGGAGGGGAACATATTTTTGCATTACATATTCGACTATATCTTTGAAAATATAATACCTAAAATTAAAACAAATGCATTTTTAAATTCTGCGCTAAAAAAGCTTTCACACGATATACAAAGAAATGATTTTTTTTCAAGTAAGTTATTTAGCCCCTCTATATATTTCCTAAATATATTTGTGAATGGTTAATAACCTATAAATATTTGGATGAATAGCCGTTATTACTTCAGCCAATTTGAACTTTCCATCTTCCATAGTTTACGAGTAAAATGGGTGTGGCAGAAAGACAGGCACAGGAGTGATATTATAATGGTTCCGTTTTTACTTTGTACGGAACTCTAAAAAGATCATAAACCTGGTATTAATTTACACATATGATCTTAAAATAAAAACTGACGGGAATTCTCCTATTTAAAAATAATATAGTAAAAAGCGTTTTGTTAAAAATATTACTTTAATTATATTATTACATTAAAGGAACTTTTTTAAGGCCAGATATATGCACCATTTCGAAGATAATCATTAATATTCTAATAGCCCACGTCCGAGCTGTGTTGATTTAAAATAATCAGATAGACATGCTGAAGAAAACTGCATCACGTGCATAAAATAAGATTATTTTTTTTTCTTTAAAAGACAATCATAAAAAAAACAATGACTTTTTTTTCAATCTGATATATAAAACTTTTTATATTCTTCTTTTCACGTTGAACATTAAATCCTAGAATTTTTTTTAAATTCGATATTAGTTTTTTTTAGCTCCTTAGTGAATTTAATGATGCACCTACTGGTAATCTTCTAAAAAACCCTTCAAACGTTTTGTGTTTTTTAAAGTATGTATACCTATTTAATTGAGAATGTACTTATGTATTATAAATGAATACACAATATTTTTTTAATATAATCAAGAATATGTACTTAAAAATTACTATATCAATAACTATAGATATTCATTACTCCATTTTACATTTTACATTTTACAATTTTCAAATGAAGTTATTTAACACATTGTATGCGGGCAATTTTTCGAAAATGTGCACTAAATTTATGTTCACAAATGCCACTGTAAATTAAAATCTGCTCACAACCAATAGGTAGCAAGCATGCTTGGATTACACCTTCTTTTTTCGTTCGTACAAAATTTCCGGTACCAGTAATAATTTCTGTCCCCAAACCACAAAAGCGTATTTTTACGTGTCCCGCATACAATGTGTTAATAAACATGCATCTGCTGTTTAAAAAAAATGTTGTCCTCTTTCCAATATTGTTCTTATCAGAATTTCTTAAACATTTCTAGTAAGAATCAAAAAATCTAAAAACTTAATTTCAAAATTTGAATTATTTTATCATATTAAATACACTTATTTAAGTGCAAGGATATTTCTTTTTGGAGATATTCATTAGTCTTCTAATCGCCCGCATCCGAACTGTGTTCATTTGAACTAATCAGATAGACATTCTGAAGAAAATTGCATCACCTGCATAAAATAAGATTACCTTATTTTCTTTAGAGGGCAATCATTAAAAAAGAACAATGAAATATTTTTTTTCACTTATCTCAACATAAAACTTTTTACATTCCTTTCCCCATGTTGATCATTATATCCCAGAGGACTTTTTTATTTGATATTAGTTTTTTTTTCTCTCCTTAGTGACTTTAATGATATGCTTACTTGTAAAAAAAATCTACCAAAAAAAGTCCTTCAACATTCTTTGTTTTTTAAAGTATATATACTTCTTTAATTTAGAACATAGTTACGTATTATATATGAATGCATAATATTTTCTAAAATAAACAAGAATACGTACTTAAAAAAATAACCATGTCAATAACTAGAGATATATGTTATTCCATTTTACAGTTTTCAAATAAAAGTATTTAATTTACACGTATCTACTATAAGTCTATATATAGCACAATAGAGCTATATGGTCACAATCTAGCACAATAGAACACAACGGTTGCAAAAAGGAGTCTGGTGAGGAACAGTTCAGTCGAGCAGATGATTTCTTTGATGCGATACACAGTAGCAGTGGCTATTTTCCCACTTTTAGATGAGTTATTGTTTATCACATCATAGAGGAACCAATGGACCAATGTAGACATTTTTTGGATTCCCTAGTTGCCTAGCAACTTTACATCCGCTGTAGAGGTAGTGCGTTTTTCAATGCAATGTGAACAATAGAAAAATGTTTAGACGCGGCTGGTGGCCACAAAAAAATTAAGTTTAAGAGTAAGTAAAAGTTACAATAGTAATGTTAGTATAACAATATAAGGTAAAATGTGTCCATTAGATCCAATCCATACAATCCAATCTTGAACAGCCCGTAATCAGGCGAAAAAGCTACCATATGGAGCCTCAGAATATAAAAAAGACTCTTTTCAGATACCATACATTTTAGTTTAATTCAATATATAAATGCAGTGCAAAAAACAGTGCAAAAAGAGGAAAAAAAACATTTACATATTTACAAGTTGAAAATTATAATTAATTATATGAAAGATTAATAAATATCAGTAATAGAAACTATAAATGAGGGGAGTTCAAACTAAATGTATAATTAAAAATATTATACAAAGGGTAATTTAAGAGAAAAAGAGGATGGCGACAGCCCAGTCTGGTAATTCTAAGACTATAGTAGAAAAACGTAAAAAAGATAAGGTAAGTTTTAAAAAGAAATCATTAGAAGGGTAATAAAATTTTCTGCTTTAAAACACATTTAACTGCATTCTATGTCAGATGTATTGATTAAATACGACAGTAAAATTCGCAAGTAAATTTATGTGACTCTTATTATTATTATTTAGTCTCTTGTACCGATTTATCATGGATGCATCAGGAAAAGTAAAGTAAATAAAATCAAAATGAGTGCAATGTTTGATTGATGTGTATTCTTTAATTTTCGGAAATATTCTAAACACTTCAGCTAATAGATGATTTCTAGAAATTCATTCAATGCAAAGAATTCCGCATCGACGTGTCTGAGAAATTGGGATCCAAAAGCACACTGCCAAATATCTAATACAACAAGAAAACTACAGATCTGGCCAGATTATGTAGAAAAGAATATTTACAGATTGATTTTAAAAATAGTGAAATAATTTATCCCTCAAGATTTTATTTATCATCCATTATCCGGTAATCAACATACATGTTTTTACGTAGTAAGAATATTACCACTTATTTCGTCTCCAATTTCTGTCCTACAATTTTGAAAGAGATGATCTGCAGAATAAGAAACAATAGTAAACGTTAATTCACGTTCACAAATATCCATTTTTTTTATGTTTTCTCTTTACGTAGTCAGAATATCACCACTGATTTCGTCTCCAATGTCTTTCCTACAATTTTGAAAGAGATGATCTGCAGAATAAGAAACAATAGTAGACGTTAATTCACGTTCACAAACATCCATTTTTTTTTTTAATGTTTTCTCTTATTTTTCATGATACACGTAGCCTCGTGATTTTAATTACCAATTTCTTTTCTTTTAATTTTTTTATGAAAATATTTGTATAAACAAAGACCTTGGGAATGCCGCCGTTAAAGCAATGAAACATATGTTGATTTGAGTAAAGGTATTTATATGCCTTTTAAGTGTATTTTTTTATCACTTTTAGCAATTTGTAGCTTAGTTTGGATGAAGTATTAAAATCAATTATAAAATGTAGCATGTCTTTCAAATCTAGTATCATATGTGCGAGACTCTTGAAGAAATTGGACGAAATTAAAAAGGGAAACAGTACTTCTGCTTCACACTCAGGTAAATTGGTAAAAAACAAAATTCTCCTGAGAATAAAATGTATGACTTCGTTTCATTTATAGAGTAATGAAAAGCATAATATATTTGAGAAAAAAATTTCCATATTCCGTAATTGACTAAATATATTAAATTTAAAAAATCCACACTCTAAAAACGACATTTTCAAAACTGAGTAAAAAATACTCATATCTGAGTATGTCGCATAGTCAAAATGGCTCCGAATCAAAATTACTCAAGTTTGAAACATGTATATGCTCATTTTTGAAAACATGGACATACTCAAATATGAGCACATAACGCTTTATTCATGATGTTTATTCACGATTATACACGATGTTTGTATTTATATATTGTTGATGGTTGTCAAATTCCACCTGCGAAGTCTTTCCTTTACGAATTCATCCATTCTTCGATTTCGAAGGCTGAAGGATAAAATTTACGCTTTCGCGATTATATTATGATGGCTTTTAAGTGTTCTTCCGCGAACACGATAAAAATGTAGTTCGCCACATTCCATGTTATAAATTATTACTGAAAGGTGCGTTTCGTCCGAAATCTTAACAAATGTAATAATAAGAATAAATTCAACTACCCTAGTAAAATTTACTACCTTTAACGAATGATAAGTAATTTTGTTTGAAACTGAGTATTTCTGGTATTTCAGAATTGAAAACATTGTGTCTTCATATTTGAAACAAAAAGTTTCATAACAAAATGAAAATACAGATTTACTCAGATTTGAAAGTATCATTTTTTTCAGTGCAAAAACCCGACTGCGTAAAAAGCGAATTAATTAATTATTTCTCATCAATATGAAACTATTTGTTTTTTATTTACTTGTACTGATGACTTTTAAGTTATGTTTAATTATTAGTTCCAATCTATAAACACTGTTTCGATGAGACCTATAGATGTCTATTATGAAGGTTAGAGTTACAGTAAAGGTAGAGGAGATCCTACCTACACAACTTCCAGGTTGTGTAATATTTTAACGGAGCTTCTGACTGTAAAATAGTCAACGAAACATCGTCTTCATTTTGAAAGACCTATCCAATGATATGCCACTCAATATGATACGTAAAAATTTTTTCGTCTCTATCGCCATTTGGTATTTTACGGCCGCCATTTTGAATTTATAAAAACAAAATCTAGCCTATAACCATCGGATAGTTAAGACGAATCGACAGAAACCTCGTTCATTGAAATCCATCCAGCCGTTGGGATGCTTCGAGGGTATAAAAAATTCACATACCCAGATACGTGTGAAACACATAACCCTTTCTTGGCAGTCGGGTAAAAAAAAATAAATCAGAAAGGACTTGTCATTGCATATACAGTTTTAGTATTCTTCTATTTGAATAAAAAGATAAGTGTTAAGAATTATATATCATAGATAGTGGGGTTTGCATATCAGTATTTTAGAAATGTTTAGCTAGAATATGGCCAAAAAAAAGGCTGGAAGCCACTAGTCTAACGTGTTATAGTCATCTTTCCTGTTTTGGGGGAAGTATTACAATCTTTTGGGTCACTGTAAAATATTAACCCTTTCAGGGGCAAGGCATTTCTGCTCTAAAAATGTTCAAATATTTAATTCACACCGCAATTTAAGGACAAATTTATTTGAAAATAATCAAAAGCCTATTTTTCCCACGTATATTATGAGATTAAAAGTGTATTAAAAAAATTCTGGTCTCATTTGTTAATTTCGGCATTAAAATTAACCGTTTGCAGACTGCAAACGGCGCCCCTCAAGGGGTTAATAAACGTTAAGTAAATTACTTTTCTTAGAGAAATGTCTGTACTATAGAACGCACGCATACATGCTTTTTAAAAAATAATTTAACAAAGTAAACTTGGAAGACTATATGGTAGAGCAGGTATAGTCCAAAATAGTTTTAAATTATATTGTATGTCCATTTAAAGGAAACATATACGCAATGGACTCAATGTTTAATCAGGAATAATCTGTAGCAAATTAATGTATATATATATATATATTAGTTTCTTGTTTCTGAAATAGATCTAAATACAATAAAACGCAGAGTAACGATTCCTGTGTGAATCCATCTATCTCCCCAGTCGGCGATAAGATTGAGCCATGCTAGGCCTATGTCTATTTGAGATGTATATGAGATAACATATCTACTTAAATACAAATATTTTCCACATCAAATCAACTCTGCTCAGCGTATTTTTTTTAAAACATTAAAAAATAACACTATTTTAAAGTTTTCTGCAATCGACAAAGCATTTCATAAATTGTGGTTATTTCAATTCTAATTTAAGCAAACAATGTGCTGCGTAGCGACTCACTCATTTTTGAGATTCTTTGATTAAATAAAAAATAAAAACTTTGTGGGCATTGAATATTTGAACTCCTGAAATATTAACATTTAGATTTTGCGTATTGAATGGTTTATATCAAATCAAGATGATAAATTTCTGTAATGTAAACAAACAAAATTCATAAAAATTATATCGATGTCAGTCGGTAATGAACAAATCAAATTCATTTTTGTTTTAGAAGTAAACTTTTAGATATCTTGATTTACTGGGTATTAATTTAAGAAATGTAAAGTTTAATAAATGACTTCTTTTTTAAGGTTTCTATGTATAATTTATTTTGGTAAAATTACTGATTTGACGAATAATCAGTCCATTTCTCTTTTTTGGCAAAGTTAATTATTTCTTAACATTCAAAAAATTTTAAGTATTACACATTTAGATCTCAGTGGGGTTTTAAATTTGTATTTAAATTTTCTGACCCCTTATGATTTTTAAAACAAACAGCTCGATTTCGGCACATTAACATATTTTCCTTATTGTCGATGAAAATATATTTTTTATTCAATCTACATGTGTTTCCTTTTGCTAATTAAGTTAGATCTGTAATTTTTCTTCTGTTTTCATTTTATTCACATCAAATTACAATTTTTTGTTACAACTCCAGAGTTCCATTCATTATTCAGGCCCTGAAGTTTACGTTTCCAGACCATGCTTTCCAGAGGGGACATGATACATTTTCCGTTATAAAACAATTTAAATTAGTTGCATTTGAACCATATTTAACAGATCTAGAGACTTAAATGCAGATGTGCAAATATACGTACATACAGAGAGATAGACAGACAGACGGAATAAAAGACATAACCATATTTTCAAGTATATCGGAAACTTCTAAAATTTATGAATTATTAAATGAAAGGGATTTGATTATCTCAACTGTCCGTATATAACATTTTAAAAATTTTCTACGAAAACAAACTTAAATTACATGTCCCTTGAATGTTCATAATTAGAGAATTATAAAAGATTGCTGAAATTATTAATGCATTTCGAAACATAATAGATTGAATTACATGCATCATTTCATGAATCATCACTATTGTAACAAGAAATATTTGTTACACACGGATAATTACTCCTTAAGTTTTGTAGTAAACCATGAACATTTGTAATTTATGATCTGCGAACCGTTATATCACTTAACGCATTATGACAATGACATCAGAGTACCTGTCGCAAAACCATATAGCTGGTTTAAGCACTTAGAATCATGGATAGTGTTTTGATAAACCTCAGATGCTGTGATTTGAAAACAATTCGTATATAATGTCAGGTATAACTTATATAATTAAAACTGTTTCTCTCCATGCATGTCCATGTGCAGTGATAGATTTTAATTATTCTCAAATTAAGTTAAATATTGTTTCATGCTAAACATTGTCAAACCATTTCTATTGTGCGCATCTTCAATTAAAGTATTATAATGCGTACTCTCAAAATATTTATAGCACTTTTGTTATTCTACGTTACTCTCCAATAAGGCTAAATGATATTAAAATTATAAATTTTAAAAAATGCGAAAACTAAATTATGCGAACATTTTGAAAATGTGCAAGTTTTCAAAAAATTTTTCAAAAGAGATGTTTTCAAAAGATAAGAAATCATAACTTATAACTGTTGCCGTGAGTCAGTCATTTCTATCTCTGCATAAATTACGATGTACAAAACAAAGAACATCTGTAAAAATTATATTGCATATTAGTTTAGCGAAACTTTGAAAGTCAAGGAATAGTATTTTCCTTATGATATTTCAATATAATATATACTAGTAAATCTGCAGATCAGGAGCCTCAGCGTCATCTCTGCAACTCATTGTTTTTAGCACACTTTGCGTAATATTAATCTTTTTACAAAATGCAATTTTTAAATTACATAAACATTTCTAAAAGTAAAAAAAAATATTTCGAAGGTTTCAGACATTAAAAGAGTTAAATTAAACACGTTGTTACGTAATGATATTCTAAAACTCTCAAGAGCTACTTATTCTAGTAAGTTTTAGATAATAATGTAGATTTCTTCAGGGGGTGCTCTGCCCCCCCCCCCCCCCCCTGAAACCCCCGTAGTGTAATTTGATTTCATTTGAAATTTTCTATTGAATGTGTTAATGATTATAGTATATCGGAGATTTATTTTTAGAGTACGATTTATAAGGATAAGCAACAGTTTGGACAAACATTTTACTTTATCCTAATACCCAGACAGCAGTATTTACTTGCCTACCAAATACCAACACCTGTATCTAATGGATAAGGAACTCTTAGAAATGTAAACTGAGACATCTAATTTAAAAATCTAATGTCTTTATGATTTTTGTTTAAAAAAAATGGTTTTGATTGTTGTTCTGCAATATTTATATCTAAAATCTAATCTAAATACCTAAAAATGCACTCGATACCATTAGCTGACTAAAATCACCCCAAAATAGGGGAACGTAAAAACCTAGCGATTAAAAATTCATCATCGTGTCCACTTCCAATTGACTAAGTAGATAAACATGATTTGGTGCCGTAAAGTATTTTTTGTGATAGCCTCTTAAATAGTATCCACATTTACTTTAAAATCGTGATGTTTCGAACACCGTTCATGTTTGACGTAAACCTAAGTTTCTTATCAAATTACGAAAGATTAACTAACTTTTTTTTTTCACTTAGCCGGACTTTCAGCTTAATTTTTTGCAATAGGGATTATTTTAATAATTTATTTTATACTCAACAAGCTGTTACCCGTGACGTCGTTCACATAGCATTAAACGAAAGATAAATGTATTAATTACATAAAACATTTCACTTCCCATCAGACATGCCAAGTCTCAGGCTTTTGCACATCATTATTATCTTAGAGAAAATGTTTCTTTTTAAATCGCGCAAATGTTCCAATTAAATAAAGTAACATATTCTGTATTAAAATACTATATACAGAACACCGAAGGCGTGGCATCTCTTCTCCCCTTAATAAAAACATATATAATTAACAAACACTTTATCACATTTTATAGGAGACAATACGAATTGCTTATTTGTATGACCATAAAAATGTGAAACTTTGTGCCAATTAATATACACAATTGCGAAAATGAAATCACAACCTATGAAAAAAGGAAGGCCAAGTAAAATCGTGTAAATTCTAGTTTTTCCTAGATAATTTTCTAGTAATTCTAGAATACAATCTAGTTTATCCAAGTTTTACTCTTCTATGATTGGATGGTTGCGTGCAGTTATAGAGATATTTTGGAATAATGCTGTTTCAAGACGTGCTGAACAAAGTATGTTTATTTATTTATTTATTTATTTATTTTTACTTTTACGGACTTGTTAGTTTCTCTCTCTCATTTACTGGAATATGACCCTGATGAAGGCCACAGAGTGGTCGAAACTTGTAGGTTTTTAAACTTTCGAAATTTTTATTTAATGTTTTAAAAGTGTTTTTATGTAGTATACGTCATTATTATTTTTATTATTTTTATTTTATTTATTTTTTTGTGCAAAAGGATAATGTTTTATAAAAAAATCATTACTTTTCCGGTTGTGGTATTTGAAACCACACTCAAATTAGGATAATTTTTTGTTAAAATTCTAACTAAAAGCAAATTTTTTTTTAATGTCAGAAATCTCCAAATCCATCAGAGAGACCTCAGTTCCATCCAAACTATAAGAACTGACTAAACTGCTTAGCAGTACACTCTCAGAAATGATTTCTTCAATTCACGGAAATTTTCCTGGCAGCAGTGCTACTAGGATTTTATGTTAATAGACGAATATCCGTTTCTTTTTTCTTTATTGCAACAATTAAAATATACGTCAATTGAAGAAAATGGGGATAAAATAAAAGTTGCTGGCGCTGGGATCGAAAGAGGTTACTGTGTTACTTAGTGTTACGAGACCAGTACTCTAACCATTCGGCTACAGTTGTTTAGTAGTGACAGAGTTTGAAATGAATATGTTTGCTTCAGATGCGTGTGGCTTGATTAATGTCTTTAAAAACCTTTGAATGAAGTTAATTTCGGTCGTCTTTAATGAGATTGTGGCTGAGATTTTAATAGGATAAAAATATGAATTATAAATATTTTTGCGTAGATTGCTAAATGTAAAATATGAATATAATATTTTTATACGTTTCACATCCATATTAACCATTTAAAAACATTTTAACCCGCAATAGGTTATTAATAAATATTTTTTCAAGCTTGAAGTCACGTTTGTCAACTATTACAACTTTCCATGTTAAAATTCCCACACGTGATTTGAGGTCTTAGTATAATATCTGTACTTGCGCGTAAAAATTCCAGAAATTTATAACTTTTAGACGTATTTAAGGGGAAATATCTCGTTTTATCAAATAAAATTATCGTTTACTTATAAATATAACGTCATTTTCAGTCGCTGAAATATTTTGCCTATTGTCTCAAACTCAATATCAGCAAAATGAAAAAAATAGTGAAATATAAGAGCATCATCAGGGAAATTGTGTCTTTTTTAAAGCATAACGTCATTTTCTGTTCAAATTTTTAAAAATGATATTTTTAATTGCAATGAGAAAATGGCATCAGTAAGAATATAATCAATAAAAATAACTAATCCACTTTTAATAGAAATGAAGTACTTCAGATGCCACGATTAGAAAATTGGTATTAAAAACTATAAAAAAATTAATATCTAAGAAATAAATTGAGATACAGCTTTCAAACAAATTGTATTTAAAAGTGCATTTTTTTCTGCATACGACGGTGTAAACATTTAAAATGTGGGATGTTTATAAGTTTAAAAATTTGCAGTAGCGAAAATTGCAAAAGCGAAATTTCATTTAAAATTTCAAAGTGTTGCCATTCGCAGAATGACGTATGCGTTACGCACAGCTATGTTTGTCCTTTATAATATAGATAGATACTCTGAAAGGTAAATCTGAGCGCTATCTGCAGTGGTTTGTGGAGAAAGATTAATTTATTTTACACAATGAAATCACTACTATGGATTCCATTTTTTACAATTGCAGGAGATGACAAGCATTGGATATGCGTTAACTTAGAAATCAGAGTATATATTTAAAAGTTTTTCTAAATTTTTCTGGTATAAGTTCTTAAAATATTATAAAAGAAGATTTTTTGACCATTTTTTTTAAATCAAAATTTGTTTTGTAAGCGGTTGTGTTGGACAAATATGTAAAGTTATAAGGAAAGATTCAACAAACTTCGTAAACATGATATAATTATATGATTGACAATAATTATAACAATGCAATTAACCTTTATTGTTTTGGCACTTTTAAAAGTCGTTTAGACCATATTGGAAATTCGTAATGATCATTTTGTATCTGAAAAGTAATCCTTAATCTATTCATTTTTTAATGGCACAAGGCTCATATTTATGGATTTATAACATCTTCACTTTTAGGTAGCTTTCATTACAAAAAGCTACCTATTGCAGCCGTTCGGAGGAAAATGATTTTGGTATATTTTCACCGATCATGACCCCCAGACACCAAAATCACCCTCCATTAAAATGTGATATATATATATATATATATACTTAATGCCCAATCCGCACCTTCCACCGGTACAGTCTGTTAGTACCCTTGCCTAGTGCATGGGGAATGAACGCGGATGGGCTTCCTCCAACCCGCATGGCCAACGTGGAGGAATTTGACCACCTACCCCCCTTATTTTACCATGAATTCACAAAACAATACACGGCTCTTAATTCCCGGCTGTCTGAATGTTCCTGGTTACGGCAGCGATCAGAAAGACATGAAGACAGAGGGTGCTAAGAATAACCGGGCTCGGCTTGGCTGCCATAACTTGATGACCATGACTACGTATGATGGACGATCCCTATCTTCGGAAAATCGTTTACAGGAACTTGAAGCAGAATTAGAAAGAATCAACTGGGACATCCTAGGATTATGTGTAGTAAGAAGAAAAAGAGAAGAGAAGATAGATCTTGTCAGCGGACATGTATTATACTACAGAGGCACAGAAGATGGAAGTACAAGCGGTGTAGGATTTCTGATTCATAAAAGGTGGAAGAATCACACCGTAGAATATGATAGTGCATCAGATAGATTTGCAAGGTTAGTAATACAGATGTCCAGAAGATACAAGCTGCAAATTACCCAAGTTTACGTACCAACAGTAAGCTAAACTGACGAAGAAGTTGAGGATTTCTATGAAGAAGTAGCTTCAGTGCATCAAAAAGGAAAATGCTACATAAAATTAATAATGAGAGACTGGAATGCTAGATTTGAGGAAAAAGAGAAACGTGAGTTATCAGTAGGAAATCATGGATATGGGATGCGTAATGAAAGAGGAAACAGATTGATTGAGTTTGCAGAATGTGAACAGTTATATATAATGAATTCATTTTTTAAGAAAAACCCGCAAAGAAAATGGACATGACGTTGTGCAAATGGCTCAACAAGTGAAATCGACTACATCTTATCAAACAAAAAGCATCTTATTCAGGATTGCAGCGTTCTCAACAAATTTAACACATGAAGCGATCACATGTTGGTTAGATGCAAACTGCTGTTAAATACTAAAGTGGAAAGAATGAAGCTTTTGCAACACTCAAAGAAATCAATCGATATAATAAATCTCCAGAAGCATAAAGAAGAATTCCATTTGGAACTTAAAAATAGTTTCCAAGTACTTCAATCAACTTTAAAAGAAGAGCAATATGTTACAGTAGTGAACAAGAAACTAACCAATACTCTACAAAATATTGCAAAGAAGATAGCCGGCGATGCACAAGTAAAGCAGACAAAGAAAATAACAGAAGAAACAAGAAAATTGATGAAGAAACGCAGAGAATTTAAAATGAAGAAAAACGATCCTCAATCAAGAGTTGAATATGCTGAATTATGTATAACTGTAAGAAAAGGTGTTACAGAAGATATCAGAAAATTTAACTGTGATCTTGTGACGAAAGTTCTAGACGATAACAAACGTTTGAAATCAGCTAGGCGCAAACTATGCATTAGAAGAAACGGTATTTTTGCAGCTGATGGGAGGGCAGATGGATCAATCACCAAAATCAATAAAGAAATAGTACACATTGTCGAAAAAGTCTATAACGCTCTATATAAATGTGAAGATCAAAGGGAAATCAACCTACGTGATCCACGAGAAAACTTAACAGAAACCGAAGCGATAATCCCAGTGATGACAGACGAAGTTCTACAAGACATTGGATTTATGAAAAAAGGTAAATGCCCAGGCGAAGATGGAATTACAATCGACCTTATCAAAGAAGCAGGGGAAGAATTTGCTAAAATGCTATCCTTATTGTTTTCCAAATGTCTCAAGAAAACAGATGTACCAGAAGATTGGAATAATGCTGTGATGGTGCTACTTTACAAGAAAGGAGAGAAGGAAAACATTAAAAAATACCGTCCGATCAGCTTCTATCAGTGATTTATAAAATTTTCACCAAAGTTTTAACGACAAGACTTGAATCAGCTCTGAACTCAGCTCAACCTAGAGAACAAGCAGGATTCCGAAGTGTATTTAGCACGATGGATCATATCCAAACGGTAAGGGAACTCATAGAAAAACATAAGGAATATAATTTACCTCTCTGCCTTGCCTTTATTGATTATGAAAAAGCATTTGATTCGGTCTACACACCAGCAGAAGTAGAATCTGTGGAGGACATTGGTATAGATAACCTTACATCAATATCATAAAGAAGATTTACAAGAAAGCAACAGCAACGATCCGCTTGGACAAAGGAAAAGCAAAGATCAAGCTTGGAAGAGGGGTAAGACAAGGAGACACCCTTTCGCCTAAGCTTTTTACTGCTGTCTTAGAAAATATTTTCAAGAAGTTGGATTGGGAAAACAAAGGGATTAGAATAAATGGGGAGTATTTAAATCATTACCTATTCGCTGACGACATTTTAATTTTCAGTAACAATCCTGAAGAATTGGAAAATATGCTAAAAGATTTGGCAGAAGCTAGCATTAATGAGGGATTAAAAATAAACTTGGAAAGGACTAAGGTGATGTTCAATTCATTTGCATCAAAAAAGAAAATCGTCTACAACAGCACTGAAATTAAAGAAGCGCAAAGTTATTCATACCTCGGGCAGGAAATATCATCGGATAATAGTAACATGAGTGAAATCAATAGAATAATAAGAAATGGATGGAGTGCTTTTGGGAAGAACAATATTATTCTGAAGAGTAACATGCCTCTTTTTGTTTAAAAAGAAAAGTATTTAACCAATGTGTTTTGCCTGTGCTAACTTATGGAGCAGAAACACGGACGCTAACGAAACGGATGGTACAAAGATTACAAACAACACAGAGAAGTATGGAAAGATGTATGCTAGGTATAACTAGAGCAGACAGAAAAAGAATAACCTGGATAAGAAGACAGACGAAAGTTTTTGAGACATTAAAAGAATTAAACGGCTAAAATGGAAATGGGCTGGACACATTGCAAGAAGACAAGACAATAGATGGAGCACAAACACCCTACAGTGGTATCCCAGAGATGAAAAACGACCCAGAAGACGACCTCAAGTAAGATGGAGTGATGAAATCAGAAAAGTAGCCGGTGTGAATTGGATGATCAAAGCACTAGACAGGAAACATTGGAAAAATCTGGGGGAGACCAACATCCAGCAGTGGATTGAAAACGGTATATGATGATGATGATGATGTATATATATATATATATATATATATCTGATCTTTGTCATACTGTAACTCTCGTATTTATAAACCGATTAGGATATAATTTGGTTTGTACATAGCACATACGAATGTCTCGACTGAGTTCGTTGGCCAGCTCCATCCGTCATCTTGTTTCATAATGGCGGCCATTTAAAAAATTTAAAAAATTAAATTTAAAATGAGGCAAAAAATTAGAAATTTAAAATTATTTTTTCTTATGTCTTTGAGCTTGATACAACGATTCCGGAGCATTTTTTGTTTCTTCTATATCTTAAAAAATGGCTGTGTTATAGCACTTTGAATTTCTAGCATGGCTGAATTTTGAAACAACCTGATTTTTGTCACGCGATAATACACGTATTTATGAACCGATTTGGATGTGACAAGGCACCATAGCACATAGCAATGTCTCGACCGAGTTCGCTGGCCATTTTCATCCGCTATCTAGTTTAAAAATGGATGCCATTTAAAAACATTTTAAATATTCTGATGTTTTTGAGCTTCATACAAAGATTTCGGAGCATTTTTTGTTTTGTCATTATTTTAAAAAATTGCTGAGATATAGCAGTTTGAATTTCTAATGTAGGTGACATTTTGAAAAATTAGATTTTTTGCCTGCAACAGCACTCGTATATATCAAACGATTTAGATGTGATTGATCATGTGCACAGGAATTACTGAGGTCTCAACCAAGTTTATCGGTTAGCTTTGTTGCACCCATTATGTTGTTTTAAAATGGCGGCACTTCAAGATATCGCCGAATTTGTAGACCAAATATAAATCACTTTAAATGAAACCAGCTTTGATAACCCTGACTAATTTCGCGAAATCCTCATTCATATTCAGTATTGACAAAAATTAGTATTTAAACTTCTATAAACGGGTTCCACTAATTTGAGCCACGTTTGTTTGAATAACATAAGAGGGCTTTTAAAAAATAAGGCCTATGAAAGCTACATTTTCCTCTCGGTGTTGGCCGGAAGGACTTTTTTACCTATGTTTTCTTCTTTAGTAGAATCTGTATTAAGCATCTGTCTTCGTTTCGTCTGAAAATCACATTACCTTAAAACGAGTTTTATTCCCTTCCATTTGTTCATAATCACCTTCTAATTTCTCATTCAATGTTTGTGTCATGTTTTCAAACGACCTTTAGTTTTTATATAGATCCATCAATAATGTAAAATTTAAATATGTTTGTGAGTAGTGCTGGCGTCATGTGACGCATTCGGAGCAATCAATCTAGATTATTTAAAAATTAATTTACCGTCCCACAATTTCAATTAATTTTACTCCTCCAATTAGTGAAAAGAAATGTGCTTTATAACGCCAGTAGTTCGAAAAATGTATCTCTGTTTATTGATTTTCTATGGTTTTAAAATTATTTTCAAGCATGAATTTTTGAAATAATTATCTGCAAATACGGAGGATAAATTCGTTAGCACTTTTAAACATATATAAATAATTCAAAACTTATTTATGGCTAACATCCTTCTACAAAATTGAAGTTTCATTAGCAAATACATATAAATAAAATGCATAAAACTTATTAAAACAGAAATTAAGAAATATGTCAAACTCAGCGCACAAACACTGAAATTTAAAAAAAATTATTATTTAAATTTATTAAAATTTATTAAATTTATTTAGAATTAAAAAAAAAAATCTGAAAAGACTAATGGAATCTTTGACGATTTATTCGGCTATCAAACCCGCTGCATAATGCTTCTACAAAAGTATCGCTTTTAATATACTAATCAAAACTTTGTATGAATAAATGGTATTTTTTCGATAAAACTGATGTTGTTAGTAGACAATTAAAAAATATTAAATGTATAAAATGGATTAATGTTTTCACTTAAATATGGTATATTCTGAACACCGCACAGTAAGTTGTGTAACTCGGAAAGCTCAGATTGGATGATTTATTACTCATAATTCAAAGTTACAGAAAGCTACTATTAGATAGCTTTTATTACAAAAAGCAGTGTTTCAAGATTAGGGAATTTTCTGTCCCCAGATTGTTCATTGTCACCACTTTTTTGAAATAGAAATATTCGATTTATTTAAAATTAAATTAAAAATTCTGAAAAATTAGCGAATTATACTATTTAAAAAAGTGGCGGCAGTCAAATAATCTGAATTTAAAAAGTCCCCAATCTGGCAACACTGACAAAAAGCTACCTATTGCAGCCGTTCGGAGTAAAACGATTCTGGAAAACTTTTGCATATTTTCACCGATCATGACCCCCAGACACCGAAACCACCCTCCGTTCAAATGTTGATATATATATATATATATATATCCAAAAAAACCAAACCAAAAATTCGAAACCACGGAACTGGTCCAACGATAAATAAACTAAACCAAATGTCAACTACAAAATAACTAAAAACAACATACTTTAAAAACGACAAACTTTAAAAACATTCAAACTAAAACCAGAAGAAATTGAAACAATGGAGACAGGCGGCATGCACTTGCGACATGCAACTGCGGGGATAAAACCAGTTTTTATGTGCACAACGCTCCCCCAACAACCTGTCAAGTCCAAAAAGAAAAAACTAAAAATCCGAATGAGCTGCCTAGACCGATCGAAAACCAACAACTGAACGTGAAACCCAAACAATCGTGCACGCAATCCCTGAACAGTCAAAGCCACAGTTACTCCTCTCTTCGCATCCACATTACCTCTATATCTCTGCAATAAGTCTTACACTTTACGAAATTTCGCAGTAGACTCTTCAAAAATCTCTCAGGATAGCCATGGTGCAATGCCAGAATATACCATTTGTAAAGTTCTTGAATTTTTTCCCCATTATTTGATGTCAGTCTATCTATACGGTTTAACCCGTTAATAAAAATATTTCTATATATTGAGATATGGACATTTGATCCAAAATTTAACTTTTTTATAGTTTCAAAGTTAAAGCTTTTTCGTTTATCATATATATCTGTTTTTATCTCACCATTTTTTATCGCGATGTTAATGTCTAAATAATTGACCATGTTTTTACTTTTTGACTCCAATTTCAAATTTAAACCATTAGGATAGCAATCAATTTTTTCTTTTTTTAATCATTGCATCTGACTATTAAAACGTCATCAATGTAACGAAAGCACCTCATATCCTAATTTATATCAATTTGTTCCTTGTACATATATAAGTAGATATTGGCTAAACTCGAACTACAACTTTCCCCCATTGGAATACCTGTAACTTGTTTGTAAACAATTTTCCCGTCATATAAGTAGTTCTCACTCACTACAAAGTTAAACAAATTAGTAAACCATTCCTGTTCGATAGTTGAGGAATTATATTTACTGAAAAACTCGATAATTTTTATTTTAAGATTGTCAAAATCTATACTATTATACAAATCTTCAAAATCATACGCTGTTAAACTTGAAATGTTTTTCATTAGATTTAAATGTTTAATTAACTCAAAACTGTTTTTTTATTATACAAGCCGGCTTATCTTTCAATACTTCATCAAAAATCTCTTTTAATAATTTCAACAATTTTTTATTACAATTTTCCAAATATGAGCCGAAACCACATGTAATAGCTCTAAAAACAACCGGATCTTTATGAAACTTTGGAACCATTACCAAATATGGAAAACTAGTACTATTTTGCTTTATTTTAACTTTTTTATAATATGCTTTTACTCTATTACTAATAACTTGTTTACTTGATTTGACAATTTCATAGTTTATTTCATTACCATAAGCCTCCCTGAGTAATTTACCATATAATGTTTTACAAATAATTGCGTAATTTGTGTTAGCTTTATCTATATACGTTATTATAAATTTATTTTGCAATTCTGTTATAGATTCTTTCAAATCGTTATAACATTTTACCGAAACCCCCTCAGTGTTACTCTGAAAATTTCTACACAATTCTTTTAAAATACAATACTTCCATTCCTCGAAAACGCTAGCAGGTAAATTGTATCTATAAACTAATTTTTGAATAAAAATATCCAAATTCGTATCCAAGCGTTTTTTTTTTGCCATATTTCTTGTTAATACTCTCTTAATCCTGTATCTCGTCCCGTATCTCATGATTTCACTCAATTTCTTATTATGTATAGTATCCAAGCTACCCGTTAATATGTGTCCGTAGGTTGGATTTATATATTCGTTGAATTTTACTTCGTGACAATAGCAAACACTATTATCGATACTTTTTTTCAAATCCTTTGCATTGTCGTTATAATTATATATGAGTCTGCCCATCGGTTTAACATATTTAAAAGCCTTATAAATCTCTATATTTTTATCCGGCAGCAGTCTATTATACGTACATTTAAAACTTTATTAATGTTAACCCCTTTTAGATGTGACCCATGTACTCCAAAACACATTATATTTTATTATTTTATTATAGTATATTTTATTATATATATATATATATATATATATATGCAGTAAAGCTCCGATTATCCGCGAAGCGATTTTTTTTTCTTCAAGCCAACAACAAGGAAAATACAATAAGCCCTACTAATAAATATAAACAGAAAACTTCATGTATTCGAAAGTAATAGCAGAATATTTCTAGATTCGGTTGCCATGTTTGAAATATCAGATATAAAATCTTGATGTCTTTTCTTAATTTTATTAACCAAACGTAAACACAGCAATTAAAATATTTAACAATTAAATAAGACTATTATGATAAATTCCAGTAGAGCATATCAAGAATAACTTCATTTTCGAGATAAAAATTATTCCATACTAAAAGAAAAACAATAGTTTACAATATATAATAAAGAAAATGTGTTTTTAAAGATAAGCAAAAACATGTGACTGGGTTTTTTTAAAAAGGTGTAACTCAGCTCTTCTTGTACAGTATTGCATGGCATAGTTTCTTGCTTACTGTTCTTTATTTTAGGGATTTAGACATAAAGCAAAGGTTTCTGATGTACTGTGCAGATGTATTTTAAAAACTTTATTATGTTTTCTGTACACTAAAATATTAGTTTTATGTTGAATTTTTTTTTTTTTTTTTTTTTTTTTTTTTTTTTTTTTTTTTTTTGTGTTTGCACTGCGTTTTCAGTCTTTTTCGGGTTATCCGCGATTTTTGTTTTCCGCGGTGCACTTGCTGCCAATTCCGCGGATAATTGGGATGTACTGTATATATATATATGATTTTTGTCACACTGTAACTCTCGTATTTATGAACCGATTTTGATATAACTTGGTGTGTACACAGTACATACCAATGTCTCGACCGAGTTCGCTGGCCAGCTTCATCCGCCATCCTGTTTCAAAATGGCGGTCATTTAAATCTTTTTTTAAAAAAAATAAAATGTATAATAAGGTACAAAAAATTTGGAAATTTAAATTTTTTTTTCTCATGTGTTTGACATTGATAAAAATATTCCGGAGCATTTTTATTTACATCTATATCTTAAAAAACGGCTCAGTTATAGCACTTTGAATTTCTAGTGTTGCTCACATTTTGAAACGATCTGAAATTTGTCATGCGACAAGAGACCTATTTATGAGCCGATTTGGATGTAACTTGGTATGAACATAATACATACGAATGTCTCGACCGAGTTCGTTGGTCAGCTTCATCTGTCATTTAGTTTCAAAATGGCGGCTATTTAAATACTTTTAAAAAACCTTAAATTTTAATTGAGGCACAAAAAAATTAGAAATTGAAAAAGATTTTTTTCAGATGTGTTTGATCTTTATACAAAGATTCCGGAGACTTTTTTGTTTCGTCTATATCTTTAAAAAATGGCTGAGTTATGGTATTTTGAATTTCTAGTGTTGCTGACATTTGGAAGCGATCTGAAATTGTCACGCGATAAAAGGCGTATTTATCAACCGATTTGGATGTAATTTGGTGTGCACATAGCACATACCAATGTCTCGACCGAGTTCGTTGGCCATATCCATCCGCCATCTTTGTTTCACATTGGCGGCAATTTAAAAATTTTAAAATATTTACAAAAAAATTAGAAAATCAAATACTTTTTTTTCTTATGTGTTTGATACAAAGATTCCGGAGCATTTTTTGTTTCGTCTATATCTTAAAAAATGACTGTATTATATCACTTTGAATTTCCAGCATGGCTGACATTTTGAAACGATTTGATTTTTGTCACGCAATAACAGCCATATTTATGAACCGATTTGAATGTAACTTGGTGTGTACATAGTACACACTAATGACTCAACCAAGTTTGGTGGCAAACTTAATCTTATATCAAATTGGCGGCCATTTAAAATATTTAAAACAGATTAAAATTTAAAATGGGGTACAAAAAAATTAGAAAATGTAAAAGATTTTGTTTTTATGTATTTGACCTTGATACAAAGATTTCGGACCATTTTTTGTTTTGCCTATATCTTAAAAAATGGCTGAGTTATAGCACTTTGAATTTCCTGAATGGCTGACATTTTGAAACGATTTGATTTTTGTCACGCGATAACATGTGTATTTATTAACCGATTTGGATGTGAGAAGGCATGTGCATAGTATATAGAAATGTCTCGACAAAGTTAGCTGGCCAGGTTCATCCGCCATCTTTTTTCAAAATGGCGGCCATTAATTTTTTTTTAATTTAAATTTAAAATAAGGTACAAAAATTTTAAAAACTGAAAAAGATTACTTTCTTAAGTTTTTTACCTTGATACAAGTTTCCGGTTCCATTTTTCTTTTGTTTTTATCTGTAAAAATAATTGAAATACAGCACTTTGAATTTCTAATGTGTGTAACATTTTGAAAAATCTGAATTTTTGCATGCGACAGCACTCCTATATATCAACCGATTCCAATGTGAGTGAGAATGTGCACAGGAATTACTAAGGTCTCGACTAAGTTCATTGGTTAGCTTCACCCATCATGTTGTTTTAAAATGGTTGGCACTTCAAAATATCGCCGAATTTGGCGACCGAATATAAGTCACTTTAAATAAAAACAGTTTGGATACAGCTGAAAATTTTCCGAAATTCTCATTCGCATTCAGTATTGACAAAAATTAGTTTTGAATCTTCTATAATTGGATTCCACAAATTTGAGCTTCGTGTGTTTGAATAGTATAAGCTGGTTCTTTAAAAATAATGAATATGAAAGCTACCTCTTCCTCCCGGCACTGGCCGGAAGGACTTTTTAAATTAAATTTGCTTCAGCTTTCACAAGGATTCGTTACATTATTTTAAAGTGACTTGTCCTGTTTAACATCTTAGTTTTAACAACACTTTTAGTTCCTTTTAAAAAGCAAGTTTGGAATACATGCAGGTCTTTATGAGTATTATTAAAGGCAAACAAATAATACAACTCACCATGCTCACACATTTGCATCCAGTTCAGTAACATCCACATAGGATCATTTTCAGTGTCGCTAGGTTTAAGTTTAAAAATTCTTCTGATTTTATGATATTTTATCCTTAATCCATGGTTTTGCACCTATCTGATAAATTAGGAGGTAAAAACATTACATAACTTTCTCCTTTTTCGAGTAAGGAAAAAACACTTATTTCTTGTCAATTGTTGGTTTACTCAACATATAACCTTCCAGGAGTTTCATAGGTAACAAAAAGATTCTGTAACGGAAGAAGTGTGATTAATCTTCAGCAATGAATCCATAAAGTTTGGTGATTAGGATATCTGAATCAGCCAAATAGAATAAATCGTCGGTAATGGAACTTCAAGGAACGTTGGATGCGTAATTATACTATATTAATATTTATCCAATTATTCTGATTGGTAAATAAATCATGTAAGTTGTAATATGACACCAGGGTCATAACATGGAGCCTTTTGCTTACGCTGCCAATTCTCTGCCAATTTAGCTATTTTGGACAATTATTGGATATTTGGATTATTTCTCCCAGATATTTTTTGTTGATTGTGACATCTGGTCTAATATCTAGAGTTCCATTACCTGCGATTTAATCTGTTGAATTGATTAAGATATCATACCAGATTTCGTAATCGACAATCGTTCTCTATTTGAGAAATGTCTAACATATTTAATAAAAATAGCTTTTTTGCAGAGCATTGGAAGCTTACGTCAAAGTTTCCTGGTTAGCATCATGACCTGAACACTTTTTTTCATTTGTTGGAGAATTAAAAAACGTATACTTAATTAATATATAAATTAAACATGCATAATAAATTATAAGCAGTATTCCTACCGCCCCTTTTAATTCAGCTTTCGTTGTGTGTCTTTGTCTTTTAATGTGAGCTAAAAGCATAAATTTTCATTGGTATTGTCTTCATTTATTTCCTTTTTTGGTCTGTTTTTTAAGAATGTTTATGTGCATTTTTCACTTTAGTACAACACTTCAACATGAGAAACTAGCAATTATATTCAGCTTTTAAAACTTGTTTTAAGAGGGCCAAAAATATGTTTTTTTAAAAAAGGTGATTCTGTAAAAAAATAAATGTAATTTTTACCTATTTTGCATGTTCTGTTTGTTTTCCTTACAAACAATAAATTTAATGTTTGACTAGTCTAAAAGTTTTTTTAAATGCTTAGTGTTTAAAACGTTTTCTCAGTATCAGTCACTATTCTTGCTTCCGTCAATTCAAAGGCAAATTCTTTTTAAAATATAAGAAAAATAATGGAAGATAAGAAAGAAATTCTCGAAAATTAACTGAAGTTTGACCGAAAATTAAGAAATTGATAAACAAATTTAGAGTTAAACTTCTTTTTTCGATTCTTTTCACTTCTTTTTATGTTTTATAGAAATCAAAATATATTTATTGAACTTTAAAATAACAAATACTTAATCTTGTACGACTAACATCATCTTGTAAAATAATTTTCCCCAAAACAAATTTAAAGCGCAAGTTATTTATTCTTTATATGGTTTATTATGTTGTCTCTGGAATATACTAGAAAACAAACAAACATAAAAAAAATGTCTAAAAAATATGACTGATTTTGAAGGACCTTTTTTATTACATATTTTTTATGCTTAATATTGTCTATTTTTTGTATATAAATATATATATATATATATTATGTATAATTGAGATACAAAACCTAAATCAAAACAGATAATTCAATAGCACGAGAACTAATGAACGTAGATACTCGTTTTTATTCCATGAAGTATTTTTTTAAACAAGCTTGTAAGCAATCAGAATTAATACTCGCCTATGTTGCTAAGAATGTACAGTAAAATAGCCTTATGCTCTGAGATTTTTGCTAAAATATTGTATTGATGTTATTGTATTGAACGTGTAAAATATCTCCATTTTCTGTTCATTGCGAGAAGATTTTATACATGATAAAAAAATAGAATGATTTTTAAAAATTTTCAGTTAATTCATTACCTATTATGGAATACTGGTTTTAGGAGGTTTTAAATACATATCTGATTAAATTTAGAATAACAGGTCATATGCGGATGAAACAACCGTTACATCTATAACGCTCCAAGGTTTCCCATTTTGGGAACTTATTATAACAACTGTACTTTTGTAAAATTATAAACTACCCGTTAAATGAAGAATGTAATGTACTTTAAAAAATACGTTTAATTCTAATTAGCGGATGCGGTTCCTATACGCGCTTCAAAATACACTGCAAACGAATTTTCCTGGTACGCAATAATATGAACAGGAATTCGGATGAAAACGAATCCTGTAAACGAAATATAAACGCTACACACTACATTTTTAATACCGGACATGACATTATAAACTTTAATAACATATATTATTTTTACGGCAATATGAGTATATTTACTCGAGAAAAAGCAGGAACAGATGGTCAAATTATACGAATCCAGAAATACTTGTTGGAAAATTTTCAAATGAAGAGCTACATAAAAATCGTGATTTTTTTTCTGCTGCAGATTAATTTGTAAATTAGAGAAAAGCTATTTTTGATACGAATGTCATATTTCTTCTATCACTTTCATATTGCAGATAGTGATGGAATATAACAAAGCGTCTCTTACAACCATGAACGGTGTTCGTGCATAAAATGCCCAACACGTTATAACTGTTTTTGCAAATTAAATATACAAAAAAAATAATTTTAATATTATTATTATTATTAATTACTGTTTATATATGAATCTAATGTGTATGAATTGATTTAATAGTATGTATAAGGTTGCTAGGTTTGTTTTCGAAGCAAGGGCGATGAGCACTGGGTGGTCCGAAAGAGACGGCATCTTTGTTCTACGGTACATCTTTGTTTGTGGTGTAGAGTGTGCACCTTGATGTCGAGATACTTACAATAAGAGTGACAGTTCCTGTCAAGCCATATTTACGATACAATTTATTGGAGTAATAAATCCAGACTTCGGAGATGGTGCGCTACTGGCAGGGGGATAGAGGATGACACCAAAAAAGGAGGAGGGGGACTTTATCCTCCTGTCCATTATATTGGACATTTTTATTTTTTATGTAAAATACTTAATTTGAGTTGGAACTTGTAAATACTTGCTGTCTATTATGCTAGATAGTCTAGTGCTGCTATGTGTATTCCGAAATAATAGAAAAATTGCAACTAAATATGCATTTTAATCATTTGAAAGTGTCAGGCAATAAGAGAAAGACTGTTGAAGGTAAGCAGACAGATTTAACGCTATTTTTTTATTTTTAAAAGTATTTTGATATTAATGCTACATACATCTAATGTTAAGCGTTGTATCAATGAAATGATATCGCAGATTAAGTAATCAAATGTATATTTTAGAGAATAAACGACTTTTTTCTTAATGTCCATTCTATTGGACGTTGGGTCTTCATCAGTTGTTTTTATTCATATTGGACTCTTTTTGTATACTGAAGAGAGACATTAGTTTTTACTTAAAAATTAACACAGTATTGAAACAAATAATAGATACAGAAGTAGATAGTATACATTCTTAAATAAATAAAAAAAAACATTTAAATATTATTCTAAAAATGTATAATTTTACTGATAAAATGCTTGTACTAATTGTACATTGTTAAATTTTGAATTTCAGTGTGGGGGGGGGGGGGTTGCGGCATTTGGTAAATATAGATAATTAACCCCTTATTATGTTTTATTCTTATTCAGAACTATTTTTGATATTATTTTTCTGTTAGTATACTATTAATTAGCAAAAAACTTTAAGAAAATGTAATTAAAGATAACGGTATAAGATTCTAAACAAAGTCATTTTGATTTCTTTTAAATTTCTTCTTAGAATTTACTTGCCAATTGTAGTAGCTGTGCCACTATTTATTATCATTATCCTAACAAACAAATTACTGGTGTTGAGAAGTGTTAAAAAACAAAACAAAATGTTGTTATTGTTTTAATATTATTACTAAATTGATCAACACGTTTCTTAGTTAAAATACACTTTTCTTATTTGATGATGCAACAATCGAATTTATGTGATATTTGGAATCGACTTATAAACGATAAAAACACACTTCTGATGTCAGCAACGTTTGTAATGAAATAAATAGGAACTTGACGCTAAAAATCTGGTTTTTGAAGCCTATGTAGCAATCTCATCTTACATGATAAGTATAAAATAAAATAAATAAGCATGTAAAATAAGCAAACAGGAAATGCAACTTGTATTTGTATATTCGTTTAACTATAAAAAAGAAATGCAAGCTTTTTATATTATTTTACTGTTCGTAAGTTGTTTATAATTAAATTAGTTAATTTAATTGAATTTAAACAGAAATAAAAATTTAAAACATATATAACTGAAGATAATATTTTAAGATTATAATTAAACTGCATCTTATTTCTTTTCAATATCCTTTGGCATCCAAATGGCAATTGTGATAACCGTGCCGCGTGACACTAACTTTATAACTTTTTTAGAAAATGTACTTATTGATGGGATAGATTTATTAAAATTCTTTTTTAAAAAACTATTTAAAAATCACTAAATTGATTTATACTTTTCAAATACATTTCATCCAAAAATACTTTTTCTCTTTGATAATGAAAAAATCAAAATTGTGCATATTTACAGGTGATGTGTGAACGATAAAAGCACATTTATAATGAAAGAAAATATAACTTAGGATAATAATTTAAGATTATAAATAAACTGCGTTTTATTTCGTTTTATTTTTTTTATTTCATTTTGGCATCCTAATGACAATTGTGGTAACAGTGCCACTATTTAGAAAAAAAACTTTTAGTGATGTGATAGATTTTTTATATTCCTTTTAAAAACCCATTTAAAAATCACTAAATTTATTTATTCTTTTCAAATAAATCTAATCCAAAAATACTTTTTTTTCTGTTTGATAATGAAAAACCTATAATTGTGCAAAAATACTATAAATACCATAAATACTATAAATTGTGCAAAAATACTATATATAATTCTCTTTGATAATGAAAAAATTAAAATTGTGCATATTTACAGGTGATGTATGAACGATTAAAGCACATTTAGTGCGTTCGCACAAATTTCACCAAAAAGGTGATGTATGAACGGTAAGAACATATTTATAATGAGAGAAAAATTTGCAATTAAGAATTTTTCATTCGGAATCATGTAATTTAATAATATGGTTTTTACAGGACTAAGACCCAATGTCCATTATATTGGACACGCCAAAACTCTCTATATATTTTTTTAGTTTTAAGAATAAATGAATATATATATAAAGTTTTCTAGACCCATAAAGAGCCTTAATCCTAAAAATGTTGAAATTTGTGCGAAAAATGCGTGCTTGGGTGTCAAGAGATTAAAGTGTCCGGGAAAGCAAAATTTAACAAAAAATCGATTTTTACTTTTTTATATCATTAAATAGTTTAAACTTTTATCTTTCCAACGATGAGTCACACATGTTTATATATAAAAAGATAAGTGTTGGAATTGTTCATTCTTTTCTAAGCGTACTTCACAGCTTAATAGCCTTTTAAATCTTTAATTGACATTTTCTCAAAACTTGGATTTTTGATGTTTATGTTCCTTTTTTCAATATCTATTAAACTTAAGAACTAATTTTTTTTAATACTTATATTATGTTATATTGTATACTTTAACACAGAGATTTAATGATTTGTTGAGAATTATTTATTTTAGGCAATGAAATCTTACCAAAAATACCAATTTAAAATGGACTTTCAATAATAAATTAATAATAAATTTTGTGTTTCACTTAGAAAGAAAATGGTTAAAATACGCAAATCATGTTATTATAACTACACTAAAAATTTTTTTTTCACCATTTCTAAGAAAAAGGTACATAAAGTTGGTGAATTTAATATGGTGGATATAGGGATTTCCCGGTCCCCTTAAGTCCTACTCCCACAGATCATCGAATGGGAGATGTCCAGGGAAGAGAAGTGTTGAAAACGAAGTAGATTTGGACAGAAAATTAGCATATGGACCCAGAGACAATACCCTGTTCTTATAGAGTGAATTAAATTTTGATATTAGAGCATCAGAAGAAATGGTATTCAGACGGAGTATTGAGTAGAAGACAGTCATGCAGAGTATGCAGTAGAAGGCAGTCATGCAGTTGCTGCGTTGACGAGAAGAGATTAAGTAATTTCGGATGAGTCTTGCGAAATTCGGAGAATTTTTCAAAATGATCTGGCTTAAGAAAAGCTATTGGAACAACTTCCTAACTCGATTGAGAGTTATTCAAATTAATTAAATTAGGGCTAGAAACTGAGTCAAAGTGTTCATTGCTAAATTTTAAGAATTGTGCGCGGGTGAAATATGGATATATGTGCGACCGACTCGAATTGCTTGGAATCAGTGGACCACCCACCCTGCGATGTGCTCCTCTTATCCGTTTATTGATGTTTATCCAGGTATTACTTATTTATATTTATTGTCCCATGCATTTAAATGGCAAATGTACAAAATGCACGATAGGGTAGCATGCCCAATTATAATACAAAACCACCAATGGTAAAAATTGAATAGATTAAAATTAAGTAAGGTTAGAGATATTAAGAGAAATTAATTATTGCTTTCGTATACGAGATAGTTGCTGTTAATTGAAATTTCGTGGAATGTAAGTAAGTGTGCTATGTAAATAAATATTTGTAATGTTATTTAATAGTTCTCTTTTGCATCATTTGTCTTCCTCTATTTATTTATATTAATTATTGACAGGTTTACTTATAGAATTTGCATAGTAAATGAGACTTTTATTTGGACCTATACGTTAGTCCTACTTCGTAAAATCACACAAGGCTTTGGCGGTCAAAGTTTTCTCCCACTTTTGAGGATCTTAACGATCACTTGCTGAATTTATTTAATATGTTAATTACAAACTATGAGACACAGGTAAAGCATTCTGCATTTAGGGTACATCAATCAGGGTAACTTTGAACCATGGAGTGTAACTTTGCAACAGCTCCTATTTTTCAATATTTTTGGCTCCAAAAGGCTAAATAAACTCCAGAACTAAGCTCTATTGGCAAGGTTCTAAACTGGGATTTCTACTCTTTATTTTTGAAAATAAATTAGCAACATTATGCGCTATTAATTGCATCATCTAACTATATTTGTGAAGTACTGTTTTCAAGCTAATTTTGAATGCTGTTTTGAAGTTGTTGTAATCCCATTAAATTTTCATAGTAAGTAACAATATACTCATTTATCAGACATATTATTGTCTAAATGTTGTAAATGTGATAATATGTTGTGATTATTTATTTATTAATAGTTAATAAAATGTAAAACAAGAAGGCACTAACATTTTATCACATTTTCAGCGTAACTTTGAGCCGGCTCAAAGTTATACTGATGTTTATAATTTACTGAGTATAGGTGCTATTGTCAAAATTTCCCCATATTTGCACATATATTTTATATAAATGCCCGAAAGTGAACATTAGAAATAGCATATAAATATTTCCCCAAATATGTGTAAAATCCATAAAATTCATTTAAAGGCGTAATTAGGGGCGGCGCTACGCAAATTTGACATTTCATACGTTCGACGTTTTTTATTCTTGTTTGAATAATACTAGTGCTAGTATGTATTAATGTAACTATGGATATATTATTGAGATAAAACATTGAAAATTGTTTTCCACTGCATTTTTACGTTTTATATAAATAATAAATATGTTTTTTTTTTAATTTCTAAATGTTCATGGTTCTCTTCTTCCACTTTTCTTATGTCTGATATGTGTTGTAATATCATAAATTATACAAATCTTCTGATGTTGGGAAATGTAAATTCGGAGTCTTTACATATCTGAAAACGTTATTTGGGTTTTAAAGTTGTCCTAAATATAATACTTTTTTTTATAATGAATTGTTTTAGATAATATTTATCATATGGTGCAAAGTTACCCTATATGGCTGGGTAACAATTAACCAGGCTAAAAATTCCTTTTTTTTTCTTTTATCCGTATTATTCCTTAATTTTTGATAGTCAAACAATAATTTAGGATCATTTCTTCTTTTTTATGCCCTTAGTTGCAACAATATTCTTAATTTAAGATTGTGGCATATGAAAATAGAGAAAATGCGGATCAAAGTTACCCTGAATGATTGTAATTAAATTTCAAGTACGGTTTAATTCATCCATATATGATACTTATGCCCCATGTTTAACTTGTATCATGAACATTATTATTGAAGCTTCCCCACAACTATATTGTTGGAAGCTCATTAAAGGGTTAAGAACTAGTTTCTCAGATGAGCCCAGATCCTCCCAACAGAAGGTTTGGTCTTTTTTCCCGTTACTATTACAAACTTCACAATTTAACTGTCACAAATTTCTTCGTATGATTTCTACGTTAAGAGAATTCGAAAACGTTAAGTCATTTGGAATTTTACTCTTGCTTTTAAGTAGCTTATCTATGAGCTACTGTCGTCCAAAAATGATTTTCGTAATTTCATACTAGGATTGATCTAAATTTGTCGGTTATTTTGCTTAATTAACCCCGTATAAAGAAAGCGGTTTGTGATAATTTCGAAACTGACTGTTATTTAAGAAGTAGCTAAAATATGTTTTGCTGGCAGTAAACATTTTCTGTTATGTTTCTCACTATTGACTTTCAAAATTGACCTTTTAGAAGATATTTCTTCTATCATCATGGTTGAAGTTTGCTATAAATATCCGAACTGTAGAGTAAATTAAACTGCTGATATTTGATGGCAGATACTGTATTGTTACATTAGTGAATCCATCTAATAGATTGTGAAGAGAGCATTTACTTCCTGCGAGCTTATTAATGTGTATCAATACAATGTTTTGTTTATTGCGCGTATGCATTTGTAATATGGTCATCAAATAAATGAGAAATTTTCAAATCAAAAATCTTCTGATACTGATTTGTTTTAAGCTGAATTTTTTTACAGAAAGCGTCATAGTGCTTTGAAAACATAAATGCTTGTCCTATGACAAAAATATTAAGGATGATTGTGCCAATCACATTTGTTGGGAGATTGATTGTTATTCGAATTTTGTATAATTTTTCTCCTTTACATATTCCAATCTTCAAAGAAAAAGCTTAGCATAAAAGAAAATAGAAAAATGATTCTGCATTGTATCGTTTGTATCCTCTTATTTCCGATAAATAAGAACGTAACGTGATAAAGTCGTTAATTCCTCGGAGAGGTAGTTATATCATTATTGATATTTGTACTTTATACACATGGTTTGGAATGTTAGATAATTACGTATTTTATACACAGGAATCTGTTCGTATCTAAATTTTGCATTTTCACTGGCTATTATGCTTAAAAATTTGCCAGCCTTAATCCAGTTTGCAATTTTCACCAAATTTTTTTAACCATACAAAGAGGAGTAAGTCTCGTTCCTGATGTGCAATAGTATGTCCCCGTATAATTTGGTTTGTATCACCCTTTATTAAATTAGCCTCCTTTATTTCATCCTTTTGCATACAATTGAAAGTTCGCAACAGAATACGTTTTGGTAATCTAACCTGGGCTGCTAGATTAGCTTTTGATTTTAATTTATCTTTCCGTATTATTTAAGATTTCTAGCTTTAACTTTATATCTATTCAAGGGTACCCAACCTTTATTTGCGCTATATATAAATGTAAAGAAATGACATCACCTGAAAAAAAACTTTAACGCGAAAATGGAAAAGTCACATGGAATGCACGTAAAATGATTCACTATACACAGCGCCATAATGAAACGTGCTTGCATGTATTGTATACGGCAGGATCGGCGAACCTCTTTACATCCGCGTGCCATTTTGTTTTCAGAAAGTGTCTTAAATGACCATGACGGGCCAATTAAAAGACGAATGTAGTAGATCGAGAATAATAAATTAAAATTACCTGAAAATTATTTATCTGAACTTGCATGTATGTATCCACTGTAATAAATACAGAACCAAATACATTTTAGAAAATAACAAAAGTTTAATACAATTAAATGGGATTTCTGTTGTTGCATCTAGAATGAAAAATAATACCAGGTTCATACTAAATTAATTTTAAAGAATGTAAACAGAAATAGAGTTGCATAATACTCGTTTCCTATTTGAGTTTTGTTTTTTATTTATTTAATTTTAATTCTAATTTTAGTTTTATTTTCGTATTATATCTTTGGGAGAATAATGGCAGGCATAGGTAGATGGAAAATCTTATAATTCAGCTTCTTCAAATAATTTCGGAATTAAATTTCAAGTTGTTATAATTTATCATCGACATTTTTAATCATAATGTTTAATAATCTTATCTTTAAAATGACTTCTAAATAATGTCTTTATAAATATTTGAGTACACGTCGAACTAAATTAGAATTTAATAAGTCGGAATTAAAATCATCCCATTACCAGCCAAACGAATTTAGACAAGAACAGATAATCAAAATTCGTGGATTTTATCTAAACTCGCCGCATCTTGATTTAGAACCCCAAACAGCTCCATGCCAAAATTATTTTTTCGCGTGCCAAAAGTGGCACGCGTGGGATAGGTGCGCCGTCCTTGGTATAGGGCATCGTCCATTCAAAGATGTAGCAGGCAGATGCAAAAACACTTTCCTTTGAACGATGGAAAGGAAAAATTTAAACTAATCTCTTCTCTTATCCACGTCTGTGTTTCTATTAAATAAATACGAAGTGTACGAAGTTACGATTTAAATGTCACACTATATTGTTACAGCCTAATACTTTGAAAGCCAAACATTCTTCAAAAAAGTGTGGGATATAGTAGAATAATTATATATATATATATATATATAACTGTAAATAAAATAAGAAAAATCTAAATTTATTACTTTAAAGAAGTCAGTTAAAAGTTAAAAAAAATAAGTATTCCATAAGTTCCAAGGCAAATCGAAAAGGCTACCGATACTAAACTCAAACCATTCCAAAAGAACACACCTAAACAGATGAGCAGGTGAAAAGTTCAATGGGATACCCAGTAGTAGTTCTACTCTACTCCCTGTGAATGGGTAAGTGTATATCAGATCATAGAGGAGCCATGGAATTAAGTCTAGCTGTAGCACATAAATGGGCTTCCGCTTATTATTACATAACAACCGCGCATAAATGGGTCCTGGGCTTTCTACAATATAAGAAAGAAAATTAAGAAATAAAAATAAGAAAATGCTGAAAATTTCTGATAGGGTAATCCGAGAGTAAGAAAAGAAGAGTTAATTTAAATATAAACATAAAATAAAAGATAAACAATAAAATATAAAGCAAAAGTGAATTTAATGAAAAATAAATGTTTAAACTAATTATTAAAAAGAATCTTGGTTTAATATAATAGAAATGTAAAAATATCAACGTTAAAAACACCAATAATTTTCAATTTCCAGCAAATGGTTTCGGTAGCATATAGCACACCGTCCTCAATGCTAAGATGACGGAAATTTGCTCACACATATAGGAGAGATGGGGATTCAAGTTAAAGGTTTAATGACCAATAGGAAAACAGAGAATTGCAGGTAACAGACAATAGGAAAATAGATGTGAAATGGAACCGAAATAGTCCTTAGCACTGAGGATGGAACGCTATGTGCTACCAAAATCGGTATGCTTAAAATTGAAAATTATTGGTGCTTTTAACGTTGATATTTTTACATTTCTAAATGTGTATTATTTAAAATGTGCGCTGTTCATTATCCGGCATAACCGGACGAAGCAAATTTAGATGTTAGAAAAGCTATCAATTCCCTTAAAGAAAAAAGGCTGTTTTCATTGCCATATATTTTATATAAAAAGTTAATATTAGTATAGCAAACTTTACCTAAGTAAAATAATAATGTGAATATAAAGATTTTTTTTTTTTTTTAATGTATACAAAAGAAAGAAAAGTAAAAAAAAAGTATTAGCCGAAGATCGCGACTACTCTTCTAATATGGTAGTATAGCGGAGTCTCCTGCGGTTAGAAGGACTGAAAATGTTGGAGTTCGTACATGATATCATTAGGTACTTTATAAATTTGGCTATGGAATTTTTGAGATAAATATTTAATTCGATTAAAAAGAGAAGTTTTTAGATCATTTCTAATGATAGTATTGCGTAGATATCTAAAGCCGTTTCAAATACGTCTAAGTTGTTTGTTATGTAATTTAGAAAGTTTATCCATACCAGCTCTACAGAGGAAGTCCCACACCCGGCAGTCGTAGGTAACAACAGAAAGGATGCAGGTATATAAGTAATTTGTTATGATAGGACATGATTAGGGTCTCGTAAACGAGGGGAAATGCGTTTAACAACCGCAGTGGCTTTACCACGGAAGGAAATATTTATCACAGGTAAGTAATTTTTGCTTGATTTAAATAATATAACTGTTAAATATTTCCGGTTTAAGCATCCATATTTTTAGAAGAATCATTTTTAATATATGGATATATTGGAATCATTTTTTATATAAGATTTTATTCAGATACATAAAAATATTTGTAAAAGAGAAATTATTATATACTTTCATTTAGTCATATTTTTTTCATTAAACTGATTTCTGCTAAATAAGGTTGTGAACTTCTTGCTTCTGAAAAATATCATTCAGCCTGTTTCAATTTTAGGCATTATATCAAGATAACACTAAACAAGTTCAACAATATTAAAGTTTAATATAGTAGTGTTCCGATTTTTAAATAAAACCACTTATTTTTAAAAATTGGTCTTTCGTAGCAAGATATAAGCGTAATAGTTCGCAGCCATGCTTATGTCATGTAATTGTCAGCTCACAGATATTGCGTCGTATTATCAAATCCTCTAAATAGATTGAGCATTTCTTAAATATCCTGTATAAATAAATAAGTAAATATTTATCTATATTTAATAATATTATCTAGTCTTTATTGAGATGTTAAAAATGTATTGGTTTCTTATCAGAGGGAATATAATTGAAATTTATCGTATAATATCTTTCCGTATTAAATAATATTCTAATATTTTCACATGTCTATTGAAAATAATCGCATACATAATATATTGAGTAGCGTTTATGATTGTCCAAATTATAGCTATCGTGTCAAGAAGTATTTCATGATCAAATGAGAGTGTCGAAAACTATAAACAATGTATTGCTATGATCGGTGAAGCGTCATAGCACTTAACCCATTATGACAGTAATGTCCAAGTAACTGTAATAATATAATATACATAGTTTAAGCATTCGAATTGCTGTATATTGATTGACTAGTTCTATCTCGTCCTGCATATTGTATACACGTAAATTTACATTAAACAATGTGTTTAACGCTCTCTCACTGCATATTTGTTTATTTAGGATTTTACATATCGCTTCTTGCTAATATACAGGCTGACTCAAAAAAGATAAAGGGCTAATGGATCACAATTCAACGAGCACTATTCATATAGCAAATTCCGCCCAGAATCAATTTATTCGTTCATTTGTACAGGGTGTCACACTCGATTACAAAGAAAGTTTTTTGTACATAACTTATAAAGAAATTGAAGATATATATTGATTAAATTAAACATATGTATTTACCTAAAGTTCTGAACAATACCTATGATCGGTTTGGATTCAGACATGTATTTGCATTTGTAAGTGAGCATATGGATTGCAATTTTCGTGGCCGTTATGAAAATTATTCATTTTTAGTGTGCACTACCATCTCTTAAAATTTGTCCAACCTTATTCTACTCACCATGCATTGGAAATGCCTATAAAGTCTTTATTTTTACACAATAAAGGCTATGTATCACAATTTATTGCGCATACAAATTATGTGAATAATATCTCCTCATTTATTCCTATATTTGATTTCATCCAAATAATGTTATATTGACATTAATGTCATTTATAATCTTTTAAAAATGCTTTATATAACTCAAGATTCAATAAAGTGAGCTGAAAATATTGCTATAATAATTCGAATTGATTTTCGTAAACTATAACTATTTATTGCTATGATACAAGAAGTGGTATATAATTTTATTCATTATAATGATAGAATCCATGTAACTGCAATACTGTATTACATTTGGTTACAGAACTTGCATTCAACATTATTTTTTCACTGACCAGCTATAATGCGTCTTCAAAACCGTCATATGTAAGTTTAGATAAAATGTCAGTGCTTCCAATTACATGGGTTGGTCCCATGAGAAATTTTGTCATCGTATAATGTGTATCAGCTTCATAATCTGTCCACACATATGCTTCAGTAATGCCGTTCTTCGATATTATCTACACTTTCATTACTTAAATGCTTTTCAATCACAAGTACTCTAACATCTTAATCAACAGCCCTCGCTGACTGGCCATTCTATCTGAAGACGGCTGAAAACATACAGTGTGGTATTCTACCTCTCATAATTTTATGAAGAACTATATTGCGACTGTTTGTATCATTTACTCTAGATATCATTTCAGATTCCACAAACATTAACACGATATTTAATAAACGGATGAAATCCTTTATCTAAAGTTCCCTTAAAAGTAACGTGATTTTTAATTTTCGGCTGTAGTGAGTAAACGTAAGTTGTTGCCGAAAAAGGAGATTAATGTTCGAAAAAGGAGATTAATGTTCGAAAAAGGAGATTAATGTTCGAAAAAGGTGGTAGCTGAGGTATAAAAAAGGGCCCGGCACAGGGGGCCAGGGTCTTAACTGGAATGAATTCTGGTATAAGAAATTATTTTAGTCTTTTTAAAGTAGCTGGAGGACGCTAAATCCAGCGCTACGAAGTCAGTGGGGAAAATGGACGACTCCGGAAAAATTATAACAGATCCGATTCCGACTCCGACGCCGACTCTTTCGCTCAAAAATGGATAGACTCCAACTCCGACAATGCAGACCTGCTTGTAAAATGCACACTCCGACTCCATGAATTTACACAGATCCGACTCCGACTCCGCATCCCTGGCTAAAACTATGTTAATGAAAATAGTAATATAATCGAATCGTTGTTAAAGAAGCAGCAACAAAGGCCCCAAGAAGGAGATTAATATTCAAAATTGGTGGTCATTGAAGTCTTAGAATTTTTTTTGTCGTTCGTGTAGTATCTGGATTACTTATGAAATTGTTAGAAAAAAAAGGCTAGTGAATCGGGCCATTTTTAAGGGAGCTATAACAAAGGGCCCCAAAAGGGGCCGACTAATAGTTAAGAGCAGGATCCTGACATGAAACGTGTTAAAAGGTCTTATTTCTTAGCACTTTAGATCTTCAATCAGTCAAAATTAAGAATAGGGTATCAATTAACCATTTGAATAAAATTTTTAAAAAATGCGCAAAAAATGGTGGAAAATGCTTAAAACCGGGCCCTAGGTTCACAGTAAAAATTTGAGGGGTTTGATATGGGAAGAGGAATCCAAGACTCAACTTTAAAATCATACATTGAGAAGGCAAGGCAATTAGGGTGTAAAAAATGCATGCCGCACAAAAATTCAAGGGACCACAGATCGGGCCCTATGGGACACTAGGACGCCCAATGATTTTAACTGGGATCTATAAACGGGAGAATAACTACTTGTGAAAGAGGTTCGAGAAATTATGATTGTATTAAGAGAGGGTAATTTATTAACAATTTATGAAGCAAAAACTTCAAGGGGCCATGGACTTAACTGGCATGTAATTGGGTATAAAGAAATTTTTAGTAGTTTTTAAAATAATTGGCAGGCTCTAGATCTATGTTAAAGAAAATTTCAAGCAATTCAGATCATTTTCAAAGAAGCTGTACAAAGGACTCCTATAAAGCGATTAATATTCAAAACGGATGGTAGCTGACGACTGAGACTGTTTTTTTTTTTTTCATGTAGTAGCTGGAGAACCTAAGAAGTTGTTATAAAAAAAAAGCTAGTGAATCGGAACATTGTTAAGGGAGCTATAATAGGGGGACCAAAGGGGTCAACTGATAGTTAAAAGCAGGGCCTTAACATGAAAACAGGTTAAAATGTCTTAGTACTTAGCGCTTTAGATTTCCAATTAGTCAACTATAAGCATAGAGTATGAAATTTTCGTTAAAATAATATTTTAATGAAATGCGCATAAAATTCGGTAAATGCATAAAAAGGACTCGAGAAGCCCAATAAAAATAACAGGGTGCTAATACGGGAAGAAGAGACCAAGTCTCAACTTTAAAATTATGTATTGAGAAGGTGAGAAAATTAGGGGATGAAAAATGCATCGCGCACAAACAGTTCAAGGCACCCTGGATCGAGAATTACGGGAACACAGGTGGCCCGAGGGTCTTAAATCGAATGGAGAACGTGGAGAATAACTAAATGGTAAAATGACCCCAAAAATGAAGATCGAATTCAAAGGAAGTAATTTATTAAAAATGTTGAGCGCAAAAACTTCAATGGGACCAGTATCGGGCACCAGGGGGCAAGGGTCTTAACTGGAATGTAGAAATATGGGAATAACTAAATATAGATATGTCCACAAAAACGAAGAAGATCGAATATAACAGGAACAAGTTATTAACAATTTAGGGCATAAAAGCTTAAAGAGCCCAGGACCCCGGCCCTTAACAAATTAAAAATCTGAGCCCCAGGTGAATCAGAACCTGTCTTGGACTATCCGCACCTAAATTTTCTCACTTGTACGTGCGGTAGATTTCGCTAGCCTTCCGAACAGACACACATGCACACACACACAAGCACAGACAGAATGAAACTTTCTTTTGTTAGTATAGATAATAACAAATGAAATATAAATTCCGTACATGTAACATGATATTGAAATGTTCTTTTGATGGTAACCTAAAAACATTTTTAAAAATCTTTAAGAAAACAGGTTTTAAAATTTTAATTATCTTATCTCGTCAATGGCACTATTTTACGTAAATACGAATCTCTCCATACACTGTTAAAATTTGCAGCATTCTGGCAGGTCATTTGACAGTTTTTTTTTCCGAAAACGGTTACAAAACCGTAATTTTAACACTATTCTGATCATATTATTGGCCATTTTATGGTCAGAATATAGTTAAGTTATGGTTATGAAACCTTTTTTTCAAAAAACGGTCGAATGACCTGCCAGAATGCTACAAAATTTTTAACAGTGTAGAGGTATTTGTTAATATTGTAGGAGCTGTCAGAATGTTTCACGTGTGTTTAACGGTTCATAAAATAACAGTTATGAAAAATATTGATACGAGGATTTGTTCCGGATTACCTTTCATATCTATATTTCCTATGTAATGGAAGAAATTATCATTAAAATATTTTTTTTTTTGTTAATTGACACCGGAATGATAAAAAAGTACGTTTCGAAAACATAAGGTTAGGGCGATTAAATCTTGCACACGCACCCAAACCGTGTTGCTTTGAAGTCTAGAGATAGACATCCTTAAACAAAATGAATGAATGTATTTAACATGATTTTTTTTCACTACAGTCATATATATTGAAAATTAAAATATAACAAAAAGTAGTAAAATATAAAATATAGCACCCGTATATCTAAAACGATACTGAAATGCAGCTTTAACCCTTTCAAGGGCGGTGGTTCATTTTTGACCACCTAATTTTAATTCTTACATGGGACGTTGACAACAGAATTTTGGTTTGCTAATTTTCGTTTTATTATGTACGTGAAGAAAATATTTTACATATTTTAATTAAATTTGTTTGTAAATTCCAGTGTCATTCATTCATTTGAATATTTTACTGATAGAAGTGCCTTGCCCCTGAAAGGTTTAAGGGATTTTCTTTAAAATATTTTTTTAAAACGTCCAGAAAATTCCCCTAGAAGTTTAAACTATTTTATGTTTTGAAAAGTACTACACTGCTCAAAACAATTAAATGATATTGCAGTTTTAATTGGATTTTGTATCTGATAAACTGTTTAGCTTATTGATACATGGTCGACAGACATAGTAAGTTATATGAGAATAAATTACACATGTTTGGCAGAAAAAAATGCATTTTATTGCGCATTTGTGTACTAAAGGAAAAAAACACAATTTGTGCATATGAGAAAAAAAGAATAATAAAAGGTGTTTTCTTCAAAGAAAATCATTTTCAGTAGGGGGTATGGTTTCCACGGGCGGCCAGCAACGTTGAACACCTTTGAGGCATGGACTCAATGAGGCTATTAATGACGAGTTGGGGTATTCTGCCCCACCCTTCCAGAAGAGCTCTTTCCAGTTCTTGGAGAGTTTGTGGAGGTTGTTGGCGGCCAGAAACTCGTCTTCCTAGAGCGTCCCAAACGTGCTCGATTGGATTCATGTCTGGAGAACAATGCTGGCCATTCCATTCGAACGATTCCTTCCTCGAAAAGGAAATCCTCCACCAGGTTTGCACGATGTGGCCTGCAGTTATCGTCCATTAAAATGAAGTTATCTCCGATTGCTGCAGCGTAAGGGACTACAATAGGTCTGAGGATCTCATCCCTATATCGGCGACCAGTCAGAGCTCCATCTCGAATGATGTAGAGGTCAGTGCGCCCGTCAATGGAGATGCCACCATACACCAACACTCCTCCACCGCCAAATCTGACACTTTCGTGCACGAACGCAGGATTATTCCTACTGGCACGGTCGCTCCAGATGAAAATACGCCTATTATCCGGATGCACAGAAAAACGGGACTCGTCAGAAAACAGAATATTGCTCCACTCATTTCTCCTCCAGTTGACATGCTCGGTTGCCCACTCCCTGCGGTCGCGACGATGCCTTGATGTTAATCTAACACATACCATCGGTCGGCGAGCATACAGACCTACAGCATGGAGCCAGTTTCGAACAGTCTGAGTTGAAATCGTGGTGCCTGTAGTCGAGCGAAGGTGTTGTTGGAGAAGAGTAGCGTTCATGGTTCGGTGTCTCCGAGCTGTTAACGCTAAATACCGATCTTCATTGTGCGTTGTTGCCCGTCTACGACCTTGCCCTGGTCTTCGGCCTGCACATCCACTCTCCAAAAAACGGTTCCAGATCCTGGAAATGACACTTTGTGACACTCCAATGGCTTGCGCTACTTCGGCTTGAGTTTGGCCCCCTTCTAACCTACCAACAATTCTCAAAGCTTCTGAATCTGTCAAATGACTTCGCTGAGACATCGTACTCATCGAAACAAAGCAATCACTGAATGCCGATCATCCTTGTCTTCGTTCTCTTTTATCCAGTTGAAAGTCAAATTTCATTCGCTGCCGCTGAAGCGACGTTTTTGACGTCGAACTCAAAATTTGCATACTCCACAGTTTGAAAGCCAGAAAAATTTGCATTTGTGATTCTCTTCTTCTATTTTCGGCAAAAAAAATTTCGTTTATATCTTTATTTTATATAAAACTTCAAATATCCTTTAATTGTTTTGAGCAGTGTATTTTACGTAAATGCGAATTTAGCCATAGAGGTACGGTGTTGCTTTCAACACCGTACATTCCCAAAAAACCCAGTTAGAGTCATAACAGTTTTCATCCACACCCAAACCGTGTTTCTTTGAACTATAGTTATAAACAGCCTTAAAGAAATTGAGTCACAAGTGTTTAATATGTTTTTTTTTTTTTTTTTTTAATTTGCACAACAGTCATAGATGATAAAAAAAAATAAAATCATAATGATGCAAACTGTTTTGCCAACTTAAAGGAAATGATGATCAGATTCCAAAAACGATCTAAACTACGGATGAAACTGGTATTACAGCAACGTTTAGAAGACCGATTGAAGTAGAACCCAACTCAGGGCTGAGACTTTCTGCTCTAAAAGGTGTTAGAAAAGAGGTGTTGGCTTCGAGAAAAATTATATTCTTTCAAATGTGATTTGCATGAAAACTGTGTCTTAATTTTCTGAAATTTTAGTATTTAAAAAATAATTTTCAATCATGATTTTAAAAATTTCCTATATTTATCGGTTGGAGCCATATTAAGGAATATTAACATGTTTGCATTTACAACAATATACATAAAATTATTTACCACAAATATTTCAAAGCGAAATTCAAATTTCACAACAAAATCCACATAAAGTTGAAAAAATATGTAATCGAAATAACATTGAAAGAGTCTAAAGAGGCTGCTGTAGTTAGTGAAATTTTTTGTCAATTTTCACCATAAATTCCTTGAATGTGCCTTATACGGAAAAAAGGGTTTTAAAAAAATTCCGAACTTTACTTGAATACAAATTTTTATTTTTCATATAAAATTGCTTCTTGGTAGTGCTAGTGTGAAATCTAAAGAAATTTATTAAATTTTAAAATGATATTAGTTTTCAGTGAATCAGAAAATGCTCTCAACTACGCTCAGTACCAAATGAAACACCGGTTGGGTACTCCAGTTTATTTAATAAGTTTAAAAATTGTAAAAACATACAACTTGCCTGAATATGACATTGGAATTGTAATTCATGCACTTCCTTAAGAATAATGTAGAAAGCGTTCAGCATGTCACTCTTAAAGCTTTAATTATTTTCTTTCAATAAAAAACGCCATTTTAAATGAATATATCCCTGGAAATATTTATTAAGGTGCTACGCACCCGCATCTGCGTTGAGTTAATTTGAACCTATCAGATTAACAACTTAAAGGAAATTGAGTCAGGTGTATTAAACATCCCCCCCCCCTTTATTTATACATTTATTTTGTACGTTACGTGTTTCATTTCTTTGGAGAACATTTCATTATGTAAAATAGTTGTTTGCACTGTTTTTAATATAAAGTGTAGATATTCAGGGTCTTAATTTGTCATCGTTAAAGCCACGTATATTATCTGTAAGTTTAATTTTGGTATTCATATCGAAAGCTCAGAACATAAAAATTTCATATACAGTGTGTCCACGTATAACTTGACCGACCTTTATTTTCGCAACCGTTGGTACCAGATGCATAATTCGAATTACAAAAATTGTTTAAACAATGTAAAGAATTATTTTTCAAGCAATTTGGGTCAAGAAAAACATTTATTAAAAAATATGAAATATAAATTTTTATGCGGTCCCCCGGTCCTCTAAGTGATATTTATTAAAACTTTACTGTGACACTAACAAGTAAGGCAAAAAGTCCATTCACTAACATTAAAATTGACCGAGTTATGAACCTTTGAAATGCATGACTTATACCACTTTTTTGCATCTCAAAACACATGAATTCGTCCATGCTTTCAAGTGTCGTATACAAGGTACTTAAACTTATTTCAAGGTACCTGCGCTTTGAAAAAAATCGTACAACTATTATGGTTTCTTAACTTTTATTAGTTACGTTTCAGATTAGTTAAAATAATTGTATTTTAACATATGTTTTATTTTGTAAGGATTTAAGGCTATGATTTCTTTTAACAAAAATTATGTTATTTTCATAAGGATTTATTTAACTTGCAACGATCGTATTTTCAGTTTAATTTTCTTTAATTCCAAGTTTTATTCAATTTTTCGGCGTATACTGGGTTTTCTTACAGCTAAACAGCTCAGGGTTCCAATGAGGTTGGGAGGGGAGAAGGGATCAATTTTGACTATGAGCTTTTTAACTTTGAAATTTGCGATTTGAGAAAAATCCTGACTTGGTGGTTTAAAATGAAGGTCATTTTCGGATTCAGCGCTAAAAAATACATAATAATCAATTTTCAAAAGCTAAAAAACATTGTACAACCCAAAATTTAAAAGACATTGTAATCTAACAGCATTACAAAATACCTATCATTTTGTAAATAAGTCAGGCTGTTGTTTTCCATACTTTTATTTAACAAAAATTCTGTTATTTTTATACTCTTATATGTTCAGTACAAATTCTATATTTTGCAGTAATATATCAGAATGATTAAAGATTTCAAATTTATATTGGGATGCTAATTTTACTCTCAACCATTTCTTTAATAGACTGACGAAATTATATTTCTACTAAATTTGTGAATGACCCCTAATTTGCTGCAAAAAATGTGCTCCAACTTTAAACAGCTATTACTCATTCAATTTTAATCGTAGAATAACTGGACTTTTTTTTTCCTTACTTGTTAGTGTAACAGGAAAATTTTACTAAATATTACTTATAGGACCGAGGGAACGTATAAAAATTTAGATTCTGTATTTCTTCACTTAATTGTTTTTTCGCTTCAAACTTTTTTTTTATCTTACCCCTGCACCTAATTTTGACCCCATTTGTAATTGTCTGAGCGAAGCGAAGGCTAATACTCAGCGAAATATTACTGTCCGGACACTTTACTACTACGATGGATATTAACGCCATGTCCTACTAAAAAAAAAGCCTAATAAAAAACCTTTCGTCAAGCAAAACTCAAAAAATATTTGTCGGATTTCGTTTCTGATTGCACCAGAAGGTACCTATGAGGGTCGCCTACTGAATGCACCTACTATGAAAAATAAGTTCCAAACCGTTTAAAAATTATATAGAAAAAACTCTTTAAAAAGCACAATTTATCTGCATACGTCACAGAAATTTGGTGTGCGTCACTTTCATCGGTTGATGTTTTCGTAGACAACTGGTTTAAACACATGGAGCAAATAAAAAAAAATACGCACGCAGTAATATTGAATAGATCACCTTCAACCACGTGATCAGAAACCTTGCAACAACCCGTGGCAACCAGTTTTGGTGGGCAAACAAATAATAATACAGTATTCCGTACCACGGTGACCGTTTTTAGCCTGTTGTATAAAATCTGGCATGTTGTATGACATACAATTGTGGATGATTAAAACAAAAGACATGAGTGTTTATTGATCCGGGAGGTTATCTTTCTCTGGATGACTGTCTGTCTATCATACAGCATGCAATTTTCTTGTAAAGGATGATATTATTATGCAGTAAAACCTCCATAACGGACACACCCGGTTAGTGGACACATCTATTTAGCGGGCATTTTTTCGATTACCAACCCTTAAATAACTGTACATTTTTTACTCTCAGTAGCGGACACCTCCAAATAGAGGACAAATTCTGCCCTCCCGAGCTGTTCGCTATTCAGAAGTTTTACTGGTAAAACCTCCTTAGCGGACACACCCGATTAGCGAATACCTCTATTTAGCGGACATTTTTTCGATTACCAACTCTTAAATAACTGTACATGTTTTACTCTCAGTAGCGGTCACCTCTAAATAGAGGACAAATTCTGCATTCTCGGGGTGTCCGCTATTCAGAGGTTTTACTGTATATAATATTGATAATTATTTTACAGGGCCGCACAAAAGAATAAGAATATATGAAATGAATATAAGCTAAATTCCGGATTGGTAGATCGCTGATAGTAATGCAATTTTAGGATGTTGTTACAGTCATCCGCAGCATGTTTTTAGAGTTTCGTTCATCTAACGAAACCCTACCTGTCTCACTCCTTTGTCTGTCTGTTTGTCCGTCTGTCACAGAGCCCGTTCTCAGAAACTATATATGTCGCAGACTTGAAAATTTGCCTACTTATAGCTGAACACCACACATCAAACGGCAAATAATAAAATTTTGAAAAAGTCTATTATCTAACCCTCTGTGCACTAACTTGTGTATTTTAAGCAATTTTTCTAACTCATCCCCTAACTAAGTTGGAGACTTGAAAGTTTGCATACTTGTAGCTGAACACTTCCGATAACACGATAAATCATACAATTTTGAAAAAGTCATATTTAACCCTCCAGTCTCTAACTTCTGTATTTTAAGCAATTTTTCTAACTCAGCCCCTAATTAAGTTGGAGACATGAAATTTTGCATACTTATAGCTGAACACCTCACATCAAACGACAAATAATAAAATTTTGAATAAGGTCTAATATTTAACCCTCGGGGCTCTAACTTGTGTATTTTAAGCAATTTTACTAACACAGCCCCTAATTAAGTTGGAGACATGAAAGTTTGCATACTTATAGCTGAACACTTGCGATAACACGATAATTCATAAAATTTCGAAAAAGTCGTATTTAACCCTCCGGTCTCTAACTTGTGTATTTAAAGCAATTTTTCTAACTCAGCCCCTAATTGAGTTGGAGACATGACATTTTGCATACTTATAGCTGAACACCTCACATCAAACGACAAATAATAAAATTTTGAAAAAGTCTATTATTTAACCCTCTGGGCTCTAACTTGGGTATTTTAAGCAATTTTTCTAACTCAGCCCCTAATTAAGTTGGAGACATGACATTTTGCATACTTATAGCTGAACACCTCACATCAAACAGCAAATAATAAAATTTTGAAAAAGTCTAATATTTAACCCTCTGGTCTCTAACTTGTGTATTTAAAGCAATTTTTCTAACTCAGCCCCTAATTATGTTGGAAACATAAAAATTTGCAAACTTATAGCTGAACACCTCACATCAAACGACAAATAATAAAATTTTGAAAAAATCTAATATTTATCCTCTAATATTTTGTCTTGCGCAATTTTTAAATTTAAACCGTCTTGCAATACTATTTTTTGTTCATTTTGCATAATAAGTGTAATGTGACGTAATTTGTTCTATATCAGATTTCTAACGCATGTTAATTTATTTATTTTACAATATCCCTTCTCTTTTAAAATTCACATGTAAATATAGTTTTTATGGCGTAATTTCCAATAAGTGCCTGCTTTTTATACCTATTTATTTAATTCTAATTTGAAGGTTTTTTTCTGTTTATAATAGTAACGTGTAAATAATTTTTTTTTTTTTTTTTGAAGCAAACATTATTGTTTGCGCTGTTTATACAGTTGGCAACAGTTTAAATTAATACCATTTTCAAAAACATGTAAAAAATATCTGTCAAAATGCTGAATATTTGAATTTAAAATAGAAATAAAACCTCAAAAAATGAGTCAAATTAAAAAAAATTAATGAAATCTGCAGACCGGGATCTTCTATTGAATAAAATGATCTAAAAATGATTAAATTCCCATGTATAGCTTTTGCTCTTATAAATTTTTTTAATGGAACGATTTTGTCCAACTTTATCAGCATTAAATATCTCTTAAAATAATTCTTCGATTTGAAAACTGTATGCTTTAGTGTGTTGATCAAACATTTCGCTATAATACCACCGATTTTCATATATTTGTATGCAATAGTTTTCTTAATATTAACGAAGAAAGACCTCCGGTCACAAAAAATTCAAAACCGGCGGCGGCGGCGGCGGTGACAGCGTTAGTTACTTTTTATAGAATAGAGAGTTATATAAAAATGAAAACTTGTCTATCTGTCTGTTTGTAATTCTATAAAAAATCCACAATTTGGAAGCCAAAATTGTGAAGAGATACATACATGTGTATTAAAACATGGCCGAGACAACTAAAGTAATCCGGAATCGAAATAACTTATAGTTAATTTTTAATTAATAAAAAACCACCAATTTAACAGCAATTTCTTATCAAATTTAAACATTTTTCGTTATAGCAGTTGCCAACAATTAAAAAACACATTAAAATTATTACTACAACAATTAATTTTCTACTGCAAGATTTCCACGTGAAAAATGAAAATGAAATAAATAGTTTGCCGAATTTTTTAAAAAAAGGTGAATATTACGTCGTAACTTTTCTATTGCAAGATATTCACGTGAAATATGAAAATGAAATAAATGGTTTGACGAATTTAAATGAAAGTGAATATAAATTCATAACTTTTCTATTTCAAGGTTTTCACGTGAAAGAGGAAAATATTACGTCATATTGGGAATATAAAGGGCATGGTGGATATAGTATAACGTCATATGAGTGTGAAAAATGTATTGAAGCATGATAAAAACCCGATTAGGGAAATATTGGCGTATTTTAACATTATTGCTCCAATTATAAATTGAAATAAGTTCATTTATAGATATATTCTTTTGCGTCTGTTATATACATTTATACATTTTTATATAGCGTTTCCATATGATTCATTCAACAACATTTCTACTGCTTTTTTTAATGTTTGTTTTGTGTTGTATGTTAAATTTTGAAATTGATTTTTCAGAACAAACATCCTTCAGATTCTGGGCAACGCCGGCACTTTAGTTTGTAACAGATAAATGGCTTTTGTATCTGTGCATCTAATGCTAATATTATAAAGCGTTATAATATTATAAAGTATATAATAATATTATTAATGCTTGTACGTTTGTGAGGTGTTATCTCTGAAGCTACATAGAGAACTTAAAAAATGTTGGTGGCCATCTCTGCTCCGAAAAAAAGACTATTTTATGTCAGTACAAGAACCTACAACGCTGCAGGAGCAAAAAAGTTCTAAAATTGTGATTTCTGCGATATTGATTGGGTTAGAAACTTTAAATTTGGTGCGGTAGTTACTTTTAAGTTGTAAATACTCATAATGAACGCTCTCTATAAGATTCAATTTGACGGATAAACGTAAAAATTTCTAGAAATGTTCTAAACTATGATTTATTTGGAATACTGAAATTTTTGGGATACTGTTGGGGTTAGAAACTAGAACTTTGGCATGGTAGTAATTAATAAGATGTAAATGCTCGTTGTAGAACGAATTCTAAAAAATATAAAGACTAAACAAAGCGGAAAAAGATCTAAAGATGATCTAAGTAACGAAGAACATGGAACTGTTAGGAATATAAACATGAAAATTGACATGGCTGCATTTATCATGACGTAAATTCTTGCAATAGAACAATTTCTAAAAATGTCGCTATATAAAACAGTGCAGAAACAAACAACTTTCAAAAATTTTCTATTTCTCTGTTACTGCTGAGCCCAAAATCTTGAAATTTTGCTTCAGGTTGGTTTTAAAATATACAATTGTCTTTATGAATGGTTTTTAAAAAATTTAAAATTTAAAAAGATGAAATTAACGGAAAGCGATCTCAATTACCATTAATTTGGAATTATTAGGTACAGCAACTTTAAATATTTCATAATGCTGCAAAACATGAGATTTAAATGCAACAAAACTGATAGATACCCACCTAACATTAAATAAATTGTGTAAATATTGAATAAAGACCTGTATGAAACAGTGAGTAGGTTGCCCGAAAGTACTTGTTAAGTGTTCCTTCTCTAGGCTTTTCTCTCTCGCGCCAAGGCCACTAACAGAGGTAAGTGCCGTTTTAAATGTGATATGAATTTTTTATCCGATTCATTTTTCTAGACATTTTATCATAAGGTCATATTCTCAATTATCATTAGTAGATTTTTTATATATTAACTTATTCTGGTGAAATTTTGTAATCGGGTTCATATTGGCGTATGTTAGCTTGCATGATTTGCTGAATAAATATGTATGGATTTGTAAATTACTTCAAATGACACTTTGACAGCTCAAAAGTTATGCAGACGATATATTCAGATCTTGTGTCATACTTTATGTTGTAATCATTGCCGATTTCTATTATTTAATACATGCTAAATACAGCTCAACTTGTGCAGAATATGTTTGAAAAGAAAACAATACAGCGTATGTAGTGGCCAGCATACACTCATCATTTAAATCCGATCGAGCATATCTAAAACACAATCTAACGAAGCACTGCATGCCACTTTTGATGCATTCGGTACTTTGATACTATATTAGATTTTGAGAAGAGAATTCCTTAAATGTTATCGACAACCTCATTGCATCCGTGGAAAACAGATATTGTAATTATTAACTATTCCGGGGGAGCACACACCATATAAAGTATAGTCCATTCTTTTTAAACATCATATATTTGTCATTTAAATTTACTCAAATTGATGCGGAGCGTCTGATTATGCTTTTGACATCCTTTTATACAGTTAAAATTCCGATATAAGTAAATTAGTGTCTCATTTTCTATTTTACTTTTAATATATTGCGTACTTTCAATTTTATATCCATGCATGGCTGTCTTGAATGGTTTGATTTCCCATTTTTTTTAAACAGTGTATACGAATTTATATATAAGATTTTGTAATTATACAATTCGTTTATTTTCATCATTTCAATTTTTCGCAGTATATGGACAATTAAAGATAACATCTCATTTTCTTTGCTTCCACATGTTATTATTAAATCTATGTTCTCAGTAATATTGCTCAGACTAATCCCTCTGAGGGAAGTCCTAGTTGGAAGTATGCATTTAAGACCAACGGTAGCGAAAATAAAGGTCGGTCAGGTTATACGTGGACAACCTGTATATAGACTACAAATAACAGTAATTTTAAAATTTTAGTTTTATATAAGCAATGCGTTCTGCTTGAATGCAACGATTTAAGTCTTACATTTATTTTGGTTTTAATAATCCCCATCACAAACACAGAATGCGAAATACTAAAATATAGATACACTCAAAATTACACAGCGGTTGAGATAAAGTGCATAATATGTATTAAGAATTTAATATAATTATTATATTTTAAGTATACTTAAGTTATTTCTCTATAAGTAAATTTATCTATAAGAATAAATGAAGAAGTCAATTTAAAACTTTAATAATGAAATTTGTTTAGGCTTAAATATAGGATAATCACCATACACTGATCGATGCAGAATACACTGCTAACAACTTCTTATCCTCACCAGCTATACTGAGAACGTTATTATCATTTCTCAAGATATTTTTCTAACATTCGTCAGAGGCAAGTCTGAAAATAAACGACTGGATCCGTTTATAGGTTTGCCTCTAATATTAGAACGCAAATTTTTCCTTCATACATTTTTCTAATTTTTCATTAAAAGGTTCTTAAGCATTTTTTTCTTTAATATTTCTAATAAAAATCCGTAAAAAAAATTTAAACTTCTGTATTTTGAATTACAAAGATAAATATCTTTAAATAATGACAAGGAAATCTACACAAGGAATTTGGTATAAGAAAAGGGAAATTCCTGTAAAATGATGACTTATAAACTTAATCGTATGCATTTAAACGGAAAATAGTGTACATTTAAAGAGATTAATGGTTTTTTTTCTGAATTTTTACAGTCTGTATTTATGCAGCTGTATATATTCATTAACCCCTTTCAGATTAGCGTACTTTACATACATCAATTTCAGGTAGTTTTCGTAAGAAATAGTACCTATTACACTCATTCCTATGTTAGAATTTTTGTTATTTTTTTTAGATGTCTACACTGAATATGAACCCTATAATGCAAAACCACATCCAGTTCAAAACGGGTGGAAATGGGGAGGTGTTTTGTTAAAACAGAAGGAAACCCACAACTTCTTAATTTTGGTACTTATCGAATCAGTTTAAAGTTATTATTACTTATCGAAAAACGGCCAAAAATTGATCTATGGCAAATGTTGAAATCGGCCTCAAGGGAGAAAAGGTAGGAGTTTACACAAGAAAAAATTCATAACTTTGTATATTCAAAAGATGTTAAATTCTCTTAAATTTATTAGAAATCTTCCTAATATTATTAACTTTTAAAGTTGTTATAAAAGAGAAAAAAATCACATCTCCGTTAATCCGTCGCTAATGCGGTAAAACAGTATCATTGGCGAGATGAAAATTTTTGACAACCATCACACATGCTGTATATAGTGTAGCAAAAATTGTTAAGCTGGGTTTATCTCAAATCTTGATTTATGATTTATTGGAGAAATTATTACTTACTACCCGTGTCTGAGGGCTGAACCGACAAGGATTTTTTTACAAATGGAAATTCAAAATAATATTTTTCCATGCTCACCAACTCGACATTTTCTGGCCCATTTCATGACTCATTTAAAAAAAGTAAAAACATGAAACTTGTTGACGTGATTTTTGAAAGGTTTATAAGCAACCTGTGTAAATAATTTTTCGTTTAATTAATTACAACTAGATTTAAAAACAATTATTTTCTCAGTAAGACTATATTTTTTTTCGTTTCAAGCACTATCGCTTCGGGATATTTGGTTCACAATGTTCACTTTGGCAGCATTTTTGGAAATATATTCTGCCTTTATCGAAAAATTGAAAATACGGCACATTATATAATTTCTGAATAAAAGAACCTACCAACTGGATGCATTTAGGGTGTATGAGGATACTTAAAGATTCAAAATTTTCGAAATTTTCATTGTTTAGATGTTACACTCCTATTTTTTCTAGACATTTTAATATGATTATTTCCTTGAAATTCTCATTAGAACAGAAGTTTATGGCTTATAGAATTAAACCCTCTCAATAGCTAAAGCGACATTTCCGAAACTTTGAAGTTATTTTTCTCCAAAGTAAGTTTTCGGGCATAAAGCGCAGGATATCTCAAAAATGTATATATATATATATATATATATATATATTATAAAAGTTTCAAAACACACGTTTCATGTTGATTTTTGTACACTGAACCTAAAATGTCCTTTTTATTTTTTTAAATATATATATATATATATATATATATATATTAGGTGATTATGTGGTTGAAATTTTCAGAATTTTATATTAGCTAAATACAACTTTGTATTAAAACTATAAAAATGTTTTAAATACAAATTTATTTAAGTTCAGGGTAATTATTACAATCTGAAGTATACGTAGCCACCAAAATTTTCATTCTAGTTGGGATAGTTATTTTCTAATTGTGCACGTAAGCTGTTATACCAATTTTCTGCTCGTCAACAGCCTGACGGTTTAGAATCCCTGTAAATGCTAATCCTGCATCTTGAAATTGCTTTAACACGTTCATGCCAGCGCCGAAATTCATGTTTTTCGCTTTGAGACGGCGTTCGAATTCATATTTCGCTTCATCTGGTGGCGCGGTACTGTTTCTTTTTCAGACACTGTATGTAATGACCCGCCCCTCTCATATTTATGGAATTGAACTCGAATATAACACGCAGAGTTGATTTTGAATGTCTGAAAGTTCGTAAGGAGTAAGCAAATTACTTAGAGAGATGATTTTATTGACTACACATGTACGAATTTAAATTAAAATGTCTGACAATCTAAAGAAATATGGACAACATGATGTAAATGCTTTTCTGTAAGGTATAAGCCACGTCCTGAGTCAATGATATTTTTTTAATGAAAAGGACAATTCTCGTTTCCCGTCGTGAATGTATTAAGTTTATAATAATGAATAGTATTTACTGCTCAATTTTTCGATATTCCAGTGTGATCCGCGAGAGTAGTACTCGCTCTCTGTGGCATAGTCGAGTGTGACCCACCTGCAGTACACTCCTTCTATGGAACAGTAGAGTGTGACCCACCGGTGATGCACACCGCCCGATGAGAAAGTCAAGCGTGACCCACCGGCGATGCATGCCGCCTGATGGGACATTCAAGCGTGACCCACCGGTGATGCACGCTGGCGTGAACCCGTTAAATACATAAAATGAAAGAAGGAACCTATATCGTTCATCTCAATAAAATTATGTTTATAATCATATACATTTTGAGATATTAAATGTTGAAAATGGTCTCTTTTTTAACATTTTTTTCCAATTTTAAGAGTCCCTAGAACACTTAAGAGCAAAAATGAATTTAAAAATTAGTCAGAAAATAAGCAGACTGGATTTGAGTGCGCCCTTTAAGAGAATCGCCCATACATATGACTGATTTTTTCAAGTAGAATATTGTTTTGAATAAATAAAGCAAATTGCTTTGAATTGCAGTGACTAAACAAGGCAAAATTTTAAATTGAAAATTACTGAAAGGAATAATTAAGGTTTTTCTCCCCTTTATTCGTCATGTTTACGTCACTCTTTTCGCGAACGGCTTAGTATTCTAATCATCCGAATCAGTATTGTGCTAATTGAATTTTTTCAATATTTAAATAAATATATTAGATTGCAAAATATAAAGATAGATGCTTAAAAAAAACTATAAAATTACATTTTATTCAAAGTAAAATTTTGCACTCTGTTTAAAAATAAAGATTCAAGAATAAATTGAAATTTCATAAAAATCACATAATTTTTTTTTCAAAATCTTTCTCTTATCTGAACACATGTAGTATTATTATACTGTCTTCTTTACTTTAATATGTCTTCTTCTATTCAACTGTCTATATTTATAGTATAACCAAACAAAAATAATAATAAAATAAAATAGATAAAGAGAAGCCGCTTGTTGAAATATGATATCAAACCTAACGCCGATAGAATTTCTTAAGAATTACATAAAAAGCTTCAAGAAATTTGTTTTCAATTCTTTAGTTATTTTATCCCATTAAAGGCACTTTTATTAAGTGCAGGGATATTTCCTTTTGGAGATAATCATTAATCTTCTAAACACCCGCATCCAAACTTTGCTGATTTCAACTAATCAGATAGACATCCTGAAGAAAATTGTTGCATCACGTGCATAAAATAAGATTGCTTTTTTCGAGGACAATCATTAAAAAAAAGAACAACGAAATAAATTTTTTACACCCCTATCAACATACTTTTTTTACATTTTTTCCCCATGTATCCCAGAGGGGTTTTTTAATCAATATATTTTTTTTTAGCTTCTAAGTGAATTTAATGATGCAACTGGTAAAAGAAACTGTTAAAAAAAACAAATGGAAAAAAAAAAACATACTCGTAAAAAAATTCTTCCAAATTTCTGTTTTTTTTTTAAGTACGTAAGCTTATTTACATTAGAATATATGTATGTATTTTAAATTAATGGATATTGCATAATATGTTCTAAAATAATTAAGCATATATATTAAAAAATAAGTATGTCAATAACTAGGTACATTCATTACCCCATTTTACATTTTACTGTTTTTAATTAAATAAACAGTAACTCTTAAGTATAAGTATTTAGTAAACACATATGTCAAATTTATATTTTTCAAATAGTACGAAAAATAAATTTTCTAATTTCAATCTCATTTAACTATATCCTATGGCAGATATACTGATTGAAACCTGCTGCAAAATATGCATGTAGATTTATGTGACTTTTCTTATTTACAATTTTTTATTACACTCATGCATAACGGATTCATCCTGAAAAACTAAGCTCTTTAGAAGCGAAATTAACAACAAAAAAATGTTGTGGTTACTTAGAACCACTGCCATATTTTATTTAATTTCATTTAGAAAATATTTTTATTAATCTTGTATTCATTTAATTTTAATATTCGCATTGTAAAATTATTTTAATTCCCTTTTTTTTCAAACTTCCCCTGTAAATTTTTCTTTCTGGCATAGCATTTCATTCATTTTAACCTCTTAAGGGGCACCGGTATATATTATATACCACCTACGATTAATGAAGTTTTACACCAGAAAAATTTTATTAAATTTTACTTTTCTAACTTTGGTGGAAAATAGTCGTAAAATTGCTTTTACTTGTTTTGAAATAGAATTTTTCAAAGATTCCGGTGGGAATTCAGCATTTCACAAACGTAATTGCTTGCCCCTCAAGGGGTTAAAATCATAAACGTCGTTTTGAATCCTGTACTTCCGGTAAAAGAATTATCTGGAAAGTTCCATTTCTTTCTATTTGTGAAGTCATATCCTTTTGAAGCGTCACCCCTTAGCCAATAATATTTAAATCAGTTTAATTCGTAATTTTAAAATTTGTAACTCTTTACTACTGTTTGGCATCGTATCTCAGTGAAATCTATCAAATTTCCTTTTTTAAAGCAGTTTTTTTATATACTTTAGCATTGCATTTCATGCCAATGCATGGCGCCTGTATGTTCGCTCAGCCAAAGTTGGCGTGTTTCAAGGATTATAGCAACCCTTTTTTACTCCTCCTTTCGGATAGCTCGTGCGCATTGAGTACTGCAGTGGAGTTGGGATTTCAATGCAGAATGGCTGCCTTTTTTTGCCGGTCTGCGAAGAAATTATGTCTGCGCCTCCATGAGTGTTCTATCAACGAACGCAGAGAATGGATGGATGCCTTTTCCCCTTCTACAAAAAATAATAAACGGATTTCGTATCTACAGTAAGAAATATTAAAAGTGCAAGAATATTTCGGCTGCATAGTTTCGTCTTTTTTTTTTTTTTTTTTTTTTTTTTTTTTGCGAGATGCTTTGATCAGTTACTTCTCGTTCTTCTGTAGGATGTGGATAAAGAATTCTGTTGACGGCATTATTATTATTTTTTATTCAAGTGTTGCTTTTATTTCGAGTCGTAGAATTATGATGCTATAAAAATCATCTAAATGCCTGTGTCTCCATACTCCCCAAAGGAAAGAAATTATTTTATTTTCCTTAGTAAGAATGTAGATGTATGTGTCGATCATAAAAGTACATCTAAAAGAATAAGATGTGTACTCTATGATAATACGCTATGTTCTGCAAAAAATTGCTTCATAAATAAAAAAAATTTGCAAGGAAGATTTTTCATTTGCTTATTTTTCTTTCTGCAAATGTCTCCATCATTCTTCTGTTCTTTCGGGTCAATGCAGGTAATGCTTTTACCTTTTTATTTTTTGTTCTTAATTTCCAAATGTATGATAAGTAAATTCAGATTTTCTTTAATTAATGACTGTTGTGTCTAAGTGGTCTTTTGTGGCCGCAACAAAATGTTAAATGCACACTATGCGATCGAACCTAAAAAAATGATTTGGAATTTCAATATCCAAAATAAGTTTACAATATTATTCTATCACCTCCTGTCTTCCAAACACAACAAATATACATGCAATATTTCATGCATGCGTATTTTATAATTTCCATAAACATCAATACTTTATTCCTAATTGATGATTTCTAAAAATTTCTTCTGTGATAATAGCGTATCGATGTGCCTGAGAAATTCAGATCCCAAGATACACTCTCAAATATCGCACAAGGAAGAAGTTTTACAGCGACAGCTAATTTTTGCCCCAAAACACTGACTTTAACATAAAACTTCGTCAAGACAAAAAAATTCAAAATCCATTTGAAAATTTTCGTTCGGCCATCTCTTAAACTAACGCAGTTTTCTTTTTAATACATAGAAAAAATAATCGAATGTACTATCTACAGAAAGATCGAAGAAAGACTTTTGTACATACTTTTCTTTGATAGCAAAAGCTGGCGATGATGTTTTTCAAACTTTGATAAATGATTTTTATGCTTTTTTAGCGCTGAATCCAAAAATTAACTTAACTAACTATCACGTCAGGAGTATTCCCCAAAATTAAATTTCGAAGTCAAACGATAAAAATAAATAGCAAAAATCTGATACTATAAAATACATAATTTTTGACAAGTGATTTTTATGCATTTTTCAGAGCTGAATCCTAAAATGACCTTCGTTTTTAACAATCACATAAGCATTTTGTGAAAATCGTAAATCTCAAAATTCAAAATTAAAGTAATAGAGAAAATTTAAATATATACATTAGATACAAATGTTTTTTCTTTTCATAATTATTATCAAGTATATAATATTATTAAGTATTCAATTTTTCAACTGACACTGGGTTATCTTACAGCTAAGTTCAGGGTTGGGATGATAGGGTGGAGGGGGTTCATTGACGCCTGGAGATATGTAGTATTTCAATTTACAGGCGATTTGGGAACCAACTTAGACGTAACTAGCATTTACGCGATTCTACAAATTATGCTATTAACACGGGAATGCTCGCGCATATCCAGGATTTGTACGATTTATATTTTGCCACCAATAAATTCAAACAAAAATCGTCATTTTATTTAATCGTTGGTATTACATACAAATCCTGTGCTAAAATAATTTGAAGATTACATTCTTAAAATTAGTGGGGGAAATGTAATAACCGTGCGCACCCTGGGTATGTCATAGCCTGCGCGTGAAATCCCGGGTTAAATGGCTGACGACGATGGTGAGCTACTGCTGGATGTTACACAGATATATACCGGGGCCGTGGCGAAACAAATTTATTCTATAGAGAAGAGAGTTGTTTCGTGACTGTCCCGTATGAACCCCATAGAGGAAATAAAAAGAAAAGCGCGAGGCAAAGCATGAAAGGTTCAAAGAAAGTTCCACACATAAAATAAAATTGTAAGGATTTTATGCTGCCCACCCAGGTTTGATTCCTGGCCCCGGCTAATTTTTCACTCCAGTTGGGTTTATTGTATTTAATTGTATTTAAAGTCTGTCTTAATATACGCGTACCTTTAATAATAAAAAAAAATGGAATTCAGATGTTAATTTATGTGCTTTAAAATATTTTACATGTTTAGGATTAACATTGCATAGTATAAGCCAAAATGTGAATAAATTAATCTGAAAAAAAGTTTTGCGTCATTTTATAGTATCATGTTTTCGCAATCTATCGACTTTTTAAAAATTTAAAAATTTGCGATTTCCAAAACAAGCCTGACGTGATGGCAAAATATGAAGGACTTCTTCGGATTCAGCCTTAAAAATACATAAGAATCAATTATCAAAAGCTAAAAAACAAAACCATCACATCTATTTTTTAGTATGATATTTTCGATACTTTTTCACTTTTTCACTTTTAAATTTACAATTTGCGAAGAACCCTGACGTGATGGTTGAAAATGAATGTTCAGCACTACATATAACATAGAGATCAATTATCAAAAGCTAAAAAAACGTGACACAAACCAAATTTTGCATGCTAGTGATAATTATCTTAAGATTGTTTGGAAGATATACGTAAAATTATAGACCAGATCTTTTGAAATCATTACACTAGCGTGTCATTAAACGGAAATTTTATTTTTTCTTGTATTACCACGTCAACAAAATAACGTTTGCTCGGACGAACATATCATGGGATCTTCTGACAAATTGTTCATGCTCTTGGCCACTTCCTTCGTGAACGACTTTAAAGAATCCTCAAACAGTAAACTAGCCTTAATAAAACAAAAATATCTATATGAATCACTCTCTTGAGCCCCCAAAATCCTGCATGTCTGTAGTTACTAAGATAATAAATCTACCTCTGAATATTAATATTTGAAACTGAAAGATTGTTACAGAAATTATAATAGTTTCTCTAAAAGACAATAATACGGGAAACAGCAACATGATTGTATAATAATAATATACACAATGTCATAGAAGACATTAGAGAGATGAAGACTATTACAAATAATTTAAACGATATTCTGCATACATTTGTAGGTACTATTGGCTGACTTGTATGTATTATCTTGCATACACAGACGTTACATGCATCGCTGATTCGAAGACTGTGCCTGCTTTAGCCAAGCATAACTTCCTAATATCTGGTCAAATATTTGTTACCTTATGCGATGCATGGTTCAAAATATAATTCATATTTATGAATATTATTTTTATCTCAAGAAGAAAAGAAAATCCAACCCGAGATAAATAAGTTTTTCTGATTTTGAAGGAATTAGTGTATTTTTCAATATTTGTTACACTTCCAATGTCTGATCAATATTTTCATTCTTGTTCCTGAATATTTTTTTCGTCTAAAGAAGAGAAGAGAAGCTATACCTACGAAAAGGAGTTTTATTAAACACAATTAGAAAATGTACTTATTTCGCAGAAATATTTGTTTTGGTCAATATTTGTTGCATTTATCCGTGCCTGGTTTAAAAATCTAATTCTTATTTCGGAATATTAATTAACATAAATAAAAGAAGAAGATAGGTTTACAAATAGATATATTTTTTAACACTATTAGAAGTTTTTCTTCTTTCACGGAACCACAAAAGAAGGTAGGAAATTGTTTTAGAAGGGGCCATCTACATATTTAAAATTGCACAGAATTTCGAAAATAGTAATACCCAATTTGACATCATACTTGATTATCTTCGAACTAATAAACCGGAAAAAAATCGCAGTGTATATGTTTTCTATAAATCTTCTCAGACTTACAAAAGTTCAATATTTGAGGTTGTTAATATGAAAAATAAGTAACTAAAATAAAATAAGTAAAAAATAAGTAAGTAAAAATAAGAAAATTTCATTGTATTTTTTTTGTTGTCATGAAAATCATTCATCTTGACATATCTTTTTTCTTGAGTATCTTTCGTTTTTTTAACGATATACAATGAATAGATCCAAGCACATTGTTGGGGCGTTATTTTCGATTGAATTATATAAATTGTAAATAATTTAACATTTAAAAGTAAAATAAATTGTGTAAATTTATGATTATATTAATATTTACATAAAACGAACACTAATCAGAAAAATACAGGGGCATAAATTTAAAGCTCATTTTAATTATTAGTGTTCGAAATATAGATAAATATTAGCCTGTATAAAATAATGGTTCTCAAAGTTGGGCGTAGACATTATAGGGGAGAAATTTTGATTTTTAAACGAGCAATCCCTGACTAATTCCTTCCCGGTCAACATATTTTTGTTGTTTTTAGAAAAATAATGTTTCATGTTAAAGTTGCATAACACATGTAGATTAAAAAATAGTTCTTTAAAAAGTTTTTAATATAAATGTTCAAAGAGACTTCGTGGATGAGAAAAATGACCCATCTCTTCTGAATGGTGTACTAAAATCATTTATAAAATGCACCTTACCCTAGAAATCTAATGTATGTCTTAGACTCTTCCAGACATTTTACGGAGTTAAAAAAGGAGACAATATAACCCTTTTGTTTCACATTGAGGTAAGTTTGAAAACAGCAAAATTTCTTCTCCGAAAAAAAAAAAAAAAAAAAAAAAAAAAAAAAAGGTTGAAGATGTGTGACTTCGTTGCATATATACGTAGTATATTTGAGACCAAATTTTCCCTTTTTGGTAATATAGAAAATTCAGGAATAACTTGTCATTGTGCATACTGTTTTAGGCTTCTTTGATGCGAATAAGAAAAATATAAGTAATACGAATTATATATGTTATAGATGGAGGAGTTAAGAGTATCGGGATTTTAGAGATGCTTAGCAGGAATATGGCCAATAGGCTAGAAATGTCTGGACTAAGGAGTCATCGTTACTATTTTGGGGATGGTATAACACTCCTTCAAGGGTCACTATAAAATAATAATAATCGTTAAATAAACTACTTTTCTTACAGAAAAGTCTCTAGAAGAAAAGAAAATATCACTTGAAAGAATTATATGGTACATAAGATCTAGTCCGTAATATTTTAAATTGTTTTGTATGCCTTTTAAATGAATCTCAGATACAATACACACCATGTCAAATGGAGAATAATTTGCAGTAAATTAAAAATTAAAATTTAAAGGAAAATAAACTAAATTAAATACTAGAAAACAAAAATTCTGCTTTTTCAGATTTCAGTGACGCTCTCTGATGAAATATATGTGTATATAAATATATATATAGTACAAAACATATTTCACTTTTAACACTTTAAACACACGCTTTTATTTTATATAAAATGACGTCATTCGCATCCGCTGAAGAATTCCACATTTACGATTGAGTCTTAAACAACATCTACAGTATAGTATGCATGTGACATCACTATCGCCGAATAATACAAAAATCCATCAAAAAGCGATATTAGTCATTCAAGATACTTGACACAAAAATTGATACTTAAAATTAAATATAGTTTATAATAACTCCATGTTTTATCAGAAATCATTCATTTATGCTTTTTTCAAAATAGCAAGTATTTTAATTACATTTGTTTTCAATTGCTATGGGAAAATGGCAAAAAAAATATATAATTAATAGTTTCCAACTTTTTTCTTTTACTTTCTGCAGAAAAGGAGTACATCAGTTGCCATCATTAAACAACTGGCGCTAAAATCTACAAAAAAAAAAATAATGTCTCAAAAATGAATTGAGATGCAGTTTTTAAACAAATTGCATTAAAAGTACTTTTTTTTCACCCAATGTATTAAAATTGTAAAAGTGCGATGCTTGTGAGTTAAGAAAATTGCAGTAGAGGTTATCCGTATTTAACTGTACAATGATATATCTGCTTTGTTTTACGGCTGGCTTATATGATATAAAGTTAATTTTTAGAGATGTCACTTTAATTGCTGGCCAGAAGAAATATCATATCGTGGGGCCAATATACACAATAGCTTCTTATTTTCGAAATAGATTTAAATACAATAAAACGAAGAGTGACAATTTTGGTGCGAATCCATCCATCTTTCCAGTCGGCAATAACAAGGAGCCATGCTACTCTTAATGTCGATTTGATATGTATATGAGAAAAATTATCTGCTTAACCCTTAACCGGAAATGTGAAAATCCCGTGACAAACACTATTTGATACTTAATAATGTATCAAATAGTGAACTTACATTTAATCTTTAATAGCAATGCATTAACAGGCCCATTTTTTTTAATATAACAGCATAAAAATAAGTTTGGAATGTGGGAGAAAGAAAATATTAAGGGCAGATATGTAGACGCAAACATCTCACATACGTTTCCGGTTAAGGGTTAAATACACATATTTTCAACATGAAATCACCTCTATTCAGCATATTAAAAAAAAACACTTAAAACTAACATAATTTTAAAGATTTCAGCAACCGACTAACCATTTTCAGAAATCGTTCATTTTTTTTTTATGTAAAAAGCAAACAAACATGATCTGTCTAATGAATCATTCATTTCTAAGATTCATTGATAAAAATAAAATTTTCGCGCATTGAATGTTTTAACTTCTGTGTTATTAAAATTTAAATTTTACAAATTTGAAAAACTTCAAACTAGCTATTTAATTTTGCTAATGAAAGAAAACAATTTTCAGAAAAAATGCCATTGACGTCATTCGCCTATAGACGAATGAAATTTATTTTTTGTTCTAGAAGTAAAGTTTTGGATAATTCGATCTGCTGCGTATTAATTTCTGAAATGGAAAAAGTAAGAAATGTCGTATTTTGTTTTTTTGTTACAGTTTTCTATAAATAATTTATTTCGAAATTTAAAATTTTGAAAATTTCAACAGTATAATTACCTAAAAAAATATTTTTTTGAACAATGAAAGTGAAATTTTAGGTTCAATTTATGCAGACTAACATGAAACATATGTTTTGAAAATTTCATGTAAAAATATTTAGAAGTTTTTGAGATATTCTGCGCGTTATTTCAAAAGTGTCATTTGGAGAAAAGGACTTCAAAATTTCCGAAACGCCGCTTTAGCCATTAAGTGGGTATAATTCTAAAAGCCAAAACTTCTGTTCTAATGGGAATTTCAGCAAAACAATTATATCAAAATGTTCAGAAAAGATAGGAGTTTAACTGTACAATAATATATCTCCTTTGTTCTACGGCTGGCTTATATGATATAAAGTTAATTTTTAGAGACGACACTTTAATTGTTGGCCAAAAAATAGCTATCGAAAAAATTAAATTTCGAAAATTTTGAAGCTTTAAGAGTCTTGAGACCCCCATAAAACACAATGTGTGTAATTACTTTTGTGTGTCTACCCGGAAAAGATTAGAATGCTATGCACATGACTTTCAAGAGGGAACATGATAACTTTTCCGTTAATACACACATTGAATTATATTGCATTTGGACTATATTTAAGACAGCTAGAACATGAAAATGCAGGTATACGTATATACGTACAGACAGACGGAATGAAAGAAACAAACACGTTTCCAAATATATTGGAAAGTGTTAGATATTATCAATTATTCCATGAAAGTGAATTAATTATCTCAAGTGTCTTTAATAGTCCAGGCAATAGGGGATTTTACCTGGCAAAATTAACGGTAGTTCTGGAAATTGGATTACTTTATGTTTTTTGGGTCCGAATTTGTAACTTCCCACCAAAATTTCCCCCGGCGACCCCCCCCCCCCCAAATTTGCTAAAATGCCCTCCCCCCCCCAAAAAAGGTTTTTATTAAAAAAATCAATTTTTTTTTTGTTTTAGGGAAAATGTGTCTATCAATTAAGAAAGTAGACAAAATTTGCAAAAAATAAGATAGATGACATTATGACGTAAGATGAATGGGGAGGGGGGGGGGGGGGGGTGCTCTGCCTCAAATGCGCCGCGTTGCTGCGTGGACTAAGTTGCGCAATTCCACTTAACTACTCACATCGTGTACATTCGCCCTCCCGTCTACCCTCCGAACTTTCCCTTTAAAGTTTACTTTAAGTTTTTTGGGTCGTTGAATCGGAATTTTTAACTTCCCACCAAAATTCCCCCCTGCAACCCCCCAAAATAGTTGTTTTTTCATTAATTTTTTAATTGTTTTAGAGGAAAAATATCTAGAAAATCAGAAAGTAGACAAAATTTGCAACAAATAGGATATATGACATTATGACGTAGCATAAACAGGAGAGGGGGGGGGGAGCTGCCTCGGAACATTCCCCGCGCGCTGTTCTCAAAAACTAATTTTTTTTCAAAAAATCAATTTTTTTTTTTTTTGGGGGGGGGGGTATCGCTGGGGGAAATTTTGGTGGAAAGTTACAAATTCGGATTCAGCGACCCAAAAAACATAAAGTGAGTCGAAATCCGGAAATGACATTAATTTTGCCAGGTAAAATTCCCTATTGCCTGGACCTGCATAACTTAGTGCACGTTGCGCCGCAGTGCATGTTCCGAGGTAGCCCTCTCCCTCCCCGTTCATCTTCCGTCGTAATGTCATATATCCTATTTATTTCAAATTTTGTCAACTTTCTGAATTTCTACATACTTTCCCACAAAAACAATAAAACATTTAATTTAAAAACAACTATTTTGAGAGGTTGTGTGTATTTTTTTAATAAAACCTTTTTTGGGGAGCATTTTACCCAAACTTTGGGGTGGTTGCCGGGAAAAATTTTGGTGCGAAGATAAAAATTCGGATTCAGCGACCCAAAAAACCTATAGTAAGCCTTTTTCCTGAACTACCATGAATTTTGCTAGGTAGAGCACCTATACAGTCTCTATTGCCTAAACTATAAATAAAGTTTTATTTATTTCCTATTAAGACAAACTTAAAATACGTGTTCCATACAAAGCTGCTATTTAGGGAAACTAAAAAAAATGCTGAAATGATTGATACTTTTAGAAACATAACAATCTGAATTGCATGCATAATTTAATGAATTATCGCTATTGTGACAAGATTTATTTTGATACACAAAGATAATGACTGCATAATTCTGTCGTAAACTATAAACATTTCATTTCTATGATCTGCTAACCGTTTTATCACTTAACGCATTAGGACAATGATATCCAAGTAACTATCACAATGCCATATAGGTGGTATAAGCACTTAGAATCATAGATAGTGTTTTGATAAACCTCTGATGTTGTGATTTGAACACAACTCGTACATTATATTATATTGAGATATAATTTATATAATTAAACCTGTTTCTCTGCGTAATTAAAGTGTAGTAATGGTTTTTATTTATTCCCAAATTACGTTAAACACGTATGGTGATAAACCATATCCATTGTACGCATCATTTATTAAAATATTATAATGTATGTAATACAGATATTTTTAGTTCTTTGTTAATCTACATTACTCCCCAATAAGACCAAATTATATTAAAATTATGAATACTACAAAAATGCGAAAACTATGTTATGCGAACATTTTGAAAATGCGGACTTTTAAAAAATAACATTTAATGAAATTATAGTGTATAACTGTCGCCATGAATCAATCACTTGTACCACTGATTTAATTGCGATTAACAACAGAAAGAATATTTAAAAAATAAAAGTGCATATAGTTAAGTAAAACTTTGAAAAGTCACGATATAATATTTTCCTTATGAGAATTCAAATTATATTTATTATATTTTATACTTTTAATTCATGTATTCTAGTTCAGTACCAAAATGTATACAACGTAATATACTTTTGTAATTTCTTAATTAGTTTAATGCTCGAAACATATTATTGTTGCGATCATATATTTTTTAAAACGCAATCGAATAAATGTAAGAATGCAACGAAACCTTTTGCATTTAAGCGTCATTCCACGGAAAAATTTATCTTTTAGCATACAAAATTCAATAATTAAATTTAACATAAGTAAATTTTTACTAACAACCATTACACCCCTTTCACTTCTTTTAAGATTTGTGTATGGTTGTATCGTTTTTAATCATTTAGTACTTCATATTTTACAAACTATTTAGAAAGTATAAAAATAGCAAATAAAGCCTTTGTGCAACAATATTAAAAAGCAGAAAAACCAACGTTTAAAATGCACAAATAACATATGAAAAGCAGCAAACAGCTGTTTCGAATCTACTAGCGAGATTCTTCTTCAGTGCAAAAGGACCTTTTGCACTGAAGAAGAATCTCGCTAGTAGATTCGAAACAGCTGTTTGCTGCTTTTCATATGTTATTTGTGCATTTTAAACGTTGGTTTTTCTGCTTTTTAATATTTAGAAAGTAATTAAGTTAATTAACATTGTGACGAAAGATTCAACATGAAGGATAACGTTCACAATTGTAAAACATTTTTTATTTGAGAATGTCAAGCATTTTATTCTAAGATATGAAGCTTGAAGTAAATATCTCCAATGAATTTATATATACACGATTTAAAAACTTATTTTTATTAAATAAATTAAGCTTACTTTTTAAATCACAGAATGAAGGATTCATAAAGTTAACGATTATTTCTCGTTTAATGAGAATATGTAAAAATTAATGAAAAACGAGATACTGTAAATGCCTCCTGTTGTGGAATATTTTTAATTACATGAAGTGTTCCAGTATATTTCTTAAAATTATTCTATTCCAGATACTTTTGTTGTAACGGAGGATAAACGAAAACCTTGTAACAGTAATTCAAGCATGATTTTTGAAAAAAAAAATTGCATATTTTTATTGTGAAATAAAATTTCATTTATGTATAAAGTAATTTTAAAAGATAAAATAACGTTATTGAATTTATTGAATAAATAACATATAGGTATAGCATAAATGAATAACCGGACTTTAAAAAATTATATTTTCAGATTTATTATACGTATTATAAAAAGGGACACACACTGCCAGAAAAAAAATCATATTTATTCACTACATTATTTGTCATTTTTAAACAAATAATTTCCGTACACATGGAAAACATGCATTTTATATATATTCTATATACAGGATTTAAAAACTTATTTTTATTAAATAAATTAAGCTTACTTTTTAAATCACAGAATGAAGGATTCATAAAGTTAACGATTATTTCTCGTTTAATGAGAATATGTCAAAATTAATCAAAAACGAGATACTGTAAATGCCTCCTGCTGTGGAATATTTTTAATTACATGAAGTGTTCCAGTATATTTCTTAAAATTATTCTATTCCAGATACTTTTGTTGTAACGGAGGATAAACCAAAACCTTGTAACAGTAATTTAAGCATGATTTTTGAAAAAAAAAAATTGCATATTTTTATTGTGAAATAAAATTTCATTTATGTATAAAGTAATTTTAAAAGATAAAATAACGTTATTGAATTTATTGAATAAATAACATATAGGTATAGTATAAATGAATAACCGGACTTTAAAAAATTATATTTTCAGATTTATTATACGTATTATAAAAAGTGACACACACTGCCAGAAAAAAAATCATGTTTATTCACTACATTATTTGTCATTTTTAAACAAATAATTTCCGTACACATGGAAAACATGCATTTTCCGTTAATTATTAACGGAAATATGCGAAAGGGAAATTCCGTGTATTCCTCCCAGGCATGCGTTTTGCGTTCTATTGCGTTGTTCTGCGTTGCGTATAATGCGTTGTATTAATACCAAAGTACGAATTTATTTTTTAAATGAAATACCGAAAATTCAATAAATGAAAATTTCTAATTTATTTAAAATCAAACAAACAAAAATAATGCTTCCTAATTTAATAAAGTAATAATTTTCTAATTCATTTAAACTTATTTACAGTATATCTATATTTCTTCTGGAATTTTTTAAAAACATAATATTGATATTTTACATCTAAAAATGAAATTATGTCTTATTAAAAATATGTCTAATATGCAATATTTGTTAACTGTTAAAACACCAACCGTTAATTCATAACGACAAAATGTTCCTGCAATTAAATTTAAATTTCCAAGATATCTGAACAAGAAATTTTTCAAGCCTTACTGATCCCACCATTTGAAGAAAATCCATAACTTTATTTTAACGTAGCCCTCTCCCAAGTGACGGTTGTCTGAGTGGTTAAGATGCTCCATTCGAAATGCGTGGTTCGAGGATCAAAGCCAAGGATATGCACCAAAGAACGAGAGACTTTTTTTTTTCAGATTACGGAAATTTTCTGTCGTAGAACGAGGAAAAAACGAAAAATTCTCCAATTCTCGGATATATAATGGTAGCAGTGCTGAAAGGAATATTTCCGCGATTCGATGAAAGTATTTCTCAGAGAATGTGAAAAACAAATCAAATGTGTTTTTTCGATTTCAAAATTTTAATATGTGAACCTTTTGTAACAGGACAAAATATTAATAGGTAATAAATTTTGTTCTCTAAATTTTGAAGTTTTACAATAGCAACGGGACTTAATGTAGGACTGATGCGTTCTTGAGTTCGTTAAAAGTTTTCGGAAATAGTGGCTCATAAATGAGCTCTTTCATGTAACCCTAGAAAAAGAATTGGCATGTTGTAAACTCTATGGATGTTGGTGGCCTTGTGAATAAGGTTAAATAATTATTACCTGCAGGTCCACTCAAGCCTTGAGCGAAAGAAAAACAAACTTGGAACGGATTCTTCTTTATTTTCATACCCAAGGTATTATAATATGTATAATAGTTTTGAAAGTATAAATTTTCAAAATCTGGTGATTCATTTATTTTAACGCTGTATTTCTCTCATTCTCGATATAAATTATGATATAAATAGAGCAAATTAACTATAGGTCATAACAATGGTATAAATTTATACCCACGTTCATAAAAGAAATTACCAATCAAGGATTTTCGCCAGATATATATTTTAAATGTATATATGTTTTGTACAAAAAACTGAAAGATTCAAATATATAATTTTTGATTTTGATAATTGATTTTTGAAAAATTAATTACCAAAATTCATTTTTTTTTTGTTCTGATTGCACATACATAATTAGATGAAAGTTTTGATTTCACTTATTCTAAAAAAAAAAAAAAAAGCAGTGAAGTCTTATTAAAAATTTATATACTTTTTTTAACTGCAATTCATAAAAGACAGAAGTTCTGCCTACATCACAATATTAAAATATTTATTTGCATAAAAGGCGCAATAAAAACACTTTAAATGTAAATTAAAATTCTATATTTACATGTTTCAACTCTTTTACTGGGTCATTATCACAATGTATAACAGAAAATTACAAATGCATATCAAAAATGGAAAAAATCATCGAATAATTTCCATTTTTCATATGGGAACGGCCACGGCAGAAAAAAAAAAACAATTGCTGAAAATAATTTTTAAAACGGAAATATAAATGTGATACATCAATTTAAAGCTAAAGAGATGAGGTATATGAATTTGTAAGTTTTAATTTCATAAGAGCAAGTGTTTACTGAAAATGAGCTAGATACTAACAATATAAAACTACATTTACATTTGAGCTTAAAACACAACTTATTGAAATGTATGATTTTTTTACTTTTAAGAATTCAATAAAATTACTATGTGTTCAAATCAACAAACTATTATCATATCTTTAAGATCTACATAGATAAAACCTTTTAGATAATGTCTTTAACATATTTTTGGCTGTATTTAAACGTTAATACTTAAATGTCACAAGAGTAACGGAAAACATACACAAGTTTTAATAAATAAAAAACTACTTAAATTTTTTATCCAAAACCTCTAATTCTCTGATTTTGATGTATAAGACATATTTTGCATAGCATTTTTTGTTTATACTATGCATGGAATAAGCTCTGGGGAGATGTCACAAGAGTAACAAGCGTTTGTGTCACAAGAGTAACACATAATATTTTTTGTCGATAGTTTGATATAAAACTGCGTTACAACCAAAACAAAGAGAATGTTTAAAGTTTTGTTGTTTTTCTCTGTTATTACAGCAGTTCTTGAAATAGTTTTCGCTATAACTAAGGTTATTTTCTAAATTTTAAGGAATATAAATTATCTGTATTAGTGTTTTTTAATGGGTGGATTTATTTTTATTCATTTTTGGTAGTACTTAAGATTATAAAATAAGCATGACAAGTAATTAAAGATATAATAAAACAAATCAACTCGTGTCATTTTTGTGTGCGTTCTTTTGGTTTGAAGCACATGGTCTTTGATTAGATATTTTATAGGCTTTGTAAAGCATTGTTTGCTGTATAACCTACAGAGGTTCTTATAGTAACTCTTATGGAAAGGATTCTGATAGTATATTTTAAAGGAAAGATTTTAACATACGCTTCTTATACACGACGTTGTTTTAAAGAGCAGGAAAAATTCTGCTAAGCGCCAAAAATTGTAGAGAAAAAATAAGAATGAAATTGAATATGTTGTTGTAAGAAAGAAACAAAACAAAATATATTACGATAAGGTGCTAAAAAATTTTGAACCAGCCAAGGTTTCAGCAAGAAAATGAAAGTATTAAGAAAAGGGAAAAGTAGAGAACTAACTAACCTCAGAAACTGTAACGGAAAAAAACTAACTCCACAGCTTTGGAGAATTTTATGTCGATGAAGATTTAAGAAGATGTCATTCTTCAGCTAAATCTACGTTAGGTAAGGGTGAAAAAGGTCACATAATTTCCTCAATTTACATTTAATAAGAGAATACGTTTTTTGTTTAAAGAAACTTTCCTAAATTGAAAAAATGAAGATTTCTTTGCAGATTTAAAGCCTAGTTTCATAAAACAATAGAAAATTACTCATCAGAATATCTCCATTTGTTGCTGTTACGAAAACATTCAAGCCAATTCATAAGGTAGTAACTGGTGTATTTCCTGCATTAAACATTCCTGTGATGGATTTAATGACTTTGTCTGCCGAGATACATGATAATTAGAATTTAGGAATTCCGAATGTCTAATTTGTGGAGATAACATCGAAGAATTATTTGAAATGGAAGTCCATAATACAGAACTTCTTATAAGTTATTGTGAATAGCAAAACGTTGATAGATGTTTTGCTATTGGCAAAACGTTTATCAACATCTTCTCAATCTGTTACTTTTTCAAAACGTTGATAAACGATTTGGTCACGTTACTGTTCAAATCCACAAGCGACAGTATTTTTAGCTTTTTACTTAGTATGATCCCAATAAAGTAAAGTCTTATCGTCGTCTTAGAAATCTTCGAAATGCCCCTTGCGCATTCCATATCAATGAAAATCCGCAATATATTTTATAAAAGTTCGGTTTATATGCATAAATAAAACTGTGCATCGAATTTTATATATTTGAATGTAAAGGTATAAAAAAAATCAATTTTTTTTTAATTTTTTCGAAAAAATTTAAAAAAAAAATCTTTTTTTTTTTTTTTTTACCATTATATTCAAATATATAAAATTCGATGCACAGTTTTATTTATTTATATAAACCAAACTTTTATAAAAAATATTGGGGATTTTCCTTGACATGGAACGCGCAGGGGGCGTTTCGAAAATTTCTGAGACGCAAAACTCCATTTTTTTCTAAAAAATAATTTTTTATTTTTGTAATTTTTTTTGTGATAAATGCATGCCATAATGCATATATACCCTTGAATAATATTTAAAGTGAAGTTTCCAAAAAATAAAAAATGGATATTTAAGGTTTTTAGGGCCCCTCGTCCCCTTAATCTCAGAAAACGCCAAAAATTCATAAAATTGAAAATATAAGAACTTGGTCAGTTGCATGGCAATATGGAATTTTTACACATCTACATGCTGCAGCACATAAGAAGCGTTTTCTAAGTGCAACAGCAACAAAATATAAGTTTAAATTTCGTAATTTAAAGAAATTTAACTATTTTTACGTATATAATTTTCAAATGACATGTATGTTATTTGAAATGTTTTGTAAGTACCAGGTGTCCTAAAAAGGACTGACTGATTTTAAAATTCAATAACTTGTAAACGGTGACAGATATTTAAAAAAATCTTGCAGGAGGGTTATGCATAAGGTCAAAAGTTTTTGTTACAGTGATTTTCAATTTTAGTTCGAACTACAAACAATAGATGGCGCTGCGATCAATAGACGCTAAATTCAGGCTCGATTTTTGGTACTTCGTGGCCCGGATAATACATTTCCATCTCCTTTTTCCGCCTAGAACAAGAGAAAGGACCAAAAATCGAGCCTGTATTTAGCGACTATTGCTTACAGCGCCATCTATTGTTTGTAATTCAAACTAAAATCGAAAATCACTGTAATAAAACTTTTGACCTTATGCATAAACCTCCTGCAAGAATTTTTTAAATATCTGTCACCGTTTGCAAGTTATTGAATTTTAAAATCAGTCAGTCCTTTTTGGGACACACGGTATCTCTATGCTTGTACAACTAAGGGTTTTAGAACAACTACTGGTCAATGATAAACAGCGTTTGTTTATACATAAATCTATAGCTTTCTATGTGTCTAGCTTTTTCTCTAATACAATCTTTCTCTCTATATAAATTTATTTATATTTATATATGTTAATTAAAAATACACTTTTAACATTATTGTTAATAACTGCAAATCACAACTAAATTTAATAATTTAATTGAACGTGTAATGTTAATCTTTATCTGTCTGAAATTTGATCTCTACCAAACCATTTGCAAGTATGAGTCATTTAATCATAAGTGCTTCTCTCTAAATTATTTCTCATCATATCTTTCGAAAATATTCAGATTACGGCAGAATACTTAAAACTATTCTGGCAGAACAAATTTATTTCAAAGAATGCTTATTCAGGATAAATCGAAAAGGTATAGGTTAATGATTCGACAAACTTAAATTACGAATACGGGTAGAATGTGACACATTTAAATTCCACTAACCATAAATTTAAAAATAGTTAAAATTTTTGGCTTATCAACATTATTATTTTTCTCTACAGGTAAATGATTTTGTAAATAATTTTAGAACAAAGAGTTGGCATTTTGACTTTAAGAAAAATAATGGATTTAAATAAATTTCTGTAACGTTATTTTTAATAATTAAATCCATATTTTCTTGTAAAATGGTATTTATCTATTAAGCACAGACACAATTACAATTCCAATTTTATTTCTTTGAATTCATAATTGTATTAGTTATATCGATTTATAACGCGCTCGCAAAGTATGGGCTGTAAATTGCAAATAATTGTAATTATGTCCTTCGCATTAGTTTTGCATATTCAATTTATAATTCATTTTACTGACAAGTTACTTAAAACGTACAGTTTAATAATGCTACACTTTTAGACGAATAAGTGGTATAAATCCAAGTAAAATACTCTTTAAATATGTTTTGTTAAGATTTCGCGGCAAAGCATCCAAATATTTCAAATTTTGGTGTATTTGACAGCAATTAGATTTACGTGATTGAATAATTATATAAAATGTCTAAAAACAATTGTCAAAAGATAAGGGCCAAATTTGAAAACGCAATGCAAATAGCACAGAATAAAAAACTTTTCTTCCAACGCTCCTTTACGAGTGCTTACTTTTGCTCGTAATGATAGACCAGTTATTCAGACCTGTTTCATATATTTTGCATTACTATCGTTATTTCTTATTTTATCTCACACGTGCGACAAATAAAAAGTTATTCATACATAAAAAAGTTTAAATAATAGTACTTATATTACAAATGGAAAAAATTCAATTATGCTTAATTATGTGTTGTTTATAATTGCCGAAACGTCAGTGAAGGCTTACTGTGGAGACACGAAAAGTTTTGGTTTCCGTTAGTCTGTCTGTCTGTTCCGCGATAACTGCCGCAAAAAGCATCCGATCCGCTTGAAATTCCCTGGGCATGTTGATGAGCTCCCCGGATTTAGCTGTATAGTTTTGGGTTAAATTTGGTTCATTCGTTCGGAATATACAGAACATTTTATTTTGTGATATAATGCTTTTCTATGGGAAGTCAGACGATTTTCAAATTTTCATTTGTTGAAAGAAATCGCTCATATGAATAATAGATTTAAATGGTAAATTTTGGATGCTGAAATTTTTAAATAAGAGTATTAAATTATTCTTATTAGTTTGCAATTTTGTCAAAACATTTGTCAGAGCTTTTAAATTAGGTGTATAACTTATGATAGAATTTTATACATGTGTTCGAATAATATAAAACATTTTATTTTATGAATTTACTTATATTTCATTGTTTCTTTTAACCGTTGCGTAGCAACAGCATCTCATCTAAAAATATCATAAATGTGAAAGTATGTATGGTTTTTTGAAGTCAAATCAAAGCAAAAGGAATGAATTAATGAATGCCTTTGTATAGATATTTGCATATAGATTTATTTAAACGCAGAAATGAAAATAGTATTTATATACTATATAGAATAATATTTTCATTTATTTATTCAACTATTTGATTATAACTGAAAAAGTTCGTTATTTTCATACAAAATAAACTGACATTATTCTGTTAAATTTTATAAACTTTATTGTTGCCAAAAAAAAAATGAATAACAATTTCTCCCAAAGAGTTAATTTTAATTTGTAAGATTTTCACGTGCAAAAGAAAAATGGAATAAGCAAATAAAAAATAAAAAAAAGGATATATAGGACAGGAATGAATACATATAAACATTTCACACCAAATACCACCTAAAATAGTTTTTGTAGCAGTATTTTCCCAGCACTACGAAGAAAGATTCCTCGATTTACACGATTTTACTTGGCTTTCCTTTTCTCATTCTTTACGATTTCATTTTCGCAATTGCGTGCATTAATTTGCACAAAATTTTACATTTTTATGACTGAGATATATGTAAGGCCATACAAATAAGAAATTCCGTATTGTCTCCTATAAAATGTGATAAAGTGTTGGTTAATCATATATGTTTTTATTAAGAGGAGCAGAGCTGCCAAGCCTCCGGCGTTCTGGATACCAGTATTTTAATACAGAAAATGTTACTTTATTTAATTGAAACATTTGCGCGATTTAAAAGAACATTTTCTCTAAGATAATAGTGATGTGCAAAAAGCTTGAGACTTGGCATGTCTGGTGGGGAGTGAAATGTTTTACTTAATGCATTTATCTCTATTTTAATGCTACGTGAACAACGTCCGTGTAACAGCTTGTAGAGTGTAAAATAAATTAAATTATTAAAATAATCCTTATTACGAAAAATGAAACAGAAAGTCCGGCTAAGGGAAATGAAATGTTAGTTAACCTTTCGTAATTTGACCTGAACATAGGTTTGCGTCAAATTTCAACGGTATTTGTAACATCACGATTTTAAATTAAATGTAGATACTATTAAAAGAAAATCACAAAAAATACTTAAAGGCGCCAAATCATGTTTATCTATTTAACGATGGTGAATTATTAACTGTTAGGTTTAGAAGCCCCCCTACTTTAGGGTGATTTTAGTAAGTTAATGCTATCGAGTACATTTTGTGATATTTAGATTAGATCTTAGATATAAATATTGCAGAATTGTAATCAAAATTATTTTTTTATAAACAAAATGTATAAAGGTATTAGATTTCTAAATTAGATGTTTCAGTTTACATTTCCAAAAGTTCTTTATCCATTAGATACAGGTATTTGTGGTTAGCAGGCAAGTAAATACTGCTGTATGGATATTACGATAACGTAAAATGCTTGACCGAATTATTGCTTATCCTTATAAATCGCAGTGTAAAAAGAAATCTAAGATATAGGGTAATCATTAACTCAATCAGTAGAAAATTACAAATGCAAAATAAATTACACAACGGGGGGTTCAGGGGGGCAGAGCCCCCCTGAAGAAATTTGCTTTATTATATAAAAATTACTAGAATAAGTAGCTCGTGAGAATTTCAGAATATCCTTACATAACAACGTGTTTAATTTAACGCTTTTAATGTCTGAAACCATCGAAATATTTTTTTCCTTTTATAAATGTTTGTGTAATTTAAATAGTTTAAATTTTGTTTTTGTAGAAAGATTAATATTACACAAAGTTTGATAAAAACAATGAGTTGCAGAGATGACGTTGAGGCTCTTGATCTGCAGATTTACTAGTAATATAATACGGTGAATATGTGAATGCTATCTGCAGTACAATGTGGTGAAAGATTGATTTACTTTAAATAATGAAATCATTGTTATGGATTCCATTTGTTACAACTATAAAAGCAAAGGTTCTTTCGGTTACATTTACTTGAAAAAGAAAACTTTATTTGAATGTTTTGTTAAATTTTTCTGGTATCAATTTTACATAAGTTGAAAACAAAATATTATGGTCATTTGTTAAGTATACAATCAATGTTTGTTGTTGTAAGGAGTTGTGTTGAACAAATATACAAATATAAAACATAAGGTTTAACAAACTTCTTAACGTATATGATTATTATAAATTTTGTCAGCGATTTTAGCAATTTCATTAAGCTTCATTTTTGGGCACTTTAAAAAGTCGGCCACCCAATATTGGTAATCAGAAATGATCATTTATTTCTGAAGAGTAGTCCTTCATGTATTGCTCATATTTTTTTTTTTAAATGGCGAAGGCCTCATATCCAGGTATTTATATCATCTTCAGCTTTCGACCTATATAATCTTGTTTAGTAGAATCGGTGTTAACATAAAAAAGAATGTCTTTTCTAAACTTAATAAACGATTTTAACTCCAAGATTTCCCTTAAAGTTCAACAGTTCGCACCGGAAAACGCCCTGACAGTATGGAATCCGTTATTAAGGATGCCAAACAGGAATTACCCCGTTGTTAACCGGGAGATTGAAATATCACAAATTAACTTTACCGTTGAGATCAATCGTTTCTTTGCACTATTGCAACAAATATTTGTTTAGTTTATTTAACCAAGTGTAAATATATTAAAAAATTTACATCTGCAAAAATCGTAATTAAAAAGTTTTTAAATAAACAATATTTAAATGCGCATTTTTGTTCCATTCAATACAGTTCGAATTTCACCATCTAAGATTTAAAAATGAATATATAAATGTGGGATTGTAAATATTCTCAACAATGCAACTTTACTAACTCAAGGGTTTATTTAATGAATACGCAATATTATGGAAAATAAAAAGCATAATACGAGGAGCGTGAAAAAAGCGCATGATTCGTGGCAACAGATATATAGAAGAATGCAATAATGTCAAGAGGTGTTTATGTTTAGGAGTTCCATAGTTTGACTATTAACTGAATGTTGTAAAGAGCTGACTATGGCCATATAAAAGGATTGAGTGAGGAATCTATGTGATTTCTTTTATTTATATGTGCCAATGTGAAAATTGTATAGTATAATATTTGTTCGTTTAAGTAATAAATTAAGTAAATACCTGAACAACTGATTGATGAGTTCACTTATAGTTAACTGATATTACTTATAAGCTATCTGGATATTTAGATAGGTAAAATAATAAATCCTATATAATATTAAATCCAAAGCAATATCTCTTATCAAGAAATCAATTGCTACCTTTGTGCTCAGAATTAATTAATAATACTTTTAAAATTTATAATATAGAATATTTTTTATCAGATTTGAATACAGTAATTTTCCAGGGAAGGCATATTAATCAAAGCGACATTTATAAATTATACCCAATGCTCGATTAGAGCACTACAAAATATCACTGCGTTGCACATCTGAAACATTTGCAAAAAAAAAAAAAATGTTAGTCATACAGCTGGCTTTAAAAGGTGATTTTATTTATTGCTCCTATCGCCAATCGCAGCTGTTAATATAAATATTTAAAAGAATTCCCCACAAACAGCGATATTTAGTTAATTAGTTAATGCATGATTTTTTTTTTATCGTTTGACCAGTTTTGCATCGTTATTTCTAAAAAGAACTTCGTTAATTTTATAAAATTTAAAATGCCCAAATATAGTTTTTTTTACAAAGATATATTGTAAAATTTACATTTTTGAATTAGAAAATTGAGAATATTTATGAGAAGTATGTAATTTTCTGTTTATTGTAGGTGTGAAGAAAATACTTCTTGTCGATATTTTTAGGTTTTAACATTTGTTTGTGCTTAAAAGGATATATTTCGACAGTTGAGTAAATATTCTTCAAATCGCAGGAGTTGTTTAGTCACGAAGAAAAGCTCTAGAACTTATAGACTTTTTCGAAACCCTGTATTTTAACTATATAATTTATGAACTTGTAAAAAAAAAAGTTACATTTAAAAACACAGACCTCAACTGGAAACATTCTTCGAGCAGTAATAGCTCATACATAATACTGTAATCGAAATAATTTTGTGTTCCTCTACATGAACTTAAATGTAATGTGCACCGCATTCTGCAAAATGAGTATGTACGAAAATTACCTCAGTAATGTATATCAATATATTACTCTTTGAAATAGATATAATGTGAATTTCTTAAAATATATTGCACGCGATTTACTCCCTTACTCTTAGTAAAAGAACTATAAATTCTACAGAGAACATTTTCAATACTGAAAGGGACATATTAATCATCAATTACAAATATCAATTACATTATATTCTCAGTATATTTAAATGACTGATCATCAAACTTACGACTCTTTTCAATTTTGGTCCCACCAGTGGCCGAGAGGTTCTGCTCTCGAAGCTGGTAGACGGGAGGTGCTGGGTTCGATCCCAATCGCGCCCGTCGGCCTAATCGTTCGGAGTTTTCGTGGTTTTCTTCGAACCTTGGTTCTCCAAGCGTTAATACGGGTTAGGTTCCCTTAGAAAGACCTCCACGGAAGGCACTCCCCCCCCTTCGGGCCCATATCCCACGTGCAGATAATTGGCCGACATAAATACAACCAACCTTTTTAATTTTGTTGAAATGCGTTAATGATGGTATTACAGTTTTAAAATTGTTACTATAAGTTGAATAAACAAACTCCACTTCCCAGCAGTCGTACGTCGTACGTCTTAATGAGATTCTTTATGAATAGAATTAAGACCTACAAGGCTTACAAATATGTATTGCATAATACTTACATCTGTATCCTGTGTTTTGGAAAAGGTAATTGTAGTAATCGAAATAATATTATGAACACATACGTGACATTTTCTAAGAGGCATATAAATGGTATGTTGAAATGCACTAAAGTCATTGAAATTCCTAAAGAACTCAATTACTGCAATAATCATTTACAAAAATCCACAAATGTTTAAGCGTACTCTACTTCGTGCGATACATTTTTAGATTCAGAGAATACTTTATGTTCATGTTACATATTATTTCTTCTTAATATTCCAAATCATAAAAAAAATTGCTGGGTAAAATGAATTTCATAATAATATTTACTTAAAACATACAATTTAATAATGCTACTCTTTTTTGACGAATAAGTGTTATAAATCCAATTAAAATCGTCTTTATATATGTTTTCTTAGATTGTCGTGGCAAATCATCCAAATATTTCAAATTTTTGTGTATTTGAAAACAATTAGATTTATGTGATTGAACAATTATATAAAATGTCTAAAAACAATTGTGAAAAGATAAGCGCAAAATTTCAAAACACGATGCAAATAGCACAAAATAAAAAAAATTACTGCCACCACTGCTTCATAAGTACTTACTTTTACTTGTTGTGATAGCCCAGTTGTTGAGAACTGTTTCTTATCGTTTGTATTGTTAGCCTTATTTCTTATTTTATCTGACATGTGTGACAAATAAAAAGTTATTTATACATAAAAAATGTGTAAAATATAGTACTTACATTACAAAAAAAAAAAAAAAAAAATCAAATATGTTTAAATATGTGCTAATTATAATAATAAAATACGATCACAGATATATATGAATGTTATCTGCAGTAGTCTGTGGTGAAAGAGTGATTTACTTTAAATAATGAAATCACTGTTATTTATTCCATTTGTTAATCTAAATGTTAGTACTTATCCCTTTAAGACCGGGAGAGTTTTTGGTAGATATTTAAAGCATGTATGGTTTCCCTTTACCGATAGGACCGTATTTGATTGAAAAAAAATATTTAAAAAAATACCCCATGTCAGGTTATGCCAAGGAAGGACCCACACAACTGTGTGGGTTCGGGCTTAATGCAGTCGTTTTTGAACTGTATCTACACAGTTGTGTAGTTTGGGATTACGTGTGCAAATATCTAAAAATAAATTAAATTTTAAGCAAAAAAAGTTGTTGTTTATTGAGATAATTTTCATCAACCACAACGAAAATGTTTGAAACAATTTTTGTTTTTGGACAGACCACTACAATTTCATTTTCTGAGATCTGCTCAATGCTCGCACCCCTTTTAAGAGCCACTGACAAATGGCATGCCCTTCACTCCGTTTGGATTGTGCCTGATCCTTCAAATTTCTTTTTTTAGTTATACCAGCAGCGGTATTTTGTTGAAATACCGATCGAAGTACATAAAACTAGGTCTGAACCAGAGTAAGGACTACAGCAGGTCCTAAGCTCAGATCCTTGTGGACTAGGTCTGAACTTTCCCACATGTAAACTACAAAATTTAAAACTATCCCAGGTGATACTGTTACAACAGAGTGTGGACATTGTGCAGATTTGGTTTTAAATCTCACAAAAACAGGAAATAGTCATTCTCTTTTAATTTAGTATCACCCCCACAATTGTGTGGGTCAGGTCTTAAAGGGTTATATCACAAATGTAGAAAAAAGGAAATATGCTTAATTATGTGATAATGTGATATATTGATGTATATTAGGGTGGGCCGAAAAAAAACTTTTTTATTATTATTTTCGATGATGGGTAGTGTGGAAAAGCGGCCACTAGTGGCACCAAGTTCAGACAAAAAATTTGGGATTTTTAGGACAATTCCTATATTTGCCGTTTTTGGCTTGAAGTTTTGCTAAAATGCTGATTTTTGAACTTTTTTAGTAAAAATTTTTAAAATGTCAAATTAAACTTATTTTAATCATATTTACTTGAAAAGGCATATTTAATGTGCCAAATGTATAAATTAGCTCTCATAATGTATTATTTAAATGATATGTGTATTTTAAATTAGACGATTTTATAGCCTTTTCGCGTATAAGTGAACAAAAGTTGCATGTTTTGTTTGAATCTTTCAACGGTTTCTCTCTTTTGTCTTGTTTATTTCCCTTGGTCTTCCTTATTTTTTTCGATGCTTTAAGGGTTTTTAAGGTGCTTTTAAGGGTGAAGCGAGAACTTAAGCGAACGCAGTGACTCATCGCGATGTTGGGGGAGTGAAGGAGGAAATACAAGAGGAGAGAAAATGCGGTAAGGGATGTTTATTACTTTTCACTGCTCAGTTTCCCTGCGACATTTGTTCAGTGTAAAAGTAAAACCCTTTTCTCGTGCGATACAGTGCTTTTTGCATCATTTAATGTGCCATTACTGTGTTTTGTGCGTTTTATTACGACGAGTTTAGAAATGGCTAGTGCGAAAGGTCATGGTCATGTAAAGACACTTGATAGCGTGAAAAGTAGCCTTTTTGGCGCACTTTGCAAATTGAAAGACTTGCAATTGCCAACGTATGGTGACATCATGCGTCACTACTATTGGTTGCTTAGCGATATAGAAAAAAATCGAGATATTTATCTTCAACCAGTGGATGATATTATTAAAATGGTAGATGAAAATGTTTCCGAAATCTGGATAAAAGCTTCCATACCAGTGGTTCCCAACGAACAATTAACGGAAAGATTAAAAACTATTACAATAACTGTAGATCATTGGAGAAATCCTATAATCATACGGGAGTTAAACGCAAGACGATCCGCAAAGATTTCGTACGAAATGCGGAAACCTTTCTCTTTGACATTGCAGCTTGTAAGTGTAGAGACTTGAACAATTGTTACTACGACATCAGGCGTAAAGTTCCACATCGAGAGGTGAACTTCTTGAAGGGTCAAAGAACTGTTCGAAAAATGTTTATCAGAAATATTGATTTAAAAACAAGCAAAACTATTGCAAAGGAAATATCGCGGAAAATAAAAAGGGATACAATTTCAACGAGGAACAGTGGTTCTGCGACAAAGCCTTCAACGAGGGGAGTTAGATCCAGATGAAAGAAAGATATATTGTTGGAAGATTCAAGTAGTGGGAGCTTTCAAGCAAGCAGTTCGACTGAATCTGAATTTGAACCAGGCCCGTCAAAGCCAGACACTCTTAAACGCATATACCTGTCTCACACAGCGTCCGCAGCATTTAGGACTGGTGTATCAGAGAGGGAAGTTGCGTTAATAGCTTCATCCGGGCTTCAAGATGCAGGAATTGTGACAGAAAAAGATAAGAATCTTGTCATCGATATAAACAAGGTCAGAAGAGAGAAACATAAACTTGGAAAGAAGATACAGGAGGAGGAAGTTCTTGAACGAAGGAAAATTAAAAGCATATTCTTTGATGGTAGAAAGGATAAAACGATCATGATAGAAAAAAAGGAACAAGCGGCACCGTCGAGCGAAAGGCGAGGAACATATCACCGTGTTGTCTGAACCTGGTTCGGAATATTTGGATCACTTGACACCTCGTTCTGGTCACGGAAAAGAAATAGCAAAATCCTTATATAATTCTCTATGTCAGAACAAAGTGGACTTTTCTTAACTGATAGCGCTCGGACACCGCTGTTAATACCGAAAAACGCAATGATGTCATTGCCTGTCTTGAAACAAATTTAAGGAGAGAGCTGCAACATTTTATATGTTCTTCATACGAACGAACTTCTACTCCGACATCTACTGCCTAAACTTGATGATGGAACCACGGGATCTAAGTCCATTGCCGGCCCAATTGGCTCTAGACTAACAGGGTGCGAAAATCTACGTGTCATTTTGTTCAAACCTATTGCTGTTTCATGACATCAGAAATGGAAAAGACTGAAGATTTGAGTACAGATCAAAAATATTTATTTGATATTTGTGCAGCGGTTTCAAACGGACAGTGCCCTCAAGAGCTGGGAAACAGAAAACCTGCACCAATTGTGCAATCGAGATGGATCACAACTGCCTGCAGAATTTTATGCTTGTACATTAGAAGTTGGGTGGGGCTAGTTGAGCTCAAACCAATTGGTAGGCCTCCCCACCTGGCTGAATCTGTACATTAGTAGTTCAAATCCTGATGAAGCGCTTAACTATATCGCGCAGTACGTGATAAAAGTTTATCCGCCAGTGTGGCTTTCTGTAAGGAAAAGGCCAGGTTGCGCGGACGGGCCTAGACATCTGTTGCAGATTACTCAACTTTTGACGTTTCTACCAGATGAGCTAAAAGAGACAGTCCGTTCAGTCGTACAGACAAATGGACACTATGGCCATCCAGAGAAATTACTGATAGCAATGGCAACCGATGATAGCATAGATATTAGAAGAATGACATGGGAAAGAATAAAAAAATTCCGCAATTTAAAAAAGATAAAAACCAACAAAATGCGAGAGTTTCAGGTTCCAAAGCTGAACTTTAAAGCAACGGAATACTATGATTCCATTGACTCGGTAGCCACCGAAATCAGCGAGCCTCCTATAACAAAAACTCTTTCATTAGAAGAAATTGACGAAAACATAATTACAGGATCCACGTTGTTTAAAGCATTAATCTGCTTTCCAAGTCATAACCAGGCTGTGGAAAGAGTCGTTAAAATTGTTACAGAATCTGCATCAAAGGTATGTGAGAGTGAAGGAAGAGATGCCCTCATTAAAGCAAAAGTGCAAGCGCAGAAAAAGATGCCAAAATTCATTTCTACGAAGGACTTCGTAACCTAAAAAAGTATGCACTTTGAATATATAATATTCTGTGGGTAGGAGGGCGGGTGGAACTCACAGTACGGCTACCTCCTCGCGGTGTATTCTGTGTTGTCTCGCGTTGGTCCTGAACTCAAAACAAGCTAAAAGCTGTACAATTTAAAAGCACGTAGCACAAAAATAGTGCATAATCAGAGCATATTTAAACATTTGGCACATTAAATATGCCTTTTCAAGTAAATACACTCAAAATAAATTTAATTTAACATTTTTTAAATTTTTGCTAAAAAAGTTCAAAAATCAGCATTTTAGCAAAACTTCAAGACAAAAGCGGCAACTATAGGAATTGTCCTAAAAATCTCAATTTTTTTCTGTGAACTTGGTGCCACTAGTGGTCACCTTTCCGCACTACCCATCATCGAAAAAAAAAAGAATTTTCCGGCCCACCCTAATGCATATGCATAACTGCAGTAGCCTGCTGTGAAAGAGAAATTTACTTTACATAATGAATTCATTGTTAGGTAGATTTCGTATGAAATGCTACCTATTGGCGTCGTTCCTATGTTGGAATTTCTGAAACATTTTTGCAGATCTACACCGATCATGACCCCTAGAGCCCAAAACCACCCTCAGTAAAAAACTTTATCTATCTATCTATCTATCTATCTATCTATGTATGTATCTATATATATCACTTTCTTCTGGACACGATAACTTCCACAATTCTGCACCAATCTCTTCCAAACTGATACATAAAATCAATGGGCATAAAATCTCCGTCAAGTTCGTTAATGGGCAAAATCGGACCAAGGGGATGGTAATAGGGAGGGGTTTTGTGAAAACCGAAAAAACCCAATAACTTCTTAAATTTTGTACATATCGAATCAGTTTAAAGTTTTTATTACTTCTAAAAATAGGGCCAAAAATTTATGTATCACAGATTATTGATAAAGTTAAAAATGGGCTCAAGGGGCGCAAAAAGTAGGGTTTTTGGGAGAAAAAAATTCATAACTTCGTCAATTCTCAAGATATTAAATCCAATTAATTTTATCATGAATCTCCTTAACATTATCTACAACTTTTATACTCACAAGTTTTTGATAGGACCAATTCGTACGGCAAAAAAAATTAAAAACGAAAACAAAAAGGGAGTTTGAAGAAGAAAAAAATCCATAACTCCGTCAATTCAAAAGATATAAAATCCCCATGAATTTATCGTATATCTTCTTAATATTATCTACAACATCTATATAGACAAGTTTTGGATAGGACCAATTCTTACAGCAAAAACAAATTAAAAATAGATAGCGGTTGAAGAAAAAAATCATCGTAAGGATGTATTCAAATCCAAACTGCTTATTTTCTGACTCATTTTACAATCCATTTTTACTCTCAAAGGCTTCCAATTGGTACCTTTTCTTACTCAGAAACTATATAATGTACTGTAATGGTCAATTTTTTGATAGAGGCAGAATATATTTTAAAACATGCTGTCACAGTGGGCCTTTTGAACCGAATTTCCCGAAGAGGATTGTGTTGGAAAATCATCGTATTAAGTGAGTATTCAAATCCAAACTGCTTATTTTCTGACTCATTTTTAAGTTCATTTTATCTCTCAAACGCATCCAATTGGTAGATTCGCTTATTTAGAAATTATAGAATGTACGGTAATGATCGATTTTTTGACAGAGGCAGAATATATTTCAAATAATCATGTCAAACTGGGCATTTTGATTGGAATTTCCCGCAGCGATTGTGTTAGAAACGAAAAATATTGTCTAACTGAGAAAATAATTGTTTATATATCAAGTTTTAATAAATTGAACGAAAATTAAAAACACAGGTCGCTTATAAATCTCTTCAAAAATCACGTCAACAAGTTTCATGTTTCTCCTATTAAAAATGAATCTGGAGTTATACCAGAAAATTCCGAGTTGTGCATGGAAAACTATTTTTTTGAATACCGCCCTAACATGATTGTGATAAAACTAGTTATTATATAAAAATGAAATAAAAACACTGTTCAAAAGCGGCCAGATAAAACTGTGGTAAAAGTGGATAAAAAGTGGGTTTATCTGGTATTATTTGGTTTTTGTTTGTGAAATTAGTATACTTAACTTCGAAATCTGCCTCCGCCTGTAGGCCGGGCCGGCATGGATTTTGTGGATTCCATTTCGTACCATTAGGAAACTTTGTGAGCTACTTTACAGTTGTGCTGGAACAATGGAACAATAAAGCTGGTTTATGGATTCCCTAGTTGCTTGGCAACTTTACATCCAGGCTAAGAGTAAATCGTGTTACAATGCAATGGGAGCCTTAGAAAAAAGAGCGTTTAAACGCGGCTAGTAGCCACGAAAAATAGAGAGTAAAAGCTAAAAAGATAGACAATTTTTAAAAGAAAAAATTGTTAGTATAACTAGTAGAGAAAAAAAATGCTCCATGTGATCCACATATAAGTCCAGGACAGGCGAAAAAGCTACCAAAGGAAGCCCCATAAAAAAAAAGACTCCATTCAGAGACCATACATTTAATATAACTTGTTAAGTAAAAAAGTTTAACACAGTGAAGAAATGGAACAAAAACTAAATAAATACATAATTACAAGATAATTTAAATTACTTTAATTAAAAAAGAATAAAATGTAAGAAAAAGCTACAATGAGGAGAGTTCAAACTAAATAAACAGTTAAATGCAAAAACCGAGGGGATCAAACGACAGCAAGAGGACTGCGCCCACCCAGTCTAGTAATTTGAGGTGAATTAAACATGAGAATGAAAGAAATAAGAGTGATATCATGAGAAGGGCATTATTTACAAAAAAAGAGTTTTTTTTCTTTTTTTTTTAACAAACAACACAAACAAAAAGAAAGAAAAAGTTTAGCAAATGAAGAGCTTAATCTTCGTTAATGTTGATATTACTTGCAAGTTTATCAAATTCAGTTAATATAATCATCAATTTTTGCATCGGATTATCGAGTTTCTTAGTCTGAGTTGAGATGTTCTTTATACATTTTAGGAATTTAGTGATTTGAAAGATTTGTCTAACTTCGTTGAAAGTATTTAGAATGTCTTTTATATCATTGGTGTAATTTGTAGGAGCATTAAAATTTTCAATAGTAGGGGGGAATGGGTGTTTGCGGTAGTACTATCATTGGTATCAGAGTTTAATTTTACATTACTAGTTGAGGGTTCAGAGTCTTTAGTATTTTTGGTATAATTATAATTCTTAAATATATCCGCTAAGATTTGGGTTTCTTGGGATAGATTGCTGACGCTATTACTTGTTTTACGGTTTTGTTTATTTTCTAGTCTATAAGGATTTTTTGGACAACCGCGGAAATTCGCTGGGTGCCCCAGTCCACAATTGGCACAAGTGGGTTTGATACGCCCCTTGTGGTGACAATCAGTACTTAAATGTAGATCTCCGCATTTTACACATTTAGCATCGAAGCCACACACTTCTGATGCGTGACCGTAACCTTGACATTTGTAACACTGTTTTACACGATTTTTGCTAGTAAAAGCTTCAATCTTAACAGAAATATAATGTATTTTGTTAATTTGGTAAATTTCTTCAAAGTTCTTACGAGGTATAACATTTACCATGTATATCGGCATTGGTTGGCCAGTTTTACGATTTTTAAGAATGGAAGCCCTTGTGACTGCGAAACCATGCTCCCTGAGACTATCTTCAATAATTTTAGTATCGGTGTAACAGGGAATGCATATTTTTTTGGGGTCGAAGTTCTTTAGGATCTAGTGTGGTATATTTCTTTTTGTTTTGGTCTAACCATATTTGAGTAGTTCTAAAGTCCTTATCAGAGTTACATTGTATAAAAAAGCGTTCGCCTTTTAGCGTTATTTTGGGTTTTTCTGAGTTTAACTGCGTAATTTCATGGGCAACCGTCGCCCAATTGCTGCCGACTTCGACGTAGAAAGGGTTAACAGATTTTTTAACTTTGACAGTATCCTGTGTATTTTCACTAACATTTGGTTCGTCCATATCTATATTTTCAGTTAGGTTAACTTCACTAGCGATGATCTTATATTTATTACTAAGTGGGATAGGAGAACTCTCCTCCGAAATAGGTCGTTTAACACCTTTCTTAACAGTGTTGAAAATTTCTTTTTTAAGATTAGTGTTAGTAAGAAAAAAATTAGGAGTTTTCTCATACTTAATAGAGCAGAAAAAACTAAAGATAGCTGAATTTAACAAATTATCATGGGTTGGCTCCCTAAGCAAAGTAAAAGCATCAAGGAAAGTATTCCTTACCTCTTCTTGCTCTGAAGCAGAAGCAGAATATCCATCTTTAGCCTTTAAGTCCAAAATATATTGATCCACAAATGTGTAAAAATCACCCAATAAAGTTTTAGCATATTCTTCAAAATTTGAAGAAAATCTGCCAAACTGGTCCTTAAAATTGCTGTTTAACGTTCCATTACATATTTTGTCGATAACTTCCTTAATATAATAATCTTGATCATCTGTAGCCGTCATGGAGCATTAAATAGCGAGCGAAAACTATTCTATCGAACCGCCACACCTGCCATTCACACTGCGAAAAATATAACATGCGATGGAGCAATCACCTCTTACGTCCACCTCATAACAGAGCTCCAACGCATGATGGGAGTAAGATTAAGAAAAAATGAGTGTCGAGCTCAGTTAAAAAGAGAATATTTATTTGAATGTTTAGTTAAATTTTTCTGGTATGAATTTGACATAAGTTTTAAAACAAAATAATATGATCATTTTTTGTCTACTGTATAATAAATGTTTTTTCATGTGAGGAGTTGTGTTGAAGAAATATGAAAATATACAGTATAATGTTTAAACTTCTTAAAATATTTCTACCCTATATATATAAAATCCTAATGAATTGAATTGAAACGAATTTATGTAACGATTCTATGAAACGACTGATTAAACAACTGATTACGTTTCACGGCGATTTCTCCTAAAATATTGAATACTTTGCGATGAAATTAACACCAAAAATCCGTATTGATCCACAGATATCAAAACTGGTATTAGAATTTTAAAAGTAGAATTAGTTTTCGAAATATTAATTTTTTTCTAATTTTAAATACTTTTTTTCTAATGATGGCAACTCAAATTTTAATCATAACAGATATTTATTTTCATATTTTAGAAAAGGTTATTTTAAATTAATGTGGCGAGAAGTTTGGCCTCCCATAAATGTATGCTAAGAAATGCATCATGTTACTTTTATTCAGAATTCAATTTGTATTTCATTATCATTTTATTTAATATAAAACTTTCATTCAAAATTGAAACTTTTACAATAAATGGCTTTTACTTTATTCTTTTTTTTAACGAAACGGAAAGAAAAATATTAGACACAGATGTCATTTACGCAACGGGGTACCTAATTGGTGCCAAGATGGCGTTATTTTGCCTGACATGGTAACCCGGCTATTGTTGCTTATTTATTAATAAATGTTTATCTGAATTTATTTTCTTTTTATTTACAAGAAATTTTATAAATTGCTTTGTTCTATAGTTTATAGTTTCTATAGTTTATTAATTATTTTTTTTTATTTATTGTTATTTTATTTTTAAAATAACAGAAAATAATTTAAAAATACAGTAAATTCTGTCTAAGGCGGACTCTTTGCATGCCGGAAATTTGTCTACCGCGGAAATTTTTTCAAGTCCCGGCGAACCCATAGAAATTAACATTAATTCTTGTTGCATAAACCGGAATCTGTCTAACGCGGAAACGAAAATGCTTTTAAAGTCCCACCGAAACCAAAATTTTGCATAAGACGGAAGAAAAAGCTATTTTAAAAATGAAAAGCAATGCATTTATGAAACTTTAATACATACGTCATATGTTCAATGCCGAGAAATTTAATTAAATTTCGTAATAGTTTTAATAAGTTAATTTAAGGAACTAGAAAGTGTTTAAATTTTAAAGAATTCTTGCATTTAAAAAATGAAATAATCATTATTTCCTATATAAATGTGCATGTAAAACTTATTATCACTAGAAAGAAATTACATTTATGAAAATATGTATTTTCTAAAGTACAATATATTATGCTTGAATGCTGTACTCAAATTCAAAGTGATAGCTTACTGTCTCATTCCCGAAGTTATTTTTTATAGTGTGTATGCGCGTTTGAGTGTAAATTTCAAATTTGCAGGTATTAACCGCAGTACTAAGAAATTGAACAGCATTTCTCATTTATCTGTAAAATTTTTCAGAATTTGAGTTTTCAACCGATTTTCGAGTCAGAACAATTAATGAAAGATCGTCATCGACAAGCAGTTTATTACAACTCAAGACACAAGCTTTTTATCAAAAACATAAAACGCTATTCGACTGACGTATGCTTCATTCCAATGAATCACATTTTTAGAAAACTCATTGCACGGGTTATTTGTTCTTCGTCGTTTTATCTTGTCTAAGGATATTAGTAAGTGAATCGTAAAAATTGCTTCAAAATCTAAACTCAATACTCCATCCCTGTAGGATAAAGTCGATGTTATCAAATTAAAAGAAAAATAATGATTCTGTAGAAAATCTTTGTATTAAGTTTAATTATGCTAAAACTCAAATTTATGACGCTATAAAAAGAAAGAGTTGAAAACATCCAATAGAAAAAGGAAATGTGCTGTGAAAAATGAAGACATTGGTGCATTGACATGTGAATGCTTTTCAATTGCTAGAGCGAAAATTTTGCTCACACGTGAACTTTATTGCGAAAAAAAATGGGTAAAATGCATTTTAAAGCTTCCAGTGAATGGATAATGAGTTTCCATACTCTACAGAACATCGACATGAAGCATGCTTGCTGACACCTCAAAAATGTCCAATAGCATGAAATTCGGTAATGGAAAGGAAAAATTTCATCTACCGATTGAAAGATATCAAGGAAAGGACTTATATAATTGCAATTCAGGGCCACCACAGACGACTATTTTTATATTCTGTTCGCACCACTATTTTTAAAAAATACATTTTGTAGTATATTTCTGTTGCAGAAGTTGCCAAAGCGTATGTTAAAGTTTTTTGTTTTGAAAAAGTGGTGCGAAAAAGAATTAAAAAATAGTCACCTGTGGCAGCCCTGCAATGAGACTGGAATATTTTATCGTGAGTGCCAAGTAAGTCACTTGTAAAAAGTCCTTCCGGCCAGTGCCGGGAGGAAGAGGTAGCTTTCATAATCTTTATTTAAAAAAAGCCAACTTATATCATGCAAACACACGAAGCTCAATTTAGTGGAAACCGAATATAGGAGATTCAATACTAATTTTTATCAATATAATGAATGAGAATTTCGCGAAATTAGTCAGCTTTATCCAATCTGCTTTTCTTTAAAGTAACTTATATTTGGCTGCCAAATTCGACAATTTCTTAAAGTGCCTGTCATTTTAAGACAACATGGTGGATGAGGCTAAGCAGTGAACTTGGTCGAGACCTTAGTAATTGCTGTGCACATGCTCACTCACATCGGAATCGGTTAATATATAGGAGTGCTGTCGCATGCAAAAAATCAGATTTTTCAAAATGTCACCCACAATAGAAATTGAAACTGCTATATCTGAGCCATTTTTTAAGGTAAAGACAAACAAAAAATGCTCCTGAATCCTTATATCAAGATCAAATACTTAAGAAAGAAACCTTTTTCAATTTCTAATTTTTTTGCACCTCACTTTAAATATATATATATATTTTAATTTAATGGCCGCCATTCTGAAACAAGATGGCTGATGAATCTGGCCAGCAAACTTGGTCGAGGTGTTGATGTATACTATCCACATGCCTTCTTACATCGAAATAGGCGAATACGTGTGTTATCGCGTGACAAATACAAGATCGTTTCAAAATGTTAGCCATGCTAGAAATTCAAAGTGCTATAAATCAACCATTTTTTAAGATATCAACTAAAGAACAAATTTTCAGAAACAAAAACTGCTCCGGAATCTTTGTATCAAGGCCAAACACATAAAAAAAATCTTTTTCATTTTCCAATTTTTTAATACCTCATTTTGAATTTTAAATTTAATTTTTTTAAATGGCAACCCTTTTGAAACAAGATGGCGAATGAAGCTGGCCAACGAACTCGGTCGAGACATTGGTATGTACTATGTACAGACCAAGTTACATCCAAATAGGTTCATAAATACGCCTGTTACCGCATGACAAAAATCAGGTCGTTTTAAAATGCCAGCCACAAGAGAAATTCAAAATGCTATTACTCAGCCATTTTTTTTTAGATATAGACGAAAGAAAAACTGTTCCGGAATCTTCGCATTAAGGTCAAACACATACAAAAAAAAAAAATCTTTTTCATTTTCCAATTTTTTGGTATCTCATTTAAATTTTTTTATTTTTAATTTTTTTAAATGGCGCCATTTTGAAACAAGATGGCGGATGAAGCTGGCCAACGAACTCGGTCGAGATATTTGTATGTACTATGTACACACCAAGGTACATCCAAGTCGGTTCATAAATACGCCTGTTATTACCTGAGAAAAATCAGGACGTTTCAAAATGTCAGCCACGCAAGAAATTCAAAATGCTATAACTCAGCCATTTCTTAAGATATAGACGAAACAATAACTGCTCCCGAATCTTTTTATCAAGGTCAAACACATAAGAAGAAAATATTTTTTCAATTTTCTATTTTCGGTACCACATTTCAAATTTAAATTTTTCTTAAAAATTTAAATGGCCGCCATTTTTAAACAAGATGGCGGGTGAAGCTGGCCAACGAACCCGGTCGAGACATTGGTATGTACTATGTATAAACGAAGTTACATCCAAATCGGTTCATAAATACGCCTTTTATCGCGTGACAAAATTCAGGACGTTTCAAAATGTCAGCCACGCTAGAAATTCAAAATGCTATAACTCAGCCATTTTTTAAGATATAGACGAAACAAAAACTGCTCCGAAATCTTTGTATAAAGGTCAAATATATAAGAAAAAAATATGTTTCCATTTTTAATTTTTTGGTACCACATTTCAAATTTTAAATTTTTTTAAAAATTTTAAATGGACGCCATTTTGAAACAAAATGGCGGATGAAGCTGGCCAACGAACTCGGTCGAGAGATTTGTATGTACTATGTACACGCCGAATTACATCCAAATCGGTTCATAAATACGCCTTTTATCGCGTGACAAAATTCAGGACATTTCAAAATGTCAGCCACGCTAGAAATTTAAAATGCTATAACTCAGCCATTTTTTAAGATATAGACGAAACAAAAACTGCTCCGGAATCTTTGTATAAAGGTCAAATACATAAGAAAAAAATATTTTTCCATTTTTAATTTTTTGGTACCACATTTCAAGTTTTAAATTTTTTTTAAAAAATTTAAATGGCCGCCATTTTGAAACAAAACGGCAGATGAAGCTGGCCAACGAACTCGGTCGAGACATTGGTATGTACTATGTACACACCGAATTACATCGAAATCGGTTCATAATTACGGGAGTTACAGTGTGACATAGGTCAGATATATATATATATATATATATATATATATATATATATCAATTTTGAACGGAGGGTGGTTTCGGGGTCTGGGGGTCATGATCGATGAAAATATACCAAAATTTTTTGAAATCGCTTTCCTCCGAACGGCTGCAATAGGTAGCTTTTTTGTAAAGAAAGCTACCTAAAAGATGAAGCTAATGCTGATGAGGTAAAACTTCCAACGAGTGTGTCACTGTTTTGCAAACTTCCAACGAGTGTGTCACTGTTTTGCTTTTTGCGAATTGGAAGGGCAGTTTATAAAAAAAAAAGTTAGTGATTGGGAAGTCTAAAACGACGTTATGTTTCAAGAATGTAAATATTGTTAAACTGTCTGTAACTTGGAGGTTTCAGAAAGGATGTCGATTGTCTTAATGGAAGGGTGGCTGAAGGAGTTCAATAGACGAACAATTGAAGAAAAAAAAGTGTTCCTCGATAATGCACTATGTCATGCTGACGTCAAACTGTCGAATATAAATTTACAATTTCTTTCGGCGGATACTACCGCAGCGACACATCCAATGTATCAATGAGTTATTAAAATGCTGAAACCCGCTACAAATGGGATCTGTTGTGGTCGATTATTGCGTCTTTTGATGATTGTTCATCTATCACCGATCTGACAAAACACATCAGTGTTTTCGACGCTGTTAAATAGATTGCCAAAATTTGCTCATAAATGTCACCTAAAAAAGCTGATCGTTGTCTTAGGAAAGCAAATGCAGATGACCACGCTCTTGAAAACGTTGAAGACATCGGTGGAATTCAAACATATCACGACGGATTGAGGAGAATTAGGTGCCTAGAAATAATTTTTCTTGTTCAGAGAAATGAAAAAAAATAATACCGAGAATAACAGACTTGTGCGTTAGTACAGAATGCGTAGTAAATCGAGAGAAAAAACAAGTATCGATAAAAGATTATTTTTTGAACTACTATGCGAAATATTATCATTAAATTTCAGAATTGGAGCAATTCTGTATTGGTAATATTTATTTTTGTGTTCAAATAACATCTTTAAAAATTAGTGAAAACAATAAATTTATAACAATCAAATTTCATTTTAAAGAAGAGTATTAAAAGTTACGAACGTAAAAAAAAAAAAAAAAAATACAAGATGTGCGCTTTTTGAGGGGGTTGGAGGGAGCTCCTTTGCAGAAGCCGGAATATTGTCTACCGCGGAAAAGTTTCTCAGTCCCGATCGATTCCGCCTTAGACAGAGTTTACTGTACAGGTATTAACAAGTAATGCATGTGTATGCAAATGTATTAACAATTATGTAACAGGTATTTGAAAACGAGGTTTTCGCCAAATAGTCGTAAAAAAAAAAATCACGCCAAACCCGGTGCGTATGTGACAATGCAACAAATCATGAGATTTAATTTCCACTTCAAAGCAACGTTTTAATGTTATTACTTCTCCCGCCGACCAATTTCGCCAAATTATATAAATAGCCAAATTATACAAATTGACATTATTTTTTTTTAAATAACAAAAGAACAAATAAATTAGTATAACATTAATAAAAATACAAATAAAACGTCGAAATAAAAATTACTTGATGGCGTGAACATGTGTAACTTCCTTAAAGTCAAGTGAATGTGACATTTACGATCAAACATTATTGGCATTTAATCTTATAGTTTGGCGACAGATTTTTGGTCGATGGGATATCCAAGTAGCACCGTTTTAATTTACCACTCGAAAAATAAAAGAATGCTAACTGGCGAGTTAAAAAAAGCTATTGGCGAGATTTTCACCCGGCTAACATAAAAGTACCAGGAATTCTTTGTGATCATGGCAACTTTTATGTAGTTTTATTCGAAAAAATAATTTTGATTCTTTAATCAAAATGGAAACCTTTCTTATGAAAAGCGAAGGAATCAACCCGTTGTTTATGGCAGTTACATGACTTGGACTATTATAATATAAACGAAATGATGGGGATAGAATAATAGCGGCGACTTATCACACCTATGGCTGGCTTACATTAAAGTACCAAAATGGCCACCTGGAATATAAAAATCGAAGGGATCCGCCTGAAGCTGTTGACGATAGTCACATGACTTAGGCTATTATTATAGAGATTGTTTTCAATTTTAAAAAACAGCGCAAAGAATAATATTTCCTAACGATTAAAAATTTATTTTCACGTGACTATTAAAAAGAGAAAAAAACTTTAAAATTACTATTAAATGAGTACTTGTTAAAGGCAGGAAAATATTGAAAATTATGTCCTGAAAATTGTATTTACACGTGAATATTAAAAGGGAAAGGAAACTTTAAAATAAAAAATACATTAATATGCGTTTAACCCTTTCACGGACAAGGCACTTCTATTCGTAAAATGTTGAAATCAGTGAATGGCACCAGAATTTACAATCAAATTTCGAACTACAAAAATGCTTTTGTTCACTTACTTAATAAAAGGGAAATTTTCATCCCAATATTCTGATGCTAATGTGGTATTTAAGAATTAAAATTAAGTGGTCCAAAAATGAACCACCGCCCTTGAAGGAGTTAAAGAAGCAAATTTTAGTAATTGTATTATGTCAATCATTTTATAACGCTGTTAAAAAAAATTCGAGAGACAAAGACTCTGTTTACTTAATTAATTTTATTTTAGCTTCTTTTCAATTGTTTAACTGATCTTCTTTAACCAAACACGAAAACAACCATTGGATGTCTTAACAGCAACTGATTCTACCTTAAATTTTTGCAATCAAAGGGAATTGAATGGAAACCCGTTTACAGGGAGATCGCTACAGGTTTTTTCAGTATAATTCAATCTTCTCTCATCTTTTTAAAACCGATCAGATTAGCGTGCTTTTAGATTCTACAGTATCTGAACGGGGGTTGGCGAGCGTATCTTGCAGGGGGTAGAGCCCCCTAGTGATTAATATAAATTTTGACAGCGATTTTAACAATTTGATTAAGAATTATTTTTTGGCACTTTTAAAAGTCGCTCACCCAATATTGGTAATCGGTAATTGTCATTTTTTTTTTTTCTGAAAAGTAGCCCATCATGTAGTGCTCATATTTTTTAATGGCGCGAGTCCCATATCCAGGGTTTTATACCATCTTTACCTTTCTATCTATGTTATCTTGTTCAGTAAAACTGGTGTTAAGCATAAATAAGAATTTATTTTATAAACTGCATAAACGGTTTAAGCACCAGGATTTTAACAGTTCGACAGTTCGCAGCGAAACATGCCCTGAAATTATGAAACCTCTTATTAAGATTACTAATCAGCAATTACCACGTTGTTAACTGGGAGATTGAAAGATCACAAATTTAATTTACCGTTGAGACCCATCATTTACCGCTGAGTTACACAAACATACTTCTTAGAAAAAAGCATTCATGATCTTCTCAAAGTCTTATGCTGAATGAATATAATAATAGATAACATTTCAAATCAATCTCAAGATTTCAAAACCTCACTAAAGTTTTTTCTTAACCTTCATAGATTACTGCAATATTTTCATTTTTACCCGGCTGAAAAGAAGGGTTATGTGTTTCACGCGTATCTGTGTATGTGGATTTTTTTATACCCTCGAAACATCCCAACGGCTGGATGGATTTTAATGAATGAGGTCTCTATCAATTTGTCTTAACGGCCCAATTGTTATAGGTTAGGTCTTGTTTTTATAAATTCAAAATTGCGGCCGTAAAATACAAAATGGCGGTAGGGACGAAAAAATAAATTTACGCACCCTATTAAGTGGCATATCATTGGATAGGTCTTTCAAAATGAAGACGATGTTCCATTGATTATTTTACAGTCAGAAGCTCCGTTAAAATATTATACAACCTGGAAGTTGTGTATGTATTGTGGATCTCTAGCTTTACTGCAACTCTAACCAACATAGACATCTATAAACCTCATTAAAACAGTGTTTAGAGATAGGGACTAACAATTAAACACATCTTAAAAGTCATCAATACAAGTAAATAAAAAAAATAGACAAATATTATAAACAAGCAATATAAAAAAAATATCCAAGTCAATTCCTAAATTAGGTCAATAAGAGAATTTTTGTTTTCTCCCATTCTTCTTTCCTGTTGAGTAGGGCTTAAAATGTCTTGATCAAGAAGAGGGCTCTCTCGATTATTGAAAATTAATTAATTTAATTTAATTAATGAATTAATATACATTTTTTTAAAAATGGATTAACATCAAGTGTCATCCACTACAAGTTAAAAAAAATTATTTGAGTTTGATTCGATGAATAATAAGTATTTTATTAACGATTGAACAAGATATATATAGCAAGAGTGTGAGCTAATAGTAGGAATTAAAAAAAATTAGTTTCTTATTGATGATAAATAATTAATTAGTTCGCTTTTTACGCAGTCGGGTTTTTTGATTTTTTAAATTTAATTGTTTATTAATAAAACTATTTACGGAGAGCTACATGGTGCGTCGATGGTATCACCAGTTTCTGGTTTATTTGCAGAATTTGCCTCAAGGTCTCTTGAAATTGAGATCTTTGGTACGTTTATTTGAAATCCCCAATGTTGGTTGCGTTATGTAGTCGAAGTTTTCGTCTTATGAAAGTACAGTTTATCAGATTTAACAAGTGTTCTTCAAGATGACAATAAATTAAGTAAAAGTGTAAAATTCACCTCTGATATTGAAGAGAATGATACAGCTTCATTTTTAGATGTTTTTTATTAATAGACGCAGTTCTGGTTTAAACTATTCAGCGGATGAATACCAATAAAAGAACACATTGTTATCCCTTTTACAACAAACTTATTTTTTCAGCATCAAATCGCCTCCTTCCAGTCATTTACTAAAAGAGCTTTCATGATTTGTTCAGATAACCAGTTTATAAAGAAATCAAGTTTCTCAAGAAAATAGCGTTTGGTCATGGTTTTTAGCAAAATATATCGATGTGATTATTCAGCAGTAGAATACTCCCCCTCTTTCAGAGCAATGTCATGAGAGGAATAAACATGTGGTGCACAGGAGATTTCACTACATCCTCAGCATATTTGAAAAGTTAAAAGTGACCCTACAGAAATATAACAAAAAGTTTAGGGCAATTCCCCCCCTTTAACTTATTGATATGCTTAGCGATAGGATTAACAAAATCTGGTATTAGGAAATACCCATTACGTTAATAAATAATGATAAAATAGTCTAGTTAATTACGAGGAGCCGAAAGTCACAGCTCCTTGTAATAACGCATTTGAAATTATGATGAGAGAAACTCTTCATTCTTTATTTGTTTGCAATATTTCATTTTTTTCCTCTTATAGAATGAACTTGTTTGAATGTAATCATTTCCCCCGTTCGCAAATCGTGAAACTCGTTAATCTTCGATTCATTTCCAACTTCTTTTTTCTTCAAAATTTTCTACTGTACTGATTGAATCGCACCACTGCATATTTCCAATCATGTAACTGGTCAAGTCTAAACAAATGGGCTCTTATACAGGAAGCTTACGTCTCTAGACATTTAATAATTTCAAGATTATATTTTATCCTGAGGACGACTGCAGAAGCAGTTCGAAACATATAGCTCATACTTTTATCATTGATATTTTTGTACAGGTTCATATAGAGGTTCTTGTTTATACGTAAAAATAAGCAATTTTAAGTGTTTTTGCATTCTTGTTTTTTATATTTTTGATGGTGCAATTGTCCAATATCTGTTGATGGTTTTAAGCATGTTTCTCATTTTCGTCTAAATTAAAACTTCCTATTTAAACGACTGTTACCATATTCCAATTGATTATAATCACCTTCTAATTTCTTATGCTCAGTTTGTGTAATGGTTACAAATGATCTTTAGTTTTTATATAGACATATTAATAATATGATACAAAAGTATTTAAGTGAGTAACGCTGACGCCGTATGACGCAATCTGAGAAGTCTGTCTACCTTTTTTGCCAGTTAATTTACTTCAAACCGTCGCACAATTTCAATTTTCACGCCTCCAAATAGAGAAAAATATGAATTTTATAATCCCAGTTTTCTGAAAACTGTATCTCAATTGACTGTTTTTATGGTTTTAAAATAACTTTCAAGCATGAATTTCCGAAAAATATATCTTTATCGGAAGTAAATGATTATGGTGGATAAATCAATTAACACTCTTAAAAATATAGAAATAAATCAAAATTTATTTGCGGCTAATATCCTTTTACGAAATTAAAGCTTCATCAGTAAATAAATAAATAAAACAAAATAATACAACCTCAATTTTATATAAATATGTCAAACTTTGCGCATAAACACTAAAATGATTATAAATAAAAAGAATGCTGCAAAAGGTGAAAACCTTGATAATTTCTTCGACTAACAAACCTGCTGCATGGAGATACTACAAAAGTATCGCTTTTAATATATTCAAAACTTTATTTAAATAATTGGTATTTTTCAGATAAAACTGCAGTTGGATGTTGTTAGCGGGCAATTTCAAAAATATTCTATGTAGAAAATGGATAAAATTTTCAATTAAATATGGCATATTCTGAACATCGTGCAGTATTTACTGTAACCCAAGAATACCATGTTGAATCTCATATTTATTATTATTGAAAGTTAACATAAGCTACTATTTTAATGCAATTTGCTTCAACTTTCACAGTGTTACTACATATGATTTTGAAAGAACGTGTCCTGTTTAACATCGTAGTTTTAGCAACTGTGTACGACGATGTTTTATGTTTCCATCTTATGTTAACGTTCGGAATGAAGACAAACATTGTTAGACGGAAGAATTTATTCATTGATCAGATAAAAGACCAGCCGTGTTCTGAAATATTACTTTAATGACAAACAGGAACACCAGGATCTTTACTATAATAGCAAGACGAGCCATCGGAAGCACAAATCCCGCCGACCGCTAGAGTGAGGGTCTTCTGGCTACATTGTTATATCACCAAGATCCAGCAAGGGGTGAGCAAATACATTTTCTCGAAATGATCGAATATTGGCGGAAGTACATACACACAAATATAGCCAATAACGTATTATATGTCGATAATTATTTGATCAGAGGCCTGTGTTCTTTTCAACGTTAGTTATAACTCAATGCGATGTGTCAAAGTGCAAAAATATGAATTCTTTAACGCAAATGATAAGCGGATAATTACGGAGTACAGAAAATCACAAGACTAAAATTCTACAGGTGGTTGCCAAAATTCTCATTGAAATGAAGAGACTGAAAATGAACGTTAATGAAAATAATAAGTTAAAAGCAAAGTACCAATAATTAAATAATATTATATGTTGAAGAAAAGAAATAAATCTCGAGAAACGTTTAAAAGCGTAGATGGGTAAATTGTGCAGAGCAACTAAATTAGGCATGTGAATAAAATATGAAAAATGTTGCTAAGCCGGAAAAGAAAACTTTTATTTTATTTTAATGCATTGCGCTGCGGTTACATAATCACAGGGAAAGAAATAAAACTGACTGTTTATTTTTTTAAAGGAAACGACCGTTACATAATAAATGGATTCGAAATACAAACTGGTAATTACAGTTAAGAATTTAGAAAAGAATATTTTAAAGGAGGAAAAAGGGGAAACTATTAAAATTAACATGTGATGGTAAACACCTTCACATATATGTATTTACTCATACCCATCTTGATCTTGGTGATATAACAATGTAGCCAGAAGGTTCTCTCTCCGACGGTGGGCAGCATTTGTCGAGGGCTCGCATTGCGATTATAGCAAAGAGCCTGATGTTCCTGTTTGTCAATAAAGTAATATTTCAGAACACGGCTGCTCTTTTATATGACCCATGGATTAATTCTTCCTTCTAACAGAGTTTTCCATCATTCTCAACATCAACATCTATTATGAATGGCGCATACATGCAATTCTTTATGAGTATTATTAAAAACAATCCATCCAACCAATCTCCATAGATTTTGTTATATAAAAATACCACTCCTTATGCTTACAATATTACTAAGTTTGATTTTCAAGATCCTGCTGATTTTAGATATTCAACACTTGATATTTTGCATTAGGTGTTTTGCACGAATCTGATAAATTAGGAATCAGAAAGATTTCAAGTTTATCGCTTTTTTCGAGTAAAGAAAAAACCCTTTTTTTCCATTTCTTATGTAACAATTATATTCCAGAACGGAAGATGTATGGTTCACGTAATAAAGCCACGAAGTCTATTTTTGAATTCTGTAAAGAGACTGAACAATTCTCGAGATATGCAATTTAAATAAATGGTAATCTTGAAAAAGCAACATCTGTCGAATTCAGAGTGTGTGCCAGTATATCGAAACAAAGGGATTGCTAGAGTTTTATTGGTTGTTTCTGGCTCATGTGGATGAACATTGATATGTTAGAAAGCAGTACTGACGCATAATAAAACACACATACTACAATATATATAAAACACACACACACACACACATAAATAACGCCTACATTCAACAGTTAAAGGTATATATAAATATTATACAGACATACATACAATAAATACAATAAACCCAAATGGAGTGAAAAATTAGCCAGAGCCAGGAATCGAACCATGGGCCACAGTATAGAAGACTGCTGCTCTAACCACTGAGCTACTCCGGGCGATACCTGGGTCTGCAAATTCTCACTAATAAACCATGTTGGGGAAGTCACCAGCATCTATACTACAGCCTTGGGTGACCGGACAACGGTGAATAGATTTTACTATTACATCAATCTACGATAAATATCGTAAAACACACGTACTACAATTTATATTAAAACACACATACACACATAAATAACGCCTGCATTAAACAGTTAAAGGTATATATAAATATTATACATACATACATACAATAAATACAATAAACCCAACTGGAGTGAAAAATTAGCCAAAGCCAGGAATCGAACTCCAGCTGGGTTTATTGTATTTATTATATGTATCTCTGTATAATATTTATATATACCTTTAACTGTTGAATACAGGCGTTATTTATGTGTGTTTTAATATAAATTGTAGTATGTGTTTTTTATTACATTTATCATAGATCGAGGTAATAGAAAAATCTATTCATCGTTGTCCGGTCATCCAAGTCTGTCGTATCGATGCCTGGTGACTTCCCCAACATGGTTTATTAGTGAGAAGCTGCAGACTCGGGTATCGGCCTGAGTATCTCAGTGCTTAGAGCAGCAGTCTTGTATACTGTGGTCTCGGGTTCGATTCCTGGCTCAGGCTAATTTCTCACTCCAGTTGGGTTTATTGTACTTATTGTATGTATGTCTGTATAATATTTATATATACCTTTAAGTATTGATGTATATTTCAGCGATTTCTGTAGGGTTTTTCCTGATAATTGTGAGTAAACGGATTTATACTTGTCTATAACATTCACAATATATAATGTAAAAAAAAACAATTCTCGCTCAGACGTAGCACTCTGCAACATTAATAAATGATAATCTTGAAAAAGCAACATCTGTCGAATTCACAGAGTGTGCCAGTGTATCGAAACAAAGTGATTGCTAGAGTTTTATTGATTGTTTTTGACTCATGTGGAGGGACATTGATATGCTGGAAAACAGTATTGACGCACATTTCAGCGTTTTCTGTAGGGCTTTCTCTGATAATTGAGAGTAAACGGATTTGTACTTGTCTACAGCATTCACAATATACTCTTTAAAAAAACAGTTCTCGCTCAGACTTAGCGCTCTGCAGCCTAAATAAATAACAATATAATAAAAACAACATCTATCAAATTCATAAAGTGTGCCAGTATATCGAATCAAAGTGATTTCTAGAGTTTTGGTGATTGTTTCTGTCTCATGTGGATTAACACTGATATGTTAGAAAACAGTATTGATGTATGTTTCAGCGATTTTTGTAGGGTTTTCTCTGATAATTGTGAGTAAACGGATTTACACTTGTCTGTAACACTTACAATATGCACTGTAGAAGATAGTTCTCGCTCAGACTTAGAGCTCTGCAACCTAAATAAATGATAATCTTAAAAAAGCAACATCTGGTGAATTCAGGGAGTGTGCCAGGATATCGGAACAAAGAGATTTCTAGGGTATTATTGATTACTTCTGTCTCATGTGGATGAACATTGGTATGTTGGAAAACAGTATTGACGTATGTTTCAGTGTTTTCTGTAGGGATTTCTCTGATAATTGTGAGTAAAGGGATTTATACTTGTCTATAACATTTACAATATACACTTAAAAAAGCAGTTCTCGCTAAGACTTAGCGCTCTGCAACATAAATAAATGACAACGTTGAAAATGCAACATCTGTCGAATTCAGAGAGTGTGCCAGTATATCGAAACAAAGTGATTTCTAGAATTTTATTGATTGTTTCTCTCTAATGTGGATGAACAGTGATATGCTGGGAAACAATATTGACGTATGTTTCAGCGTTTTCGGCAGGGTTTTATCTGATAATTGTGAGTAAACGGATTTATACAACGTCTATAAAAATCACAATATACTCTGCAAAAAAGACGAATGTTTATTAATATACGCAAATGTACAATAATCACGAACGCCTATATATATATAAACCTCAGAAAACTATTTATTATCGAAATTTAAAAAATAATTTACAAAAATAATTTTTTTAGCTGTCCGTAATTTTCGAAAACGCCTCTAATAGCTTTTACAATGCAATAACCAGTTTTCTGTACCCGAAAATCGGTTTTTCGGATTCTATCAAATCTCAAGTAATCATTTTCAGCTGCATAACTGAATTTGTGCTTGCAGTTGTAGGAATACAATGTTAATTTTTATATTAATTTTAATGTGGCTAATTTTGTATGTTTCTCTATTAACCATGTTTTCTGAATATCAAAATATTTGCTTGAGAATTGATAGTATACGAAAAAGTGATATTCCGATTTGAGAAAAATGATGATTAGTATATTGATTTGAGGTACTGTAAAAGCTACTCAGAAACGTTTCGGAAAATGACGGGCAACTAATAGAAATTTAATTTTTATTAATTCTTCTTTAAATTTCGCAAATAAATAGTTTTCTGAGGTTTTTAAAGGTAAAGAAGTACTTTTCGGAATAGTCGACAACTCGGAAGATCTTATTGTGTGTTTTCGTTCTTGGATATAGTACATTTTTGTAGATTAAGAAACATCTGTCTTTTTTTACATTGTACTTTTTGATGCGGTTGGAACAGTTCATAGTATGTTAAGTAGGTTCTTCTTCCTACCTGATACTCGTCAACGCATTTTAAGATGAATCAAGATAACGCGAAAATATCTGTGGTGGGGTATGTAGCCCCACTCACCATATACCGCTGTGTCCCTCCATAAAGTACACTTTGTATGAGTAGCTGTACAGATACTATGCACAAATCAAAAAATGGCTTGAAGAGTGTATTGCTTTAAAACAGCAAGACCTTTTCCAGTGTGAATTTCGATTGTTGTTTTACAGATGGACGAATGATGTAGCTTCTGGAATGAATATACCCCTAACAAATTATCCTTTTATTTAGCAACAAACCAGTGTCTTTTCTTTACTGGAAAAATCAAGCCAATATACCTAACATCAATTTTAGCATGTGCTGATTCAAGTTTATAAGTAATAATAGAAACATAGAATTTTGTACAAACATAGAATAGCACTTAAAAAAAGGACTACTTTCGAACTGAAATTGCTTTTTCTCAATAAGTTTCAAATTCAGAAGTGAAACAGCTCCGAAAATATTTGTCTTTGATAAATAATAACCTCAATCCTTCTTATTCTTTTTTCTTTTAGGGAACATTTTCGTTTTCTTTTATTTTTATCATTACTTTTAATCGTAAAGAAGAATCAAGTTGGAAGGAAAAAAATGTGAGCATAACTTACTTTACATATAGATCGAAAATATTCGTCTTTATATAATGCAAAATTAAATATGAGAATAATATTGTTTCTGTACGGCATTTTCCGCATGGTTGCAAACAGAAATATAAGAGTTGTGACTGTAAGAATATCACAGGGACGGTAAGGCCTGTACATGTACAAGTAATTACAATTAAATATTTAGAACATCGTATCTACAACTGTTGGAAGGGTAAAATTTGTCTAATGCGGAATATTGTCTACTGAGGAAAATTTTCTTGAACCCGATCGATTTTGCCGAAGACAGAGCTTTCTGTATTAAGAGTAATCAATGTCAATTTATATATCAAACTTAAATGATACTGGAACAGATACAAATCTTTTTTACGAAAACCAGTTTTAATCACACTTTTGAACATTATCATGGTTAAGATAAAATAATTCAAATTGTTCAGACAAAAGAAATTTATTTTAAAGATTCCTTATTTAGCATAAGCTGCATACCAAAAGATATATCGATGAATATGTTAAAATTATTAGAATTAAACGAATGTAAGGGATTTGAAATCCGTGACATTAATTTTGGAATTACAAAAGTTATTTCCCGTGAATGCTATTGTTATTTTAACTGTTTGCAGTGCACAACTATAAAAGAAAACATCTTTTGTACGCAGCATTTTAAAAAATTATTATTAAACTAGAACAATTTAAATAAATACACTGCATATAAAATCAACCAAATTTAACTATATACTACCTAACACATAAATAATAAGCCAATAAATGCGAGCCATTCTGTAGAAATTAGTGTTCATGTGAATTTTGAAAATTATCTATATCATTATCATATACTTAAAACGTTTTAGGTTTAACCTTAACAAATTTATTTCAAAGGTTCGTCATTCAGCTTATGCTGACTTGTATCAGTTAAAATAAAGAAAAAACTAAAGTTAGTGTGAATAAATAAATATAACATATTTGAATTTCTGCAACATTAGGTTAGTAAAAGGAAATCTTATTAGTCCTGACTGATGTAGTGGTCTTGTCTCATAGCCTTTAATAACATTCTGAACAGTCTTTAAAAAATCGAAAATACAGTGTGTGTAAAAAACTATAAGGACAGCAAAAAATTGTAAAAATTTTGATAAATTGAAAATGTGACAAGTGAATTGGTAATTTAATGTTGATCATAAAGTAGAAATAATAATATAAAAGTCACCATAATGTATCTGTGTCCTTTTTATTGCGAAAAAATCATAATTATGCAAAAAAACACTATTTTTGACTGTGTAAAAACTTTAAGGACACCTGTATTTTTTTTTATAGAAATGGTATATATAATTATTATTAAGGATCGACCGAAACAGCCGAAATAGAAATTGAAACCGAATTTTGGAGATCTTCCTATTTTCAGCCGAAAACGAAAACGAATATGTCCAAAAACTTTTTTAAAGCAATTAAATTGTATGTATTATAGTAATTAATAAATACATAAATATATTATTAATTAATTATACGTATTTATTAAATATGCATAATAATTAATGAATTATGCGCATGTATGGAAATATGCATAATTATTAATTAATTATACGTGTGGCCCAAATTGTCTCTCTGTGCCTTAGATCCAAAATCTGAGTTACGCCGAAAACGAAACTCAGATTTTGGACCGAAACTCAACCGAAAATATCATTTTCGATCATATATTACATCATATATTCCGAAAATCTCGTTTCTTCCATTGGAAAGTTTTAACATTTCTCATCGATTTCAGATTTATCGGCCGGTTCAAATGAGACTATTTATTGCTACGAACTTCGTTGTTTGTAATCAACCAGTCATGACTGACTCAAGACTTGAATGCAAATTACAAAGCAAGAAATGTATATATAACTAAACTTTTTAACGTGCTCATTAGAAGCTGCAGACATAACAGTAATAGAAAATTTTCAGTTTCGAATACTCTTTGAGAAACTTGAAGTGTAACAGATGATCATTTACAGAAATCATTAGAAAAGATAAATCGAGGTGTGTATACATAAAACTAAACTATTTTTTTATTAAATTAAATTCGTATAATTAGAAAATATTTCTGTGTAGTTGATGAATTAAATACGTTTTATTTTATATGAAAAGAAAAGTTTTGAATCTAAGGCACGGAGACTTGGGCCACACGTATAATTATTTAATAATTATGCATATTTCATAAATACGCATAATTAATTAATTATTATGCATATTTAATAAGCACGTGTAATTAATTAATAATATATTTATGTATTTAATTCTTACTATAATACATACAATTTAATTACTTTAAAAAAGTTTTTGGACATATTAGTTTTCGTTTTCGGCCGAAAATAGCAAGATCTCCAAAATTCGGTTTCGTTTTCGGTTTCTGCATTAAAAACCTGTTTCGGTCGATCCTGAATAATAATTATATGTACCATTTCTATAAAAAAAAATACAGGTGTCCTTAAAGTTTTTACACAGTCAAAAATAGTGTTTTTTTGCATAATTATGATTTTTTCGCAATAAAAAGGACACAGATACATTCTGTTGACTTTTACATTAGTATTTCCATTTTATGATCGATATTAAATTATCATTTCACTTGTCGCATTTTCAATTTATCAAAATTTTTGCTGTCCTTATAGTTTTTACACACACTGTAACATAACTGCTGCGTACCTGTAATACAATAACAATTAAAATGAAATAAATCTGTCTAAATATGTTTAAACAGTTTTATGTACACTAACGCATAATAGTTAATTATTAAGTGTATACAATATGTAAACTTTTCAATTCATTTTCTAAAAAGTTATCTGCAACAGTATTTAACCCTTCCAACATACACTGTTAAAAATTTGCAGCATTCTGCCAGGTCATTTGACCTTTTTTTCCGAAAACGGTTTCACAACCGTAATTTTAACTCTATTCTGACCATATTATTGGCCATTTTATGGTCAGAATATAGTTAAATTATTGTTATGAAACCGTTTTTTCAGAAAACGGTCGAATGACCTGCCAGAATGTTGCAAAATTTTTAACAGTGTAGTTTGATATTTTTTTGACATCGGTTCGACTGTATGACAGCAGAGACTAACTTCCTTATACATGCAAGAACGTTCAAGAAACTTGAATAAGTTATTATAAGACATTCAAAATTGAAAATTGAATGAGCAGCATTTGTAGTTCGTTTGCAGAAACACACACAGTTATTCAGTAGCATTATGAACTATAATGGAGAAAGTTTTTGTAGAAAAAGGTTGAATAGGTTGAATAGCTTCAAACATAATGAAATTTGTCTTCGTTACTGGGATGCATCGCAACAAGATTTCTCTAGAAAAGATGTAAACACCATTTGTCGTTCATTTACAGGATCACGCAAAATAAATCAGTATTATCATCATGTGTGACATGTGTGACAGTATTTTCTAAAATCGATAGCTGCTGGAAATGGATTTTTAGCTATGGTATGATTTTTACGGCTAATTAATAGCTATTAATACTACACAGTATAATTAAATTCTACAGAAAAAAATGCATGGAAGATTTTTTTTTTGTTACAGAAAAGATTACGTAAGCTTTAACATATACAAACGCGAACTTCATAAAGATTGCTTTGAACTGTTTTAAGCAACTTCGGGCTGAACTGCATTTTAATAGTGTAAGGAACTGTTGTAAAATTAAATATTTTCATGTACAGGGCTTTTCAAAAGAAATTGGACACATTATCATCTATGAATGATGATTATTGGGTGCGCACAGTTTGTTATGTTTCGTTTTTTAGAGCTGAATTATGTTTTAGTAAATATTTAATATTGTAGAAATTTGAAGTTCAGATGTGTTTTATGCATTCTCTATATGACAATAAAGTGTAAGTATACTGTATATTGTGCATACAAATCTAAAGGTTATGTATAGAGCTGAACAAGTAAATTTGAATTATTTACCAACTACGACTGATAAATGCTAATACTGAGATCTATGTGTTACTCTTATTCCCAGCGTATCAAATTATAAAATGGTGTTAAAATTTTCGAAAAGTATTGGAAAATATTCTAAGCATGACGCATTATTTTTCTTCCTTGTTTCTATCGGAACATGATTTCAAAAATAATCGAAATGAAATAAAATTTTCTAAAAAAATCTTAAACAGTATAATCTGCATTAACAACATAACAGGATAAATTCATTTTCCAGAAAAAGATTATACTTATGGAGTTTTTATAGTATTTGTAAGTTTTCTTTTTAAAGAATATCATCTTTTTCATAGATTCTATTTCCTTCATTTATGTTATGTTTAATAAATATGTTTGCATATTGAATAAGCAATACTTAATCCAATATCTCTATATCTGAATGCATCGATTTTACCTATGTTTACATACATTTGCGTTGTATTATACAACCGGATTAAACACCTTACAAAAACATACATTTTAATGAATACATTGTTTGCGTTTGAAATTTGTAAGCGAACAAAAATGAATCTGTAATAGATTTCTTTTGAAGAATTAATATATATATATATATATATGTATAATTTATTTTAATGATGCTTAAAGCTTATGAGACTCAGTTGTTTTTTGGATTTGTAAACAATGAAAAATCCTGTCGTTAAAAAAAATGCTTTTTAAAAGATCAAAATCATAAAAACTGAAAGAAGTTATTTGCTTTTTAAAAGTCATTTACAAATTTTATAATGTATTTATAAAAAAAATACAATAAATAACGCCTTTTGTGTAAAGTTATATTTTTCTAGTCAATAAATCTCGATCGATGAATGTGCAATAAATATTTATATGGTGGAAAATCTTTTCTTTTTTTGGACTGGTTGGTACAGGGTTGCCACAGGGAAATATTAGTTAACACGTTGAATGCCACGGTTACTGACATTGAAGCTGAAAAATGTACAATGATTTAAGTAATATTTAAGAAAGTATAATCCTGTAATAAATAAAAGGTAAGTAAATTTTAAATAAATTTTCAGTAATTACTTAATACAATATATATATATATATATATATATATATTTAGTTTTACATGATATTTTAGACTACCAGTCATCGGTCAATGATGCGTTCTGAACGGAAAGTTCAGTGTCAGTCAACGGAGACTGACGTGGCGTTTAAAGTGTGGAACTGTGATGTAAATTTCCGACTGAGCAAAAAATGCCCAGACCAGAATTCTAACCTGTGATCTCTTAATTGAAGCTGCTATTGCTCTGCCATCTGATCTATCCCGGGTGAATCAGGAGGACATAATTCACCCAGCTAACCTAGTTGATTATAGCAAATGATCTGATATCTGAATTAGGCCAACAGAATAAATCGCAGGTAATAGAACTATACGTAATTAATTTTCACACAATTATTCTAATAAGTAAATAAATCATATGAGATGTAAATTCCCAATCGGAAGAAAAATGTCGGGACCCGGATTCGGACCAGGGATCTCTTGGCTTAAGCTGCTAATACTCTGATACTTGAGCTATCCCGGACGAATATTCAGGACATTATGATGGCAGCTTCAGCCAAGAGATATCTGTTTCGAATCTTAGTCCGAACATTTTTCGCGCAGTTGAAATTTACATCTCATATGATTTATATATCAATTTGAATAATTGTGTTAAAATTAATTAAGTGTAATTACGTATTTAGTGCTTACTGTAGTTCGATTACCTGCAAGTTAAACTGTGGAGGTGATTTAGATACCAGAAACAGATACTATAATCAATAAGGATAGCTGGGTGAATTATGTACTCTAGATTCGTCCGGGATACCTCGGATGGCAGAGCATTGACAGCTTCAACCAAGAGATCTCTGTTCGAATCCTGGTCCGAACATTTTTCGTCCATTTGTAAATTCACATTTCATATGATTTAGTTACCAATCAGAATAATTGTGCTAATATTAATATACTATATTCTGAACTGTTTTGTCTGCTATTAATTTTAAACATTAATCTTTGTAATACATTTGTAGCAAATATTTGACATAAATTGACATAATATTTGACATAAATATTGTTTGCAAACACTAGTGTACAAACTAATGATACAAATAGCCACATATCGTAATTATATTTGTAGATACGTGCACTGCCATTAGCAAAGGATTAAACAATCTAGCAACTTGTCCCTACTTCAAACATAAATAATGCAACAATTGCAAGTATTTTTACAGAAATGTGTTTCCATCCGAATTTTGAAAATTATCTGGATACAGATTAATCAGTTAAAACTATTCAGGTGTTAATATGTTTCAAAGAATCCTTCGACATAATTTGAATTGCATTATTTAAATGAGCAAATAAATTAAAATTACTGGGAATAAAGGAATACGACGTATTCGGTTTTCTGGGGCAAAAGGCTTCAAATTGGAATCAGAGTTTTAACTGCTATAATTCTGCAAATTTTGAACAATTCATCTGCTAAAGAAGATTTACTTAAATGCAGTTCATTAGATAACTAGTATTAAAAAATGCTCTGACGAGCACCAAAAAAGGCTAATATGTTTAAGTATGAAAAAGGGTTTGACAAGTGCTTCTAATAGAGCATGAAAAAGGACAAGGGGTCCCTTCTTGGCTGCAGCTCACTGTCAATGCCAACTTTGAAAAAATCATATTTGCGCTTTTTCCATATAAAATAAATTCGCGGTACTTTAGTAAAACTTTCCGTCGCGCTTTACATGTTAACTGCACTGTTGTACTGCGCATGCGTTTGGAATGCAACTTTGTACAGTGCACTGTGTACCATTATTTCTCTATAAATTGTACTACACTGTACATTCCTATTATGCTTTTGATTTTTGAACCTCAGCGCACATTCACACTGTGCTTTTGTACTTCCGTATTAAAGGTCTATGCGTCTAATGTTCGTTTATAGTTTACATGCATTGCTGTACTGCATAGTACATTGTACAGCCACAACCACTTGCTTTTAATTTCAACAATCAATGAATTAATAAATATAATGTTATGCGTGCACATGTGGAATTGTTCCTGTGCAGAGTGCTGCAACAGTCTGCACTGCACTACAAATCAGTTTTCTGTACAGTTCTACATTGCGGACGTGCTTGGTGGCCCTACATGAGTGTGATACGCTGTAGGAACTAAGGTTTTTGGTACTATGTCACCTTACATTCATGTTTAATCAGGCTGCGTCTTTACTGGTTGTGTCTTTACACTACACATTTTTATCGTAACTGTGGCTGATTTTTTTTTTTTTTTTTTTTATGAAAAAAGCGCAAATATGATTTTTTCAAAGTTGGCATTGACAGTGAGCTGCAGCCAAGAAGGGACCCCTTGTCCTTTTTCATGCTCTATTAGAAGCACTTGTCAAACCCTTTTTCATACTTAAACATATTAGCCTTTTTTGGTGCTCGTCAGAGCATTTTTTAATACTAGTCATTTAAATTTTTTGATAATTATATATTGAATATAAATAAACTTGAGTTGCTTTAAATATTCCCAATACTTTTTTTCTTATTTCGCACAATAATGCACTATTTAACCAAGTTATGCACATTGTTTTAAGAGGTTCCAGGTTTTTAATCAAATTCACGTTATTTTTATTCATAATTTAATTTACTTGGGCTCCCTTAAATATAACTAATATAATTCCTTAAACTGATGTTAGTTTTTGTTTCATTAAAATATCTTAATTTGTTGATTCTCTCTAAACAAGTAAACCCTATTAGTTTACAATGAAAGTCTATAGGAATTTGGCGATATATCACCAAGTTGGTGACAAACTTAGCGCTATTTTGCGACAGAACAGGGTCCCGTATATGGTAACCCTTCTTATAGGTATGGTGATGCACTAAATGCTGTTCTATAACCAATGAGATGCGTTTCATTCGAGCGTTGCCATTAAACAATTAACAAATAATCGCGATCTTGTGACACATACGATAGCGTAACATATATTGTAGATTATCGTGGAAATCGAAGGTTTAGGCCACATCGTATTGTTTAGTTAGACCGGTTATACTAACATCGTTCTCATGTTTTGCTACAATTTCTTTTATTGAACAGTAATTCGCTCAAGCTTCTTACTACTGCTATCACTAAGCACTTTTTCATTCTTAGAAGCCATAATGAGAGCTAAAATTAGCGCAAACCTGAGTAAAAGTAAAACAAAAAGTTAATTTTTTAACAGTAATAAAGGTACACAAAGCACTCTGATATGCACACCTTACTCAAAACTTGACTAATAACAAGAGTTATGTGAGGGTTGCCAACTGTACTATTCGGCAGCCTTGGTCGGGAACCGAGATATTGCACACCAAACGAGTCAAATTTTGATCACCGAAGTTGGACATAAACCGAACTGGTTATAAACAGAAGCGGTCGTGAACCGAGGTTCCTCTTATATTTTGACCTATAAGTTTGCAAATATGGCATTATTTATATATTCAATGGCGATGATCATTAGGCATCTTGGCGATTTTGGCGATGAAACTCGTCGAGTTTCAAAGTAACGTTCCGAAGTGTACTTGAACCGCCACAGATGTCATATACGCTTCACGTTGACGCGATTTTTTTCTGACGCCAATGTCATATACGCACTGGTGTACTTAACTGGCGCCAAAGTTTTCTTATTTTGCTTGATATGGTAACCCGAATGTTGTTGTTTATTTATTAATAAATTGTTTATTTACTTTTATTTTCTTTTTTTAAAATTATATAAATTGTTCTGTTCTATTGTTATTAATTAAACTTTTTAAATTTTATTGTTAATCCATTTTTAAAAATATATATGAAACTGGTATTCGAAAACGAGGTTTTCGCCAAATTAGCGTCAGAAAAAATATCGCGCCAACGTGGTGCGTATATGACATATGTACCATACTTGGTACAACTTGATTATCCTGTCGACGAAAAATTATCGCCAAACTATAAGATTAAATGACAATAATGGATGGTAGTAAATGTTACATTCATTTGACATTTAACACGATACACATGCTTGTTACGTCCTCAAGTGATTTTTAATTCAAGTTTTGGCAAAGGTGTCATATACGCCGCATATTGGCACGATTTTTTTTACGCCAATGTCATATACGCACCGGGTACTTAACTGGCGTCAGAGTGTCGTTATTTTGCTTGATATGGTAACCCGGATACAGATGATATATTAAGGAGGTTGGCACAGATGTCATTACGCCCCATATTGGCGCAAATTGTTTCTGACGCCAATGTCATATACGCAACAGGTACTTAACTGACGCCAAAGTATCGTTATTTTGCTTGATATGGTAACCCGGATATTGTTGTTTATGCTGTTGATGTTTTCGAAAATTGGCGTCAGAAAAAAATCGCGCCAATATTGAGCGTATATGACATCTGTGCCACGAGGTTTTCGCCAAATTGGCGTCGGAAAAAATCGCGCCAATATTGAGCGTATATGACATCTGTGCCCAAGTTTTTATTAGTATTTTTATTAATGTTTTACTAATTTATTTATTCTTCCGTTACTTAAAATAAAAATTATGTTTGGCGAATAGTTTGGCGAAATTGGTCGACGGGATAATCAAGTAGTACCATATATTTTTGCTGTACATTTTCGACAATATCTCAAGCAAAAGTACCTAAAGTTAAACGAAACCCTAATTATTTAAGGCACAGATGTCATATAAAACAACGGGTTTGTTGCGGGTTTTTTTTTTCTGACGCAAATTTGACGAAAACCTCGTTTTCGAATAGCAGTTACATATCTATTTTTAAATTACTTTCTATTATTTTAAAAAGGAAATAACAATAAATAATGAAAAGTTTAATTATTAATAACCATAGAACAAAACAATTTATATAATTTAAAAAAATAAAATAAAAGTAAATAAAAAAAAACAATTGATAAATAAACAACAATAGCTCAGTTACCGTATCAGGCAAAATAACGCCATTATCGCGCCAGTTATGTACTCTGGTGCGTATATGACATCTCTTCCTTGTTAAAAATAGATGGAATGGTATTTTTTAAGGTATGCTTAGTATGTGAAGTATTTATATTACTGCATAACTATCGCTTGTGTAAGTCAGGATGTTATGATGATAATTAATATAAACCTTACATTTAGCTCCTGAACAGAAGCTTGGGATTTACCCTGTTTTTCTTTTTCCTATCAACTCGTTTGTGCTCCATTGTGTCTATTACTCCAGTTCAAAATATTAATCAAGAAAGTTTATATATATATTTATGACAATTATGCATTATCTGCTTAGGTTGACGTCGATTTCACAAATACAAAAATCTGTCAGTTGAATTTCAATTTTTATTGACTTATAAAAACAAAAGTACACGTGTTATCCTTTTTTTAAAATTATTGTACTGTTTTTTAGGGAGTGGCAACACGAAATAAATTATTGAATTAGAAAATTAGAAAATTAGAAAATGAAAAGGAGAGATTTCTATAATTTTATGGGGACATTATAAAAGACAATTTCGATTTTCTCATCGACCGTCAAACATACAAAGATGAAAAAAAAACCTATTCTAAGTTTTAGCAAGAGGATCAAAATAAAGCAAAAACGAAGTTAATCCACCCACTGGAACGTTAGCTACGCATTGTTGAATTTTGTGTCTTCATTTTTTCGTTTAAGATTAAATAAAAAACTACTGAAAGCTACAGTAATTTTTTAAATGCTATCAGTTTATTCGTCTCGTCCAGTTCTATCTTTCAAAAGAAAAATCATTGCCGTATGGTTCGCCAGAAATTTAAGAAAGTCGTTTGCATTTTCTATTTCTTAATTATATTATAGCTTAACGCTGCCGCGTTTGCTATGATTAATCACTACTGTAGATATTCAGTGAATAATTATTAAATGAATTCAGGGCTAGGCGGTGTAATATTTTTTTTTTTTTTTTTTTTTTTTTTTTTTTGTATAACTTTTTCAAATCGATAATTTTGTTGGTTATTTCTGCGGCATTTAGCTATAAAAAAATCGTTGTTGTAGATTACGGCAGTATTTGCATGAGAAATCTCCTTAGAAGATTATTGTATAATAATATTGTATAAATAGTCCTAGCACAAAACATCACAGAGTCGACTTTTGTAAAATCGGATAAACTTACATTTACATTTAAAAACATAACATTTTATCCTTATTGATGCAGCTCTTAACTGTCTGATATATGTTAACTTAAAGTAATTGCAAAAACAAACCATTAATTTTAAAAAGAGAAGAAAATCGGAAAACAAACAAACCACTGAATAAATCTTTGGTGATATATTGGATACTTCTGAAATATTTGTTGAGAACGTTTTTTCTAGAATTAATATTCGCATAATGCAAGTTCAAATAAAACTAAAGTAAATCAAGTGTAAATCAAATCATTCTAATGAAATTCTCTATTATATAAATTACTAGCAGGCTATGCCCGCTGCGCTGGTCAATATTTCCAAATGAACCTCGGATTAAACTAAATGGTGAATTTGAACTTGTATTTTAAACAATATGGATCTTCAGCTTGACCTTGCACATTACTGAAAATGATGCGAACGCCATTGCGATATAATGTTATCTTAAGCATTGGACAAAATTTAGCAATTAAGAAGTAAATGTTTTAGTTGATTATAAACAGCGCACTTATGGTCGGGTAATGAGACCGTTATGACAACAGGAATTAATACCTCTGTAACTAATCAACATATAATGAAATCGTATATACTAACACCATTCCTAAAAGTCATGCAACAGGGCCACTTGTAACAAAATATGTTCTGTAGATTTTTTTAAAAAGGCTAAACTTTCATAATCAGGTTCACTTAATTTTTGAACTTTTACTGTTGCTCTATAACTAAGTACCCTTGAACAATATGTATACACTAAAACCTTTCCAAAATTATTACCTAACTAATAGTGGTATATCCTACGAAAGTATTATAAACAATCGGAATGAAATACAAATTTTTGTTGTAAATATATAGTAGATGATGATGATGCGATTTTGTGTAATAGAATTCATAGTAAAGTTTTCTCTTCAAACAAAAACGATGCTTTCAACATTAAAGCTAATACACCAATATGTGAAGTATCCGATTACGGAAGGTTAACTTGAATTCTCATGAGCAACTACTCAAAGAAAAGTGAATATGTGGCTTTTGTGATACTTTTATGTCAGCCGGGCGCAGGTAATAAATCAATAAAGATTGTTTTCATAGCATATTCTTATTTTATTATTTTCATTTAAAACACAAACCTTTCACTCATTTCATTTAAAATGCATGCCTTATACTAATTTCATTTAAAAAACTGAAAAGATAAACAATAACAGGAAATAATGCCATAATTAAAAACAAAAAAATATTTTTAATTTACATACGCAAAATGTAACTACTGCTACTGGGAATTTTAAAAATGCTATCAGCGAGATGTGCGCACGGTTGTTATAAATGTACCCATTTTTTCTTCTTATCGAGGAGCAATTTATAAATCGCACAATATTATTCCAATTCCAATTTCTTTCATTGAGGAACCTATGACCGGAAAAAATGGAAAAGACTCTTGTAGATTCTTCGGATGACGGCATCTGACGCCATAAACTGAGTTTATATATATGAAAATAATTTTTAAGTCGTTACAAAATTGCTTTCATACTTAAATATTTTCATTGGTGCTACTTGTTATCCCGTCGACCAATTTCGCCAAATTATATAAATCGCCAAACCATTCGCCAAATTATATAAATTGACATAATATTTAGTTTAAATAACGAAATAACAAATAAATTAGTATAACATTAATAAAAATACAAATAAAACGTCGAAATTAAAATCACTTGATGACGTAAACACGTGTAGTTTGTTTAAATTCAAATGAATTTGATATTTACGATCAACCATTATTGGCATTTAATCTTATAGTTTGACGATAGATTTTTGGTCGACGGAATATCTAAGTAGTACCTTTTCCATTTTTGTTTTATAACGCTGAATTCTCAGTATTTTTTACCCTTTTATTTTACATAAAATCACTATTTTTTTTAAAAATTAAGATGCTTGCATTTTTATTTCAAACTCATAGAGCCGTTTTTATTTTTTAGCCAAAAGGGTTGATTTGAATTGTTTCCGTTGCTAGAGTAACGGATGTAATGATAGATATTTTGAGGTTTAGATGCCAAAGACACCGCCAAATTAGAAAAATATGAAATGTGTCATGAACTGTTGGACTTTTAAAAATTTATTTGGTAGCATTCGATTCAGCATACAAAACTACATTAAAATATGCTATCATTTGACGCATAATTTTGATATTCGATTTTTTTTCCCCTCCCCGTGCAAAAACCATTAGGGGTGACACTTTAGAAAATACTTTCTTAGCAGAAGTTTATGTCATAAGAAGTATTTTTACCACGATTTTCAAGATTTTAGGTTCAGTAGTTTGCGCTGTGCGTTAATTAGTCCCCTAATCCAGACTTTATTTTATATACTACATTAGATATGCGATTTTGCGGTGAATCGATGATAGAAAATTAGTCCAATATCATTTGAAATATTACATAACAGAGGAGAAAGTACGAAGAAAGACGAAGAAGAAATGACGAATTACAAAAGATTTGTAATTTTTTTTTTCAAAATGTTGAATTTTTCCATAGTAATAACGTATTAAAACATAAATTTCCTTAAAAATTATCTTTATTTCCTAGATTTCGAATCTGTGAATTTTCCTATAAATGAAATTGGCGATATGACTTGAGAAAATAGATAATATTTGCTTAAATAAAATGGGTAATATTCGTTGATCTGAGTTCGAGTTTATAAATATCACATGCTTTCGGAATTACGGCGAAAAACATTTTAAAAAGTATGAAATTATTTTACAATATGTATGTGTGGCAGAAATTCACACTGAAATTTAAGTATTCGATTCCATTTTTAAAATATTAACTGATATCTATATAAGTTACAATTGAATATGAAAATGTACTCAAAAAATGATCTCTTTCACCTAAAAAAACACCATTTGTGAGAACATCCTCAAGCTAATGTCATGCTTATGCATCTTTGGCTTAAAATCACATTGTTTGGCGACAAAAGAAAAATAATAAATTGTAAAGAAACAAATAGTAATTACACATGTGACTCACAATTACATCTGCTTGTTTCTTCTATAAGTCACGTGATGGGACAGTTAGATATAAAAAAAAAAGAAAAGAACAGAACAGAGAGAAAATGTCGTTAAAATTTCATCTAATCAAATTTTCAGATTCGTTTCCATATCTAACGCAAGCGATAAAAAGCCAAATATTGCATATCAAGTGTAATATTTCTTTTTAAATTAATTTTTAAGCATTACAAATATGTCTTTCAGGTTTTGATTAAATGTTTCCTTTTTTTAATATTATCACTCATTAAAACGGATTTTCTTTTTCTTTTTTTCTTTTTTTTTCATTTAAATAAAATTAGTAACAGTTTTTCTTTTATTTTTCGAGGTTTAATAGCCGTTTCAATTTTTTTTTTATCAACGATGAATTTCGCCAAGAAATAAAATGGTAACCTTATCGCCCAAAATAACAGAATTTTCCGTCATAATTCTAAAACTAATATAGGTAGAATAATGTGTTATAGCTTAAAACCTTCCCTGAAACAATACCTATCTATCGGTATAGGTTCCGTGAAAATCCATGTAGTAGAACTCGAAATCTAGGCGTTCGGAACGAAATTTCCGTTTGGATTTTATATATATAAATAGATAATAGAATAGATAATAGATTTTATATATATATAATAGAATAGATAATAGATTATGTGTTATGAACTATCTCAAAGTTTAAAACAGATCGCATTGTTAGATTTCTTAATTTTAACAATATCGCGTTATGTTAGTTCCACATTCCACCACCAGGGAGCGCACTCTATTCTTAACGAAAGCGTATCTGAACGAAACTCCTTCATGCAACCTTTCCGTAGATACATGAATCGGGAGGGTGGCGGTCTTAACCAATAATTTAAGATAATTGCTGAAATTACTACGAAAAATATTTTAAAGGGGCCCTACGCGGGCCCCTAATAGAGTTAGAGGAAATCGGAAGACGGCAAAATAATCGCGGGGAAAAGTTTGCTTGGGTGCTTCGGAGCTACTTTTGGCGCGAGATCTAAGCTCTACGACCAATAGGAGCCCAGATATTTAAGGAAATATGAAGTAACAAAGTCCAAAATAATAGAATTTTCCGTACCAATTTTATAACCAATCTAGGTAGAATGATGTGTTATAGCTTAAAACCTTCCCTGGAACGATACCTATCTAACGGTATAAGTTCCGTAAAAATCCATGCGGTAGAACTCGAAATCTCGGCGTTCGGAACGAAATTTCCGTTTGGATTATATATATATAATAGATGAATAACGCGGCAGTTAAATGCATTTGTGTCAGCAGAAACAGAAATTCACATTAAGTTAGAATGCTTATTACCGCCTAGGTAAAATATAGTCACATAAACTCTGGACATTATTCTGATTTTATATAGTATTAATTTGTTATAGTGCATTTTTATTCGTGTTACGTATTGTCGAACTGAATTAAATTTTACTTTATTCTGTGGTGTGAGTACAAATAAAAGACTGCAAAAAACGATATTGATAAATTTTTCTTACGGATGCATTGTCAATGGTATTTGTCTAAAGGAATTTTAATTTCTGTTACGTGTTTTCCAACTAGAGTAAAATTAAGAAGAGTATGTGACGTGCCAAAAAAAAATTGTATTCCATACGGGGGGCTGCGTATAAAAATTAACTAAATTACCAATAACTGCGAAAATGGGTTTTCAAATGTATTATGTGTTTTGAAATTGCTTTATTTATATTTTAACTTTGCGTCATTGTGTTATATGTAAAATAACGTTCTAATAGTTTCTGAGGTATTCTGATAGCATATGAAATTGTTTCAGAATCTATCCACTATACATGATAAACTTTGTAACAAAAAATCATAAATAAAATAATTCTTAACGCAATACAAAAACATAAAATAGATTTTTGTTATAAAAGACATTACACAGCATTTAATTTAAATTAGAGCTTAATAAAGTACTTAATTGTAAAGCAGAAAAGTCGATAAACTGCATTTAAAATTTAATTGCCAGAAAAAAGATACGCCTTATTGAAAAAAAAAAAAAAAAAAAAAAAAAAAAAAAAAAAGTTGCATGAATAATTCATTTTCAAGTGTTTTACGCTAATTCGTTATCTTATTATTCATCAGCTGGCGTTTGAGATTCAATTAAATGTCAATAATGAATAAGTTTTATTGAATTAGTATACTATGTATATTTAAAAGTTTTAAAATATTTTAAATAAAAGGATTAAGATACTGTAATAAATGTGAATTAGTTATTTTTTTGTTTTTGTTGTTTTAGTTAACTTAATGATATTTTCAGTCTTGTATTTATTATTTTGAATCTTCTCAATAAATTTTCTGAGAATGGCGAAATTAAGCCAATAATGTAACATCTGAAATGTAAAGACACGACCCCCATAGCAAAATACGACCCACATAACATAACTAAAAATGCAAAACCATTGTGTCTATACGGAAGATTTACATATTCATATGATATATTATAACGGAATAGTATCAATACAAATGCCATATTTTGTTTCAGCTGTAAAAAAATATTTTATTCACAAAAAAATACAATTTGTACAAATACAAAATACATGGATAAACAAATAAAAAAAGTTAGAAATTGTATGTCAATCGTGGCAAATGAGGTGCATTCGTACTATAATTATCTTAATAAATATATTTTGCACCGCATATTGCATTGAATGAATATTTGAGTGCACTTCATAAGTGCATATCAATTTCATTCTGTTCGAAAGGCTGTAACATAATTAAAATGCACTTGAAGTAATTTTTTTCGATTGGCCGTAATGTAATGGAAAACTTTTGACTGTCCCTGTTATTAAAATATATACCCAATTTTCATAAATTTTGACGGACGGACCGAACGACGACTATACGTGTTACGTATTTGCATAATTACGAACGCGCCTAAAAATAGCGAAACGAGGTTTAATTTTTTTTGTTGATAGAGATTTGTAAGCAATGTAAATTGCTATACCACCAAGAATTATGTAGGATTAGGCTATATTGATGACAAAGAACTGACATTAATTTTCAAAAAGTTACATTAATAAGATTTTATACAGTCCTTCGATCCTATAAGTTACATGTAGGAAATTTCTCATAGTAGGTTTCCAAACTTTGACAAGTCAATAAAATAAAATTCATTATTTTAACACCAAACTTAATGCGTTATAATACTTTAAATTAATAAAATTTAAAGTATCTTAACACGTTAAATTTTACTCGTAGAAAAATGAAATTTCTTTCATTACTTCATGTCATGCCTTAAATGATAATAAAAATTTCACTTTTTAAAATTTTAATAAAAATTTCCCTTTTTAAATTTTTACACTTTATGCATTATATATATTTGAGGACGTGAGCTTCAAAACGCGTCTTATCCACAAAATTAAACTTTTGGAAATAGCAAAAAATCTATAACTTAGACACCGTATATCGAATATCTCCAATTTGAGGACGTCAGTTTCAAAACGCGTCTTATCCACAAAATTAAACTTTGGGAAATAGCAAAAAATCTATAACTTAGACACCGTATATCGAATATCTCCAATTTGAGGACGTGAGTTTCAAAACGCGTCGTATCCACAAAATTAAACTTTGCGAAATAGCAAAAATTCTGTAACTTAGACACAGTATATCGAATATCTCCAATTTGAGGACGTGAGTTTCAAAACGCGTCTTATCCACAAAATTAAACTTTGGGAAATAGCAAAAAATCTGTAACTTAGACACCGTGTGTCAAATATCTCCAATTTTTATTATAGTTAAAGCTAGTAGCGCTATGATACCACTCAGTTAAAGTGACAAATCTACTTTAATTAATTTAAATAATTAATTCGAAAAAAATAAGAAGAGTTTTATTGCCAAACTATGGGCAAGAAGATTTTTGATACCAATTTCTTTAAAATGCACAGCGTTAGCAAGTTATCTGAAAGAAATCAATAGTTTCTATTTTTGGTCATCGGATGATATTATTTTGAATTTAAAATATTTTTTACGACATCAAATAACCATGATTAAAATTCAGTTTTACGTTTTATTTTGAAAAAGAAAACTCTTATTAACAATAAAATAAAATTTATCAAAAATATTTTATGATTAAAAAAACATACTTATTTTTAAAAAAGAATGTAATATAATATAATTTATAAAAAAATATATTATATATATCTCAATATATCATGTAATATTATATAGTAGTAGGGGGCTTCACCCCCTGCTCGCTGACGCTCTCCAGCCCCGTGAATTGCAACGCAATTAACATTGCGGTCAATACACGGTGCTACCTCGGTTCGCTCGCTCTCAACATTTTACAGCAACTCTAGTGAAAATGAGTACTATTATAAATCAGTTTTAACACAGGAAATTTGCATTTTTTTAATATAAAAATCCACAATCGAAAACTGTCGAAAACACAGTTAAGATGTCGCTACCAATGAACATAAATCCCTTTAAAATTTTGCAAATTATAAAATAATTAACTAAAAAAATTACCTTGGAAATACAATTAATTTAAAAGCCATGCATCTATAATATTCTACAGCAAAATATTGTACAGTTAAATTAATTTCGAAAAACCTTTGAATATGAAGTCATATTGACAAAATTTTACTAAAATATTTGAGATTTTTACAAACTTTAAAAGTCATGACGTCATTAAGAATTCCTAAAAAACCCATGCTACGTATTTTATGGCTGTTACTAGGCCTTCACATGATGGAAAACCTATCCAGAAATCGGTTGTTCTTTTAAAAAATTCTACCGTTTGCCATCAAACTTTTGGAATCTATGTAATAATGCATCCTTTCTGTCAAATAAGACATAATTTTCATCATCAAAAACATTCATCCCTTTACATTCATCCCTTACATTCATCCCATTAGATGTTCTAAAATTTCTAAGTTTTATTAAATATTTATTATAATTAATTGGAAATTACGTAATTTTAAGAAATGCTTTAATTTGTGCATACAAATCATCTTTAAATAAATACCAAGTGTTCAGGCTATTTAGGGGAAGGTTTACGAATCAGATCAGTGAATATGACATTATCAACGACAAAATTATAGTAAACTATTTTATATTCAAGAACGAAAATACATATTTTGTTTTCCGAATGACGCCATTCTCTTCAACGGAAACATTTTGCTTTACATATTACTTGCTAAAATAAATTATATTATTTATTTTATTTACACAGATTATTTAATATTATTTCTCAATAAATTATCTGCGTTCTGTTTTTCCGCGAATATTGCATAATTAAACGCAATCATTTTAATATGTTTAGATTTTATCAAAATCCTTGAAATTTTTCTTTTAAATAGGACGCAAGTTTCAATAGTGAAATCACGCTTCGGATTGATTGAATGGAATAAAGCAAATTAATTTGATGCTAAACAGCAAGTCACAAATTCAGCTTTATATGCGCTCTACGTAATACATATGTAGTATAAATATATATGTAATATAATATAATATAATTTTCTTACAAAAAGTTTAAAAAAGTATATAAAATTAACTCATCGATTTCTTCTTCTGGTATATTGACATTGTCCTCCTCGAATAATCCCCCCTGTTCTGGTTTTTTAGATATAATATTTTTATAGAAGATAAGGTCCTCCATTTCTGTCTAGTTTTTACCAAAATGTTTCTTTAACAATTTGTCGACATCGTTAAGTTTCTCTTGTTTCACTGCGACAAAATATGACAGCTGCTCGTGATTCAAGAATCTTAAACTTTTTCCCCTCCTGGTCAATGGTTTGAAAATACTTACATATGTTTTGTAGAAGGGCTCACCTTTAATGAGGAAAAATCCTTTTCTATTAAAGAGGCTGATACACTTTGCAGGAGTAAACTGGAAATGCAGCTGGCCGGGAAGTTTTAGGGTAGAAACCCCCGCTTATTTGAAATCATAAATAGAACTTCCTGGCTTACATTCCGTGCCCTGTCAAACTGGAAAAAAATCAAGATAGTCTTCAGTATGGATTATACACCCCCTCTTTGTTAAATTTCTCTCAATCCTGCCAAAAACTCTGTCTGGCACAAATAAGAATGACCCACAATGGAAAAATTAAAGTCAATCTGATGAATATTCGAAGGGGCAAATTCCAGGGACCACTTTGCTAGCATCGCTATTGTCGTGATATTTTTATTTTGTCCAGAATAACCATCTGACAACATCTGCATTTTTTCGAATCCTTCCAGATTTAATGATTTATAATAAAAAAGGAATTATGGAAGATATCGCATTTGACCCCTTGTTGCGTTCATGTCACCCCCAAGTAAAGTTACCCCCTGTTTTGAATGTTTCTTGTTTTTCCCTCACATACCGTAAAGTTTTATTGGTACATTTTTCTGGAGTAATTAGTAGCTTGGTCGGGAACTTTGGGAAAAACTAGATTTTTCTAGCAGTCGAATGGAAATTTGTATACTCTACGCATGCGCAGGGATAAAGTTAGTTTTGTTACTAGTAGGGCTGGACGAAATCAGAAATTTAATATCACAATATATCAACGAGTTAATATTGATATTGGTGATATATCGCGATAACTGCCTTAAATTGTACAAAAAAAAATAATTGCTAATTTCGAAACATGAATGGTATAGTAGCAGCAATTTAAGTTAAAACAGATGTAGACAGTAATGAATTAATGTCTCATACCTATATGTTCACACAGCATCATTAAAATCTTATACTATAATGCTAGCAAACATTGTGTTTATGTATGTGTGTGTGTGCATGTAAATTTTATCTTAAAAACGGTTCAAACGATTTTGTCGAAATTTTGTATTTTACAATTTTCGGGAACGATAAGTCCATTGGGCTCGGTCACGTGTTCGAGAAAATTCGAATTTATCCTTTTTGGGCGCGATAATACCACTGGGCTTGGTCACATGTTCAAGAAAATTTGATTAGTGGGTCATTTTGGGTCCCAGTGCGTCAGGGTCAAGCTAAATGAATCTAAGAAAGGCCAAAACATTTTGACAAAATTCTGTAGTATACCGTTTCCGGGCATGAGATGACCATTGGGCTAAGGCAGAAGTTCGAGAAAATTCGATTAGTGTGTCATTTTTGGGGCACTGTGGCAAAGTTTATTTAGAAAACGGCTCTAACGATTATGACTAAATTTTGTATTCTTTTATTTTGGATTACGAGAAGACCGATGGGATAAGTCACTTATTAGAGAAAAGTCCATTAGTGGGTCATTTTTGGGTCACTGTGGGTCAAGCAAAGTTTATCTAGAAAACGGCTCTAACGGTTTTGAGGAAATTTTGTATTTTACCATTTTCGGGCACGAGAATACAATTGGGCTAGGTCACGTGTTGAGAAAATTCGATTAGGGGGTCATTTTGGGTCATAATGGGTCAAGGTCAAGCTAAATATACCTAAAAAAGGCTCAATCTATTTTGACTAAATTTTGTATTCTTTTGTTTTGGATTACGAGAAGACCAATGGGCTAATTCACATATTAGGGAAAATTCGAATAGTGGGTCATTTTTGGTTCACTATGGGTCAAGCAAAATTTATATAGAAAACGGCTCTAACGATTTTCACGAAATTTTGTATTTTATCGCTTTTGGGCGCGAGAATACCACTGGGCTTGGTCGCATGTTCAAGAAAATTTGATTAGTGGGTCATTTTGGGTCACAATGCGCCAGGGTCAAGCTAATTGCATCTAAAAAAAGTTCCTAAACATTTTGACAAAATTCTGTAGTATACCGTTTCCGGGCATGAGATGACCATTGGACTAAGTCACATATTCGAGAAAATTCAATTAGTAGGTCATTTTTGGGTTACTGTGGGTCAAGCTAAGTGTATCTAAAATAACGGCTCAAAACATTATGGCAAAAGTTTGTGTTATATCACCTCTGAGCATGACAATACCATTGAGCTAAGTCACATGTTCGGGAAAATTCAATTAGTGGGTCATTTTGGGTCACTGTGGGCCAAGCTATTTGTATTCTAAAAACGGCTCAAACGATATTGTCAAAATGTTGTATTATACTGTTTCCGGGCACGAGAAGATCATTGTGCTAGGTCACATGGCCGAGAAAATTAGATTAATGGGTCATTTTTGATTCACTGTAGGTCAAGTTAATTTTATCTGGAAAACAGCTTTAGTGATTTTGATTAAATTTTGTTTTCTATCGTTTTCCGGTTCGAGAAGACCATTGGTCTAGGTCGCATGCTCAAGAAAATTCGATTAACGAGTCATTTTGGGTCACTACGGGTCAAGATTTAGCTAATTTTATCTAAAAAATGGCTCAAACGATTTTGACTAAATTTTTAATTGCACCGTTTCCTAGCACGAGAAGACCATTGGGATAGGTCAGATTTTCGATAAATTTAGATTAGTAGGTCATTTTTGGGTTACCGTGGGTCAAGCTAATTTTATCTATAAAATGACAGCGATTTTGACTAAATATTGTATTCTATCGTTTTCGTGTTCGAGAAGAGCATTGGTTAGGCCGTGTGTTCGAAAAATTTCGGTTAGTGGGCCAGAAGGTTTGAACACAAGGTTAATTTTGACAGAGCTTAGCTCGGTCATGCCTGCTAGTAAGTATATATATTTAGACAAAAAAATATTTTAGAAAATAAGCCAATTTTAGATATTTGTTTACACTTATACCAAAGTATTCAAAGTATTTTACTTCGAATAGTATATTTTTTATGCCTCCTACTCTATGCCTCATTTAGCAGTAAAATTTTAACTATTTAAATTTTAACTATTTAAACTGAGAAAATTATAATGTACAAACTAAAATAAAATATTCTCAAATTTAGGACGTTGAGGATTTTATTTAAATTAGCACAGGAAAAGAGGAAGCTCGGTAAAAATTAAAATTAATTTAATGCCACATGCCACAATAATGTACTTGTTGTTAAATAGGTTTCAGCGGATGATAGACGCAATAGAAATCTTGCTTTTCAATCTTTCTCTAAGGAATCAGTTCATTCTCAGTAGGAAAAATCACTGTTTAGTTATATCTTCTTACCTATTTACTAAAAGAAAACCACACTGTATTTTTTTTAAATATAAATACTCAAATCACACTTGAGAATATTTACTAATATACTAATAGTTACTAATATTAGAATATACTTATTTAAATTCTGTTTTTTGATAGCTGAAATTTCATAGCTGAAAAATATCAAGACAGGATATTTTAAATTCACTCGAGAAAAATTTGCAATAACGAAAATACGACAAACAACAAAGAAGAAAGTACAAAGTACAAAGTACATTATGAATAAGCATTCCTGACTGGGAAGCTCTCCTTAAAAGAAATCAATCATCACAGTGAATGACTGCTTTGTTCTTGAGCTTTTCACAAACTTGGTCGTAAACAAAAAGCGAAACTTTCCCATTAGCGGACTCTGGTTTGCTGACCGCAAGTTGACCATTCCAGCTGCTCATGTATAGCATCGATGATAACCAGCTATCACGGAGTACAAACGGTCTCTTTTACTCCATGCCAGCTATCTTCTGTATCAAACGCGACAACGAATAAACAGTGTTCATGTGATTATTCATAATGTATCAATATTTGAAGTTATTGCAATTCGTGTAGGCCATTCACAGTTACAAGAAAAGAACGGATGATAAATGGTATTCAGTATTTTACGCAGACTGTTGAACGAAATCTAGGTTTGCAATGAAGGAATGTAAAGTATCGAGGAGAAAGAAAGAATATCGAGGTAGATTTTCTGTTTTGGATGAGGCAGGAGGTTGAAGACATTGACATTGGAATAATTTTTGTTTCTTTTTAGGGCTCTCGAGGTGAGAGCAAAAAATTATTATTTTAAAATAGCAATTAAAGCCTTTGTGCAGGAATATTAAAAAGCAGAAAACTAACGTTTAAAAATTCTCTGTCTCTGCTATTCCTTCTTTACCTAATCTAATTGCTCCTGTTGAAAGGGCTTTTAACATTGCGCTCTATCTTCTTCTCAAAAAGAGTCCATAAGGCATCTCATTGCCAATACTGTTGATTTAATTCCTAATGTTTATAAGCCGAATCTTAAATATCCTGTTAAACAATGTCTGAAAAAGGTGCGTTCTGATCCAAACTTAATCATTACCAAGGCTGACAAAGGTGGTCAGATTGTTTTTTCTCGACAAGTCTTCGTATTTGGAAAAATCCCATAAATTAATTAACGATGGTCTTTATGTGGACATACGCAAAGACCATTCCACTAGTGAAATTAGCTCTATTAAGTATGTCATCATGTCTTCTCCCATTATTTCAACTAACTTTAAGAAGTCTCTTATTCATTCTATTGGGCATTGTGCCGGGTTTTATGCTTTAACTAAGGTCCACAAACCTGACATTCCTTTCCGACCTATTGTCTCTAGTATTGGTACAGCTTCTTATAAGCTTTCCAAATATTTAGTTTCTGTTTTTTCTCCACTTTGAGCGGTAACTGTTTCACTGTTAAGAATTCTTTTGATTTTGTTAAAAAACTTTATAATTTTAAGCCACGGGGACACATGATGTTTTCCTTTAATGTTAAATCATTGTTCTCTAACGTTACGATTGAGGGGGGCTTTAGATTGTGAGCCTCATGAAAAGGTTTTGTGAATTCCATTTCTCTTATTTTGAAATCGAGGAGCTTATCCTTCTCACTCGGGCTTTCTTGTCGCAAAATATTTTTGTTTTTAATGGAAATTTCTTTCGCATGATTGACGGTTTGGCTATGGGTAATCCAGTTTTATGCGATATTTCTATGCACTATTTTCAGATCAAACTTTTTGAAATTTTAAAATTTCCATTCTATATTCGTTATGTTGATGATGTTTATGTCATGTATAAAATGAATTCGGATATTAATCATATTCTCTCTATTTTGAATTCCATTGATCCTGCATTCAATTTACCTCTGAAATTCAGACAAATAATTGCCTTTCTTTTCTGATGTCCTTGTTATTAGTTGTGATAATGGTTTTCAGACTATTGTCTTTCGTAAACCTTTTGATGTCAGTCTCCCACTTTACAGATATTCTGCTCATCCTCCTAACCAGAAATTCGCTGCTTTTAATACTTTTGTTTTTCGGTCTATCAATATTTGTTCCACTCCACAGTTACTCAGTGCTGAACTCAATTATCTCAAAGCTATTGCTTTTGATCGTGGATGTTCCTCTAATATTATAGATTCTATTTATAAGAAATTGACGAAACACGTCCATTCTGAAAAACATTCTAATTCCAACTCTAATACTTCAGTTGTGTTACCATTTTCTCCTAAAATCAGTCAGCAAGTTTCTAAAATCTTAAGAAGATTTGATTTTAATGTTATTTTTTCTCCTGTTAATAAAATCTCTTTTTCAAATCTTAAACACCCAATTGGCCACCTAGTTAACTGGGGTATTTACCAAATCTCTTGCCATTGTGGACTACCTTATATTGGGCAGACTAAACGTGCTCTTAGATTTTGTTTAAAAGAGCTCGAACGTTATGTTAAAAATCAGCAGCTTAAACGTTCTTCTATTTCTCATCATTGTTGGTCTTTTCAACATAGGTTCAATTTTCCCTCAGCCATCATTATCCAAAAATTTTCTTCTAATCTTGACCTTTATTTTTGGAAAGCTTACTACATCATTAAAAATTCTCACTCTTTAGTCAATGACTTATCTAGTACTCCTGATTTTCCAAGTATTTGGAAATCATTAATTTAATTTCAACTTTTTGATTTCGTTTTTTTTCTCTCGTTCTCCGGTAGATGTCGCTACTTGTCCACTCAGTCGTTTCGTCTGCTTCTGTCTCTTTGGTTGTTTTTGGCGCATTCGCTACCCATATCGGGTATATAAGCCGTCTCTGTCATTTTGCTCATCTTTGCTTTTTCTAGCACGCTGTGTCTTGCTCTATCTTGCACTGAAGATGAATCTCGCTAGTAGATTTGAAATAGCTGTTTTCTGCTTTTCACGTATTATCTGTGCTGTTTTAAACATTGGTTTTCTGCTTTTCATTATTGTTTTATTGAGTTTTGAGGTATTTGGCGATATTTTTTTCGGGGCCCGTGTACGTAATTGCAGTGTTTGATAAAGAACTGTTATTTTATTGGGATATATCAACAGATACATAGAAAATTTAGATATTGTTTTTACGATAGTTAAGAAATATCAATCGATATTTTGATTAATAATTTAGCCCTACTTCTAAGTGAATAAGGCGAGTTTTGAAAGTAAAACACTATTTTACAAAGCTAGGAATAAAGGATATATATTTTTTTCGAAGACTGTAGTGTTTTTCGGCACAAGTTAATCAATAGAATAGTTTGATAGAGAATACTCGATTTTTTAAATTTTGAAACTCACGCTCTCATCCATTTATAAAAGAAATTCGAAATTTTGACGACAAATACAGTAGAATTTCCATTCCCCTACAATATATATATATATATATATATATATATATATATATTTTTTTTAATTACAGATAATCTACTGCTAATTCATTATCTTAAGGCTTACGTAAAATTACAGAGATTAGAAAAATCATAGTTATGAAATAACAGAGAAATTATTCGGTAAATTTATAGAGGGATCTGTAAATTTACATGAATAAAAATACTACAAATTTATTTATTTTTAATAACAACAATTTAATTCATTTTTCAAAATTAGTGAATTTTATGAAGAAGAATTGCAATTTTTCGAGTGTGGTTGAATTAAATTACCATTTAATTTTTACAAGATATATTTCTAGCTCCCCCTTGGTTTGATCCCGATCCGTTTGTGTTGAAGACCACCTTACTGACGGTGCTACAGGAGAAAAGGATATATTGTATGATTCAGAAGGGGGGGGGGGGCATCTATTGTACTTTGTATGGTATTCAAAGATTTAGCTTGAAATATATTCCTTTTAAAAAATGGTACACGGCTTATTAGGCCCCAATATGCTATTTGTTTCGCCCAGCAATTAAAATGTCGTCTCTAAAAAATAACGTTCCGTTGTATAAGCCAGACGTAAAACAAATCAGATGTATCATTGTACGGTTAAATATTCTACTCAGTTTTTTAACCTTCTAAGCATCGAACATTTTCATTTTTTACACCGTCGTATTGAAAAAAAAGAAACTTTTAAATGCAATCTCTTTGAAAAGTGAATCCCAATTTATTTTTGAGATATTATTATTATTATTATTATTTAGTTTTTAATTGATTTTTTTTTTTTTTTAAATAAATTGGCAACTAAACTATTCTATTTCTCTAGAAAGTAAAGGAAAAATAGTTGGAAAATAGTAATTATATCTTTTTGTTGGCATTTTCCCATAACAACCGGAAAAATGTAATTAAAATACGTGCTATTTTGCAAAAATATTATTGAATGATTTCTGATAAAACATGGAGCTATTATAAACTATATTTAATTTTAAGTATCTTATTAATATTACAAACACATGCAGGCATATGAATCATTACGTAGCCGATTTTTAGCCCCCGGTATGCTATTTATTTCTCAAAGCTTATTTTGTGTCGTACCTGAAAAATAATGTTACCTTACAGAAGCTAGCCGTAAAGCAAAGCAGTACGATTAAATATTCTATAGCAATTTTTTAAACTTCTAAGCATCGCGCATTTTCAATTTTTATACTGTCGTATTGGGGAAAAAAAGTACTTTTAAATGCATTTTGTTTGAAAACTGCATCTCCATTTATATATGAAACAGTAATTTTTTGGTAGTTTTTAGAGCCATTTGCTTAATATTGGCAACGGAAAGAAGTCCATTTCTGTAGAAAATAAAAGAAAAATAGCAATTATATATTTTTGTTGTCATTTTCTCATAAAAACTGAAAAAAAATGTAATTAAAATACGTGCAATTTTGAAAAAAATATAAATGAATTATTTCTGATGAAACATGGAGTTATTATAAACTAAATTTAATTTTAAATATCTATATTAATATTACAAACAAATGAAAGCATATGAATGATGAGATAGCCCATTTTTTTTTTTGTTTTTTTTGTGTGTGTGTGTGGGTAGGGGGGGGGGGTTGGTCGAATTACTTGAATGACTAAATTTCTTTTTTTGGACTTGTGTATTATTCAGCGATAGTGGCGTCATATGCGTACTTTACTGTAGATGTTGACTAAGATTGGATCGCAAATGAGGAATTCTTCAGCGGATGCGAAGGACGTCATTTTATATAAAATAAAAGCGTGTGTTTAAGTCTTAAAGCTGAAATATGTTTTGTACTGCAGTAGAGTCCGATTATCCGAGTCCCGCTTAACCGAGTTATTTTCTTCTGAAGGACTAATCGCTTCCATTATTATGAAACATCTATTATAAATGAAGTTTTAGGACAGTTGAAAGAGCAGCCGTAAAAACTTAGAACTCTGATTTTCTGGTCAGAATGAAAAAAAAAATGGCCATCATTTTTTTATAATAATTTATAATAGCTGTTTCATAATAATGGAAGTCATCAGTCCATCAGAAGAAAATGATCCATCCCAAAGATATAAAAGTTCGATTAACACGGATAATCGGGACTATCTATATATATATATATATATATAGGGGAGACCGGGGCACATTTTCCATAGGGGAAAGTTTTCGAACTCGCTTTAGTTTTTAAATGAGCCGCTAGGTGACGCTAGCGAGTGAACTGGCTGAAGTGGCAACATCTTACACAACATCCACAAAAGTTATAGCTTAATAGCTGCTGTCACTTCGTCTGGAGAGCTGTTTTTTTCATTTTTTCAACGGTGAGTAAAATTTTAGGTCTTTATTAAAACGTAAAAAAAACGTACTAGCGTTAAACTTAGTGTTTTGACATTGCATACACTAAAACAGGTTTTCTTTCTTCAGGTAACTATGCGTTTGTTTTGCAAATAACTTACACCGGTATTCGTCCAGGTAGTGTAAAAGTTCAAATATGGCGACGGGGCAGGTTTTCCAACAACGTAAGGGGCATGTTTTCCAACATGTTTCTCGTTTGAAAACCTCCCCCCTCCTAAATCAGCTAGTTTTATTGTATCCAAAAAATCGGCCAAATAACCATATATACTACGAACCCGTTTGATCATTTAGTCATTTAAGTAAAACTATCAATATAAAAAACAAGGTAAATTCAAAAATATAATAAAATGTCATTTTTTTCTAAAATGGGTTCATTTAATGAATCCATTTTATGTTAATTATGCCTTTATAGTCATAAGCTAGCACACTGAGATCGCAGTGAGTATGAACCCCTCAAAAAGCAAATTAACCGTGCTTAGAGCCGCTCCACTGGCGTTAATCCACAGTTAATATTATGGCGGGTTTTAAACGTTAGAGACTTTTCATACTGAATCCTGAAATATTTACAAACTCTGCTTTTACGCCATCCTACTTTTCTGACAGGCCAGCTCCTGCCGCACCAAATCTTAAAAGCAACAACAATCCTGAAAATATCGAAACTTTCCTCAATAATCACCCCCCCCCCCCCCCCCCCGCAGAAACAAAACAACACCAAAAGCATCTAATCATTCTACACCAACGCAGGCTAGCATTTCCAAAGAAGCTGTTCCTTAAGTTCTACTCAAAATTTCCCTATTGCTTATGAAAGAAGCGTTCCTACTACATCCAAACAAGCTTTGCCTACACCAGAAAAAGTTAGGACTTTTGCGAAGGCTGCCCTAAGCAGGCAAACACGGCGTGGAAAAAAAATAGGAAGTATTGTACATACTGATTCTCCTGTCAAAAATCAACTGAAAATGGAAAGAAAAGATTCATCTAAAAAAAAGGAAACTGCAAAAGGAATCAGATAAAAGGGGCGAGAAAAAAAAATCCAATTCCGGCCAGGGAGCTGTTTGGACCTTCGTCTTAAAATGTCAAGTGGATTAAAACTGTTTTTTATGTTACTGTTATGTTACTGAGCATTTAGTTCACAATACAAAATACTTATTAATTAACAAGCAAGATTTATTACCGATGTTTTACCATTTAAAGTATAGCTGGAAAACTTGCCCCTGACCATTTTTCGTTTGCAGGAAAACTTGCCCCGCATACGGGGCACATTTCCCAACGTAACATGATTAGACTTAACTATTTTTAGTGAAAAAGTATATTTAGTTTTTTGAAAAATAATTGTGCCAGTTTGTACAGGAAGGTCTAGGGAATACAATGATATCTTGTATATATCAAAATATTTAAAAATAAAAAATACAAAAATAAAAATCTAAAAAGTTGGAAAACTTGCCCGGTTTCCCCTACATATTTTTCATAAGGGCGACACTAAATCCTGAAAAAGCAAAATTCCTGTTTTCTAGTTTTTTTTTTTTTTTTTTTTTTTTTTTTTTTTTTTTTTTTTGTCGAGTTTCTTGAATGAGATATCTCTTTTTTGGATTTGTGTATTATTCCGCAATAGTGAGGTCATATTCATATTTTACTGTAGATATTGTGTAGGAATAGATCGTAAATGTGGAATTCTTCAGCGGATGCAAATGACATCATTTTATATAAAATAAAAGCGTGTGTCCTAAAACTTAAGTATATTTTGTACTATCTACATTTATATACATACATACAGCAATTCCTTACAATTCGCTAGGGTTAGGTTCGTGGAAACCTTCGCGAATGTTGAGACTATCTTCCAATGCATAAAAGAGGGTTAGGATTTAAAATCTTGTTTTCAAGGAGAAAAAGTAATTGAAACGTTAAAATATATTTATTATGCATTAAAAATTTATTCTGTAAATAAATTTGAGTAATTACAAACATATTGTACAAATTAAGTTGCTGGTTGATGGCAGAAAAAAATTATTGATATACGATTGATTGTAAGAACAGATTTCTTTATGAATTTCCATATTAGGGAAAGTTGCGGTCTCGATTATTCTTTTAATATTTAGACTCCTCACCAGTTAAGGATCGCATTCTGTTGCTTTTTCAGTAAGTTGTTCTTGAATTTTTAAATTTTGAAATAGAATTTTTGAAGAAAAATTTTCAGTTGCAACAAAAAATTTGAACTTTAGAAAATTTAGGATTTTATCAGTTTTTATATCAATGTATGTTTCGGGTTTCTCAGAAACAATTACTGACCTATATTTTACCTAAATGTAAGGGTTGAAGTTCTCGGAACTTGGACTATACACATATATACCAAATTCAAACTAATCATCCATAATACTTACGTTAAGCAAATTCTGGTTTAATACGTTTCGAACCGGAAATTAAAAAAAAATGAAATGAAATGTGTTCCACGTAAAAAAAAACTTGGAATTAAATAAATAAGCATTCATAAAATAAATTTTCTGGTTAGAAATGTGGTTAACCTGGGTCAAATTAATCCAGACATTACGGAAGATTAGTGGAACGTTGGGAGATATGTATACAGTAAAATGCAGCTGTCTAGTGTCAAATAATTTTCGTGAAACAAAGCGAGTTTACTTTGTATAAATTTCTTTATTAAACAAAATTCACGAATAACCAAGTTAAGTATTCTCGTATGTTGAAATGGTCTTCATTTTTTATTTCGCGCATGTTAAGGTATTACTGTATATTTATTTCATCGTGAGCGACACTAAATTCTGAAGAAGCTGAATTCAAGTTTTCCAGTTTTAATTTGTTTTAGACCGAGATATTATAATTTAATATCTACAAAATGTTTTGAAATCAATTTAAATGTTTTAGTATGTTTAATTATAATTTTGGAATACTAGTTTATGTATTAAATGAAATATTTAATGGATTATTTTTTTATGAAAAAAAGGTAAATGTAATTGACATTTTTCAATAATAATATTTTATAGAATTTTTGAAAATTGATACACACTATTTATTTTTTAATGCGGTAATATTTTAAAAATAATATTTTTGTAAGAAATTAGAGAAAAATAAAAACTTAAAAAATTGTATTTATTTGTAAAATTGACTTTTTGCGTTTTAATTATTTTATTCATTTAGGCTAATGTCAGTCGGGCGTCTTTTTGCACGCTTTTTTACTTAAGTATTATCCCTACACAATGCTAGCGGCATAGTGTAGGGATAATAAGTAAGTAAAAAAGCGTGCAAAAAGACGTCCGTTTGACATTAGCCTTAGTGTAATTTGGTTTTAGAATATTAATGTATTTTTACAACGAATTTACCATTGAAATCATAATAATAGTAATAATATTAATAATAATATTGCATTGAAATAATTTAATTTACTTTTATTATTACCAAGGTTAATATTACCAATGCACACATGGCGAGTGAAACAACTGCTAAGTGACAGTCGATAAAAATCCCGACTAAATTCCCCAGAGACGACCTTATCATTTATATAATATTCTAATTTTTAATAAAGCAATATTTAAATAAAATTTTCTTATTTAATATTTCTAATAAAAAGGAATTTTAAGAGTATGTATTTTGAATTGCAAGTTACAACGATTAAATATATATATATACCTTTAACATTTTTACTGTCAAAGCATTATCATTTCTAAAGTTTTGAAATGAATATATGGCACCGGAATTTAGAAACAAATTTATATGAAAGTGTGAAAAGCTATGTTTCACAAATATAATAAACGGAAAATTTTAAATCCCTAATTCTAGTGCCATTAGGGCATTTGGGGAATTAAATAAACGTACCACCGATCAAAATATCATCGATAGATAGTGTTGTATTTTTTGAAATAATGAGTTCAATACAACTTTAGAATTGAAACCTCAATTTTTCCATTTTTTTTTCTTCGGAACAGCTGTAAACCGCATAATTTAGATGAATAAAGCTCACAAGGTAGTAATATTTGATTCATATTTATACATTATATTAAGACAGCGTAGTGCTACCTTACACTGATACTTGGCACAAAAGCAAGTAATTATACTGAAGACATTCCCAAATTCATGTATTAATCCTCCGTAAGAATACCCGGTTGAAACATGTTCAGTCGAGTAGTTTATTGACCAGAATCAACGTTTTTTTCTAAATCAACGTTTAACGGCATTTTTCAGACATGTATCTCGTCCTACACCGCACTCATAAAAAATGTAATTAAAAAAATAAAGTTTTAAAACACTTTTGTAATTAATATTTCTAATTCTCTACTTGATCTTTTTTCTATAAAATTAGAAAATTTGCACAGATTCTAATAAATCATATTAGACCATAGGTGTGTCTCAAGAAAACAAAATTTTATACATTTATTTTTGCATTATTTATAGGATCAGAATCAATTTTTTTTTCTAAATCAACATTTAACGACATTTATCAAACACGTATCTCGTACTACGCCACACTCATCAAAAAGGTAATTTAAAAAATAAGGTTATACAACATTTTAAAATAATCAATATTTATATTCTCTACTTTTAATTCAATAAAATTCAAAACTGTTTTCAAACACATGTTTTTTGCCGAAAATCTAATAAATCATTGTAGACTATAGGCACGTCTCAAAAAACAAATTATATAAAGTTATTTTTGCATTATTTATAATATTCTAAAAATTGTTTGAAAATAGCAAACAAACCCTTTGACAGAATAAATGCTTATTAAATCGGTCAGTGGGTTCTCATCAAAATTTGTTATGACATCACGTATAATATCTTCACAATTCTTACTAAACAAAATGTAGTTCGGCATAAAATTCAAAAAGCAATTGATTACTTTTTATATGTGTATATTCGTAAATTAAATCATAAATATTTTAATTCATCTCTTGTAAAAAATATTCTCTCGAAAATCCATGTTTGGAGGGTATTAAATTTTATATATTAAATTTAACGTTTTTATCTCGGAACATAATATCCGATGTGTGGTTATTGGATATCATTTTGTCAAAGAATTCTTTTTATCTTTTTAATGCGTTTTTTGAAGTCGCTTACTATTTTTCTTTTGTAAATTTATTTTATTCAATTGTAGTTTGTGGCATTAAGCACAGATATTTTTTATAGGCGTACTTTTGTTGACAAGTGTAGTTATGTCATTTTTCATGAGATAGTGTTCTTCCGAATACCTACATTTGTACATAAATGATAAACTATTTTGTCATTATTTAAGGCGACCGTAAAAGCAAAATTCAACCAAAAAATCAATTTATACTTTTTTATATCATTAAATACTTTAAACTTTTATCTTTCCAACGATGTGTCACACATGTTTGTATATATAAAAAAATAAGTGTTGAAATTTTTCATTCTTTCTAAGAGTACTTCACAGCTTAATGACCATTTAAATGTTTAATTGACTTTTTCTCAAAACTTGGAATTTTCATGTTTATGTACCCTTTTTTTAATATCTATTACATTTATGAACTCAGATTTTTTTAATACTTATATTATGTTATATTGTATACTTTAACACAGGGATTTAATGATTTGATGAGGATTATTTATTTTAGGCAGTGAAATCTTACCAAAATGCTAATTTAAAAATGACTTTTAATAAATAATTATTAATTAATTTTGAGTTTCACTTAGAAAGAAAATGTCTGTTCAAATATGTAAATCATGTTATTCTTACTACTCTAAAAAATCTAGACATCTATCCTTCACCATTTCTGAGAAAAAGGTATATAAAGTTCGTGAATTTAACATGGCGAAGATGGGACTTTCCCGGTCCCCATAAATTTCATATAATAAGGAATAGATCACCGGAACTTGTTTTCGGGGTTATTGTACAAAAGTATGTTTATTAAGTTTCTAGGATGGGGGTTATCTATACATATTACTGAGTTATTTGCAAGGAATTAGGCAATAATTTCCAATGTATCAGGTGCTCTTGCAGAATCTAAAACGTGAGTCATGTTCCGAACATGGTATAGTGTAGTATTTACTTGTCACTTAGAAAACGGAAATGCTACAAGGGACGTGTACTGTTGTGAATTTGCCACTTCAATTGTTTAGAGTATATTTATATTTAAGTTTATGGAGTCTATATCATTAAGTGATATAAATGAGGATTGTGCTTTTTTTTTAAAAAAAAGGTGTTATTTTAGATAGTTTAAAGAAGTAGTCTAATTTTAGATAATTAAAAAATATTTGCGTCTCCCTTAGTTTTTTTTTTATTATTACGCTTGATTGGACCCACCTAAATAAGAATTATTCCTTGTTGTTCTCTTCTTATTCTCAATGTAAATTAATAAACTGTTGTTTTTGTTGTTAAGTTGGTTCCATATATATATATATATATATATATATATATTTAAGCGAACACCAGTGAAAGAGTTCTTACAAGTTATTTAAATGGCAATTCATTTAGCAGTGTTTTTGTTGATATGAACAAAACTACCAGCAATTTACAATCAAGGGAACCTTAAAGTGAGAAAATGTTACAAGCTTTGAGACTGCATGTGAGGTTTGGATTACAATCCCAACGGAGGTAGTTCCCGTTATTTAAAGAAAATATTATCTATACGCTAACTAGTTATACAACACAAATTTCATTTTTGTACGCGTAAAACTGGCTTAAAAATAGGAAGGACACGTTTAAAAAAAATCAGATTAGAGTCTGTTGTTTTGTGAAAGAGAAGCTGTTACCTATTTACTTCAGTTTCCTATTAATATAAAACAATTCTTACAAGCTACTAACTTTTGCTGCAGCCAAATAGATTTCTTTAGTTGAATGGTGATTATAGAGTGTTTTTCATATTAATTGAATTTCGAGTTTTGTACGCGTTTTTTATCAAAAGAATGAACTGAAACTTATTCAGGGAAACTATGCATAAATTATATAAGATCAGCTTAAGTATGCAGAATGAATGTAAGTATCCGATACGTTTATGTAATGTTAAAATGTTATATAATATTAGTATATACGAAGGGAAAATATGACGATAAGTTGTGACCCATAGGAAATTTAGTTGATGGTGACTAATAAAAAGGAAAATCCTTATTTTGTAGAACTCAAGAGCGTAAATAGAGTTTTTAAGTATATTATTTATTTTTTCAATTATTGTAATATATACTGCTCAAAACAATTAGGGGAGCACATGGTTTTAACAAAATTACGGAAATATTTACACCGATAAGTAATGTAAAACAAAATATCCATATTTCAAAGCGTAGTAGAAAACATATAAAGATGACTTCACATGCAAATTAAAGTTTATGACGTCAAAAACTAGAATAAAAAAGAAAAGTGCCCAACTAAACTGATGGCATTGAGCTCACATACTATTCACACTAATTGTATATTATACTCTTATTTTAAAGAATAATGCCACTCAAAAAAATAAGTGAAGGGGAATTAGCCCCCGCTTCCCCCTTTATACTTAACCAGTGAACCTCCAAATCTAATCAGGGAAGCTCCTTATCATAATAAACCGGTATACCAAATTTGGAGCAAATCGAATAATCTTGCAAAAAATAAAAACATTTATCTAAATTAAGGGGGTGGACTAACCCCCCTTTATCCTTAACCAATTAATCGCCAAAACGAATCAGGGAAGCTCCTTATCATAATAAACCGGTATACCAACTTCGGAGCAAATCGAATCATTCTGCATGAAAAACCCATTTATTTAAATTAAGAGGGGCGGGTTAACCTCCCTTTTCCCTCTTTACCCTTAACCAATGAACCCCAAAACTAATCAGGGAAGTTCCTTAACATAATAAACCGGTATACCAAATTCGGAGCAAATCGAATCATTCTGCATGAAAAACACATTTATCTGAATTAAGGGGGGTGGACTAACCCCGTTTTTCCTCCTTTATCCTTAACCAATGAACCCCCAAAACTAATCGGGGAAGTTCCTTAACATAATAAACCGGTATACCAAATTCGGAGCAAATCGAATCATTCTGCATGAAAAACACATTTATCTGAATTAAGGGGGGTGGACTAACCCCGTTTTTCCCCTTTATCCTTAACGAATGAACTCCCAAAATTAATCAGGGAAGTTCCTTAAAATAATAAACTGGTATACCAAATTCGGAGAAAATCGAATGTTTCTGCATGAAAAACACATTTATCTGAATTAAGGGTGGTGGACTAACCCCGTTTTTCCCCCTTTATCCTTAACCAATGAACCCCCAAAACTAATCAGGAAAGTTCCTTAACATAATAAACCGGTATATCAAATTCGGACCAATCGAATCATTCTGCATGAAAAACCCATTTATCTGAATTAAGGGGGGGTGGACTAACCCCGTTTTCCCCCCTTTATCCTTAACCAATGAACTCCAAAAACTAATCAGGGAAGCGTCTTATCACAGTGAACCTAGAAAAAAATTTTGAAGCAAATCGGATGTTTCTATCAAGAGTTATCGTGTTACGTACATACATACGTACGTACGTACATACATACATACATACAGAACGGGCGGGCACATTAGCTCTCAGGCTTAGATAGCCTGTGAGCTAAAAAGGAGTTAAGTGTAGAAATCGGGATTTTGAAGAAACATCTGTTTCGTTGTCTCAGTTGTAAAATTAAATTTCTCAGCTTGTGTTTTGCGAAAAGGTAACTTGAAAAAGTCACAATAATATCATTTATCGGAATTCATGACTTGGCGTATTATCGGGACAGTTGAATCTGGGGGAACAGAACAAAATGTAGCGGACGCTGTTGGAGTCGCAAGAAGTGGTAATACAAGTCTGTAGAATCGATTCCAAGACAAATGGAATGGTAGACATCGGCAAGGGTAAGATCGGTCATTTTCTGCCACAGAACCTGATGACAGATATATCGTGTTAACAGAACGTCGAGACGGAACGGCAATGCTACTCAGCTGTAAACACAATTGTTCTTGGCCCCAGGACAAATGGTGTCCAGCCCAAAAGTCCTAAATAGGCTTCATCAGGGTAGTCGGTATGCACGTAAGCGAATGGTCTGTATTCCGTTGACCTCAAGTAACTGTGCGGCCAAAAGAAGGTTGCCAACTGAACATCGAGTTCGGAAGCAACGTTTTTTGAGTCAAATTCTGTTTACAGACGAGTCCCGATTCAGTTTGGATGTGACCTCTGATGTGTTTTGGTATGGAGAGAATGGGACACTCAAAATAATCCCACATTGGTCCGTTAAAAATCACATTACAGACGAGATGGATTGATGCTTAGGGCTGAAATCGGCATAGGTGAACGTACGGGCCTGTATATCCTTCGGAATAGCACTTTGATGGTCCAAAGTTATATAGACGAGATACTGGGGCCTCATGTCGTATTTTATGTGGAATCGATTGGTGATTTCTTTTTTACCATGCATGATAATACCAGACCGCTTACAGCTTGTCTTGCGGAGAACATTCTTAAAGTTGAAACAATACAGCTTATTTAATAGCAAACATGCTCTCCAGACATGAATTCAATCGAGAATGTGTGGGACACACTCGGACGACGCATTGCAGCGAGACGGAGGCCAACATTTATTGGCTAGGAGTTGGAGATTTCAATTCTTGAGCAGTTGAACAGTACTCCCGAAAACTTTCGATAATGTCATCGAATCCATTGAAAACAGGTATGCGACAGTTTTATCTATTCGAAAGGACCACACACCATATTAAATACCTTTTATAATTCCTAAACAGTACTTTCTTTGTCATTTACATGCAACCCAATTGTTGCCCTAAACCACCTTTTCACGTTATACCCATCGTTTCGAAGAATTAAAGCTCTCTTGAAAAAATGTTTGCGTCTTTTTTTCTATATTGCGTGTTGATGCACATGTTACTCGCAATTTTATACCCATGCATGGCTGTCTCGGATTGTTTTCTTCACTTTTTTGCTTGCTCCCCTAATTTTTTAAGCAATTAGGGTTATGCATTTCAAACTAAGTATGTAAATCTCCTATATAAATACTCTTGTAGTAAAATTACTTTCTTGTAATTTATTATATGACCCAATAAACAAACTGATTTAATAAAAGAGTTGTTGCTTATTTTAGTTATAAAAAGAACTTGCAATTTTATTGATTCTCTGGATCGTAAGGCTTTTGAAGGTTAATTTAAAAAAATACTTATTTAAACTAAAAAAAGAGAAATATATATATATATATATATATAGCCGTTTTCATGCTGTAGTGAAAGCCAAAACATACATGATTTTGTGACTAAACAAGCATATATATTCGTACGATTATATACGCGCACCACAATTTATAAATCTTCTAGTTTTTAATGCTCATCTATGCTAAATAAGCTTTATTTGATACACTGCGTGTAAACTTAATTGAATGCTTCCTTGTGCGGGCATAGTTACGTGTTGCGCCTTTAAATCCATCATACACATATCTTAAAACATATGTGCATGCGCATATACAACAATTTTGAATACATACATTGGAGAAAACATTTATATTTTCATAACACTAAAGTAATAGTCATTAATTACAAAATTTCAATAAACCTAATTCGACTAACTCTTAATAATTATAATAGGTGGATCAAAGGTAAGATAGCATTAAATGTTTATTAGAGACAATAACACACGGGATTGAAATAATACTAGTTTACCTTCGTTACTTACAAATGATTTCGTTCCATTATAGGACGAAATATTTTCTAAAATATTTTTTTTTCAATGAAATTAAAAATATCACCTGCAACATAAAATATACAATATAAACTTTAAAAGTTCACTGTTTTACTTGAATGGCGGGGTAAAGTAATAAAAGAGATGTTACAATTTAAAAATACATTTTATTTATTTAAAACGTTTTAGTACTTTCGGGCTGTATTTCCCAAGACCTTCATCAGAGAATATTTTAATAACTTGATGATGGGCTTGGTAAATATCCCCGAAAGTACTAAGACGTTTTGGTAAATAAAGCATATATTTTTCCCTTGTAACTTTTCTTTTATTATTTTAGTCGCCTTTTAAGTAAAACTGTGAGCTTTTTTAAAGTTCATATTGTAAATTTTATGCTTGAATCAACTTGGAATACTGCGTTTCGTCGTATAATTTTATTTTTCACGAGCAACATTTTGTACATTTCGCTTGCAACCAGGTTGATTCGAAGAACAATTTACTTCAAAATAAAGAATGTCTCTATACGTTTTTTTGAAAGTATAATTGCAAAGAAAAAATAACATTATGTTAGAAATACCACCGTAATGTTTAAAAATAAATATTTCACTCAACTGTTTTGAATTATATTTCGTCATTTTTTTCTCTTTTTTTTAATAAAAGTAGATAGTTTTAAAGGTACACGAAAGAGGAAATTTATTTAGGTTTATAAAATTGTTCAATCATGAAATACTGAAATAGTTCTTAACTTTACCAATATCTTGTAGCCGATTGTGGGTGAATATGCGTTTGAAAAAAAAATGCAATTTCCCTTTCCAAATTTTCGCTTTTTTATGTTATACCTTTAAAGAAGTTTTTAATCATAAAATTGGATTTATCCAGCCTTTTTATTGTAAAAAAATAACAATAAAAGAAAAAGAAAAAGAAAAATATCCCTAATTCTATTTAAAGATATTTAGATGTGTCATTTTTAAAGATGTACACTTTTGAAGAAAGTAAAAACAAAAATATGCTATATTTTGCTTGTATATCTGTACAATGGTGAACATGTTTTCTTTAATAAACTTTTTTGTCACAAAAATCATATACTTTTCGTTTTCGAAAGCCGCGCCTAGCACTCTGGGATGATTCTACTATCCAAGGGGGTGTTAAGCTGCCATTGGTATTTTTTGAAGTTATAATTCGTCGTTCCCTCGTACGTTGTCACTAACACTGCCGCTCAGCCAAACGCGGCTAAACAAATTCCGCTCACCCCTATTTTCATAAAATCAAAGCAGACCTAAGGCATGCGCAAAAGCGCGGATGGTTTTACTTTCCGAAAACAAACAGTATGTTATTGACTTTCACTACACCATGAAAACGGCTTTTAAAAGCTATTGAATTTGGAAATAATAAATTACAAACGACTAATATGTAGCATTTCTATATCCACTGTTCTTTAAAAATTCAATTGTAGATTTTAGTTGGAAGAGAAACCTTAAAAAAAAATAAAATGTTTAACAATTTTAATATTTTAAACAGTTTCGAAATAAACAATCTGTGTTAATGTTGATAAATAAAATACCAGGCGTCAATTTAAATTGTCAATTTTATGTGTGACATCTGACTAATATAAGGTATTTTTAGAATCCGTATGATTTATTTTGTTTCAGATTATTACTTACAAATTATACAAATACACCGATTTACTATGCACGCCTGGCCTAAACGTATTAGCATAGACTATTGTCTACAGACAGTAATTGTTGTAAATACATTTGAAAATGCTTATTATAGTAGATTTTAAGCATAGTATGCCATTTGGTAAGTATACGCTATAATATTCCTAAACAGAGCCACTCAAAAAATTGCTTTGAGTAAAGAAATAAATCTTTCATGAAATGATTACTAAGTTTTAATTTGTTTTGTGTTTAACTAAACAAAATATGCATTTGATGCAAAAGATTCTAAATTTCTTCTTCACTCATCTATTATTTTTTAAAACAAAATTAAATTGAAAGACATTTGTGACTAATAAATGTAATGTGTCATTATGTAGAGACAACGAACCTCGTAGACAAAACTTTGGCACCAGCATTCTTTTATGTTCACAATTCACCAAAAGCAATAAATTTCCTAGATTTAACAAAGCATTCATGGAACAGATTTTCTAACAAAAACTAATCGAAAACGTTTCCGAATATTTTTCACTGTTCATCAACTTTAATCAGTGTGAATATGATACATGGGTTTCTGAGATGCTATTATTTATCAAGTAAAATATTTCCTGATCGACAAACATGCCAAACTAACAAACGAAATATTATTTTATTTCTTTTGTTCCCATGGAGGTCCTCCCTGTCATGCCTGCATGTATAAATTCTGCTGAGCCGCTGAAACTGCTTTCTTCTCTGTAATTTGCTCGACTTGTATGAGAAACGGTAGCTTAAGTCAAGGAACATAACATACTTAAACTCAATGATACTTCCCTTCAAGTGACAACTATGAATGTAGCCATGAATTTCTCAATTAATATATATGTAAAAAAAAAATAAGCACGTTCAACACTGTTAAAAAATTTGCAGCATTCTGGCAGGTCATTCGACCGTTTTTGGAAAAAACGGTTTCTTAAACATAATTTAACTATATTCTGACCATAAAATGGCCAATAATATGGTCAGAATAGTGTTAAATTCACGGTTATGTAACCGTTTTCGGAAAAAAACGGTCAAATGACCTGCCAGAATGCTGCAAAGTTTTAACAGTGAATAATGTTAAGATGACAAAATAATGTGAGATGATAAGCTTTGACTATTCTCTCAACGTGGTGTCAAGTATCTTAAGTGGAAGTTTCTAATTGCACACTAAACTTTATCGATCTTTAGATCATCTATGACAGTCACTAAGCGGGTATTTCGGAGTCCCTGATCAGGTTGACATTCGATGAAATTTTTCAGGTGAAAATTATGGAGCAGGAGGTTTTGTATCTGACAGCCTGTACTCCCTGTTTTCATGAAAGTATCCAGAGCTGAAAATTCATTTCCGAAGGATCGGTGTTTTGCTTTTCTGGCCGATAAGGTTGATCGTATGTTATCCCGGAGTCGCGGAAGGGTTGCTATCACTCATCAAAAAGTCGAACCCGCAGTATGGACACTGTGCCACTCATCTTATCGGATCTCATTTGTTTCAGAAGGATAAATAAAAAAGTCAAAATCTACCCTATATATATATAAAATCCTAATGAAATGAATTTATGAAACGGATATATGAATCGACTGATTAAACAACTGATGATGTTTCAAGCGATTTCTCCTAAAATACGGAATACTATGCAATAAAATTAACACCAAAAATCAGCATTGTTCCGCAGATCTCAGAACTGGTATTATATTATTTTTTAATTCGAATTACTTTTCGAAATATTATTTTTTTTCTAATTTTATTTACATTTTTCTAATGATGGCAACTCAAATTTTAATCAAACAGATATTTTTTTTTCATATTTCAGAAAAGGTTAACATGGTAACCCGGCTAGTGTTGTTTATTTAATAATAAATGTTTATTTATTTTATTTCTTTTTACAAATTATATAAATTATTTTCTTCTGTAATTATTAATTATTTTTTCTATATTTCCTTTGGAAAATAATTAAAAACTACGGTACTACTTAGTTATACCGTCGACCAATTTCGCAAAATTATATAAACCGCCAAATTATACAAATTGACATAATATTTATTTTAAAGAACGAAAAACAAATAAATTAGTATAACATTAATAAATATACAAATAAAAAGTCGAAATAAAAATAACTTGATGACGTAAACACGTGTAACTTGCTTAAAGTCAAGTGAATGTGACATTTACGATCAACCATTATTGGCATTTAATCTTATAGTCTGGCGATAGATTTTTGGTCGACGGGATAACTAAGTAATACCAAAAATGCATATGTAACTGGTATTTGAAAACGAGGTTTTAGCCAAATTTTCGTAAAAAAAAAAAAAAAAAAAAAAAAAAAAAAAAAACCGCCAAAACTGCTGTGCGTATATGACATCTGGCCAAATATTACCACTCGAAAAAAAGAATGCTAACTGGCGAGTTCAAAAAAGCTATTGGCGAGATTTGCATCCGGCTAGCCTAACAGTAACAAGAATGCTTTGCAAGCATGACAAATTTTATGTAGTTTTATTCGGAAAAAAATGTTTGATTTTTTAATCAAATTGGTAAACTTACTGTCCCATATTGGCGTGATTTTTTTCTGACGCCAATGTCATATACGGAATGGGCACTTAACTGGCGCCAAAGTATCGTTATTTTAATTGATATGGTAAGCCGGATGTTGTTGTTTATGGAGTTGATGCGTTCCCCAGATTGACGTCGTTAAAAAATCGCTCTAATATGGGACGTATATGACATCTGTGCCAAACATTCATATGAACGGCGAAGGGATCAAACCGTATTTGTTTATGGCAGCTGATGACTTGAACTATTATAATATAGATGAAATGATGGCGATAGAATAATATTTGACGACTTATCACCTGTGCCTGGCTAACATTAAAGCACCAAAATGGCACCTAGAGTATAAAAAGCGAAGTGGTCCGCCTGGAACTGTTGGTGATAGTACATGACATAGACTATTGTTATAGAGATTGTTTTAAAATACCGAGAGACAAAGACTCTGTATACTTAATTTACTTTTTAGCTTCTTTTCAAATGTTTAACTGATCCTTAAACGAAAACAAATGTTAAATGTCTTAACAGCAACTGATTCGCCCTTAAATTTTTGCAATCAAAGGGAATCGAATGGAAACCCATTTACAGGGAGATCTAAACAGCTTTTTTTCAGAATAATTCAATCTTCTCTAATATTTTTAAAACCCATCAGATTAGCGTGTTTTTAGATTCTTCGGCGTCTCAACGGGGGTTGGGGAGCGTAGCTTGCAGGGGGCAAAGCCCCCTAGTATAATATAAAAATATCTCTCTTCACCCTCCGTCTCACCCGTGTAATCCCTCGATTGCGGCGGGGTTAAACAAAACTTTCTTCCTTTCCTCCATACGATCTAGAACGGGAAGTTTTCTCACTTTTCAAATTTTCTCCACTTGTTGTGATGTCATTCCTCAACTTTGAACAGCTGATCTCTTTTCTGTTTAGTTCGATATGGTCAAGTTTTTAACGCTGGGGCACTTAGGGAGTTTCTCTAGCCTCTCATGTGAATTCTTCAATTAATTATAAAATATTGTCTTTAATGTCATTATAATGTTAAAATAATAATGTATTTGTTCGCGTTATGTGACCTCCACGTGAAAATAACTTAAGTCTGATTTTCTACTAAAAATTCTTATGCGCAGGAATGCTAATCCTAGTAGAGTTAGCTGTGTCTTAAGAGATTTATTGAGAAATCTTTTAGAGTTGCTAAACCGTAGCTTTTCGATAAAATAAAAACTAATCTAAATCATAACATCTAGCATCAAATAGATTTAAATATACATGCATATATGTATATATGTATATATATAGTAGAACAAATACGTTTAGAAAATATGTTTGATTCAACCCGTATACATATATATATATATACCGGGTGTCCCAAAAAGGACTGACTGATTTTAAAATTCAATAACTTGCAAACGGTGACAGATATTTAAAAAATTCTTGCAGGAGAGTTATGCATAAGGTCAAAAGTTTTGTTACAGTGATTTTCAATTTTAGTTCGAATTACAAACAATAGATGGCGCTGCGATCAACAGATGCTCAATTCAGGCTCGATTTTTGGTACTTCGTGGCCCGGATAATACATTTCCATCTCCTTTTTCAGCATGGAACAAGAGAAAGGACCAGAAATCGAGCCTGTATTTAGCGACTATTGCTTACAGCGCCATCTATTGTTTGTAATTCGAACTAAAATCGAAAATCACTGTAATAAAACTTTTGAACTCATGCATAACCCTCCTGCAAGAATTTTTTAAATACCTGTCACCGTTTGCAAGTTATTGAATTTTAAAATCAGTCAGTCCTTTTTGGGACACCCGGTATATATATATATTTAAATATATATATATATACTACATATATATATATATATATACATATAAAGTTTTGCTCTGTGTGTGTGTGCATGTTCGCGATGGATAGAAAAATCAACGGCACGTACGTGACTAAAAAAATTTCCAAAGGACATCGATGGATTCTTGTGAGGCACCTATCACTTAAATTTCTAATAGTTAGCTATGTTATTAACTAAAAACCCGAATTAAAACCATTGAAAAGTATTCTTAATTCAACTAAAGCATAGCTTTTAATCAGACCACAATGAAAATTCTTTCTCAAACTCGACAAGACGAGGTAGGGTTGCAGATTGGCAGGTGTGTAATAGCTATAAAGGCACTGGAGGCTATTAAGGACGTTATATATATTTTTAATATTGCATTTATAATTTCAAATTAACACATCTATGTTTAAAATATTTTTCTCGTTAAAAGTTTCTAAAAATTATTCCTATATTCGAATTAGAATTCGAATTATCAATTAAAAATTTGATTTAATGAAAGGATTTTATTTCCATTTCATTTCCCAATGAAAAATACATGTTTTTAAGGTAGGTGACCCAAATTATAAAACCTCAGATTTTTATTCAACTTCGAGTGTTGAAAGTTCTATATACACTGACCTCCAAAAGTTAAGGTACAGGTACTGGATGCTTTCGATTGTACACTGCTTGTCGAATATCTCGGAATATTATTAACGAATTGTTCTTTATCTTCTGGGATGTAAAGAACATGTTTGATTTCATATTTCTTGGTGAAGATTTAGTCGGGAAGACAATTGGGGGCTAATAATAAATTTAATAATAAAATAATATTTGCGATCACCTATGTAACAGAAAATACTGGAAATCGCTGTCTTAAATGACTATTTGGGCCCTGTTCAACGTTTGTGCGCAATTGTGTAAGCTTAGCACTCATATTCGTGAAGATGTTATTGTGTCTGTGAAAAATTCACAAGTTTTTTGTTTATAGCATAAAGAGTTTTCGACCAAATTTAACTCATCTTTCCGAAACTTGACAAAGAATAGTAGCAACAGTATACTGCAATTAAAACATGGATATATTAAATATTTGATGGGATATGGGCATTTTTATGAAATAATTTTTAACTGCACATGCGTGGAAGATTTCAAATTTTTTATGAAATAATTTGGTAGTCAGCTATTCTGGGCAACTTCTATAAAAAGTCCAGTCAAGTATTGTGGAAACTCGGAAAGATATAGTGAGCTGATTGGAAAATTGTGGGAAATCCCTTATAATAAAGCTATTTTTAGAAAGTAACTCACTATATCGCCCCTATCTTTGGAATTTTCAGGATATTTGACTGGATTTTTTATAGACGTTGCCAAGAATAGCTGACTACCAAATGATGAAATAAAAATTTTGAAATCTTCCACGCATGCGCAGTTAAAAATTATTTCATAAAAATGCCCACATCTCGTCAAACATTCAATATATTCATGTTTTAATTACAGTAAACTGTTGCTACTATTCTTTGTCAAGTTTTCGGAAAGTTATGTTAAATTTGATCAAAAACTCTGTATGCTATAAACAAAAAACTTGTGAATTTTTTACAGACACAATAACATCTTCACGAATATGAGTGCTAAGCTTACACAATTGCACACAATTGTTCGTAGATATTCGACAAGCAGTGTACAATAGAAAGCATCCTGTCCTTGTACCTTAACTTTTGGAGGCCAGTGTAAACACCGCATTTACCGGTATATTTTATAATACCGCATTTACCGGATGGAAAAACACACGTCTGTGCACAGATTCTTATGTTGATTGCAGAAATATAATTTTCATTAAAATTACAAAATTAGAAGCGGATGCTTTTTGCACGGCAAACATATTACCTGCGAACTATTGAATAGAGAAAGATATAAAACGATCTTAAATGTTAGCGTTTCTTCACTAATTATCATGATTTTAAGTCCGACAATACCTCTTCGGGAATCTAACGTTTGAAATAACTCAAAGTTAAATGTCTCCTCTCCTAATTAAAGCACATCGAGGAAAATTTCTTAAGATTTTATTTGAATCCCCAACTTCTCGAGTAATATATCTACTGATAGGTTGAGTAGCGGAGTTTCGTTCGGATATAAGTTTGATTAGAACAGGATGCACCCCTTGGTGGTGGAAATTGGAACAAATTTTGTAAAGCTTGCGAAGTACGCAAACTATACTGTTCCGCAGGTAGCGGTGACACGTGTTGTTGGTTTGAATTTACGAAATTAAGTGTTTGTAAACACTGAAGAAATTAATGGAATGCGTCTCATATATCTTTCTTTCTCAATTCCTGATTCAAGATAATATACATTTAGAAGTTGTACTGCGTTATTTCTTACAAGCATACTGTTTTTCAGTCAGAAAAAAATTAAGAACTTGTAAATTCAGGATATGTGGAATTAGGTTAATAATCCACATTTTTTCTTTTTAAGTTTGCTAAATGCCAAATTTAATTTCAAAATAGAATTTAATATTCTAATTGTCTGTGGAAAAGGTGATTTTCTACTACAAATCTTTAAACCCCCTCCCTTCAAATTTCCCCCTGGGGCATGAGTAAAATCTGCACAATTTAAAAAAGTGACTCCCCGGAGGGCAAATTTAGTGGGAGGGACTCGGGAGTTGCATACAATGAATAAGTGATCACAGGCTAACAATATGCAATATTTCGAACAATATGTCACATAAGGGGATCGGCAAAAGTTTGAAAATACCCCCTTTGGGTCTACTATCGCGCCTCTTGGAATATATCCTTTCCCCTCTCTTGAAATACCGTTTACAGAAATGCGTTACTGTGCATGGTGACTATATAAAAAAACTAATACAATGTAGCAATTTCATAAATTTCACACAATTATTTCTATATGAGGGTAAAAACATATTGATACACCCCCGTATATATACTAAATAAAAGTTAATATTAGCGTATTTTAAAGAAAAATCATGTTGAATCACTCCGCATTAATATCGTTTTTTTTAACATTTTTGCAATAATTATTTTAAACCGCGATGGTTTTAGGTAATCTGCATGAATTTGAATTTAACCTGGATGTAACATGTATAAGTTGTTATTTGACGCCATCTTAGGAATATCCAAATAACATTTTTTTTTCACATATCTCTTTTTTCTATTATAAGCATTGATTCTTTTTTTTCCCAAATTAATATCTACCAATAAAAATTTTTCATAAAAACGTTTTATTTTTTTAATGTATTATTTAATCGATTTGAGTATTAAATTATCGAAGTTAGTAATAATAATTTTCCAACAAATGAATATTTACATAACAATTATTTAAAGGTTTTTTTTTTTTTTTTTTTTTTTTTTTTTTTGCTCACAATTATCGATTTTCAATAATTATTAAAATAGTTGTGTTTTTCAAAAAATGATTTATCAGAAGAAAGACACTCTTTGATATGAAGTAGTCTAGTTGAAAATTAAAATATCTATAATAAAAACAAAGTAATGTTCCACTAGAACAAGTGAATGCTTATATAATATAAATTTCTATTTTGCGTCTATGTATTTTCATAGTTTATTCTTCTTTATTTTTTATTGATTTCTAATAACAAAAATTCTTTGTAATCAAAAATATGTATTTTGTAAAGATATCATTTAATTTGTTTAATTTTTTTAAATATTTGAACCCTAAGTAATTTACTATGGGAATTCAAGAACTTTGATGGTAAAGAATTAAAACATCTAGGTGTTCTAGAAAATTTTTTCATGGCAACATTGTGGTATATACGATATATACTTGATTTATTAATTCTCATAATTTATTCTTTGTTTAAGTTATTTCCAACAGGAAATGTCCTTTTTATCAAGCATTTTTACTCAACGATTTTACCTAATCGGTTTGTACTTAAAATTAATAATAATTTAAGTCGTTATCGAAATTTACAAATTTCAGTCCCTATATAATATAATGGATATCGAATGCAGACGTATAAAATTCATTCTCTAAAAAAATGATGTGTTTTAGCACGTTTTCAACTATCTATGTTCAAAATTTATTCATTTTATTAATTTTATTAATTTATTTCTTTCATTCAAAAATGACATTTGGTCAAAAATTTTTAGTCTGTCAAAGTTATTTTTAACTTGTCTAATCGATTTAAATTAGTAAGTTATTATTGAAACTCAGCAAATTACAGTTTGAAGACATAACTGAAATTCAGAGAGAAAAATAATTCTGACCTATAAAATCAGTATGTAGCTTTTTTTTCTTTTTACTTTTTGAAGAAATTTTAAGCATATTAGTCACCGATATGTTATTGTTTCTGGCAACAATTCATGTGCCGTCGCTAATAAAGAACATTCCGGCACGTAAGCCAACCGTAAAACAAAGCAGATGCATCATTGTACTGTTTAAGACTGATAATTTCTGCTGCGATTTTTTGAACTTTTATGCATCGCACATTTTCAATTGTTACACCGACATATAGGGAAAGAAAAGTACTTTCAAAATGAATTTGTTTGAAAACTACATCTTAATTTATTTTTGAGATATTAATTTTTCGTTTTTTTTAAACACCATTTCTGTAACGTTGGCGAGTGAAGTACCCCATTTCTGAAGAAAGTAAAGGAAACATAGTTGTAAAATAGTAGATTATTATATCTTTTTGTTGCCATGTTCTCATAACAACTGGAAAAAAATGTAATTAAAATACATGCTATTTTGAAAAAGTATAAACAAATGATTTCTGATAAAATATGAAACTATTATGATCTATATTTAATTTTAAGTATACATACTAGTGTTACAAACAAATGAAGGCATATGAATCATTAGATAGCCCATTTTTTTTGGCGCGTTTTTTGAATGACGACACAGCATTCTGCTGGGTTTAAGTATTATTATTCGTGAGTGACGTCATATGCATTCTTTTCTGTAGATGCTGTTTAGGACTGGATCGTAAATGTGGAATTCTTCAGCGAACATGTCATTTCCACTATTTTACATAAAATAAAAGCGTGCACTTTTAGTCCTAAAACTGAAATATGTCTGTACTATCTATCTATCTATCTATCTATATCTATACATATATATGTTGTTGTTGTTTGACAGGAGCGACACTAAATTCTTAAAAAGCAGAATTCCTGTTTTCTAGTTTAAGACTAAATGAATTCTGTAGTACAAACAATGCCAACAAATTAGTCATACGTCAGTGTAAATTTTCTTCTTAATTTTACTGTATTATGTAATAATAGAAAGAAAAATGCATATAATTTGTTAAATGTATAATTATTTTTCTGCTAAAAACTGTAAAGTATGTGTATCTAACGCATGAATGAATCTTTTAAGAGTTTTAGCTAGTTCACAACCATCTGCATATAAAAGAAAATGTACTATTCTCTTCAGAAGAAAATCTGAATTTATTGTTAGGCAATAACATTAGTGAAAAATTAATAACTAAATAAAATTTATTCTGGAAAAAAGTGATGTGTTTTAACTATTTTCTAGTTATCGATTTTCAATATTTAGTCCTTTTATTAATTTAATTCTAGCGTTAAAAAGTGGTATTCAGCCAACAATTTTTAATCTGTCGAAATTATTTTCAGTGTGTTTAATCGATTTAAATTACCTGTAATCTAACCACTCAGAGAAGTTTGGAGACATAACTGAAACCCAAAGAGAAACATTTAATGGGCTATAAAAGCAATATGCTGCAAGAATTTTATTTTTACTTTTTGGAGCATATTTAGTCATATTTAAATCAATTCTTTAGTACAAATAAACCCCCAAAAATAATAATGTATCCAGTGTAAATTTTCTTCTTGATTTTCACACCATTCTATAGTAACAGAAAAAATATAGAAACAGAAAAAATACAATTTAAAAAATATTCTAATACTTTTTTTTCTGCTAAAATCAATAAAATAACTGTATCTGACGCATGAATGGATGTTTTAAAAGATTTAGTTGTTCACAACAGTCTGCACATAAAAGAGTTAATATAAAGCAAATACACTATTCTCTTACGAAGAAAATCTGCATTTATTATTAGTCAATAACATTATTAACGAGTTGCAAATTGCACATTAAACGTGGCAAATGAGGTGCGTTCGTACTATAACTATTTTTATAAATATTTTTTGCGCGGCATATTGTCTGAATGTATATTTTAGTGCACTTCATAAGTGCATATCAATTTCATTCTGTTCGAAAAACTGTAACATCATTAAAATGCACTTGAAATATTTTTCCCCATTGGCCGTAATGTAACGAAAAACTTTTGACTATCCCTGTAATTAAACTATACTTCCGATTTTCATAAAATTTGAAATGGCTCGACAAAATTTTGCATCAATTATATATTTAAAATTTCAGACCATTCGGTACGGTAGTTTTTTCTCTTTTATATGCAGAAAGACAGACAGACGGACTGACGGACGGACTGTAGCTGCTACGTATTTATATAATAAAGAACTCACCTCTAACTTAATATAACTAAAAAAAATATTTTGTATATTTAACGGTACTACATTAAATTTATAAGAAAATTGTATCTGTATAAAAATTTAGTTTTAACGAGTAGAAATATATTTTCAATCAAATATATTTCGTCTGTGCGATATCAAATAATCTATTTGAACTTCAAATTACCTGTAATGAAACCTAAGTAAGTCATTATCAAAACTCGATAGAATTTCAGTCTCGAGGCAATATAAATGAAATTTAAGTTACCGGAGAAAAATCATTCTGGAATAAAAACGCGATAGATAGGAGAAAATTTATTTCTTTTGAAATATTGAAAATGGGAATGAAATATAACTAAGAAAACAAAAAAAAAATGTTTCATTTATTACAATGGCGGTTTTTTCTATTTAAATCGAAAGAGAAAAAATCAGAAAATTTTTGGTATTAAACTTACTTTTTAAAATATATATTGTAATAATAATAATAATAATAATAATAATAATAATAATAATATATATATATATATATATATAATAAAAGTTTTTTTTCCTGCTTAGTTGTATACTTTTTATGTTTTCGATTTTATACACTCTTTGGTATCTGAAATTATTCTTTGTAATTAAGGGGTCTTGTACCTTTTAAACCTGTCGAAAATTAACGAAAAACTTGAAAGTTTGAATCAGTCTATCGTCAAAACCTTTTTATGTATAAACAGGAAATTTCGGATATTGATTAAACAGATTGTGCTTTGTAATATGCTACCATTAGAAATTTATTAGCCTTTTACAGAATGTGTATATTGTTAAAATAAAAATAGCTCTTTTTTTTTACTCCATAAGTCATTACCCGCATGATCTAGAGAAAATATGCATGGATTGTCATGAAATTTGGTAAAAATTCTAAACAAATATCTGTGTTTAAAATGAACTACTTTTAAGTATTTACATTGATAATATTTTTACTTATGTCTATTTTTATTAATTGAAAATACAAAAATTTTATTTATTTATTTATTTATTTATTTTTTTACAAAAATATTTTTATATAGTTAATGAAAAAATTTTGGCATAAGAGTAGTTCATTTTAAACACACATATATGTTTAGTATCTTTACCAAATTTCATAACAATCCATATATACTTTCTCAAGATATTATGCACGAAATGACTTTTGGAACAAAAAAAAGAGCTATTTTGAATTCAACAATACGCTAATTCTGTGAAAGGCTAATAAATTTATAATGACAGCATATTTCAGAGCACTATCTGTTTAATCAATATCCAAAATTTCATGTTTATACATAAAAAGGTTTTGAAGATAGACTAATACAATTTTTTTCGTTAAATTTCGTCGCGTTTAAAAAGTACAACACCCTTTAAAGATGTAATTTTGTAACCGATTATTTACACATTTCCTGTTATGCTAGACTTATCAAAGTTATGTACACAGATGTATTTCTAAAGGCAATTTTAATACTCTAGAAATTAATTGTAAAATAGTAAAGTGATTTAAAGGCATATTTCTGTTAAATGGCTTAAGGTTATAAATCTCCAATTATTCTCAGTAGTTTGAACTGGTCGTGAGTTAGAAAATCAATAGAGTTAATCATAAGCAAAACAACAGCTGCAGCAACTGCTTATGGCATTCGCTCCGAACGTCATTCATCCGAATCTAAAGTCGGCAATAACAACGTATGTGCATATAGTCGTGGAGAATCCTCGTCTTCTTAACAAAAATGCCAACATCAACATTCTAAATTTCCAAAAGCGATATTTCTTAATATGCCAGCTTCCTTCAACGTGAAATACAAGCCCACTATAGCCAAAAGTTATAAATTTAGGATATATGACTTTCGTAATCCTTTATGAAAATTATCAACACATCAAGTCATACATATGATTCTAAACTACACCTGCACATTTGCTTTATCACATGACTATGTGTGTTCTGTACAAAATTTGTGTTGTTTGTGTCAGAATAGAACATATATTTATAGAGGTATAAAGGTTTCTTATAAAATTCAAGACATGTTCTAATTTTTTAGTTTATAGCATACATTTTCTTCAACTATTTTTGGGGCGGTGGAAAAGATGGAAAATCACCTGTGAACATGTGATAAATATCTTGTCTATCAAATACGTTTCAGAAAGTAATAGAGAAACGGTAACCCCCTTGATGATTGACCCCCCAGCATGTTTACATGAACATATATAAGCTATTCCTGACATCCATACGCTGGACTTCGAGGAACTGAATCTTAAAGCAAAATAGAGAAAAATAATTTGAGATGACTTAAGAAATTGATTCCGTTGCGAAAACTTAGTTAACTTGCGTAAACATGCTCTCAAGAAAGAAAATTTTAAAGAGTTATAAATAGGCTGTGTTGTTCTTTTACACGACACAAATGAACAAAGTATATAGATCAGATTATTGAAATATAACCGATAAAGGTAATGTGGCACAACTAGAAATATTGAAGACAGAGAATGTACGCGTCTTCCGCCTATTGCAAAGACTCTTGATTCTTCAGATTCTTCCACATACCATAACATTATTCAGCGAAAATTATCACACTAAGAAGTAATAACATCAAAACTGTTCCACGGATAAACAACAATTTGTCCAGAGATGACAGAACTCCGCCTAGTTACTATGCATCCGCTACTTTTGTAGTTACCAAAGCTGAACGAGTCGCTAAAGCTCTTCAGCGACTCTAGTTAGGACAATTGTGCTCCTCAAGAATGACGGTACTCAAAGCTGAAGTACATGTTTCAAAACTGACAAGAGTATCTGAAATACCCATTTCCGTTCACCAGCGAGTAAATTAGGAGAGAAATCTGATACCCGTCGAATAATGATTAAAAATATTGTTTAAAAACGTTTAAAACTTTTCCCAATTTGAATCTCCTAGAATAGAATATATAAAAATAAAACTTTAAGATATGGCCCAGAAATACAGTTTTAAAGGAAATCATATTTAATACTTTCCGGTTACTCTAAATATCTATGTGCGTCAAAGTTTGTTCATGAGAAACATCCGTCTATATCATTCTTGTAGAAATGAAGAATTCGTATATGAACATTTCGCCACTTCTTTTCTTACTCCACTACTTTGTTTCAACTGTATTTTTACAAACATAACCCAATGTGACGCAAAGATTGTTTTCACAGATACAGATAACATAATTTTACTTTAATCATTTTTTAAATTCTAATATAACATTAATAACTGTAAAAGCTGTTTAGATATTAGGTATTTAAATACTGTAAAATGCAATATGAGTTGCCCTAAGTAGATAAATATTAAATTATGCAAAATTATTATTATTATCTTGAAATATCTATATTTTCTTTAAAAATATTTTATACAAATGCTTATATTTAATCTATAACTTAATATGTGCAGATGAAATGTGTATATATATATATATATATATATATATATATATATATATATGTGTGTGTGTGTATATATACATATATTAATACAGTATAATGTATCTGCATTTTGTGAAGTTCCATGATTATGTGTTAAATTTAGTTGGAAATCTTTCATGCTGAAATAAAGGAAAAACATACCTATTTTAAAAATAAAACTGAAAGAAACTTTTATGGTTCCTTAATTATACGTTGTATGCCCACATAAATGAGCACACGTGTTACAGGAATATCTTATTATATTATTACGTGATACATTTATACAGGGTAATTATATATATATATATATATATATATATATATTTAACCATTTGGAAAAATGGTTATTGTCCTCGTCAGGGTAGGAAATCAAAAGCATATCTGAAGCTTTTTATTGGTTTAATCCGCAATTTATTTGTTTTCTGATTTGTCTAAACAGTAATCTGTATTTCCCTTTACTTTCAACAGAGATGGATACTACTGTTGCCACTATGACAAAAAAGTAATAAAAACTACAAAAAAAATAATAACTCAGAAACAAATTGAGATACAGCTTTCAAACAAATTGCATTTAAAAATACATTATTTTTCACTATACGACGGTGTAAAAAGTAACATTGTGGGATGTTCAGAAGTTTATGAATGAAATTTCTTTTAAAATTGGTGTCAGATTTCTTGGAAATCTGACGATGGAAAAGCCTGTTCCCGAACAGCCAATGAGATGCTTGGATAATAAGTAAGTTTCATGTGGATAATATGTAAGTTTCAGGAAATCTGACGATTCGCAGGCGATTTTTGTCGCTTGCAATTTTTACGTGTAATAACACTATTAATGTTTATTTCATGACGTACGTAATGTATGATCAACTCCGTGCGATTTTTTATGTCTTAAATTTTAGTTTTTGAAAAAATCATTTTCCAAATGGTCGTTGTAATATGTTAAATTGCTTTTTTTTTTTTTTGTTTTTTGTTTTTTTTTTTTTTGTTTTCATGACAAAACTCTCACACGAAAATAATGGTAAAATATACTATTATAAAGAAATTCCAGAAGTTTTCGTCAGATATTCATTTAAATATACGACAAAATGAATAAATTATAAGTTGACAGGTGACATTTGACCAGGTAGTATGTAGGGTAAGCTGGGGTAACAGGACACAAGAGGTAACTGGGCCATAGTCCAGAGTCGGCGAACCTTTTTACATCCACGTGCCAAATTTTTCTAAAAATACAGTGTACGTGATCATAACGTGACGACAATTAAAAAAAAAAAAAAAAAAAAAAAAAAAAAAAAAAAAAAAAAAACGTTAATTTATCAAATAAAAATGAATCCAAATTACTTATTTTTTTTTTATCATAAAAGAAATATGGTAAAGAAAGAAAAAAAACATTATTTTAACCTTATTATTTCTGTTTCCTCATCTTAAACGCAGAGTAATTTATCTCAGCTTCGCACTTCGTCGTTTTCAAGAGAATGCAAGTTGAATTGGCCTCATTTGACAAAATGCTTTTACTTAATTTTTACGTATTATTTATTTCCGAAAACAGGGGTCGATCTAAACAAAATATGGGGCCTATTTAGGGCCCTTTCACAAAAATCTACTTTATAAAACAGGCCTCTGCACAAAATTCCTCTTAATAAAACAGGCTCCTTCACAAAATTCCGTTTCATAAAATAGGCCCCTTCACAAAATTCCTTTTCATAAAACAGGATTCCTCCACAAAATACTTTTTTTAAAACAATCCTCTTCAAAAAATTCTTTTTCATAAAATATGCCCCTTCACAAAATGCATTCCATAAAAACATACTCATCATTAATTATTTTTATTTTGTTAGCTTTTAACACGTGTAATTGGCAACCAAAACAAGTACACCTAAAAATAAAACTTTAGCAAGATCACTTAAAGAAGTTATTATTAATAAATATTTGGTTTGAATATGATTAACAGAATTTCATCTTTCGTTACGAAATGTTATTTCACAAACATATAATAAATTTCACAAAAATAACTTACACTTTTCACAAAATAGGCTCCAATAAAAAAAACCCGGATTGACCCCTGGAAAAGAATGTCTCATGGAAAAAATTGTCAAAATAACAAGCGCCAGAATATACAGCTTTTAGAGTCTGGAATTGAATTCAATGTTGCAATGTGCGGCATTTTTGCTTAAAATGCCATTTAATATTTCTTTTACGATAATCTCCTATTTCCCTCTTATTCTTTAAATTTTGTGAGCCAATATTGAGCTAGATTGGGACACGTTAAGTTATATCTCAATTTATTTTATCTATATGACAAGGACAACCAACCGAGCTAATCGAATTCAAATTACCAGAGAGAACGTCTAGATTAATTAATGCATTTTCTGAAATTCTACTATATTTTTATATAGAACTTGAATCTATGCTGTGCCAAAAATAATCTAGAGGATGCCATTTATGTCACGCGTACCATAGATTCGCCGTACCGGCACTAGGCTATTTTTAAAAAAAACGTTGAGGGCTTTTAAATTTAAGCTTTTGTCAACATTGCATCCCCATCTCTACTTCTTAAAACAACGTGTGTCAACTCAATTAAACTCTGTCTTTACTGTGATAGGTTACCGAAAATTCAGGTTTCTATTTTTACAAATAATGTCGATGTGGTTGAACTTCCTCAGCTTTTTTATTAAAATACAGTATGTACTTTTATTAAACAATCTTCTTTTTTAAAAACTGACTAGGCATATAAATGCATAAATATTATGAGGTATCTATACATATTTACTTCATGTTTCAAATGTATGGCCTGCGTTCCAGTTACACAATAATTTTTTTAAGAAATAGATAACTGGGACATGCATCAGGGTAACTGGACTGTGTGGGATCCAGTTACCCCAACAATTATAAATATTTTTTTTTTAGTTTCTGTTAGTACGGTAAATTTATTTATACTTTGTTGTTTTATTACAATAAATAAAATTATATAATACCTTATTAAAATGACATAATAAAAAAACAAAAAAGCATGTTGGCGTGTATCAAACGAAATTTCTTGTGTGAGATAGTCAACCTTCGAAATTCCACGATACAAAGGAAGAAACGTTCATTAGTCAAAGCGACATTATTAAAAATTATCGAAAACGATAAAAAATAGTTCTGTACCATATAAAAACATGGTTACATTCTCCACAGATTTATTGGACTAATGCAATTTTCATTTGGGTAAATAAAAAGAGAATGATATACTTAAGTACTGACGTACCTATTTGTCCACAGATTTATCTTTTTTTTCTAAAATACCCATGTAAATTTTATACTTATTACCTATACTCAATTATATGAGTGTTTACTTAATACTTATGTTTTTTTGTATAAATAAATCTAATAATTTCACATTTGGTGTTTTTTTTTATACAACTTGATAGCAAAGGTTTTCCTCACACTGCTCTTTTGTTGATATATAATTTACATAATCTGCCTGGTTTAATTTTTTTTACAAAAATAAACACGTTTGGAACACAGACCTACCTGAGAACCATGAAGGAAGAAAGACGAAATATATATATATATTCATTTTTAGACATTATAAATTTCTCTATCTCATAGACTGAACTTAACTGAACACATTTAAAAAGTTTCAGACTTTAATTCAAATGAACATTAGCTTTTGGAAGCTAAATAGCCATAATCTCCAAATTCACATTGTAAAATCATGGCCCAGTTACCCACGTAACCTTACATATATGTACATATATATGCATGTATGCAAACATATGCGCCGGTGTGTGTGTATGTTTTAAAAAGACAAATAAAAAAAAAGTTAAGAAGAAGAATAACAAAAACTTAAAGACATAATCTTACTACAGCTTTAAATATAAAAAATTTTTTAGACGGATTTCAAATTTCTTTTTAAATATTTTCCAACTTTAATCTTAATTTTCTTACCCTTAAACTTTAAATTATCTGTAATCAAATTCCAGCAAGTAATTATTGAAATTCGAAGAATTTTAGTTTATATGTAAAGTAAGGAATTTCAAGTTACGAAGAAAATTCATTTTGGATTTTAAAATATGATATGTGGGAAAGTTTTTATTTCGTTGGAATATTCAAGACGGAAATAAAATATAACTAAGATAACAATAAAAAGACTATTAGGAAAATCATTGCTTCTAACTTTGTAAATCGAAAAATAAAAGCAAATAAAGATTTAAAGTTATTTTTAAAGGAATATATATATATATATATATATATATATATATAACATTTAAAAATATATTTCTGTTTCATTGTAGTCTTGTGAGTCTTACTTTTGTTTTATTATTATTATTTATTTAATTTTTTTTTTTCCCTTTAAATAACATGTAATATAAAAAGTGTCCACGTATAACATGACTGATCTTTATTTTCGATACCATTGGTCCTAGATGCATACACCCAATTAAAAAATGTTTTAAATAAGGTCAAGAATTATTCTTAAAGCGATTTGGGTCAAGAAAAAAAATTATTAAAAAATTATGATATTTAAATTTTTATACGGTTCCCCGGTGCTATACGTGATATTTAGTAAAACTTTGCTTTGACACTAACAAGTAAGACAAAAAAGACCGATTTGCCTAACATTAAAATTTACCGAGTAACATTAAAACTTTGAAATGCTCGGCTTATACCACATTTTTGCATCTCAAAACAGATGATTTCGGCCATGCATTCAGGGATCGTATATAAATTACTTAAACTTATTTCAAGGTATCTGCGCATTGAAAGAAATCTTACAACTATTACGATTGAGTGAACTTTTATTAGTTTTACGATGGAGTGAACTTTTATTAGTTAAGTATCAGATTAATTAAAATAAATGTATTTTAACATATGTTTTATTTTGTAAGGTTTTGAGACTACGATTTCTTTTAACAAAAATTAATGTTATATTTATAAGGTTTTATTTAACTTGCAACGATTGTCTTTCCAGTGTAAAATTTGTATTCAAACTTCAACTCAGTTTCAAATGTCCGATCGAACTTAAATTTTACATACTGACTTAAATCCGATGACAATGTAATATTATTATGATTTTCGGCGCTTACCATCTTATACATACCATTATAACTTATTTCATTATATTATATTATACCATTTGGGGATAACACAAAAGAATTCGAATAGATTTCCGTCAACAGGTTTAAGAAAGTTTTAGATTAGATAGCATAAATCTGCGATGGTTGTATTTTTTAACTTTTATAATTACATTTTATGAATTTTTAATGCTGAATAAAAATATTACCTTCCCATTTAACCATGATGTCAGGATTTTTCGCAAATCGTAAATTTCAAGATTAAAAAATAAGGAAAAATCTGATTCTATAAAATACACGAAAGACTTTTTCATTCAGTTTACTTTTATTTAATTCAATAATTTATTCAATTTTTTGGCTTATACTCGGTTTCTTACAGCTCGACCGTTCAGATATCCGATGAGGTTGGGGGGGGGAGGGGGGCAATTTTAACTGTGAGCAGTTGAACTTTAAATTTGCGATTTGAGAAAAATCCTGACCTGATGGTTTAAAATGAAGTTAATTTTCGGACTCAGCGCTAAAAAATACATAAGAATCAATGTCAAACGTGTCCGTCTATGTATTATAGTACAGGGAAGACACTTGGAACACGTATAGTGAGTAAATATGAAAGACTATATTTATCTACATTGTTTATTTCTGTTTCGTTTTTATTTGAATTAATTTGCCAGAAAGCACCACTTACTATGTTATTATTTCAAATTACTTTATTAAATTTATATGAGTTTGTGCACTGTGATTTTATGTATTATACAAAATATACATTTTTATTTTATATGACAGTGATTAGACAAATATTATACTGTTTTTTGACGTGAAAACAACACTTTTGTCATGATCATATCTAACTCTAAAACCTCCTTCTCTAACTTATACAGGCTATATTCGCATCTTCATTTGTATACGGTTCCCATACTATGCATGATAACTTTGAACACAAACTTCTCACTGTGAATATTAGTAGTACAGATACGGAACTTTTAGTGTTTGCCATACTTATGAATAGACAAAACGTCCTTAAATATGAGTATAGTGACCTGGGAGCTGTATAAAAATTTAACTTCTGTAATTCGTCACAAATTTGTTTATTCGCTTCAAACTTTTCTTTATCTTACCTCTGCAACTATGTTGACTACTTTTGTAATCGGAAGAATGCATCTAGGACTAACGGTTGCAAAAATAAAGGTGGGTCAGGTTATACGTGGACACCCTGTATATAAACGTCACTTTTATGAAATCGTCCTAAGTAAAAATTATTATTTGTCTATAAACCGCCTTTTATGCAGTTTTTACAACTGGAGGAGTAATGAAGAAAATAAATTTCCCTACAGGCTTGAACTAGTTTGATTGACGGCGTGCACAAGATATATGCTGTCTATCACATCTGCTTCTATAATCATGAAAATATTGTTGGGTACTGTAGACCAGACACTTAATATATTAAATCACCTAAATCATATATTAAACCACTTAAGAATTCAGTTTTATAAACATTGATCTATATCTCATGCATTGCTGTGTTTTGTATTTAAATTCACAATATTTTAATGAATTGATTTTATTTATTTATTTTTTTTTTAGCAAATAAATGTTCAAAATATTAAATGAAGAGTTTTAACCTTATATTCTATTGACGTATTTAAACTTGAAATTATTCTTTAAGGGGTCTTGTACCTTTTAAACGTGTCGAAAATTAACGAAAAACTTCAAAGTTTGAATTAGTCTATCTTCAAAACCTTTTTGTATATAAACATGATTTTTTTATAGTGACTAAACAGATTGTGCTTTGTATGATCCTACCATTAGAAATTTATTAGCCTCTTACAAAATTTGTGTATTGTTGAAATCAAATTAGCTCTTTTTTTTTACTCCAGAAGTCATTGCGCGCATGATACCTTGAGAAAAAGTATGTATGAATTGTTATGAAATTTGGTAAAGATACTAAACAAATATATGTGTTTAAAATGAACTACTTTTAATTATTTACAATGGTAATATTTTTAGTCATGACTATTTTTATTCCTTAATATATATATATATATATATATATATATATTTTTATAAAAATATTTTTTATATAGTTCATGAAATAATTTTTGCCTAAGAGTAGTTCATTTTAAACACACATATGTGTTTAGTATCTTTAACAAATTTCATGACAATCCATACAGACTTTCTGAAGATATCATGCGCACAATGATTTATGGAGAAAAAAAAAACAGAGGTATTTTGATTTCAACAATACACAAATTCTGTAAAAGGATAATAAATTTCTAATGACAGCATATTACAAAGCACAATCTGTTTAATCAATATCAAAACTTTCATGTCTATACATAAAAATCATGTTTATACATACAATAAACATACATGCTTATACATACGTTTTGAAAATAATCTAATTCAAACTTTGAATTTTTTCGTTAAATTTCGTCGCGTTTAAAAGGTACAAACCCCTTAAAGAAAGCATAATAAGTTTTCATGCGTCAGTGACAGTTCTTAAAATTCTTTAAACAATTAATAAAAATTCAATTTTTGGTGTAATGCCGTTTTTCCAAATATAAGATAAAGCTATTTATTTATTTTTTAACAGAAATACATGCTAGGTTATGTTTTAGGTATTTTTTGTTTTTTAAACTCCGCAATTTATTTATTCTTCTACACTAAACTTTTACTATTTATATATTCATTTAAAAAGAACACACATTTTCATTGATTAAATTTACCGATTTTAAAAGGATTCTGTAAATATATGTAAGTTAAAATATTTTATTTATTCCGCTAGTTTTAAATGTGGGACTTTAATCTATAAATGACAAAATATGTCATCCGAAAAAGTATGTGAGTTTTAAAAGCACATTTATATATAGAACTAAAAGAAAAATAATGGGAAGAGGCGTTTTGCTTTTCATTCATGTTTTCGTACTCAAATTACATTCTGCTACTTTCTGGCGCATTCGGGAAATTATTTTTAGTCATAATACCACATATTTTCCTAGTAAAAATAAATTCAATTTAATCTCAAAATACTTATATTAAAGTGAATATACATTGTCTGAAAATCACATAACAACGGAGTACATTTTTTTATGCCCGAATACTATCTCTGACAATGGCTGTTATTATGTTTTTGTGATATGTGATAGGTTTTTCTTTTCAACTAGGTCTTATATTGTAACAATCCGCAAATATCTACTGGAGCTGATTTTCCGATTCGGTTTTACTTTCAGTCCAAACGGGATCCTTTTTTGTCGGTTTCGACAAGAAAATATATTAGCACTCGACTAACCGGACAAATGTGGCAGAAGGAGCCAGGCCTGAGAACTAAAACACTGTATAGGCCAGAGCTCTATACCTCATTGCATTAAAAATACATTTTTAAAAAAGTAAATCTGATATGACCCGCATTCATATTTTCTGAAATTTTAGTACAAGGTGGAACTTTATAAAAGCTTTTATGTAAGCTTTGTAAATCTATCAAAGAAAAAGATATCCAATAATAAAAATATTGTACATAAAAAATCATAATGTCTAATTGAATTGCAAGAAGCATAATATCATATACCTTGTACAGTATCAATCGTACACTACATAAAGTTATGTAGGATTAATTGATAAGTTTAATAGGTTAATTTTAAGTTGAGTAACAAAACATAACGTAAAGCCTACGTCTAATTATATTTTACTTCATTCATAAATATATACACAAAAGAAAGATTAGGCTTGGGATATAAGTGAAAAAAACTTAAAGTTTTTAGTTTTTTAAAAGTGTTTAATCGATGGTTTCTTTAAATTTGCCTTATTAACTTTGTATCCGCCTTATAAAATATTTTAACCTTTTAGGAGGTTTTGGGAAGTATAGTTCCCTCTTAATTTTATTTTCCAAATTTAAAGCTTGTGCCAGAATTCGTGTATAAAAGTTTACTTTTACACTGTCAATTCCTGAAACACTTTTCCAATACAAACTGAACACAATAATTAATAATTCTAACAAAAATCATTGTGTTGTGAATGTGTTGCCAATATGTTGTGCCAAATAAAAAGAGTGTGTGTTAAAAATTACAAGAGGGGAAAATTACATTCATTTTTAAAATTGTGTTATGAATGGTTAATAAATAATATCTTTTAAGTGTGTGTGTGTGTGTGTGTGTGTTATTTTAAAGGCCCCGAGAAGAAAGTGTTTTGAAAAGGTTTTACATGTGTTGTTTTATGGTGTTCTAAATATTGTGGTGTTTACAATGTGTTGTTAATTTGGTGACAAAGTGCTATGCAGCACAACACTATTGTAAGAATTAAAATTCATCAACACTATTTACAACACGATTTCAACACAATTAAGAACACCATTTTCAGACTTTTTTAAAGATAGCAACACTATTGCAACATACTAAGAACATATTTCTAGATAGCAACACTTTTGCAACATATTAACTCTCCACTGCATGGTGTGCCATATGTGGTACATACAAAAAAAAAACCTTCTATTTTCCTATGGATCTTAAATACAGGTAATCTGAGTTTTGTACTATATCTAGAACACTTTAATAAAAAATTTTGTACCTATTATTTTCATTAGATGGTTGTACCTCAATATCTATCAAATTTTCATTTCCCCAAAAATACTTAAGCCTGCATCGTAAACAACGATAGAACTTCAACTTTTTCACCAGAAAATCTTAAAAGTATCGCAAAATTTTTTTTTAGACATTCGAATATATCAAATATTTCTATTTGAGGCCGCTTTAAAACTAAAATATTTCAGAAAATCAGTTTGAAATGTAATTTTTGTGTTTGTGACAGATATGAAACAAAGAGCATAGAACTCACAGTACATTCGAATTAAAATGAGAAACAAATAGCTAACGCGCAATATTATTTGCATCCAATACTGATGACGAATCTGTTAGTTGACTGATCTGATAGTTTGTTATCTGATAGATTGGATGATACAAAATATAAAAAAAAGCTAAATATAGGCGCGAATATGCTACTTCTGCATTTGAATTAGACGTTGACTGCTCAATAGCAACCAAAAAAATTTGACCCAAAAAATTGATTAAAAAAATACAAGAGGTAATTTTTAACGTTTGTTGATAAAGTTATTTTAAATTGTACTAAAAATAATATATAAAATTTGACAGTGTCGAATTCCCGCGATTCAACGGGACGATTTTTCCCGGGAGGGGCATTATGGTCTTCTGCGAGGCTTGTACTGTTAAACCATGCAAATTTTCAAATCCTCTTGGGAGAACATCTCAACGTTCTAGAGGAATTTCCCTCCCGGGCAATCCCCTGGATTGAGCAGTGAATATATATATTGAGAAGCATCTATTTAGAGAAAGATTTTTTTTTCAGATGCTGCAGATATCCCTGCTGAACACCGTGTAATAGAAAAAAGTAAATACGGAAGAACCAGTATAAAAAATAAATTTGGAAAAATAAAAATATTTTCTGAAGAGCAAATAAAGTATAGAGGAAGTAAATCCTTAAGTGATGAAATTATGGCTCTGGATACTACGTATCGATTTTTCTCTGTATTTTAATGATGATCTTTTGAATCTTATTTTGGAAAAGACGCATACTAAGAGACACAACATACAAAAGGAATTTGTTATCTAATGTCACTTATACAATTACCTCTGTGAGACATTACCGGAGTGATATTTTAGATAACCAAACAATTAAAAAGGCAATGTCTGTCAATGAATTTGAAAATATCCGGCAATTGTTACACTTTAATAAAAATGCTAAAGAAATTTCCAAAGGCATGAAAGGCCGCGATAGACTATTCAAAGTAAGGTATTTAATATAAAGTATCAGAAAAGGGTTTATGCAAATTACTATGGAAGATTGCTTGACAATAAATGAACAAATTTGCGCAACAAATCCTTGAAGCATTTTGAAACAATATTTGTCCTAGATGCCACATAAATGTTGCTCTAAATGCTTTGTTTTATGTTCTATAAGTGCTTATAACCCCTTAAGATAAATACGATAGGCTAAGTTCAGGGAAGTGATTGCAATCTGCCTTTGCAAGATGGAAAGTGAAACATCAAAGGGTAAACGGTGACGCCAAAGTGTGTCTAAAGTTGAAAAGGCAATTGTAACAGCAATGCCTGTGAAAAATGTAAGATAAGATGCAGTCTGCTATTGGTCACAATACATGAAAATCAGACATTGATGCAAACTTACTAACTGTACTCGAAATTTTTTTAAAGCCTTCAAAGTACGGCGAAGCTTTAGGTATAAATCGTGAAAAATATTGTTTCTCTAAATTTCACCAGAAATGAACTTATGGAACTTTTTTGCTCTTAAAGCAATTCTTTTAAACATTTTATAAGGAATTTCTTTTGATTTGACTTCGGATGATGCTTTATTGCATTGTAAAATGATTTTCTATACATCTTGTTCCTTCATACCTTTTTAGAATCATTATTTTGAAATTTGTAACATTAAATTTTAATTTTTGCACATTTTAAATACATCCTAAAGCAGTTGAATACATATTATACTCTTTTTGTATAACTAATATACAAGCATTGTGGGTTTTGTTCCATATTTGACACAAAAAGTTAAATATCTAATGTGTGCTTTGGCACACATATGGTACCGACCATAAAAATCCATATTTAATATATATATATATGGTCTAATTTTTTTTATTATTTATCCTGTATTTGTGACTATCTAAATTCATCAAATTATTTTTCTTCATAAAGAAAAGAAAAATTGTGCAGCGAAGGTTAAGAACACAATCACAACACACACACACAAAAAATGTATATGAAGGTTTCTAATTCACAACAGATTAATGTGTTGTTAATTTGGTGACAAAAAATGTTGTAAAATGTGTTTATTTTTGTGTTTCAGAATTTGCAGTGTATTATTTTGAATAAAACATTTTAATACTATATTCTAATATTTCTATTGTTTTCTCTTTGTGACTACCAGCCGCGTTAAAACATCCTTTTTAAGGCTCTTTAACGACCTTGCAACACAAACCACTTCTATACCTGATCTACAGTTGCCACGCATCAAGGAAGTCCATCGAACTGAATACATTGTTCCATTACATTGCTCCAAAATCCCAGTCATATCTAGATTCAGTAATTTCAAGATTATACCAACGATAGCCATAAGAAGGTTTGGTACATTTATTGTATAAATAAAATTAGAGGAATATGCATATATATATATTATTTTGGTACATAATATTTTTTTCAAGTATTATAGATTCTTAACATTGCATTTTACTGCATATTTGGTAACGTTTAGATGTGGAATCGTTTGCTTCATAATATGTCTGTCTGTTTGTATTTTAAAAGTACCAATTCTAGAATATGGAACGTTGGGCGCAGAAATAAACAACAATTATTCTAATAGATCCGATGATGTAATAGTACCTTCTAAATTTCCCATTAGTTTTCGGAACGTTAATTTATGTATAAGTTTTAGGGAAATTTTTATAATAGCAATATTTATATTACACCATGTATGCAAACAAATAGAAAAAAGTGGAAATATTGTCATTCACTGTAAAAAAAAACCACCGTAGATTTGCCAGAACAAACTCGATAACAGTGAATGTGCTGTATCTTTCATTGGTTTCCTGACTATATTAACATGGAAAATACAATAGTTTCGTAAAATTAACAGCACAATGTGCTTGCAATTTGGACGCATTTTTTTACAGCACAAACTGCTGGCGTTCAAATTGCCAGCACATTGTGCTGTTAATTTTACGCAAATACTGTATTTTCCATGTTTATATAGTCAGGAAACCACAGAAAGATACAGCAAATTCACTGTAATTGAGTTTGTGCGCGAGATAAACAGTACTTTGTACTGTAAAAATGTCGTTTTTATTTACAGTGTTATTGTACCTCTTTGTTGTCTCATTTTTACAATAAAACTGAAATGTAAAAAAATATTTTCAGTTTGAGCACCCTCTGTATCGTTTGCTCTTAAAATTGGTCAAAATCTTAAGCTGGGAATCTCTTGATATATTTTGTTTGTGAATTTTTAAAAATATTTTTCAGAAAGAATATTGATGCAAATCATGTGCAATTTTATGCAATTATTACCACCAAAAATCTGAAAGATTGCAATATTATTAAACTAGATGAAATACACTTGAAATACACTAAATGGATGTGTTTTCTTAAAACATGGAGCTATTGTAAAATATTTAGTTTTCAGAGTACTAATGAAACAAATAAACAAAGGCATATGAATCACTCCATACTTTCTATATCGTATTGCATTTTACGAATGAATACACGATTTTTACTCGGTTTGTGCACTAATTTAAAGATCACGATATCATTTGATACTATTATCAGCTGTTCTTTAAGACTGTTTTCTAAAATCGTTAAATGGAGATGCTTTAGCGAGTGCAAATGACGGCATTTTACACACTATATGGCGAAAGGTGACCGGTCACATGCGATTTTAGGCAGTTTGTTAAATATCTAGAAAAACACATGAGGAAGTAACCTGAAACTGCAGGTATTTAAACAGTGTAGTATAGGTCATACATTTCCGCGAAGACTTTTTTCCGAAACCCCATAGGGGACCGCTAACAAATTGAAAAAGAACGAATATATTTTGGATAACCCTGCAAAAACTCATGAAGCAAAAGCGTTCAAACTCCAGATTATTAATAAGTAGCTAATTGTAATATACTGTGTTCATTTTTATGATGATAACATGTATAGTTGTAGAGAAATTAAGATTTTTATAAAAACAGTCCCAAATTTCGCCAAGTTTTTTGCTTATAATTTGCAGAGATCTTAATATAAAAAAAAAGTTCTTTGCATAAAATATTACAAATAAAACTGTGCGCAATACTCTACATTCAGAAATAACAAATAATAAAAATTGGATGAAAAATGAGCAGGTTAACTAAAACATGTTTCACTGCACATGCGCGAATGCAATCAAAATATAATATGCATAATATATTAGCAAAGTATATAGAGCAACTTTTCTGAAAGTCTCAAAATAATAGTTTGAAAATTCTGAAAGTTATCGTCGATAGAATAAGCTCGAAATCCGTTGTTCCCAATAAGAAGCTAAAAGATGAAGGGCTGTATCAAATATCTGTTGATTAGTGCCAAGATAGCATACACAATGTGGAATATTTTGCAAACTTCTCTCGCGGGCCTCTCTTAGACAGGCGGGTGCCGCGAAGGATCACGTGACCCTCGAGAGAATTGATATTTAAAAAACATTTTTTCTTTCTTGTTCCTTTTTTTAGTTTAGTTTTTGTTGTGAATGTGAATCTTGAACGCCGCAAGTAATAAGCTGCGTATAGGTTTTTTGTCATGGTCTTAATCGAAGAAATATTTTGATTTTAAAAAGGGAAATGCTATTTTCGTGGCTTCTTTTTAGAAGAACATAATTGCTGAAATTTTAATATGATCATCTTGAATTCCCAGTGTGGAATTTATTTAACAAATATTATCCAAATGTTTTCGTTGTGTATATATTGTAAATATTTAAAAGTGTAAATATAGAATTAACAGAGTTTTTAATCATCCTGTGCTTGACTTGGATTTGTACTGAACAACACCTGCGCCACTTTCTTGTGAAATATGCTTAATTATTTTAATGTGATTTTACATGAATCGTTAAGTCTATAACTAAGCTCTCCAACCTTGATTTAAATTAAGAATAACATGAAACTCTTGAATATCATGAAGATTATTCTTTATTTCTTGGTGCCTCAACAACCCGGAAAAAAGGTAAGAAATACCTTTATTATTCCGCATGACTATTGACTCTTGATTTATTGAAAATAACGCTTTCTCATAATAATTTATTTTGAAAATTGAAATAAATTTTAAACATGGATAAGCCTGATAAGCTTAAAAGTAAAAGAGCTACTGTTCGCGCAGCAGTTACCAAATTGATCACAAAATGTGATACATTATTCTCTGTTGATATTGATAAAACTGATTGCGATTCTTTAATGGAATCGTTTGAGCTCGTAAATGAAAAGGAAGCTCTACTAAAGGAATTAGATTCCGAAATAGATGAGCTAATTCAGGAAAAAAACTGAATATCAAAAAGAACTAAAATCGGTAGAAGAATATTCTGAAAAAATATCAAGGTTGAAATTTAAAATTAAGATGAGGCTTAGAAAATGTAAAATCGTAACTGAACCAAAAGTTTTACTAGAATCAAGTAACGGTTCAAAAATCGGAAGTAAACCAGTTTCGGCAGTGAAGCTTCCTAAACTTAACATAGAAAAATTTTCTTGTGATGCAAGCCAGTTCTTAGAATTTTTTAATTTATTTACTAGTGCGATAGATTCAAACGAATCGTTATCAAAAATTGAAAAATTCCAATATCTGAAATCTTTGTTGTCTGGTCCTGCATATAATATTGTATCTGGTTTTGAACTGACAGATCAAAATTATTTTACTTGTTTAAAATTGTTAGATGAAAGGTATGGTATGCGGGAAAATATAATCAACTGTTATATGAATAAAATCCTGAATCTTGAGCCAGTAAAATCCTCTAACAATGTTACATCTTTAAGGAAGCTGTACGATAATATTGAAACTAGTATGAGAAATCTTGATGCGTTAGGAGTAACATCAGGCTCTTACGGCCATTTATTACTACCCATTTTATTAAGGTTATTACCAGAAAATTTGATACTAGATTTCCATCGAAAACGTGACCCCGATAAGGACTGTGAAGTCACCGATTTAATAAATTTTATTAAAACGGAACTAAGATGCCGGGAAGCTACTAATTTAGTAAATAATTCCCAAAGCAAGGCTTATGAAAATTTTAAAACCAAATATGAAAATCCTTCAAGTAAATATCAAAATTTTCCGCAAAAGAAAAATATACCTTCAGCTGCTGCTTTAAATACATCTACAAAACAGTTTTGCATATTTCTTCTGATCATGTAGGACTAAATTGTTCGAAATTCACTGATGAACAAAAACGATATAAATTAAAGAAAGAAGGCCGCTGTTACAAATGCACAAATAAGTCACATTTATCTGTAAACTGTAGAACAAAAATTAACCCTTGTTCCAAATGTGGTAACAATACCCATAGTTATTTTTTTGTTTTAAAGAAACAGCAAAAGAAAATCCTGAAAAAGAAATGAAAGGTGCAATTGTATCTATGATGTCGGAACAAAAATATAAACAAAATAAAGCAACATTATTGCAGACTTGTACAGTTTCTGTGTCTGCTGGTAAACAATGCTTATTGGCTCGCGTTTTATGTGATAGTGGTTCAGAAAAATGTTTCGTGAAGAGATCTCTAGTACAAAAATTAAAATTGAAGCCATTGCGAAGAGAAAATTTATTAGTTTATCCTTTTGGGCGGAGACGCCCTTATGAATCTTGTTATGAAGTAGTTGCTCTTGAATTATCCAGTATTGTGCAACTATTAACTCGATAAATATCGAAGCACTTGTGGTTGATAATATAACTGGAGCTTCTGTGAAAACACTAGAACCAGAACTTCTAGACATAATGAGAACAAGAGGCTTTAAGCCTGCTCATACAGGTCTTGAACAGGAAATAAATATTTTGCTAGGGTCTGACTTTTTGTGGAAAATATTAAAGGGAATCGAGGGAAAATTGACAAAAGAATTAAACGTTGCAGAAACTATTTTCGGTCATACGGTGTAAGGGCAGATAGAGTCGAATAAAAAAGAAATAGATTGTTTGCGTGTTTCAGTTGAATATATAAATACTCAACTGAAGGCATTTTGGGATGTCGAAGCAATTGGCATTGCTGAAAGGAATGAAAAGAACATTACCGATCATAAGGTAATAAAAGAATTTAAAGAAAATTTAAAATTCGTAAATGGGCGTTATGAATCAAAATTATTGTGGAAAAATTCTCGTGAATTGCTTAGAAATAATCTTGAAGTAGCAAAGATGAGGTTTTCTAGTTTAGAAAATAAATTCTTGAAAAACGATTCTTTATTTAAAGAATATAACTCCATTTTGCTAGAGCAGTTTAATGAGGGTGTAATAGAATTGTGCACCAAGAAAGATTCTAATAATTCTTATTACATGCCACACAGACCTGTTATCTGTGACTACAAAACTACAACAAAAATGTGCATAGTCTATTATGCTTCTTCCAAATATGGTGTTTCTCTATCATTAAACGAATGTTTGTATCATGTCCCTAACTTGAATTCTAATATTTTAGATGATGAAAACATTCCTGTTTCGATTTACGAACCCCCAAATACTTCCCTAAAAGTTTTAGGATTGATCTGGAACAATACAGAAGATAAATTAGGACTAGAATTACGACCCTTGTTAGAAAAATTAAATAATGATTCTTCTACTAAACGCAATGTTTTGAAAATTGCAACTATGTTCTTTGATTCAGCCGGATTTATTGCCACTTTTGTTTCTGGTGAACTAGAAAATAATTGGCATAAATGGCTTTCAGAAATCTCGGATCTCGCTCACTTGATATTTCCCTGGCAGTATTTTAGCAACCTGATCTTGGAAAAGGAGTATCTCCAATTGCATATTTTTTCTGATGCTAACCCTAATGTGTATGTTCCTGAATTTCTTTCCTAGCCCGAAGATCAGTAGTCTAGTGTTAAAATTGCTGCAACACAATTACCTGGTGTTTCTGAAGAAAAGTCTCGAAAAGCAGCAACCATTTCTTGTGCTGTTCAAACGAATAAGTCTGATGAAATTCCCATTTTTAATCTTGAAAAGTATAGCTCCCTAAAGAAATTGTATCGAGTAACTGCATGGCTATTTAGATTTATTTCTAATATAAAATTAAAGGTAGAGAAAAGAAAATTTTCAGAATTATCAGCTGAGGAAATGTTACATGCTGAAAATTTTTGTTTAAAACTAGTGCAAGAAGAAAGTTTCCCTGAAGTTATTAAAAGCTTGAAATGTAATAATAGTATCCCTAAAGAATTGAATCTTCTACAGTTAAATCCTATGTTGTCAGATGAAGGTTTGCTGTTGGTACGAGGACGGTTACAAAAGTCTGATTCCTCATTTTATGAAAATCATCCTGTTGTGATTCCTGCAAAACACAAACTTACTGAAATAATCGTGAAAGATGCACATGGAAAAGTTTTTCATTCAGGAGTGTCCAGTACATTAGTACAAACTCGTGAAAAAGTTTGGATTTTAAGATCCAGACAGTGCATAAAATCAGTCTTGAACAAATGTACAATCTGTAAGAAATTTAACGTACGCCCTGGTCAAAAAGTTATAGCCCCTCTTCCAGGTGACCGTATTAATGAAGCTCCACCGTTTTCAGTAACAGGTCTTGATTATGCGGGACCCCTATATATGAAGAGGAACGAAAATAAATTTTATATTTTATTATTTACATGTGCTATCACAAGAGCACTTCATTTAGAACTAGTAAAAGACATGTCTACAGCAGAATTTCTGTTAGCATTTCACAGGTTTATCTCACGAAGAGGACTGTGTGCTGTAATTTATTGAGACAACGCCAAAACTTTCAAAAGAGCTGATCTTGAGCTAAAAGAAATTTGGAAAGTAATTCACCATCCTGATGTTAAAAAATTTTTCGCCAATCACAGAATTTCCTGGAAGTATATTGTAGAGCGTGCAGCCTGGTGGGGTAGCTTCTATGAGCGAATGGTTCGCTCAGTGAAAACTACCTTGCGTAAAGTTATTGGAAGATCTTCTTTAACATTGAGTGAATTAGAAACGCTTCTAATTGAAGTAGAAGCTGTAATAAACTCTCGTCCGCTGACTTACACGTATTCCGAGTTAGAAGAACCATCGCCTCTTACTCCAGCACATTTTTTAATCGGAAAACGTATCTTGTGTCTACCTACCATAAAAGTGAACGATTTAATTTTACCAGCAACGAAACAATCTTTAGTGAAACGCTTTCGTTTACGTGAGACTCTTCTAAATCATTTTTGGAAGCGTTGGAAAAATGAGTATCTTCTCAACTTAAAATCTGCTCACTACACGGACCAGAATAAAACTTCAGACTTTAAAGTAGATGATGTGGTGCTTGTACATGATGAACACTTACCCCGAAATTTGTGGAAGTTAGGAAAAGTTACTAAAATTTTTATGGGCAGAGATGGTAAGATAAGATCTTGTGAAATCAAAACAAATAATTCTTTTATTAAAAGACCTATAAATCTATTATACAATCTTGAACTCGGAGTCTAAAAAAAAAAAAAAACTTTCATTTCATTAAGAGACTCAAAAACTCTCATGGACATTTGACTTTTAAAACAAATCTTGAACTGTCTTTGCTATTGACTTTAAAAAGATTTTTTTTTTTTTTTTCACTTAAAAAAAAAAAAAAAAAAAGTTTCTTGTTTGATAATATTTCTATTTTTTTTTTTTTTTTTTTTTTTTTTTTTGTATTGAATATTCTAGAAAAAGTTGTATAGATTTAAACTGTTCTTTCTATTTTTAGTAGCAGAAACTTGTTCTCAAATTTTTTAAATTGTTTTATTTTATTGAAGTCCAGTATCCTATAAGTATATATTTTGATTTTGTATTGTATTTATGTATAGTGTAACTGATGATTTTTTAGAATAATTTTTATTTCTACTTTATTTGTTTGAATCCCCATTTTGATGAACCCTTGTTCATCAGGGGGGGGGGGGAGTTTGTGGAATATTTTGCAACCTTCTCTCGCGGGCCTCTCTTAGGCAGGCGGGCGCCGCGAAGGATCACGTGACCTTCGAGAGAACTGATATTTAAAAAACATTTTTTCTTTCTTGTTCCTTTTTTTAGTTTAGTTTTTGTTGTGAATGTGAATCTTGAACGCAGCAAGTAATAAGCTGCGTATAGGTTTTTTGTCATGGTCTTAATCGAAGAAATATTTTGATTTTAAAAAGGGAAATGCTATTTTCGTGGCTTCTTTTTAGAAGAACATAATTGCTGAAATTTTAATATGATCATCTTGAATTCCCAGTGTGGAATTTATTTAACAAATATTATCCAAATGTTTTCGTTGTGTATATATTGTAAATATTTAAAAGTGTAAATATAGAATTAACAGAGTTTTTAATCATCCTGTGCTTGACTTGGATTTGTGCTGAACAACACCTGCGCCACTTTCTTGTGAAATATGCTTAATTATTTTAATGTGATTTTACATGAATCGTGAAGTCTATAACTAAGCTCTCCCAACCTTGATTTAAATTAAGAATAACATGAAACTCTTGAATATCAAGAAGATTATTCTTTATTTATTGCACGTACAACTACATTTGGATACAATTCCTCATCTTTTTTCTTCCATTTAGGAACAACGGATTTCGAGCTTATTCTATCGACGAAAATGACGAAATGATGAAATATCGATGAAATGATTTTGAGACTTTCTCAAAAGTTGCTCTATATACTCAGCTAATACATTATGCACATTATATTTTGATTACATTCGCGCATGCGCAGTGAGTTATTGTTTAGTAAAACTGTTAATTTTTCATCCAATTTTTATTATTTTTCAATTCTGATTTCTGGGTGTTGTGTACAATGTTGTTTACCATATTTTCTGAAAATAACGTATTTTTATATTAAGAAATCTGCATATTATACGCAAAAAACTTGGCGAAATTTGGGACTGGTTTTATAAAACCCTTAATTTCTCTACGAAAATACATGCTATCATCATAAAAATGAACAAAGTATATTACAATAAATCAATTATTAATAATCTCGAGTTTGAACGCTTTTGCTACATTAGTTTTTACAGGGTTATCCAAAAGATATTCGTTATTTTTCAAGTTGTTGGCGGTCTCCTATGGGGTTTCGGGAAAAAAGTTTTGCGGAAATATATGACCTATACTCCACTGTTTACACACCTGCAGTTTCAGGTTAATTCTTCATGTATTTTTTAGATATTCAACAAAACGTCTATAATCGCAAGTGACCGGTCACCTTTGGTCATATAGTGTAAAATAAAGCCTTTGTTTCAATTCTGAAAACTGAAATAATTTTTTAAAGGTGGGTTATTTTCATTCCACCAACTTCGAAATTTGGTATAAGAGGAAATGCCGCTGGAAAATCACATCACGTTTGAAAACTCTATTCAACGTTATTAAAATTGCACACAGAGAAAATGGAACGTTTCTGTGTATTAAAAAAAAAAAAAAAAAAAAAAAAAAAAAAAAAAAAAACTAACGCTTCCACCGCCGCCGCCGGTTTTAATTTTTTTGTGACCGGAGGTGTTTCTTCGTTAATATTAAGCAAAATATTGATACAAAAATAGCAAAATCGGTGGTACTATAGAGAAATATTTGATAAACACGCTGGTGCAGGCAGTTTTCAAATCGAAGAATTATTTTAAGAGATATTTAATGCTAAAGTTGGGCAAAATCGTTCCATTAAAAAAGTTATATAGGAGCAAAAACTGTACATGAGAATTCATACATTTTTAAAACATTTTATGCGTCTGAATTTCCCGGTGTGCAGACTGCATTTAGTTTTTTAATTTGGCTCATTTTTTGAGGTTTTATTCCTATTTTAAATTCAAATTTTCAGCATTTCGAGAGATATTTTTTACATATTTTAGAAAATGGTATTAATTTAAACTGTTGCCAACTGTATAAAACAGCGCAAACAATAATGTTTGCTTCAAATTAAAAATTTATTTTACACGTGACTATTATAAACAGAAAATATAAAAAGCAGGAACTCATTGAAAATTATGTCATAAAAACTATAGTTACACGTGAATTTTAAAAGAGAAAGAATATTGTAAAGTAATAAATTCATTAACATGCGTTAGAAGTCTTAAAAAAGAGAATTACGTCACATTTACGTCACATTACATTTATTACGTAAAATGAACAAAAAATAATATTGCAAAACAGTTTAAATTTAAAAATTGCGCGAGACATTTATTTGATACTTTAAGATGACCATAATATTTCATTCCTAAGAAAGGTATTTTCACTTGAATATTAAAAAGAGAAAGAAATGTTTGGTGAAAATTACGTCAGATTGCAAACGATACATTTAAAGTGTCTTTCGTGTCTATCGTGTTTAAAGTGTCTAAGGTACTTTCTTTTCGCTTTGCTAAAAAATACCGGTAGACAAAGACACTGTTTATTTAATTCATTTTATATTAGCTTATTTTGAAATGTTTAACTGATCTTATTTAATCAAAGTCGGAAACAGCTATTCTATCATTTAACAACAGCTGATTTGGCCTTAAAATTCCCCAATCAAAGAGAAATTAATAGAAACCCGTTTATAGGGAGATCGCCACTCCTTTTTCATTTATAATTCAATCTTCCGAAATCTTTTTAAAGTCGATCAAATTAGCGTGGTTTTAGAGTCTGCGGCGTCTGAAAGGGGGTTGGCGAGCGTAGCTTGTAGGGGGTACCGCCCCCTAGTTACTAAAATTCATTGGACCTTGACAATAGAGCGGTGATATATGGGCTGTCCAGTGTCCTCACTCAAGGGTGTCCAGTGGCTAATTCCTAAAGCGTTAGTCATAGACATACCGTTCTAATTACAAAAATGTTTCTAATGAGAAAAAGAATTATTTTTAGAGCGATTTTTGTCAATAGAAACATTTCTTAAAAAAATACGAAACTTATATACTTATGCGGTCCTACGGCCCTATGTTATATTTAGTAAAATTATCCTATTATACCAAAAAATAAGAAAAACAAGGTCCACTATTCTACGAGTAAAACTAACCGAGTAATAGCTGTTGAAATTTGAAGCATAATTTTTGCTGCGAAATAGCGTTCACGCACAAATTTACTAGAAATGTAAGTTATCGTCAGATATAAAAAGAAATAATAGTTGCAAGAAAAATTAACATTAATTTCAAATATTTTGTCCTTGTGTCATATTACAGGAAAATATTAAAAAAAATTACTAAAAATATAAGTTAAAAAACAACAGATTTTTTTTGTTAAATGAAATTATGAAAAGCCACATTCTCAGTTATTTACAAAATGATACATATTTTAAAATGCTACTTGATTATCTATTTCGAAGCCTAATCTATAAAAATTAAAGTTTTCTTAAAACTCGCTGAATGGGACTCTCTTCGACTGCAATGGAGAAATTTGCACACGAAATATATCCTTCTAACATTTTAAGCATTTTTTGTACAATCCCTAGAATCACGGCGCAACTCATCTGTGTTCAGATGCAGAAAATTGTTATAAGGCATGCAATTCAAAGTTTCCTAACTTGATTAATTTTAGCTTTAGAAGAATGGGACTTTTATTTGTCTTACTTATTAGCGTAATAGGATTTTGTTTTTTTATTAAATATGACTCATGGGACCGGGAACTGTTCAAAAATTGATAGTCGTAACTGGTTAAGAAATGTTTTTATCGATGGAAACTACTTTTAAAATCATATTTACCCCATTTACATTTTTGTGATTGGAACTATATGCCTATGACTAACGGTTTAGAAATTGGCCATTGGACACCATTACGAGTGGACACACTGTATACTCATTTTGAATGCTCATGTCGGACGTTTTTGTTTACACTATAGGAAGCGACTTAAGAGAACTTATCGAAACTCAACTGAACGTGTTCACTTCGTAAAGTTAGACAAATAAACAAACATTAAACTGACCATGCAGTTTCTTTAAGCTGACAAGCTCCTCAAATTATTGTGCAGAATCCAATAGACATCTACAAATGTTTTCTCCATTGCATCTTTACTCTCTTATAATGACTGTCTGCCATGAATTAATAAAAATAAGTTAAATACCTTAGCTAAAACTTTTTACAACGTTTCAACGTACAAATACGTACAATACCTTGACACAAAATACCACACATGGCCGCTTCAAGGATTCTTGGATCCCCTTCCACAGTGCGAAAAATAAATAAATAAATAAATAAAAATAGGTTCGAAGAACCCCTAGGTTATAGCCCCGAGTACAGACTAATGGACTGAGTATTCATTAGCCAGTACTCGCTACTATACTACATGGCCAAAGGTGACCGGTCACTTTCAATTTTAGACGTTTTTTAAAAATCTAGTAAAATACATAAGTAATTAAACTGAAACTGCCGGTGTGTAATCAGTATCGTATAAGTCATATATTTCCGCGAAGACTTTTTCCCGAAACCCCATAGGGTACCGTCAACCTATTGAAAAAGAACGAATATCTTTTGGATAACTCTGCAAAAACTAATGTAGCAAAAGCGTTCAAAGTCGAGATTATTAATAAGTGGCCTATTGTAATATACAGTGTTCATTTTTATGAGGATAGCATGTATACTCGTAGAGAAATTAAGGTTTTTATAAAAACAGTCCCAAATTTCGCCAAGTTTTTTACTTATAATTTGCAGAGTTCTTAATATATAAAAAAAAAGTAAAAAAAAAGTTCTTTGCACAAAATATGACAAACAACATTGTACGCAATACTCTGCAATCAGAATTAAAAAATAATAAAAAATGGATGAAAAATAAGCAGGTTTACTAAAAAATGTTTCACTGCACATGCGCGAATGCAATCAAAATGTAATATGCATAATATATTAGCTAAGTATATAGAACAACTTTTGTGAAAGTCTCAAAATCATAGTTTGAAAATTCTGAAAGCTATCGTCGATAGAATAAGCTCGAAATCCGTTGTTCCCAATAAGAAGCTAAAAGATGAAGGGTTGTATCAAATATCTGTTAATTAGTGCCAATATAGCATACACAATATTGCACGTACTACTGTATTTGGATTCACCCCCTCATATTTTTGCTTCCTTGTGGGAATAACGGATTTTGAGCTTATTCTGTAAACGATTATTATCAGACTTTTCAAACAATGTTTTTGAGACTTTCACAAAAGTTGCTCTATACATTTAGCTAACACATTATGCAAATTATATTTTGATTATTTTCGAGCTTGCACAGTGAATTCTTATTTTGTAAACCTGCTCATTTTTCATGCATTTTTTATTATTTTTTCTGCAGAGTATTGTGCACAGTGCAGTTTGTCATATTTTCTGAAAAGAACGTTTTTTTATATTAAGAACTCTGCAAATTATAAGCAAAAACTTGACGAAATTTGGGACTGTTTTTATAAAAACCTTAATTTCTCTACGAGTATACATGCTATCCTCATAAAAATGAACACAGTACATTGCAATAAGCCAATTATTAATAATCTCGAGTTTGAACACTTTTGATACATTAGTTTTTACAGGGTTATCCAAACGATATTCGTGCTTTTTCAATTTATTGAAGATCCCCAATGGGGTTTCGGGAAAAAATCCTTACGAAAATGTATGACTCATACTATACTGTTTACACACCTGCAGTTTGAGGTTAATTCTTCATATATTTTTCTAGATATTTAACAAAACGTCTAAAATCGCAAGTGACCGGTCATTTTTGGTCATATAGTGTAAAACCTAGGGGAACATTGAACCCGTTTTAATTATTTCCCCGCACTGAGAAGGGGACCCAATAGTCCTATAAATGGCCGTATGTGGCATTTTGTGTCATATTATTGTACGTATTTGTGGGTTAAATCATCGTAAAAGGTTTTAGTTTATGTATTTAAACCTCTCACAAAGTCATTGATTTATGGTTAAAAATAAGATAATTTGTCAACTGTAAATTTCAAAATTTTTGATTTAACGATTTGAAAATATCAATCCTCACTTTTAATAAGAAATTTCACAAAATTAATGCTATACATTTTTTAAATGAAAAATATAATTAAATTTCTTTTTTCCCTCGAAATTCGGAACACGATATGTTCCGCAAATGATACAAATCCGACTGTTTCGAACACAGTAATTTGTTAATTTTAAAAATAAATATATTCATCCATGTGAATGTTTGGAATATTTATCTCTGTACTTTCAACTGTCATATTGATTTCATTGAAATTCAGAATAAAATACAAATACTCAGTCAAATTATCTCTAATTTCTCGAAGTACGTTTTTCTACATTAGGCAATTATTACACCAATCTGTCGCAAACTATTAACCATTCATGTTAATGTGTCATGAAACGTTATATTTTTTAATAGTTTCTGAGTAATGACATCATAAACCTTTTTGACATATAAGTAGATATAAACAAAATTACTTGAATTAATTGATTGTATATTAATGGAAAAGTATCCCCTCGATAATAGATGCACACCCGTGTTGTATCGCGCATCCTTACAACGCTCTTTCGGGAATAAACTTTTGTTTAACATGCCTCCCGAAAAAAAGTTGTACTTTAATCAGACTTTTAATTAATTTATGTTTAATTTGATTAGACTAAAGACAACTATTTATCATTATTTTATTTAGAAAGACTGTATTGTGAGAAAAGAGATATTTGATCATACATATCAGACATTTTCTTGTTTAGTATCCTCTTTCCTCAAAAGAAAATTTTAAAATTTCAAGAATTTATGGTGCTACAGCTATTTTAGTGACTCAGAATGTTATCCCTTCATGCCGGAGCAAATCGGGCAATAGACGGTGGACAAAGTCTTTTGGTGTTGTAACGACTTGAGTCGTCACCAACGGAACCATGTGTAAAGCATTTAAAGCAAAATTATGATTGTAATCTGCACATCAAACATTTATTTTTTTCGCGACACTACATTAATAAGTTTTGCTCAAAACTACTTTTTTCAACATGTTTGACACCCTATCTCAATTTCTATTTAACCGATATACTTCAAAATTTGTACCAACCTTCAACTTTCTTGCTGGTATCATTTTTCTATCAAGAGTAGATTTTTTTTTTTTTTTTTTTTTTTTTTTCAGACTGCCGCCGTTTTGAAAATGAATTCCGTTATCTCTTTGGTAGGTGCTATAACGACATTCGTACTATAAGAGTCTTTTTTTTTCTTTTCGGGTGACCAGAAGGATTGCAAACGTATCAACCGGCACACCCGCATGTCTTTTACCGGTAACTTTATCAATTTATTAATAATTTTAATTTTTTTTCCGAAATACCAGAAAATATGTTGTAAAAAATGAATGGTAATTTTTTTTATTTAATCGACTCGACAAAACGCCCAAAATTTATGCCTCTATACTAGAATACACCCTTAACCCTTAATTGCATAGTGATGCAAATTTCCATCACCTTTTTATTTAATTTTTAATACATAAATTAAGTTCTTACAACCACTATATTTATATAGAAATATTAATCCTGTATAAATTACAAAAATATGCTACTAAATAAAGTTTAAAATCTATCTTAAGATTTCTAGTGTCTAATCCTTAATATAAAAATAAAAAACACAATTCTAAAAGAATAAAGGTTTTAAGGTTAAGGAATTCGAATTCCTTTCACGTATAAAAACATATTAAAAAACATGTAAATATTGTATTAATGTTGGACATTTAAATATGTTGTAACATTGAGAGTATTTCTGAAGTTTATGATACCATAGAAATATGATATAAAAAATGGACAAAAATAAGAGTATTTTGAACATAACCCTTTCTGAATAATCTTTATAACAGTCTTATATTTTGAGTAAAAACATTGTTAATAATAGTGGGAACAGGGTAGTTATAATAAGCTTTTTTCTGATAACAGTGCTCTTGATTTTATAAACTAAAAAGTGGCCTATCTAAAGTAACCATACGCTAGCAGGTATGATAAGAACCAGTGACCCGGAGCTGAACAATTTTTGATGCTCCAGCTCCAGCTCCAGCTCCGCTCCTAGAGAAAATGCTGTGGCTCCAGCTCCGGCTCCAACTTGGCTCCGACTTCGCGCTTTTGAGTTGCAGATTTTAATTTACACGTTTAATTTTTTGCTCACAAATACTTTCTACCTTCATTAAAGATCTGACAAAATGCATTTTTCTTCTCATCAAACTTCAAATGCTTGTTCAGAAAGTATGACATCTCTTAGCATTTGCTTTTAAAATAGAAAGTTTGGTGGAATTTTAAACACAAAAATCTTAAATTTCTTCTACACTTTTCAAACAGCCAAAGTTGTACAACTACACATATAAACAACAGGCGGCCATATTAGTTTTCGAATAGTGTTGTCACTTAGTTCAAGAAGAAAGTAGAAGTAAAGTAGTGTTACCATGTTTTGAGAAGGTTTCCTTCTCTAATAATAATAATAAAAACCTAAAAAATGATGTAATTAAAATACTGAATAATGATGTAATTAAATTATTTTAAGCCTAGAAATTTAAACTTGAAAAAAAAAGAAAGATTTCAAAGAATATTAAAAACTAAAGGAGCCCTGGAGCTGGGGAAAATTTAGAGCTCCAGCTCCAGGGAAAACAGAGCTCAGGAGCGCTCCGGCTCCTGGCTCCAGCTCCAGGTCCCTGATAAGAACTATCTAATCTGCAACATATAGATATTACATATATATTATATGCATATTATATATGCATATATATACGTGTGTGTGTGTGCGTGTGTATTTTATAAAGTGTATTTAAAATTTTTTAACATTATATCTATGAACAAATTAATTATACGTGTATGAAAATTGTAATATAATAAAGTGTCTGAGCCTTTTATAAAATATTATCACGGAAAGGTTTAGATAGAAGTTGCTTTACACCAGAAAATAAAGAAAAAGAAAAGTTTCCCACATTTTTTGCCAATAAAAATGGAATAAAAATGTTTCTGATTTCAAGAGCCGCCGCAGAAACACTGCAAATGTACTTTCACTGGAAAATCTTTAAATTCTATTTTGTGTTTCTCTTTTCTATAATATATTTTACCCTTGAGAAACGTTAAATATTCAGTATGGTAGTATTTTTTCTTTTTAAAAAATCAATATATTAAAAAAAATACAATCTCAGATGCATGCATTGCATTTTCAAAGGTACACTACAGAATAAAAGAATTCGCATTTAAAATAAATTTCATCGTATTTTACCAAATCTAAATGATATTCTGATATTTTTTGGGATAAATATTGATACATTTTAAATATTAGTGAATTTATAAACTATTTTATGTCAACAGTTTATTTTTTTATAATAAACAACAACAACAAAAATTCTAGAATTAAAGCATCTAACAAGACATATTGAAACAGTAAAATGATTAATAAATAAATTTAATAGATTTTGCTTTGAGTTTTTTAATGTGCGTGTCGTTTTACGGTATATATTTTTTAAATATGTATCTTGTAGATTTTTTTCTGGTGAAAAATACGATTTAGTTATTTTCATATGTTATTGTATAATACAGTAATACCTTAACATTCGCGGATTTATCATTCGCGAGTTTTGATTATTCGCAGATAAAAAGTGAAGAGCATTTAAACATTCGAGAATATTGAGCTTGGTTATTCGCGAATTTTGTTTTGTAAAGAATATACAAATTAAAATTGCTTTGTTTTACCAATTCCCTGAACTAATATGGACACTGGACAGCTGCATTGTAATGTATAGCCTAATTCAAGAATTTAACCCCATGTAATGAGGCAAAATATAGATCGGTAATTCCGAGAACCCCGAAACATGACTTGATGCCTAATAAATATTATCTATCGTAAATTTTCTAAAATTCAAAATTTTTATTGCAAGTCAAAAATTTCCTGCAGAAATGTTATGCGAATTTTAAAGCGTTAACAGTAACTGTTTGAGAAAACAATAGAATGCGAGTATTCACTGGTGAGGTGTCTTAAATTTAAAAGAGGAATCAAGGACGCAACTTATTCTTATATGGAAATTTATTACCAAAAGGTTTGTTTTGCCAAAAAATCGTATATCAATAATTTTTTTCAGCCATGAAGAAGCAATTAAACTTTGTACAGTCCGTTTATAATTGTTCACATTTATTTACACCATGTACTCTTTAATTTTTAATAAATACATTTTTACGTTTCTATTGCTTTTTTCAATTTAAAAAAAGTAATAAAACCTAACTCCCCATTATGCACGGTAAGATAGTCTCTACATTTGCGATTTTGACATTCGCGGACCTTTCCGCGAACCTAATCCTGCCGAATGTTAAGGGATTGCTGTTTATATGTATATAATATAGATAGTACAAAATATATATCAATTTTCAGACTTAATACACATGCTTTTATTTTATATAAATTGTCGTCATTCGAATCCGCTGAAGAAATCCAATTTACGATCCAGTCTTAAACAATATCTACAATAACCTAACCCTCGCGAATGTTAACGGATTACTTTATAGTTTTCAAAATAATTAGGATTTTTTAAAGTTCGGACTTAGTTAGTTTACAAACATTCGTAAAACGAACTGAATCCATCCATTATTGATATACAAAGGAGTCCTATAATAAAAGTAAAATCATAAAAAATAATATGTTTACATCAAAAAATACATCATTCTTCTTCAAAACAACTTCCCTCAGATGATATGCAACGTTTCTATCGTTCAACAAACTTTTCAAATTAAGTAGAGAAACCGTTTTCTGGAAGATGCTTTAAAGAACACTACACTGATAAAATAACTTAATAATATAGAATATATTGTTATATATATGGAATATATTGTTATAATAGAATATATTGTTGAGTCTGTCAGAATCACTTGTCGTGGACTTGATAAGGGGATTAAAATGATCCGAATTTCCTAAAGACTGTAATAACAGGTGATGGAACTTTGGTGCATCAAGTGCTTTTCAAGTGATTCTGACAGACGCAACAACAGATTCTGAAGTTATTTTAGGAGTGTAGGGTTCTTTGAAGCAGCTTCCAGAAAACGGTTTCACTACTTATTTTGAAAAATGTGTTGAACGGTGGGACCGTTGAATATGTTCTGAAGGAAGATGTTTTGAAGGTGAATGGTGTATTTTTTAATATAAAAATATTTCTTGATTTTTTAATGATTTTACTCTCAGTTATTATAAAACTTTGTATATATGCAGGATGTCCCCATGAAAGCTCCCTGATTTCAAATGTCAATTGTACGGAACCTAAGAATCCTAGAGATTAGCCCTTTGCGGTATCATGCGATTATTTTCTTGAAACAAATGCTTCAGAAACAGTTAATTTTTGATGTACGCGTTATTCATATGCCACGTAATTGCGTGACGTGCTGCGCGACACGTGGATGGAAATTGAATTTTGACTGAGAATTCTGAGAGCTACGAACGTCCATATCGACGTGCATACAGTCAGGGCTGCCACAAGCGACTATTTTTTAATTCTAACTGGAAACCTTTTCAGACATATAAACGTCTGCAGCAAAATAAACTAGTTGTCATAATATATCAATAAAAAATACATCAAAAATTAACTGTTTCGGAAAAGAAATTTCAGCAAAATAAACTTGTGTGGCCATTCACGATACCGCAAACCGCAAATCTCTAGCAACCACAAATCAAATTTTCTTGTACTCCATTGAGAAATAACTATCAGTGTTATATACACTATTTTCCAGACGAGTTCTGCTGCAGATGACTTTTAAAAAATACTAAAATAATGTTACCGTAGCATTCTGCAATTTTATTATCCTTCTGTCGTTCACATTTAAGCATTTTTAAAAAAAAAAGTTTCATAAATTCGTTTCATAATATCGTTACATTAAGATTTTGTACATTTACGCTATATATGTATATTAAATCTTTGGTGAATAGCATTATAGAAGGTCCTTTGACACACAATTTTATCAGAATGTGTTTCCGTACAGTTACACAATGTTTGAAACAGATTGTCGTGAACTATATATACTTACCTGCTTTGAGTCGTGAAGGGTTACCTTCTTAACTTATTTTGACAATAACATCCAAGTAAGTATAATGTAGTAATCGGAAGCTTAAGCATTTGTATCCAATGAGTGCATTTAAATGGACATAAGATTCTGAATACGGAATACCATTTGTAGTTAATGTTAGTTTATACGATTATAATTATATTCGGCTCGCTTTACATCATTGCTAGTAAATTCAAAGTTTTTAATTGCAGTGTAATTTACATGCAACTTAAATAAGAATGGATTTCTTGATTTATAATCATATAAAATAATGGATACGCATTTCATTTAAGTTATTTAATATATTTTATAACATAAAATGCTCCATTCTAATAGCCTAAAAGGCAATAAAAATTCTAAAATACCAAAAACATTTTTTTGGTAATTTTACACACTACATGAAATTTTGCTAAACCAAAATATAGTTCCTTCTATAAAACCGAGTACGAAAAACCTTATAATTAAGCATTTACTATTAATTAAAAATTTAATATACATGTATTGTTATTAATTTTAGAATATAAGTTATTAACTTTAACTGCGTCTTTTCTTTTGCCGCGATAATTGATAATATTCCCAATAAATATAAATACGTACATTTTATATGGTTTGACAATAAATAAAGCTTTCATATTTAAAAGAAAATAATTAAAAAGGAAAAAAATTAAGGGGACAAGGGACCTTAAAATATTTTTTTTTTATTTTTTGTAAATTCCACCTTAAATATTATTCAAGGGTACATTATATGCATTATGGCATGCATTTATCACATTTTTTTTTAATTTTTTTTTTTTTTTTTGAGAAAAAAAAATGGAATTTTACGCATCGGTTTAGAAATCTCCGAAATGCCCCCTGCGTTCTCCATATCAATGAAAATCTAAAATATTTTTTATGAAAGTTTGGTTCATATATATAAATAAAATAGAGCATCGAATTTCATATATTTGAATTTAAAGGTTTAAAAAAAATTGAAAAATTTGGAAATTTTTTCGAAAAAATTTCCAAATTTACAATTTTTTTTTTTTGTAAATTTTATCTTATTTATTATTCAAGGGTACATTATATGCATTATGGCATGCATTTATCACAAAAAAATAAAAAATAAAATTATTTTTGAGAAAAAAAATGGAATTTTACGCGTCGTCTTACCTTCGAAATGCCCCCTGCGCGTTCCATATCAATGAAAATCCCCAATATTTTTTATATAAGTTTGGTTTCTATATATAAATAAAATAGAGCATCGAATTTTATATAATTGAATTTAAAGGTTAAAAAAAAGTGAAAAAAATTGAAATTTTTTCGAAAAAATTTCAAAATTTTTAATTTCTTTTTTAAACCATTAAATTCAAATATATAAAATTCGATACTCTATTTCATTTATAAATGTAAACCAAACTTATATAAAAAATATTTGGGATTTTCATTGATATGGAGAACGTAGGCGACATCGAAGATTTTTAAGACAACGCGTAAAATTCCATTTTTTTCATAAAAATATTTTTTTTTTGTGATAAATGCATGCCATAGTGCATATAATGTACCCTTGAATTATAATTAGGAGAAATTTACAAAAAAAAAAAAAATAAATAAATAAATACATAAATAAATAAGGATTTTAACCCATTAGTGCCTGATTTTTTTTTTCAACTCAATATTGCGCTTAATTATAGTAAATGGTGTAAAATGTACGTAAAAAATAATAAAAAAATTTTCTTTAAAAAAATATTTATTTAACATATAAAAATCTAAACGTCCCAATTTTGAGACACTACGCACGAAAGAATAGTGGTTTTCTCCGTTACTGTCTAAGCATTATATCTATGTTTTATGCCATTTAATATGTTTCAAAGAGGTTATATATCATTAAGGGTTATTATTTGACTATAAAATTTTCTTTATGATTACTATAAGGGAGGGGAGGGTTGGGGTCGGCTCAAGAACAAGACCCCCTTTCTCCTCACCATTAGCCATTGGCATAGTAAAAATTTATATAGTAAAAATTGATAATAATCAATAAATACTAATAGAGTATATATACCGCATATACTCGCTTATACGCCGACCTATTAACTTTTGAATGCAAAAACTCGCGTATGTCGACCCCCTAACTTTTTACTTCAATTTCGCACAAAATCAAACCAAAGACTTCACAAACTAAATGCGAAAAATTAGCAAGTAAACAAAATCAAATCATTGAAATTTTTTTAATAATAAATTATTATTATTTGTATATTTTATATATTGTTTTATTATTTATATGCATAAAAAGTCAGACTTTGGCAGTATTCGAAGGGTTTTTTTTTTATTATTTTTTTTATTTTTTGGGTTATGTAATTGACTCGCGTATAAGTTTACCCCCCAATTTACTTGCAGAAAATTGTAAAAAATTCTTCGTTTTACACACGAGTATATATGCCACAGTAGAACTTCGATTATCCGAACCTCGTGTAACCGAAACTCTCTGTAAACCGATGTCGATATCCTGAAATTTTTCCAAAGGTTTTTTTTTTTTTTACATTCCTTGTGTATTCAAATGCTCCCTTCCAAACCACGAGTAGAGGTAAGCATTTTGGTTCCCATTTCTTTGAATTCCATTGAAATTAGCTTGAGCTCCCGCAAGATCCGATCCCGTGAAGATTATACGCCCCTCCAACCGTGTACACGTTCCTGTTCTAAACAAATAAAATTATTTTCATGTATAATTTAAATTTAGATGTTTATTAAGCAGTTTAAATAGTCCTAATAGCAGTTCGATGACGATGTTGCATATTAGCTAGATGATTATTGATAAATTCTCGATTATCTGGAAATTTGATTATCCGCTGTCGGTTCGGACCCAATTACGTCGGATAATCGAGGTCCTGTTGTATATATTTTAGTAACCTCAGGATGTGAAATACTAAATTAAGTACAAAACATAACGGTATGATATAAATTTTTACTAAGCCAATAGCTAAGGTTAGGAAGGGGTGGATGTCTTGTTCTTGAACAGAGCCCAGTCACTGTTCCCCCTTTAGTAATAAGAAAGAATAGTCAAATAATAATCAGAATAATAATTTTATAACCAAATAATAATCCGTGTGGTATGTAACCATTTTGTAACAAAATAAATGGCATAAAACATACATTTAATGCATAGACACTAACGGAGAAACCCCTACCCATTCGTGCCTAGCGTCCCAAAATTGGGACGATATACAAAGGTTAAAATTCGAGCAAAAAAATAGAAATCTGAAAAAATGCAAAAATACGTATTCTAAAATAATGTTTCATCTGATAAATAATACCACTTATAAAATGATTGATAAAAAAAAATAAAAGAAATATCTTACCTTTTCTTGCGCGCCATTTTATTTCAAGAAAATCCAACATTGCGCTACAACAAAAATTTATTTCACCTTTTTATTTTTAAAAATGCACTGCCATTTACAGATAAATATTGAAAATAAATACTAAGGATATATTTTACTAAGTTTTGAAAGGATATCATAATTCAATTTGTAATGGCAATTTTTTTAAGAAAGCGTCCCAAAATTAGGACGCCAGGCACAAATGGGTTAAGGTCCCTTGTCCCCTAAAATATATTATATGAGCCTTTATTGTTTAGTTTTAAGATCATACCAGTTTCATAACTGCTGATCGTTTAGTTTAAAAAAAAATGTTTGTTAACTTAGCATGAGCTCCGATTGTGGGTAATTCAACTCTTTGATTTACGTTCGATAGAAAAACTAGTGAATTTATTAGAAAGGAATTTTAATTTTGCCTTTCATTCTTTTGCACAATATAGAAATAAGAATTTAAAAACAACATTATTTTAACTATCTATTTCAGGTTTGTATGCTGTTTTCACAAAGTATAATCATAATTTAATGAATAATAAACTGTTAAATTATAAAAGATTTTTTTTTTATTTACAATCTCAATTTTTGTATTTGGGCAATTTTATTGTAACAGACTAACAGTCATACAGGAATGTATGGCTTTAGCTTATTTTAAAAATAATAGTAACGTAAATAAAATGGGGTTTACAATTAGTATATGATATTATAAGATAAATTAGTATAGTTTTTATGAATAAATTATTTATTGTGAATAGTTATGATTAAAAAAGTTGTATTTTAACAGACAAACGGGAATTACCGTGCTTTTCGGAAATCCTAATGTTTATCTATATTATTTATAAAATAACATACAATTTATTATAACAGAAATGTATTTTCATTTAGAGGAAGATCTGAAATATTCGACTTCCACAAAATGTTACTGCTGCCAAATTAAAGTTATTAAAAATAGGTAATCTTACCTGTAATGGGCCAACATCCAATATGCAACAGAGAAACACTTAAGCACATAAAAAGAAGCTGTGCTGATTATAATGGATTTTATTGTTTTTGACTATTCATTCAACCATTTATAAAATACATTGCAAATATACAAAATATAGGTTTAATACTATCAGAAAATATGTGTATTATCTATTTGAAGTAAAAAATAAAATACTAAAAATGGTAACATTGGCTTGAAATTGACCATTTACGTTTCTAATTTATATTTATAAGATATTTATTCATTCTCTGACGTAGTTTTACAGCCAGCTGGTCTATTTTTGCGCATAAATACCCCCATTGTTTTTCTTATTTGTGAAGAGTTGTAAGAATAAATGTTATTTAGCGATTTATCAATGCCAGAAGATAGAAATTTATCGATAGATTTTATCTTTGACAAGTGCTTAATAGATAGCAAATGAAAGATTTTATGACAGTTTAACTCGAAACTTAGCAACACTAGTTCATTATCACATCACTGAAGATATTTTGGTGCATTGTTTAATTTTCTGTTATTCACTGCTATTTTTCATATTTATTTATCCTATCATTTTGAAACTTTTAATAACAATCTGCTCTCTATTTCTTAAGATTTTTTGATTCAGCATGTGTGTATTTTTTTTAAATTTCCGAATATCCTGGCTACCATGGTGCGCAGTATACACAAGGCATAATTGTTCTCGTTTTTAGGAGCGTTCGTAATTATATAAATACGTAGCCACTATAGTCGTCGTCTGGTCCTTTGGTTTGTCTGCCCGCCTTCCCGCATATAACAGCGCAAAAATTATACAACCGATAAGTTTGAAATTTAATATATAGATATATATATATATATATATATACAATCGTTGCCGAATTTTGTCGAGCCATTTGAAATTTTATGAAAATCAAATAAAAAGTTGAAAAGATATTAATAAATGTTTTCTTCATTCTATTAAATCGTATCATACGTAATTAGTTCAAAGATATTCCATGATGGGTAATGATTCTATGTTGAATTGTTGGTTACGTTATATTTAAGATAGAGTCCTAGTATTGCAGTATAACTTATATATATATATATATATATATATATATTGTAGTCATGCTTTTCCGCATACCAAGATCTGAATATTTATAAAAAATTAGTTATAGTACGAACGCACCTCATTTGCCACGTTTCACGTACAATTTCCGGCTTGTTCTTAATCTAAAATGGGTAATGATCGCGTTATACATGAGTAAATAACGCAAGATAATAACCGAATTTACATACTTGTGTAAAAAAGTCAACAGTATACACAGTCGTAGTATAACTAAGACATTATTAGTGCTCTCGTTTTTCTCAATCTAAAATGTGGAAGGATCGCATTATATATGAGTAAATAAGACAAGATAATATCCGAATTTACATACATTGGAAGAACTTCAACAGAATACACAAGACATAATTGTTCTCGTTTTTTCAATCTAAAATGTGTAAAGATCGCATTCTACATAAGTAAATGATGCAAGATAATATCCGAATTTATAGATTTATGAAAAAACTTCAGCAGAAGAATCCTGTGTTTTGCTCAACTATTTTCATAGATAACTAGGGGGCTCGGCCCCCTACGAGCTACGCTCGCCAACCCCCGTCCAGACACCGCAGACTCTAAATGCACGCTAATTTGACCGGCTTTAAAAAGATTTCGAAAGATTGAATTATAATTTAAAAAACAGTGGCGATCTCCCTATAAACGAATTTCTATTCATTTCCCTTTGATTGGGGAATTTTAACGCCAAATCCGCTGCGGTACTACTTGATTATCCTGTCGACCAATTTCGCCAAATTGTATAAATCGCCAAACCACTCGCCAAATTATACAAATTGATATAACTTTTATTTTAAATAACGAAAGAACAAATAAATTCGTACAACATTAATAAAAACACAAATAAAACGTCGAAATAAAAATAACTTGATGACGTATACACGTGTAACAACATTTCGAAATAAGCTAATATAAAAGGAATTAAGTAAAGAGAGTCTTTGTCTCCTGGTATTTTTTAACAAAGCGAAAAGAAAGTTCTTTTAGATGAGACATTTTAAATTAATTAAAATATCAATTAATTAAAATATCAAATAAATGTCTAGCGCAATTTCTAAATTTAAACTTTTTTGCAATATTATTTTGTGTTCATTTTATGTAATAACTATAATGTGACGTAAATATGACGTAATTTCTCCTAAGACTTCTAACGCATGTTAATGAATTTATTATTTTACAATATCCTTTCTCTTTTAAAATTCACGTGTATACTTTTTATGACGTAATTTTTAATAAGTTCCTGCTTTTTATACTTAATTATTTAATTCTAATTTGAAAGTTTTTTTCCTGTTTATAATAGTCACGTGTAAATAAATTTTTAATTTGAAGCAGACATTATTGCTTGCGCTTTTTATACAGTTGGCAACAGTTTAGATTAGTACAATTTTCTGAAATCTGTAAAAAATATCTCTAGAAATGCTGAAAATTTGAATTTAAAATAGAAATAAAACCTGAAAAAAATGAGTCAAAATAAAAAAATTAATGCAATCTGCACTCCGGCAAATTCTAACGCATAAAATGATCTAAAAATGATTACACTGCCATGTATAGTTTTTGCTGCTATAAAACTTTTTAGTGGAACGATTTTGTCCAACTTTAGCATTAAATAACTCTAAAATAATTCTTCGATTTGAAAACTGTCTGCATCAGCGTCTTTATCAAACATTTCTGTATAAAACCACCGATTTTCATATTTTTGTATGCATTATTTTTGTTAATATTAACGAAGAAAGGCCTCCGGTCACAAAAAAATCAAAACCGGCGGCGGCGGTGACAGCGGTAGTTACTTTTTTTTTAGAATAGAGAGATATTTTCTCTTTACTTTAAAACAAAACGAAAGGTTTGTAGTCATGTTTTCATAATAAATACACTCAACGTATTAAATGCTTTTAAACGTGTGATATTACAACAACAATTTATGAAACTATATCTTTACTGTTCGCAGTCTCTTTTTCCTCGGTATAGCCCTTTATGGATGTTTCAACAAGAAATCGTTGTGTTATTGTGTATTTCAATCAAGAAGAAAATTAACAGAACTTGTCCTAATAAACGAAACGAATGCAATGATGATAGGTGTAGTATCTCACGCAGTCGGTATAATGCGACACGCATAATGAAAAATGAATTCAGAACTCTCTAAAATTTCACGTCTTATATTATCCCTTTCGGATCTGGTGTTCTATTAATAGTACATGTCTTTTCAACGGGTATTATTTTATCTTAACAATTACTTTCGTGATATATGCAATGACAGTATATGGCTATGCCTCTCTCATTAAGCTTTCATTTATAATTTGACATTTAGTAATAATCTATTTATATAAAATCCAAGTATCTGTGTGTCCCCCACTATTCCGGTTGGACCGCCTCATTGAAATGAGTAATCGTTGAAAAATATTAATGCAGGGTTACCACAGTAGCGCCAAATGTTAGCCAACTTGGCGATAGCTGGCTAATTTGGCGAAATTCCCATTTAAAACCATTCATCTTTCATAATGGAGGTCACCGAAATTTAATTTAAACTCCACTCTTTTAAGATATTTTTTCGAAATCTATGGGTGAGAATTTAAAGTACATCTTTACATCTTCCTCCCGATGCTACTAATAAAATAACCGCCAACAGACAACGGTGCACTGCGTGAGCTCCTAACTGCGCAATTTGGAACAGATGTCATATTCGCCCCATATTTGCGCGATTTTTTTCTGTCGCCAATATCATATAGGAAACAAGTACTTAACTTGCGCCAAAGTGTCGTTATTTTGCTTGATGTGGTAACCCGGATCATGTTGTTTATGCTGTTGATCTTTTCGCCAAATTGGCAACCGAAAAAAATCGCGCCAATATGGGGCGAATATGACATCTGTACCCGCAATTTTAATGTGCTTTAGGTACTTTTCCAGTATAGGTGCCTTGACGAAAAAGGAAATTTGGTAACATATTTTCCGGGAACCTATTCACTGTTTCATTTTATATACACACTCAATTTTTTCGATATTTATACGATTTATTTACATAAAAAGCCATTTCTCTAATTTTATACAGAAACAGATGGAATTTGTACATAAAAACATCAATAATATACATATAAAACAAACAAAAACTCTTATCAAATTTGTTTTCGTAGCTGTTTATATGATTTGACAACAAATCTCCATAATTTTCTATTAAATGGACACCATGTCAAAATGTATGCTAATGCGACAATTATTTCAAAATGCTAAAAGATATTTGTAATTTTATGCCAACAGTTTAATATGAGTTTTATTTTATTGCTTTATTTTATAGCAGCTATTTGTTCACTTATTTTAAGTATATATTTGTGATTTGATGAAATAGTTCGTCAAAGTCTGGAATTTTCAAATGTTATATTTTTTAAATGCTCACTTTAGTATCGACAATGGTTTTCCTTTATTTTTCAAATGCTTCAATTCACGATATTGCGCCAACTATTACGCTTGGCGACAATGGTGTCCGCATAACGGAAAAGTACCCAAATTTCACTTTCTGATGCCCAAATTACACCAAGTTAAAAAAAAAAAATGCCAAAACCCCTACAGTGGAAAGGTACCAAACTGTCTATTATTTACGCTATCCGTGTTATACTTTGTACTATATGCAAGGGGAGTGGAGCGAAGAGTTTAAACATTAAATATTAAAGTTTCGGCACAGATGTCATATGATTTGGCGCATATTGGCGCGATTTTATTCTGACGCCAATGTCATATACACAACGGGTACTTAACTGGCGCCAAAGTGTCGTAATTTTGCTTGATATGGTAATTCGGATGTTATTGTTTATGCAGTTGATGTTTTCGCCAAATTGGCGTCGGAAAAAAATCGCGCCAATATATGATAACGTATATGACAACTGTGCCAAAGTTTCTATAAAACAGTATAAGACTAAAAATTAAGAATAAAATAAATGCAAAATAAGACTAAAGAAGAAAGAAAAATCATGCGTTAAGCATAGAATATGAAACACTTTCCAACACATCCTGGATGCTTTAACAAAACTTCGTTATTTAGGGAAATAAGGTAAATAAGATAATGTTACTTCTTAGATATCCCGTCGACCAATTTCGCCAAATTATATAAATCTCCAAATCAATAGTAAAACATTAACAAAAATACAAATAAAACGTCGAGTTAATGGTTTTATTGGCCATTATTGCCATTTAATCTTACAATTAATTAATTAATGGCAACCATTATTGGCAATTAAGCTTACAATTTGGCGACAGTAATTTGGTCGACGGAATAACTAAGAAGTACCAAGATAACTAAGTAAACATTTTAGAAAACGCATAAAAAATTTAAAAATTGATTTCAGCAGTTACCGTCCATAGCCAATAACCGATATTACATGCCTCTATTTAGCTAAAATTTAATTTAAACTACTCTTAAAACTACTAAAATCACATTTCCAGATATTATCATCCATAGACGGTTATGTATCCAATTCTTTGCGTGACCCTGTATATCATTTTTTCTATATTCTACAAACATTTCTTAGGAAACTAAATGCGTAAAAATGCATCTCTTTTAAAAACCACCTTTAAGCAATTTACTCTCATACTCAGTAACCCTTACGAATTCTTTTGTGTAGCCCTGCATATGAACTGTAGCATTTATACACACAGTATAGTATGCATAAACGTAGTGAAACATAAAAGCGCATATCATAATTAAAAATGCATTTCTAGCAATCATTGTTTATGTACAATACTTCGGAGAAAAGTTTCTTGGCGAGAAAGAAGTTTGCCAACGTATTTTCTGGCATCCTATTTACTGCTTCATACTCATAAGCAATTTTTTCCATATGTATACAATTTGGCACAGATGTCATATATTGGCGCGATTTTTTTCCGACGCCAATTTGGCGAAAACATCAACAGCATAAACAACATTCGGGTTACCATAACAAGCAAAATAACGACACTTTGGCGCCAGTTAAGTACCCGGTGCGTATATGACATCGGCGTCAAAAACAAAAATCGCGCCAATATGGGCGGATATGACATCTGTGCCGACAATTTAACGTAAAAAAAGCTATTTACCCATTTTTATAAAGAAACAGAAGTAATTTTTGCACAGATGTCATATACGCATGGGGGTTGACGTGATTTTTCTATGACGCCAATTTGGCAGAAATCTTGCTTTCGAAAACCAGTTACTTATATATTTTTCAATTATTTGCTATCATTTTGAAAAGGAAATAACTATAAATAAATAAAAATTTGAATAATAACTATAGAACAAAGCAGTTTATATAATTAAAAAACAGAAAATAAAAGTAAATAAACAATTTATTAATAAATAAAAAACAATAGCCGGGTTACCATAGCAGGAAAAAAAACACCATTTTGGCGCCAGTTAGATATCCCGGTTCATATCTGAAATCTGTGTAATTTGTATATAATATATATTTTGTATAATTTGCATATAATATATATATATATATATATATTTAGAAACGATTTTTTTATGTATATAAGTGCATATATAAACAAAGATAAAAGTTCATTAGATTTGTTTTCATAGCTGTTTATATATTTTCGCAACATATCTCACTTTCTGATGCCCGAATCGCGCCAAGCTTTTTTTAAAAATGCGCTATAATCGAAAAGTACTTAAATAAATAATTAACAAAAATAACAAATTATACAAACTAAAACTTTTTTATTTCGAGATCAAAGCATTGTTTTTAATTTCGATTAAAAATACAAATATCCTTGGATAACTTGAATTGAAATTAGTTTCACAGCTTAATATCTCATTCCATAAACCTAAAAAAACACAAGTGATTCATTCATCGTGAAACGTCAAAAATATTAAATCATTGAGGTAATCATTCACAAACTAAGTTCTCCAACAATCAATGGGCAATATTCTAATGACGTCATAGTAGGTAAAATGGTGGCGGTATCGTTTGTTTATGGTTTGTAATCATAAAGATTTAATTTGGCAATGTCTCTTAGTTACATTATTTTATTGTCATATTTATGAGCTCAGAACAAAAGCCTATTTTTTCATTATTTAGTTATTAAAGACGGAAAAAAAATCATAAATGCATGATTTGAAAATTTTAAATAATTTTCTTTCTTAATACTAAAAAATAACATCAGGAAGTAACAGCGGGTTTAAGTTAAATAAGTTTAACTGTTTAATTCTGTTGTAATATTCAAAATAACTGTATTTATTAGATTTCAGTACTCAACTTCAGGGCCCGATTAAACTTTGAAGTTAGAGGAATTACAATGTCATTTCAGGACCTTTCTTTTGGAGAAGCTTTTCTAACTTCCATATATACATGGAAAATCTTCAGTGTTAGAAACATTATTCCTAGAACTGACATAACACGAGAACGGCCTGCAATTTTACACAAGTTTTTGAAAGCTACTTTATATCAGAAATTTTACTAAAAACTGGATACTTTTTTGTTATAGCGGCCCACACTATTAGGATTATGACAAGTTGCAGCCAATTTCTCCAACGTCGTAACCAAGATCGTGAAGCACACACATATAATACCATATAATACCATTTTATGAAATCGTATACGATAATTTAATAGTTTTTAACCTTACTTCAAGTGTGTTATTTATTTATTTTTAAGGCTCAACAATCTAAATTGTCCAATATATGGATTTAAAAAAATGTAAACAAAGATTGACTAGACATGACCGCAAAAGCCTCAAATCTGCATAACACTTGGAACTAAACTGGGCAGATTAGTGGTCTTCTTCTGTACAAAGATTTTCATAAATGTGTTTCGTTCTTAAAATGTGTTATTTTCATCTATCACTGCGGAACAAGCGGGAAAACTCATATTCTTGCACATGAGTTGTATATATCTTTATATCTAAATTTCCGTCATTTTTGACGGGCTACCTTTCTAATAATAACAATAAAACTTTGCTTAATTCTCTTTGCACCGTTGGTGATTCGTTTATTTTAAACATATATTTCAATCTTTAAATTTAAAATAGGGCTTACTTTTCTGAATGCATCATCTAGGATAAAACGCAAAAAACAAAAAAATTAGAAAGTTCTAATATCTATTAAATCCTGTTGTAATACGATATTTTCCAGTAGTCTACAAAAACTCTTTCTTAACCTGTTATCATATAAATATGAATTGAATAGAACACACAATAAGTACATTTGTGAGATTTGAGACAATAATATAATGTTTAAACTTCAGTAAATCTATTTGGATAGCTACGATTAACATTATAAAGTAAAAGTTAATTTTATCCCCAAAATTGAAAAAAAAATCGGAGGTTTAAGAGATAATCAGCATTTTAATATTACGTTGTGTAATCTCCTTTGTAACCTAAATTACCATACTTTTCTGGAGAATTCTTCTTTAAAGTACAGATCTTTGGAAGTTTTGCATATTGAAAAGCTAGCCATTCAATACCTGAAATCATAGAATTATGACTGTGGCTTCGGTACATTTATATTTGTTCATTTTCTCTTTCGTTCTTTTCGTTTAAAATAGAAATTTTTGTAATCCAAAGTATATTTTTTAAAGCGTGTTTTTATTATTATAACAAAAAATTTAGGAAATTTTATTTTTATTATAATATGAATATGTATTTCTGAAAAAAAAAATCAGCTTTCCCCTTTTTTTTTATATTTTGCAAGTAATGCGCTTCAAATTGCGCTTCCTTTCGTTAAAAATTGCTAAATAATAAAATATAAAACAATAGCATTGTTATTTATACTAATACGTAAAATAATGCCTATCTCTACAAAGTAGTAGTTCTTACTACAGACACACAAATATGGAACACATTAAAAAAAAGTGCGAATGAAATATCACAAATAATATTTGTAATTAGAAGTTAATTAAAAAATAATTGAGGACCTTAATTCGTTCTTTTTCTGTTTTATGCATCATTGGAATTGGAACTTTACGAAGAATGTTTTCTTTTGATGGTAGAATATTTTACGGTATTCATCTGTTGCCATTATATCTCTTAAAGCCTGAACATTTAAAAAACTACGCAATATTTTTTGTTGCTGTTAAGTATTTTTTGTATGAATACCACAGATATTCTTTAAAGAATTTATACGCAAAGTTTTTTTTTTCATGAGCCTAAATTTTGTGAACAATAACATTGTAAATTGCATTACATTAACAATGATTTCTTACGGAAACAGAGTTACCTGTTAAATAAGAAAGCTACCCTCTTGGTTCTACAATATTTCCTTCCGCTTTTTGCAGTTTTAGACTTCATTTCTATTTAAGGTTTCAAATGACAACTAGTTTTTAACATTTTAAAGCTATATTAAATACGTGAATAATCACATTGCTAACAAGTCTTAAACCAACTTTAGTGAAAAATGTCCAAGCCGGGATTGAACCCGGGCCCCTGGAATAGATCTCCAGTGCTCTACCGCTAAGCCACAAGGACGATTTCCATCTTGGCATCTCTCACTTATCTAAGTGGGCTTATATAAAACATGAAACAAATTTATATTTAAACATGAATATTTAAACATGAAAGGGAATGTTCGTAAGGCTTAAAAAATTACTCAGTTAAAATATTGCAATTGAAATAAGATTTGGCTCTTTATCTTTTGAGTCAGGTTAAGAAAAATGCATCTGAAAAATTGATAGGATGATATCAAGGAAGTTTCGATAAGTGCAAGCTCAGAAATATTTTAAATAATTATATAATACTCTTCTCGTGACATATAATATGTTTATAAAAAAAATCCGCAGAACCTCGATTTAGCGATTGTAAAAAAATAATGAAAATTTAATTTTTTTGGCGATTTAATGCTGGTTGGCGGCACAATAAAATTTTGAATGATACTTTTTTTATGATAAATAATTTTCAAGTAAAACCTTTTTCTACTCTTCATACTAGATTAAGTTTAACGTAATAAATACATTTTTATTACTACAGTTTTGTCATATACCTTTATATGTGTACATATTAAAATTTTATTATCGTAATTATACGGTTTAAAACAAAATTTCAGTTTATTTAATTTTTTCCAAATTCAAAATTAATGTCCGATTCGGAACAATGACAATTTGACTTCGATATTGTTAGTGTCAGAAACAAGAAATGAAGGTTATTGTTGCCATGGAAACAAGTATCTAATATAAAATGTTTAATGATAGCATTTTCAATTAGCCAGCAACTTTTAAAACAAATTTAAAACGGTACTGCTTGATTATCCCGTCGACAAAATAGCTATCGCCAAACTATAAGATAAATACCAATAATAGCTGATCGTAAATTTTACATTCACTTGACATTAAAACACGGTACACGTGTTTATTGCGTCATCAAGTGGTTTATAATTTCACTTCTATTTGTAATTTTACTAATGTTTACAAATTTATTTATTCATTCGTTGTTTAAAATAAAAATTTTGTCAATTTGTATAATTTGGCGAGCAGTTTGGCAATTTATATAATTTGGCGAAGCGTTTGGCAATTTATATAATTTGGCGAAATTGGTTCAATGAATAATCAAATAGTACCCTTAAAACATTTCCAGCCGGTGAAGCCATGTAAAATTAAATAACTACTGCAACAAGCAATTTGTATATATTATATACGCTTAAAGATAAAAAAAATAATACGCTAAATCCTTCGTTTAAGTTTAAATTCATTGAGTTTTAGGCAAATAAAAGCTTATTTAACATGCAATTTTCAAATGGATTTAAATATCTTACATTTGGGATGGAAATGTGTTGGCTAGCCAAATAGCGTGGAACGTTTTTTTTTTTTTTTTTTTTTTTTTTTTTTTTTTTTTCGCAAATACTCCAATATATATAGATTTTTTTCAGACTTTTACAGGGATTCCGCCGCCAAATTTGACTGATGTTTTACTACAAACATGAGTAGTTTTAAAAGCATTTTTCTTTTCAAAATGATTTGAGTATGCTCTTTAAGGAGATCTTCCTTGTGGTAACCATTTTGTTTTTGATTTGTGCTTTTTTGTTTCTAACTCTTCCATCATGTGACTTACAGACGAAACTAGCAGATGTAATTGTAAAAATGATGGTACTTATGATTTACATGTTACATGTTTATTTGTGATTTTTGAGTTCACTTTTGTCGCCAAACAATTTGATTTTAAGCCAAAAAGATGTAAGCGTGAATTGGGTTCAAGCGATGTTTACAATAACGGTGATTTTGCAAGTGTACGAAAGCATTATTTGAGTATTTTTTAAAATTCAAATGTACAATATATAAATAGCAATTAATATTTTAAAAATGGAGTCAGATATTTTAATTTTAGTATAAACGTCTCCCACACACGCACATACATACTGTAAAATAATTTAATTTTAGACATTTCAAATTTTTTTTATCATACTTTACTGCGAAAGCATGTCGGTTTGTTTTCCCCAAATTTGTGACTTTTATAATATCGAAGCCAGATTAGCTAAAACTGACCATTCTTTTTTTAATAAAAAAACATATCGCCAATTTCCCTTATACAAACGTTCAATGCTTGCAATGTTAGGTAGTAAAGATTGTTCTTAAGAAAATGTAAGCAATTATGCGTTATTTCTATCACGAAAAAGACATTTTGCAATAAAAATTGCTTTCTGAAATCACTTTTCGATATTCCATTCCATTCGTCATTTTTTTTTCATGTCTTCCCTTCTTTTAGAAATGTTATAAAAAGATATTGGATTAATCTTCCATAATCAGCCACCTTACAATTGGCGAATTTACTGTATAGCGATGGAAGATTCGTTTATATTTGAAAGAAACCGTGGGCGGTAAATCCGATTTCAGAAGATTACGCGAAATTTGTACTTTTAGTAATTAGCGATTAGTAAATTTATATTTTTTAGTATGGAACAAACGGACAAAAGAAGATTTACTAATAGATATTTTTCATATACAGTTATTTTACTATCATTAAAAAAGCTTTAATTTGAATGTATAGAAAAGTTTGTCAAATGCCAAAGGTGGCCAATGGAACAATATTTGTTCATTTAGCCTAGGTTTTTTTAAAAAAGTACCTCAAATTTAATTAAAATTTCAATCATTATAAAATTTTGGCTGATGCACAGACGAGCAGCTGATCGTAGTGACAAATTTTAGGTTTATTTTACTATCGCTAAATAAGCATTACTTTGAATGTACAAAAAAAAAAAAAAAAAAAAAAAAAAAAACTTTCAAATGCCAAAGGTGGCCAGTGGAACAATATTTGTTCATTTACTCTAGGTTTAAAAAAAAAGTACCTCAGATTCAAATAAAATTTCAATCATTATAAAGAAATTTTGACTGATGCACAGCCCGAGCAGCTGATCAGTCACAAATTAACGTTTTTAGTTTTATTTAGGCAACAAACTGATGAATAATGACGTCTTGAAAATAAAAGCATGCATATTTATCCGTCTTATTACGCTCATTAGAGAAATGCGAAAAAATTCTTCGGTTTGCCAAAAAGATCACTACTAAAGATTTTGCATAACTAACTTTACTTATCATTTGCAAAGAGTTTTGATAGTGAAAGATCTAAAAATCAATCAACAGCAATTTGACACTATTTAATGGAATGTAGTTTGGAGCGTAATTAACCCTGCTTTGTAGCTAACTCTGGTACATTTTTAGCCATACCGTTACGAACATTTCTATCGTTTCACAGCAAACTTGGCTGTGGATCCGATTACGGATGATTGGGAAGATTTTATTGAATGAAAACTAGATGTTTAGTTTTCTATTTGAATTAGTTATCGAGGTTATTTTCCGAGTGGCGACCGCCAGTACGTATGCTACTAAGAAGGAATTAAATAAATAACTGAACTACCACAAAAAAAACTTTCATTTCAATTTTCTAGAATTATAATTTTTGTTACATAACATCTTCTTCCATTCAGGTCTTTAATTATGTTGAAAGTCCAAGATTGAAAGACGATCTTTAAAATTTGAAAATTGACATAGAACCATAAGTATAAAAATGAAACAAGTTCCGTGTTTTTAAGGTGATTCATAAATTTCACAAGAAGAAATATAAAATGTACGTAAATACATGGCACTGGGCTCGCTCTGTTTCTAAAAATATTTTAAACACAATGTGAAAAAGGAACAAAAATTAAACTTTTTGCTATCTTTAATTCTATTAAGATTTTCAAACGAAATAAATTACTGTAATTTGACGTTTTGGACATAGGACATAAAATTTAAAAAATTAAGATAGTGCTGCTTTACAATGTGAAAAAAGTTAGAGTTATTTTCCAATTTACTATAAAAGTATTTCTGAGCTAACTTTTAAAAAGTTATATCGTTCATACTTTACTTTATATAGAATTTTTAAATTTTAATGATCGATTAACTTTAAAAAATCTTGGATAAATAAATAAGCGTATATATATATATATACAGGGTGTTTCTAAACTCATGGTATAAACTTTAAGGGTAGGTAGAGCACACAGTAATAATCATTTATTGTATAGGAATGTATGGGACCAAGTGACGCATTAAGGTAAAAACAACAGGGGGGCAATTAGGCCCCTTTTTTAATTTTCATAATTTCTCATTCATACCAGAAAATTTTTCTGCTATCCTTTTGTTGACATTTCGCGATTACTTAATAATAAAATTGTTCTTTGAAAATTTCTGGAATGAAATCGAAATTTTTTGAATTGAAAATAGAAATACAAATAGAAATTTTTTGAAATTGAAATGGAATTTTTGGTTGATTCCACTAACGGTAGAGGCCAGCAAGTGACTGGTTGCCGTTCAATACCATGTATTCAAGTAGAATTAATCGCCATTTTTAATTGCGCTATCGTTCGTCATGGAAGACTTTACATATGCCGAAAAAGCCGACATGCATTTCATGTATGCTCGTGCAAATGGAAACGCCAGAGCTGTTCTACGAATGTATCAGAAGCAGTTTCCTCGCAGAAGAATGCCTGATCATAGAACGTTTCAGCGCTTACACTGTCAGCTTTCTGAAACAGGATCTTTTGACGTCACCAGACAGGAAGCTGGGCGAGATAGATCTGTAGGCAGTGCAAGCCTGGAAGAAATTATTTTTAATTTTGTGAGTGAAAGACCCGAATCAAGTACATGAGCTGTTGCACAGAATTTACGTGTGAGTCATCCCACAATTTGGACAGTGTTAAATGAAAATCGATTTTATCCCTTCCGTTTTCAACGTGTGCATGTGCAAACTTTGAATCCGGAAGTCTATCTTCTGCGGTTGAACTTTTGCCAGTGGGTTTTTGCAGCAACATGTATTGCAGCCAGACATTACTGCTCATATTCTATTTACAGATGAGGCAGTATTTACACGCGAGGGTGCATTTAATGCGCACATTTTCCATCTTTGGGCAACCAATAATCTACATGCAACGCGACCACATGCTTATCAACAACGATTTTCTGTGAATTTGTGGGCGGGTATTGTTAATAATTATTTGATTGGCCCATACCTACTACCAAAGAGGCTGGATGGTCGCTGTTACCTTATTATTATATATTTTTTTTGAAACAGGTTTTACTAGAACTGCTGCAAGATGTTCCGATCGCCATTCGTAAGCGGATGTCGTTTGAATATGAAGGAGCACCCGCGCACTCCACCACTGATGTGCGCAGTTACTCGAATGCTACATTTGGGACGCGATGGATTGGTCGCGGTGCACCAGTTCATTAGTCACCGCGATCTTCCGAATTATTGAACCTTGATTTCTTTTTATGGGTGCATTTGAAGTGTCTTGTTTATTCCACTCCAGTTAACTCAGAAGAAAATCTAATATCTCGCATATCCGAAACTGCTGCACTTGTGCGGGAAATGCATGACATCTTTAGAAGTGTACGCCAATCGTTCCACCGACGCTGCGAAGCATGTATCACAGTTGGTGGGCGCAATTTTGAGCACTTGTTTTAATGTTATTGTATGCATTATTATTCACTTGTAAACTACATTGTAGATAAACATTTAATCTTTTTTCATGTATTTCGTTTGATAAGTTTGCCAGTTTTGCGCTTTTTTTTTATTCAAAAATTTCGATTTCATACCAAAAATTTTCAAGGAAGAAATTTATTATTAAGTAATTATGAAATGTCAACAAAAGGATAGCATTAAAATTTTCTGGTATGAATGAGAAATTTTGAAAATTAAAAAAAAGATAAATTTCCCCCTTTGTGTTTTTACCTTAATGCGTCACTTGGTCCCATACATTCCATTACAATAAATGATTGTTACTGTGTGCTCTACCTACCCTTAAAATTTCTACCATGAGTTTAGAAACACCCTGTATATAAGGTTAGTTGGGGTAAGTGGACCCACGAGGTAACTGGGCCATAGGCTATTTTATAAAAAACCGTTCATGCATTTTAAGTTTTAGCTTTTGTGAACAACGCCCCTTAACCTCTACTTCCTAAAACAACATGTGTCAACTCAATCATAATTCTCTCTTTGCTGCCATAAGTTGTCGAAAATTTACGTTACTTTTTTAAAAACAACGTCCATTTGGTTGAACATCCTCGGTTTTTTTTTTTTTTTAAATACTGTAAATACTTTTGTTAAACAATCTTCTTTTATAAAGATTAGGCATATAACTACGTTAATATTACTAGGTATCTATACATATTTATTTCATGTTTCAAATGCAAGCCCGGTGTGCCAGTTACCTCATAATTTTTTCATGAATGGGGTAACTGGGACATGTATCCGGGGTAACTGGGCCATGATGGATCCAGTTACCCCAATAGTTATAAATATTTTTTTGAGTTTCTCTTACAACGGGAAGTAAATTTCTCCATTATTTTTTCTCACAATAAAGAAAATTATAGAATACCTTGTTAAAATTACGGAATAAAATAAAAAAAAGCATATTTGGTGATATCAAACCAAATTTCTTGACCCCTTGAGAGGCGTCACATAATTTTAATTCTTAATTGCCACATTGGCATTGGAATTTTATAATGAAAATTTCACCTTTATTAAGTACGCGAAAATATACTTTTACTTATTTTCAAATAGATTCTCTTGGAAATATTGGTGTCATTAAATTATTTCAATATTTTACTAATGCAAATACCTTGCCCTGAAAGCGAGATAGCCAAACCTTGAAATTGTACGAACATTTTACGAATGCAAATACCTTGCACCTGATAGCGAGATAGCCAAACCTTGAAATTTTACGATACACAGGGGTCGCATTCTATAGGGAAACTTTATTGTTCCTACCACTATTTTTAAAGTAATATTTTCATCGCACCTTTCTTTGGAGTATGTTAAATAAAATGATAATTAAGGTAACTCATTAAGGGTTCTGGTAAACAATAAAATTTTCACTATGCAATGCGACCCTGGATACACATAAAGTACTTACGTAGCCGTTAATCCATAGATTTACCTTGCTATTTTTTCCTTAAAATACCCATATGACTTTTACACTTATTACCTATACTAAAGTACATAAGTACTTACTTCATTTTTATGTTTTTAGTATAAATAAATCTAATATTTTCAATTTTAGTGCTTTTTTAGACACATTGACAGCAAAGGTTTCCCTTACAACGCTCCTTATTGACATATAATTTACATGCTCTGCCTGGTTTAAATTTTTTAAAGTTGTTTACACTTTTTCAAACAGGACCTGATCCACATGGAAACAAATAAACGCGTGTGGAACATAGACCCTCCTGGTCCACTTACCCCATTTTTATGGGGCAACTGGACCCATGAAGAAATAAAGATGAAATATGCATATTTTTATATTTTTAAATATTAAAATGTAATTTTGAGCCTTTCCCTCTCATACAGGGAACCTAACTGAACACATTTACAGAAGTTCAGACTTTAATTCAAATGAACATTAGCTTTTTGAAGCTGAATTATCAGAAGCTCTAGAGTCACATTGTAAAATCATGGCCGAGTTGCCCCAACTAACCTTATATATATGTATGTATATCTATTACTTACAGTTATTTATTAGTATAAATTTATTATATTTATATATATACAGTGAAATACGTTTAACACGGAAACGCTTAACATGAAAAATCGGTTAACACGAAATGATATCGTGGTTCGGACAGCATACTATGCAATTTAATATTTTTTTTTTTCTTTTAACACGGAAGAAAAATCGTTTACCACGAAAAAATTTCGCTTTCAATCTAGTTATTTTGAGTTGAAATTGGTGTATTTTGTGTTAAAACCACTGAATTTTGGGTGAAAATCAGTGAATTTCATGTTATTTTTGTAAATTAGCTTATGATTTATGAGCCCAATGGCTGATAAATCGGTCCGAAAACAAACTGATCATGAAAAAGAACGACTAAAACAGAAATCTGCAAAGAGTTTGGCATTGCCAATTCTACTTTATCGACGATAATAAAAAACAGGGATCCCATTACGTTAATGTTTGAGCTTAGTATGTTTAAGCCTGAGAGAAAACGTATGATAACCGCTAAGCACGAAGATTTAGAGACAGCTTTGCTTGTTTGATTCAAAAAAGCTAGACCTCAGAATGCTGAAAAAGACACTGCATGTCTGATTTTTTCCCTCAAATAAATATTTTTTTTTACTTCCTTTTTATCCTAATGGATGAAACATACCAGTAGTTTAACAGGAAATCGAAAAAAAATTTGGCGACGTTGAAAATATTTGTGAGTTTTGTTCTTTTTTTTACGAATCTTTTAACGCGAAATTCTTTTAACACGAAAAAAAATTTCGCCCCCCTCAATTTCGTCTTAAACGTATTTCACTGTATATATATATATATATATATATATATAGTGTACATAATGTATTGTGTGTCATTTATAAGCTTCCAAATTATAGCTATTGTGTTGAGGTTTGTTTTGCAACTTATTCATAATAATTGTATTAGATTGTCGAAACTATAAACAATTTGTTGCTATGATCAGTGAAGCGCCATAGCACTTAACTCATTATAACGGTAATCTCTACGTAACTGCAATACTGTAATATACCTTGTTAAAGCATTAGTAATGTTGTATGTTGATTGACTTGTACTATCACATCCTGCACATTGTATACAAATTAATTCCCATTAAAGCAATGTGTTTGAAGCTCTCTCTGTCTGCATTTGCTTACTAAAGTTTTTACTAATTGCTAGTTACTAATACATAGGCTGACACAAAAAATAAGAATTAATATTTTTGTTCAGAAGTTCATAAATATTGAATATACTTTAATTGAACTTTGAATAGTCTGACATTTCTTAACCCTTAAATGCCTGATTTTTCAAACATTATTGTAATAATGTTTTTCGGCTTTCATTTTTTAAATAAATAATGGGAAAAATACTTAAAAAAATCATATTTTGTTTTAAGTATAGTTTACGGCTAAAAAACAGTTTGTTACTAATCGGCAATATTGGTGTTTAATTGAAAAAATAATTTCCCTTGTTAAAATTTTATAATATTAAACACACAAGAATTTCATGAACTATAATAAGAAATAAAATTTACTTGCTCAATGCAGGTCAAAATAGGGTATTTCGCAAGCTTCGAAACAAAAAACGAAAAGAACAAGCAATTGAAATAAAAATTTATCTTTATTCTTAAACGGCACAAGTGTTGCCAACTACATGTTGAAAATCGATTTAATAATATTTTCAGAATTTATTTTATTGACAACATTAGGCATTATAGCTTCAATATCATTCTAATAGTATTTTAGAGCCTAAATTGGGTATGTTGCCGAAATGCAACACCAGGCATTTAAGGGTTAATATGAAATATAAGGCTGTTATGAGAAATAGAAAGCATTGCTGTCATTTTTATCCAAATAGCACTTAACTGAACGCTTCATGTTCCGAAATGTATTTGACAGCATATACCAGGCTCGGGGAACCTTTTCACGTGCGCGTGCCGAAAATGCACAAGCAATATCTATCATCAATCTAACGTGCCAAACGTATATAAAAATAATTTTGGAGAATGCGATGTTTATACGAAACACTGGTTATAAATAAAATCAGCTGCTTTCATGCATTAATAATTAAAAAATATAGAAAATAAGAATGCGATTTTTCTGTAAAATGGAATCAGCCGTTAAATGAATGAATATTTGATTCGTAAATAGGATTCATTTATGCGGTGTAATAAAGAGGAGTAATAAGCGGTGTAATAATTGTGTAATAAAGAGGAAAAATACGAGTCTTTATTTAATTAATTTTTAACTTATGAAAATGCTTTATATATGGTTCATATTTTGTTATTTTTACAATAGCTAAATTGAATCCTTTTGCCATTTAACTGCAATGACAGTCAAACGAAATTCATTTGAAAATTACAGTTTTTAAAATTCATACAGAAAAGCAAATACATGTAGAAAACGCTGCATAGCACCTCAGGAAACCAAAATTATTATGGTGTGTTAATTCATGCAAAAATTAATTATTTGTGACCATCTGTCCGTATGGAACAAAATTTTATTTGTTACAACAGAAATAAAAGTTGGATTTTGTGTTTATACCAATTACCAAATTTAAATTTTTCCCGTGCCATAAAAATTAGCTTACGTGCCAACTCTGGCACGCGTGCCATAGGTTCGCCAACCCTGGCATATACTGTCTCACAGGACGAAATAATGTAGGTTTCCTTCACCTCTTTTTAAATAGCAATGCATTTAAAATGCATATAATATCTCAATTTTACATAATGAGGAAAAGTATTATGATTTCTTGCTCATACAGTTTATATGAATTGTATTTTCCTATTTATTCAAATACTTTAAGCAATCAAAATAATATTATATTAGCATTACTACCAATGTTAAGCTACAGGAAATTCTTCGTATAGTGCATTTGAGATTTAATAATGGTTGCTGAAAATATTGTTATACTATTTAAATAAAGTTGATCGTTTGCAACTACTTATTTGAATTCTCGAACAATTAATAATTTGTTTCTATGACCCGTGTATCGTCATTTCATTTAGCACATTAAGCAGTTATGTCTAAATAAATGCTATATTTTATTTATATGGTTTTAGAACATGTGCTCATACATTTTTTTTTTTTTTTTTTTTTTTTATCACAGATATTGAAATTTTTAAAAATGGTCCGTTGTCAGAAGTAAAATGTATGTCCGATCGGGGGTTGCGTAAGTAGGTTGAAAAAAGTCTTTAACTTGTATAAGTTCAATTATAAAATGTTTCAGTCCATATGATTTGACAACGTCGTTCTGTAGATATGATTTATACTTCCATTACTTATATTAGTTTATATATAAGTACCATAATATCATAAGCAGCAAACTGGTTTTTGAAAAGGTAAACAGTTAAAAACATACCATGTAGAAGTTTATTCTATCTAACTTTGGCAATGGTGATCTTATAGCTGTTTAAAACCTGTACGCAAAATTTTAGAAATTATCCGCATAAATACCGACTTGGCAAATGAGATCACTCTGAAAAATCTTGTACTAAGTTCATTTTAAACACATTCTAACATAGTTGAAAACGCTTATCAATAATTGTCTGTTCGTCTCTAAATCGCTGAAATATAGTCGTATTGTCATGTTATATATACATATGTTATTGAGAATTACTTCTACATGTTCGGATTACTGAATTTAGTATGTAACAACTATAGTGAGTATACAAGGATACTCAAATCCGTCATATTTTTTTCTGCATGGAAAAATAGTTTACAGCGTATTTTAATAATGTTACACTATTTCAAATATATTGAAACTGTTATACCTGATAGGATTGAAATATAAGATGCTTATGCTTACTATATAATATGATGTGAATTCTATTTGACGTTTATTTACAGTGATGAAAAAAAATCAGTTACTGAACTGGATATGAGTAATAATTTCTGTGAGTGCGCTTTGCATTGTGGAATGCTGGTATGATTTATTTAAAGGAACTATTTTGTTTTATAGTAACTTGTTTTTTGTATAAATTCAGCTCGCTATTTGCATGGCTACATAAAATAATTTGGGTACATTTCCATTTATCGACGGCTGAAGGGGCATTTTAAACTGTGTCATGAGTTTTCCTAAATTAAATAAATTGGTTCATATTATGCAGTATTCATTCAAATCTATGCATATACACATATATTTGGAAAAGTTCAAAGTAGTTAACTACAATCATATGATGGAAAACTGCTCAAAATTTCATAAAATTTAGAAAAATTTTTTTCTTACCTTTATATTCAAATATAGAAAATTTAATGCGTAGATTTATTTGTATAGAAAAAACAATCTTGCAGAAAAAAATATAAAGGATTTTGGAATTGTAGAATGGGGGATTGATATGGTATGCGCATGGGGCATTTTTAAAAGCTGTTTATAACGCTTAAAATATTCAGGGAAATTCCTTATTTTTATCCAATTTTTTTTCTTTGTGACAAATATATGCTATCATGCATCTAGTTGGCCCTTGAATAGCATTAAAAGTGAGTTAAAAAAAGTTTGAAGGTCCTTTATCCCATTAAACTCTATATATTTATTTGTATAATTAATATATAATAGTCACTTGTCGAAATATGATAATTAACCTAACCCTATAGATTTTTTAGGACTATGTAAAAAGCCTCCAGATTATCCTTTTCTAAATTTTAATCATTTTATTCCATTAAAGACAATATTTTAAGTGCGGGGGAATTTTCTCTTGGTGATATTCATTAATCTTCCAAGTGCAAAAAACCAGAGTTTGTTGATTTGAACTACATAAATGTTCACATCCCTCTCACCATGTTGATCATCATATCCCAGAGGAAAGTTTTAATCAATTACTTTGAAAATCAATTACTTTGAATTTACTAAGAAAAAATCACCTCTTCAACTTGTTATTTTTTAAGTAATCATGCTTATGAAATTTAGAACACACTGTGCATTTATTACGTTAAAAATGCAATTTTCGACCAAAATTCTCAAATTTATTTTATTTTATTTTATTAAAGACCAACTTTTTACCTTTCCAAAACTGTATTTGTTTTATTGTACGATAAATAGATCCGGAGTTATAGCGGTTTTAAAACTACTCAACAGCTGTCACTCAAACCGGAAGTGCTGCTTAAAGGGCTTTAAATTAAAAAAAAAAATCAAATTTTTAAATTGCTTTTAAAGGGTCGTATGTTTAGAGAAATTTCGCAATTTTGGATGTATTTGTTTAATAATAAGAAATGTAAATATTATGCTCCATGAAATTTAGATGTATATTACTGTAAATTCTTGTAGTAAAAGATAAATCTAAACTTTAAATGCATTTTTTGGAAAATGTAATTTTCGGTGAAAATTCCATACGCAAAACATGATTTCTCAAAAAGTTATAGGAATATCACTATGAAATTTAAAATATATGTTATTTACACTATTGTGAAGGCAATGAACTAAAGATTTAAATTTAGAATAAATATTTTTTGTTTTATGCATGTTTTTGTGGAATGACATCGATGCATTTTAGAAAATTAATATGTAAACAGGTGCGATATGCTATAAGTTTTGAAATACTTAAAGAATCTCTTAGATTTTAGTTCATTGCCTTCACCAATGTCATAAATATGAAGTGTAAAAAGGAAATTAAGATACATACAGTAGAATTTCCTTTAGAGCGTTTTACGTTTCGGGCCAAATTTCATTAAATTTTATTATAAATACCTCCATTTAGCAAAAGTTTGTCAATGAATGAAATATTTTAAACTTTTTTTCACATTTGCTAGTCGTAATCTTAGTAAAAATAAGTTTAAAAAATAATTAAATAGCTTTTTTTGGAAAAAAATGCTTCGTAAGTAGGCAGGCACCTTAAACCACGCTAATATACATCACTCCATGTTACATAGATTATCCATTTTAAATGTTCCAGATTTATATATATATATATATAACCATTAATTAAACATTACCGACCACCATCAAAATCGTGATAGTATGAATGAAATGACAACAATACAGTTTAACATACTTAACTAGATTGGTAAAAATCATTAAATGAATGTTTGCGATAAAAAGAATGAAAAAATTAATGGAATTTCCTACGAGAGGTAAAAGATAACTACAAAGTAGAAATCATATATATATATATAACCATTATATATAGAAAATCGTCATCGATTTCCAATTACTAAAATTAAATTTATAAATTAGCTAATATTCATAACACTGACATTATACAGAATAAAGATGGAACATGTAACTAGAAATACAGAATATTGCTAAATTCCACTAATTCACTAGCATATTGCTTGCGATAAATCTATATAAAACATATGAAAAAAACACCAAATTTTGATAAAATCCTATCAAAGACAAAAGATACAATATCCAGCTAAATAATGTTGAACCAGAAAAAGCCGCATAATAAACATACAAAAGATCAAATGGATGAATGATGCCGGAAGTTTATAAAGTATTTCACTTATTCACGGGTACATAAAATACATTTATAAGCAAAAAACATAGTCGATTTCTGTAACGGAATTCAGCAAAAAGCAAAAATTGAATTCCGTTATGTACCCGATCGACAAATCTCCGGACGTTATTAAACCACCATGGAAAATTAAACGATGTGATATCCGCAACAATGAAAAACTTTAAAAAACTGAAACAAATTAAATCATAGACAAACCCAGCGAGAGAAGAGCCAAGACATATTGACCATGACACAAACATATAATGGAATTTAGCATAGTATAAAAATTTCACTAAAATAACTTGCACAGTTAAAAGCATATACCACGGTTGCCGCGGTAAATAATCACAAGCATAAAATATAACAATTACAATTACTATATAGTCCAAATAGTAATTATTATTATATACTATTATAATGATCCTGGAATTAATTACAAGAAATTGTTTTAAATTAAACGATTAATAATTAAGAGACAATAACTAATATAAGAGTAATTTAAGAGTCCATGGCAACTTTATAATATTAGAACAAAATAAATAATAATTTAATGCTGCCGTCTAGCGGAACTATAAGAAATTACATTTAAGATAGTCAATATATGATTAAGTTCAGGACTAAAATAAGATGTAATAGAATTTAGTGCTGACATCTATTGCAGTATAACGAATATAACAGTAGAAAAAATGCATTTTAGGTAGCTTTCATTACAAAATGCTACCTATTGCAGCCGTTCGGAGGAAAGCGATTAAAAAGAATTTTGGTATATTTTCATCGATCATGACCCCCAGACCCCGAAACCACCCTCCGTTCAAAAGTTGATATCTAGTATATATATGTATATCTGATCTTTGTCACACTATAACTCTCGTATTTATGAACCGATTTGGATGAAACTTTGTGTATACATAGTACATACAAATGTCTCGACCGAGTTTGTTGGCCAAATTCATCCGCCATCTTGTTTCAAAATGGCAACCATTTACATTAAAAAAATATATAATTCGAAATGTGGTACCAAAAAATTGAAAATTAAAAAAAATATTTTTATCTTATGTGCTTGACCTTGATACAAAGATTCCAGAGCAGTTTTTGTTTCGTTTATACCTTAAAAAATGGCTGAGTTATAGCACTTTGAATTTCTAGCGTGGCTGACATTGAGAAACGACCTGATTTTTGACTTGCGATAACAGGCGTATTTATGAACCGATTTGGATGTACCTTGGTTTATACATAGTACATACCAATGTCTCTACCGTGTTCGTTCGACAGCTTCATCCGCCATCTTGTTTCAAAATGGCGGCCATTTAAAATTTTTTAAAAATTTTTAAATTTAAAATGAGGTATCAAGAAATTAGAAAATGAAAAATATTTTCTTTGCATGTGTTTGACCTTAATACAAAGATTCCGGAACAGATTTCGTTTCGTCTATATCTTTAAAAAAATGGTTGAATTATAGCACTTTGAATTTCTAGCGTGGCTGACATTTTGAAACGACCTGATTTTTGTCACGCAATAACAGGCGGATTTATGAACCGATTTGGATGTAACTTGGTGTGTGCATAGTACATACCAATGTCTAGGCCTAGTTTGTTGGCCTGCTTCATTCGCCATCTTGTTTCAAAAGGGCTGCCATTTAAAAAAAATAATTTAAAATTTAAAAACAGGTATCAAAAAATTGGAAAATGAAAAAGATTATTTTTTTATGTGTTTGACCTTGATATAAAGATTCTGGAGCAGTTTTTGTTTCGTCTATATCTTTTAAAAATGGTTGAATTATAGCCCTTTGAATTTCTAGCATGGCTGACATTTTGAAACGATCCGATATTTTTAACGCGATAACACGTGTATTTATTAACCTATTTCGATGTGTTAAGGCATGTGGATAGTATATAAAAATGTTTTGCCCAAGTTCGTTGGCCAGATTTATCAGCCATCTTGTTTCAAAATGGCGGCCAGTAAATAAAAAAAATCTATATTTAAATTAAGGTGCAAAAAAAATAATTTTTTTTTTCAAGACATTTGAAAAAGGTTTCTTCGTTAAGTATTTGGCCTTGATATAAGGATTCCGGAGCATTTTTTGTTTTGTCTTTATCTTAAAAAATGGCTCAGATATAGCAGTTTGAATTTCTAATGTGGGTGACATTTTGAAAAAATCTGATTTTTTGCTCGCGACGCACTCGTATATATCAACCGATTCCGATGTGTGTGAGCACGTGCACAGGAATTATTAAGGTCTCGACCAAGTTCACTGGTTAGCCTCATCCACCATGTTGTCTTAAAATGGCAGGCACTTCAAGATACCGTCAAATTTGGCAACCAAATGTAAGTTACTTTAAATAAAAGCAGCTTGGATAAAGCTGACTAATTTCCCGAAATTCTCCTTCATAATGATTTAGTATTAATAAAAATTAGTATTGAATCTCCTATAATCGGTTTCCACTAAATTGAGCTTTGTGCGTTTGAATAATATATGCTGGCTTTTTAAAAATAAGGAATATGAAAGCTACCTCTTCCTCCCGGCACTGGTCGGAAGGACTTTTTTAAATTGCAAATGATTCAACCTAAAATGTCACTGAGACTGCACAAATATATCATTCTAAAACAGTGCATCAGAATATTCATAATAATCATTTAACATTTTAATATAATGTGCTATATTTTGAAATAGTACAAAAATATAGATTTTTGATTTGAAACTCAACGAACTACATCTTATGACAGGTGAATTGAATACTCTTCTAAAATATGTGCCTGAATTTAAGTGACTTTTCTAAATTACATTTTTTTCTGTTGTAGCTATTTTTATGGATGCATCCTTAAAATCGAATTTATATACCATCGAAGTTTCATAAAACGATTCAATATAAATGAAATATTTCATACGTGCATATTATTTAATTGCCATAAACATTCATAAGCATTTTAGGTACTTCATGATTTCTAAAAATATCTTCTGTGGGAAGAATAGTGCAGTGACGCGCCTTGAAATTTGAATCCGAAGGCATTTTCCTAAATATCGCACAAGAACGTTTTGACTGCGATCAAGGTTTTGTGCTCTAAAACGCGAAGTGTAAGATAAAAATGCGTTAAAACTCAAAATCTATCTCTAAAATCGATTTGTTCGCGTTCGTATATTTACCTTTTAAAGAGCCCCGTGACTCTTAAAATTGGAAAAAAGAAAAAAAAAACATTCTAAACATTTAATATCTTAAATGTATCTGATTTTAAAACGCATTTTTATCGGGATAAAAGATACAAGTATGTTCTTTCATTTCATGTATTTAAAAACTTCCGAGATGCAGAATTAGCATTTGGGGTACCAAACTGTTAGACATTTGACGAGGAGAAAATTAGCATAACAGCTTACACGCGGAATTACAAAATAAATTTTGCAACTAGAATGGAATTTATGGTGACTACTTATACTTCAGATTATAGTAATTTCCCTTAAAATACATATGTTACATATGTTAAAATAAAAAATATGTTATAATACAATGTTCTAAATACATAAATTTTTATTTAAAACGTTTTTATATTTTTAATACAAAGTTGTATTTAGCTAATGCAAAATTTTCAAAAGTTCAACAGCATAATCAGCTAAATAATATTTTTTTGAAGAATAAAAGGAAAATTTTTGGTTCAGTTTATCCAGACAAATATGAAACATGTGGTTTGAAAAAATTATGAAAAAAACATTCAGAATGTTTTGAGATATCATGCGCGTTATGCCCCAAAACGTCATTTGGATAAACAGGAGTTCAAAGTCGGAAACAACACTTCAGCTATTGAGCGGGTATAATTCTAAAAGCCATGACTTTTGTTCTAATGAGAATTTCAAGGAAACAATTATATCAAAATGTTCCGAAAAAGGTGCGAGTTTAACATCTAAAAAAAATGAAATTTCGAAAATTTTGACGCTATAAGAGTTCCGAGGCCCCTTAATTTAATTTAGTTTTTTTTGTTGTTGTTGATGAAATCGAATAGGTTGTATATATATATTAGCTAAGGACAGCCGTAGGTAAGACTTTACTGATAGAACGATTAGTTTAACTATTATTTTAAAGATACGCATAAAACGATAGTTCGTGACTTAACAAAATATTTATTCAGGCGTACCACTAAATTCATATTTTTATCTTTGACACATCAGCCAGTAACCGAGTTAATATTTACAGGGAATTAGTTACATTCCCATTTCTTGGAACTTCACATAGAAAATCGACCATGACATACGTCCGTTTGTGCGTGAATGGCTGCAAAGAATCCCAAATTTCTAAAATAGTCCTAATGCAAGACTTAATATGTATATGAATATTCCTAGTGAGCCCCCAAATCAATCTTTGTATGTTCATAGTCTCTAAGATAAAAAATCAGCCCCTGAAAGCTAATATTTAAACCTGCAAAATTGCATCACTAAAATGATACATAATTATTATTAATAAAACATTTCTACAGGAATTAGAATCATGATTTCCTATTAATAATATGAAAAAATATCATATAGCACATTGGAAGTGAGAGGGCTACAGCAATGCATGGCATACGCTCAGGAATAGTATAAGAATTGTTCTAGTGATTCCCAAAACTTTGCATGTTCATAGCCCTTAAGTTATAAAATCAGTCCCTGAAAACTGCATGATTGCATTATTGAAACGATACTTAAATTATCTTATTTTAAAGACATTTGTATAGGAAGTAGCGTCATTAAATTTTAATAATATACAAAAATCATATAACACATTGGAAGTCTGAGGGCTACAACAATGTATTGCATAGGTAATATTGGCTGATTTGTATTGACTATCTTGGATATGCGAGATGGAAAGGTATTTATGATTCGAAGATTTGCCTTATTTAACCAAGCATAGTATTTCCATGTTTATTTCCATATTTGTCACATAGAGTCAAGTCTTTCCTAATACTTATTTTTTTATTTAATTATATTTTCAACTAAAAAAGATAAGATAATGCATTGATCCATGAACAAGCATATTAAACACAAACATTATTTTTCTCTTCTTTCGCAGAGATCAGCGTCTGTTTCATCAGGTCTAACCTCATTAATTCAAAAATTATATAACTCGATAGCAAAATAAGTGATTCGTTATTCTCTCTCGTCAGTAAATGTGATAGAGTATATTCAATGTAAAAGATTTCTGATTACATATTATAGTGTCATTTTTTTGGAAAACTAATTCTTGAAATTTGGTTTTGGTAATTCCAAGATTCATCTTATCATATTTATGTAAAATATTTTTTTTATTATTTCGATATCACTAATAAAATTATGTATGAAATTAGTGACGTTTTTATTTATGATTTATAAAGGCAGGAAAAAATGATCTTTACAAAACAATTTCGTTTTCTACGCGTTGAAAAATGTGTATAGAGACTCCCATGTCTCCCCCGTAAATTGGGACTCCAATTGTTCTGGGCACAAATATTTTAACGCAATTTTCTTCGCAGAATTATCTGGGGCCTTATGGCAGAATTATCTGGGATTATGGCAGAATTAACCTTATGGCAGAATTATCTGGGATTGAAATGTTCTGGGCACAAGTATTTTAAAGTAATTTCCTTCGCCTTATCTATTGGCAGAATTATCTGCGATTAAAGATGTCGAAACAAACTGTAAGAAATTAGTGGTGTCCAGAGAATTGAGAGCACTGATTTACGCTAGAAACCTGGAAACTCTAGTCGTGCCTCATACACTGTAAAAAAAATTCCGCAATGTTCCTGGGAAAAAATGGGCAGCTGAGTTGCCCATTATTTCCAAGAAACATTTCTTGAAAATGACTGGAACCTTACTGTATATGTTAAAAACTTTCTACAGAAATGCCTGTAAGTTTCCTGCGAAATACCAGGAATATTTCTGTTGACAGCAAAACATTACTGACATTTCACAGCATGCGGGATCCGCAGACGATTTTTACATTTCCAGTTGACAATTAGTTATAATTATTTGTTAGAATGAAAAAATATTTTGAAATTGACATCAAAATTATTATTTATAATTTACACGAAAAAATAAATTTTCAGTTAAAATTCAATAAAGTAAATATATATGTGATATATTGTTTCTGAACTTTGCTTAAAATATAAAAATATATAAATGTAAATAATAATTAGAAAAAAAATCTAGACATAAAATATTTTGGATTTTTGTCAGTAATTATGTTAGTTTACAAGTTAGATAAAATACATATAAATTTTCATGAAAAAAAAAAACCTAAACGTAATTGTATATTTTTTTCCGAAAAAAAAAAAAAAAAATCAAATTTGCAGCAATTCAAAGTGTCAGATATATGTCAAATTTAAATCAAATTGTAATAAAGTGTTAAAATATAAAATTAATTAAAAAAGAAAAAAAAAGTCAAGAGGTAGCATCGAACTCGGGCCGTACGGGTGGCGTGCGAGCTTTCTGCGTCCACACCACGAAAGACACGCTGAGAGCTGCAAACTAATGGGTATTTGAAACGTATGCTAAACCTCGGCATCTAATTTCTGAAAATCTAAGTCCCATTTGAAGAAATCCTTTCACAAGAATAATTAGAGATAAGAACTCTAAAACATACTTTAAATTAATCAAAATCGGTGAGAATCATGTTTGATGGTCCCCTGGTTAATGGAGATCCAAATAATAGGTGTACTTTTTTTACACGGTCTGCTCCTTAAACATTCCACAGACAAGTACGAGAGATAATCTCTTAGCGATGTCACGGAGGTATTGTATTTTCATCTGAATTGTCTTGACAATAGAGACGTAAAGGATTATGTCGTCTATTGATTTATTTGCATTCCATATTGATTTTTTTACATTCATTTAAGGAATTCGTTTTCGACACTCGCGCGCGAGCAACGGATTATAGCAAAAAAATAATAAATGGCGGCCGCAGCGTTTTGCTGTTTCCAACTTTTGTTCAGGAACGTTTCAGATAAAAAAACCAGAATTTCACAGGAAAGAGCTAAATTATTCTGAAAACCTGAGAAAAGGCGAAACGTTCCTGGATTTTACATGGAACGTTACCATTTTTTTTTTTTTTTTTTTTTTTTTTTTTACAGTGTTGTTGCAAATTGCTATTTACGATAAAATTGCGATATATAAATTAGTGTAAACATTCAAAAATATATTTTCTATAACGTATATATATATGGTATCGAAGTGATTAAAAGGCCAGAAATAGTTCATTCTTGATCCGTGGATTATGAAATATCCTGGTTTGACAAAAGCCATCTTGCGTAAAATGTGTTTATAGTGTTCCAAAACAGTGTAAGCCTACGCACACGTTGCGCTAAAGCAGTACATACATTTACAAAAGAACTTATGATTCAACCACATCTTTTCACTGGGATAACGTACAGACTACAGGGAATATAAAGAAAAAAAATCGATAGTTTCCCAACCGATATTTTCCCAAAAGCAATCCTTTTTAAAGAATTGAAAGAAAAAGAACTGAACGGTTTTAGTAAGTTTATTTATTTTTATAAATAGTCATATAATTCTCCTGGTATCTGTTGAATGTCTGCGGTACTTCCTAATTTTATTTTTCAATATTTATAGATAAACCCCCAACTTTTTAGTTTCAATGTATAAAAGTAAAAAAAAATAATGTACATAAAATAAAACATTTGCAGCTGCTATGATCCAAGGAAGTTAAATATTTGTGTCCAAAGTGGGTCTTACTATTAACAAGATCATTGTTGGTGCAATAGTAATATATAGAATAACCCTTGTGACAAAATAAACCATTTAAGATTATAAAGAATGCCATATGGATGAAAACAATATATTTTCCCTAATTCGAACGAAGTTCCACTTTTTTGACGAGGATTATTGTACGCTTCTATGAGACATTGCAAATTAATAATAAATCTTATGCAATCTACATTTCTTAGAGAACTCTCGGTAGTGAAGAATAATATTATATATAAATGTTGTTCATTTTGAAATAATGTAAAATTATTAAAACGCACTTTAAATATTTATGGTACAGCACGTGTAGTTCGTAATATTTCTAAATTATTTGCATGTCCCTTTAAAAGAAAGACATACGGAAGAATTGTGAAATTGTTTGTGGAATACTCTATAGCAAATTAACTAAATATATATATCAGTTTCGTATGTTTCGATATACATTAGTGTAATATATATCAAAAATTTGAATCTCGTAAACCAAAATGCGATTTATCGTATTTGTCATATTTTCTGCGTCCGTGCAAAAAGGCTGAGAAAGAAATGCACATGATTTTCTAAGAATGCACATGCTACATTTAACACGCTACATAATATATTTAAATTTCGATGCAATGGTACTATATTCCATGAACATTTGTTCAAATATTTTGAGAAGTATTTAAAAAATATTATCTAATATTCTACGAAAAATAATTAATTCCCCCAACCATTCGTATGGACATTTTACTAGTTTCGTAAAAAAAGGCAACAGAATGTACGTTCCCTAGATCGTTCATATGTAGAGAAATTATTAAAAATTGCTGCGAATTTTTGGGTTCTTATAAGCATAACTAGCAGACTATGCCCGCTGCGCTGGTCAGTATTTCCAAATAAACCTTGAATTAAGCGAAATGGTGAATTCGAACTGGTATTTTTTTTAAATGGACCTTTAGCTTGAATGTCCTTCCGCGTTGCTGAAAAGATGCGAACGCCATTGCGATATTATATTACCTTATGCGTTGGACAAAATTTAGCTATTAAGAAGCAGTTCTTTTAGTTGATTATTCACTGTGCACTTTTGGTAGGGAAATGAGGCCGTTATAACAATAGGAATTAATATGTTCTCATATCTGGCAATATTAAATTAGAGATGCATTACAATGATTGCAGAGATTTACCATTGAACTTGAATAATGCTCGGTCGGTTTATTTTCGTTTGTTTGTCCTTGATCTCCTGGCCTCTCAGCTAAAATGACGTCATTTTCACTGTCTTTTCATTTTGTAGACCAGTTGAAATCATGTAACCGTTAACCCTGTAACCGTCTGAAATGATAAGTCCCCGGGCATTATTCCATTTGCCACCATTTAGTAATCGCTAATTTCAAAATCTGTCTAACCTTTTGAATTTTGATACGCCATCCAATATGCTAATTGGCGGGTGACACGATTCCGTAAGATTAGTCCAATATGTTCAATAAAACATTTTTTAAACAATGGTTAAGCAAAGAAAGTTATGCAGAAAAAGTTAAAAAGAAATGACAAATTAGCAAGCAGTATTTATTGCTATTTTTTTTTCTTTCATTTCTTTCTTTCTTTTTTTTTTAATAGTAATAACGTATAATTGCAGAAATCTTCTTAGCAATATTCTTATATCCTAACTTTTAAAGCAGTGAATATTCTTATAAGTGAAATCGACAATATGTTCGGCATGTTAAAAAAATAAGATAATACACAATATTCAATTAATAAGTAATGATATGAGTTCGAGGATATAAAAATCACAGCAAAACGGCATGTTTCCATAGTAATGGTATTCCATAGTATGGTAAAAAATATTTTAAATCTATGAAAGTAAATTATTTTAGAATATGTGTGTATATGGAAGATATTTACACTAAAATTTAAATGATTGACTGCATAATTATAATTTTAACTGCTTGTTACATAATTTACGCTTGAATATAAAAATGTACTCCGAAATGCTCTTCCCTCGGCTTATTTCACACTTTTGTCTTATTTGGCTTAAAATTGCATTGTTTGGCGATGAAGGTAATAAATAAATAGAATGTAACTCACTAATACAACCATTTTTACAAATACGTCTAGTTTTCCCTGTGAATCATATGATGGGAGAATTATATAAAAATAATAATTAAACTGACAAAAAAAAAAAGAAAAAAAAAGAAAAAAAAGAAAGAAAGAAAGAAAAAGACTAAAGAATGTAACCTAGATTTTATTTCATCAAGTTTTCAGACACGTTTTTATTAACCTGGCGCAAGCGATAAAAGAGCTAAAAAGAAAAAAAAAATTGCCATTCAAAATTGTCAAATCAAATTTTCAGATTAATTTTTTTAACCTATCCCAAGCGATATTTCGCCAAATATTGTACCAATTGTAAAATTTCACAATAATTTATACTTTAAGCATTACAAATATTTATTCCATGTTTAAATTAAATGTTTTCGTTTTATAATATTATATCTTATTAAAACTTTTTTGTTGTTGTTTTTAAAATTAAGTATCAGTATTTTTTCATTTATCCGCGAGGTGTTTGTATTATTTTCTAACAGATATAGCCATCTTAATTCTTTAATCAACAAAGATAATCACTGGCAACCTTTTCGTTCAAAATAGCAGTAAAATACGAAATTTATTATCAAAAATCATAGCTATCCCTGTATATTTTCTCATAAACCACCCCGGGAATATTTCCTATCGAATGATACAATTTGGAAAAAAAAATCCAACGGGTAGTTTTTCAAAACACTCGAGCGGAACTGTTAGATCTTACTGCTTTATAATATATACTAACAGACTATGCCCGCTGCGCTGGTCCATTTTCCAACCGAATCTTAAATCAAACGAAATTGTGATTTTTAAACTTGTATTTTAAATCAGTAAAGACCGTCACCTGGAATGTCCTTCTGCATTGCTGAAAACGATGCTAACTTCATTGGGATATTATACTATCTTATGCCTTAGACAAAATTTGGGCAATTAAGGAACAACTCTTTTAGTTGACCATTTAAAGTAGAGTTTGGTACGGAAGGAGACAGTTATGACAGCAGGAATTAAAGTATTTTCTAGTCATCACACTGTTAAATTAGAGAGCATTACAATGATTGAAGAGATTGTTTTTTGAACTTTAAGAACATTCTGATTGTTCATTTCCATTTGTTTGTTGTTGAACTCCCAGCATCTCAACTTGCGCTATATGTGATTCTGGTAGCTTAAATTCAATCTCATTACATGTTACATTACATTTTTTAATAATAGTCCTCTTCTGGCAGGTCTACTACTGTTTTCCATCTGTCTATTCCAGCAGAATAAATAGAATAAAAAATTTAAAGAATTATTTGCAGACAATGATGAGCATTTAACTTATATATTTATTCGAACAGTGAAGTAAAAAAAAAAATTGGATTTTTAAAGTTAAATTTTTTGAATAAAATTAAAAAGTACTATTTGATTATCCCATCGATCAAAAAACTATCGCCAAAATATAAGATTAAATGCCAATAATGGATGATCGTAAATGTCATATTCACTTGACATTAAACACCTTACACATATTTGTTACGTCATCAAATTAATTTTAATTCGACTTTTTACTTGCATTTTTATTAAGGTTTTACTAATTTATTTGTTCTTTCTTTATTTGAAATAAAAATGTATGTTAATTTGTATAATTTGACGTTGGCGAATAGTTTGGCGAAATTCGTCGACGTGATAATCAAGTAGTACCCCCCGAAAAATGTATTTGCATAAAGAATTTTATACGTTAAAGAACATTTACATTCACAGAAAAATATTGCTTAAACAAAAAAAAAAAAAAAAATCCAGAAAATTATAAATTTCCATAAATGATTATAAAAAATATGCATGCAAAATTATTACTTATCCACCAGTAGCATTCAAAGAAAAACGCAACCCAAAATGCTGAAGCTTGCAACAATCACATTGAAACATTTATCACCAAAAAAAAAAGCTCGCCAAAAAACCAGAACAGGAAATGGAACTCTTGCCTAACCATTAGACACAGACGTCATGTACGTACCGTGTTTGGCGCGTTTTTTTTTTATACAACAGTTTGGGGAAAACATAGTTTTCAAATACCAGTTACATATATGTATACTTATTTTTTAAAAAATTTTATTATTTTAAAAGGAAATAATAATAAATAATAAAAAAAATAATTAATAACTATAGACAGAAAATAATTTATTTAATTGTAAAAAAAGGAAATAAGAGTAAATAAACGATTTATTAAATAAACAACAATAGCCATATTAGTTAACCATGTCAGGCGAAATAACGCCATTTTTGAGCCCATTAGGTACCTTGGAGCGTATATGAATTCCGTGCCAATAATAATAATAATATGGAATTCAGACGTTACTTTATATACTTTTAAATATCGAAGATTAGTCTAATATCTTTTAAAACATTACCTAACAGAGAGGGGAATATGAAGAAAAACAAGGAAGAAATAACGAATTAAAAAAGATTTGCAATTTTTTTTTTCAGCAAGCAATTTTTGGTACTTTCCAGTTAACCGGGCGCCAGTGTTATATATACATATATATACATACATAGATGTGTATATATACATATATATACATACATAGATGTGTATATATACATATATTGTATATATACACATATATACATGTGTATCCACATACAGGGTGTCCAGCGAATAAGACCCTGATTTCAAAATTAAATATCTCAAAAACAATGATCAATCGAATTATGCGGTAAACGGTTTGTTTATTAGCTAAGCTGTAAAAATGTTGTGCAGAAGTTTCAAAATTTAGTTGCAAAAACCGTTAACAGATGGCGCTGTGATCGCAATTCCTATAAATTGTGTTATGAAGTCGAGAGCACTAGTGTCTCATTCCTAGAAGGCTTCCTACGGAAGAACGAAAATTGGGAAAGACCGCTTTTTCGTTGGGGTGATGTGCAGAAGTGGAGACATCTGGTCACAGAATTATTGCATCAGCTTCAATTTTATAGAATTTCAATTAATAGAATTTTCAATAAAAAGTTTGGCAATCATTATATAAGAACTTATTAAAATATTTTATTTGGGCAATGCGCAGAAGCGGAGCCATGTGTTGACAGAATTGAGATTTGTCTCAAATTTTGTTATAAGCTACTTCGGTCCGGATACCCGTATCTCTGTGGTAACCTCTATGGTGTGGTCTTTTCTCTCCTGATTGGTAGATCGTGGAATCGAATCCAAGTAGAGGAGGATTTGAAAAAAAAAAAATGGAAATCTTTACTTTTTTAGATTTATTTAAACTGTGAAAAAAGTTTGAATCAAAAAATCCAAAGTTTCTGGTTTCAAAATTTAATTAAGCTAAAAGAAACCCCTTTTTTAAAAAATCATAGAGCATGTATAATGATGATTCATAAATATATTTTTTTAAATTGTAGAGAATAGTTTGAATGAAAAAATACAAAGTTTCTATTTTTAAAAAACTTAATTAAGTTAAAAAAATAATTTTAATTAAAAAAACTCGTTTTCATTTTTTTTTTTTTTGCACAGGAATATGGTGCAGCTTCTAGCGATAGGATCCGAAGTGTTGGAAAGGAATGCAGCATCCAAAATGCTTTTGCTTTGACTTTGATGATATGACTTATCATCAATTCCTTTTTAAAAAGAAATAATTTAATGCATAATTTCTGCCTCTAATACTCTGTTTACAAAGAAAAGAAATATATGTGTTGTGCTAAAACCAAAGTATTATATCGTGATTTAAAAATAAATTAAAAGTGAAAAATTACTTTTTTATTTATAATAATTCAGGTATAAAAGATAATACCAAAATATTATGCAGTGATTTAAAAATATAAAAAATAAATAAAAAGTACAAATTTGTTTTTCTAAATATATGCATTTTGATTTCCATAATTATATGGCATTAAAGATTGAATTTAATAAAATATTTAATAAGTTCTTATAATGATTTCTAAACTTTTTATTCAAAATTCTATTAATTGAAATTTTCTAATATTAAAGCGACGCAATAATTCTGTGACCAGATGTTTCCACTTCTGCACTTCACTCCAATGGAAAAATGGACTTTCCTAATATTCGTTTTTCCGTAGGGAGCCATCTAGGAATGAGACGCGAGTACTCCGGACTTCAAAGCAGTTTACAAGTATTGCGATTACAGCGCCATCTGTTAACGGGTTTTGCAACTAAATTTTGAAACTTCTGTATAACATTTTTACAGCTTAGCTAATAAACAAACCGTTTACCGCATAATTCTATTGATCTTTGTTTTTGAGATATTTAATTTTGAAATCAGGGTCTTATTCGCTGGACACCCTGTATTTGTACATGTATATAGATGTATATACATACATTTGTGTATACATATACATGTATATATAACAGTGGCGCCCGGCTAACCGAAAAGTACCAAATGTTTTTTTCAAAATGTTGAAATTTTTTATAGTAATAACACATTGCATAAATTTTCTTAAGAATAGTTTTAAATTCCTAAATTGTGAAACTGTGAATTTCCCTGTACATGAAATTGGCGGTATGGCCAAAGAAATGTTAAATAAACAATAACATTTTCAAAAAAGAAAAAAAAAGAGGATAATATTCATTGATCTGAATTGGAGTCTATAAAAATCACATGCTTCCGTAATTACGACGTTTTTTTTTTTTTTTTTTAAGTATGAAATTACGAACAGATGTCATATATTCCCTCGGCAGCCATCTGGGATTTTTTCTTGGCCTGAAAACCTCTTTTCCGCCAAGTAGTAAATGTCTCCCAGCAACAATTTATGCGCATGAAAGGCTTAATGAAAATAAAATGTAAAACATCGTCAACAAAAAATCGCCAAGAAATCTCAAAACATCCAAGATGGCGCCCGCTTGAATATACAGCATCTAAGCCTGCAAGGATTTTACAATACGAAATTTACAATACGAAATTCAAACAAAATTTTAAATATTTGATTCCATTTTTTAAATATTAACTGATATCTATATCATTTATAATCGAATATAAAAATGTTGATCTCATCCACTCGAACAACCACAAATCCTCAATGTAATGTCACGCTTATGCATTTTTGGCTTAAAATCACATTATTTGGCGACAAACGAAAAATAGAAATCGTAAAGGAACACATAATATGTAACTCACAATAATTACAGTATTATTTACAGTTGCATCTGCTTGTGAATTAATAGTTAGATAAAAATGAAAAGAAAAGAACTAAAAAGATAAAAAAGTAGTGATTCAAAATTAGTCTAATCAAATTTTGAGATTTCTTTTTTTTTTAACGTAAGGCAGGCGATAATTCGCCAAATATTGTCTCAACTGTAAAATTTCACAATAAATTATATTTTAAGTATTACAAATATTTATTTCATATTTAAATTAAATATTTTCGTTTGATAATATTATGTCTTATTAAAACATTTTTTTTGTTGTCTTTTTAAATTAAATATCAGTATATTTTTTTTTCATTTATTTGCGAAATGTTTGTCTAACGGATATAGTCATTTCAATTCTCTAATCAACAAACTTTTCGCCAAAATATAATCACTGGCAACCCTTTACTTCAAAATAACATTAAAATACGAAATTTATTACCAAAAATCATAGTTATCCCTGTATATTTTCTCATAAACCACCACGTGAATATTCTTTATCGAATGATATAACTTACAAAAAAATCCACCGAGTAGTTTTTTAAAACACTCGAGCGGAACTTTTTGATCTTACTGCTTTATAATATATATGATATGATATACTGAATTGTAAGTATGAAGGTGTGAATTACTGTTATTGTCACAAGATTTATTTTTCTACTCACCGATAATGACTGCAACAGTTTGCCGTAAACTATAAACATTTGATATCTATGATCTACGAACCGTTATACTACTTAAAGCATTGTGGCAATGGCATCAAGTAAGTACTACATTACATTATACGTGGTTTAAGCATTTAGAATCATAGATAGTGTTTTGATAAAGCTCGAATATTGTGAATTGTCCACTATTCGTACATAAAGTTACATTCAAATATAATTTATGTGATTAATCCTGTTTCTGAGTGCACTTATTTAAGTCAGTTCATGGATTCTAATTATTTCCGAATTCTAATAAAGACAAATGCCGACAAACCATTTCCATTGTACACAATATTCACCAAAGTATTTATTGTGTGCACTAAAGAAATGTGTAGCAGTTTCTTTATTTTATGCTGCAATTCAATAAAATCAAAATATATCCAATTTAAACTTCATAAAAATAGGGAAATTTAATAATGTGAACATTTTTTAAAAGCAGAATTTTATAAAACAAAATTTAATGAAATCATAATTTATAACTTTCTTCATAAGTCAATCATTTATATAACTGCATAAAATGTGACGCATAATATATATATATATATGTATATATATATATATATATATATATATATATATATATATATATATATATATATATATATATATATATATATATATATATATATATATATATATATATATACATATATACATATATTTTTTTCGTAAGAATTAGAAGCACCAATTATTTTAGTGAAACTTTGATGTAACCCTTTAAGACCTGACCTCTGCAATTGTGTAGGTGATCCTAAAGAAAAAGAAAAAAAAAATTCCCTCTTTTTTTGCGATTTAAAGTCGATCCTGTGCCCACAGAATAACGTGGATCCTCCCTTGGTATAACCTGACATCGGTATTTTTTTTAAATATTTTTTTTCAATCAAATAAGATCGTATCAGTTAGGGCAAACAACCAAAACTAGGGTTGAATGAAATGCAGCAATAAAAGTATAACGATGTCAATATTTAAGAAAAAATATTTCGAACATAATATTTTCAATATACAACTACGTATTATTAAAAAAAAAAAATACTTGGTTTAATTATAATAAGTCCCTCACTTTTGTGGAATTTCAATAGCATTATCTAAACATACAACATAATAACATACGTATAAGGTAACTCGGGAGAGTCGCCGCATCCGGGATAGTTGCCTCAACCTTTGTATTTCTTGTAATTGTCGATAGATGGTCGTCAGACGCACAGTATAGGTGCGCAGTGAGATTAATTTTAACCAGTGTATAGCGTGAATCCCATTTCAATGTTTACTTGTAGAAGTACAATCCTTATTTTGACGTAAGTGCACGATTTCACTGTCCAAACTTTTAAACACGTTATGTTTATGTACTTTTCATACACTAATTACTAAATGCATGCATGATTTCGAAGCCAAAACTAAGTGTAGCGTTTATATAGAATACTGTGTGTATGGTTACGCCATTCCCCTTAGCGATGGCAAATAACTGTAATGGCCGACGTCTGCTCCATGCAAACTGGGATACATGCCACACTGCAATTCCGGTATACATGCCACAGTTACTATTGTATGGGATGATTAAGTGTTATTAACTTCTACTTTTCGTTTTGTACAGACTAACCATGTTAGGCATGTTAACCAGTTTACTAAAACCAAAGGAGAAAAAGGGAAAAACAAAAAGTAAGAAGGGCAAGAAGGATGCAAGTCAAGATGATAATAATGAAAAATCTGCACAAAAAAATCAGAATGATAAAGACTCTTTTAAGAGGCTTTTACATTATTTTTATTTATATTTTATAGATATACAATTTATTTGTTGTATAAAATTATAGCGCTTTATTAAAATACTTAAGTTTCGTATTATATTTGCTTCATGTATACAAAGACGCACATATAAATATTAATATATATACTGGGTGAATAAAAAGTCTTGAAATGGTGTAATATCTAGAGAAATAGACGTCGAATAAAAATTAAAAAATGGTCAAGTGCAAGCATTACTCGCGCTCAGAGTGTTCCGTACAGTAAATATGTGAATTATTAACTGTATTATTTAAAAAAATCGTTGCTAAAAGAATAATAAGACTTTGAAAAACTATACAATGTATTGTTGGGTAGAGCTGTATATACTTGAAAAGTATGAATGGGTATACCATAAAAGTTCAAAGACATATGAAGGCTAAATAACATCACATATTGCTCTTCTGTAAAACTCATTTTTTCTGATCCTAATATGTTTATGATGAACTTATTTCGGTACTGGCAATAAAAGGAGTTCATATTTAAACAATTGAGCTCTGGCGCTGTTAGAGGATGTATGTCACTAGCCACCAGTGTTAGAGTTTCTGACAATTTTTTTTTTTTTTTTTTTTTCTTTTCACACCACAAAAATGTAATTGGTAAATTTTTTTATGGTATTTATGGAAAATGAATCACCTCGTAAAGCAAAAATAGGAGCTCAAACTTTATGATGAGAATTCGAAATGTCCAGTTAAAAAATCCGCCGTATATCATGACGTATGCTGCGTACAGCATTGTCGGAAATGACCATAATAGCATAACGTAATACGCTACGTACGTCATAGAGCGAAAGAGGTTAAACTTTATTTGGCATTTCATAAAACTAAATTCAGCGTAGTAATAATCTTTCTTTTTTACAGTGTAGCTAAAAAAAACCCTTGTTCAAAGTTTAAATATGTGCTAAGCTCGCTTCGAAAGGAGGTCACAAAGCTGCAACGCCGGCTTTGTCCATATCGCGTTTTTCAAGATAGGTTTTTAATTACCTTTTAAAGACGCGGGAGGCCTGTTGAGAGATCCACTCAATGCAAACTAGTCTCGAATCCCATAGTATTTATGTGATTAATTCTAATTAAATTACTCTGTTTTTAACAATTTGACGTTTATTGGTTTTATACTGCTACTGGGGATTGCATTACATATATATATAATCAACCGTTGTTATCTGGGCTTTAAAAGCCGATGGTGCAGAGAGTATGTCGTCCCTCTCATTATGTATGTCCAAATTGTCCGTGTTTTGAAGGTTTAATATCTCGGCTAATTACCGACGATATTTTTGGAAAATCATTATCAACAATTCTTTTATACTTCTGCTATGATAGGTATCTCAAGCGTTCCTCAAAACCTTTGCTGAATACCTGTAAATCGAAATTCGTGTGTACGGAAAAATGCGCTTTTAAAAAAAATTATGTGACCTAGGGTAATCGCTATAATTTTCCTGCAAGTTTTAAATTAATGTCTACTACCTCTAATTTTTTTTTATAATTTTAGTTTTAGTAGATTCGGAAATAGATGGAGGGGGGACATATTTTTGCACTATATTGTCTACGGTATCTCTGAAAATATAATACCTAAAATTAAAATAAATGTATTTTTGAGTTCAGAGTTACGAAAGCTTTTATACGATATGCAAAAAAATATTTCTTTTTTCAAGTAACTTAATTAGCCTCTCTACCTTTTTGCCTAAATATATTTGTGAATGTTTAATGATCTGAAATATGTGTGTCAATAGTCTTTATTACTTCCTCCAATTTGAATTTTCCCCGTTCCATAATTTACGAGTAAAATGTCTGTGACCGACGGACAGACAGACACAAGAGTGATCTTATAATGGTTCCGTTTTTACTTTGTAAGTACGGAACCCTAAAAATAAATAAATATACATCAAGTGTTTTTTCGAAAGCTATTTAATGGTGTTAAAATCAACCACCGTCACCCCCTTCGGGTGAATGAGCAAGTTTTAAATTTCAAATATTCTGCATTTGTTTTTTTCAAGTTCTCATTCTACGTAATAAAATATATTACTTTTACACATAAACGTTTTAAAAATCTTTTATTGATGGCGCTATAAGCCTCAGAAATCAGACTGTTGTGAACGTCCCCAAGAAAATTCTTTACATCTAAGGGAAAAGTTTACTTCGGTGCTACTCTGATTACTTCGGGCAATTAGTCTCAGGAAATTCAATGAAAAAACCTGCATTTACCTTATACACGATGCACCACTTTTCTATTCCATTTGGGGTGTTTGTGTAAAGTGAGACTCCTCGCGTCCCACTGAACGCTAATTGAAGCACTTGAAGCCGTAAGATGTAACAGTTTCCACCACCTTGCGCTTGGCAGTGTCCTAACCAGAGTACAGTTTTTCAGAAACATTTCCCAATATCTCTGGTATTATTCAATTTGTAATTTTGCGTTTTTCGCTTTCAGCTACTCAATGTCTTTGGGTTTGGTCTAGTAAATAGTACTTTTAAAATATATCCCAAAATATTAATGGATAAAATTCATGTGTTTTGTCCCGAAGAATCCCAATCTACAAACACAAATGGCGGTTTCACAGTTGAAATTTCAAAATTGCCCCCACCCGCCCGTATGCGTGAGGATGGATAGTTTTGGCAACATTAAATAGCTTTTAAAAATATTCGACACAATTTTTAATGAAGTATATTTCTCGAGATAATATACTCTTTTGGGAGTTTTCATTCACCTTGTATATATAAAATATATACCGTCATTTTTCCACACATTTCTTTGTGTTTGACAGTGAATATAGTGTTTGATAGATAAGCTTTAAAAGCTATTTTTGTCATGGAAGTTAAAAATAGTATCGATTTTAACGAATTTAAATAAACTTTTATAGTTTCCTACAAAAACTATTCCATGTAAAAAATGCAAAGTGATAGTTTTGTAGGGAAATATACGATAAACATGCTGAAGCAGGCAATTTTGATGACGGAGAATTGCTTAAAATGCTATTTATTGCTGAAATCGGTCAAGATACTACATTATAAAAGTTTTACAGGATGTCTTTCAGAACAAAACTATGTATAACAATTTACCTTTTTGAGCATAGAAAGCGAAATAGTATTATACACGAAATATAGACAATGCATAATATTCGGTGGGTACAAAGAACGAAGTTTAAATTTTCTTGGACGAACACTGCAAGTGTATTTTGTTACCTGAAGACTTCTTTAAAAATCTTTTACTTACAAAGCAGAGTGACAGTTAAAATATGTGTGAAGAACAAATGATTATCTTCGTCTTTCTAGAATTATTTCAATAAAAAAGCGTGCAACAATGTTGTAGGTATAATCAGAATTAAGTGCTGGGACTCCAACTAGCACCAGCATCGCTATCGTACGAGGTCTTCAGGATATTGAAATTAGAGGCACACGACGATGTGCTCTTGATTTCCAAACGATACAGAGCAATGCGCACCGCTGAGACACTAAAACACCGTTAATGGATATTTGATGACTGGAAATAATTAGCGTAGTCTGACGCAGGCCGATAGCGTTTCTAAATATATTAGAAAATGAAAGGATTCCGCAGTGTTACAAACCTCTTTTAAATTAAAGGTCTCGAGGCAGACATCCTGTGACCATAATTAGATTTCTGCTTTCAGATCGCAGATTTAAACTACTTATTTTAATATATTGTTGCTGAACGGCTATGTGCTTCATGATTGAATTGTTAGAGCAATGTATTTGAGGCTAGATAGCATGAGTTCGAGTCCCGCGATTTTTTTTATTCCCATTTTTTTTCAATCTTTATTTTAAAATGTTTAATGGTTTAAAATATTCTATTTCAGTTCTTTTTTTTTCTTTTTACTATATTATTTATAAAAAAAATTATCGATAAAAGTTTCTATTTCAGTTTTATTTTAACTTTTTTATTTAAAAATAGTTTATCGGTTGTTATATATTTTTCATGATAAATGGAATATTTTTTAAAAACATAAATTTTGATGCTAATAGCAATTAAAGATTTATTTTTATTTTTTAAAAATAAATTTCTTACTTAAATATTCTATTTTAGAATCTGGTTTTACTTTTTGCTTTTTAAATATTATGAGTGGAATATTTTAATAAAAGATTTGACATTAATAGCAATTAGATTTATTTCTATTAATAAAATAAAATACCTATTTAAATAAGATAAAATGTGCTTGGAATTTTAAATTAAAGCATATTTTAATATTTAGTTTCATTTCAGTGCAATATTATCAAATACGTTTTTTTCAACCGAAGCATATTTAAAGGTTTAAGGACGGGAATTTAAGTATGGTCACGTGATGTCAGCCGCGAGATACTAGTATTTTAAATCATTTATCAGATTGTCAAGAGGAAAATGTACTTCCTAAAAGTCTGGGTTTCGTTCTCTTTGAATTCCCTAGAATATCTCTACTAACCCTATGTCCGTTCACGTTGGAAATATACAGTATGTAATATTATGTGTTGTGATAATTTCTTATCGGATTTAACCAGGGCGCTAACGAGAGTACCATTATAAGCAGCAAGGAGTTGTGTAACCATGTAAAGAAATACCTGCCGGCTCGTCCAACAGAAGCAGGTAGATTTAGAATTTAAGTACTAATTTCACCAACAAAAACTAAATTAGTTTAGAAACTTATCTGACCGCTTTTGACGAGTTTTTAATTTCATTCTTCTGTAAGAGCTGGTTTTATCAGAATCAAATTAATATGACTTTTCTTTCAGCCACTATGTATTTTTTTATTTTTATTTTTATTTATTTATTTATTTTTGCTGTAAGATCTGGTCCTATCAAAAACTTGCTAATATAAAAGTTATAGATAACATTAAGAAGTTTTACAATTAATTTAAGCAAATTTGATATCTTGTAAATTGACGGAGTATTAATATTTCCCCCCCCCCCCCTTTCTGGTTTCGTTTTTATTGTTTTATTTTATTTTTATTATTTTTTTGCGGTAATTTTGCGATAAGAGTAGTCCTATCAAACACTTGTCAATATAGAAGTTGTAGATTATATTGAAAAGGTTTATAATAAATTTAATTGAATTTGATATCTTCAGAATTGACGAAGATATGAATTTTTCTCTCCGTAAAACTCTTTTTCGCCCCTTGAGCCCAATTTTAATTTGATCAAAAATCTGTCATACATAAATTTTTGTCCCCTTTTTCTAGCAATAATAATAAATTTAAACTGATTTGATATGCATCATAATTAAGAATTTATGGGTTTGTTTCTTTTTTCACAAAAAGTCTCCCCATTTCCACCCCTTCGTCCAATTTTGTCCATTAAAGAACTTAACCGAAATTGTCTGCCCCTTGATTTTATGTATCAGTTTGGAAGAGATATGTGTAGAATTATGGAAGTTATCGTGTCGTTAAAAATTATAAATATATATATATACACTATATGGCCATTAATGACCGGCAACATTCAGTTTCAGACATTTTGCTGAATATTTAAAAATATAATTGTCAGATTCTTCAGAAATTTTAGGATTAAAAGAACAGCTTTGACTTCATGTTTATCAACGTCGATTTGACAAGGAGGACAATTAGGCGGTCAACAAAAAATTAACGAAAAAAATAATACTTGGGATCACCCTGTAAAATAAAATGCAAGAAATGATCTATCGCTACAGAATATACATAGGTAGACATTGTACAATATATGTATTCATTTGTGTAAGAATAATACGTATATTAACAGAGATATTGCGATCGAAAAAAAAAATATTGCATGTTTTTTGCTTATAACATGCAGGGTTTTTAACCAAATTTAGCGCCAGCTTCAGAAAAATTGACAAAATGTAGTAGAAACAATGTAGTGCAATTTGAATATAAATATATTAAATATTTAAAGAAATATGGGCAGTTCTATAAAATAATTTTTATCTGCGCATGCGCTAACGATAACAAGGAACTTTTTACATAATTTAATAGTCAACTATATAGAGCAACTTATTAAAAAAAAGTCAGTCAAATATCGTAAAAATTCAGAGAGATACCGGCGTTAGAGTGAGCTGTTTTTTATCTTCTCACTAAAACTCGCTCATTGATAAGGGATTGTCCACAAATTGTTATTTTTAAGTTATCTGACAGCGTTCGGATCAAGTTTTTTGAAAAAGCTATTTAATTATAGTTTACGGTTATGTTTAAGATGATTTCGACTCTAAACTCCGATGATAAGGAAAATATAGTCCATACATTGATTACATTTAGGTCAATTGAGGAGTTTATCGTAAAATTTTGTGAAATTTAGCCCAATACGCAAAACACCCTACAGTAAATTCTATCGCATATATATGTATTTTCTGCACACACGTAATTTGTATGACAGTGGTGAAGATAATAAACTGTCAATAACTTGCAATTTGATTTTTATAGTAATATTTCAATAGCTTTTTGTTTTGCGTATGGAATTTTCACAGAAACGTGCATTTTCCATAAAATACATTTATTTAACTGAATCAATTGCATAACTATTTTAAATTTTATTTTTACATTTACTTAATCGTTATGTGATTTCGAAATTTACTGTACTTATCTATTAAGGTCTTTTTTTATAACATAGGTTTTATTTATAGTACAATAAATATAAGTGCAGATTTGGAAAGGTAAAAATGCGAGCTTTAATAAAATGTAATACAAAGAAAGCTAAATTTTAGACAAAAATCGCATTTTAAATGTAGTCAGATATCTTAATTTGTATGCTATTTTCCATTGTTTATTGACACTTTAGTTCTCCTTGGAAATAATACAATTAGTGTCAAACGTTTCAGTGTTTTTTTTTCCTTCGTACAAAAACTCCCAAAACTCTCTTTTAGATATAAACGACACACACACAAAAAAAGAGACCTTGGTCGATAAATAAAGTAAATTTCCAATTCACATAACTGTTAAATAATGTTAAGTAAAGTTTAAAATAGTTAAGTAAATATTTCAGTTAAATAAATGTATTTCATGGCAAACTTTTCAGTGAATATTCCATACCAAAACGTGATTTCTCAAAAAGCTATTGAAATATCACTATAAAAATCAAATTGCAAGTTATTGACTCATGAAAAATGTCCAATATAACTTAAATATTTAATCTTAAATATGTTCATTGTCTTCACCACTATCATGCAAATTACTTGTATACAGAAAATACATACATATGCGATAGAATTTACTGTACAGTGTTTTGCGTATTGGGCTAAATTTCACAAAATTTCACCATAAACTCCTCAATTTATCTAAATGTAATCAATGTGGATAATATTTTCCTTTTCATCGTGGTTTAGAGTCAAAACCTTCCTAAACATAACCGTAAACTATAATTAAATATCCTTTTCAAAAAACGTGCTCCAAATGCTGTCAGATAACTTAAAAAACAATTTGTGGACAATCCCTTATCATTCAGAGAGTTTTAGTGAGAAGCTAAAAAACAGCTCACTCTAACGCCGGTATCTCTCTGAATTTTTACGATATTTGACTGATTTTGTTTTTAATAAGTTGCTCCATAGAGTTACCTATTAAATTATGCAAAAAGTTCCTTGTTATCGTTAGCGCATGAGCAGGTAAAAATTATTCTATACAACTGCCCATATCTCCTTAAATATTAAATATATTTATACTCCAATTGCACTGTATTGTTTCTACTACATTTTGTCAATTTTTCTGAAGCGGGCATTAAATTTGGTTTAAAACCCTGTATGTTATAAGCAAAAAGCATGCAAGAATTTTTTTATTATTTTTTAATTGCTATATCTCTATTAACATACATTTAGTCACATTATTACACACATAGTTATTACACACATAGTCTTACACAGATGAATACACATATTGTACAATGTCTGTCTATGTATATTCTGGAGCAATAGATAATTTAGTGCATTTCATTTTACAAGGTGATCCCAAGTATTATTTTTATTTCAGAGCCCCCTAGTAGTAATAAATAGTGATTAATAATAACTGACTACTACTCATAAAAATGAATGCTGTGTAACTAAATTTGATATCACAGAAAATTTAAATAATGTCTGTCGGCAATGTTGCTTTTCTGTTACAAATTCCCAAATCGTCTACCATGGACAATTTGTTTCTGGATAACATTAACTACTTTCAAGGTTTTCTTACACTTTTGAAATTTAAATATTTCTAATAATATATTTATTTGTTATATTTCCGGTTTTAGTATTGCAGAATTTTCTGCTGTTCATAAAAAATTTAAACCATATAGAAATTATGATTAAATTTTGAATCCAGCTGATAAACTAATACGTATTTTCCATTCTTAGCTCCAGAAATCTCCAAAAACTTATAAAATTTAAAGTCTAAGATCACCGTTAGCTGCATAGAAGCGGTTAGCCGAATATTTGTTGATGATGACAATGATTCATTATTTCTGGTCTTTTATCATTAGTTAAATTGCTTTAGTTATCAATCGCTTTACAAAATATTTCAAATATATATAGTTCCTACATATATATATCTTTATTTATTTGTTATATTTATGCCTATCTGTTGATTTTCCTTTCGCTAATTGTGAATGTCTTAATTTTTTAATACTTCATATATTGGTGATAGAGATATAGTTTTTAAGAAATTTATTAATGATTAGTTAAATTAATAATACTTGATCCAGATTTATTATGTATAATGTCTGTGTCATCTATTGATACTCAGTTTATTTATTTTTATTAAAAAAATGATGTATTGTAATTATATACTGGTTATATATATATATATATATATATATATATATGACCATTGAAAAAACATTACAAATTACCAACAAACATAAAATAAAAGTAAATAAATAAAATGAGCAGAAAAAGAATAATGGATATTTGTAGAACCTAGACAGAAACTTCAGGTCCCAAATGCCTAACTTTCCACAAATAAAGTTTGTGGTTCCATGTTCATATTAGCTATAAAAAAGCTAAAGAATAGGAATTTAGGACTACGAAATACATAAATTAAAAATGAACTTTTAACATTATCATTAAAGGCAGCAAAGCTAGATTAAATTTAAAAATTTATTTAATCATTTAATTTTCTAAACTTCATTTATCTGAAATTAAATATGAATCATTTAATTTTAAATGCTTCCTCAACACAGTTCAAAGATTTTCGAAAATATTCTTATTACGATCAAATATTTTAAACTGTTCTGTCAGAACAAATTTATTTCAAAGAATGCTTATCAGGCATAATCCAAAACGTAGAGGTTAAATGACTCGACAAACTAAAATTAGTGAATACTGGTAGAATGAAACATATTTAAATGTCAGTGATATCAATAAAATTTTCTGCTGATCAAGAGAACTATTTTTCTCTAGAGGTATTTTATTTTATAAGTAGATTTAGAACAATGATTTCGCCCTTTATCTTTCAGAAGAATGGTTGATGAAAATAAGTTTCCATAAATTCGTTTTTAATACATAAATTTATGTCTTCTCTAAAAATAACAATTAACAATTAAAAGAAAAAAACAAATTATAGCTTCAACTTTATTTCGTTAAATTCATTATTGAATTAGTAATACCAAAAGAGGATGCACTCAATCCCTCTTTTTTCACATTTGTTTTGCATATAGTTATAGAACTAAAACTGTTTAAATCTTAATTTAATTATGCAATTTTTCTATTCGCATTGCTAATATATATATAATATATAATATATATATATATATATATTATAATATATTATATATTATATATTATATATTATATATAATATATATATATTATATATATATATATATATATATTATAATATATTATATATTATATATTATATATTATATATAATATATATATATATATATATATATATATATATATATATATATATATATATATATATATTATATATTATATATATATATATAACATATCTATAATATATGCTAAAATATATTTAATTAAAATATTTTTAAATAATTGAAAGCTGAATAAAATAAGTTAATCAAATCAATAAAATAAAAATCGTCCAAACAAATGAATAAATTTTATAAATTATTAGTATTTCTGTGACACCAATTTTGGAAATGTGAAAAATATTTATCATGAATATTATCTTATTTTTTATGTATTACAGTTCTAAAACAGTATAAAGTCACACCCGGTAAGTGTAGATAACATTAAAGCAATGTTAATGAAATTGTATCTCTCTCTTGTAAAAAAGTCCTTCCGGCCAGTCCCGGGAGGAAGAAGTAACTTTCATATTCCTTATTTTTAAAAAGCAAACTTAAATTATTCAAATACAAGAAGATCAATTTATTAGAAACCGATTATAGGAGATTCAATACTAGTTTTATCAATACTAAATCATTATGAATGAGAATTTCGCGAAATTAGCCAGCTTTACCCAAGCTGCTTTTATATAAAATAACTTATATTTGGTTGCCAAATTCGGCGATATCTAGAAATTCCTTCCATTTTAAGACAACATGGTGGATGAGGCTAACGAGTGAACTTGGTCGAGGCCTTAGTAATTCCTGTGCACATGCTCTCTCACATCCAAATCGGTTGATATATACAAGTGCGTTCGCAGGCAAAAAATCAGATTTTTCCAAATGTCACCCACATTAGAAATTGAAACTGCTATATATGAGCCATTTTTTTAAGTTAAAGACAAAACAAAAAATGCTCCGGAATTCTTATATCATTGACAAATATTTAAGAATGAAACCATTTTCAATTTCTAATTTCTTTTGCAACTCACTTTAAATATAATTTTTTATTTAATTAATGGCCTCCATTTTGAAACAAGGTGGCTGATGAAGCTGGCCAGCGAACTTGGTCTAGACATTACGATATACTATCCACATGCCTTCTTACACCGAAATAGGTTAATAAAATCACGTGACAAATATCAGATCGTTTCAAAATGTCAGCTACAAATAGAAATTCAAAATGCTATAACTCAACCATTTTTTTAGATATAGACGAAAGAAAAACTGTTCCGGAATCTTTATATCAAGGTCAAACACATACAAAAAAAAAAAAATCTTTTTCGTTTTTCAGTTTTTTGGTACCTCATTTTAAATTTTAATTTTTTAATTTTTTTTAATGGCCATCAATTTGAAACAAGATGAAGCTGGCTAACGAACTCGGTCGAGACATTGGTACGTATTATGTATACACCAAGGTACATCGAAATCGGTTCATAAATACGCCTACGCCTGTTATCGTGTGACAAATATCAGATCGTTTCAAAATGTCAGCTGCAATAGAATTTCAAAATGCTATAACTCAGCCATTTTTTAAGATATAGACAAAACAAAAACTGCTCCGGAATCTTTGTATCAATGTCAAACACATAAGAAAAAAAATATTTATCGATTCTTAATTTTTCGGTACCACATTTCAAATTTTAAATTAAAAAAAAAATAAATGGCCACCATTTTGAAATATGATGGCGGATGAAGCTGGCCAACGAACTAGGTCGAGCCATTGGTACTTATTATGTATACACCAAGGTACTTCCAAATCGATTCATAAATACACCTGTTATCGCGTGACAAAAATCAGGTCGTTTCAAAATGTCAGCCAAGCTAGAAATTCAAAGTGCTATAACTCAGCCATTTTTTTAAGATATAGACGAAACAAAAAATGCTCCGGAATCTTTGTATCAAGGTCAAACACATAAAAAAATATTTCTCAGTTTTAAATTTTTTGGCACCACATTTCAAATTTTAAATTTTTTAAAAGAAAAATAAATGGCCGCTATTTTGAAACAAGATGGCGGATGAAGCTGGCCAACGAACTCGGTTGAGGCATTGGTATGCACTATGTATACAAGAAGTTACATCCAAATCGGTTCATAAATACGGGAGTTACACTGTGACAAATATCAGATATATATATATATATATATATATATATATATATATATATACTCTATATATATAAAATCCTAATGAATCGAATTGGAACGAATTTATGTAACGATTCTATGAAACGACTGATTAAACAACTGACTACGTTTCACGACGATTTTTCATAAAATATAGAATACTTTGCAATGAAATTAACACCAAAAATCCGTATTGATCCACAGATCTCAAAACTGGTATTAGAATTTTAAAATTAGAATTAGTTTTTGAAATATTAATTTTTTTTCTAATTTTAAATACTTTTTTTCTAATGATGGCTACTCAAATTTTAATCATAACAAATATTTTTTTTTCATATTTTCGAAAAGTTTATTTTAAATTAATTTGGCGACGAGTTTGGCCTCCCTTAAATGTATGCTAAGAAATGCAACATGTTACTTTTATTCAGAATTCAATTTGTATTTCATTATCATTTTATTTAATACAAAACTTTCGTTTTAAACTGAAACATTTAAAATAAACGGCTTTTACTTCATTCTTTTTTTTAAACGAAACGAAAAGAAAAATATTAGACACAGATGGCATATACGCTACGGGTTACCTAATTGGTGCCAAAATGGCGTTATTTTGCCTGACATGGTAACCCGGCTATTGTTGCTTATTTATTAATAAATGTTTATTTGAATTTATTTTCTTTTTATTTACAAAAAATGTTATAAATTGTTTTGTTCTATAGTTATTAATTATTTTTTTTATTTATTGTTACTTCATTTTAAAAATAACAGAAAATAATTTACAAATACATATGTAACAGGTATTTGAAAACGAGATTTTCGCCAAATTGTCGTAAAAAAAAAAAATCACGCCAAACCCGGTGCGTGAATAATTTCCACTTCAAAGCAACGTTTTAATGTTATTACTTCTCCCGTCGACCAATTTCGCCAAATTATATAAATAGCTAAATTATACAAATTAACATTTTTTTAAATAACAAAAGAACAAATTAATTAGTATAACATTAATAAAAATACAAAAAAAACGTAGAAATAAAAATCACTTCATGGGGTGAACATGTGTAACTTCCTTAAAGTCAAATGAATGTGACATTTACGATCAACCATTATTGGCATTTAATCTTATAGTTTGGCGAGAGATTTTTGGTCGATGGGATAATTAAATAGCACCGTTTCAATTTACCACTCGAAAAAAAAAAATGCTAACTGGTGAGTTAAAAAAAAAAAAAAACCTATTAGCGAGATTTTCACCCGGCTAACATAAAAGTACCAGGAATTCTTTGTGATCATGGCAACTTGTGATCATGGCAACTTTTATGTAGTTTTATTCGAAAAAATAATTTTGATTCTTTAATCAAAATGGAAAGCTTTCTTATTAAAAGCGAAGGAATTAGCCCGTTGTTTATGGCAGTTACATGACTTGGACTATTATAATATAAACGAAATAATGGGGATAGAATAATATTCAGCGACTTATCACACCTGTGGCTGGCTAACATTAACGTACCAAAATGGCCGCCTGGAATATAAAAAGCGAAGGGATCCGCCTGGAGCTGTTGATGATAGTCACATGACTTAGGCTATTATTATAGAGATTGTTTTCAATTTTAAAAACAGCTCAATGAATAATATTTCCTAACGATTAAAAATTTATTTTCACGTTACTATTAAAAACAGAAAAAAAAAATCTTTAAAATTACTATTAAATGAGTACGTGTTAAAGGCAGGAAAATATTGAAAATTATGTCCTGAAAATTGTATTTACACGTGAATATTAAAAGTGAAAGGAAACTTTAAAATAATAAATACATTAATATGCGTTTAACCCTTTCACGGACAAGACACTTCTATTCCTAAAATCTTGAAATCAGTGAATGGCACCAGAATTTACAAACAAATTTCGAAATACAAAAATGCTTTTGTTCACTTACTTAATAAAAGGTAAATTTTCATCCCAATATTCTGATGCTAATGTGGCATTTAAGAATTAAAATTAAGTGGTCCAAAAATGAACCACCACCCTTGAAGGGGTTAAAGCAGCAAACGTTAGTAATTGTATTATGTCAATCGTTTTATAACGCTGTTAAAAAAGGCCGAGAGACAAAGACTCTGTTTACTTAATTCATTTCATTTTAGCTTCTTTTCAAATGTTTAACTGATCTTCTTTAACCAAACACGAAAACAACCATTGGATGTCTTAACAGCAACTGATTCTACCTTCAATTTTTGCAATCAAAAATAACTGAATGGAAACCCGTTTACAGGGAGATCGCTACAGGTTTTTTCAGTATAATTCAATCTTCTCTAATCTTTTTAAAACCGATCAAATTAGCGTGCTTTTAGATTCTGCAGTGTCTGAACGGGGGTTGGCGAGCGTAGCTTGCGGGGGCAGAGCCCCCTATTATATATATATATATATATATATATATAATTGTGTTAATTACAATATATATATATAATTAACACTGTCGCCGCCGCCGGTTTCGAATTTTTGGTGAATGGAAGTCTTTCTTTGTTAATATTAAGAAAAATATTACAAACAAAAATATGAAAATCGGTGATATTATATAGAAATGCTGGATAAACACGCTGATGCAGACAGTTTTCAAGTCGAAGAATTATTTTAAGAGATATTTATTGTTAAAGTTGGTCAAAATTGTTCCATTAAAAAAGTTTTATAGGAGCAAAAACTATAAATAGGAGTTTAATCATTTTTAGATCCTTTTATACATTAGAAGTTTCCAGTGTGCATACTGGATTTATTTTTTTAATTTGACCCATTTGTTTGATTTGTTTTATTTCTATTCTTTCAAATTTTTAACCTTTCGAGAGCTATTTTTTTACAACTTTTAGAAAAGGGCATTAGTATTTTAAATTGTTGCCAAATTTAAAAACTGCGCAAGGAATATTATTTCCTTATATATTGTATATAAAATAAATATATATTTACACATGACTATTATAAACAGAAAAAAACACTTTCAAATGAGAATTAAATGATTACGTATTAAAAGCAGGAAAATATTGATAATTAAGTCATAAAAACTATATTTATACGTGAATTTTAAAAGAGAAAGAAAATTGTAAAATAATAAATTCCTTAATATGTTTTAAAAGATGTAAATGGGGGAAATTACGTCATATTAAAAATTGCCAAACCATAATATTGCCAAACAGTTTAAATTTAAAAACATACTTGTGCGAGACATTTTTTTTTCATATTTTGAGATAATCTTTTAAAACTAATCTATATATAGATTGAACAGCACTTAATGGAACTCCATACCTATAAGTAGTGTTACCATAGGGGGAACCTGTTCTGTCGCCTAATGTCACCAAGTTTTTCGCCATCCAGGCGATATCTCTAATTATATTAATACATGGAAATTATTCCAGAGAGAAAAGTGGTTTAGTCGGTAGAACGTCAGTGCGCTATACTGATGGCCCGGGTTCGAGTCCCGGCTTGGAATCTTTTTCACTGTGTTGGCCTTTGCGCCTTTTAAGCAATTACTCTGTAATTTGAAATTTGATTTTCATTTGAGATATCTCTAATATTTCGCCAAATTCCCACGGACTTCCATTGTAAACCAATAGGGTTTACTTAGTTGTAGAAAATCAACAAATTGAGATATTTTGAACTAATGAACCAATGCAAATGTGACTGAAGTGTCTACAAGAGTCGCATTGCTCTTGTGTTGAGAATTCTAAGACAGGGCAAATAATATTTCCTTTCTAACAACAAAAGTATTTTCACGTGAATATTAAAAAGAGAAAGAAAACTTTGGTAAAAATTACGTCAGATTTAAAACGATACATTTGAAATGTCTTATTAAAAAAAAAAAAAAAAAAAAAAAAAAAAAAAAAAAAAAAAAAAAAAAAAGTTGTTATATATCTTCGTTAAAAAAATACCGGGAGAAAAGACTCTGTTAACTTACATCATTTAAATTAGCTTATTTTCACAGGCTTCACTGATCTGATTTAATCAAAGACAAAAACAACCCTTTAACAGGGAGATCGCCACTGTTTTTTTAATTATAATGCATTCTTTCGATTTTTTTTTTTTTAAAGCCGTTCAAATTAGCGTGGTTTTAGACTTTGCGGTGTCTGAACGGGCGTTGGCGAGCGTAGCTCATAGGGGGCAGATAACCCCAGTTCATTCAAAAAGAATCATTGATATAAATGTATTAAACATTGGCATTTACATAAAAATATTTAATTTTACAAATTTTCTAAGTAATGAGAATTGTTTAATTATTTGAAGAAGATTAAAGAAAACTTTCAGGATACAGTAGCTAACATTGTATGATAATTTAAAAATACACTTTGAAAGACGTTGACTTTTACGCAATTAAATACAATGTAGTTCGTTATGTTAAATTAACGCTTATACTTGTTTTGAAATTCGAATTTAAATAACTCAAATGTATTTAAAAGTATTTCAAGGTACTTCTACACTATTTCATACCAAAAATAACACGCCGATAGATGCAACTATTTCAGTAGAAATTAGTGTTCATGTGAGGTCTGAAGTTTCTCTAAAACATGATGAACCATAAAGAAAAAAATAATAAAAAGTATAAATCGACCGAAATTTCGGTTTCGTTTTAGTTTTGGTCCAAAAATTTGTGCATAGACGAAATTTCGTTATCGGAGAAAATGATGCTTAAAATTCGGCTTCACCGAAACTTGACAAAACTATGTGTATTCAAAAATTCTCGTTTCTTCCTTCGGAAATTTTCAACATTACTCATTGATTCGAGCTGTATCGGCTCAAATGGGTCATTCTTTATTTATTATTATGAACTCCACTGTTTATAATTATCCGTCATTGACGCAAGACGTGAGTGCCAATGATAAAGCAAGGGACGCATATATGACTAAACTTTGGAGGCGATTTTCACGTGCTCACTAAAAGCTGCAGACTTAAAAGTAATAGGCCCCCATCAGTGGCCTAGGGGCTCTGCTCCACAATCTGGTAGACGGGAGGTGCTGGGTTCGAAAAGAATCGCGCCCGTCGGCGTAATCATTCTGAGTTTTCGTGGTTTTCTTCGAACCTTTTATTTCTTTGCGTACGTACGGGTTAGGTTCTTTAAAAAAAAGACCCTGAAGGAGTTATCACCCCCCCCCCCTTCGGTCCTATATCCCTTGTGTTGATAACGGGTCATCAAAAAACAGCACCAACAACACACATAACAGTAATACATAAATTTTCGCTTGAATCCGCAGCATACTTTTTGGCAATGTTCTAGCCAGATTATCATTTACAAAAATATACCGACATATGTATATGTATATCCAAAACATTTTATCTATAATAATGAGGAAAGAAGTTTGTGTGTGAGTGTGTGAGTGAGTGTGTAGACCGTGTGTCGACCGTGTTCTGAAAGGGCAGCTGCACGTAAATGTACAAAATTTGAAGAAAATGTACGTCTACATATGAAGGTTTGCACCTCGAAGCCCGATTTTCGATTTTTTGATTACATTTTTTTAAAATTTAATTTTTTATGTGATTTTTAGCGTTTTTTAAGTTTTGAGGCGATTTTTTCACATTAGTGAAAAGAATACGGTTTCTATCTTTTAACTCAAGATAGTAAATTTTGATCTCTTTTCAAAAAAAGTTTATTAGGAATTCGTACAGCGATTTTTGAATTTCTAGCGCATTTTTTATCCGATTACTGAACAGCAGTTAATGCGTCTTCATACCTATAAGGGGTGTTTCCGTAGGGGGGACACAGTTCTCCCAGGTAAAAAAATCAGCAAGAAACCTTAAAAAAAAATCTTCAGGGAAACTGAAGGTATTTGGAACTAAAATTACCTTCAGCTTACCTTTAGGTAAAAAACATGTATTTTCCCTTAACCTTCTTGGTTCCAAATACCTGCTGTTTTCCTTTAGGTAAAAAACCTGTTATTTCCCTTCACCGATTTTGGCAGAAATATCTGCAGTTTTCCTTTAGGTATGAGGGGTTCATCTTCCGGTCCCGGGCCCTTTTCAGGCCCATTTGTCGACGCAAGGAACCGCCCGTGAAGCAAGCCCCGCGACGCGTCCCGAAGGTCGCCGCCAGACAAAAAACCTGTATCTTCTCTTTGCATTATATCATTGCACATGCATACAGACAGCCTTCTATGCAAATTCGCATCAGATCAATACATAATAATGATTACATATCCAGTTCGACAATGATTTGATACATATTATGCATAAAATAAACTTCAAATACTCAAATGAAATTAAAAATTTGTGAAGTTGGTTGATTTAACATTAGCTTTTGGGGGTATCATGTCATGGCTGTCACATGAGGGGTGTCAGTAAAATTTAGAAAAGTGTCCCCCCCGGGGGGCAAAGTGCGGGGTAGGAGCATTACAGGTGCATAACATGAATAAGGGGTCACAGGACTTTCGAACGATATGTCACATGAGGGGTGTCAGCAAAATTTAGAAAAGTGCCCCCCCGGGGGGGGGCAAAGTGGGGGCAGGGGCATTAGAGGTGCATAACATGAATAAGTGGTCAAAGGTTTTTTGAATGATATGTCACATCAGGGATGTTAACAAAATTTAGAAAAATGCCCCCCCGGGGGGCAAAGTGCGGGGTAGGAGCATTACAGGTGCATAACATGAATAAGGGGTCACAGACCTTTTGAACGATATGTCACATGAGGGGTGTCGGCAAAATTTAGAAAAATGCCCCGAGGGGGGGGGGCAAAGTGGGGGAGGGGCATTAGAGGTGCATAACATGAATAAGTGGTCACAGGCCTTTCCAACAATATGTGACATGAGGGGTGTCAGCAAAATTTAGAAAAGTGCCCCCCGGGGGGGCAAAGTGGGTGTACGGTCATTAGAGGTGCATAACATGAATAAGTGGTCATAGGCCTTTTGAACGATATGTCACGTCAGGGATGTCAGCAAAATTTAGAAAAGTGCCCCCCCAGTGGGGCAAAGTGGGGGGGAGGGGCATAACATGAATAAGTGGTCACAGACCTTTTGAACGATATGTCACATGAGAGGTGCCGGCAAAATTTAGAAAAGTGCCCCCCGGGGGGCAAAGTGGGGGGAGGGGCATTAGAGTTGCATAGCATGAATAAGTGGTCACAGACCTTTCCAACGATATGTCACATGAGGGGTGTCAGCAAAATTTAGAAAAGTGCTCCCCCCCGTGGGGCAAAGTGGGGGGAGTACATTAGAGGTGCATAACATGAATACGTGGTCACAGGCCTTTTGAACGATATGTCACATGAGGGATGTCAGCAAAATTTAGAAAAGCGCCCCCCCATGGGGCAAAATGGGGGGGGAGTGACATTAGAGGTGCATAACAGGAATAAGTGGTCACAGGCCTTTTGAACGATATGTCACATGAGAGGTGTCAGCAAAATTTAGAAAAGTGCCCCCCAGGGGGAGCAAAGTGGGGGCAGGGACATCGGATGTGTATAACTATGAATAAGTAGCCACAAGCTGTTCCGACAATATGTCACATGAGGGGTTTCAGCAAAATTTAGAAAACCGCCCCCTCAGGGGGAGCAAAGTAGGCGGAGGGGCATCAGATGCGCATAGCATGAATAAGAGGTCACACGTCTTTCGAACAGTATGTCACATGAGGGGTTTCGGTAAAATTTAGAAAACTGCCCCCTGAGGGGGGAGCAAAGTGGGTGGGGGGGCATCAATGTGCATAACATGAATAAGTGGTCACAGACCTTTCCTACAATATGTCACATGAGGGGTGTTAGCTAAATTTAGAAAAGTGCCCCCTCAGGGGGAACAAAGTTAGGGCAGGGAGGTCGGATGTGTATAACATGAATAAGCAGTCACAGGCTGTTCCAACAATATGTCACATGAGGGGTTTCAGCAAAATTTAGAAAACCGCCCCCTCAGGGGGAGCAAAGTAGGCGGAGGGGCATCAGATGCGCATAGCATGAATAAGAGATCACACGTCTTTCGAACAGTATTTATATGACAGGTGTTAGAAAAGTGCCCCTCTTTGGGACTAGTATTGTGCCCCCCCCCCCTTTGAAATTTTTATATATTACAAATAATATTTATCGGAAGGCTCTGTAAAAAAATTCAATCTAAAATGATGAAAATACTGCAATAAAAAAAAAATCTGAAAAGTAAGACATAATAAAATTCCCCAAAGCAGAATATGATTATAAATGCGCCATACATTGACTTCACAGCAGAACATTTCAAATTTTCATTTTCAAGAAAATCCACCATTCAATTGTAGGAAAAATCGCGAAATTTGTCACTCAATGGCAAGAAAAAAAAAAAAAAAAAACGGCAAACTCTTTAATCGTTCATTTAAAAAGATTGCGAAAATCATCAATCAGTCGCAAGAAAACTTGTGCAATTCGTCAGTCATGGAGAACAATTCATGAAATTCTTTAGCTTGCTGTGGGAAAACATACAAAATTCGACGAACAGTTGCGAGAAAAAAATCCATGATTTTCGCCAATCGGTTGCAGGTAAAAAAACGCAAAATTTGTCAGTGCACCTCTAGAAGAAACAGCGAAAAAAAACCCACAATCTTCTCTAATCGTTCGCAAGAAAAAGCCTCAAAATTTGCCTATGTTACAAGGAAAAATTCGTGAAAATTGCAAATCGGTTGCGGTTAAAAAAAATCGTGAAGATTGTCAGAAGAATCTGCGAAATTCGTAGATCAGTAGCGGAAAAAAACTCACGACTTTCTCCAATCTGTGTCAAGACTTGCTTACTGGTTCAAGAGAAATATCGCAAAATTTTAAAATCGGTCACAGGGAAAAAAAAAAGCGAAATTCGTCGGTGGATTATCGAAAAAAATAGAATTTGTCGATCAGTCGTGCAAAAAAAAAAAAACAAAACATGAAGATTTGGCCAATCAGTCGCAGAAAAGCGACAAAGTTCACCAGTCGACCATGAGAAAATAATCACGATATTCACCGATCTGTCGCAGTAGAATGCGAAATTCGTCGATCGGTTGCAGAAAAAAAAGGGTTTTTTACCAAACGTTTACACGAAAAAGAGAAAAAATTTGCCAATCAGTAAAAAGAAAATATAATGAAATTCGCTTATCAGTCGCATGTAAAAAAAACTCTGAAGTTGTCAGAAAATTCACGAAATTCTTCGATCAGTCGTGGAAAAAACCAACGATTGTTTCCAATCTGTCGCAAGAAAAAATTGGAACATTTGCCAATCAGTCTTCGGTAAAAAAGCATGAAATTCATGGATCAGTCGTGTGAAAAAAAACTACGATTTTCTCCAAAAGGTCAATGAAAAATATCACAAAATTCATCCACCAGTCGTGGTTAAAAAATGCGAAATTCGTCAATGAATTGGGGAAAATATATCAAAATTCTTCACCCAATCGCAGGAGAAAAATTGTGAAATTCAACGATTTGGTCAGAGAAAAAAGGCCAAATTCGCCAGTTGACAGAGGGAAAAATCTGAAATAATTCGAAAATCATCAATCGATTGTTGGAAAAAAACCCCACTAAATTATCATTCGATTAGGAGGGAGGGGGGGGGGGGAACTCACAAAATTCACCAATAATTTCATTCGTGTGAGTATGTCAGGGTTTTATGAAATGTCTTTTGCATTTCTATAAAAGATGCAATTGCACTTCTTCATATATAAAGAAAATTTTCCTGTGACTTTTTTTTTTTTTTAAATTCACACAGAACATTTGATTAGCTGAAGTACATTGCAGAACATTGCAAAGTATTCAGCCTTGGAAATGAAATTCTTTGATCAGCCGCAGAGAAAATCTGTGAAATTCATTCAGCGACCATATGAAAAAAAAATTCAACTGTTTATAGGAAAAAATGAAGTTTGTTGATTAGCTGGGAAGAAAATCGGCAAAATTCATAAACCGGATATGTGAAAAAAATCACACGAGTTTTGCCAATCAGCCGCAAGGAAAAATGCAATATACGCCAATCGGTATGGTTTAGATGTATTATAATCCCGCATTTGCCATTTTTGATTTTTTTCTTGGATGAAAACTCCTTTTTCGCCAAGTAGTAAATGTCGCCAATGGTTAAATATTGTTGATAGATTAATATAACATTGAAAAAACTGGAATATAATAATTATTATTAATTATTAACTATTAATTAAAAAAATTTTTAATTCACACCAAGAAAAAAATCCAAGATGGCGGATGTGGGATTATAAAACATTTGTTCTGAAATAAAATATTACAAAATTTATCAGTTGGTTGCGGGGAAAAAATTGCAAAAATTCTCATTCAGTCACCTGAAAAAAAAACTAAGAATTCAACCGTCGATTAATGGGGGTAAAAAAATCTAGAAACCCTTCAGTCGATTGCTTTAAAATATTGTGAAATTCGTCAATTGGTCACAGGAAAACAACATGAAATTCAGCAGGCAATCATGAGAAACAATTGTGAAATTTTACCGTTGGCTGCAGAAAAAAATGTGAAATTCGTCAATCAGTTACAGGAGAAAAACATAATTCGTCAGTCAACAGGGAGGAAAATCAAGAAATTTCATCAGTTGCAGGAAAATATCACAAAATTAAAAAGGTCAAAATAAAAAAGGACTAAATGCAAAATATTTTCAGTGAACAAGGTTCTTGAGTGTTTTTTTTAAGTGTCCAGCTGGCAGTAATTTTTTTCTAGAGCTGTCACCAAATACTGCCAAGTTTGTCGCCTACTTGGCGATATATCGCCAAATTTGGCGATCAAATTTAGTCGCTAAAAGGGACGCCAACGTGGCGATATCTCTAATATTTCTTCAAATTCCCATAGACTTCCATTGTAAACCAATAGTGATTACTTGCTTACAGAAAATCAACAAATTGAGATATTTTAATGCAACAAAATGTAATATTAACTTAAGGGATTATATTAATTATATTTAAGTTAATCCAGGTAAATTAAATCTATAATAATTAGGAAAGAAGTTTGTGTGTGAGCGTGTGAGTGTGTCGACGATGTTCTGAAGAGACAGCTGCACGTAGAGCTATAAAATTTGGGGAAAAGATCCGTCTATATATGAAGTTTTGCAACTCGAAGCCCGATATTCGATTTTTTATTGCATTTTTTAAAATTTAATTTTTTATGGGATATTTTTAACGCGTTTTTAAGTTTCGAGGGGATTTTACCACTTTAGTGAAAAGAATACTTAAAATTTTAGCAATTTTTTTATTCGATTATTCAACAGCATTTAATACATCTTCATACCTATAAGAGGGTTACCGTAGGGGGGGGGGGGGGACACAGTTCTGTCACCGAACTTTTTGTGATTTTTAATTCGATTTCTACGTTTTTTCGCGATCTGCTGCAATTTTTTGACATTCCATTTTTGGCCTATAATACTAAAGTAATTTCTGCCCTCATTTCAATAAAGTTTATTCGAATTCCGTATAGCAATTTTTGATTTTTTCGGGAATTTTGTATGAGATTTTTAGTGTATTTTAGCGATTTTCTACCATTTTTCCAGATTAGTGAAAGGAATCAACTTTCAACCTTCGAACACAATATATATATATATATTCTCTTTTCGGAATTTGTGCAGCAATTTAAAATTTTCTCGCGATATCTTATTGTGATTTTCAAAGCTTTTTCGCAATTCGAGCTGTTTTTTGACGTACCTGGGCAACGCCGGGCATGCTAGCTAGTAATTATATAAAATTCGTATAATTAGAAGGTAATTTTGTGTCGTCCATGAATTAATTACATTTTATTTTGTATGAAAACAAATGCTTTAGTCAGAGGCACAGAGAGCTAACTTGGACCACACGTATAATTACACGTGTAAATAATTAATAACTATGTATTTTCATGTATGTTTTAATTACTTTTAAAAAGTTTTCGGAAATTTTTGTTTTCTTTTTCTAGCAAAAATAGGAAGATTACTGTTTCGGTTTTGGTCTAAAATCTTATTTTTGTCGATCCTTATAAAAATTTAACGCAATAAATGTATTTTTTCATTACGTTCCATAAGTAGCACACTGTGCGGTATTACTCCTATTTTATATCACGTAGAATTAACTCATCATATGAAGAATTGTAAATTTTACTTTCTAAAAATGTGCAACTATTTAAAAATAAAACATTTATTGCCAGATGCACGTTCAGAGTATATAAAAAGGTCTCTGTGTACCAGTATTTACGAATAATAATATTTGCTTACTTAATCGCAGAATCTCCAAAATTAAAGTAGAAGGAGATTTTAATTCGGAAATACCAGTATCATTTAACACATCTTGAATGCGCCACTGATTATGACAAAACAAAAGAAAATAGGCTAAAATAGTTAACTTCCGTAACAAGATTTCATTAACTCATTATTATCTTTAATAATCTTCTTTTAAACTCATTATTATTTCTTAATAATTTCATCATTATCTTTATTCAAAGCAAATTTACTTAAAAAAAAAAAAAAAAAAAAAAAAAAAAAAAAAAAAAAAAAAAAATTACGAAATAACTTTCCTAACATGATTTCATTAGCTCGTTAAATTTTTAATTGATTATTATCTTTAATCAGATAATGTTTAACTTCGCAATTTAACTGTAATATAAATGTTTGCATCACTTTCAGGGCCACCACAGGCGACTCTTTTTTGCATTCTGTTTGCACAACTAATTTTAAAAAATTGATTTTGTATTATATTTTGCTAGCAAATGTTGTCAAAGCTTTTGTAAAAAATTTTGTTTTAAAAAAGTAGTGCAAAATCTTATTAAAAATACTCTCTTGTTGCAGACCTGCACTTTGGATCCGATAAAGCTGGCACTTCGAATCTCAGAAAAGGAATTTTTTTAATGCATTACGTCCTACACAACGAGAAAGATGGATTGTTGCACTGGCCTATAACATTTTCATATCAATCTGGTTATTGGATTCAGAAGAGGGCTAACCCTTTTTCTTATTTATTGATGTGTCAACAAGCAAAGACTTTTTCTACAACCAGTTTAAATATTTTTAACATTTGTGGTAGTGGCATTTGTTTCTCCTCCCGAATTTTCTGTGCAACAACAAAAAATTTATGGAAAAGTTCAGGAATTGATAAAATATTTGAAAGAGGCAAATTGGCTATCTGCAATTCCCGATAGTATAATATTAAAAGATTTCTAAAGTCATAATAAGACAAGACTTCCTTTATTATTAAATAAAAAATAATAAAATCAAAATTGTATGCGTGAGTATAAATAAGCCACTGGGCAATGTGGTGTATATGGAAAAGGTCTGTTAGAACAAATGGTCGATAGCTTAACACAACAAAAAGTCAAAAGCATAAGTATATTTATTTAGTACGCAGTTTTTAAGAGATGTAACATTTTTTTTAACATCTAAAACTCGTTTAAGGGCAGTTGGAAGTATCTGTACCTACCATGTTAAGTTAATGTACTTTTTGCTCAGAAACTACCAAAGATATTCACTTGAATTTTTTATGTACATGATATGAAAAATTCCTAAGAAAGTGAAGTAAACTTTATAAACAGATATACTTTAGTTTTTGTTGTTTTTTTAATCTGGAATAAAAACGACTTTTAAACAACAAAAAACTTGCATTTTTCCAAAGAAAACCTTTTTTATGAAAATTTTGTACAAATAATTGTAACAAAAGTTCACTTCAGATTGATCAGGAATTTGTGTGAAATATTCTGGCAAGATTGCATTCAATAATACGTAGGAGTTTCTATGAAAAGGTCCATAGAAGTTCAAAAAGCAGCGTTTTGAGAAAATTGTGTTTAATGTTTAAGTATGTAATTTTTATGTATGATGTAAGCAAACTAAATTACTTACTTTTTTAAACTTGTTGTTGTTGTAGAAACAAAAGTAATATACCAATCGAAAGAGGGAAAATGAAAGATTCAAAATATTATAAAAAATAAAAAATGACCTTTTTCGCAAATTTGACATTCACCTGCCCTTAAACGTTTTTATTATAACTTGATTTATAATAAACACGCACCTCACAACGACGGAATTTTTTAAAAAACAATTTCCTCATTTAGAGCTTGATTTTTCATTGTAGAGCTTGATTGCTATCAAGTGAATAATCTGTACTACAATGCATTCATATTGTTTAACTTTCCTATGATACACACTGGATGTCTCTTCTGTTTACTTTTTTTCATTTTCACCAATAGAATTTATGGCTCCAGATATGGCACAGTGTGCAATATAGGCCTTACGTTCTAGTAAAGCAATTTATTTCAAAGATTCTCTATTCGGCATGCGATGGATGTTAACAATTATACGAATAAAGTAAATAAAATTAGTAGAAAAAAATCTTGTAAATTATTATTATTAGAATTTATGCGACACATAGTGTGGAATTTTAAAATATTTTTATCCTGAAGATCATCTTAATTTTGCCATTATCATCCAATGTATGAAAACACAGCCGCTGAGTGTTGACCTATATAAAGTAATGATAAAGAAATTTAATTCATTCAGAAAATTTTCATTCATATATAAATAATAAAAGATTATACCCACATAAAAAAACTAACATTTTATCCATATTTAAAAGTAATACGTTTTCATTTCTAATTTGAAGAAAATTAATAGCATATTTTCATGATGGATAACCCTACCATGCAATTTTTAAATACACTTTACAGGAGTTACTTTTTATATAAAAAAGGCAATGTACATTTTCTTGTTAAAAAACTTGTTACTATATTTTCAATTTTAAATAAAAAAATTCAACTATATGGAACATTATTTCATTGTGTCTGTATACCATTTCAAGCATAAATAACACTAGTCTGCATGATATCAGATGATTAAAACCAATGACTGCCCTTGATGCATTTATTCATGCTGATTACAGAACTGTTCTTTGTTTTCTTCTATCACGTATAGTTTGTTTGCAATTGACCCGAGTTCATTAGCTAAGATTCATTGCTGAGAACAAGCATTATGTGGTAGTCACACATAACGTAAATGTACTTCTGGATACTTGCCAACTTATCTAACGACTTTTAGAATGCAGTCTGATTGACATGAACCACTCGTAAACCCACAAGAAATTTTGCGTCCACCATTACACATCAAATTAGGATTAATGAAGCAATTTGTAAAGTCTCTACCACAAGATGAGTATTGCTTCAAGTACCTTACTATGAAATTTCTCTTCATCACAAAAATTAAAAGCTGGAATTTTCGTTGGTCTTCAAATCAAAAAACTGCTGAAGGACAAACATTTTCAAAAAATGATGAATGATATAGAAAAGACGCATAGGCCGCCTTCAAATGTGCTATCAAAAACTTTTTAGGAAATAAGAAATACCCAAATTAGAAGAATATTGTTAAAACAAAGCTGAAAAATTTCAAGAAGTTGTGGTGTAAAAATGCACATTCGATATCGACTACTTTCCAGAAAATCTGGGATATTACAGTGAAGATGACGGTGAGCACTTTCCTCAGGATATCAAAGAGATGGAAAATATGTATCGGGGAAGATGGAAAGTAAATATGATGGCAAACTACTATTGGATTTTGAAGAGGGACAAATGATGGAGGATCTACAAGAAATACAAAATGAAGAAAGTTTGTTTAATTAAACACTTTTTTCTTTAAGTTTTATTAAAGAAATATCATGAACTTGCAAAGACATTTTTTACAGTATTTTTAACGTTTTTAATGAAATACTTTGTATGCAATAAATTTTTTATTGCATTAATTAAAATATTGAAAACACAACTTCTTATTTTTTTTTTTTAATCCTGACTTGATAGACATAAATGGAATTCATTTCCGGAATCAGCATCAAAAATTGATTCAGGAAAACTTGATCATAAGAAAGCATCTGACAAAAAGTTTAAAAATGCAGACTTTTGTAATATACGATAAACGAATAAGTTTCAGTAAAAATTAGCGTTCATGTGAATTTTACAATTTATCGTGAGTTTGGTAAAATATTTAAAACCGTTCATGCAAAATAAATATATTTCAAAGAATTATTTCGTATAGGTTGAATTTGATCAGTTTTATCAATTAATAATAAAAAATAGTAGGCAAAAATAAAATAAAGCATTCGAATTACCTTGAAACCAGCTGTGAAACTTAAAATATCTTTATGGATTTTATATGCAAATTCGCTGAATAATTGTTTATGCAATCTTATAAACTGACACTTTCCAAAAAGTAAATTTAAAGTATTATGTATATTTATTAATTAAATGATTATTTATAAAATGGATATACGTATTTTTAAATTATTAAAACGCAACATTTAATAGTTCTAGAAGGAAGGGGCATACAATCCCAGAGAAAAATGTGTACTTCAAAAGCAGTTTTTTATGTTTGTTTCTTCATTTTTAAATATCGCCTACTGTAATAAAAATTTTAATTAAAACAAACTTACTGTATATAAATTAATTTCAATTTAACTGTATACTATCCCAAGCATAAATAAAACGGCTATAAATACTAACATATCTGTAGAAATTAGAGTTTATGTCAATTTTGAAAATTTTCTGCATCATGATCAAACACTTAAAACTCTTCAGCGAAAACAAATTTATTTCAGTGAATCATCTTTCAGCATATGCTGAATTATATGAGTGAAACGAAACAATGAACTAGAATTAGCAGGAATAAATGTATGTAACGTATTTGAATTTCTGCAACAGTATATTTGTAATAAGAAATCTCATTGTGCATAATGATATCTGTTAGCCTTTAATAATTCGAAAACAATATATCTACTGAATGTCGATAATTCAAAAGTAATCAAAACTAAACAAAATTAAATGATCATGTTAATGAATCTAAGGTCCACTGACACATAAATACTAAATATTTATTGTGTAAAAAATATAAATCTTAATTTTCTTAAAATTTATCTGTAACCGAATTCATAAGAAGCCCAATACAAAGCGTTATAAGTAAGCGAACAAACTTAATGCTGGAATCAGGCGTAAATTAACACATTTGCGCCACCTTGTGGACAGAGTGATAATTCACATACGCGGGCTTTTAGTGTGGCGCGTATTTTCTAAATCTTTAGTCACTCATGAAAATGAAATTTGTTTGTCACATTTATTGCAAATTAACATTAGAAAGACGGGGAATTTTGCTCAAATTTTATAAAAATATTTGACAACAGAATTTTCATTTTAAATTATTATTTTATTTATTTAACTTGTTTTTATCCTTTGTGTCTTTTAAACTAGTTTTAACATCACGAAGTTTTCTTCGCCTTATCAAAGGCACTTCAGTTATTAATCAAGGTTACAAAAACGTTACAATTTTAGTGGTGTCAGAAGAAAACAGTTAGGTAGTTCCTGTGGTTCACACTCCATCCGCTACGTGGCGCATGACCTTGATTGATGTGACCTCGCTTTTAATCTTTCGGTTATTTCTCTCATTTAAGATAGGACGCTTACTTATAACAATAAATTTGGATTTTTTATTATTTCTATTAAACTCTCAGTCTGTTGTCTGCGTTTCCTATTTTGGCTTTCCCAGATTTAGTATATGTTATTGTGGTTTATCAAAGAGCATTCCTTATTAAACTTTTAGTGAGTGGTATTTACATTTAGATCGCATAAACAGAAAAATTATTATGAAGTATCATGATCAATAGGAAATTATTTTGTAGCACATTTGAATGATGTTATCCCACTTCAAACATAATGAAACTGATATGCGGTAGTGATGTGCATTACAACAAGATTTCTATATAGACCGGGGGCCGGCAGCACAGACAATCACCTCATTGAGTTCACGGATGAAATTCTAGGATTAGTTAAATCTTGATTCGCATATTAAAACGCAATCGGTCTGCCAAGTCATATCTTGGTGGAAAACACCTTAAAATCCGATTTTAGTAGCTGATTCATAGGTTTACCATTGTGTTTTCCTGCTCCCAGTCCTCCATGTTTTTATACCTTTTGGTGCAGGAAAACACAATGGTAAACCTACGAGTCAGCCGCTAAAATCGGGTTTTCAGGTGTTTTTCCACAAGATATGACTTAGCAGACCGATTTCGTTTTAATATTCGAATCAAGATTTAACTAATCCTAGAATTTTATCTGCGAACTCGATGAAGTGATTGTCTGTGCCGCCGGCTCCCGGTCTAATAGATTACATGGAACATGTCATTTGTCGTTTTTTAGAGGAACACAAAATAATTCAATTGCAGTATAGTTTATGAGCCATAACAGCTAAAAATGCACTTTTAGCTGTGATTTGTGTTTTTAATATCAATTTAAATTTTAGCACAATAAGCAATGTGCTTAAATTTTATGGATTATATACAGAGCTGTAGATATGAATTCGTAAGGGTTACCGTTAACCCATACAAACTGCTTTAAATGCATTTTCAATTGCCTTACATGTTTTCGGAGTGAACTTCATTTTGGTACTATAAGGGATGTTTATAGAGTTAAATATCTTGATATATAGAGCTGCTCAAAAGAAACATAATATAAAAATTTAGGAAAGATTATCATTCATTGTGCGCTTTCTATTGATGATATTTCTATTTGATTCAGCCGGGATAAAATAAAGCAGATGTAAAGAACATATAGCGAACATAAAATATAATAGAGGTAATACTGCTTTATCCCGGCTGAATCAAATAGAGAACATTAACATACTCTTTAACGAGAGTAGAATAATCTACAGGTCTAATTTTTATTTACAATTATTTATAAGAGAGTCCATTGAAATATATTTAAGAGGTTCAGGAATTTGTAACGATACATTATCTTTTCGTATCCCAAATTTATGGGTTGAATGGTTTGACAACTTACGGCGTCGCGACATAGAGGGATCAGGTACAATCGCAAAAATGTAGGGCGCGTAGTATGATTACTTGTTTATATTCGACAATTTTTTTTTTCCATTTTTCTTATGCATTGTATTTGTAATTTTCTGTCATAAAGTCTTATGACGACTCAGTAAAAGAGTTGAAACATGTTAATATAGAATTTTTATTTACATTTAATGTGCTTTTATAACGTCCTTTAAGGAAATAAATATTTTAATATTGTGATATGATTAAACTGTTTCGTTATAGCAGTTGACAACAATTGAAAATCCGCAATAAAGTTCTTACCACAACAATTACTTTTCTATTGCAAGATTTCACGAGGAAGATGAAATAAATAGTTTGAAAAATTAAAAAAAAAGTTAATATAAGGTCATAACTTTTTTTATTGCAAGATTTCCACGTGAAAAATTAAATGAAACAAATAATTTGACGATTTTTTTTTTAAAAAAGTGAATATTACGTCAAATTGAAAATATAATGGACATCAGCAGGTGAATGTATAACGTCATATGAGATTGAAAAAACGTATTGAAAAATGATAAAAACCCGATTATGGAAATATTGGCATATTTTAAAATTTTCAGGTTCACTGAATTTATGTTCGCCATTTTTAAACCTTTTCCATATATATATATATATGCGTATGTTTAGGTCCCTAGAGCTCATTCTTAGTGAAGAATCGAAATAAAGGTGGCTTTACTTCTTTTTTTATTGTTTGTTTTATACTGTATGTTTATTTTTAAATTTATTTTTCAAAACAAACATTCTTAAAATGCCAAGCAACGCCAGTTTAGCTTCAATAAAATGATGATTTGGCATTGTCCCTTTTTGACTACATTACTAGGGTGATAGCTGAAGTAAAAATATTCGTGGTACATATCAATAACATCTCCAAGTGAAATCTCAAAAGAAAATTAATGTTTGTAAATACTGGCAACCAAAGGCATTACAGCATTAACTATTATGACTACTAAACATATATTTACTTTAAAAACATATCATTGTACCTTTATTAAGGAAGTCTTTTTTAAGACATACGTTAATTTAAAGTAATTGGAAAACTACTGCGATAAATCATGTGTAAATCAAATTAGGTTATATGAATTCAGTATTGCTAAATTATACATGGCACGTCATATTATGTAAGTGCATCAATAGAAATTAAAATTCACCTTGTTTGAAGTTTGAACACTTAAAACAGCTTAGGTGTTTCACTGTTCAGGTTTGTAGATATTGTATTGATTTTATATCGCAATACTTGCTGATAGTGCATTTTTATTTCTACCCTATACATATAAAATCCTCATGAAACAAATTTACGAAACGGAAGTATGAAACGGAAGTATGCATGGACTGATTAAACAACTGATTATGTTACACGGCGATTTCTCCTAAAATATGGCATACCTTGCGATGAAATTAACACCAAAAATCAATATTGATCCGCAGATTTCAAAACTGGTATAATAATTTTTAAATTCGAATTAGTTTTAGAAATATTAATTTTTTTCTAATTTTATATACATTTTTCTAATGATGGTAAATCAAATTTTAATCAAACAAATGGTTTTTTTTTCAGATTTTAGAAAAGGTTACTATTTTAAACTAATTTGGCGAGAAGTTTGGCCTCCCCTAAATGTATGCTAAGAAATGTATCATGTTACTTTTATTCATAATTCAATTTGTATTTTATTATCATTTTAATACAAACAGAAACATTTAAAATAAATGGCTTTCACTTCTTTATTTTTTTTTAAAGAAATGAAAAGAAAAATATTAGGCACAGGTGACATATACGCACCGGGGTACCTAATTGGCGCCAAAATGGCCTTATTTTGGTTGACCCGGCTATTGTTGTTTATTTAATAATAATTGTATTTTTACTTTATTTTCTTTTTTTAAATTACATAAATTGTTTTGTTCTATAGTTAATTATTTTTTTGATTATTTTCCTTTAAAAATAAAAAATAATAGAAAATAATTATAAAATACGGTACTACTTAGTTGTTCCATCGACCTATTCGCCAAATTATATAAATCGACAAACCACTCGCCAAATTATACAAATTGACATAATTTTTATTTTAAATAACGAAAGAACAAAGAAAATTGTATAACATTAATAAATATACAAATAAAACGTCGAAATAAAAATCCCTTGATGACGTAAAGACATGTAACTTGATTAAAGTCAAGTGAATGTGACATTTACGATCAAACATTATTGGCATTTAATCTTATAGTTTGGTGATAGAATTTTGATCGCCAGGATAACTAAGTAGTACCAAAAATACATATGTTACTGGTATTCGAAAACGAGGATTTCGCCAAATTTTCGTAAAAAAAATCACGCCAAACTGGGTGCGTATATGGCATCTGGCCAAATATTAAATGATGTAACAAACGATGACATTTAATTTCAATTTCAAAACAATGTGCTGGCGAGTTGAAAAACAGTTATTGGCGACATTTGCACCCGGCTAGCATAACAGTACTAAGAATTCTTTGCGACAATAGTTTTATGTATTATTATTATTTAAAAAAGCTGATTTTTTTAATCGAAATGGAAAACTTTCGGCACAGATGCCACATACGGTCTCATATTGGCTCTATTTTTTTCTGACGCCGTGTCATATACGAAACGGGTACTTAACTGGCGTCATTTTGCTTAATTTGATAAGCCGGATGTTGTTGTTTATGCTGTTGATGTTTTCCCCAAATTAGCGTCGGTAAAAAATCGCGCCAATATGGGGCCGTATATGGTATCTGTGCCAAAATTTCATATGAAAAGCGAAGGGATCAGAGCGTATTTACTTAAGGCAGTTACATGACTTGGACTATTATAATATAGATGAAATGATGGCGATAGAATAATATTTGGCGACTTATCACCTGTACCTGGCTAATATTAAAGTACCAAAATGGCACCAGGAATATAAAAAGCGAAGTGGTTCGCCCGGAACTGTTGATGATAGTCACATGACTTAGGCTATTGTTATAGAAATTGTTTTAAAATACCGGGAGACAAAGACTCTGTACACTTAATTCCTTTTATTTTAGCCTTTTTTCAAACGTTTAACTGATCATCTTTAATCAAGCACGAAAACAAACATTGGATGTCTTAACAGCAACTGATTCGGCCTTAAATTTTTGAAATCAAAGGAAATTGAATGGAAACCCGTTTACAGGGATATCTGCACAGCTTTTTTCAGTATAATTCAATCTTCTATAATATTTTTTAAACCGACCAGATTAGCGTGTTTTTATATTCTTCGGTGTCTGAACGGAGGTTGGCGAGCGTAGCTTGCAGGGCGCAGAGTCCCCTAGTATGATACATAATTTTGAAAATTTACATTGTTTGTTGCACGAATTTGTTAAAAGTAAATGGATAGACAGGGATCCAATAATGATATGGATGAATTTTCGCATTCGGATTCATTGTTGATGGTATTTGTGTAAAATCGTTTTAAGTTGTGTTTACAACTTTAGCAAATTTTAGAAGGGTATGTGGTATGCAAAAATCTGTGTTCCATATACGTGGCTGTATAAATAACTTCAAATACATCACCAGTTTCTACTAAAATTGTGTTTTCAAATGTATTATGTGTTTTTTTAAATTCTTTATTTAAATGTGGTCTGTTAATGAACACGAAAGATTCTTAACAGTATTCTTACAGCATTTGGAAGTGTTTCGCTGTCTATGCGTGATACTTTATCTTTTTTAAGCATAACTAAAGTTTTCCTTTAAACAATGCGGAAATTGAAAATAGATTTTAGACATAAAATATATTAAAGAACATTTAGCTTAAATTATTGTTTAGTTCAATATTTAATTGTTAAGTATAAAAGTTTATAAACTTTAAATGCAGTTTAATAAGATAAAAAAAGCATTATAGAAAAAAGTAAAGTGACATGAACAATTCATTTTTCCTTTCAAATGATTTAGGGTAATTCGCTATCTAATTATTCACCAGCTGACGCTTGAAATTCACTTAAAGGTCTACACTAAGTTTTAATGGATTTCTATGTAACTTTAAAAGGTTTAAAATACTTAAAAAATAAGTATTAAGAAAATATTATGCTTGTGAATTTGATTTTATTTAAAAAACTTCGTGATACCTTAACAGTCTTCTTATAGTTTTCTGCGAAATCTTATGGAAATTTCCGAATGCTAGAACCACTAATAAGAGTATAAATCAGTAACATATTGTGTGAAACAGATAGTCACATACTGGCAAAATAGTTGAATCTATACGAAAGTTTAACATATTCATATGATGAATTAAAACATCGCACAAATATGCAATTTTGAATAATATAACTTAAAGGGTATTCCAAGAATGATTGAAACATTCTTTAATGTTTTACATGTTAGATATTTTAAGTAATGTGCATTGCAAAAGGGCTCAAAATAAGATAATAATTAGAGTATGTTAATGACAATGTTCTTTTGACAACCACTGATTTTGGGAAAGTTTTCCGAATAGTTTTATAGTACAATGATTCGCAAAACAGTGGGTCGCATTTTTTTTCGGGGGGGGGGGGTAGGGGATAGCCAAATTCAAAGAAAATTATTTGACAATAAAAATATAAGCCTTTTCTTGAAGAAGTGTCAGGTACCAGGGACATAATGAAATGAGATAATTTAGATTTCTTGCTATTTAAAATTATCATTGGCCGTCATATGATCAAATTGGGAGAAAAATTTTCGAAAAGATTCGACAACTTACCTGATAATGAATTAGGCTGGTATGCGATACATTTTTGTTTGATAATTTTAAATCTAACATCCCTTTAACTGAAAAAGTGCAGTTAATTGACGTGTCAAGCGACGAAACACTGCCCATTCAATTTAAGTCTCGGAGTTTCCAAACATGTTGGTTATCAGTTCGAACGAATTGTTGGAGACGAATATGCCACCTTGAAGTAAATAGCAGTTAATATTTTAATTTAGTTAGCTTCAACTTTCCTATGTGAAACCGGATTTTGAAAATTAATTGCTATTAAAACAAGATATCCATTTCAATTGTATCCAGTTGATGACTTATGGCTTGCAATTATCAATACGTATTAGAGCATAGAAGCAATCATACTCTTTTGCAAACGTATACCTCACATTGAATTCTTATGATGTAGTTTTTTCTTATGTATTTTTCCTTTAAAAATATTTATATCCATCTGCATAAATAAAACCATTGATTCATAAAACTGTGTGTTTTATTCAAGGAAAGGGCAGGTTTACAAACAAACACTTCCGTCAAACAGTCTATCGCTGTATTTTTGTTGTAGCGATCATTTTCAGTAATAGACATGGCGACGTAGGTCAATCATATAAGAGACATGTTACACTTCCACCAATCAAACACCCGTACTCATTTGTACAGTGAGGGCCATACAGAACGGAGGGGTGTTTCTTTCTATACAACAGTAATTTGACAAATATAGACGTCATCCGGCATTTCGTTATAAAGCAAAAACACTAGCGCAAATCCCAAATGAATTTCACTTTAACTACATTGATGATTACAAAAAGGTCTACTGTCTGTCCAGACTTATACCCAAAATTCGGAGTCGGATATTAAAATATTTTGCCAAACACTGTCATAATGTGCTACTCAGTTGTTTTAAAATCGGAATATCGGTGCTATGTATTTTTAATTAAACAATTTGAACTGTGTAATTAAATTTATTTATGTAAGAATAACGAAATAATATTAATCTTAATGTTAATGCTCTTAGTAATTCATATTTGTCTGAGAAACATGTTTGTTGCATATGAAAATGTTTACTTGAGAATTGGTAGCCCCCAAATAACCTATATTCCGGATTGAGACAACTCATTAATGCACTATAAAAACTACTTGAAAATGTTTCAGAAAATTACTGGCAGAAAAGGAAACTTTGTTTTTTTTAAATAGTTATTTAAATCTCGGAAATGTAGGGGTTTTTTATGTCTCTAAAGTTAAAATAATTTTTTCGGAATCGTGGATAACTCTTAATAATTTATTGTACATTGTCGTTTCAAGTTATATTATTATTTTTTTCTTTTATTAAAAAACATTGACTTTTTTACTTACCCATCATACGTAGTATACGGTAAGTCTTGTAATCGTTTTAAAAATCGAAAAAAAAAAGTGATAGATTTACATGTTTCAGACACTGGAGATTCCGAAAAACATATTTTTAGAAAAAACTAGTTGGATGTGCCAATCCCAAAACTTTCTTCTATCTTATACATCTTAATATTTCAAAACCTAGTTACACATGTTAATACTTCAATATTATTAGTTCAATACTATACCAACTTTGATTTTCATCTTAAATTTCTGCTCAAGTCAATTAAACGGACTAAAAACGAGTTAATCTATATCATGATATTTGTTAAAATTATTAATTTTTCCTTATTCTGTCGTTATCAGCAGTTTGCGAATAGCCGGCATAGCAGGAAGCGAGTTCCCGCCGCTGCATGAGCCGCCGATGCACAATAGAACTACGAAAAATCAAGAAAAGTATACAAAAATCGCTGGCAAGGAGCCCCTTTAACGCGCAATATTTCCAAATTCAAGGAAACCTGTTGGCCAAAGCCAAAAACAAGCACAAACATTTTGGTTCAATTGTATGCATAATTTTATACGCTGTTCGATGGTACACTAATGAAAATGGCACAGAGATCGGAATTATAGCGCCCCCTTCTTTCGGAATTTTTTCAAGTTCAGGGAGGACTTGTTTGCCATAGCCAGAAACATGCACAAAAAATTTGGTTCAATTATATGGATAACTTCATACACTTTTCGATGGTACAATAATGAAAATGGTACAGACATCGCAATTATAGTGCCCCCTTCCGGCAGAAGTTTTCCAAATTCAGGGAGAACCTTCGTGACATGACCAAAAATAAACACATAAAATTTGGTTCAATTCTATGCATAACTTCATACACTTTTCGGCGGTACAATATTCAAAATGGCACAAAAATTGTACAAAAATCGCTATTACAGCGCCCTCTACGAGCGATTATTTTACAAATTAAGGGAGGACCTCCTTGCCATAGCCAAGAACTTAAAATTTTTTTGGGGTTCAATTCTATGCATAACTTCATACACTTTTCGATGGTGCAATATTCAAAATCGCACAAAAATCGCTATTACAGCGCCCCCTAACGGCGAATTTTTTGAAAATTCATGGAGGACCTGCTTGCCATATCCAAAAACTTAAAATAAAAATTTGGTTTAATTCTATGCATAACTTCATACACTTTTGGACGGTACAATATTCAAAATCGCACAAAAATCGCTATTACAGCGCCCCCTACCGGCGATTTTTTTCCAAATTCAGGGAGGACCTACTTGCCATAGCCAAAAACTTAAAATAAAAATTTGGTTTAATTCTATGCATAACTTCATACACTTTTGGACGGTACAATATTCAAAATCGCACAAAAATCGCTATTACTTCGCTCCCTACCGGTGATTTTTTTCCAAATTCAGGGAGGACCTGCTTGCCATAGCCAAAAACTTAAACTAAAAATTTGGTTCAATTCTATGCATAACTCCATACACTTTTGGATGGTACAATATTCAAAATCGCACAAAAATTGTTATATCAGCGCCCCCTACCGGCGAATTTTTTCCAAATTCCGGGAGGACCTGCTTGCCATAGCCAAAAACTTATAATAAAATTTTGGTTTAATTCTATACATAACTTCATACACTTTTTGATGGTACAATGGCGACAGACAGACGGACAGACGGACAGACGGACGGACGGACAGACGGACAGACGGACACACAGACAGACAGACATTTTCTATAAACATGTTTTTTGGAATCTCTGACCCCTAAAACATGCAAATCCGTCGAAAACCGGAAGTCGAAAAAAATTTCGATTACAATACTTTCTTCTATTGAAGATAGAAGAAAGTAAAAATTGCCGTCCGTCTGGGTGTGTGTGTGTGTGTGTCTGTAAACGCTCAATCTCCCGAACAAATTGAGAGAGAGACTTGAAATTCGGTGTGTAATTAGAAAGTAACAATGGGAAGAAGCCTAAATTTTTTGGAATCGTAGATAACTCTTAATAGTTTATTGTACATTGTCGTTTCAAGTTATATTATTTTTTTTGTTTATTAAAAAACATTGGCTTTTTTACTTACCCATCATACGTAGTATAGGGTAAGTCTTGTAATCGTTTTAAAAATAGAAAAAAAAATTGATAGATTTACACGTTCAGACACTGGAGATTCCGAAAAACATATTTAAAAAAAAAATTGCCTTCCGTCTGGGTGTGTGTGTGTCTGTAAACACCCTATCTCCCGAACAGATTGAGATAGAGACTTGAAATTCAGTGTGTAATTAGAAAGTAACAATAGGAAGAAGCCTATTGATTATCAGTAACCTCGATTATCTGGAACTATTTATTTCGGACTCTCGAAATATTCGTTCTGATAAAAGGTATACAAAAATTTTTGAAAATGTTTATTTGAAAGAATGAGTAAAAGACAATAAATAAACATAAATTTTGCATCATTAATGAACTCAATCGGATACTTAGTTGCCGAGATATTTACAATCCTATTTTTCACATTCTTCGTTTTTTCATGACCATGGATTTCATTCAAATTTCAATTCAAAGATATATTTTAATTGGAAATGAGACGCTTAATCCGACACAGTAAACTGTTAGTTAATATGATTATAATTTTTCGAGTTATAAGGATGTTTCTTTTACACAATTCGGTACTACTCTATTATCCCGCCGACCAAAAAACTATCGCCAAACTATAAGATTAAATGTCAATAATGGCTTATCGTAAATGTCAAGCATCTCCATATTTATCTGAGGGGTTACCATAGGGGGGACAATGTTCTGTCGCCAACTTGGCGATATATCGCCAAATTTGAAAAGTGAAGCAAATTGCCCGTATCTAATATTTTGCCAAATTCCCATTGACTTCCATAGTAAACCTATATAGTGTTTACTTGCTTACAGAAAATCAACAAATTGAGGTATTTTAATGCAATAAAAAGTAATATTAGCTTAAGGGATTATATTAATTATATTTAAGGGAGTCCAAGTAAATTAAATTATGAATAAAGTAACATGATACAATTCTTAGCATGTATCGCATGTTTTATTTTCATATTTTATATTATGTATATATATGATGTGTAAGTATTACGGTGGCCCCCAACGACTAGTTTTATACTGCGCCTAGAATTGAAAAATATGATGAAAGAAGCAGAATAAGAATGCTCTAGATAGACAGAAGAAAACAAAACAATATTTGAAGTGAATTAGACAAAACGGAATTCAGGGCAAGAAATTTTCTTTTTACAATGCTTCTTTAAATATCGAAAATATATTGGTTTCTAAAGATTGCTTTTCGGCATCATTAGTAAATTGGACGAGGCTATTCTACATTTTCTTTCGTTGTTATATTATATTTTCAAAGATAAAAAAAATCCTTTTTTTTTTCAGTCTCAAGAATTGAAAATTTTATAATTTTGAGGTTTAATTTTTTTTATTATTCTTCTATATATAAAAAAGGTAACGGTTTGGAAATGGATCAATGAAAATCTGCATATAAACGCAGCTGATTGCTCAGAGCTTTCAGACGCTATAGGGGGGGGGGGGGGAATTACCAAGAGGGAGGCTCTGTCTCCAAACGCCGCCAAGTTTGTCGCCAACTTGTCGATATATCGCCAAATTTGTCTACCAAAATTAATCGTCAAATGTGACGCCAACGTGGCGCTATTTCCAGTATTTCACCAAATTTTCATGCACTCCTATCGAATTCCAATAGGGTTTACTTGCTTGCAGAAAATCAACAAATTGAGACATTTCAATGGAACAAAAACTAATATTAGCTTATGAATAGAGCTTTATTGAATTATTTACATTATTTTTAAGCACAAAAACTAACTATTTACAATATTCGTAACACTATATACATAATTTTATATGTAATAATTCTTATAATTATGAAACTGTGTAAGCTCTAATGATTATGTGCTTGGAGATAAGGAAATAAAATGGTCAGGAGATGAGGAAGAGCGCGTTTTTACCAAGTGGAATCCAAAAATTGAATGCATAGAAAATAAGGAATGGGAACGCGGAACAATTACGCAGGGGGGATGGTGAGCGTAGTGAGAAGGAGGGCGGAGCCCCCTGTTAGATTAACCACGTAACAGTGTGGCCCGAACTGGATTCGGGCAAGAACACTTTGCTTGCTTCGTTATTAAAAGCATTTTGATACCACTAATTTGTAACTGTAAATTTATCTTTATTGATTGTCAGATATTTTTCGATTAAGTAAGGTAAATATTTTAGTATGGAAAAAGTGGTGTCCAGCCCCATTTTTAATTTTTTTTTGTAAGAAAATAAATTTCACAGTTAAGGGATTAAAAAATTACTTATTTTAAGAAATCAAACAAAACGTTCACTTCAGAAATCCTCAAATATTGGAACAATGTTCTCATCAGCTTTCATTATGACATCAAGATCACGACGCTTGCGAATATTAACGATTTCTTACATTTCATTTCTAATTGTAGCTCATCTTTTTCCAGGTTTTAGAGTACCTCCGGACTTTCCCATACTATTTTTCTGAAATTATACAACCAAAATGTCGGAAAGAAGATTTTCCTTATATGCCAGCTTCCCATGAGGCGCATAGACTTTGGAAATATCCTAAATAGCTGTTACTTTTGTTATTCTATTTAAAATGCTGTTAGTTAAGTTAAAGTCACAGTATAAAAAACTAATTTCAAGAAAAAACTGTAAAATTTCGTTCTTTATACTTTTTTCTATCGGCTAACACGTTTCTGTTTAACCTTTGCTATAACATGAAGGGATAAGCTTCGGTTTAAGTTTTTGTTCTATTCCGATTTCGACATTGTCCGATATTTACAAAGCATTATGCAAATCTCTTAAAAATAACTTAATATAGCCACTAATTCTGAACACCAAGTATAGTTAATAAATAAGAGCGGATCAATTAAACGGATACGCATTAATGAGAGTCCACTTCAACAATTAAAATTAATTCCAGGGCGTGATGGACAAAATATGGTTAGAAGCACATAATTATGTGTCGTGAAAAAATATATATATATAATATACCGTTATTAAAACTATTTTAAAATATGAACAAATGTATTAATTATTAAGTTAAATAATGCTATAAAAAGTGATAAAATATCTTTATTAAGATTGACGATCGTTTCGTCGCACAAACGGCGACATTTTCAAAATCCTTCACGAAAGAAAATATTTTCACATTATTACTAAGAAAATATTGTATCATATTTACTAAGCATTATGCAAATTTCTTAAAATTAATTGAACATAGACACTACGTGTGAACACTAAGTTTAGTTAATAAATCAGAGCTGATTAATTAAGCGGATACGCATTAATGAGAGCACACTTTAACAATAGAATTAATTCCAGGACGTGGTATCACATAAAATATATTTAGAAGGAAATAATTATGTGTCGTGAAATGTATATATATATAATATACCGTTATTAAAACTGGCACATACCATAAAATACCGATGTGAAAATATTTCCTATCGTGAAGGATTTTGAAAATGTCGCCGTTTGTGCGGCGAAACGATCGGCAATCTGAATAAAGTTATTTTATCATTTTTATGTAGCATTATTTAACTTAATCTGTTTATAAGTGATTATTATACATGTCTTAATTATTGTCTAAATATTACTAAAAACTAGTTGGATGTGCCAACCCCAAAACTTTCTTCTATCTTATATATCTTAGTATTTCAAAACCTAGTTACACATGTTAATACTTCAATATTATTAGTTCAATACTATACCAACTTTGATTTTCATCTTAAATTTCTGCTCGAGTCAATTAAACGGACTAAAATCGAGTTAATCTATATCATGATATTTGTTAAAATTATTAATTTTTCCTTATTATGTCGTTATCAGCTGTTTGCGAATAGCCGGCATAGCAGGAAGAGAGTTCCCGCCGATGCACAATAGAACTACGAAAAATCAAGAAAAGTATACAAAAATCGCTAGCACGGAGCCCCTTTACCGCGCAATATTTCCAAATTCAAGGAGAACCCGTTGGCCGAAGCCAAAAACAAGCACAAACATTTTGGTTCAATTGTATGCATAATTTTATACGCTGTTCGATGGTACAATAATGAAAATGGCACAGAGATCGGAATTATAGCGCCCCCTTCTTTCGGAATTTTTTCAAGTTCAGGGAGGACTTGTTTGCCATAGCCAGAAACATGCACAAAAAATTTGGTTCAATTATATGGATAACTTCATACACTTTTCGATGGTACAATAATGAAAATGGTACAGACATCGCAATTATAGTGCCCCCTTCCGGCAGAATTTTTCCAAATTCAGGGAGGACCTTCGTGACATGACCAAAAATAAACACATAAAATTTGGTTCAATTCTATGCATAACTTCATACACTTTTCGGCGGTACAATATTCAAAATGGCACAAAAATTGTACAAAAATCGCTATTACAGCGCCCTCTACGAGCGATTTTTTTACAAATTAAGGGAGGACCTCCTTGCCATAGCCAAGAACTTAAAATTTTTTTTTGGTTCAATTCTATGCATAACTTCATACACTTTTCGATGGTGCAATATTCAAAATCGCACAAAAATCGCTATTACAGCGCCCCCTACCGGCGATTTTTTTCCAAATTCAGGGAGGACCTGCTTGTCATATCCAAAAACTTAAACTAAAAATTTGGTTCAATTCTATGCATAACTCCATACACCTTTGGATGGTACAATATTCAAAATCGCACAAAAATTGTTATATCAGCGCCCCCTACCGGCGAATGTTTTCCAAATTCCGGGAGGACCTGCTTGCCATAGCCAAAAACTTATAATAAAATTTTGGTTTAATTCTATACATAACTTCATACACTTTTTGATGGTACAATGGCGACAGACAGACGGACAGACGGACGGACGGACAGACGGACAGACGGACGGACGGACAGACGGACACACAGACAGACAGACATTTTCTATAAACATGTTTTTTGGAATCTATGACCCCTAAAACATGCAAATCCGTCGAAAACCGGAAGTCGAAAAAAATTTCGATTACAATACTTTCTTCTATTGAAGATAGAAGAAAGTAAAAAGGTATTCTGTAAAAAGAAAAAAAAAAAAAAAAAAAAAAAAAAAAACCTTATAACTATGCAGCGAAAGAAACGCTTTTAAAATTTTATATGAGCACCGAGAAAATGACGTTCAAAAGCATTTCTTCATTAACTCTGGTAGATTTCACTACAACATACATACAAAAATATTAAATACTAGCAGGCTATGCCCGCTACGCTGGTCTGATTATCCAAACGAACCTTTAATAAACAAAATGTATCAGTGAATTTGATATTGTGATTTAAAGCAATATGAAACCTTACTTGGAATGTCCTTTCGCCCCTCGGAAAACAATATGAACGCCATTGTGCTGTTATATTTTCTAATGTACAGATAAATTTTCAGCTATTAAGGTCTTAACCGTTTATTTGATTAGTCACAGTAGGATCTGGTAAAGAATGATAGTACAATATGCAATATAATAAAATAAGCCCTGAAAAATTATTTAACTATAATGCAAACACACAAATCTCTAATCAACAAAGCAAGTATTATCAATATCCGCCCTTTAGAACCTCTGAAAAGTCTAATCTGTTATAATCGGTTTCACATGATTATGGAACTTTCCGCCTTTACTTTATGACTAAGCAACAGATAACAATATGCAAAATGCTAAAACCATATCAGAATAGGTATGTAACTAACAATGGAATTCCTATCAAAATCTGTTCTGTAGAACTTTTTATAAAGGATAAACTTTCATAATCGGATTCAACTGATTATAGAATTTTCCACCACACCTCTATTATTAAGCAATGCAGAAGGGTATAGTATATACTAAAACTCTGCCTGAAAAATTATCTAATTAACAGTGTAAATTCAATCGAAATCCAATCGGCTGAATATTTTATAAAGACTAATCTTTCATAATCGAGTTCGTATGATTATATAACATTAAAACATAATTATATGTATAAGTAACGTACAACGCTATATTATATGCTAAGATCTTCCCTGAAAAATTATCTAACTCTCATTTCGATTCTCATCAATATCCAGTCAGGTGAGTTTAAATTATATGCATCCGGGACGAATTTCCCATTTGTATTTTACTCTCATATATATAGTAGAAGCAGAAGTAGAAGTACCTTTAAGAATATTGATTCTTAAAATTTATGAAACTGTAAGTTATTTTTCGCTGTATCTGCTGAATAATTTTAAAGACTTTTCTATCGGCGAGTATTGAGATTTACGATTATGTCTACAACAAATGTATTTCATTTTGTACCAAAACCTTCTCGGAAAAATGAGCCAATTTGGTGTGGATTCTGGTATTATATTTTTTTTTTCAAAATCGTCATTTAAACTACGCACATGAAATTCTAAGAGTCTCTTAGCATTGCAGTAAACATCAGAGAAAAATGAAGTTATAGCTTAATTTTACTTAATAATAAAAAATACTTTCAATTTAAAAAAATTGTAAATTAAATTTTTTTGTATGGTTACGATTAAATAATAATTAAAGCCAAAAGAAATTCGCGTTCAATAAATAGCAAGCCACATTGTTTGGCACATTTTGCAAAAAAAAAAAAAAAAAAAAAAAAAAAAAAAAAAAAAAAAAAAAAAAGTACTTTCCCACTATAGGCGCCTTAACGTTTTTTTTAAACAGCTTGGAGCAATTCCGCCATCAGAAAATGCGATTTGTTGCCAATTTATATAAACAGTTAAGAAAACAAACTTGATGAAATTTTTTGTATATGTCAATTTATATATTTGTTTATATATGTAAAATTTGTTTATATATTGAAAAGTACCAAAAAATCTTTGCACGTTTAGGATTGAAATAAATGGCGCAATACCATATATTTTGGTATTGTCTTGGTATAACGTAAAAATAGCAAAAGGTCTCATAAAAACTTACTCCCAAATTTCGCCAATTTTGTATAAATTCGGTTCTAGAATAGGTCCACTTTTAAAAACACAAAATCAGATTAAACCTTAACCTAAATTAATTGTACACCAACCCACGCCCGGTAACATACGCCAATTGCCTGTAGACACAATTATGTAACTTATCGGTATTAAATATGCCAATTTTCTGTGAACTCGATGACGTAATTTATCTCCTTAATCAAGGCATACTTTACAAACTACATCAATGCTTTCCAATTTTCCTGATTTTAAGATCAATGGGTACTGTTAGATGTTAAAAAGCTTGGCGCGATTCGGGCTTCAGAAAGTGAGATTTGTGGCTAAATTATATGAACAGCTGTGAAAACAAATAAAATGAACTTTTATGCTTTTTAAAATATGTATTCCTATATATAAACTTTTTATTTATGAATATTAATATTTTTGTTATCTACATACAATTTACTTTTGTTTTTATATAAAAAGAGATAAATGTCTTCTTTATTGTAAATACATGCTATAATTATTGAACAGAAAATATGCATGAAAACTTTCCTTCTCTCGCCAAGCCCATTTCTTCCACTCGCAAAGGGCCCTATATTGGAAAATTACAGAATTTACCCAATTCCTCTATGACTAAACAATATCTAACAATATATTATATACAAAAACTATCTCTGAAAAATTGCCAGACTAACAATGCAAATTCTATCAAAAACCGTTTATTATAACTTTTTTAGAAGGCTAAATTGTGATAATTGAATTCACCACATTACACAATTTTCCTCAAAACTGTATGGCTAAGCAACGTAGAAGGACATGTTGTATACTGAAAGCTTCCCTTAAAAATTATCTAATTAAAAGTTCAAGTTCCATCGAAATACATTCCGCAGAATCTCTTAAAAAGGCTAATTTTTCATTATCAGGTTCATCTCATTAAAGAACTTTAAATCATAATTTGATACCAAGCAACGTAGAATGACGTGTTATGTACTAAAACCTTCCCCTAAAAATTACCTATCTAACAGTGTAAGTTCAGCAGAACCCAAGTTCTAAGCAGCCGGAATGAAATATCCATTTAAATTCCATATATATATAAAAGTAGAATTAGATTTTTCAAAAAATAAAGTCGTCTACTTGAAAAAATAACCAATATTTTGAACGTCGCTCAAACAGATGCCACGCTTATGCATTTTGGCTTAAAATTAAATTGTTTGGCGATAAAATGGAATCGTAAATAAACATACAATATGTAGCTTACAAGTACCGTCATTTTAGGTAGATTTCGTATGAAATACTACCTATTGGGATCGTTCCTATGTTGGAATTTCTGAATATGTTTGCAGATTTACACCGATCATGACCCCTAGAACCCAAAACCAGCCTCAGTAAAAAACTTTATCTACCTATCTATCTATTTATCGATCTATCTATGTATCTATCTATCTATATATATATCACTTTCTTCTGGACACGATAACTTCCACAATTCTGCAAAAATCTCTTCCAATCTGATACATAAAATCAAGGGCATAAAATCTCGGTCAATTTCGTTAATGGGCAAAATCGGGCCAAGGGACTGGAAAAAGGGAGGGGTTTTGTGAAAACATAATAAACCCCATAACTTCTTAAATTTTATACATATCAAATCATTTTAAAGTTTTTATTACTCCTAAAAATAAGGCCAAAAATTTATTCATCACAGATTTTTGATAAAATAAAAAATGGGCTCAAGGGCAAAAAATAGGGTTTTTGGGAGAAAAAAATTCATAACTTCGTCAATTCTGAAGATATCAAATCCAATTAATTTTATTGTATATCTCCTTAATATTATCTACAACTTTTATATTCACAAGATTTTGATAGGACCAATTTGTACCAAAAAAAAAAAAAAAAAATTAAAAACGAAGACAAAAAGGGGGGGGTGGGGTTTGAAGAAGAAAAAAATCCATAACTCCGTGAATTCACAAGATATAAAATCTCCATGAATTTATCATATATCTTCTCAATATTGTCTACAAAATCTATATAGACGATGTGACATCAATGTACGTGCAACGCATGTCAGATTCGAAAATCGAAAAAAAAAAAAAAACTAGTATAATTTTTTTAAAGAGGTTTCCTGAATCTGTAGTCACTGCACACTACAAATAATGAAATGTTTTTGATACGTCCAATAGGCTTTCCTATTATCAAATTTCTTTACATTATTCATAAAGCGATCATCGTAGACAACTTTATTTTTTGAAACGGAAGAAATTGAGATTTATAATAATGGATAATTGAAACAACATTTTTTTATATAAATATTCTGCAATATTTTTCTGGTATTAAAAGGCGTTTTATAAAATATATTTTGAAAATAAATGCAAAGTCGATTTTCTTTAAAAATTTGCGTTATAGTTCATGAAACAAAAATATTTACTATATTATTCGTAAAATAGAGTAATATGGGATTTTTCAAATATAGTTTTATCGTTATGCAGGGGTATTTCTTTTATAAGAGTATTCTAGTAGACAACTATGTTTTTGTTTTTCTGCGTTGCATCGTGTTGTTCTGAATAGCTAATATTTATTTGCGCGTGAATGGGAAAACTATTCCATATTTTTTTAACTTCGTCTTGTAGGAATATATATCCAAAATTTGTTATAACTTTTTTTTTTTTTTTTTTTTTTTTTTTTTTTTTACAAATATATGTTAATTATTTTACTGTGGTTATGTACTGTCTACATATAGTGAGATGTAAGCAAGAAACTTCCTATTTCCCGCGGAACAGATACTCTATTTCCAGCTAAAAGCAACAACTTATCTTAGAGGAAGCATTTCCGAAATCTTGATGTATTGGAATTTTTACTTGGAACGTGGAGAACGGGATGACAGCACGGCGACAAGTGTTGGTAAGAAGTAGTGTCTTTATCTGCTTAAACTGAATGAATATTTATGTTCACGTAGCCTAAATGTATAATTCATATTAAGTGATGATTGTGCTTTTATACAAAAAAAGAGTTGTTTAAGAAAATTATGTAATTTTAGTTAAGTATTTGAATTTTAGCAAATTGTTTAAGATTTCCTTCCACTCTTAGTAGTTGAATTATTACGCTTGATCAGTTTCATCTAAAATCGACTTCTTTACCGTGTTACACTTCATATTTTGAAAAAAAAAATAAACTGTTGTTTTTGTTGTTAAGTTCGTTTCGTGTTTCTTAATATGCTAACATCCCTTAAAAACTTTTTACAAGTTTTGAGGGCTATTCGCGAAGTAAGTTCCGGAATGTATCATTTTCCTCAACCGACAGATGGCGCTAATCTGCATGTACGGTATCATGTTCTCAATGAATGCGTCATATCAAAAACGTCCCTATGGTGACACACTCACACGTATAAATCTTACTATAGAAGACTATAGAACATCAAGCCAATTGCAAACAACAAAACAAAACCCTCAATATTGCTGCTTACGGTGCAACATTGAAAATACTGTGACGTGCTTTTCAAAACAAGAGACGAAGTAGTGGTGGTGTTATTTTGTATCAATGCCGAAAGTGAGAGGCTACCTGCCGTTCGTGTTCCTCAAGCTCACATCGACTCCTTCAAACGGTGGGAGATTCTATAGTCTTAGACTTCTTTAGGAGAAGATTTACACATGTCAGGTTTTCACCATCCAATTATTTCTGTTATGATGCATTCTTTAGTTTAAAGGAAGCGATAACGCATAGGCAGATTAGCGCCTTTAGTTGAGTGCGGGAATTTTTCCACCCCGGTATTTATTTCAGGAAAGCCATCGTATTTAAATGGCAATTCAATTACCAGTGTACTTGATGAAACTCTTTGTAATGAAAAAATCACCAGCTATCCTAAATCTACCGACTATTGATGTGGAGGTTCGAGTTTCAATGTGAGGATTGGTTTACAATACCGCTGAACAAAGAACAGCCCCATAGTACACTGGTGGACACAATTTAAGGACCACTGTTACTTTCAACGATTACAGTTAGAAATAGATCCGTAGGAGCACGTGTAAATTTGCATAAATGCGGGATGTGATCTGTTTTGTGAAACTTATGCAAATTTTGTACTTCCGCTTTTGTCGATCACGTGACAGCTGAGATAAGATATTTTAGGCAATCGGCGGGTGCATGAGTAGTCGTTAGATTTAAAAATTGAAGGAGATGGAGTGAAGCTTGAGCATTGAAATTTTGAACATGTCTTCGAGGCATCTTTTATATGATATTACTCGTGGTAGAATAATCGAATATTTGGAAGAAAGAAGCAGAAGAGATGTTGCCCGTGAATTTAACATCGCGCACAGTATTGTTTCTAGGCTATGGGCGGCATTCCAAAAGAGTGGAGTATATATAAGGCTCACGGGAGGAGGTCGTGCTAGCAGTACGGCGTCCCATGAAGATTACTATATAGTTATTTTGGCAAAAAGAAATCGACGCAGTACAGTAAGTCAAGTAGCAAATCAACTTTGTGCTGCCACAGGAACTAAAATGTCGGGGAAACTGTTGCAAGGCGTTTGATAATCGGTGGGCTGTACGCCCGGAGACCTGTTGTGTGTGTCCCACTCTCGAGACACCAACGTAGCGATTTTTTAGAGTGGTGCCGTATGCATCACAATTGGACGGAAGATGACTGGTCTACGGTGCTATTCTCAGATGAGAATAGATTCAGTCTACCGCCTGATTGTAGACGTAAACCGATATGGCACAAGGTAGGTAGTGCTTACTGTATAAAATGATATAGCTGAAAATATTCTAGAAAGAGATTGATGCGACTTCAAGTATCATGGTGTGGGCAGGCATCATGGACAATGGCCGCATGGATCTCTATGTGTTTGACCAAGGGTCCATGACCGGTAGACAGTACATTGAAGACGTGCTGCTTCCACATGTTCAACATTTTCGATGTGCTGTCGGCGAAAAGTTTCATTTTATGGACGATAACGCACCTTGTCATCGCACACAGTCTATAAAAGATTGTCTTGAGGCTGAAGATATCCATCTTATAGGCTGGCAAGCATGTTTCCATGACCTTAATCTCATCGAAAATGCATGCCTTGCGGAGACATATTGCTGCTCGACAATTTCCTTCCACAAACAAGGAAATCATCATTCGTGCAGTGAAGGAGGCATGGGGTAACATGCCTCAACAGCTACTGAATCATGTTGTTCTGAGTATGCCACGCCGTGTTGAAATTTGTCTCGCATTACACGGTGGCCACATACCTTATTGTTATGGCACTGACGAATGTTAATTGTGACTATTTTGCTTTTTTGTATAGTCATGTTTTCCGACAATATTCACGTTTCAGAAAAAGAACCTCTGGTAATATCCTGTATATATCTTTCAACAAAATTTTTATATTAAATCCTGTGTAACATTCTGTTAATAGTATTGTTCTCTTCTTGACTCACATTCTCACGTAGATTCTCATTTACGTAAACATTTCTTCTTGTTCCTTAAGTTTTGTCCACCAGTGTATATATACAATAGACGCACAATATAACAATCTACAAGTTAGTGGCTGTATGATTAAAATAAAGTACCTAAAAAGGCCGATTTATGTAGAAATTCACAGAGCAATATTGTTACACCTGAAAAACTACCAATTACAGGAACCGATTCCGTATAAAATGCTATCTAGCTATGAATATGTGTCTCATATTCCTGGTGAATTAGAAAATCTTCAGTGTATTTTAATATCTGTCAAACAGAAACAAAATATTTTAATTCTTAAAATAAATTATTCATTCTCTATTCAGAGTTAAAGCCTTTTTAAATAATTATTCTGGTCGCCTATATTTGTTCTCAGGAGAGAGTCATTCTCTTCCCAAAATCATTAAAATGCTTATTTCAAAAGTGTTTGATGTTTATATAACTGCATTTGTTTAATGTAGTTCAATAATGCATACTATAAAACACATATTGCGTAACTATAAATAGTTGGCTGTAAATTGGAGCCTTACATATATAAGAACTACTTTCTACGCGTCTAAGTCTTTCAAAGTTGCAAATGTTCATTGATTTTATAACTAGGAAAATGCTTAAATACTATCTTGTCATGTAATTTTAGATTTATTATTATACAATTTTTATATATATTTTTTGGTAATAGCAGTATTTCAGAAATTTAATTAAGAATAAGAAGACGAAGGTACAATTAGTTTAATACACTTTGGAGTTTTAAGAGTGTAATGGGGTCAAAATTCTCTATATTTTTTACTTACTAGTTAAGTACTTGGAAGTTAAACAAATAAAATGACGCAAACAATATAGTTCTGCGCTATTTAGTATGTCATATAAAAGTTTTTATTTTGTACTAACTGTTCCAGTTTACCCGTAACTAAACTTTTAAGTCCATTTATCGGCAAATATATTTTTATCATAATTTGTCATGTTTGAAAGGATATATCTAAAATTTTTTACAAGATATGTGTATCAAAAAGTTTTTATGTTTTTATCAAATGGTCTTTATAGTTTTAAATTTCATGTGTAAATTTGGAATTTTTTTTTTTTTTTTCCTGAAAGTAAAGATTGATTTCAAAAATCCTCATTCTTTTTATTTTTAAATTTATTAGAAATTTTGTAATTAATAGTTTTAAAAATCACAAAGAAAATTAACAAGACACTTTTCCGCAAACAATTTTGGTAAACATAATAAAATGAGGCAAATGGATTATGAATTATATCAAAAATTATTTGTTTAAAATTTAAAATTTTATTTTTAAATTAAAAAAAAAGTTTTTCTAAAAAGTAAAATTTATAGAAAGTTATATTACTGGTAAAAAATAAAAAAAATGCCTATTAATAAATATATAATATAAATGCAATTTTGAACAGCAAACCAATTTAAAAAGCATTTGGCTCTGATATGTCAGTATATATTGACGCTGTATCATAGACCAAATATGGGGCTATCTTCTCATCGTAGCCACCCCACGAATGGATGTCACATTGATTACCATGTTTTCATTACACACTTTTTGCGAGGTTCTGTTTCCAAAACAAAAAAGACACCGTACTGAAATTAATACAATTCTAATCAATAAAAATTTTGGTATAATTGTGTTTCATATTTGACGAATTATTTTTTAAATTTATTTTATAAAAGTTATATAAAAACGTTAATTTTAGAAAAGTTTTTGAAAGTAAGAAGAAAAGTTTTTGATTTGATAATAAATAAAGTTAATGAAAAATGTATGAATGTAATATTTAGTTTTTATTTATAGGTTTTTAGTATTGTATCTATAACTAAATATTAGGATATATAACTATATACATCTTATCAATTAAAATAATGCATTCTTTATCAATATGTTTTAGGTGTCTACTTCAAGGTTGCAGAACATGTTTCAAGTATCGTTCTATATCAATTAATAAGCTCCAAAACAGCTTGTATAGATGAGTCTACATTTATGTACCAGTATTTTCGAATAGCAATCAGATTTCTGTTGGTTTTAATTTTTTTAATGTTCTTTCTTAATTGGTTCTTCCAATTTGCTTTTTATAATTTTCAGCTTACAAAAACTTATTTCTATGGGTGCTATATATAAATATAAAGAAATAAATGAAGTAGATCTATTCTCACAAGCAAAGAACTCAAGCATTTGCATTGTTTATTTTGATGGGAGAATTGACTTTAATGTATCTATTTCTTCACAAAACACGTATTCATATATATATATATCAGAAAGTTTTATAGTCATTCACGTAATCATTTTTTTTTCACTGTCTCTACTATATAATTCCCGATTTCAGCTGTACTGTAAATGACAATTATGGGCAGGTCATGGAAATTTCATAAAACCCAAATAAATGGTAATACTAATGTGTTATCGACAACTTTATAAAGAGTTGTATTCTGAAGACTCCTTTTACATGAGCCAACGATTCGTCTAAAAATTTTAGAATTTAAATAACTTTCATTTTATCTTAAAATCAATGTGTCTGTGAAAGTTCACTAGCGAGAATCAAGCCTTCATCAAAACTTTTACCTTAAGTGTCATTAACCTATAAAAAAAGTTTCGGAGAAAAGAAAACCCTTTAGCAACATCTATGACCATATACTCTGAAATCATTTAATCACATACTTTACTTGATAGATTAACAACTGCCATATGAATATGATACGAGAAACTTGAAATTTATGATTTGAGGGATAAACGTTTTAGTATAACTTTTCGCATCAGTAGCATTCTTTTCTGCAACTCATGGAGTGTGTTACAAGCTTCAACAGCTAGGTGCAATTCAGCATTTGCAATTTCCATGCAACACTACTATCGTTTTAAGAGAGAAATTTACAAATAGAGCAATGAATGTTTTTCTAATATTATACAGGGTCATCGAAAAATAATGCCTAGATTTAAAAAAAAATCATAACATCGAAACATTTTATGTTCAATAATTCTTTCACTACACTATAACTGGTGAACGCAAATTTGGTTTTAGTTCACCAGAATTCGTTTGCGTGTCTGTGTTATGCGCGGATTAGTTGCGCAGTCGTCGAGGTCATCCGATGCTTTGTTATCAGGAACAGTTTGGCCTGGATAATTACTCCGAAAAAGCCGCTGTACGCTGTCTATTTACTTTGACTCCACATACCGAATCATGCAATGTGCTTTTTGTTGCACGGTCAACATCGTACTGAGCAGCTGCAGTCTGGCGCGTCGGCTGACCTTGACGACTGCACAACTAATCCGCGCATAGCACAGACAAGCAAACGAATTCTGGTGAACTAAAACCAAACTTGCGTTCACCAGTTATCGTGAAGCGAAAGAATTACTCGTTTAACATAAAAGATTTCGATGTTATAATTTTTTTAAATCTAGGCATTATTTTTCGATGACCCTGTATATATCCTTTCGTAGATGATGCAAAAAAAAAAAAGTTTGAAATACGGTGTAGGATTTCAAAGAAAGATTTTGAAAATAAACATGTCTTGGATATAAAACTGAAAACTATGTTGTAACGTGGTGTAAAAAAAGTTCACGAAAATTTTCAAAGTTGGTTTATTTCCGAAGTTGGCACTCTTTAAAATGGAATCGGTATAATGCCTTTTCTACGAAGATTTTAAATATGAAGTTCTAATGTATTAAGGTCATGTAGATTCATTAAGTTTAAGTTCTCAAAATATACTCCTGCGCTATTTACTACTATTGTTAACCGGATAAAGTATTGATGTGTCCCTGGTGTAGCATTTGATTATTCACCATCAGCTGATTCTCCAACGACGAAAGGAATTTGCTTCAGATGACTGTTGTCTGGAGTACAGTCTAGAAGTACTGCAAAATACTTAGCAGCTTTGGTTAAAAAATTACTATTGGGGAGCAGTTTAAAATATTATATTAATAAGTTCATTTCGGAAAAATTATGTAGATTTTGTAAGAAACACTGCCTATTACATTCTCCCCTGTGTTGTAAATTCTAAGAAGTTTGCAGGTCTACGCCGATCATGACCCCTAGAACCCAACACCACACCCCATTGAAAATTTTATATGTATATCTATATATCTTTTAATTATGCTCATATCGAATCAGTTTAAAGTTATTATTACTTATAGGAAAAGGGCCAGAAATTATGTATGACAGATTTTTGATATCATTAAAAATTGCCACAAACGGTGGCGCAAAAATGGGGTTTTAAGCAGGCAAAAATTCATACCTTCGTCAATTCTTAAGTTATTAAATCAACTGAAATTTATTATAAATCTTCTTATATTGTCTACAACTTTTATATTGACAAGTTTTTGATGGGGAAAAAATTAAAAACCAAAAGAGCGGGGGACGGTTGAAGAAGAAAAAAATTCATAATTTCATTAGTTTACAATATATCAAATATAAAAGCTTTTCTGAAGATGGTGGGTTCTAAGTTTTTAAAACAAAAAAGGAATTTGAAAATCTGGTTTAAAACACTATAACATAATAATTTACTAGAATTCTTAAACGTATTATTTTCTAAAGCAAGTGACAATTTGTTAGTTAAAAATTCCCCAGAGAAAGTTGCAATTTTTATTGTATATATTTAGCATATAATTTCTCAAAATAACATGCAATATGAGCGACTTATGTCTATACAGATTAAATTAATTTAAATTATTTCGTTCCCGAATTTTTAATTATAAATGGTTATCCCAACTCCCTTTAAGAAATTTAAAGCATATTTTACTGAATTATTTCAGTAGCAGAAACAATAAATAGAAATATTAAAAGAGAAGAAATCTTCTTTCAGTCAAATATTTGTATTCCGTGAAGATATTAAATAATCGATTTGAACTGTAGATTACCTTAAATGAAACCTAAGTAAGCCATTATCAAAACTCGATAAAATTTTTGTCTCGAAGCAATATAAAAGAATTTCATGTTACCTGAGGAATAACATTCTCGAATAAAAATGCGAAATATAACAGATTCTTTTTTAAATTCAAATTGAGAATGAAATATATCTAAGATAACAAAAACTAGTATGTTGTGGCCATCACAAAACTTTCTTCTATATAAATCACGTCAATTAAACCATTTAATTAGCACAATAAATTACATAAATTTAACACCAAGTCATATCAAAGTATATCTGAATTTGAAGTTTTATGAAAATTCGTGCATTAGTTATTGAGATAGAGCTATTGCGGAAATTTAAAAAATGTAGCATAGCAGCGCCACCTGTTGAGCGATTTGCACCAAAATGTATATAACGTGAATTCATGTCAAGGACTAACTGAATCTGGAGTTTGATTAAAATCCGTGCTTCAGTTCTGGAGATTGAGCTATTGTGGAAATCGTTAAAAACGCAGCATAGCAGCTCCGCCTATTGAGCGATTTACACAGAAAACTAATCAGCACTAAATTATATCTAGGTATACCTGAATCTTAAGTTTATCTAAAATCCAATCACTAATTTTTGCGATAGAGCTATTGCGGATATCGCAAAAAATGCAGCATATCAGCGCCACCTGTTGAGAGATTTATAAAACGTCAGTTCACGTCAAGGACTAACTGAATCTGAAGTTTGATGAAAATCATTGCATTAGTTCTGGAGATTGAGCTGTTGTGGAAATAGTGAAAAAGTCTGCATAGCAGTGCCACCTGTTGAGCTATTTACACTAAAAACTAATCAGCACTAATTTATATCAGGAACAAGCTGAATATAAATTTTTATTAAATTCCGTGCATTATTTCTTGAGATAGAGCGCCCACAAAATTTGTGTCACATACATACACACAGACAGAGAGAGTCAAAGACTCACAGGCAGATATTTTTTAAAAACATGTTTTTCGGAATCTCTGACCGCTAAAACGTGTAAATACGTCGAAAATCCAAAGTCGAAAATTTTCACGAATGCAATAATTTTTTCTTGTAAAGGTAGAAGAAATTAAAAAACGAATATGGTGGGTTTTAGTTTTGTAAGTCGAAAGAGGAAAAATGAGAATATGTATGGTGTTAAAACTTTAAATTTCGCTGTTTATTTCTATCCTTTGCATGTTTTCTATTTCCTCCATCCATTTGTTAAACTTATCTTACTTTTTTATGTCAAGGTGGAATTTTGTAATCTGTCATTCACACTCTTTCTGATTATGCTTGAAAAAAATCATTACGGTTCCATATGCATTTTCGATGGTTATACGAAATTTTAATCTTTTAAGAACCTAACTAACTATAAATTAACAAATGGATTTTATGGTATATTTCTGATAGTTGGCCATTATTAATACCACCTGTCTTTAAATTGTCCATTAAAAATGGTGTTCTATATCAGGACACAACACAATACAGGATTGGACCCTATATAACTATAACCATGTGTGCCAGATGTTTACTATTCTGCCATCTAGCGAAACATTGACCTAACAATGTCCAATCTGATAAATACGCCATTGAACACTCATCTGAAGGACCTCAAGGGCAGAATCGTTCTTCAGTTATTTTTATTCAAAAGAATAATCTCGAACTGATTATAATTTATCGCTTAAGCCATCTGACTCAAAAGGTGTTCCCTTCAGAAAAGCGTATACTAAGAAAAGGTATCGTTTGAATGATCTTTATCTGTCCTCTCATAATCAGAAACTCCACCAGCCTGGCTCAGAATTTTGAGGTCGTTATTTATTTGTTCAATGAACTTAACCACCTCAATCGTAAGTTTCTGTGTGGTTTCAAGTAAGCCACCTAGTTATCCACAATGGCTGGTTCAACCAGCTACGGTTTTTCAGTGATTTTCACTTTCATCTGATCATTAGCATCGAATGTGACCACTCCATCATCTGCATCATTTGTGTTACTTTATCACTATTCATACATTTTATCTTATATCTAGCAGCCTTCTGAATCAAACTGTACTTTTACCACATTTTATCATTTGCTTAAATTTTTATTTGTATCGCTCATTGTTGGTCCACGTTGGTGTAAGGATGATCTTCAAATAGGTGATTACTACGCTTCTGGAAATTTTTATCTAGGGGAGATTCATTGCCAAGGACAGGGTTTTCTTTTTTTGTACATTTCCCAATTATTAGCAAAAAAATCTGTTTTCAACTATAAATAATATTTAACCTCCTCACCGCCGCGAACACCGCATGCATACCCGTTTACTAAGCTGCAGGTTTCACAGCAACAGAAGCATTATTTACATTAATATAATCCTACAAATATAATGTAGTTTTAAAACATTTTGTTATGATTAATATTTCTCATAGCGTATATTCCTATACATAATTAAATTTTGTATGTGATGTTGGAAAAATCATCTTTTTTCTAGATTTTTTAAAAAATTACAGAGAAAACAACATTACAATTTTGCCCTTTTGCTTGATGGTCAGGGGGTTAATATTGCACTATAACTATGTATAGGACAGCTTGCAACTTCTAGTTTTACTTGAAACATCCATTTTTAGTTTTTAACGTAGTAATATATGAATATTCATGGTGATATATCTGTTTCTTAAAAAAAGAAATTTTGTTACTTTTTTGTATAACATGCTCGGTTTTCAACTAATTTGTAGAGCGGTGGGAACGCTTTGTGAAAATTGCGAAAAAAAACATTATGGGGTTTGATTGAGGACCCTCCATAGATAACAGATCACTAAACACCACATTGTGTTATTGTGAACAAGTGATAAACTCCAGATCTATCACTTACGTTTCGTATTATAATATAGCAACGTTTCACCTCTTACAGTTGATCTACATAATGTGTTTACATGAATTGTTTGCCTAATCACTATCTGATATTTACGCTCTTGCGTCAGAAGATTTTAATCGTAGAGCAAAACAGAGATAGAGTATTAAAGTCGTCTCAAGAGTTACATTTCGCAATTGGTATTTAGGCCCCTTGCGCCAAAATGATCTTAAAAAAATTAACTAATTATAAATCTATAATATTATTCTTTTGAAAGATGGAAAAAATGGCGTATTTAGTGATATTTATACAACACAATTAAAATAATCCTAAGAAAAATAAGGCAACGGAGTTTCACCACGCCAATTACAGAGACACTTAACTTTAAAAATTGATACTAGAGATACTAGTTCTTCATACAAGAACGTTATTCTCGAATAAATATCATCTTCATAAGTAACAATACCAAAACTATTCCAGAAATGAATCAGGTTGAAGGAAGAAAGGACAACGCTTTTCCTATGGCCTATGCACCTGTCACCTTTGTATATTAGTGTACAAAAATTAAGTAATGAAAATAAAACACCAATATCTGAACGCGTGACTTCGCAAAAGAAAATTGTATAAGCATCAAGTGTATAAAATAGACAACCTCTAACAGGACCGGCAGTCAATGTGAAGTCCCCTTGACGTCATAAAAGGTCACGAATGTATCAGTCACTTTAATGAACTGAAATGGGATATAATTCGATCGTGTCATTCTTGCTAAAGTAAGCAGGTGACTGTACATTGAATTCACATCGTGACTCTCATGTCACTGCCTACTGGAGACTATTCCGAAGCTGTTCTCAAACCAGATAGCTGTTTTGTGCGGTGTTCCCAGATAATAGAAAATCCAATCCTCTGGTGACTTTTCACAAAGTAGTATTAGTGAAAGCAATAGTGATTTTATGATAGGGTCTCGGTGACCGGAAAGTCACCATCCAACTGCATTGTAATATTATTTGGTGCCTTCCTTACAAGGAAATGCTCACAATGAATTAAAAACTGAGGTAAACAATACGGTGACTTCATTGTAATGTCACCTTGCGACCAATCACAAAGCAACAGTCACAGGGATTTTTCAGTGAAATCACATTGTAACAATGTACTCTGAAATGAATGAATAATAATGAGACGAATGAAAGATCAAACATTTTATTTCGTCGTTGTGACTGCGACACTTTTGACGATGTATGACATAAAGTAGATGTCAAAACAATTTGCTTTTCTGTAGAGATACCACCTATTTGCAAAACTTAAAGTTTATATCTTTTGAGTACTCACTTATGCGAAAATCAGCATTTTACGTATGTTTCCTAATCGCTTAATTCTCGTTCCGTTGATATTTACGGTCTGTGTAATTTATTGAGATTGTTAAATTCCCACCAGTTTTATAAATTAGTGTAGTTCACTTTATTCTGGTATCATTTTACTTGTCATTAAATAAGGTAATATTTCTCTTTCAAAACAGTGGTAACAATAAGTAATCTGAATTTTTAAACCGTAATTTAATGCGACCGTAAATGGGGTTAAAATTTGCTCACCATTCTGTTCACCAAATCTGAGGAATGGGCAAAGCCGTCTGCGACTCGACGAATAAGCTTCTCCAAATATAGGGCCGTCAGATCGAGAGCATGTGTTACAAAACCGAATTTAATGCCTGAAAGACATACTCTGGTTAGCTAACAAATAAACTCAAAGAGAAATCTTAAACAGGCCCAGGAATAATGAAAAGATCAGTTACTAAGTAATTTAAAACTATGTTCCATTTTGAATCTCCAAGTATACTATATCAAAATAGAACTTTAAGAATGACATTGAATAAAGTTACAAAAAAATTAATTTCACACATTTTCGCAACTGTAAATTTTTATTTAATCAACATTTCTTATGTGAAATGTCTGTGTATATATTTTGTGTTCAGATGAATGATTTCTATATGAGCAACTATCAATTTCTTAGCTTACTCAATTATTTCGCTACAACTGTATTATTCAAAACAGAAGCTACTATTGAAGCTGACACTTCTTTCAAGACACGGTATAAAACTATTTAATATTAACCAATTTTTATGAATGTGGATATACAATTGATAGAAATAAAACCGTAAGTATTAGTAAATGTTAAAAATGCATTATGTATTGTCCTAAAAAGCTGACAACTAAATTGTACTAAATTATTTTTACTATGTGTTGCTCATATGCAATTATATCGAGGCTAACAAAAAAGACAGGCTACCGCAATGCATTACAGACCGCTTTAGTCACGTGATGCTCGAATGGACCAATGGAAGTGTACGAAAATGCATCACGTCCTCTGGCAGTCTGTAAAAATAGATACTTAAGATGCACCGCGTTAGCCTCGCAGTTATATATATATATACAGGGTGCTACAAAATTTGACTGACAAATTCACAGGAGTTATAGTTGGTATCAAGAGAAATAAAAATTACCATAGAACATGGGATAGCAAACCAAGCATTTAATCACACATATAGGATGTTTCATCCTAACTTAACTTGCGTTAACAGGAATAATATTCAGAAAAATCAGAACATTACAATGAAAATGCAACGGTATGTACCTTGGTTTGGTTGAAATGTGATAACATCACGAAAAGATCTGAAAAAACATGCTGCTCAAGCGAACGATGATACCTTATGAATTGATAATCACAGTCCAAGACGTGGGGTGTAAAGTGCTGGCGCGTATAATGCAATCTCCTGCCAATTTTGTTTGGTGTTGTCACATTTACAACAGGTGAGAATGTCTGTTAAATGTTTTGTTATGATATACTTCAGTTTTCTGAAAGTTATTATTGTCAACGCAAATTGAGCTTGGCTGATACACCCTGTATTTTTTCTTACTAGTTTGCGACTTAACTAGTTTGCGACTACCTGTTCTATGGTAATTTCTCATCCTCTTGATGCCTACTATCACATTCTAAATTTGTTTGTCGAATTTTGTAAAAAAAAACTATATAACAAGACGAATAAGAAAGATCACCAAAAAGGATAACATAAATTTAAAAATAAAATCTTATTTCAACTTTCAATATTCATAAAATATTTTAAAGGAATTTCTATTTTATGTTTATTCATCTTCAAAGTATATTCTCATTTTTCTTACTTTAAATTGATTTCTAACAAGAAAAAGACTTATTCAATGATACATTTTTTATTCTGTGAAGATATAAGGCAATCGATTTGAACTTTAAATTATCTGTAATGAAACCTAAGTAAGTCATTATCGAAACTCGTGGAATTTCAGTCTCCAGGCAAAGTAAATGAATTTAAAGTTACCGAAGAAAAATCATTCTGAAATAAAAATGTGATATGTAGCAAAAAGTTTTCCGTTGAAATATTGAAATATTCAAAAGTGAAATATAACTAAGGTAACAATAAAACAGTCTTTTATTAAAATTATTGCTTCTACCATTGCATATCGAAAAAAAATAGTTATATAAATTATTTTTAAAATAAAATAAAGGTGATATAAGATACATTATTTGTAGTTTTACAAATTTTTCAATTGCTATTGACTTTAGATACTTTTTAATATCGGATCATCAAAAAACTCATTTTTACAAAGGAAATTTCAGCACTTAAAATCACAAATATATTTTTTTAAAGATATTTTCTTTTGCGTTAAAAATTGTGTTTATTATAATTAAAAACTTTTTCTTCATTCAAATGCAATTCTTTTTAATTTTGTATTCATTTTTTTTATGGTGAAGAAATTATTACAAATAAAAAGAATTGCTTTCCACATGAAATTACTTAACGCCAGTTATAGCTTTTAGAATTCGAGCAGTTATGAATAAAAAATAAAACAAAACCCCACCTAACTGTAAATTTTTGCGTGTTAAATTGACCACTTGAGCAAGACATATGCTGTATATTACCTAAGGCCCCATGGTCAAGAAAATAGATTAGGCCACTGTAGGAGAGTGCCCTTAATGGGTTGTAGCCCGTGCGAGTTTAGTTTAATAAGCATAGAGGAACTTTCCACATTTTGCTGTAAAGTGCTTGTATTATTTACGCTCGCGATATTTTAATAAAGCTGTTTTTTATAACCTATTTTATATCAAAGCTTTCTTACAAAATGTAAATGCAATTGTTTTCACGTTATTTTTTGTAAGTGTTTTATATAAACTAGAAATGAACTTTTAAAATATATAATACATTTTCAAGTACCAGTGTCATTTCTTAAAATTCGTGAAACAATGAGGGATAAAATCAACTTTTGGTGTAATACCACGTTTTCTTCTGAAAGTAACATTCGTTTTTATAATTAATTTTGCTCCGAAAGACATGTTAGGGCATATTTTCTGGCAATTGTTTCTATTTCGAACTCAACAATTTACATTTATTCTTTTACTTTAAATAATCTTTTATTATTTTCTGGCTATCCGACCCACACAGCACCCGTATTCATAATAATAACCTTAAGTATACCTATAATTAAGATTGAAAGATTGGATTTATTTAAACTAAAATATTTTCAAACGCTGAGTGTTTTAGTGCTATCGGCAGCCGTCTTCCCTCGCTTTTATGAGATTATATATGTATATTTTAATGAAAATCTATACAAACCAATATAGGGTTTCTGACCCCACTGCCTTCGGTATCGTACACTGAGATTACTACTCACGGCAATAACTGTCTTGTTCATAGATGCAAAGACCGACGTATGCCGGGCCAATTATAATAACCTTAAATATATCAAAATCAGTGTTGAATGAATTTATATATTTAAACGAAAATCCTATATTAAAAACAAAATCGTTTCTCAAGAGCAAAATCACTGACATTTTATCAGTTATGAATATAATTTTTGCAATTTATAAGTCTGTTTATAGTATTCATACAAAAATATCGATATTTGGTTTTAAAAACATGTGCAAAAGCCAACCGCGTACATTAGGAGTGACAATTTTGGCGATTATAACTTTTTTAAATACATTTTAACACCAAAATGTTCAGAGCTTTTTATACCTGATGTAAATCAATTGTTCAAAGAACGCGCAAAAGATTGTATTAAAATGCCGCCATTTAGTTAGTTTTAGTTTAGGGAAAAGAGTGTCTTGATTAGTCGCAAAATGGTTTCTTCATTCGAATTATTTTCATATTGTTAATACGGCATTTTTCAAAACGGATTACACTATCGTAGAGAAAAAATTCACCAGCTTCAAGTGATTGACATTTTCTTTTGTCCGTATCTCAAAAACTCGTGTAGAGGCATGTTTCGAAAAAATGCTGAAATTATGCAAATGCATTTTTTTTTTTTGGAATGGTTAAAATAATATTATTTGAATGACATCGAACAGTACGAAATTTATGAAATTATTTTATATTTCTCCTTATATTGAACAGTTTTACCGATGCGAATTTTAAAAAACGGCTAAAAAGATAGTCTACGATTTTTCTATGCTTAGCCAATTCCGAGCTTGTTTTGAATCACATTCAGTAAGCACAGCGAAAAAGTGGAATCTAAATACTTTTTAATGTGGTTATTTTCGCAACCAGTTACATGGATTTAGCTTTTCTCCTATTAAAAAGTATTTGCACCTACAAAACACTTCTCAGTTGCAGATAGGATCCTAATACATTTATTTACATTGTTCTTATAAGGATTGTGAGGTTTTGTATAAAGGTATTTTATGTTAATTAATCTAATTGTTATTGTAAATATTTTATAAAAAGGGCTCTAACTACCGATTTACTAAATCAGTTGTAGTGCATTTATTCAAATCAGTTTTACTTCAAAATCTATCTAAAAATCGATTTGTTATTATACAATTTGTTTTAAAAATTTTCAGACATAATCCCATTAATTACGAGTTTCTTTTACACTTCTTTTAATTCTTCGACACCAGCTTTTTTCCACAATGTAATTTTGAATTATCTGATCTCTCAAAATTTGAGATTAGGTAATATGAAAATTTCCAAACTAAAATACTGGTATTTAAATTTAAAAGTTTTCTTATCCTTACAGGGCAAGTTTTCTTTCCAACCGGCTTTAATGAGTTTAACAAAGATAATTATTGAAGTGGGGCAAATTTCAGATTTACAATTTGCGAGACAAAATGTTAAATAATATATTGGCTTAATATATTTAAAGTTAAAAATCTGGCACAATGTTCTTGTAAGAATTGTGAGGTTTCCATAACAGTATTTTATGTAAATTAATCTAATTATTCTAGAAAATGTTTTACAAAAATGTTTCTAACAACCGATATATTAAATCAGTTTTATTTCAAAATCTATCTAAAAATCAAATTGTTATTATAGAATCTTCAGCCATTAACGAAGATAATTATTGAAGAGGGGCAAATTTCTGATTTATAATTTGGGAGACTGAGAAAAATCTGATACATTGTTCTTGTAAGAATTGTGAGGTTTCCATAACAGTATTGTATGTAAATTAATCTAATTATTCTAGAAAATGTTTTACAAAAAGGTTTCTAACAACGGAGATATTAAATCAGTTTTATTTGAAAATCTATCTAAAAATCAAATTGTTATTATATAATCTTCAGCCATTAACGAAGATAATTATTGAAGAGGAGCAAATTTCTGATTTATAATTTTGGAGACTGAGAAAAATCTGATACATTGTTCTTGTAAGAATTGTGAGGTTTCCATAACAGTATTTTATGTAAATTAATCTAATTATTCTAGAAAATAATTTACAAAATGGTTTCTAACAACTGAGATATTAAATCAGTTTTATTTCAAATTCTATCTCAAAATCAAATTGTTATTATATAATCTTCAGCCATTAACGAAGATAATTATTGAAGAGGAGCAAATTTCTGATTTATAATTTGGGAGACTGAGAAAAATCTGATACATTGTTCTTGTAAGAATTGCGAGTTTTCCAAAACAGTATTTTATGTTAATTAATGTAATTATTCTTGTACATATTTTACAAAAAGGTCTCTAACAACCGATTTATTAAATCAGATTTATTTCAAAATCTATCTAAAAATCAAATTGTTATTACATAAGTTCTTTTGGATATCTTCAGGCACTAAAGAAGATATTTATTAAAAAGGAGCTAATTTCTGATTTATAATTTGGGACGTAAAGGCTTAAATAATATATTTGCTTACTATGTCAAAAATAAAAAATCTGATACTCAGGTGCAACGAGTTTTGTCGAGCCTCAACAAAAGATTTCAGACTACTATGCACAATATATTTTCCGAACTCTCGCACACAGACACAGACACATACACAAATATTTTATTAATCTGGATATATTCAATTGAATATAATACACATATTCATTTAATTGGATTATGTAAATTTTGGAGCATTTTATTTATTCCGCTATTTTTTCGTGTGGGAGTTTGTCTAAAAGAGGCGAAAAGCGACTAAATGATGTCATATATAAAAACATATTTATATAAAAAAACCACAATAAAGAAAAGGGTAATAAGGCATTTTATTCTTTTTGTACATTAATTCGTACTCGAATCACATTTTGTTGTTTTCTTACACATTAAAAAAATAATTTCAATCATAAACGCATGAAGTTTCCTGTAAGAAAAGAAAAATTAAATGAAGTCGATTTTTAAATTATTGTATTTAAATAAATACATATTGTCAGAAAATCGGTAGCTAATAATATGTTAATTTTTTTGAATACATATATTCGTCTAACTGATTATTTTGACAGTCTGTCTGACTCCATATTTACTGCCACATTGATTTATTTGAAATCATGAATACAATGCGAATTCCCAGTTATATGAGAAAGTTTGTAGTATTTAAATTAGATTGAATAATCTCTGTTGTGTCAATGCGGCGTACTCCTTTCTACATTAAGTAATGATTGCAGCAGATTGTCGGAAACAGTAAACCATTCGTGTTATTGTGTCATGAAGCATTATATTATTAAACACTTTTAGACAAAGATATCTAACTAGATTTAAACATATTTGTTTGAGTTCATTGATAAAATTTTAATAAGAAAAAAGCCACACTGTAATGGAAGTAGGCTTGTTTGTATAGCGCCTCGTTACAACACTTTTTCAGATAAATTGCCCTTTATTACCTGTCGCCTGAAAATTTTCCAGACATTAATTAACTCATATATATATTTAGGTTAGCAAGAACGTATTATTTAATTTTAGGGGCGTTTGTAATTATACAAATATGTAGCATCCATAGTCGTCATCTGGGCCGCCTGTCCGTATGTCTGCCCGTCTGTCTGCATATAACAGCGCAAAAATCACTCAACCTAACATTTTAAATCTAATATGTCTAATCATTGCAGAATTTTGTGGAGCCATTTCAAAAGTTATGAAAATCGTACCAAAATTTTAAAAGATATTACTAAAAGTTTATCTCATACTTCTAACTTCTGTCATACGTAATCAATTCAATGTTATCCCATGATAGGTAGTGATTCTAGGCTGCCATGGTGATTACATAAGATTTAGGATGGAGTCATATTATTTTCGTATTACTGGATTTAATATATGTAATCGTAATAAATTTTGTATTCCTGCATTTTTGCATATTGTTGCACGCGAGTGCAACAGCTATTGCACCAAGATCTATATATTTATTAAACTAGTTAGAGTACGAATGCACCTCCCTTGCCACGTTTGACGTACAATTTACGATTTGTTAAAATTGTGATCCTAGTCTGCTCTCAAGACGATTGGCATTTCTGCGCTGTAAAGCATCGCCATATTTGAAGGATTTTTATGTCGATCACATAAGCTGCATCTCGTTATTCAACGTATTTCATGGAGGTTTCTAGGTATTTAAGTCCATCGTTATGCGAGATTCTGGGAAAGTAAACAGTTGATGTTTGATCGTTAATTTCGCTGGCATCGCTATTGACAAGTGCAACAATTTCTTCATCAATTTTTTCTTAGTGATAGTCTTCTTTCATCTAAATTTCAACTTCTTGAGAAGATGTATTCCGACATTGTTGTACTAAGTAGAGAATGCTTTTTTCGGTTTCATCTGTGATCTCTATTTCAATAAATTTTCGTCAACTTCGCCTGAGAGCTTTTTCTATATTATTAATTTCTGTAGCTGTTAAATCAGCCCAGGCACTAGCAACTAAATCAGAAACATCATTTAATCCCATCATTAAACCATTTATCTACTGCATTACGATCTACTTCAATTTTTTTCATATATTTTTTTTTTCGGTTACTACAATGAAAATTAAAAGATATTCATAAAAAAAATACTCCTCACCCGTGAGAAATTTAATTTGTTAGAGCCAATTAATTAAAGTGGTACATTAAAGTACCGTCAATACACTATGCCTAAAGTATCTCGTAATAGAAATACCCACATGACATTTCAAATAACGTTTAAACTCTTAAAAATGCTAAATAACTTGAAGACACTCATAAGTTAACAATAAAAAATATTAAATTGACAGAATTTTATTTTACATATGTAAAATGAGTAAAAACTATAATTTGAAGGCATTAAATAAGTTTTTTTTTAGGTTTCAGTCTTGTAAGCAGTTCTTTAGTTTATTTATTGAACACATGCATCTGTCTTGTGTACTTGACACCAGGGGCCCGCTTATAAATAATCGTAAATATATAAGGACAAGATAGCACAAGAAAATTTACAATACTATAGAATTACATCAAGAAGCTCCACAAAGAGAGTGCAATGAAACTAGAGAGAGTTAAACCCGCAGCCCACCCACACTCTCAAGCGGTTTAGCGCGTGGTGCCTTAACCACTCAGCTACGGTGGGCTTAGTCCTATAGTTATGCAATGCCTATATTTGAGGGAGAATATGTTCTCTCGCATCTCCACATATGTAATATATGAATTTACATATGTCATTTCTAGCATCGCAAAAAAGAGCCGGCGCCACAACTGTTTTCGATTTTCTATAAAAAAAATAATAATGAAGCAGAAAAACCTGCCAGAAAAATATTACTACACTACAATTTAGTAATTACATTAAAAAGGAGATAAACAGATGCATAACTACACAGACAAAAGTAAATATGAAGTTTTCTCCAACTCCCAGTGTACTGGCCTTACTTATAAATACCCCTGAGTAATTCAACTGTTAAATGATCACCACTTATATGAAACAGCTAGTCAAATTGTATTCTAAGATCTTAATGAGCACATAAATAAAATCCAACACTTACTTTATGTACTTTACTCTGTTTGCAGAAATAAAAAGACAAATGTGACAATATGTACAAAATGTCGGCACAAAACACTTCGACTGTCTCAAAGGTTGCCTCCTTCCACACTAAAATAACGAACCTATAACTATACTATGTATACTGATAAAGTGGAGTTTAAAAAGTATTTTTGAAAGTACCATTAGAATATTAATAATATTCACTATGGGATGAATGTTTAAAGTGACTGGAACTTATAAGTACCGTCAGTACACAAAAGGTTAAATTGATGGGTTTCAATTTTTCAATCGCGTCCTTCCGTTTTGAAATTTCTTCTGCTATTGCCGATAGCAGCTTTCTGCGATAATTTTCTTTCTGATTTGATACGATTTCCGTTTGATACGATCACTCTAATTTTTTTAATTTCCTTAGTTATAGTCCATTTTTCCGATATCTCGTGGTGTAATGAGAAGCTATTATAAAAAAAGATTACTTTTTTAAGTTAGCTAATGGTTTGAACAGACTTGTAATGAAGGTTATTACACAATTTCGAATTTCCAAATAAACAAAACTATTTATTTTACTATTTAATAATTAATTTGTTTTTATTGAAATTGTGCGCTGAAAATATGAAACGGTTATAAAATTTAAAATGTAATACAAATGTTAATAAAACGCCCTCTATAATGTTAATCTTATTTATTATTACTTGCTAAAATCATTTATTTTTTAGCATTTTTATTATTATTTTTATTTTAAAGAACAATAGTTCCCTTCCCAGCATTCTTTTTTTTTTAATTTAGATATATATTTTTATTCATCACGCCACTAAAGATAGCAGTATTATGTTACAGCCATTAAATATATATATATATATGTAACTAAAAGTAAATTAATAAAAAAAACCATGGTAAACATATATTTCATAAATTTCCTTTTTATTGTTATCTATATATATATATTTATAAATTTCATTTAATTTTATAATTTATTTTCCTAAAAAGTATGGAGTTTAAGCCACACAACATCTATTAAAGCATGTATGGAAACATGATTTTTTTATGACATTTTGGTTTATCATTTTTACGCATTTCTCTAAAATGTACAGATGTTTATTATATTTAGAGCCCTATAATTGTGAGTATGTAGTTTTTATGTTTGTGTATTTTTTAATAGTAACACTTTGCTGCAGATTCCTTATTGCTTAATGCAGAAAAATTAATTTTTTTTGCCAACCTGTAGCTTCTGATCTTATTAGATTATCCGAGAGTCTTCACTGTGAGTTGGACAGCCTAAAAATACGGCATGAAACAAAAGGAACCAACTAGGGAATCAAACGGCTTATTTTTATAGAAACAACCACAATCCGGAGGTGGGGTATGGTATGTTTAAGCAGCTTTAAAAAGCTCATTTTCAAATCTAATGTTTTGTGATTCTGCTAATAATATACTCAACAATTCAAATATCACGATCATTAAATCTTCAAATTAAAAAAAAACAAAATCATTAAGATAAAACATTTTGTTAAATTAGATATTTAAGAATAACTAAAAATTATATAAATAATAGTAATTTGACAGATGTGTATATATATAATTTATATAGTTCTGAACTTTTATTGCATTTAAAACAATTCATCAAAAGCTTTGTCAAACTTGTAACTTATTTTTAGCTCACAGGCTATCAAAGCCTCAGAGCTGATATGCCCGCAGATTCTGCATGTGCGTACATATGCTGTACGTAATATGATAACTCTTGATAGAAATATCAGATTTCCTTCAAATTTTGGATATAGATTCATTTTGATACGTAGATTCTCTGATCAGTTTTGTGGGTCCATTAGTTAATTATAAAGGGGGAAAGGGGGCTAACCTCGCTTTAATTTAGATAAATGGTTTTTTGTGTAGAATTATCCGATTTGCTTCAAATTTTGTATACAGGTTTATTCTGATAAGCCGATTCCCTGATTATATTTGGACTTTCATTGGTTAAGTATAAATGGGGAAATGGGGAAGCAATCCACCCCCTACTTAATATAGCTAAATGAGTTTTATGCCGTTTCTTTATTTTTCAATTGGAAATATTCTTTGAAATAAGAGTATAATCAGGCGCGTAGCCAGGGAGAGGGCTAAGGGGGCTGAAGCCCCTCCCGAAAGATTATAAAGACTTTGCAAAAATATCTCTAATCATAACAAAAATTGACAGTGTATTTCTTGTTTTTATCTTCCATTACACTAAACTACATACAATTTTTGTTGTAAAAATGTAAATTTATAGAATTACAGTTGTAGGAATCCTTCGTTATATCGTTCATTCATATATTATTCTTTATTCATATCTACCACTAAAAATATAAGTTCTTCTTAAAACGCAATTTTAGCTGTTTCTATGCACAGTAAAATTCTGTAAGGGTAATTCCATATCATTAATTTGACTAAGAAAAAGTAAGTGTAATACATATATGGCATATAGGAGTCAAATGTAAAGCATTTGCTTGCATGTTATGATCTTCCTTAATTTTCTCTCTCCTCATTATATCGCGCATATAATTAAAACTTAGAGTGGTCAATGTTAAAATGTTTTGTGGAGAAAGGAACCAAAAACCAATAGCCGCCTATGATGCAAAATCATATGGACATTAATGATTCTAAAGAAAGTATTTTTGAAAATGGTGTTGTAGCAGCAAAAGGCTTTTTATTTAAAAAAATCTAATAGCAGGAAATTTTGAAAAGGAATGGTGTGAAGAAAAACGATACGGTATGGAGAAACCTTCAAAGGCACAATGACGGCCGGCGTTCCGCAGGACTTCACTGAACAACTTTGCGTTAAATTGCTTATGAATTTTTAATAGGAAGAAAGTGCACAGAGTAGTCCGTTTGTCTTTGAATTTTCCTTTGCATTTTCAGGAATTATCAACTTTAGGGATGGATATCCGTATGTAAGGATTTTTTTGGCAGTTATTCTCAGCGCCCCCTACAGAATTTTCTAGGGGGCAACATCTAACGTACAAACAATTTTATTTTGTGCAGAGAAAGAAATGCCACTTAGAAGTGACCATGATAGCGGCCAATCTAACGTTAGAGAAATCGATAAAAAGACCGTAAGCTAAGAGCGCTTTTAAGATTTAGAGCAAAGTCTGGAGATGGTGAATTGAAACGACATATGATAAATAGCCGTAATAGAAATGCTACTAACTTCAGCCCAGGGATTCAAAATGAAATCATTCAAATATGCTTGGATACAGTTAACGAAGAAATAATTATCAAAATAATGCGATCTATTTTAGCTTGATTGCTGATGAAACAAGGACATTTCAAGTACAGAACAATTTGTACTTTATGTTAGATATGTGAACTATTTATAAAATTAACAAAACCCATGTTTTGGGAAGGTTTTATAAGTTTCATCACAGTAAATGACTTTGTCCGCCGAATATTTAATACTATTATTACAATGTTGTGATGAACTACGTCTTGACATGCGTAAATGCGTCACACAGGCATATGAGGGAACTGCCAATACGGCTGGTTATTTATGTTAATTGTGTCCAGTCTAGAATTCATCAGACGTATCCAAAAATTGGATACATCTATTGTGCAAGCCACCTATTAATCATTGCATTGTCTAATAGCATGTTAATTCCTGCCATCCGAAACTCTCTTGGAATTGTTGAATACATCTTCCAAACTGAAATAAATAGCTAAGACTAACATTTAGGCAGGCATGATGTGCAAACCCTAAATTACATCCGCTGAAGAATATTACAGGGTCACTGTTTTTATTCTCTGTGTAGAAAGTCTTATTCAAAATTTGAATGACAGGTACATTTCGAATGAAGACATACTAAAAGATTTCCAAGTACTTCTTCCAGGATTTGCTTATCCGGAAAAAGGAGCATATTAGAGAATCTCTCTCAATATTTTGATACTAAAGTGACAATATCGCAAATGAAAGCTGAATATGTATTATGGTGCGAGACAATTGCTAATGTTGATATACAAATGTCCCAAACTTTTTAGAATACTGTAATGCAACATATTTCAATATGATCAAACACTTGCTGACAGTCTTGGCTACAATCTCGATAACAACAACCAACGCTGAAAGGTGTTTTTTGATAATGAAAAGAATTAAATCTTTGCCTCAAACCGTCATGGCTGATGAGAGACTGAGTAGCCTTGGAATGATTTCCATCCATTAGGACATTACAGTAAATCCTGGTAAGGTAATCCCCCTCATGGCTGTGAAGAAGTCACGAAGTTTGCTTCTGTAGCACTAATAAACGCATTGTGCCAATAGTGCATATATAATGCATATATAATAAGTGCATTTATAATTATTCCATTTATAATCAGAGAATGTAAAACACAAATATAATTTTTATGATTACATATATTTGTAACAATTATTTTTTTTCTATGGAAAAAATCTGTGTAATTTATTTCATCTATAAATCATTTTATGTTCCTGCGTTCGTAATGCGACATACACGCATGCTAAGACTAACCCTGTGCTTTTAATCTATTAAAATTATTTGTTTGCATTTTAATATTTTTTAACGTTTTTCTCATAGCATACATGAGGCTCCTCTCAATCATTGTTAGTTAGTGCTTTTTTATTTTCCTTGCAGTTTTCCCGTGAAAACTCTTCTGGATTTCCCGAACCGTTTTCGAAACTTGAAGTGCACTTAAAAACCATAAATTGTAACAAAAATTTTAAAAATACGAAATAACAATTTTTGGCGTGGACATCAAGTATCCTATTCATAAATATAGCTTACTTTAAGCCTTGTTTTTTTACGCCTTAAACTATGTAAATTACTGCTGTCTCATCAAAAAAAAATCCAAGATTAAGCCCCCTCCGAACGGAAATCCTGGCTACGGGCCTGCGTATAATATACAACTAGCGTGAATAGCGGGTGAGCACAATGTCATCAGTTTAACAAGACATTTTATTCTTTTATTCATAAAAAATGTTCTTTATTTTAACAATAATATCTGTGGTCCCTGTTAAGTTTTAAATTATATATGTACTAGAAAGGTAGCCCGTCAAAAATGACGGAAATTTAGATATAAAGATACATACAACTCATGTGCAAGAATATGAGTTTTCTCGCTTGTTCCGCAGCGATAGATGAAAATAACACATTTTAAGAACGAAGCACATTTATGAAAAACTGTGTACAGTAGAAGACCACTAATCTGCACAGTTTGGTTCCAAGTGTTATGCAGATTTGAGGCTTTTTGCGGTCATGTCTATGCAATCTTTGTTTACATTTTTTTTTTATTCATATATTGGACAATTTAGATTGTTGAGCATTAAAAATAAATAAATAACACACTTGAAGTAAGGTTAAAAACTATTAAATTATCGTATGCGATTTCATATGAAATGGTATTATATGATATTATATATGTGTGCTTCACGATCTTGGTTACGACGTTGGCGAAATTGAGTTTTTAGTAAAATTTCTGATATAAAGTAGCTTTCAAAACTTGTGTAAAATTGCAGGCCGTTCTCGTGTTATGTCAGTCCTAGGAATAATATTTCTAACACTGAAGATTTTCCATGTATATATGGAATTTAGAAAAGCTTCTCCAAAAGAAAGGTCCTGAAATGACATTGTAATTCCTCTAACTTCAAAGTTTAATCGGGCCCTGATGTTGAGTACTGAAATGTCATAAATACAGTTATTTTGAATATTACAACAGAATTAAACAGTTAAACTTATTTAACTTAAACCCGCTGTTACTTCCCGATGTTATTTTTTAGTATTAATAAAGAAAATTATTTAAAATTTTCAAATCATGCATTTATGACTTTTTTTCCGTCTTTAATAACTAAATAATGAAAAATTAGTCTTTTTTTCTGAGCTCATAAATATGACTGTTGGATTCCAATGTAAATAAATCTCTTAACTAAATGAATCCCTAAAAGTTAAGTATTAAAATATCTATAAGCTATTAAAACTGCCCTCAATAACGTTTCTTACTGTTAAAGCGAATATATTTCTAACTTAAATTCAATGACAGAAGAGCCATATATTTCACATTACTTTATTTTGATAAACTTTTCTCTAGAACAAAACAAAACCAACTGTTGCCAGATATTGAAACAATGCGATTACAACCGATTAAATAATTATGCAGGTGACTGATACATGGATGAAAGATAAAGTTAGTCATTACGTAACATACTCCCACCTTGAGTTGTGGGGAATGCACAACTCAACAATTTAAAATTACAAGTTAAATCTTTTCGGTACCTTAACTATGTCAAAGAAATGTTGCTTTGCTGCTTCTTTCATACAAATCACGTGAAACAGGAGACATGCCAGATCTTTGTGAATATGGATCTCTCAAAGATGATGAATAGGGATCCGCATGTTTATCTCTCATGGACGCAATAGATGGACTACGACGATCATAAGGTGAAGGGTATGGTCTCATGCGAGGCGACATTGAACTGTAGCCACGGTCATAAAAATCTCGACTTCCAAAAGGTGGACTGTCATATCTTCGGCCGTAGCCATTAGCATACCCATCACCACCACGTCCTCTGCTTGAACCTCCTCTAGCTCGTCCTTGTGACCCTGGCTCATGATGAAGCTTGCTTTTTGAAGGTTCAACACTCAAAGAAGATCCCCTGAAGTAATAATTATTCAGAGCTTTTAAGGCATCCTGGGCTTCTTCAGGCTTGATTAACTTTTCAGGAACTTTTGGACATACTAGAGTTTCATGTTTTTTTCTGCATACAACGCATTTTACTTTTGCTCTACAATTTCGGGCTAGATGGTTTAATTTTAAACATAGGAAACATGTTCCCTTCTTTTGCATTATGTTTTTCTTAACATCATACGACATTGACATTGCCTTGAAACATTTTTCCGATGCATGTCGTCTGTCACAAAAATACACAGTGTTTGTTTAAAATTATTCTTATTTCTAGTATATTTTCTCATATCAATGTTTAATAAATCTGATACAGTAGATATTTGAGATTCTTCGAATTCATGATTATTGTGTGCAGCTCTGTATCGAAAAGTTTTGTCAAAACTCTTACTTGCCAAAGAAATTCTTTCTTCTGCTTCAACTTCGTCTTGCAGAAATTCTAATAAATTATCTAGATCAGTTTTTGAGCCAATTAAAACACCATTATTTAAATCTGTATCATGATTTTTATCTAGTTCAGATTCCACATCATTACATCTATTTGACGATCTTCTGTGAGATGTTCTATACCTTTCCCACGCTCTGAGAATATCATCTGGAAGACACGATTCAACAAGCGGATATAACATCGCAGCATATTTGTCTCTAATAACTCCAAGAGTTTCTAATGATCGCAATTTCGATTCTAATGAATCATATAATCGTCGCAAAGAATTATGTTTTCCTGTATTTTGCTTCTGCAGTACAAGGCCTAACAAATCTCTAACATAATATTCTATCAAAAGTTCTTTTCGTCCAAAACGAGATTTAAGTTGACTTACAGCTTTGGCATAACTATTACCACCAGGCGGAAAACTTCTAATCAATGCTTCTGCCACACTGCCTTTTTCCATGGCTTGTGATAAATACGCAAATTTGTCATGAAAATCTAGGCTAGTATCTTGATCAATTTTTTGAAATTGACCCCAGAATTGCAACCAATTTTTAATTTCACCATTAAAAGTAGGTAACTGTATCTTCGGATAATGAAGCAATACATTCTTATTAATTACCGAAATATCAGATTTCAAATCTTCATTTTTTACAACCAAAAGTTCGTTTAATTTCTGTTGTAATACACGCCAGCGATCGATGTAAACCTCAGATTCATCGATATCTTTGTCTATTATTTCTTCGTCAGCTTGGTCGCTATACAATATTTCTCTAATTTTATATTCTACATCGGTCATAAATTTCGCTTTCTCTTCTATCATTGTCAATTTCAGAATTTTTTCAGCAGTCGATAAAATATTTTCACTTGCATCAAATTCGTTACATGCTTTAGTGAAAATTCTACGATGTTACCGTCTAGCTGCTTTCAACGTATCCATATTATTCAACATCAACAATAATTTTTTATTCAACAATAATAATAATTCTCACTTGAGCAGTTAAAATAAAATTCTACTTACAGATTCCAGTCTTGTCAGCGGACGCCATATGTTGGATTCCAATGTAAATAAATCTCTTAACTAAATGAATCCCTAAAAGTTAAGTATTAAAATATCCATAAGCTATTAAAACTGCCCTCAATAACATTTCTTACTGTTAAAGCGAATATATTTCGAACTTAAATTTAATGACAGAAGAGCCATATATTTCACATTACTTTATTTTGATAAACTTTTCTCTAGAACAAAACAAAACCAACTGTTGCCAGATATTGAAACAATGCAATTACAACCGATTAAATAATTATGCAGGTGACTGATACATGGATGAAAGATAAAGTTAGTCATTACGTAACAATGACAGTAAAATAATGTAACTAAGAGGCATTGCAAAATTAAATCTTTGTGATTACAAACCATAAACAAACGATACCGCCACCATTTTACCTACTATGATGTCATTAGAATATTGCCCATTGATTGTTGGAGAATTTACTTTGTGAATGATTACCTCAATAATTTAATATTTTTGACGTTTCACGATGAATGAATCACTTGTGTTTGTTTAGGTTTATGGAATGAGATATTAAGCTGTGAGCCTAATTTCAATTGAAGTTATCCAAGGATATAAGTATTTTTAATCGAAATTAAAAACAATGCATTGATCTCGAAATAAAAAGTTTTAGTTTTGTATAATTCGTTATTTCTGTTAATTATTTATTTAAGTACTTTTCCATTATAGCGCATTTTTAAAAAAAGCTTGGCGCGATTCGGGCATCAGAAAGTGAGATATGTTGCGAAAATATATAAACAGCTATGAAAACATATCTAATGAACTTTTATCTTTGTTTATATATGCACTTATATACATAAAAAAATCGTTTCTAAATATATATAATTTTTTTTTTATATACAAATTACGGCACAGATTTCAGATATGAACCGGGATACCTAACTGGCGCCAAAATGGTATTATTTTGCCTGTCATGGTAACCCGGCTATTGTTTTTTATTTATTAATAAATTGTTTAATTACTTTTATTTTCTGTTTTTTAATTATATTAACTGCTTTGTTCTATAGTTATTATTCAAACTTTTATTTATTTATAGTTATTTCCTTTTCAAAATGATAGCAAATAATTGAAAAATAAATAAGTAACTGGTATTCGAAAGCGAGATTTCTGCCAAATTGGTGTCATAGAAAAATCACGCCAACCCCCATGCGTATATGACATCTATGCAAAAATTACTTCTGTTTCTTTATAAAAATGGGTAAATAGCTTTTTTTATATTAAATTGTCGGCACAGATGTCATATACGCCCATATTGGCGCGATTTTTTTTTTGACGCCGATGTCATATACGCACCGGGTACTTAACTGGCGCCAAAGTGTCGTTATTTTGCTTGTAATGGTAACCCGAATGTTGTTTATGCTGTTGATGTTTTCGCCAAATTGGCGTCGGAAAAAATCGCGCCAATATATGATATCTGTGCCAAATTGTATACATATGGAAAAAAGTGCTTGTGAGTATGAAGCAGTAAATAGGTTGCCAGAAAATACGTTGGCAAACTTCTTTCTCGCCAAGAAACTTTTCTCCGAAGTATTGTACATAAGCAATGATTGCTAGAAATGCATTTTTAATTATGATATGCGCTTTTATGTTACACTACATTTATGCATACTATACTGTGTGTATAAATGCTACAGTTCATATGCAGGGCTACACAAAAGAATTCGTAAGGGTTACTGAGTATGAGAGTAAATTACTTAAAGGTGGTTTTTAAAGGAGTTATGCATTTTTACGCTGAACTGCATTTGGTTTCCTAAGAAATGTTTGTAGAATATAGATAAAATGATATAAATGGTCACGCAAGGAATTGGATACATAACCGTCTATGGATGATAATATCTGGAAATGGGATTTCAGTAGTTTTAAGAGTAGTTTAAATTAAATTTTAGATAAATAGTGGCATATAATAACGGTACTATTGGCTATGGACGGTAACTGCTGAAATCAATTTTTAAATTTTTTTATGCGTTTTCTAAAATGTTTACTTAGTTATCTTGGTACTTCTTAGTTATCCCGTCGACCAAATTACTGTCGCCAAATTGTAAGATTAATTGCCAATAGTGGTTGCCATTAATTAATTAATTGTAACATTAATTGCCAATAATGGTTTCCATTAATTAATTAATTCTAAGATTAAAGGCCAATAATGGCCAATAAAACCATTAATTCGATGTTTTATTTGTATTTTTATTAATGTTTTACTGCTGGTGTGGCGATTTACATAATTCGTCGAAATTGGTCGACGGTATATCTAAGAAGTAACGTTTTATTTACCTTATTTTCCTAAATAAAGAAGTTTTGTTAAAGCATTCAGGATGTGTTGGAAAGTGTTTCATATTCTATGCTTAACGCATGATTTTTCTTTCTTCTTTAGTCTTATTTTGCATTTATTTCATTCTTATTTTTTTAGTCTTATACTGCTTTATAGAAACTTTGGCACAGTTGTCATATACGTTATCATATATTGGCGCGATTTTTTTCCGACGCCAATTTGGCGAAAACATCAACAGCATAAACAACAACATCCGGATTACCATATCAAGCAAAATTACGACACTTTGGCACCAGTTAAGTACCCGTTGTGTATATGACATTGGCGTCAGAAAAAATCGCGCCAATATTAATGTTATGCGCGTATATGACATCTGTGCCGAAACTTTAATATTTAATGTTTAAACTCTTCGCTCCACTCCCTTTGCATATAGTACAAACTATAACACGGATAGCGCAAAATAATAGACAGTTTGGTACTTTTCCACTGTAGGGGCTTTGGCATTTTAAAAAAAAGCTTGGTGTAATTTGGGCATCAGAAAGTGAGATTTGGGTACTTTTCCGTTATGCGGACACCATTGTCGCCAAGCGTAATAGTTGGCGCAAAATCGTGAATTGAAGCATTTGAAAAATAAAAGAAAAACCATTGTCGATACTAAAGTGAGCATTTAAAAAATATAATATTTGAAAATTACAGACTTTTACGAACTATTTCATCAAATCACAAATATATACTTAAAATAAGTGAACAAATAACTGTTATAAAATAAAGCAATAAAATAAAACTCATATTAAACTGCTGGCTTAAAATTACAAATATCTTTTAGCATTTTGAAATAATTGGCACATTAGCATACATTTTGGCATGGTGTTCGTATAACGGAAAAATATCCAGATTTGTTGTCAAATCATATAAACAGGTATGAAAACAAATTTAATGAGCGTTTTTGTTTGTTTTATATGCATATTATTGATGTTTTTATGTACAAATTACATCTGTGTCTGTATAAAATTAGAGAAACGGCTTTTTTATGTTAAATAAATCGTATAAATATCGAAAAAAATGCGTGTGTATATAAAATAAAACAGTGTTCCCGGAAGATATGTTACCAAATTTCCTTTTTCGCCAAGGCACCTATACTGGAAAAGTATCTAAAACACATTAAAATCGGGCAGTTAGGAGCTCACACAGTACACCGTTGTCTATTGGCGGTTATTTTATTAGTATTATCGGGAGGAAGATCTAAAAATGTACTTTAAATTCTCACCTATAGATTTCGAAAAAATATCTTAAAAGAGTGGAGTTTAAATTAAATTTCGGTGACCACCATTATGAAAGATTAATGGTTTTAAATGGGAATTTCGCCAAATTAGCCAGCTATCGCCAATTTGGCTAACATTTGGCGCTACTGTGGTAACCCTGCATTAATATTTTTCAACAATTACTCATTTTAATGAGGCGGTCCTACCGGAATAGTGAGGGACACACAGAGACTTGGATTTTATATAAATAGATATATATAAAGCCGTACAAAACTTTTTTTTGTACCACTGCTGTAAGCAAAACCAACAAATTTATTTCGTAAAGAAAAAGAAACACAGAATCGGGTGCATAAAACAAGGTTCATTTAAAAGAAAATTTAAAGTAAATAAAAAAAAATTTCCTCTTTGTTTTCCTGCATGCAGGAATTTACATACCCGCAGAGGGAGACACTCAATTTGATAATGGGATGTGCAAGTTGATTATCGTACTTTTGTATGCACTATATATTGATTCAATACTTTTGTTTCTTATAATTTCTTTCAAGAACTCGATGTCAACGTTCTAATGCGGTCTGTATCTGTTTTCAGAGACAGAAGAAATGCTAATATGAATTCGGATTTATTTTGTGTCATAATGCAAATACATTTCACACTAATTCGAGTCAATTATAAGATATGCTTATATGATAGTTTTTGGTTACTAAGTGATAGATTTTTTATTATATAAAGGGATTCAGGGTATTTTGGTGCATCTAATTATTTCCAACATCCCTTTTATAAAACAATTTCACATAAATATTTTGCAAGTTTCATTTTAAAAATTTCATTACTAATATTTCGAATTTATCTTTCCTGTGGGATCGTTCTTTTAAATTTTACTATAAACTGGAATTTTTTTAAAGCTTCGTTCTCATAAATGACAACTAAACTAAAATTAAAATGTTAGCAATGATGCGTTTAATTTCATAAGTCACTGTGCTTAAATGAGACGCGATTCTCCATAAATTTGTCGCGTTTAAGGTATATTTGGCATATTATTAAATAAATATATTTTTTAGTAATCGGAAAATTGTTGAATAGTGTGCCTTTAGTTCAAAACTAACTTATTTTGTATAAATGGAATCAATATCAGTAGATAAATGAAACATAAATCATAGTCCTTCCCGTCCATAGAGTTATTTGATCTTCAGTGTTAAGCAAGAAAAACCGTGAACCACTTTTGTGATTTTTTGCCTCATTTAGGGAAAATGTGGACATTTTATAATTAATGATGTGTATTTAAATTGGATTTTTTTTTAAAGGAAAACTTTTTAAATGCAGTGAAATGTTTCGGGTTTTGTTCCAGAATTTCTGATGTCTAAGGATATAGAATTTATTTACAATTCTTCGATAAAGATTTTAATTACAAGAACACTGTCGCATTTAGAAGTCGTCACATTTACGCAGATTGATATTTCCTGTTATTACTATTATGGAAAATCGCATATTTATTATGGGATAAGAACTCGCCACGGAAATACGATAGTCAACTACACGAGGAAAAAAATAAAACACGTCCCCTGAAATGTTAATCTCTAAATTTGATAATTTTCGTTTTTTAAATATTATGTGTAAATACGAAAATTAAACGAAAATAAACTAGTACCAGAAACGGAGCATCAAACGATTGACGTATGGAAATAAAAAAATAAATAACAATAATAAAAATATATATATATAAATTACGATTTTTAATTCATGTAGATTTTTTTTAAGATTGAAATTTAATGAAAAGACAGTGCTGTGATATTTCAGGGCGTGCTGATATTTTTTTCTTAGGTAAAAATCTTCTATATTAGTTCCCTATTATAACGTCGACTTGCTCAGAGCTGAATTTATATATATATATAGTGTCCCCGAATTCATGGGCTAAACTATAAGGGAAGGTAGCATACGCATAAAGAAGCAATTTTGATGTAACAATGTGTGATCGGAAATGAAAAGTTTTTGCGAAAATAAAAAATGCTGTACTACAGTAAATGCTTAAATGTGCCACTGGCAGGTTCTAGCAAGTGATTTACGTACCTTTTTCCATGTTCCAATTGTTCACAAAAATGTGCAGCAACGAATCAAAGGCTTACAATGAGGTCCTCATCAAAGTCATCTGGTGTCTCATGTATGAGACACATAGAACCTTCAAAAAAATGCGCTAATCACTTTCTAAACACTGTCAGGTATGTTTAGATGTTGGTGGTAGCGCATTTGAGTAATTTCTGTAATTGTTATGTTAATAAAATTCTTGTTTTAATTTCTCTTTTTTTCTCGTTTCTCGCCAAACTTTTTCATTTCTGACCGCAATTGGCTACACAGAGGAACGTTTTGACGATCTAGGTGAACAAAATTATTTCTTTGAAGCGTATTAGTTTTTGCCGGGATTTTTTAAATGGTTCACTAATAAAATACTCAAACAGTGATAAATATTCGGTTATTTAACAACAATGTCTTAAAATAAAGATATAGGGTGCCCACTAAAGTCCGTTCCCACCCTCTTAACTGCCGAATGACTGCACCCATATTCATAAAGGTGGTGTCTATGTATAGTAAAGAGGCAATGCTCTTCTAGATGAGACCACTTACAGCGTCACCTGGTACTAAATGGCGGTATTAGCGTTCCTATCGCGAAAACGGTTTGAAATATGGAATAATAATGAGTGACGACACCTTGTGAACATGAATGCTAAATGAATCTCATTCTGAATATGAATCTCGTTTTCGAGATAGGAATACTAACTCAGCTGTTTTTCACCAAATGGCGCTGGTAGCCGTCTCCTGGCGCTGGTAGCGCATAGCCACTTTATTGTACCTAGACACCACTTTTATGACTATAGCTGCAACCGTTCGGCAATTAAGAGCGTGGAAAGAACTTTAGCGGGCCACTTGTATAATGCATTACAAATAATGCGTTAAACATATTTATTTTACAATTAAGAAAAAACTAATTTAATCCTCACATGCAAGTTAACATTCTATTCTTTTTTGTATTTTTGTCTACTCAGAATTGCTTGAGAAATTTGTGTAATCATCCTTTAAAAAAAAACCTTTAATGTTTTGTGGTACCCTGTTAATCATATAAATGCTACCAAAATTATTTTAGGTTGAAAATATACTGTTATGTGAATAATTGACCTATATAATTTTTTTAATTTGAATAAAATTTCTGCATATAGATGGTAATGTATACGAAAATTTATGTGTCCTTGTAAAAGAAACACAACTACAACGCACTTTGTTTTCAATTTAAAAAATGCTATTGGGCATCTTAACAACCTATACTAATTTTGTTGAAATTTAATTAAAATTTCGGCTTTTTAGCAACAATCTTTCCGTGATCTTTTGTGTGGCCATGTAACAAATGCATAATTTCTACCTTTGTCAAATCATAATTTAATAGAATTGACATCGGAAAAACACATGTTGGTAAAGTTTCAGCTTAATCAGATAATTGGAAGTGTTTTAAAATTGTCTTGCAAGATTTGAACTAATAATTTATGTGGCCCTGTAAAAAAAAGTATAATTGCTACGTTCCATAAATTATAATAATATTGCATTGCCATCAGAACTACATATCCTGAGCAAAGTTTCAGCTCAATCAGATTAATGAAATTCGTTTAAAATTAGCTTGCAAGTTTTAATATAAATTTTTGTGAAGCCCTGCAGAAACAATATTCTAAACAAACTTCTACGCTCTTTAAGTTATAATAATATTGTATTGTTATTCAAATTACACATGTTTTATTGTTTCGGCTGAATCGGATAATAAAAGTGGTTGCAATTTGATTAGCAATTTTGAACTAAACATACATGCATGCACTGCAAGTTAATATGATGCTTGTTTATTAATAAAAACTTAATTACCTGCAGCTATCTGCAGGAGTTTTTTGAATTTTTCAATATCTCAGGAATAGCACTTTGATTTAAAAAAATTGCTTATTGCTGAATATTGCTGGATAATACGTTAAAAGTCAAGTTGAAATTTGTAAACAACATCAAGGATCATCCAGAATTACAACCTTTGAAAAAAGCGGTTAAGCGGGTTTAATATATCTTATTTCTACACAAAAATGACTTAAATCTGACCTTGAGAAACCTGTGACATAAGTCCAGCAAACTCGTGCTTACAAATAAAACAGAATAGTCACGACGTATTTCCAAACTTAGAGGAAGCTAGTGAAACTTTTGAAACTCCCTCAAACCAACTGAGCAAATGGCTTCTTTACGCATCATAATTAATCGACATCACTGATTTTTTTCCCCACAAAACTCGTACGGATCTCAAAAATACAGGCATTCAGCTACCAGTACACACGGGGCGCGTCCAGTACAACTCACCGAAGTGACCGATCTCACCGGTGACATGACGTCACGGTAAGTGACCTGTTTCTAACCGGTCGACAGACCCACTGGAAGCAACTGGTGTTATTTACTATTGGCGCCATCTGTATTACGTTACCGTAATTATTCTTTTATTATTGTTTTATCCTGCTGTCGAAATCATATGAAATATATATTTTTATTAAATAAAACATTTCCAAAATTACATTTTGGTTTCATTTTGTTTTACTGAAAAATGCATTACTGTTTCTTCTCTTGCATGGTGTATTTCTTATTACTTTTGCACTTCTAAATACATAAGCATAACATAATAACACACAACATAATGCATTAATATGAAAAGTGGTCTCTAAAAAAAAAATAACTAGTATTTTAAATAAATGATTGCTATAGATTTACAATCCAATTTCTCCGATTGTTTTATAAAGAAATTTCAATCATGAGGATGAAATAAATGTTAACTTATATATAGTTTTGTGTGTTGTTTTTCCCTTTTATTAATGAGCTACTTTTAAAGAACGGATAAATCTTTAAAAGGTCTATTGTTCATATTAATTTAATTCCTTAAATGTATTTTTTTTTAATTCAAATTTTAGATAATTCACACAATAATGTTTTTCTGTTGTAGTAATGCCTTAAGTACTTTATTTTGTGATATTTTAAATATAAGTTCTGAGTTCATTTCAGCAAATATTAGCATATTAAAAAAAAAGGTGTTAATGATTTACTTAAGGATTTAATTATTCATAACAGCAGAAACTTAATTATAGATCATTAATATAAAAATAAAATAAAACTGATTAAAAACAGGAAAGAAAGATGCTGAAAGATAAAATATCACAACACACTATACGAAATGTAAATTTAGAAAAAAACTCCATTAAAAATAAACTAAGAAAGAAAAAAAATATATATTTTACAGAAAAATCTCTTTTATAGTTGCTATTTCACTGTTGAAAAACATGAAGTTAAAAAAAGTATGTAGTTTCCTCGTAAAATAAACATTATCTTATGTCCCAGTGACAGCTTATAAAATATTACAACTCAAGGTCTTGTTTATAATTTGAAAAAAAAAAGGGAGGGGGTGGGGGGAATTAGCTAATCTGTATCTATATAAATGTAACTTTCAGGATGATTTAAAACCCTCTGATATTCTTTTTCTGCTTTTTGAATCATTGAATCAAATATACTGCTTTGTCTTGATTGAACATATAATAAAATTTAAACAACCTACCTGTTATTTGCGACCTTTGTCCAGACACTCCAGGTTCTAAATACACACTAATTTGCCGTGTTTAAAAAAGAGTACTGGATAACAAATAAATTTAACGATTGATTTAACTATTTAAAAGTTTTTCTTTTTTAATATTTCTGAGTAAATATATTTTTCAATTGTAAAGCTTTTGGATTTATTATCATTTATTATTTGGACTTTTTTGAATCTGTCAACAGTTGGTAAAAAATTAGTTAGTTCAAAGTATGAATTAATTCCTACTCAGACAATGAAATTTTGAAAAATAAAGTAAAAAAAATTATTGGACACTGTACACCACAATCTAATCAAGACACAAATGTCATATACGGCACATATTGGCGCGATTTTTTTCCGACGCCAATTTGGTGAAAACATCAACATCATAAACAACAACATCTGGGTTACCATATCAAGCAAAATAACGACACTTTGGTGCCAATTAAGTACCCGTTGCGTATACGACATTGGCGTCAGAAAAAAACCGCTCCAGTATGGGGCGTATAGGACATCTGTGCCCTAATTAAGTATATGCCTGCAAAGTTTTTTTTTTAATTGCACTGTATAGCAAGGCCTTAGTCAGTGGGAGGATCCCCATGGTTTGATCCCCCTCCGAAACTTTTGTCAGGATGACTGTAAGTATGCCATTAACTATCAGTCAAGATACAAAAATTAAACTTCTATACCAGCCTGTCTTTATTGTTTAATTTCATCAGAATATTGCAAAAATGAATGCAATTCCTTAGAAATCTTTAAAATTCATATGAATTTTATAGACTGGGAAAACAGAAATGCAACGCTGTTAACCCTTAACCGGAAACGTGAAAATCCCGTGCACAAACAGAACATATAATAATTTACCAAATAATGAACTTAAACATTTAATCTTTAATAGTAATGCATTAACAGGACCAATTCTTTAATATAACAGAATAAAAATAAGTTTTGAATGTCGGAGAGAGAAAATATTAAGGCCAGATATGTAGACGGAACCGTCTCGCAGGCGGTCCGTTTCCGGTTAAGGGTTAAATAAAAGGCGTACAAAACTCCGATATAGATTGTTTTACTTGCTTAACTGAAGATGTTGAGGAATGCAGTAAGTCTTATTTGCAAATATCCACAAATTTTGAAAAAAAAAATCAAAAACAGCTGTTTCATCAGACACGGACTTGACTTCAATTTTTATACTGGTTTTCGAGCTCAGGCTCAAAGAAAAGAATTTATTTCTTCACAAAATAAATGAAATAATTGCTATTTGAGAAATGATAATGTAGTCTAAGATTCTTATAGTGTTTTACAATCATTTAAAAATCAGTTTGAAAAGGTATTGAATTGTTATTAATAGGATATAAGGAGAAATAGTTTATCTAATTCTAAAACCTTTGCATGGTCAATGTTTGAAACACAGAGAAGACGTGGGATATAATTTGTCTATCCTTACTTTCTTTGAAGCCCTTTTACAGAATGACTGGAAGGAAGAACTCATGTTTATCTGTCATATTTGTATACTGATATCGTAAATTAATAATTGTGACTTTAGCTCATTTCTGCCAGTGGTTGGTCATAAGTGATTAATTTGCTATTTTAAACAGATTTTCAGGGACATAAAAATTAAGAAACGTTGTCATGAAGGAGTATTTAGGATTAATGCTTATCTCTGTGTAAGAAGAGATTTTTAAATGAGAAAATTAATCTTGAAACAATTTTGGAGTAATTTTCTACTGTGTAATTTTGGTATTGGGCTCAGAAAGAAGAAAAAGAGCACGAATGCATCTCTAGTTCCTTCGCATGCTCTTGGCAAGTCATTTGACAATAAACATTTTAAAAAACTGTGGAAAACTTCAGAAAACTTTAATTTGTTACACTAGTATCAACACAAATGAGATTATAAATTAAGTTTCAGTGATTATATTATTTAATTAATTCGCAGTAGATCTTAATAACCCTTTTAAAACTCGGTTCTATTCAATTAGTAAAAATTGAATCTAAAATAAGATAAGAATAAAATGATGTACCTTGATGTACCTATAGTTTGACTGATTTCAACATTAAGTAGCTCTTAAAATAGTTCTTTGATTTATAAAATGTCTTCTTCAGCATATTTATCATACATTTCTCTATAAAACTGGTCATGTTTTTGCAACATAAGCTGAGAAAGTAAAAAGGTCTAATAAATTTAATTATGGCAGCAGCAGCAGCATGTTTTATTTTTATTTTTTTTTAATACAGATACTTTCACTTTTTTATAGATTAAATAGAGGGGTTTTAAACCTCTCCAGCATATGTGTACTATAAATCTAATATTTGTAAATGGTATTGCAGTTCTCTCACTAGTATTTATTTTTGTGGGTTTAAAATATTATGCAGTTTGGTATATGTGCGATATAAAATAAAAAAAGAAATAATGCATCCCTACTATTTCAACTGTAAATATTTTTCTATACTCAATTTTTTGTTGGTTTTCTAATAAAATCTACCTGTGTATATTAATATTGTTGACCTTCACATAGGTAGGTTATTTTATCATTGAAACCTTAACTTTTAATTTTACTAACTTTATGTTTGTTTGGGGGCTGCATTTAGCAAAAAAACTCGGATAGTTCGTAACCATGGGCAAGTAACTGAATTCGTAGACCTAAGTTGTTAATTACAACTTATAATGCATATATAAGTATTTGGTGTATATATAGTCATAAACAAAATGCAAAATCATAACTGCTACTCAAATGCAATGTGTGACCTGCTAATACAAAGAAGTATATTTTTCCCCCTTGATAGAACCAATTGAAGATGTAACAGTATTTCATTGTGAGAAAGTTATCGCTGAAGATTTTTTCTAAACAAAAGTTGCCCAAAATTCATTTGGCCACTGTGCTTTTGATAAGTGGTGATGCATTTGTGCACCAATTAAAGTTAATGTTTAAATGTCATACTGGCACCAGAAATTTGGAATGAAAATTTTCATTTTATTAAGTACACGAAGAAAAATCAAAACCATGTGCCTATAAAAATAGATAATTGGCTCCATTATAATCAGTAAATTGTATATATAAATAATGAAAAAATGGCTTTAATAAATGAAACAGAGAATAGGTTACCAAATTTCCTTCTCTTTAAAGCTCATTTTTTGCAATTTCGTAAAAGCCCCTACACTAAAAAGTATCTGACATTGTTTTGTTTCATAAATTACTATTTTTAACATATTTTGCAACAGTTGTTTTTGAAGCAAATGTGAAATTCCTAGGTGTCATTGAATAAATTGATGGAATGCACATAGAAAATAGGCAGCTAGAAATTGATCATGATGTGTATATTGATAAAAAAAAAATATGCTTTGTTAGTTTTACAAGAAAATGAAAACAAGTTGATTTTAACGTGCTATTGCAAAATTTTTGATTGAGAATTATGCAAGTTAAAAATACACTAAACCCTTTTGAAATGGAATCCCCATTTAAATGTAGAAATCATAGTCCCTATGGAAGAAATACAATAAAATTTTACTTGTTAACAATCTTTAGTTATTTAATATTACCTCTTAGTATGTTTTATAGTAATTAAATAAACATGATAATTTTAGATAAAAAATATGTAACAGCAAAATCACTAGAGACCAAAATAAAACGCAGTTTTGGAGAGGTTTCCGACTGAGCAATAATGTCTCTTCAGTAGGGATTATGAAAAGTATATGTTTAAGAGAAGATTTCGTTATAAACAGCTTTCGTTATCCCATGTTTTACTGAACCACGCACAATAAAATGTGTAAAAACAGAAATGCTAGGAACCAGAAAAATATTTGTACAACATACTGAATCTGTAAATATGATATAAAACTTAATTTCATGACACGATTTTAATTTGTAACATGCTTCGTAAAATTAATCTCAGGTGAAATTACGAAGCTGAATCTAATTTATACATCTACGTACGACTTGTAAATTGTATTAAATTTACTGATAAACTTTATTTAACATCGTAAAAATGTGATTGAGAAACTTTTTTTTTTTTTTTTTTTTTTTTTTTTTTTTTTTTTTTTTAAATCCTTGATCATAGAAAAATAAAAAAAAAATATATCAACATTTCTTTCTAGAGGTTTGATTGCTGCCATTTACCGATGCAAATGTAAATAAACTTTCATGACCCAACGTGACCCAACTAACCAAGAATTTTCTTCGGTTAGTTCGGTCTCTCACCAATCACTTCGGTTACTTGCGCTGAACGACATTGGTTGCGAACAGGTTAGCAGCACTGAATGCCTCGGTTACTAACCGATCTCATCGGTCACTCCGTTGGACGCGCCCACGGTTTTGTGAAATTTCCAGATAATCGGAAAAATGAATTTTGTTCACCTAGATCATCAAAACGTCCCACTGTGGGCTATGCCAAAATAGTTTCTTAATGGGTACTTTAACTTCTCTTATAGTTTGGCCCATGAATTCGGAAACACCCCGTATATATATTTATATACATATAAATGCATCCTCCGTCTTTTATTCTTGTTGTCTACAAACTCATCCTTACGCCTTTCAACAATGAAAATGCGTTTTACCTTTTATTTTTTATTTTATCTATATCTATATCATATCATATCATATCATATCATATCATATCATATCATCTTACTCCTATTATAAAGAGGAAAAAATTGTTTATTTGTCGGAGATAAGCTCTGGAACTACTGAACCGATTCCAAAAGTAATGGTATCAAAATGACGGTGTTAGTCCAACTTAGACCATAGGCTATATCTTATGTCGGTGCCACTACCCCAAAGGGGGTGTAGGAGCAAAAAACGTTCTAAAAATGCGATTTTAGCGTTACTGAAGGGCCTAGAAATATGAAATTTTGAATATTAGTTACTTATAAGATATAAATGATGTCTAAGAACAGTTCTTAAACAATTCGAAATTTCAAAGGGGTGAAAAGGCACAAAAAGCGTTCTAAAAAACGTTCTAAATGGTAGTTTCTACACAATCTCAAGAAATACCAAACCAATTTAAAAAATATTGATGTCAAAATGATGGTGACAACGCTTGCTCCAAGACAGGCTATGTTTTATGTCGGTGCCACTACCCCAAAGGGGGTGTAGGAGCAAAAAACGTTCCAAAAATGCGATTTTAGCATTACTGAAGGGCCTAGAAATATGAAATTTTGAATATTAGTTACTTATAAGATATAAATGATGTCTAAGAACAGTTCTTAAATAATTCGAAATTTAAAAGGGGTGAAAATGCACAAAAAGCGTTCTAAAAAACGTTCTAAATAATAGTTTCTACACAATCTCAAGAAATACCAAACCGATTTAAAAAATATTGATGTCAAAATGATGGTGACAACGCTTGCTCCAAGACAGGCTATGTTTTATGTCGGTGCCACTACCCCAAAGGGGGTGTAGGAGCAAAAAACGTTCTAAAAGTGCGATTTTAGCGTTACTGAAGGGCCTAGAAATATGAAATTTTGAATATTAGTTACTTATAAGATATAAATGATGTCTAAGAACAGTTCTTAAATAATTCGAAATTTAAAAGGGGTGAAAATGCACAAAAAGCGTTCTAAAAAACGTTCTAAATGGTAGTTTCTACACAATCTCAGGAAATACCAAACCGATTTAAAAAATATTGGTGTCAAAATGATGGTGATAACGCTTGCTCCAAGATAGGCTATGTTTTATGTCGGTGTCACTACCCCAAAGGGGGTGCAGGAGTAAGAAACGTTCTAAAAATGCGATTTTTGCGTTACCGAAGGGCCTAGAAGTATGAAATTTGAAATATTAGCTACTTAAGATAAAAAGGATTTCTAAGAACAGTTCTTAAACAATTCGAAATTTAAAAGGGGTGAAAATGCGCGAAAATCGTTCTAAAAAACGTTCTAATGGTGGTTTCTACACAATCTCAGGAAATACCAAACCGATCTAAAAATAATGGCGTCAAAATGATGGTGACAACCCTTGCTCCAACATAGGCGATGTTTTATGTCGGTGCCACTACCCCAAAGGGGGTGCAGGAGAAAAACATTCTAAATTGCGGCTTTTGCATTACGGAAGGGCCTAGAATCGTGAAATTAAAAGGGGGTCAAAATGCGCAAAAAGCGTTGTAAAAAACTTTCTAAATTGCGATTTCTATGCAATCTCAGGAAGTACTGAACCGATTTCAAATATAATGGTGTAAATATGATGGTGACAGATCTTGCCCCAAGATAGGCTATATTTTATATCTGTTTCCACTACCCCAGAGGAGATGCAGGAGCAAAATGAGCGAAAAGCGTTCTAAAAACGTTCTAAATGCCGATTTATCGGCAATATCTCAGGAAGAATGAATCTGATTTCAAACATAATGGTAGGAAATTGATGCTGACAGCCTTTGCTCTAGCATAGACGCTATTGTATGTCGGTATCACTATCACCAAAACGTTGCAGGAGCAGAAAAGCGTTCTAAATTTCGATTTTTGTGATCGGTAGGGACTAGCAACTTAAAATTAGGCAAGGTACATATTTAATAGATATAAATGATCTTTAAGAACAGTTTCGAAAAAATTGGAAATTTAAAAAGGGGTGAAAATGCGCGAAAAGCGTCCTAAAAACGTTCTAAATTGCGATTTCTACTCAATCTAAGGAAATACCAAAGCTATTTCAAAAGTAATGGTTGCAAATCAATGGTGACAGTCCCTGCTATAACATAGGTTATATTTTATGTTGCTGTCACTACCATCTGAGGGTTGCAAAAGCAAAACATGTTCTAATTTGCGTTTTTTGAAAAACTGAGGGGTCTAACACTTTGAAGTATGGCATGGTATTTACTTACAAAATGCAAATGATTTCTAAGAACAGTCGAAAGAAAATTCCAAATTTAAAAAAATGATGTGTGTGAAAAGCGTTATAAATTACAATTTTTAAGCAAACTTAAAAAAAACCAAACCAATTAAAAATATAATGATGACAAATTTTGGTGTTAGAACCTGCTCAAACATAAGCTATATTTTATATCTGTGACACTACCACCAGAGGGTTGCAGGAGCTTAAAACTTTCTAAATTGCAATTTCTGTGATACTGAAAAGGCTAGAAACTTTAAATATGGCATGATAGTTACTTATAAAATATAAATGCCCTCGAAGGACTGTCGAAAATGAATTCGAATTAAAAAGGGTGAAGCGAAGGGGAGGTGTGAAAAGCATTCTAGAAAAGTCTTAAATTACGATATCTATGCAATTTCAGGGAATGTAAACCGATTATAAAAGTCATAGTTGCGAATCAATGGTAACACTGTCTGATCCTACACAAGCCGATGATTCTACCACCTGGGGTTTACAGGAACAACAAGCGTTCTATAAAAGACCTTTAAAAGCTTTCTAAATTACGTTTCTGTGGAATATTAAAAATAACAAACCGATTTCAAAATTAATGTTAGCAAATTAATGGTGACAGTTCCTAATTCAACATAGCCCTTTCTGTTGAGAGAGATGGTAGGACTTGGAATTTGACATGATAGTTAATTTTAAGATGTAAGAAGGTGGTTTCTAAAAAATTCAAAACTTCAAATGAATACTGAAATGAGCATAATAAATGAGCATAAAGGTTTCAAAATATTTTCTAAATTATCATTTATTTAGTTATATTAACTTAAGTCTCATTTCTGCTTAATGCAGTGTAATAATTATGTTTAATCAAACTTTGTTTTAAATAGTAATTTTTGAATTATTTTTAAGAGTAATAAGTAAAAATTTAGTTAGTACCTTTTAATAAAAATTAGACTTATAAATATCACTTGGCATATTTGAAATATTACGCGAGCAAAGCCGCGGGGTTTGCTAGTCATATTATAAAGAGGTAAAAATTGTTTATTTGTAGGAGGTAAGCTCTGGAACTAGCGAAGCGATTTCAAAAGTAATGGTATCAAAATGATGCTGTTGGTCCAACTTAGAACATAGGATATATTTTATGTCGGTGCCACTACCCCAAAGGGGGTGCAGGAGCAAAAAACGTTCTAAAATGCGATTTTTACGCTACTGAAAGTTCTAGAAATATGAAATTTGGAATATTAGTTACTTATAAGATATAAATGATGTCTAAAAACAGTTCTTAAACAATTCGAAATTTAAAAGGGTTGAAAATGCGCGAAAAGCGTTCTAAAAAACGTTCTAAATGCGAGTTTCTACACAATCTCAGGAAATACCAAACCGATTTAAAAAATATTGGTCTCAAAATGATGGTGACAACGCTTGCTCCAAGATAGGCTATATTTTATGTCGGTGCCACAACCCCAAAGGGAGTGCAAAAGCAAAAAACGTTCTAAAAATGCGATTTATGTGCTACTGAAAGGCCTAGAAATATGAAATCTGAAATATTAGTTACTTATTAGATATAAAGAATTCTAAGAACAGTTCTTAAACAATTCGAAATTTAATAGGGGTGAAAATGCGCGAAAAGCGTTCTAAAAAACGTTCTACATGGTGGTTTCTACACAATCCCAGGAAATACCAAACCGATTTAAAAAATAATGGCGTCAAAATGATGGTGACAACGCTTGCTCCAAGATAGGCTATGTTTATGTCGGTGCCACTACCCCAAAAATGGTGCAGGAGAAAAACGTTATAAATTGCGGTTTTTGCGTTACGGAAGGGCCTAAAATCGTGAAATTAGGAAGGATAGTTAGTTATAAGATATCAATGATCTCTAAGGACATTTCCTAAAAAATTCGACATTTAAAAAGGGGTCAAAATGCGCAAAAAGTGTTGTAAAAAACGTTCTAAATTGCGATTTCTATGCAATCTGAGGAAGTACTGAACCGATTTCAAATATAAAGGTGTAAAATGATGGTGACAGATCTTGCTCCAAGATAGGGTATATTTTATATCTGTTTCCACTACCCCAGAGGAGATGCAGGAGCAAAATGGGCGAAAAGCGTTCTAAAAACGTTCTAAATGCCGATTTGTCAGCAATATCTCATGAAGAATCAAACTTATTTCAAAAGTAATTGTATAAAATTGGTGCTGACAGCCTCTGCTCTAACATAGACGCTATTTTATGTCGGTATCACTATCACCTAGACGTTGCAGGAGGAAAAAATCGTTTTAAATTTCGATTTTTGTGATCGGTAGGGCCTAGCAAATTGAAATTAGGCAAGGTACATATTTATTAGATATAAGTGATCTTTAAGAACAGTTTCGAAAAAATTGAAAATTTAAAAATAGGTAAAAATGCGCGAAAAGCGATCTAAAAACGTTCTAACTTGCGATTTCTACTCAATCTCAGGAAATACCAAAGCCATTTCAAAAGTAATGGTTGGAAATCAATGGTGACAGCCCTGCTATAACATAGGTTATATTTTATGTTGCTGTCACTACCATCTGAGGGCTGCAAAAGCGAAACATGTTCTAATTTGCGTTTTTTGCACAACTGAAGGGTCTAACAATCTGAAGTATGTCATGGTATTTACTTACAAGATGCAACTGGTTTCTAAGAACAGTCGAAAGAAAATTCCAAATATAAAAAAAGATGAAGTGAGCAAAAAGCGTTATAAATTACAATTTTTATACAATTTTATCAAATACCAAACCGATTAAAAAAATAATGATGACAAATTGTTGGTGATAGAAACTGCTCAAACATAAGCCATATTTTATCTCTGTGCCACTGCCACCAGAGGGTTGCAGAAGCTAAAAACTTTTTAAATTGCGATTTTTATTATACTGAAAAGGCTAGAAACTTTAAATATGGCATGATAGTTACTTATAAAATATAAAGGCCCTTGAAGGACTGTCGAAAATAAATTCGAATTAAAAAGGCGTGCAGCGAAGGGGAGATGCAAAAAGCATTCAAAAAAGTGCTAAATTACGATTTCTATGCAATTTCAGGGAATATAAACCGATTATAAAAGTAATAGTTGCGAATCAATGGTAACAGCCACTGATCCTACACAGGCTATATTTTATGCCGATGATTCTACTACCTGGGGTTCACAGGAACAACAAACGTTCAAAAAAAGGCCTTTAAAAGCTTTCTAAATTACATTTCTGTGGAATATTTGGAAATAACAAACCGATTTCAAAATTATTGTTGCAAACAGTGGTGACAGTTCCTATTTCAACATAGCCCTTTATGTTGAGAGAGGTGGTAGGACTTCGAATTTGACATGATAGTTAATTTTAAGATGTAAGAAGATGGTTTCTGAAAAATTCAAAACTTCAAATGAATACTGAAATGAGCGTATTAATTGGGGATAAAGTTTCAAAATATTTTCTAAATTATCATTTATTTAGTTTTATTTCGTTTTATTAATTTAAGTCTCATTTCTGCCTAAAGCAGTGTAATAATGATGTTTAATCAAACTGTGTTTTAAATAGTAATTTTTGAATTATTCCTAAAAGTAATAAATACCTTTTAATTAAAAAAAACCTTTTAATAAAATAAAATATTACCTTTTAATAAAATAAAAATTTAGTTAGTACCTTTAATAAAAATTAGACTTGGCATATTACACTTGGCATATTTCAAATATTACGCGAGCAAAGTCGCGGGGTTTGCAACTAATATTATAAAGAGGTAAGCTCTGGAACTACTGAACCGATTCCAAAAGTAATGGTATCAAAATGATTTTGGTTGTCCAACGTAGAACAAAGGCTATATGTTGTGTCCGTGCCACTGGCCAAAAGGGGGTGCAGGAGCTAAAAATTTCTAAAAATGCGATTTTTGTGTTACTGAAAGGCCTAGAAACATGAAATTTGGAATAGTAGTTACTTATAAGATACTAATGATCTCTAAGGACATTTCTTAAAAAAATCGAAATTAAGAAGGGTGAAAATGCGCGAAAAGCGATCTAAAAAAAGCTCGAAATGGCGATTTTTACGCAATTTCGGGAAGTGCCAAACCGATTTCAATAATAATGGTGTCAAAATGATGGTGACAACCCTTGCTTCAACATAGGCTACATTTTATGTCGGTGTCAATACCCGTAAATGGGGTGCAGGAGCAAAAAAAGTTCGAAATTACGATTTTTGTGTTACTGAAGGGTCTAGATACATGGAATTTGGCATGGTAGTTACTTATTAGATATAAATAATCTCTAAGAACATTTCTTAAAATATTCGAAGTTTAAAAGGGGTGAAAATGCGCAAAAAGCGTTCTAAAAACGTTCTAAATGGCAATTTTTACGCAACCTCAAGAAGTACTAAACCGATTTAAAAAATAATGGTGACAAAATGATAGTGACAACCCTCGCTCCAACATAGGCTACATTTTATGTCGTTGACACTACCCCCAAAGGGTGTGCAATAGCAAAAAATGTTCGAAAATGCGATTTTTGTGTTATGCAATGGCCTGGAAACATGAAATTTGGAATGGTAGTTACTTATAAGATATAAATGATCTCTAAGAATAATTCTTAAAAGATTCGAAATTTAAGAGGGATGAAAATGCGCGAAAAGAATTCTAAAAAGTTCTAAATGGCGATTTTTGTGCAATCTCAAGAAATACCAAACCGATTTCAAAAATAATGGTGAGAAAATGATAGTGACAACCCTTGCTCCAACATAGGCTACATTTTATGTCGTTGCAACTACCCCCAAAGGGTGTGCAAGAGCAAAAAAACGTTCGAAAATGCGATTTTTGTGTTACTCAATAGCCTAGAAACATGAAATTTGGAATGGTAGTTACTTATAAGATATAAATGATCTCTAAGAACAACTCTTAAAAAATTCGAAATTTAAAAGGGGTGAAAATGCGCGAAAAGAGTTCTAAAAAACGTTCTAAATGGCGATTTCTACACAATCTCAGAAAGTACCCAACCTATTTCAAAAGTAATGGTTGGAAATTGATCATAACAGACCTTGCTCCAACATAGGCTCTATTTCGTGTCGGTGTCAACACCACCTAGGGGTTGCAGAAGCAAAAAACATCCTAAATTGCGATATTTGTGTTACTGAAGGGCCTAGAATCCGGAAATTAAGCAGGGCAGTTATTTATAAGATACAAATTATCAGTAAGAACGCTTTCTAAAAAAATGAAATTTAAAAAGTGTGAAAATGAGCGAAAAGCGTTCTAAAAAACTTTCTAAATTGCGATCTCGACGCAATCTCAGGAAGTACCGAACCAATTTTAAAAATAAGGTGTGAAAACGATGGTGACAGCCCTCGCTCCAACATAGGCTGTATTTCATGTCGTTGCCACTAATCTAAGAAGATTAAAGGAGCAAAAAACGATCCAAATTGCGTTTTTTGTAATACTGCGGGGCTATCAACTTGAAACTAGGCATGGTAGTTACTCATAAGATATAAATGATCTCTAAGAACACTTCCTAAATATTCGAAATTTAAAGGGGGTGAAAATGGGCGAAAACGTTCTAAAAGCGTTCTAAATTGCGATTTCTGCGCAATCTCTGAAAGTATCCAACCGATTTCAAAAGTAATGGTTGGATATTGATGACGACAGCCCTTGCTCCAAGATGGGATATATTTCATGTCGGCGTCACTACCACCTTGCGGTTGCATTTTAAAGAACGTTCCAAATTGGGATTTTTGTGATACTGAATGGGCTAGCAACTTGAAATTTGCATGGTAATTACTTATAAGATGTAAATACTCTCTGAGAAGAGTTCCTTAAAAATTAAAAAGGGGTGAAAATAAACGAAAAGCGTTCTAAGAACGTTCTAAATGGTAATTTCTACGCAATCTCAGGAAATATAAACCGATTTCAGAAGTAATGGTTTCAAATTGATTGTGACAGTCCCCGCTCCAACATAGCCTATATTTTACGTTGTTGTTACCACCACCTGGGGGTTACAGGAGCAAAAAATGTTCTAATTTATTGTGTTACTGAGGGGGGGGTGTATAACATTTTAAATTTGGAATGGTAATTACTTCAAAGATGCAAATGCTTTCTAAGAACTTTTGAAAGAAAATTCCAAATTTAAAAGGATGAAGTAAGCGAAAAGCGTTCTATAATTGTTCTAAATTACGATTTTTATGCAATTGTATGAAATACGAAACCGGTTTCAAACATAATGGTTACAAATTGATGGTGATAGAACCTGCTCAAATATAAGCTATATTTTATGTCGAGGGTTACAGGAGTAAAAAACTTTCTAAATTGCGATTTCTACGGTATTGAAGAGGCTAGAAACATTAAATATAGCACGGTAGTTACTTATAAAATATAAATTTCCTCTAGGAACAGTCGAAAATAAATTCGAAATTAAAAAGGGGTGAAACAAAGGGATTGAGCCAAAAGCAGTCTGAAAGAGACCTAAATTACGATTTCTATGGAATCTCAGGAAATAATAAACCAATTACAGAAGTTATTGGTTGCGAATGAAGAGTGATAGTCCCTGATCCTATACGGGCTATCTTTTATGCAGGTGTCACTACCACCTGGTTGACAGGAACAACAAGAAACCTTTAAAAACATCTAAATTCCATTTTCTATAGAATATTAGGAAAATACCAACCGATTTCAAGGTTAATGTTGGCAAATTAATGGTGACATTCTCTGTTTCAACATATTTCGAGACATTATATTTCAACTATGTTTTGGCATTTATGTTGGTGCCACTAACACCTGAGAGGTGGTATACTGTTAGACAAGAAGCTTGAAATTTGACATGATGGTTAATTTTAAGATGTAAATGTGTTAAGATGATTTCTAAAAAATTCAAAACTTCAAATGAATACTGAATTGAGCGTATGAAATGAGCATAAAAGCCTCAAAATACTTTCTAAATTATCATTTAATTGGAATTAGTCTTAGTTCTTCTTATTAATTAAAATCTCATTTCTGTCTATTGCAATTTTATAATAAAGTTTGGTCAAACCGTGGCTTAGTTTGTAATTTTTGAATTATTTCAAAAAGTGTTCTGCTAATAAAATATAGTCATGCAAATATCACTTGGTAATTTTCAATTATTACGCGAGAAAAGCCGCGGGGTTTGCTAGTATATATATATATTTAAATATTTGGGCATTGTTGGTGAATCGGTAATTAACTAATTGGTTTGAAATAAAGTGTAAGATCTGAGTGAACTTTATCTATTGTAATAAAACACACATATTACAATATATATATATTAAAAAACACATACGCACATAAATAACGCCCGCATTCAACAGTTAAAGGTATATATAAATATTATACAGACATACATACAACAAATACAATAAACCCAACTGGAGTGAAAAACTAGCCAGAGCCAAGAATCGAACCCGGGTCCTGTCATCCAAGGCTGTCGTATAGATAGCTGGTGACTTCCCCAACAGGTTTATTAGTGAGAAATTACAGACCCAGGTATCGACCGTAGTAGCTCAGTGGTTAGAGCAGCAGTCTTGTCCGGGGTTCGATTCATGGCTCTGGCTAATTTTTCACCCCAGTTGGGTTTATTAAATTTATTGTATGTATGTCTGCATAATATTTATATATACCTTTATCTATTGCATTTAATTTTTCTGAAATATTAAAGTTGAATGTTTTTTAACATCTTTTATCTCAACATATGTTTTTTTTTAATTAAATGAAATGAGGTTTTACATCGAAAATGTTCAGTTCTTGTATTTGTAAGGCTTTCACCGAATATGGAGTAACGATATAGATGTTGGGTGTTTAGTGGAAATAATTATTTCACTTCTGGAACAAAGTATTACATTTCAGAAGCTAAGATACTGTAAAAACGTTTTATTAGGTTAAGAATTATTGCTTTGTTACGGTCACTATGTATTTGTAATACATAAGAAATTAAACGTATAAGAACATTTTAAACAAAATACTTATATTTTATTCATAATTAAATATTTATTTAATTTTTGATATATTTTTAATTAGTCGGATAGAACAAAAAATTAATTAAATAAAAAAAATACGCAGTGTATTTACAATTGCTGCATTCTATTTGTAAACTGTCATGTCACAATGAAGTGGTGTCATGTCGCAGTGATGTATGTTGTAATTTGTTTTCCTTTTCTTTTTTATGCACAATGAGCAATTCATTACATTTTCTCGATCGCATTTGATTAAAAGTTTTCCATAAAATGTGCTTCTAATTTTATCAAAATGAATATTTTTCTAAAAGGTGTTTAAGGTTAATATTCATAAAAAGTTCTCTTTATATCTTCTGATATTAAAGAAAGTCTATTATTGTGTTTGAAACAATAGTAATCTTTACCAAAAAACTTTGAAATATAATACTTATAACTGGTTAGAAATTAAAATATGTGCATATTTTTAATATTCAAATCCCTCATCTTCAGTTCAATCAATCAAATCAAATCAATATTCATACATACGTTTTATATATTAATTTTCGTATTTTTATAACAATTTGTATTTTAAGCATGAAAAATTTTAAAATTTTTGATTATCTATCATTTACTTATTATCTATCAACCAAGCAATTTTGGTGGTACAGTAGTGCTCAAAAGTATTTTGACAACCTTATATTCTCTCTTATTTTATTTAATATAAAAATATAAAAGAAAATATATTCCCTATAATTGAGAACACTATGACTGCAGTCATTCAAATGTATCAAGTTTCAACTTGTTTGTTTACATTTGGCGCCACCGAAGAAATATGACTCCTCCTTAGCTCAAAAGTATTTTGACAATTAAATGGCATTTAATTGTTGAAGGTGTCAGTGGCGCTATAGCTTATATTAGTGTTTATATTGACTTATTGCGATTAATTTTAAGGATCAGGAATACCGAAATAGACTGCAAGCAGAATTAGCTCGTTCTTTTAACGGGTCTCGGCAACTTGTTATTACATGGAATAAAGTTTTTAATAAACAGAAATACATCGAAAATAAACCTCAAAGTGGCCGTCAAAAAAAAAAAAAAAAAAAAAAAAAAAAAAAAAAAAAAAAAACTTGCAATATTGACTATTATAAAAATGATATCTACAAGTGATTGTCGTAAGTCCGCTGTAATAATAAAAAAATAATTGAAAGAAAATTACGTCATAGACATACACGTTTCATAAGTCAAACGACGCCTAAACCTCTATGGTTTACATGGCAGAAGACCAGCGAAAACACGTTTCTAATCTACTAAGAATAGGAATGCTATAGTTGCATTTGTAAAACGGTATATCCCTTTCAAGTGCAAAGCAATGCTATTGCTGAAGTGTTGAAATTAATGACTGACACCAGAATTTTGGTTAAAAAAATCGGTTTATTATGAGTGTGAAATATAGCTTTTTCTTATTTAAAAATAAATTTGTTTTCAAATTCCGGTGTCAATCATTAATTTCAACACTAAGTAAGTTCACAGAAAAAAATTGAGATTTTAATGACATTTCCTTCATATGCCGCAAATGGCTTGAAGATTTGCTCAAATGACTTATTTAACTATTTTAGCAAAAATTTAAAAAAATGTTAAATTTAAGTTATTTTAGCTAAATTTACTTGAAATGTCATTTTTAGTGTACGAAATGTTTAAATAAGCTCCAATTATGTATTATCTAATAGTTATGTGCATTTTGAATAAGGTGACTTTTATAGCTTTTTCGCGTATAAGCGAGCAAAAATTGCAGGGATTGTGACAACAGGGAATAAGGATCTCGTCATTGATAAACAGTTGGTCAGGAGGTAAAAAAATAAACTTGGAAAGAAGATACAGCAGGAGGAAGATCTTGGAGGAAGAAAAATTACAAGCATCTTTTTCGATAGCAGAAAAAAATAAAACGATCATCATAGAAAAAATGGGGACTAGCAGCACCGTTAACGGAAAGACGAAACAAATATCACCATGTTGTTTGAACGTGGTTCGAAATATGTGAGCTACATGACACATCCTTCTTATCACTTCGAGGAAATAGCAAAATCGTTACATAATTTTCTAAGCCAGAATAAATTTTGCATTGGAAAAAATCAAGAAGAGACTGCAACTTTGATATGTAACCTTCATACAAACGAGATTCCATCTTAACAGCGACCTCAACTGTCTAAACTAGATGGCAGAACCACTTGACCTAAGACCTCTACCAACTGAAACGGAGCTAGATTGATAGAATATTCAAATCTTCAGCCTTTTGCATTTATGATGTCCATAAAACAGGAATAGGCTCATAGAAATGGACATGTAAATTTTCGCACGCCTTTAGCGACATGTGTTTCAAATTTCTCTCAACGATGCCGCTTGTTCCCTTTTATCTAAGAAGATCGTGTTATTATTTCTACCATCAAAAAATATGGTTGTATTTTTACATCCTCTAAGATATACCTCCTCCTGTAACTTCTATTCAAGTTTCTTTTTCTGTCTCCTGACCTAGTCTTTATCGCTGACGAGATCCTTATTCCTTGTTGTCACAATTCCTGCATCCTGAAGCACAGACAAAGCTCTGAACACAATTTCATTTCATCCATTCAAAAATTCAAGATGTTAACACTAAAAGTAAACAATAGAGAGAAAAAAAATAGATTTCTATAAAGAAATTTGTGTGTAAATCAAGAGTTTCACTTCAAATATATAATAAAATTTTGTATTTTTGAACAAAGTGCTTATATTTTCTTCGATTAATTTTTTTTTAAATATTATTTCTTACTGAGCACTTGCAATTATCCGGTAAGATTAGATGCCCAATAAAACTGATTAATGACGAATTTTTTGTGTTATATAAAGTTAATATATAGGACAAATATAATATATAATATAATTACTGACCACGAATTTAGATTACGCAAGTCGATGCATTTATCAATTATCAACGATCTCCATTCATTATCACTTTTATAAAATCTTTTGCATGAATGTCAGATTCTAAACTACTGGTATACGCAAGATAGAACCAGTGATTAATTCTATGTACAGTCGTGGAAAAAAACACCCCTACTAACTCTGCAAAAACCTATCGTATAAGAAAGTTACTGGTACCACACGATTGGCAATAAAGTCTACGTTGAATGAAGTTTAAAGTTGAATGATGTATATAGAATTTACTTACAGCTACATATTAAAACCAATTAGCCTAAAAACAAATTTTTATGCAATTCGTACGATAAGTTTCCGAGAAATTATTTATTTTAAAACGAGCGTATTTTAGGGGCTGTATCCAAATTGAATTTCTGTACTCAGTCGTTGACCGAGAGATCAAGGCACCTTAAGCGCCTCTCAAGCAGTGATTAAAGACTGCAAGATTAGAGGATAGCATAAAAATTTTCAAAATATCTAGTCTATTCTATCATAGACGGCCCCTTAAACAATCATTTTGCCGTTTTTAAAGCATAATTTGTAAACTACTTGGAAGAAAAATGTGAAATTTTGGATTTCCATAAAACAGGACTTAATAAATTTTATATCCATGAAAAAAATTGTATGTTGCAATTCATAATTTTTTCAAACTTTAATTTCTTATTCATAATTCATATCATAAAATTATAAAAATTGTAAATTCAACGTATTTATGTTAGGGTGTTTTAGTATTATTGCTACACAAAAAATTAGCACAATGGAAGTATAATTTCAGGAGATATTAATAAAAATTTGAAAATGTATTTTAACATTAGAAGCACTAAAGTTTGAATGCTTATAATTCAAAAGACTCGTAATTTGGTGTCCAGGCATAGTTTGAACCGAAGATTTGAAATATCTTGTTAAAATTGGTTATTGCCATTGAAAAAAAAATTAAGTTTGGTTCGTTTTAATATGTATATGGCCCCCTAAGCAAATTTTATATGCATCATTTAAAAGTAGACTTTATTTTCAATCTTTCGGTACCAGTAACTTTTTTCTACGATAATTTTTTGAGGAGTTAGTAGTGGGTGTGTACTTTTTTTTCACGACTGTGTATCTCCTCTATTTTATTTCTTGCAATAATAAGACATAGAAATATACAGAGGCGATTATTTTTCTATTCTATTTGCCTCACTATTTTAAACAAATAAAATTTGTAGTATATTTCTCTTGCAAATGTTGTCAAACTGTATGTCAATAATTTTTGTTTTGAGAATGTGGTGTGAGGTAGAATTGAAAAATAGTCCTGAATATAGTATGTCCCGTAAACAGAAAGAACATTTACCGTGCAACCGAAACATTTTTCACAACTAATTTTTCATAATTATATAACATTGATCTGATAAACATCTATCACCACTATCAATGTATTTAATTTATTTCAAAATTAATTTAAACAATTTTCCTAGCTACAACATCCTAATATATTTCACTGAAAGTTATAAGCGTTCCATACTGCACGATTTTTACTTTTTCATAATAAAATTACCAAATATACATATATCACTTATTTAGAAAACCGAAAAGTTCCAAAAATGAATAATTATTCAATAGTTTTGTTTTCATTGAGAAATATCGATCTTTATCATCTATTGTATCCAAGACGTTCAATTGCCTAAATTTCTTTAAACATATTCATATCGCTTCAGAATACATTTTGCTGAAACTTTCAAACGGTAAACAGTGCACGGGTCTGTATATATGTTTTGATCTTTTACGTTTTGCATAACATAATTAAAGGAAACAAAGTTCACGTGTAAAATAGGGTAAGAGTGCAATTTTTCAATTATTATTTTACGTAATATCTGTCTTTATTGTCTATCAAACATCTATTACAATTATACGTATCTTCATAAACAATCTGTATTTGAATTGTCTAAATATATTTCCCGTAATCGAAATGACATTTTATATTGAATAAATATATTTTTACTTATATACATTTTATCCTACTCTAATTTAACAAGCAGAATAGCTTAAACAAAAGAATCTACTTGTATAGAAGCAAAAATTACAGTGAGAATAAAATTTTAAAATAAGACAGGCGGCAATATCAAGAGATAAAACTGCCTTCTTGTGAAATCTCTTAGATAAAAGTATCTCTTTCATGGTTTTCATTCACATTGATCTTCTATTGTGAGCTATTTTTCAATTTAGAAATTCTCTGTACATTGTATGGCAATCTTTTAATCTTTCATTAGATCCTAATAAAATTCATGGGTAATTCTTATTAGATTTAGAAATTAAAAGTGCATTGAATATACATTTTTCGACATTCCGTTAAATTCTAATAAAATTCTTATAATATCTCATGCAAATTAATCAATTCCTTGTTAAGGTAAAATATTAAGTATAAAATTATTAATATTGGAACAGGCTTAAAAAGAAATCGAGGTAGAAAAGAAAAAGAAAAGAACAAAAGTAAGAAAGAAAAGAACAAAAGCATCACCATAATAAGAAAAAAAACATATAGTTTAGCACCGATTATGCAATTATACTGATAAGCATGTACATTTTCTTCTTCATATTAATAAAGTAAATATATATATATATATATTACTGAAAAAAAAATCAATTTATTTATATAGAAATCTAACTTACTCAAAATACCAGGCAGGCAGATATACCAAGATTTTCCATATTTCAAAGAAAAGATAAAACAGTTCCCCTTCTTAAATATCTTTGATAAAAGTTTCATTTCTCATTGTTTTATTTCACGTTCATCTCTATTTTTAAGAAACAAGCTATTTTTAGATTAAGTATTTCAAAGTGCATTGGACGCTCATCTTTCGATCATCCATTAAATACTAACAAAATTCTTATACCATATAATCTTAGATAATGTAACATATTGAATATAAAAAGTAATAATATTTCGAAAATATTTCTTAAAAAAAAAAAAAAAAAAAAAAAAAAAAAAAGAGAGAGAAGGAACAGAAGAACAAAAGAATCACTATTATATAAAAACAAATTTGTTGGACAACGATTATTATGTACACTAATAAGAATGTACCACATCTTTTTTGTCTTTTAAAAGAACAAAATGCATTACTGAAAAAAAGTCTACTTATCTCTTTGATAAATGTCTCCTTTTTAATCGTTTTTTTTACGATCATCTCTATAGTTTAGAAAGAAACTATTTTTGTTATTTAGAATCCTAATATATTTTGCTAAAATTTATGATTGGTAAACATGGCACGATGTAGTATAAAGCGTCCGTTTTTTACCCTTTTTTATACAAATTACCAGAAAAAAATTCACTTTTTTAGAAAAAAAAAATATTATCATAAATGAATAACTATCCAATGTGTTTTCATTGAGCAATATCGATCGATCATTATTATCCATTGTATCCAACACGTTCAAGTGTTTAAATTTCATTAAACATACTCCTATAGAGCTTCTCAATACATTTTGCTGAAATTTTTAAGAGATAAACATTCAACGGTTCTGTATATACAGGGTGTACACATGAAACCTCCCTGATTTCAAATGTTAATTGTATGGAAACTACGCGTCCTACAGATTAGCAGTTTACGGTATCATGAAGAGCAACACAACAAGATTATTTTGCTGATATTTTTCCCGAAGCATTTAATGTTTGTTGTATGCATTACTGATATGTCATGACAACAACTTTATTGCGCAGCATGTCAGATGTGACTGAATGGATGGTTTCCGAAATTTTGTTAAAAATTAAATGCTTCCGAAAAAAATGCAGCCAAATAAAATGTTGTGTTACAATCCATGATACTGCAAAACCGCAAATTTCTACAACTAATAGTTTCCGTACAATTAACATTTGAAATCAGGGAGGCTTCATGTGAACGCCCTGTATACTCTGTTCTTTTACGTTTTGCAGGACATAATTAAAGAAAAGAAAGTCCATGTTTAAAATAGAGTAAGAGTGCGATTTTTTAATTATTCATTTTTTTATTAATATTATTTTATGTAATATCTGTCTTTATTGTCTATCACACATCTATTACAATTATATACAACTCACTAAACAATCTGTCTTTAAATCGTCTAAATATATTTCCCCAAAATCGTTATGCAGTTATATATTGTAATAATACCGGGTGTCCCAAAAAGGACTGACTGATTTTAAAATTCAATAACTTCCAAACGGTGACAGATATTTAAAAAAATCTTGCAGGAGGGTTATGCATAAAGTCAAAAGTTTTATTACAGTGGTTTTCGATTTTAATTCGAATTACAAACAATAGATGGCGCTGTAAGCAATAGTCGCTAAATACAGGCTCGATTTTTGGCCCTTTCTGTTGTTCCATGCAGAAAAAGGAGATGCAAATGTATTATCCGGGCCACGAAGTACCAAAAATCGAGCCTGAATTTAGCCTCTATTGATCGCAGCGCCATCTATTGATTGTAATTAGAACTAAAATCGAAAATCAGTGTAAAAAAACTTTCGACTTTATGCATAACCCTCCTGCAAAAAATTTTTTAATATCTGTCACCGTTTGGAAGTTATTGAATTTTAAAATCAGTCCGTCCTTTTTGGGACACCCGGTATATTCATATTAGAGTATATTTTAGTGTTTTGCATTTTAACAAGCAGAAAAGCTGAATGAAAATAATCCACTTATATAGAAATAAAAATTACAGTGCGAATACAATTTTAAAATAAGACAGGCGAAAATATCAAGGGTTTCCGTATTAAAAAAAAAAATAAATAAATAAAAAAATAATAATAATACAGTTCTCTTGTGGAATCTCTTAGATAAAAGTCTCAATTTTTATGGTTTTCTTTCACGGTGGTCTCTATTGTGAGCTGTTTTTCGATTTAGAAATTTAATGTACATTGAATGGAAATCTTCCATTAGATTCTAATAAAAATCCAATGACTAATTCTTATTAGATAAAGAAATTTGAAGTGCATTAACTGTTAGTTTTTTATTCATCCTTTAAATTCTCATGAAATTCTTATAATATGTTATGTAAATTAATAGATTCCGCTTAGCCTATACGATATGAAATTTTTAATACTGAAACAATGCTTAAAAAGAAATCGAGAGGGAAAAAAAGAACAAACGCATGACTCAAATAAGAAAAAAAAATATTTAGTTTGGCACTCATTGTGCATCTGTACTGATAAGTATTTACCTTGTCTTTTTCGGATTAAAAAAGTAAAAAAAAAAAAAAAAAAAAAAAAAAAAAAAAAAAAAAAAAAAAAAATGTATTACTGAAAACAATCAATGCATTTATGTAGAAAACTAACTTACGCAAAATACCAGGCGGGCGGAAATACCAAGACTTTCCATATTTCAAATGAAAGATAAAACAGTTCTCTTGGGAAATCTTTTTGATAAATGTCTTCTTTTTTATCGTTTTCTTTCACGTTGATCTCTATTGTTAAGAAATAAGTTATTTTTAGATTTATATTTTCAATGTGCATTTACCGCTCATCTTTTAATATTCCATTAAATACTAACAAAATTCTTATACCATCTTATGAAAATGAATCTATTCAGATATAACTTAACAAATACAGTCCTACCCGTTTAAACGAATATTGACGGTTCCAGAAAAAATATTCTATTAAACGGGGTAATCATAACTGTAATATTTAATGCGTAATAAAAAGCCAAAATAACCATCTACGGTATATTTAATTAACAGCATAATAAATCGTGAATAGAATAACATAAATTAAATAAATGCAAATATAATATAAATAGGTATTAATTTAATATCAGTACATAGATTTATATGATTTACATCATACTTCATGCAGCTCGATTTGATTTGGTCAAAACTTTGCTATTTCTAATTTACGTTACTCATACTGCCTTTAAAAAATCGTATAAAGTGGTTTATTTAAGTGGAATTTTAAAGGAGAAAATATCGAGTTATTTTTCGAATGAGTGCAAAATATCACAACTACCATCTCGAATCTCGAGGTGACGGCGCATTGCCATACAAGTCTGGTTAACAGTAAGAGGTGACGGTGTTGAAATCATTTGAAAGGCCCATTATACACTTGCTGGCCGAAATCATTGCAGGAAAAACTGAAAATTTGTTTTCAGCGTAAAAGAACCGTAAATGACAAAAGGTGGAAGGAAATTCCAGATGAAACATGCTTTCCGTGCCTATTTTCAAACATCGGTCACACAGTTGTTATTCGATTAAGCGGGGACGTTCGTAAAAAGTATTCGGTATAAGCGGGAAAAATAACATAGAACCAATAGGAGTAAATTCGGTTCCGGAGGATTCTATTCGAATAAGCGGTATATTCGATTATCCGTTAACAGATTAAGTGGGGAGGACTGTATTAAACATACAAAAACAATAATATTTCGAAAATTATTTCTAAAATAAAGGAGAACAAAGAGAATCACAATCATATTAAAAAAAAAATCTTGGAAAACAATTGTTACATCTATACTATTAAGAATGTGCCATATCCTTTTTCATCTTAAAAAAAAAAAAAAAAAAAAAAAAAAAAAAAAAAAAAAAAAAAAAAAACTTGAAACAATCAGTTATCTCTTTGATAAAAGTGTCCTTTTTCATCGTTTTCTTTCCGATCATCTCTATTGTTTAGAAACAAGCTATTTTTTTATTTAGAAATTCATAGCGTATTGAATGTTAATCTTTAAATCTTGTATTAAAGGCCAACAAGATTCGTAAAATGTATTGTGCAAGTTGATCACTTCAGAAATAACGTAAAATATTAAGGATGAAAACGTAATAATATTGCGAGAACGATTTCAGAAATATTCCAGATGGAATAAGAGAACAAAATAATTCACATTATCAGTAAAACTATTAGATGTGCACTAATTATACTTTTAAGTATGCACCCTGTCTCATCCCGTACAATAGAAAAACAAAACATAATTACAGAAAAAGAAATCATTGCATGTATTCAGAAACCTAATGCACATTTCAAATAAAAATCTGAAAACCAAGCACGCGGAAATACCATGATTTTCAATAATTCAATAAAAAGGTAAAACTGCCCTGTTTAGAAATCTTTTTCACAGAAGGTTTCCTTTTTAATCGTTTTCTTTCAAGATAATCTCTATTCTTAAGTAAGACGCTATTTATAGCCTTAGAAATTCAAAGTGCATTCAACGTCAATCTTTAATCTTCCATTAAATTGTAAAACAATTCTTAGAACGTCTTAAGTAAATTAATCAATTCAGAGATAACGTAATATATTAACTATAAAAAATAATACTGTTGCAAAAATTATTCCTAAAATAAACGGGAAGGATTAGAAGAACAATTGAATCTATTATATAATAAAAAAATGTGATTGTGCACCTTTAGTGAAAAGTATCTTTCACTTTTTCGTCTAAAAAAAGAAATGAAAATTATAATTACTCTGAAAAGAGTTAGTCTCATTTTCATAGTTTTCAGTCATGTTCATAACTATTGTTAAGAAACAAGTTTTTTTTTTTTTTTTTTTTTTTTTTTTTTTTTTTTTTTTTTTTTTTTTGTACATTTAGAATTTCAAATCTGCATTAAATGTTAATCTTCAATCTTCTATTACATTTTAATATTTTTTTAGAATATCTTATGTAAATTAATCACTTCACAGTTAACATAAAATATTAAGTCTAAAAACTAATAATATGACCAGAACTATATCAGAAATAATCCAGAAGGAACAGAGTAAAAATAATTATTAATTTTTGAAAAAAAAATTAGTTGAACACTGATTGTTTATTTATACTGATATGTGTATACCCCTTTCATTTTCGTCTTAATGCCCCTCACTTCCCATCTTTCAATAACTACTGAAAAATAAATCGAATGCATACACCTAACTTACATTTCGAACGAAAATGTAAAAACCAGACAGGCAGAAATAAGGAGATTATCCGCAATTCAAAGGAAGATAAAACTCGTCTCTCGCGAAATCAACTTCCCAGAAATGCCCTTTTCATTGTACATTTCTTTTGTTAAGAACAAAAAAAAAATTTCTTTAAGGTATAGTAATTCAAAGTACTACGTCAGATCTTAATCTTTTAATCTTCCGCTTATATTCTAACTAAATTTTTAGAGGATTTTTTTTTTTTTTTTTTTTTTTTTTTTTTTTATGAAATTTAATCCAAGTTTAGTTAATATAACAAATTTAGCGTAATTAAGCATTTTCTGTAACTAGCCACTGAAGTTAACTGCATTAAAATTTTCAAATGTAGCAATTTAGCTAGCATTTAAAATATGTATCACAATTATTCTTTTGTAAAGCAATACAGTGGAAAATATAATATGAAAAGTGTTTTTATTTTATTTTTATAAGTTTTTGCATTTCAATACAACAATGTATTTTACTAATTGTCTTAAGAGATTTATATTGGGTGAATCTGTAATATATATATTTATTTATTTATGTTCAAATCAGAGCAACTGTACGTATAAAAAATAACTGGAAAATATTTTCTAAACAAATCTGACGTTACAACATTCTCGCGATTACGCGGTTTGTTCAGAAAATTTATTGGATTATTGCTTATTAAAAAGGTATAAATTCCAAACAAACAAAGTCATAAGAGAAGAAAACAAAGTAAGTAAACCAAACGAGATTTAAAAAAAAAAACTTTCCAATTTTCTATTTTTTAAGATAAAACATGGTTTTCTAGGAAATCTCTTAGCTAATTTTAGCTTTTTTTTTTTATTATAAATTCATAGGACATTAAAACTTAATTCTTTAAATATTCTATTAGATCTTATCTAAATTCATAAAAGCATACACCTAAATTAACTGAAACGCTGTTAAAATAACATATTTAGTATACATAATAATACTGCGATAATGCATTTCAAGGGTAATCCAAAAATTTAAAAATTTACATCCAAAATTTTACAAAATTTACAAATGTTTCAGTATTAGTAAACAAACTAACAGTTTTGCAATACTGACATTATTTTCCCGAGAGCAAGGTTTATTATTATTATTATGTTACAGATGCATTTTCTATTTTCATATTTCTAAAGTTTTTTAATGTTATAGTACTCATGACTGTCAAACATATGTGGTGTAATTTTTTTATTGATCTAACTTGTCAATTCTAAATTTTTAATAACTGAGTTATAACAAAAATAATTCACTTATATAAAAATCTGATTGATTGTGCATATGAAAACTAAAGAAAAGATAAAAATAGAATAGTAAAATGTCATTGATAAATTTATTGTTTTCGTGGAATACAAAGCTACATTAGAAAAAAAAGAGGAAATCTATTTCATTGCTATTGCACAGAATTATGTATTTACAACACTTGTAAAGAAATAACCTTGTTAAATCAAAATAAATAAATTTATAATACAATTTACAATTTAATACAACTTTAAAATAACAAAAAGGAAAAAATGTGAAAAATTTTGAAGCCTTAACCGGAAAATTATAAAGAAAATATTTCACATATAAAAGACATCAATTTTGACATTATTGTAATTTTTGGTTATCTCATGAATATTTTTAGCATTATACCAGCTTTCTTGCTTTATACTTGTATAATTTAGCTTATATAACAGTTTGCAGAAAATCGCTAATCGTTTAATTATAAATCAGCATTTTTAAAACAGAGCAAATTAGCTTGTATTAGAGTCTGTGGTTTCTGAACGGCCAGCGGGTCGCGAACTTTCCTCATGGGGGGCAAAGACCCTTAGTGAAATAAAAGTAGAAATGTAAAGATCACATAATGACACTCACTAATGTAAATAATGAATTTCATTAAAAAGCTCAAACCCGAAATCCTCGTGTTTGACTATGTATGCCCCTTTGTATGCCATAGTAACACTTTTAGTTTTTTTCTTTGTGAAACAAAAGACGGAAATTCGTTTCGTTTTCAACGCTACTCATTTAAAAACTACTTTTTTCTTATGTTTTTATTTAAATTGTTATCGTTAAGTGGCGCCATATTTTAATAGTTTTTTTTCCATACATTTTGAGTACCTATCATTATTTTGTAACGTGATGAAAATAGAAGAGATATTTAGAAATAATTAAATATTTTTTTTTAATTTAAATCATTTGTATTTTTCAGATTCAAGATTTGGTTTTTATAGCTTTCCGATTCGTTATCCTTCTTTCCACAATCGCTTGAATCTGAAATTTTAGGGGTCTTGTACCTTTTAAACGAGTCGAAAATTAACGAAAAATTTCAGTTTGAATTAGTCTATCTTCAAAAATTTTTATGCATAAACATGAAATTTTGGATATTGATTAAACAGTTTATGCTTTGTAATATGCTGCCATTAGAAATTTATTAGCCTTTTACAGAATTTGTATATTGTTGAAATCAAAATAGATCTTTTTTTTTACTCCATATGTCATTGCGTGTATATCTTGAGAAAGTATGTATGGATGTCATGAAATTTTGTAAAGATACTAAACAAATATGTGTCTTTAAAATGAACAACTTTTAACTATTTACAATGGTAATATTTTCAGTTATGACTAGTTTAATTCATTAAAAATGCAAAATTTTTATTTTTATTTACAAAAATATCATTTTTATATAGTTAAGGGGACAAGGGACCTTAAAATAATTTTTTTTATTTTTTGTAAATTTCACCTTAAATATTATTCAAGGGTACATTATATGCATTATAGCATGCATTAATCACAAAAAAAAAATTTAAAAAAATTTTATTTTTGAGAAAAAAATGGAATTTTACGTGTCGTCTTAGAAATCTTCGAAATGTCGCTTGCGCATTCCATATCAATGAAAATCCCCAATATTTTTTATAAAAGTCTGTTTTATGTATATAAATAAAATAGAGATTCGAATTTTATATATTTGAATTTAAAGGTAAAACAAAAAAAAAAAAAAAAAAAAAAAAAATGAAAATTTTTAAAAAATTTTCGAAAAAATTTCCAAATTTCCAAATTTTTCATTTTTTTTTTTTTTTTTTTTTTTTTTTTTTTTTTGTAAATTTCATCTTAAATATTATTCAAGGGGACATTATATGTATTATGGCATGCATTTATCACAAAAAAAATTTAAAAAAAATTTTATTTTTGTGAAAAAAATGGAATTTTACGCGTCGTCTTAGAAATCTTCGAAATGCCCCCTATGCATTCCATATCAATGAAAATCCCCAATATTTTTTTTTAATTTGATTTATATATATAAATAAAATAGAGCATCGAATTTTATATATTTGAATTTAATAATTAAAAAAAAAATACAAATTTTGAAATTTTTTCGAAAAAATTTCAAAATTTTTCAATTTTTTTTTTATTTTTTGTAAATTTTATCTTAAATATTACTCAAAGGTACATTATATGCATTATGGCATGCATTTATCACAAAAAAAAATTGTAAAAAAAATTATTTTTATGAAAAAAATGGAATTTTACGCGTCGTCTTAGAAATCTTCGAAATGCCCCCTGCGTGTTCCATATCAATGAAAATCCCCAATATTTTTAATAAAAGTTTGGTTTATACATAGAAATAAAATAGAGCATCGAATTTTATATATTTGAATTTAAAGGTTAAAAAAAAGAAAAAAAATGAAAAATTTTGAAATTTTTTCGAAAAAATTTCAAAATTTTTAATTTTTTTTTTTTTTTTTACCTTTAAATTCAAATATATAAAATTCGATGCTCTATTTTATTTATAAATATAAAACAGACTTTTATAAAAAATATTGGGGATTTTCATTGATATGGAATGCGCAAGCGACATTTCGAAGATTTCTAAGACGAAGCGTAAAATTACATTTTTTTCATAAAAAAAATTTTTTTTTTAATTTTTTTGGTGATAAATGCATGCTATAATGCATATAAAGTACCCTTGAATTATAATTAGGTGAAATTTACAAAAAATAAAAAAAAAAGTATTTTTAAGGATTTTAAGGTCCCTTGTCGCCTTAATGAAATAATTTTGGCCAAAGAGTAGTTTATTTTAAAAACACATATATGTTTAGTATCTTTACTAAATTTCACAACAATCCATACACACTTTCTCAAGATATCATGCGCGCAATGACTTAGGGAGTAAAAAAAGTAGCTATTTTGATTTCAGCAATACACAAATTCTATAAAAGGCTAATAAAATTCTAATGACAGCATATTAAAAAGCACAATCTGTTTAATCAATATCCAAAATTTCATGTTTATACATAAAAAGGTTTGAAGATAGACTAATTCAAACTTTGAATTTTTTCGTTAAATTTCGTCGCGTTTAAAAGGTACAAGACCCCAAGGAGTTAGATCTGACCACATACATGTGCAGTACTTTATGATATTATTTAGCTCTAACGCAAGTCAATGTTGCCAGATTATGAAATATTTTTTATTCTAAATAGCTACTATTTTTTTTTCTATTAATGGCTTTTATCTTCTCTTTATTTAATCATGGAATGTTTTTCATTAAATAGAGTGAAGTTTACAGTTTAGAGGTTCACTAAAATAGTTGTAGATAGTATGACGAAAAACAATTTGCTAACTGTTGCCACCTCGTACAACATATACAGCACTACAATCACATGTGGCATGCAAATTGTATTTTTTTCATCAAACATAAACTACAACTAGATACTCCCCGTCAAGATTTGACGGTAAATAACTTTAATATTCCATTAGAAGAATTCTTGAATTTTAAATTAGTTGCTTTTAAATTAATTATTGAAATCGGGACAAATTTTTATATTGCATAAGTGATTTCTATTTCTTGAAGGCGAGCTAGAGGGTGATGTCAGTCTAACCTATTGAATGAAGTGTAAGAACTTTAAGTTTATAATTTACAACCAATTATGCTTGCCTTTTATCAGAAATTTACCAAACAATACTGGACAGACCATTTATTTTTACTTACTACAGTCTATTTTTTTTTTTTTTTTGAAAAAATAACATTAACTATTTTTATTTTTTTAACTACACGACCTTTAAAAGCTGCCATGAATTTTATTTATATCAGTCTCATTCTCTGTGTAAAAGCCCTATTTTCAAACTCGATGCATCTAACGATTTATAATATATATATTTTTATTAACCTATTGAATGAAGGGAAAAAACTTTAAAATTATAATTTACAGCCAATTGTGCTTGCCTTTTATCAGAAATTTACCAAAACATACTGGGCAGAGCATTTATTTTTACTTACTACGGACTTTTTTTTTAAATAACAATATCTATTTTTATTTTTATTTTTTTTTAACTACACGACATTTAAATGCTGCCATGAATTTCATTTATATCGGTCTTATTCCCTAAAAGCCTAATTTTGAATCTTGGCGCAGCAAACAATTTATAATATATATATATTTTATTACTTGAATTTTATTTTACTTATTTCTTCCTTTTTTAAATATTAAACCATGAATATCAATATAATTTATTTTATAGTCCTTATATAAATATTTTCCTTTCTTTCCCTTTTTGTTTTTTTCTTTTTAGGGAAAAGAATGGCAAACTTTTTCCTCTGACTCACACACCTATATATTCTTGATAATGGTGAAAAAAAAAATAAAGAAAAGTTGTAGTTCTGCTCAATTTATTTAATTGATAATTACATGCAAAATATTTTAGGTTAAATATTTTAAATATAAAATTATTTTTTCAAAATATTGAGTGTTAAATTTTATTTAACGATAAACCATTCAAATAATAATAAAATCAAAATCATATAACTTCTCCTCTTAATAAAATGTCTCATTATTGAAATGAATTATCGCCAAAAGTGGTACAGAAATCATTTTGCCGGTCGTTGGGCTCGAACCTGCGTCGTCTACAAAAGTTCAGAACTTTAATCTGGCGCTTTAGACCACTCGGCTAACCAGACCTGATATACCTTTCATTTGAATGGAAGATATAGTAAATTTAACTTCACGCATGCGCAAATGCATGAATTTTTGTGTCTGATCTTACGGAATCAGGTTTTTGCTTTAATATATATGATAACAATAGGGAAAATGCCAAAGTCTTGGCGGACCACAGGTGAGTTACCAGCGGGCCAAGTGTCCGACATGCCTGCTTTAAAAGAAACAAATGTTTCATTATTTTGGAAAATATAATATAACCGCAAACGAAAATGTACAATAACCTATTCTGAGTTACTCACGAATCATAACTACCTTTTACTTTAGAAAGTAATAAACAAACATAATTTCGCGAATTAAAGAAGCATTCATGTATTTTTAAAAATGGTGCTCCCAATTTTTGAAACCGCTGAGAATAGGTTTATAGCATATTAGTCAGTTTTAAAAAACAGGAATATAATTTTTTTCATCTTCTATCCAATCTCAAGAAAACATTTACGTATTCTCAACAAACATTTTCTCTGGACAAACATGATAAATTAAAAGCATTAATATCAAAATTAATATTAATTTGTCACTGTTTCAAGCGTAAGTTCAATTACGCAGCTGAAAATGTTTAATTTGGATATGCAAGCATTTTAAAAAGCAATAATCCAATAAATTGTTTTGAGCAAAAAACATATTCGCGAGAATATACCAACGTCAGAATCATTTAGCAAATATTTTGTAGTTAAAACCTTATAAATAATTATACTGGAGTGTTACTGAACACATACTATTTTGCTAATTAAAAAAAATAATAATCGTTTATTTTTGCAGAAAAAAAAGTAAGAGAAAATCTGTACAATACAAAAAAGTCCTTCCGGCTAGTGCCGGGAGGAGGAGGTATCTTTCATATTCCTTATTTTTTAAAAGCCAGCTTATATTATTCAAACCCACGAAGCTCAAATTAGTGGAACATGATTATAGAAGATTCAATAGTAATTTTAGTCAATACTGAATATGAATGAGAATTTCGCGAAATTAGCCAGCGTTATTCAAGCTGGTTTTATTTAAAGTGAGTTATATTTGGTCGTCCAATTTGGCAATATCTTCAAGTGGCCGTCATTTTAAAACAACATGATGGTTGGAGCTAACCAATGAACTTTGCTGAGACCTTAGTAATTCCTGTGCACAAGCTCACTCATATCGGAATCAGTTGATATATATGAGTGCTGTCGCAGGCAAAAAGTCATATTTTTCAAAATGTCACCCACATTAGATATTCAAACTGCTATATCTCTGCTATTCTATAAGACAAAACCAAAAATGCTCCAGAATCCTTGTATCAAGGTAAAACACTAAAGAAAGAAACCTTTTTCAATTTCTAACTTTTTTGCACCTCATTTTTTAATTTAATTTTTTTTTAATTTAATTGCCGCCATTTTGAAACAAGATGGCGAATGAAGCTGGCCAACGAACTTGGTTGAGACATTGCTATATACTATGCACATTCTATGTCACATCCAAATCGGTTAAGAAATACGCGTGTTATCGCGTGACAAAAGTCGGCTCGTTTCAAAATATCAGCCATACTAGAAACTCAAAAACTATAACTCAGCCATTTTTTAAGATATAGACGAAAAGAAAGGTGCTCCGAAACCTTTGTATCAAGTTCGAACACATAAGATGGTGTTGGTGTTATTTATGATGGCCGATTATAAAGATACCTAATACAGTTTAAGTTATTAGCTTAATAAATCTTATTACATATTGTAATATTTACATTTAAACAGGTTTCACTTTATAAAATTACTGTTATTAAATTAATTCATTTGTCTTGTTACAATGCGGTTAAAGGAATGTTAATTAAGTGTATTTTTTTCAATAAATTTAATTTAACCCGTGAACTCCACACTAGTACAAGTTCACACAGACAAAAAATTCAAATGTTGGCGTTTTATTTAAACAAGTTGCTCTTCATGAAATTAATGTTATTAAATTAAATTCATTTGTCTTATATAATTTTAAAATTTTAAAATTAATTTTCATTAGTGAAATTACGCTTGAAATTATTGAATATTTAATAGATGATTTAGCACATTCCTAACTAAGCATAGAACCAACAGAGTGAAAAATGTCCAAGCCGGGAATCGAACACAGGGCCCTTAGAACAGAGCTCCAAGTGCTCTACTGTTTAAGCTACGAGGAAGATACCCGGCTCGACATATCTCGCTCACATAATGTTGGTAAGGTTGTAACTGCAGAACAAGATGGAATAGACTTCATGAGCACAAAAAATAATAATACAATAGAACCTAGATTATCCGAAGTAACTGGGACCGGCCCTCTTTCGGAAAATCGAAATTTTCGGATAATCGAGAATGCTTCTATTTTAAGATTGAGGAGAAATATATGGAATATTTCTTATTATGGTAACAAGTGCTTAATACAATTAAAACAACAGCAAAAAAGGAACAAAAATAAATTATGTGAATTTTAATTTTGAAATTAAGTACCTTTTTCATATATTACAAAGTTTGAAAAAATGTTTTGTTTGTCGCACTTTAGATTGCTTTTGGTAGCTGGATCACGGAGTTTTTTAATATTATTAGTTCACCAGTATCACAGTCTTTTTGCTGTTCCAGCCATGCCAAAACTTTTTCAAACATTCAAAAGCTTCAGAATTGCTAATTTGTTCGTTTTCTTCGTTCCACACCACAGCTTACTGGAGCTCAAGTTAAATTCAAAGGAACTCTAAGAAAGGGGAGCGAAAGTATTTATATGCACTCGTAGTTCAGAAAGGACGGCTAGCACACAAGAAATATGATACAAAAAAAAATCTAAAATCGATTTTGCACACAAGGAATGTGATAATTAAAAAAAAAAAACAACATTAAAATGGATTTCGGTTAAAAGAGTTTCGGATAAAAGAGTTTCTACTGTACTAATGAAATAAAATTATATACGTGTTCATTGATGATGGGTTCATTTGTGTCGTAGGATTGTGTACTCATAAAGACTATTTCATCGTGTGCTGCGGTTGCAGCCTTAACAACAAATGTGAGCGAGGGATTTTAAGCTGGGTATCTTCCTCGTAGCTTAAATGGTAGAAACTTGGAGCGCTATTCAAAGGGTACTGGTCTCGATTCCCGGCTTGGACATTTTTCACACGATTGGTTCTACATTTAGTCAGGAATGTGATATGTCACGTATTAAATATTCATTTGTCTTGTTACAATGAGTTTAAAGGTATGCAAACTACTTTAATACTTTATAATTTTTCTATAAATATAATTTAACCCGTGAATTCCAAACTAGTACAAATTCGCACAGACATAAAAATTCTGCCGTTTTATAAAAACATACTTTTATTAAAATCCTTTCGGGTCTTTTTTTTTTCAATTTTCAGAAGAGAAAAATACTTTTACAGAAGAGGTTTACAGATATTTAATGAATGCGTGATTGTCTGAAATCTGACGAATGCATTAATTTTGCGTACAATCATTTCATATTCATATGTCAATAGGCTAAGTAAGAGTTCTCAGAGAAGTTAGAGAAATATCCGATTACAACAGCTTTAACAGATATTAAGAACTTCTAATATTTTTGCCGTTTTATCACACATGATTCCCTCAGAAAATTAATTTATACATTAAATTTAAAAAGTGAAATATATGTTTAAAGTAAAAGAATATCCGACGATGCAAAGACAATTAAGCAAACTTTCATTAATTTTCTTATTAATAAATGCCAAAGCATAATTAAAGTGATAATAAGACATGCATAGGCATATGCTACACTACTGAATGTACATAGATAGCAACGAAAATAATTTTTAAGGCAAAGCAATACTCAATGAAAAGACATATACTGTTAATAGTACGCTAGACCCGAACGGGTTAATTTGCAAATTTCATAAACAAAAGGAAATGTCGGTAAATGTAAATATCACAATACTGTTTCTTATTAGGTGCGTTCCTTCATTACAGAGGCGGTCAAAAGTTTCCGGCCACGTAAAATTTTTGGTTAATTTGTAAGTATACCCATATGAAGAGGAATCTTAAAGTGATACTTATACACATTATTGACATATCAGTTAAGAACTTGTTTATGGAATAAAAATTAAATATTAATAAATTTAAAGGACAAAATTAATTGCAAAAGAAACGCATGTTCTCAAAAGTTTCCGGCCACCTTGGCACGTTTGGAAAAAAAATGGTGTTATAACAGAAAATAACAGTGATGAATAACATTTACAATTAGTATTTTGTATTTATATATTTAGCAATACGTACTGCGGCGCAGCAACGTGGCATCGATTCAATGAACGGTTGTAGATCACCAGTGTTAAGTTTTGTCCACGGTTCTTGCAATTTTTGTAAAAATGCTGCTGAATTGAAATATTTATAATTCCACACATGTTTTCAAGTTAGTTTCAAAGATTTTCTATTGGATTCAGATCGAATGATTGGTCTGTCCATTTTACAAACGAAATTTTTTTGTGCGAATGCCACTGCTTGACGAGCTAACTTGAATGCTTTTGGTCCTTATCATGATGAAACAAATATTTGCGACCACAATTTTTCTTCCAATAAGGCAGCAAATGATCTTGCAAGATATCCTTATACATTGAACTATTCATCTTGCCGCGGATTTCAAATAACGGACCGGCACATTTTCCAGAAAATGCTCCCCACAGCATAACGTGTCCTCCACCATGCTTCATTGTAGGAATAATATATCTAGCACGTTATTTTGTTTTTAGGTCGTCAGTTGTAATGTCGTTTATCACTCCCAAAAAGATTGAACGCCGATTCATCGAAACATAGTACTTTTTTCCTGTTTTCACTTGATCAGTCTGTATTACTTGGCAAACGCAAGTCGGACCCTCTGAATTTTTTTACTTATGAAAGGTTTTGTAACACCAACTCCTCCATAAAATTCTACGTCACATAAGCGTCTTGACACAGCAGACAGACTTATTTCAGCAATATTTTAACACCGTAAATCGCGTAGAATTGCAGCCGCATTTTTACGCGGGTCATCAGCTGCTTTTCATCTGATAATTCTGTCCACAAGAATAGCCATTTTCCGGGGACCCCCGGACCGTGGTAAGTTTCGAAGGCCATGACCATCTTTACATTTTTTTATATCGTTTGCAGTAAATTTTCCGATCGACAACTATGCCGCAATCTCACGAGAGGATTGTCCCTTTAGCGACAAACAAATCACTCGTTTAGAAACAAGAAATTGTTAAACTTTTCATTTTTGAATTTCAAATACGTTATTAACGTTGATTAATTATCAAACATGGCAAAAAACACTTTAGCGATAGCAAAAACTAATAAATGACGAATGGCCGAAAGCTTTTACACGCGCGAATTTCGGATTCCTCCCCTTTGCATCAAGTATCTTAAGTATCCAATCAAAATGATCACGTGGTCAGAGGTAATTTCCTTATTCCTAACTTTTGGAGCAATTGTCCTTCTTCTTCGCTGAAACGTTCTGTCAAACAAATCAAAGAAACTATCTGGCCGGAAACTTTTGACCGCCACTATATAAATACATATCACCTATAGTCGTCGTTCGGTCCGTCTGTCTGTCCGTTTGTCCGCATATAACAGAGCAAAAACTACCTAACCGAATGGTCTGAAATATAATTGTTGTAAAAATTTTTCTAGTCATTTCAAATTTTATGAAAATGGGAGGTCTAGTTTAATTACAGGGACAGTCAAAATTTTTCCGTTACATTACGTCCAATTGAAAAAAAAATTTAATGATGTTACAGCTTTTCGAAAAATATTTATAAAACTAATTATGTAGTACGAACACACCTCATTTGCCACGTTTGACGTGCAATTTCAAACTTGTTACAGTTTGTGAAGGAATGATGTGTTATACTTAATTATCATTGTATTGCAAACAAATTATATGCCGTTACATTTGAGGAATTCCAAATTGCACTATTGTAGAGTGCATGTATCTAAACGAAGTGTGGAGTCCAAGGTTAATATAAATTATTTTTTTTCTATAAATTACTTTTCTTATGATTTAAAAATTAAGGGGAAAATGTTAGATATATTGCTTTTATTGTTTTGTCGGTAACATAAAATAAACATTTATGTAATAAGATAATTATGAAACATTTTGCGTAATACTATGTATATAAAAATACTTAATCAGAATTATTTAATTAAATTTCAGCTACAATTATTGACTTACATAACGAAAAACGGTATTTTGTTTGATCAACTAATAATAATTTTATAAAAAAGAAAACAAAATAAATAATTTAAAAAATAAATAATTAAAAAAATAACTTAGAAGGGATGTATCTTTAACGAACTGATTATGAACAGGGAAAGCAAATAGGAAAATATATTTCATAACACATTTCCAATTGCTATAGTAGAACATATGTATGTTTCTTTTATTTCCTTAGTCTGTCGTATATAATTTTTTTATTTTACTGTAGGAAATTTCAAAACTCGAATCCACTACTCTCGAGGGAAATCCTGAAAAATGAATTTGTTGTTGTTTGAGAATTTGACTGGGGTTTGTTGATACAATTTATTGTGGATGTCGATTTATTGGTCACAAAGAAGCTTATATTGTGATCTATAAGATTATTATTTTTTTTGAAAATCTTTCTATTTCCTATACATAGGGAATGTTTTTTTACAGCTGATGCTTCATTTGAGTTTTATTTTTAAATTGAATGTTCTTCCGTACGATTTCTCAAACTAAATAATGATTTATATTCCATTTATTATTTTAACTAAATTAAATAATTTGTTTTTAGAAAGACGACACTTTTTCCATATTAATTTGTTTACGGTTACACATAAACATAATATTTTTTAATTATTAATTGTTGCTTAGAAATAATCAGACTAAATTATGTCAGTTATTGTTTTTCCAATAACGTTTTATAATAGCAAAGAAAATGCATTCTCGCACGTATATATATATATGAGTGATTCTCCGTAAAGAAGAAATATTGTATTCCCTTATCTCTAACATGAAAAATATTATCAAAAATTGTTGTTCTTTTGTATATATGTATTCTCACAATAGTGTTCTTTTTAAAATAAATTCACCAAGATGATTTATTAATTACATATACTATTTAAATAGTTTAATATGCGATAGTCATTCCTTCACTATTCCTTACACCTTCTATGTTATTTTAAACTTATTTTCCTCAAATTTATTATGAAAGTGTTTTATCAAAGTTAAATAATTATATTAATCATAAACACTAGTTTCTTATTTTTGACTTAATTAGAAAGTTTTTTTTTATTAAACAATTACCATTTTCCCTACAGTTTAAATCATTCCTTATCATTTTGAAAAAAAATCAAAATTTCTGCCACCAGAGGGCAAAATTGTTCCCAATATTAGGGCAATTTTGTTTGTTGCATTAACACCTTTCTGTATGGGAGTCTTTCTTTAGTTTGAGGAGGATATTATATACTGCAGAATAAAAAAAAATAAATAAACATTTGTGCATGGGTGTTTTTTTAATCATCATTCCCTCACACAGAATACCCATTTCAAGGTAAGTAAAAAATATATATATTTCTAGCTAATTTTGTGCTATATACTTAAAGTAATTATTCATAAATCATTTGCAACCATTTTGTGCAAATTGAAAAAGGCAGCCATATTGAATTTTATCATTCCCTCACCCATGATTCCCTCGCATTTGCTGAAATGAGGGAGTAACTATATAAGTGAGAAAATGATAGAACTTGTCAAAATAATTTTAAAAGTTTAGCTTTAGTGTTTCAAAACACTAACAAACTAAATTTATGCATTTTAGTACAAAATTTTATTCTTGGTATCAATCTATTTAGATAATTAGGTCATGTCCTATTAGGATCAGGACTTTGAGACTTTCTTTTCAATTATAAAAGAAAAATGTGGAGCAATCAAAATATTTCATGTTACTCCAGAAGAAATGGAGATTTCTAAAAAAAACGTTTGCTGCTGTTTCTAACCATGAAGCCTTCAAAGGAACTCAAAATGTGCATCATCTATTTTCACGAAAGACAAGCCTAAACTAACTTTTAGAAATTTGAGCTGCTTCGACTGAAATCAACAAGATTGCAGCCACTACCACCTCGGGGAAGAATATCAGAGATTTGGATACAAGTACATCTACAGATCCCCAAACTTCTTCTCATTTACGAATATATATATATAAAATGTAAGACTCAAAAAGGTATTTACGTAATAATAAGAATTTTTAAATTTTGTTACACATAATACATTACTATATATTTTAAATTATCTGCAGGAGATTGGGTGATACTGCTGTATGAAGATGAAGAATATCATGGAGAAGTTAGCACAGATAAATGACACATTTCAAATCAGTGCAATGCATCCCAACAAAACCCCAATGACATATAAATGACCAGCACCAAAACCAGAAATTCATATTTATCACATTTCTCATGTTATAAAAATAATTCTACCACAAGTGCCCTATTGCAGAAGTGCAACCTTGTTTACATTTTCCTGTTTACATTTACTAAATGAATTTATCATACTTTTATGATTAATTTATGTGTAATGTTAATTTTACAATTATTTCGTTGCATTGTATTAACCTAGAAATGGGAAAATATTGGATATGTGTATATAAACTAGAAATTATAATAAAAAATGCTTATTACCACATATACGTATTTTTAATAGATTTTCCTCATATGGAAAGTATCATTCCCTTACTTCACTGTCATTCCCTCACTTTTACAAAATTTAAAATCACCAAAACTTTGTAAAATTTTCAAAACATTCGCTGCTAATGCATTTTCTCTGTTCATTTAGTATTAGAACAAACATTTATGTAACAATTTAAAAAAAAAAGTACGTAGTTCATATTTTCACTTCAGTGCTTCTCAAATTTGCCTCTTTACGAAGAATCACTCATATATATATATATATATATATAATACAGCGGTGTGCAAAATGAAAGGTACGGTACAAAAACAACGAAATCAGTTCGCGTTTGTAATTCAAATGCGCAAATCTTTGTATTAAAATTAAATAAATTATATTCCTATTAATATTAAAGTAATCGTTGACAAAATTGTGTATACATATTTAATCTATTTTAAAATATGCATTTTTCTAATTTGTGCAGGAGCAAAATAATAAGAACGTAGTAAATATTTCTAAAACCGCAGAACGTGATTGGTTGATATTTTTGCATATAATTTAAAACCGCATTTAAAAGAGATTTTGTGCACATTCGTTTAATTTACAAAATATTTGGATTATAGGGTGTGGTAAAATGTTTTGTGACTTCGAAAGAGGGCCAATTTTGGCTTGTAACAACATAGGAATGTCGCTTCAGATAATTACTAATAAAATAAAACTTCCAAAGATTATCATTTTTAATTTTTTCCGAATCCAACTATTTATCTTACTACAAAATCTAGAGGGAGGACGAAAATTCTTTCGAAACGATCCGAAAGTTTGATTGTTTGTACGATTCTATGCAAAGGAATGACTGCAAACGAAATTTCAAGCCAGTTAAAGATGTATCGACATCGATCATCGATATCATCAGTATCGACTGTCCGAAGAACAATAAAAATGTCGTTATGGGATTCTTAAAAAGGTAAAACCACGTCGGTGTTCGCTTTTAATATCTGACAATAAAAAAGCACGATTCCGTTGGTAGAGAAAAAAAACAAACGAATTGGTCCAAAAGTATTTTCAGTACTGAAAAGAAGTTTAATTTCTATATTCAGGGTGGTATTAATTCTTATTGGCATGGCCTTCGAAAGGAAAATGACGTATTTTTCACGCGCCATTTAGGTAGTGGCTCCCTAATGGTTTGGTCTCTTTTTTTACTCTGGTTTAAGCTTAGAATTGCTTTTCTAGGCGGATAAAAATAAAGAAACATAGCTATATTCACATGTTATAATACAATTTGGTGAACATTAGGGAAACATTTACCGGCCTGAACTATAAAATTTCAATAAGACAATGCCTAGATTCACTCTGTAAAAGACAGAAAGAAGTGGTTTGAAGATAAACAATACTCTTAAACTTGATTGGCCAATCACTGGTCCAAACCCTAAATACCATGAACTACATTTGGGTTATTATAGGACGTAATATACATTGAAAATTGATCGAATCGTACAGTATAACTCAAAAGCAGAATTAAAATCTGGAAATTGGGAGATATGACGTATTTTGTCCACTCGACAAATTCGAAACTATGTAAACTCTAAGCTACGATGGTGCATTGGAATTATTAAACACAAAAGAAGCCCAATTGACATGTAATATTTCTATAATTTAGAAAAATCTGTTCCGTTCTTATTGTTTTGTTCCCAGTGCATATCGAGTAAAACAATTATATTTATAACAATTGTTTCAGAATGTATTCTTTATGATTATATTGATTATTAAATTTTAGAAATTAAATTTACATTGTTTGTGTATAGATTAAGATAATTATATATTTTTTTTGTTCCCAGTGCATATCGAGTAAAAATGCAACGTATTATATTTTATTTATAACAATTGTTTTAGAATGTATTCTTTATGATTATATTGACTATTAAATTTTATAAATTAAATTTACATACTTTATATGTAGATTAAGATAATTATGTATATTTTTTAATTTAGACAATTACATTATCTTTCCTATCATTTTGAACCCCGGTGTAAACATATATATATAATTATTTTATTGATTTTACTTAGTAAATATACTCAAAAATATATTATTAAACTTCAGTACCTATAAATAACTCTTAAATGACTGAACAGTATTCCAACAGTAATAATACAATAAATACTGAAAATAATTACAGGATAAATTACAATAACCATTAAAAAAGGAATAATAGTTCTAATAATAACAATTGATATGTAACATTCTGTTATAATAGTAACACAATAATCATAAATAATCATAAACCAAAAACTAAAAACCTTTCACATTCATTTGAATAGTCCATTTTTGTACCTTGTCCGTTTATATTTTTAAGGGAACAAGGGACCTTCAAACTCATGTTTTTAATTTTTCTTAAATTTCCCTGTAAATACTATTCAATGGTACACAATATGCATTATGGCATAGGGTAACACTAGGATATATGGCCATAGAGGAGAGATGGCCAGTTTAAAGATTTTCAAAACTTCGATTATAAAAAGTCAGTGTAAATTTAATGTTTATTTAATTTAGTGGTTGAATTGTTTTCTTTGGTTTAGGTATCTGAATGTTTCGCAGTGCGTAAGTTATACTTTCTTTTTACTATATGGGCTTTTAAGGCACTGTATAATCTAATCTTTACTTCTAAGCCTAAAAAAAGACATACAATGGCTATTGATGCTTTAAATTAGGCGATCACCAGTTCTTCAATTTCAGGAGAGATGGCCATATGAAATCGAGGAGAGATGGCCACCTTTAATCAATATTTCAAAATTATACGGAGTGAGGATTTTAACTAAATTTAATTAAATTTAAAACAAATATATAGCCTTTATGTTTATAATTATATTAATTGATATAATTTTAACTAATATAAATATTTCAATAATAATAATAATATAATAAGACCTAACGATGTATTTGTTCCAGATAATACTGAAAAACGTCGGAAACTTTCATCCCAGAAACTGATAAAGTTGATAAATAAACTAAATTAACGCAATAAACCTAAAATTAACGGAAGAGAAAGAAAAAAAAACACGACACTTCCATCAGCGAAGAAAATGAAACACATTTAAATTTATCAGATTCTACAGATTCCGAGTGAATAGAATTGGATTAAGATCACTGTTTTGGTTGTGCAGAACAATATAATATCACAACCAAAAATGATCACTGGATACAATGCATAAGGTACCTGAAGTGGTTCCATGAAACGTGCACACAAGACCTTTACAAAAAATGTGGTAAGATTTTACGAAAAGTGAAGCATTGAAATTATACTTCAAATTTTGTTTATACGATTTTTACTCACTCATTTTCCATTATATAACTGCTCTTTATAAATTGCTATATGTTTTTCATGATTAACTAAATGAAATGTGTTATTTTATTACTATTTAATTTCACTTTAACTTTCTTGTATTGGATGACCATCTCTATGGGCTTTAAGGAGAGATGCCCATCTGCTATTTTAATTTCAATTTTGTTTCCCACTTTTTGTTCTCAATATTTAATTATTTTTTGCCCAAAATACTATGAGTATATGTATAGAAATTTTAAATATGCATAAATATTTCTTGTATTTGCATTCTAAGAATTTTTATTTCAATCTTTAAAAACTATGGCCATCTATCCTAGGGTTACCCTTTAACCCCTTGAGGGGCAAGCAAAAATGTATCTAAATATTGAATTCCACCGGAATAATCGAAAAAATTTATTTTTAAATAAGGAAAAGCAATTTCTCAATGATTTTCCTCCAAAGTTTAAAATATAAAATTAAGTTAAAATATTTTCTGGTGAGAATCTTGTTTAAATTAGGTGGGATATATTTTATCCCACCGCCCCTCAAGGGGATATTCATGACGCAAGAAATTAAATTAAAACTTTTAAAGCATCATGTAGAACTTTTCAAAATTCCACATACGCATTCCAAATCAATTAAAATCCCAATAGTTTTTATGCAAGTTTGTTTTATATATACAAATAAAAATGTGCGTCGAATTTTATATATTTGATTATAAAGGTAAGAAAAAAATATTTTAAAAATTTTATGAAATTTTCAGCATTTTTGCATCATACTTGCGCAATTAACTACCTTTAACTTTTCCAATTACATTTAGTTTTAAAATACGATGCACAGTTTTATTTGGATATATAAAACAATCTTGCATAAAATATATTCGGGATTTTAATTGATATGAAATACGCATGGGACATTTTGAAAAGTTCTTCATAAATCAAGAAATAATCCAGAAAATTCCTTATTTTTAACCGCCATTTTTTTTTCTTGTGTCATAAATATATGCCATAACGCATATAGTGTGCATATGAATATACTTTACAGTGAAATTTAAGAAAATTAAAAAAAAAAGTTTTAAGTCCCCTTGTTCCCTTATGTATATCATCATTTATACTATTAGAGGATACCCATAGATTAGGCAGTTGTAGATAATACTTAGTCAATACTAGTGAGCAGCTAGAGCAGTTACAGAAGTTGTTAGTACTGTTTTTTTTTTTTCAATTCATACTCCATCAATTACTCCTAAATTTGCAAATACCCTACTTTTTACTGGTTTGTTCTTTTTTTTCTTCCATCACACTTTTATATACCAATAATTAATAAATCCTTTTCAAAGTTCAACATTAAATGATTCAACATTGATCATCATTCTGTACAATGAATCAGCATTTGTGTTTCTTCCTTCATAACATGCTTAATTTTAATAATTTTTTTCAATATAATAACAACAATAATAACAAATTAGATTTTCTCTCACAAACATTCTTGGGTCGACAGAATTCTTACATGGCACTCAAGGATACCTTACAAAAATAAAGTTATAAAATAATTGTTATTATATCATGACACTAATCTGAAATAACAAGAAAATTTCTAAAACTTCCATCTGAGCAATTGTAGCAAAAACGTTTAACAGAAGTTCAAAATATCTGCAACACAAAAATGTATGAATAATAATACTTGAACACTGTAAATAGTGTATTTTAAAATCTAGCTAGCTTTCTGTTATATACAGTTACACAAATCAAATTGAAAAATCAAATTGACGAACTCCTTTGAACTCTTTAAGGGGACCGGGAAAGTCCTATCTCCGTAATGTTAAAATATACCAACTTTATGTACTTTTTCTCAGAAATGATGAAATATAGAGGTCTAGAATTTTTTGAGTAGTTCGAATGACATACTTTACGTATTTTAACACACCATTTTCTTTCTAAGTGAACCTGAAAATTAATTAATTATTATTTATTGAAAGGCATTTTTAAATTAGCATTTTTGGTAAGATTTCACTGCTTAAAATAAATTCTCAACAAATCTTTAAATCCCTGTGTTAAAGTATACAATATAACATAATAAAAGTATTTAAAAAACTGAGTTCTTAAGTTTAACAGATATTGAAAAAAATGAACACAAACATGAAAAATCCAAGTTTTGAAAAAAAGTCAATTAAAGATTTAAATGGCCATTAAGCTGTGAAGTATTCTTAGAAGGAATGAATAATTCCAACACTTCTTTTTTTAATATATAAACATGTGTGAGACATCGTTGAAAAGATAAAAGTTTAAACTATTTAAAGATATAAAAAAGTAAAAATCGATTTTTTTTTCTCCAAATTTCGCTTACCTGGTCCCCTTAATATCAAATTTATGGATACCGATTTCATATTAGTTCATCTCTCAAGAAATTATTCTATCTTATAGTTACTAATTCATCCATCGTTACTTAATTCATCTATTTTTGTAAATAATATCACATTATATATCTTATGGCAAAACATAGTATACAGAAACTTTATCCAAATATTTAAACCATTTAAATTCAGACAAATTCTTAACTCTAACGAGTTGTGGAATTATTTCTCGTATTAAGTCAATCTGAGATTTTATTAAATTCATCACTTGTTCAAGAAGTAGACTAACTTGTACCTAGATGAGACGAAATGAACATTTATCAGATAACACTTGTTCTTTAATTTCTTCTTACCCGACTGCAAAGGAGGGTTATGTGTTTCACGCGTATCTGGTTATGTGAATTTCTTTATACCCTCGAAACATCCCAATGGCAGAATGTATTTTAATGAATGAGGTCTCTATCAATTCAAATTAACCGTCCGATGGTTATAGGTTAGGTTTTGTTTTTATAAATTCAAAATGTCGGCCGAAAAATACAAAATGGTGGTAGAGACGGAAAAAAATACGCACCATATCGAGTGGCATATCATTGGATAGGTCTTTCAAAATGAAGACGATGTTTCATTGACTATTTAACAGTCAAAAGTTTTGTTTAAATATTATAAAACCTGGAAGTTGTGTAGGTAGGATCTCTAGATTTACTGCAACTCTAACCATCATAAAAATCTATAGGCCTCATCAAAACAGTGTTTACAGATAGGAACTAACAATTAAACACAACTTAAAAGTCATCAATACAAGTAAATAAATAATAATAAAAAAAAATAGGAAAGAAATATAAAAAAATAGTTTCACAATGATGAGAAATAATTAATTAGTTTGCTTTTTACGCAGTCGGGTTTTTTGATTTTTTTAATTTAATTTTTACTTGTCTCCTACTGTAAGACTTATTTGCAATGGGATACTAGCTTTCCTTCTAGGGTACTTGATGTACAGGTTGTTTCAGGAGAGATACAGTACATCTAGATGATGGGAAATGACATAGCTAAGTATCGTCGGAAACTCTTTACTGTCGCGATAGTGACGTCACAAAACGTAAGAAATTAAGTACACGAACAGTGTGGGATATCATTTTTTATTATTCTTAGTACCGAAATTCTTTTTTAGTATTCTTAGTACCTGGACAGTACTGGGGAACTTGTTGCAGGCATAGTGGCAGCTGCTGGAGTACTCCGGGACACGCCTGGTATTTTTAAGAACAGTAGATCTTCCATGCGCCGGAGATGTTGGGTCCGTAATTTTGAACACCTTTTTTGATGACGACCATTGTCTGTCTTTTTGTTCTTATTTCTAAGTTCATTGCTGTACTAAGAATAAAAGACATGTTTTCTAACCCTGTTCCTGTCCTTCCTTTCTTATGTTTTGCGTCGTCACTGCTACAGCAGGAAAGTGTTTCCGATCATACAGGGCAATATGATTTCACATTCTCTAAGTGTATTATATCTCTCCTGCAACTTTGTAACCGCTGTACTGAAATACCCTCTATTATAAAGATGAGTGGTCGCCATGGATTAAGTGACATATATATTATAATTTAAATAAAATTTAATAAGTTTTAATAAATGACACATTAACAATAAAAGACGAAAAACATATTTATAATATCTATGCAATTAATCATTATTATGTTAATAGTAAAATAAAATATTATTACACATTAGGAATATAATTGTGATAATTCATTATCTGAATGTAATCATGCTGATAGTAAAATGATAAATCTTTGTAAAAAATCACCGTAAAATTTCTTCCCCTGCCTCTCCCTCTCACTTGGATTTTCATGAAGCATATTTTATTTCTAAAAATTATGATAATCTTGTCAATGTACTCTGATCATCTCCTTTCGTCTCTCCAGCGTGGAAATTACTTTCGTAATTCTTTCCCCTCTTCTCTTGTTTTTTTTCTTTTTATTTTGTTCGAAGGAAAAAAATAAAATAAAAGGATATTTTGTTTTTTTTCTTGTTTTATTCTTTTATATTTCTTTATTTATTATTATTATTTAAATTTGTATTTTTTAACTTACTTCTTTTACTTTATTTTAATTTTGTTTATTTCTTTTATTTCCATTTTTCCCTATCAATTTCTCTTCTATTATTTTGACAACACTTTCGTCTTCTGCATGTGATCCTTTCAGCTAGCACCTTCTGTCGCATTCTTTGCAAGCTCTTTTCGCTACCTTTCAGTTCATTTTTTACCTTTTCCCCTTTCGGACACTTTTTTACTGTAGCTGATGTCGAGCTGTTAATATTTTCAGATCGAAACGCGTCCTATGTATTATTTATTTTATGGTGATTTTTTACAAAGATTTAATATTTTAATAGTTTCATATCGGAAGATTTCGGTGCTGTTTCACTCAGTCATGCTGATAGTTTATAATGAGAAATTTAAATCTATTAAATTAAATGTAAAATTACCTCAAGAGTATTAACTAATTATATTATTAGCCCCCGGTATGCCATTGATTTCTCCCAGCTTATTTTGTGTCGTCTCCAAAAATATAACGTTACCTTACAGTAGCCAGCCATAAAATAAAGCATTACGATTAAATATTCTATAGCATTTTTTTTTAACTTCTAAGCATTGCACATTTTCAACTTTTATATTGTCATATTTAATAAAAAAGGGTCTTTTAAATGCCATTAGTTTGTAAACTATATCTGTATTTGTTTTTGAAATATTAAATTTTTTGTAGTTTTTAGAGCCATTTGCTTAATATTGGCAACGGAAGTACTCCATTTCTGTAGAAAGTAAACGAAAAATAGTTCTAAAATAGTAATTATATATTTTTGTTGTCATTTTCTCGTAACAGCCGAATGGAAATGTAATTATAATACGTGATATTTTGAAAAAATATAAACGAATGATTTCTGTTAAAACAGGGAGCTATTATAAACTTTATTTAATTTTAAGTATCTATATTAATTTTACAAACAAATGAATGCCTATGAATCATGAGATAGCCCTTTTTTCGAGATTCTTTAATGACGGCATCTTTTTGCTTCATTTGAGTATTATTGTGCGATAGTGACGTCCTATGCCAGCTTTACCGTAGATGTTTAAGAGTGGATCGTAAATGTGGAATGCTTAAGCGGATGTGAATGACGTCATTTTACATAAAATAAAAGTGTCTTTTTTAAGCCTTAAAATTGAAATATGTTTTGTACTATTTATATATACATATATATTTTTTTTTTCATCGGGGGCGGCACTAAATTCTGAAAAAGCAGAATTCCTGTTTTCTACTTATTAATATTAACATTTTTACAGGATATTATTATTTTTTACCACACGTTATCTGCATTAATCAAATATCTTCAATACTCACATAAAAAATTCTAAACATACAAAAAATGCATCTTTAAATTTAAAGAAAAAAGTACATTCATAGCTCGAACTTGGGAAAAAATCCACCGGAGCATTTTGATATTTTTTAATTAAATTGAAAATGTTCCGTTTACTAGTATACATAATTAATGTAATAAGATGTTACTATTATTATCTTTTATTATATTTTGACCTCCCTAACCCTGTCAAATGCAGAGTTAGGCTGCTTGATTTATTTAACTCCACATCTAAACACAAAATACAATTTGTTATATTTTATGTATTAAACATTTCTTACTGATTTTTCCGAATTCTGTTTTTATATTTTTTTTCAAAAAAAAAAAAAAAAAAAAAAGGTTTATTGTATCACATATTCCAGTTTCTCAGGTAAGTCACCGATTCGCTGTTTTGTATAAGACTCTTTAGCCGTTCGCAATCAGTGACTGAGTACGTTTTTACACCTCGGATTATGCATGTCACATTCATTACTATTTTGCAGATTAATTTATTTCATTAGACAGTCTGAGTTGCCAACCATCCGGACATGAGAATGCTACTATTTTGGAATAAAAAATTCTCTCTTATATATTCTCATAATTTCTGCACTAAGTAAAGCGTAAATATCTATTTAAAAATAGTGATGTTAAAATATCCAGAGAATTGTCACCTCTTCTGTAGCTTTCAGTCTTTTTGATATTGAAAACGATTAAACGCATGGACACTGTTGTACTCTTAATTAGTCCACACGCTGATGAATTTTCCCTGATCCACGAACACCACTCGTACAGATTTCGAAAAAATGTTCTTTTATTCGATACGCTGCTACCACAAATATAAATACATGATATCGGAGACGATGTTAGAAGGATTGTCCAAAATGTTAAACTTATTCAGTTAATATTAAAAACAAGTTATTTACAAATTATTTACATAGAAAAAAAAACATTATTTACATTTAAGAGCTCGGATATAGGCTATCAGGTCCAATAATTTGTTATAGCAAGTAATTTCTGCGCGCTGGGTCAACTTATTAAAATACCATATTTCCTTCTCACCGCACGGTATCACATCAGGTTTATCGGAGAACCAAACAGAACCCACGTTACTTAGACTTTCTCCGTATAAGAGTCAAGACTTTGTCTAAAACATACTGCACACTACTTCTGAAAACACAACCAAAAAACACCAACCTCACTTCTTGCGGTTTTCGCCAGAACCCCTCGTTTTAGCTAAAATACGGTTTAAATAAGGGCTCTAAATATAATCAATTGCATTTCTAGGATAAAACTGTTTTAATCCGATAACTATTACAACTAAATAAGCGATCAAAACTTTGCTATTGTAATTAAAACCATATTAATTAAATTACCCTCGCTCAAAATATACTGAAGAATATAAAGTAATATTAATATTTATAATATTTATTTAATCTACTTCATGTTAGTTTTAAATGCAAAAATTATAAATTAATTTACTTTCCGCAAAAACTTTTTCCTAAAATTACTATCTCTTGAAATATAAGAAATCCCATTTGAAGGTTTAAATTGTTTTAATCCAATAAATTTGTTACTAACAACTAATAAGATTATGATCAAAAGTGTAGTTCATTTTAATATTAAATTATTTATTTCAAATATATATTTTTAGAAGAGCCAATCGCCATTTGCACTTTCTACTCTTTTTTGAGTTTATAAATGCATTTACTGTACTAATTAAATTTTATTTTTGCTATTAAACTTTAAATATGAAATTAATTTTAAAAGAGCATCACAATTATCAGATCTGAGAAAACCAAAGCTCTGAAGAAAATGATGCAACGCATGTAAGTTGATTCTGGCCATTAGAATTTTAAGGGGAAATACAATAACAAGTGACATCTACTATATTATGGCGATTAATTTAAGTTTGGGACATTGATTTAATTTTAATATTATAGAATGTTTTGATACGCAGAAGAGTACCGATTTTCCGAGTTAAGACGGTAGAAGTTCATCTCGGATAAGCAGGAAACTCGGATAAGCCGGACTTACATAAATTGTTTTTAACTAAGGACGTAAAATACATACAATTTATTCATTTTTACAATACTTTATTACAGCTCTTTGATGTACAGTTTCGTTGCTTTAATAAAAATAGGAAATGAAATTGTTGATTTGAAAAAGTCTTAAATAAATTTTTATTTGTTGGAAATAAACGTTTCTTTGTTGCAATAATACGCCAATACATACACTGTACAACAACAACCACAAACAACAACAACAGCAAAAAACAAAACAAGATGTAATTTTACAGATGTAAAGATGCAAAAATCTGTATGCTTACTAAAATTTCATCTGCACACTGTACAGAAAAATACGTAAATCTACAAAACTAGTTTTAGCAAAGCTAGGGTAGACCGACCAGTAAATGAACACTTAAGCACATTTGAAAAGAAAATGATTCATTATATTTTAATAAACAGTACCTATTGGTGTTTGACAGTGCAAATACATTTGTTGGTTTACAAATTGTTAAAAAATAACAAAAGAAATTTTATATTTTACTTCCTTGGGATGCTAGAGATGTCTTAATAGAAATCGATAGAAAAACCAAGTAAATGAACGGTTGTTACCAGTGAATGAACGCAAACTTTTCCAGTGAATGAACAGGCAGCAATTTAAAAATACTTAAATTTCATAGTTCTTTATTTATTTTATAACTTGTACAAATAACATGTTTTTACTGAAGTACGGTTTTTTTAATCCCAGGAAGATAATTAATTAGCTTGAAAAATTGTCACTTTTAAGTTTTGAAATTACAGATTTGAAATTACAGTTAAAAAAAAAAAAACTAATTATGTTTCCTGAAATCATTGGCCCTGTACTTCTCTATTTCCGTAATAACTCCAGATGAACGGGTGGATGTTGCAGAAATAGGTTCAGGTGTTTTTATTTTGCCTTTTCATACTATCCTTAAAATACCTGATCTTATACTTTACTGCAGGTCACTTCGAATTCCGTAACTTGTGGACCCGTGGCCCACATATTGTCATGGTGCTTACTTCATATTTCCAACCCTGGATGGTATTTTAAAAAAAGGGTCATCTATTTCCACCCTGGATGTTTGTCTATAAATGGATTTTTCTTTCCTGTTTGTTTCATGACTTTGTAAACATCACCTTTTACTGCATCCTTATGCATTGTAAATCCAATTGTCTCTTTCCAACTATCCAATGTTCAAGGAGTTTTTCTTCTTCAAAGGACAACACAGTGAATGTCCCATACGCTTATTTTCAATTGTTTGAACTCACAGTTTCACAGACAACGTTGTTTTTGGAATATTAAAATGAAGATATGCCTTTTACAAATTGAGCTGACATAGACGCATAGATGATTGAGCCTCATAGCTTGTACAACATTTTCAAGGTCCTCTGTAGAGTACTTGAAACTCCCATATTTCCTTTTTGAGGAATCTTCTTGGTCATCAGTAAGAATATTTCTATTAATCGTCTAAAAACATAGAAAAAGTGAGATTTGAATGTCATTAATAATTATTACCTTTAACAATATGTGTGTATACGTTCTTTTGTTACATTTTTATATCTGTTAACTTTTCATTTGTTACCATTGTTGAAAAAAGCACTTAATTCTAACTATAGGTATAAAAGAAGCCACAAAAACATAAAGCCCAAAACAGTTCATTCACTGGGAAAAGTAGCCTAATGTATTCCTTCCAGTGAATGAACAGCTGTTCATTCATTGGATTTTTACCATTTGCCCAACCAGGTATTAAACCTCCCTATTCTCAAATAGTACATATTCTACAATGGTTAAAACAATTAGAAATATGGCTATAACATATATATTTAATGTATGTACAATAAAGTTAGTGCATAACTCAAATAAAAATAGTAAATTCTTATCAAACATATGAAATGACATTGCACTTACCTTATTATTTCAGCATAGAAACAATCTGTTTCTCAGACATGAAAAATACAACAGCTTCTCAAAGTAAAGTAATGTGACAGTAGGGTGGGGGCGAAAAAAGTTATTTTTTTATAATCAATTTCTAATAGCGCGAAAAACTTGCGCATTAGCATCCTAATAACCGGAAAAATTATATAAAAATATATAAGCTGGTTTTGAATTCGCGCAAGAGCCCTAAAGTTTAGAAAAAAAAGAAATATATGCAATTTTTAAAAACGTGAAATTTTTTTAAATAGTTTACTTTATTTCTATTAGTGTAAAAACTACTCTTTTTAGTTACTTAAATGCGTGAAATTTACTTTTGAACACATTGCCGTTCATTTGAGTTCGTGCAGAAAGCCTTAAAATACCATTTATGTTTGTAAAAACCTCATATTGCAGCTCTCCGCCCATGTTTTTCCATGTTCGCAGCCTGTTTTTCCTTTATGCCTAAATGACCCAGGACCTCCTCGTGGAGGTGGCTGCAAGTCGAGTCCCATCCACACCCTACCCAATCAACCATTTTGGGGGTTACACTGAAGTGCTTTTAAATTCTGACTTCGTATCATATTTTGGCATCGAAAACCTTGATCTTATTTTTTTCCTAATAAAACCTTCCTTTTTTTCATGTCCGCAAACTTTTTCAGCGGCTTCTGCAACAATTTTCATACTTCTCTCAACCGACTGAGTGTGGCATGGAAATTTCAAACGCTCAAATTCTGGCAAGGCATTGTCTTTCAGTACAGTTTAAATATGTTCTGTTTTCCTATTTGACAACATTGGAGGGGGGGTCAGCTTACATTTTGTCCAAACAATAAGTTCAGTATAGTATGTGGCTTGAAAATTAATTAAAGAATGCTTGAAGGTTCTAACGTGGACGACTACTGGCGGCACATTTTTGGCTTTCAGGATCCTCCTGTAGCATAATTATCGAATGTGTTGTCTCTCGTCCAATATTGCCAACAATTCCCTGGATTGCAAAAGAACGTGTTTCTCTGAATGACAGGATCGATTTATTTTTTAATGTTGTCCTGGAAGTGTCTTGTTGTTTGCATGACTTTCAGTATGTGCTTCGGACCGTCTTTCACAGTGTAATGCATCTTAATATCAAATCAAACAGGGGCGTATGTCCTTACAATGTAATTTACAAATGTCTTCATTTCGGTTGTCGAACTAATTTGGGAAACATAAAGTCTTAATACCCGGTTAGCACAAGTTAAATATTAGGAATGGCTGAGGGGTCCGGGATCTTTAACAGCTAATTCTAACAGAACCCAGTGATGACTGTACGAACAATATATAGAAGATACTGCTGATATTTACTGAGGTCAGTTTTATTTATTTTTGTGACAAATTCAAATTGATTTGGCGCAAAATCAACAACAGGATTTTTCTCACAGCTAGGCAGTTGCTTTCCAATTGGACCACTGAATGACGCTGGCACAGTTGTTGTTCCGCCTAGGTGCTCAAACCAATGTTTATAAGGCAGTTCATTAAAGTGTAGCAAAAAATAAACCACTGCAGTGGTTGCGGACACCTAACTTTAATATTATGTGCAACACCACTCTTTCAACTAGTGTTTGTGACTAACCCATCACACCCGATGGCTACTACTGCACTCATGTCAAAACCTTTCTTTTTCATGTAGTCGAAAATACTTTCAGCAAAACAATTAGCGGTTCCTGTTTTTGGTGTAACATGGCCAATGTATTGGCCACCAGTCTCTATAATTACGCTAAAATGGTCTTCTCTTCTTACTCTGCGGTATATTTTAGCTTCTATTTTTTCTTAATGTACTATATTTTTTACCGTCGAAGTAAATTCCTTTTACATCTTTCAGCTGGTGCTCTTTTTCCTTTATTGCTTTTCGAATCTTAACTTTTTCCCTTCAAATCTTACATTTGCCAATCACTCGTGACATATCTGAATCAGAGATCATGCCAAGATCATGCAGGACATCAGAAGCTACTGCTGCTATGGTCCTGTCAGAAACGTCGTATCTATCGCTTATTAAGGAAGTATATGACCAACTTTGAACGCATTTGCGATGTAGAAAGCAATACGAAACTCATGTCACTGCCTGTTCTTATGAAAGTTTTTTGATTAACTTTACTCTTACTTATGCCAGGACTGACGAAGTCAGAAGTAATAGATTGCTGCATCGAAAGCTGCTCTCTTCTTTCTTCTATTTTAATCAGTTTCATTGTCTCCTTTCTATGTAAATTACCAATAAACAACATCCTGGTTGTTCATTGATCGTGCATAAACCACAATCCAATGTATTGATTTCTTTTTTAGTTTTCTCACAATTGCATTTTACAACCAGTGGACAGGGTTATTGACGATTGGTTTATTCCCCCATGTACAAGAAAATGTCATAGTGCATTTACAAGCTGCAGTATCGAAAAGTTTCTTCTTAGCGTTGGTTAAAAGCTCATCTAAACTTCGCTTTAAAATTTTTTATCATGGTTTTGGTTGTATGATTTTTTTTAACCCAATATAAGAGTTAAAGTAGGAGGTGATCATTTGCACAACACTACTGTGTGTGACAGTTGGAATTGAGGCTTTTCTATGAATATTAACTAATTGAGTTGCAACTAACTCGGCAACAGGTGAAAAGGTAATAGCAGTAGGTTCTTAAAACCTTTAAAACGGTTGTTTAATGGCGTACTTTTTTTATCTTTATGTCAGCTTACGAATTTTTGAAAAAAAGCAACTTTTGCTAAAATAATGGTATTTTAAAGCTTTTTTCAGGAATTCAAATGAACGGTAATATGTCCAAAAGTATTTTTCACACATTTAGGTAACTACAGAGATTAGTTATTATACCTTTAGAAATAAAATAAACTATTAAAAAAATTATAAGCTTTTAAAAATTGCATATTTTTTCTTTTTGTTATAAATTTTAAGGCTCTTGCGCGATTTCTGTTGAAAATAATCATGGCATTACATTAAGTTCTTATTAATTTCTTTTTGTACAGTATGTTTGTGTAATTGTTCTTGTTAATATCAAATGTACTAAATTCGATCCATGCCTTTATGTCTGCCTTTTTTATTTATTTCAACAGCAGAGCGTGGTTCTAGCAAGTGTTGAAATGAGCTGCGAGACATACTGACGCCGTTATTTTTCTATTTTTCATTTCTGCTGGGATTTTGAGTGAAAAAGATTTTATCTTACTTTTTATATATTTTATCGAGCAGAATGGATTCTTCAAAAGATGTTTACGGCATACCTCTTTTTGAAGGTGATGGAAAAGTTTTTTCGGTATGGAAACGAAGAGTAACGGCAATTTTTGCTGCTAAAGAATTGGAAAAATTCCTGGAAAATGAAGCGGCTCTAGACAATGCCGCCGATGTCGTGAAAGCAAAAAAGGCTTACGCTTTATTATTATCCTTATTAAGTGATAATGTACTTGCATCACTTCAAGATGAAAATACAGCTCATAAAATTTGGAATAAATTAGAACGCACTTATGATACAAAGCGTGCAGTGAATCAAATTATAATTCGGAAGAGATTGGCAACGATTAAGAAAGATCGTACAGTTTCTATGAGAAATCACATTGATGAAATAAATAAATTAATTTCGGATCTTAAGCTGTCTGCGGCAGAAGTTAATGAAACGGATACTTTTGTTTATATTTTGATGTCATTGCCTCAGGAATTTGAAAATGTTAAGATTGCTTTAGAAAACCAACCGAATTCTGTTTTGACATTAGATTTCGTGACGCAAAGATTATTAGATGCTGAAGCACTTCTTTTGGATTCAAAGAAAGAAAAAGTATATACTAAGGCTGCTCATGATAATACTGCATTTGTGTCGACTCGCAAAGAATTCTTTTGCAAAATTTGCTCTAAAGGGCATACAGCGAAATATTGTAGAAAGAAAATTACTTGCCATTCTTGTGGAAAATTTGGACACATAAAACGTAACTGTAAAGCTGTTAAAAATTCAAATGAAGAAAAATTTGCCTCTTCAGCTGTTTATTTCGTTGTTGGAAGCATTAAAAGGAATGAATTTACAGTAGATTCCGGAGCAACTTCCCATATGTGTTCTAATGAGAATTATTTCGCATCCTTAGTACCTTCTTCAGGAAATATTAAATGCGCATCAAAAACAACGAATCTAGAAATCAAAGGTATTAGAAATATTAATGGAAAACTGTCAAATGGAATGGAAATTACTTGAAAGGATGTCCTTTATGTTCCAGACTTAAACGGGCAACTCATTTCCGCTAGGAAAATTGAAAGTGCAAATTATACAGTTATTTTCAAGAATCAAAAAGTATTTATCGAAAAAGGGAGAAACCGTTTTTACTTCGGTGAACGTGATTTGAATGGACAATACGTAAGTGACTTTGTCCCTGTTTACGAAACCGTTCTTACTTCAAAGAAAAATCATTGTGATATCTGGCATCGCAGACTTGGTCATCCGAGTGACAAAGTATTGAAAGATATGAAGCTTCCGGTACCTGATTCTTTTTGTGATATTTGTGCTCGGGCAAAACAGAGTGCAACACCAATGGGAAGAGGACCAAGAAAAACAGAAACCAAGCCAATGACTTTGATTCATAGTGACATTTGTGGACCTATTTTTCCGACAACCTTTTCTGGCGAGTGCTATTTTATGACTCTTATCGATGATTTTTCTCGTTTTACTGAAGTACGTTTACTGAAACATAAAAGTGAAGTCTCAGAAGAATTAAAAATGTTCTTAAAATCCAACCCTACAGTGAAGAAAATTAGATGTGATAACGGGAAGGAATATTTTTCTAATGATTTAGTGAATTTTACTACAGATCTTGGTATAGTGATCTTACCCGCTCCTCCATACACGCAATCTTTGAATGGAGTAGCTGAACGCTGCAATAGGTCGCTTCTGAATATAGGACGTACTTTGATTGCTGAATCAAATTTACCAAAGACTTTTTGGGGTCAAGCTATCCTTTCAGCAGCTTACTTGAAAAACCGAATGCCAAGCAGCACTATTGAGATGAAAACTCCGTACTTCCTGAAATATGGAGAAGAAGCCGATTTCAAGCACATACGTGTTTTTGGATGCAGTGCTTACATGTTAATTCCTTCCGTTCATCGAAAGAAGCTTGACGATAGGTCTAAACAAATGATCTTCGTTGGTTATTCTTCAATGGGATATAGATTACTAGATCCTGAAACGAAACGCATAACTGTATCAAGAAATGTGAAATTCGACGAAGAGAAAAAGGAAAATGTTCAGTCGAAACAATACATTCTAGAAAATTCAGAACCAGTCGATAATGAAATTGATCCAGATGTTCTAGAAAATACGAGTGATGAATTAGATGATCCTGAAGAGAAAGAAGACAAAACAAGAAAATCTGAAAGATTTAAAAAGCAACCTGTACGGTATCCAGATCCTGAAGTTCACGAAGCATTACTTTACCAACAAGAAACCTTAACGTTTGATGATATCAAATCCCTCCCTAGTCATGAACAACGCTTGTGGAAAGAAGCTATGGGCGCGGAGATTGAAAGTATAAAAATCAACGATGTCTGGGATCTTGAAAAATTACCACCTGGCAAACGACCTATTTCCTGCAAATGGGTATTTACCATCAAAAGAGATGGTCAACATAAGGCGAGGCTCGTAGCTCGTGGATTTATGGAAAAAGAAGGGCTAGAATATAGTGAAACCTTTTCCCCTGTAATAAGTATGCCAGCTTTACGTTTGGTTCTTATTTTGATTTTAAATGAAGACTTATATGCATTTGTGTTAGATGTTAAAACAGCGTTCCTGAATGGTAAGTTAAATGAACATGTTTTTATGGATCAGCCGCAAGGCTATGATGGTAAAAGTGGGCGAAAGTGTAAACTTAAAAGAAGTATATATGGTATAAAACAAGCCCCACGACAATGGTTTGAAAGGTTTCATGAATTTATTTCAAAGTTAAATTTTAAATCTTGTGATAATGAACCTTGTATTTTTATTCGGTATAATAATGATAATAAAATAATTATTGCTTTGTATGTAGATGATATGTTAATTGCAGGTTCAGATGTAAATGAAACTAATGTAGTTATTTTCCTATTACATAACGAGTTTCACATGTCAAAATCGGAAAGTGTTTCAGAATTTCTAGGTATTCAAATGAAATTCAATTCTGATAGTTTAATAATGGATCAAGTCTTACATAATTAAATTGTTAAGTAAGTTTAATATGCTAGATTGTAAACCCAGTGACATTCCTATTTCTCCTAAGTCCACCCCATCTGATTTCAAAAATGGTAAACCTTTTAATGGCCCATATCGTGAACTTGTAGGTTGTTTATTATATTTAGCTTATATTTCTCGACCTGATGTTTTGAACGCTATTAACTGTTTAAGTCAATTGCAAGAAAATCCTACTGAAATTGCATGGAAAGCACTTAAGAAAATCTTAAGATATTTAAAAGAAACATTGTCTTTAAAACTTGTGTATAAAAAGCAAAATTCTGATCCTAAATTATCCATGTATGTTCATGCTGATTGAGGGGCTAACACAAATGACCGCAAATCAGTAACAGGTTATTTTTAATGTTTTGTAACATGCCTGTTCTGTGGTGTTGTAATAAACAAAAATCAGTTGCTTTATCATCAACTGAAGCTGAAGTCATTGCTTTAACTAAAAGTTGCAAGACTTGTTATGGTTTTAAAATATTGCTAGTGAAAATGTAAATATTAAGGATTTAGTAATTTTTGAGGATAATCAATCATGTATAAAATGTATCAGTAATGAGAGTAATTATGGTAGAATGAAACACATTGATATCAAATTGAAATTTGTTCGCAATATTATAAAAGAAAATAACATCAAAATTGAATATGTTCCTACGACTATGCAAATTGCTGATTTATTTACAAAGGCATTACCTAAAGTTAAATTTTATGAACTATTATTTCTTTGTTGTTTGTACAAGTAATGTTTAAATTGTATCATATTATTATTAATGATTGATTTCAAGAAATGTCTTTGTTTTCTGATGTAATGCTAGATTATGGGCGGGTGTTGAAAATAATCATGGCATTACATTAAATTATTATTAATTTCTTTTTGTACAGTATGTTTGTATTGTTCTTGTTAATATCAAATATACTCAATTCGATCCATGCCTTTATGTCTGCCTTTTTATTTATTTCAACAATTTCAAAACCAATTTATATTTTTTATGTTATTTTTCCCGTTATTCCCGTTATTAGGATGTCAATGCGCAAGTTTTCCGCACTATTAAAAATTGATTATAAAAAAAAAATATTTTTTTTCGTCCCACCCTACCAAACAGGAACGCAATAGCTTCCTATTGAATAGAATTAAGGCAATGTTGTATCCCCATCTAGTGGGGATGTTTTCAAACCTTATTCTATTAAAATATATAAAAAATCTTCATTCAGTGGGGGCTATTCCTTACTGGTCGGACTACCCGACAAAAGTCTGTAGCTTTACAAAAGAATCTACTAAAATTACAGTAATCTTACTAACATTTTATCTGTAACCCGTGTTGTAGTTACATAAAGAGATCTAGGCATCCCAGTTTCCTAAAAAATCCGTAGTAACCTTACAGATTTTTTGATTTACAGTGCAAATGTGTATCTGTTACATGGATTTTAGCTGTTGCCGTTACATAAAAAGTTCTAGGCATCGATGTTTCTTAGAAAATTCTTAGTAACTTTACAATTTTTTATTTTTTATTTATTTATTTATTTATTTATTTATTTATTTTTTTTACAGTGAGCTGCAAAAATGTACGTTTTTTCCTCACCAGTAAAATTTAATAGTAACTTTTTTGATAATGGAATGGCCGAAGTGTAACATCTTAGCGATCAAATAAGACAAAAATTTCTATTCTTTTAGTCTTCCTTCCTTTTGTTGTACATAGAAACGTACAATTTGGCAACTCTCGCATTGAATTAGTGTTATCAGAATTGTAGTCGAAGACGTTTCTAGCTACTCACTGTATTCAAAATTTAATTCAAATGACCTGAAACATTTGTAATGGGCAATTTACTTCTGATTGGCACCGATTTCACCATTAAGAAACAATCAATGTCAACTAAATTCTAGGTGAAGATGAAAAAGCAGTCGTAGAAATTTAGAGCTGGTCAGAATGGGGAAAAAAAAAGTCTGTAAAGTTTTTTCAGTAACGCGGTTAAACCAAAAACTCAGTTAAGTGGGTCTCGGATAATTGGGACTCTACGGTATAGAAGAAAACAGAATTATATTAGTAGGATATAAATTAGTTTCTTACCTCACTAAAATACAGTAATTTACCAATTTCTAAAATTTTATATAGAATTGATGTAAGTTCCGTTAGTCGTAAAAATTTTGAGTTTAAATGTGTATTTCGTTTAAATGAATTTGAAGTCACTATACATTTGCTTTCTCACCATAAGACAATAATAGAATTAATAATTAATTTTAACTACATTAGAAGTTCAATAAGATTTTAAAACTATATTCAATGAAACTTTATAACAGCTTCTTTCAAGTATTTTAAACATTTTATCAATAAAATTCTTTAATTGTATCAAAGAAATACATTTTTAAATTAAAAAAAAAAAATTCTAAAAATCGATTACACTGTAAAAAAAAAAAAAAAAAAAAAAAAAAAAAAAAAAAAAAAAAAAAAAAAAAAAAAATCTATAAAGTTACTAAGAATTTTCTAGGAAGCTGAGATGCCTAGAAAATTTTATGTAACTGCAACAAAAAAAAAATATGTAAATGATTCATGTTTACACTATAAGACAAAAATGTGCGAGGTTACAAACAATTTTCTTGGAAACCGGAAATCATAGAACAATTTATGTAACTGCAACAAAAAAAATTCATGCAATTATCCCAGGGTTACAAATACAATTTCAAAAAGCATACAAATTGCTGTAGCTTTAGAAAATCTAGTTTTGTATATTTGCATCCTTTTTATTTATTTTTTATTTATTTACTTATTTTTTTTTTTTTTTACAATATACACATAAATATTTAGTGAAGCTATACATCTAGTAGAAATACATCCTTTTTTTTTTTTTTTTTTTTTTTTTTTTTTTTTTTACAGTCCACTATACAATAAAGGCCTCAAAATAATAAATATTCTTCGTTTAAAGCTATAGGATACTGTAGTATATTGTTAAAAAATATATCATTTCTGATATGTTGTCATTGAAATTGAAAGGCATGGCAAATATCATGGATTTCTGTAATATGGGTTCCATTGACACGAGAAAAATCTTTTTGGGAGGTGAAAATATTTTTTAACATTTAGCTTGAATTGTTATAATTTGACGAATTATTTATTTTAGCAATCCGTGGAATTTGGAGTGTTTATATAGCCTTAGACGGTTCTTATTTTTAAGCTGTGGCTTTTCACCTAAAAAAACTTTTTCTCGGAATTCAAGATTTTAACTGGTTGCTGTGAGTCATTTATTGCATTCATAGTGCGAAGGCATCTGCATTTTATAAATTTAAAAGCAACTTTAAAAACGCCAGAATAAGCAAACATACAGCAGACTAGTTTCGGTAGCGTTAAGCGTACCGTCCTCTGTGCAAAGAATAACGGAAATTTGCTCATTTATGTACAGGATAAGCGGATTCAATCAAAATAAAATTCGGCCAAAATGATCTCTAAACACACTTCTATACACGATCTTAACTTTCTTGAAGCATTTCATATCTACAAAAATTATGACAATATTGTTAATAGTGAATTCGCTATTCCCTCTTTATCAGATTGCTGCAAATATTTCATAAAAATCTCTTTTGCTTAATTACTACCTTCTTTTTTTTCACATTTCTCGTGGCTTTACCTAATATTCTCCCATTGGCTGGTACCCACATTTTCCTGTTTCTCCATTGGTTAATGAACTTTTCAGTTGAATCCGCTTCTCCTGTATATAAATGAGTAAGTTTCCATTATCCTTTGCACTGAGAACGGTACGCTTAACGCTACCGAAACTAATCTGCTGAATGTTTGCTTATTCTGGCGTTTTTAAAGTTGCTTTTAAATTTATATCATTCTTCGCCAAGTAGCATCTTAATAATTACATCTGCATTTTGGTTAAATTAAATTAGCAAATCAACGCATGAATTCAACATGCAAAGTAATGGCAAATTGTGGGTTAGGTTGAAAGACCAAAATGTGAATTTTCTTACGCAATCACAAAAAATAGTTCTTTTTTTTCTAATCATTTATTGGAGTAGTCACATCTTACGAACTTTACGGGAAGGTTCTACGACACAAAGCATATAAATCCTCTTAGAATATTGATTTTAAAAAAGGGAATTGAGGCTTTGTCACGTCTCTCTTGAGGCCCAGATCTGAAAACAATTACAATTTGAAAAATATAATATTAACTAAAATAGATATTAAAATTGAAACTGCTAAGTAAAATTATTTTAAATAAAATTTTTCTATTTCCAGCGTTTTAGATTTCAAGTTCGGTTAATTTTTAGTATTTTATCTGATTTAACATTTACTTTTTTTTTTTAAATTAAATAATTTTTGAAAAAAGTGCAGAATTCTCTTTAAGTAAATTTTTGGTAAGTCTGAAACAGATTTGACGAGAAAAACTAAGTATAACACAGAAATGTTAAAACAGATGATGTACACAATTTTTAATAGTAAGTTTTAATGAAATTTATTAAATAATTAAGGTTAGTTAATTTTTCCAATTATAAAACACCGAAGTTACTTATTGAAGGCGAAATTTTCGATTTAGTAAGTTATTCAGTAACCAAAATTCCCTGGGGTTAAAAAAAAAACTGAATTTGCATTTTAATAGGATAAAAATGGATACAGATAATTTTGCCTTTCCAGTTATAAATTCCGTTTTTTTTTTTTCCAGAGTTATTCTCTTCGTGGCCTTTGCGTTAAAGAGCCATTTTTACTCTGATTTACTCCTCCCTATTTTAATAATTTAAGGCAAGATTATTACAACATAAAATTATATGTTCTGAATATATCCCAATATTTTATTGTATTCGTATCACTAATAACTATGATAGTTTATAAAATGTTTTTTAATGAATATAGTGTATAATATTTCTTGAAATTTGTAAGAATTTATTTTTTTCAATTGTATAATTAAATTACTTTCTTTTAAGTTCTATCGGGTGCTTGAAAAATATTGAAATGCATTTTAATATTTTACCTGCCGGAGATAAGTAGACATAGTAAACTGCAAATAAGTTCAAAATAAGTTAGGGAACACGTCTATATGAACGGCACTAAAAAGATTGAAATAACGAAAAATCTAATGCTTTTTATTAATGTCGTAGCTAATTTTTTTAACCCTCCAGATTATTCTCTACATTTTTTGAGAACCATAAAAGGCGAAAAATATATCCGATAACTAGTACAGCGATAGTTTATTCCAACAGAGCGAAAATTTTCGCTCTGTTGGAATAAACTTCAACTGTGCTACTCCAGCTTTGAATATGATATAATCCAGTTGAAAAAAAAAATATTCGTTCCCTTTATTATGACCTAATTACATGGTATACAGGAGTTTCCGTGTTGAAGTAGTTTCATCATGTAAATGCTATAGTTATAGCTCGGATGAACGAAATAGCGCTGCAGTTCGCAGCCAAGTCCAACTAATAAGAGTGAATTATGTCAGCCAGGTATCGGTCCGGATAGCCTAACAGGTAAGGCATTGGCACGGCACGCCAAGTATCCAGGTTCGATCCCCGGTCTGGACATTTTTCGCTCTGTTGGAATAAACTTCAACTGTGCTACTCCAGCTTTGAATATGATATAATCCAGTTGAAAAAAAAAATATTCGTTCCCTTTATTATGACCTAATTACATGGTATACAGGAGTTTCCGTGTTGAAGTAGTTTCATCATGTAAATGCTATAGTTATAGCTCGGATGAATGAAATAGCGCTGCAGTTCGCAGCCAAGTCCAACAAATAAGAGTGAATTATGGCAGCCAGGTATCGGTCCGGATAGCCTAACAGGTAAGGAATTGGCACGGCACGCCAAGTATCCAGGTTCGATCCCTGGTCTGGACATTTTTCGCTCTGTTGGAATAAACTTCAACTGTGCTACTCCAGCTTTGAATAAGTTTTGTATTAATTTGATAAAATGCAGATGTACTAAATATGAGAATATCCGTATGTGGATAAATGTATAATTATATGTTTTTTTCAAAATTTATAGAAATTAAGCTTTTAAATTGCATATCTCTCTCTATATAAGCCGTTCTCTGTGTGTATGTCCCGTATACAAATCTTCAATTTTAGACCGATTTGCACGAAACTCCATGTACATACGTTTTAGAGCGTGGAAAAGATCACTGTCTACTTTAAAAAATCATCAGACCAATATTTATCCCTTTTTTCTATCACCTTTCATAATTTAACATTATAGAAATATCTCTTTTTAAATTTTCAAATTGAATAGTTTCTTTCCTGTTGCCATACATCTAAAAAACTGCTTCAATAATTAAAAAAAAAAATGATAACTCGAGTACTTTGTTTTATAAGCCAATAAGAATTCGGATTATCTCACTAAATTTTTGTTGTTTTTCAAACTGACGTCATTCAAAGGAGTAAATGCACATTTTTTTATATATTTATGTAAAAACTTTAATTAAGCATATTTTAAAATGACGTAGTACCTTGCTTGAATGTTTCTGAAATTAAAAAATCTATTTTAATGAAGTCGTTTCAATATCAAGAAACCAATTAAGGAAAAAGATAATAACAATAAAAAAAAATCATTTGCTAGATATGACGTCAATTTCGTCAATATAATTTCAAACCGGCTGTTACAATTTATTTCCTATTTCTTTGTAATGATGTATCTTTAATTACATCATTTAGATAAATGTTTTATTACCTGAAATGCAGTGATAACATTCTACGATTTATATCAAATAAGGTTATATAAAATACGATTTTTCTACGATTTGTATTAAATAGAAATTATAGCTACTATTTTTTAGGGTAAGCTTTTTTTCTTTTTTAAACAAAATTTCATGACTGACATTACGGTTGAACACGGCTGCGGATTTGGATTTTATGAATGGAAATATGAGTTTCTATTTAAAAATTATCGGCAATGAATCTTTATATACATGTGTTAAAGATGCCTGATATACCGGCCGTAAATAGTACATAAATATAAATCGTTTTTAATTTGAAACACGAATATATTTTTAACCCTTAGTATATTTGTTAGATTTCTCAACAACTACAGGGAAACGTATTTTTGCTTTAGCGATCAGTTTCGTTTTAGCGATCACTTATTTATCCGAGTAACACATTTCTCCCGCTGCGGACAAATTCTCCGAACCAATCTTTAATTAAAGGAAATATATGGGTGAATTTGATCTTCCATTTTAAAGCAATATGTATCTTTATCTCAAATATCCTTCCGTATAGCTGAAAACGATACGATCATCAACTGCGCTATTATATTTTCTAATGTGTAAGACAAAATTTCGGCTGTTTTGGGCCTAATTTTTTAGTTGATCATTTACAGTAGGATTTAGTCTAAGAATGATAGACGGATATGTAATATACTAAAACTATTCATCCAAAACTATATAACTTTTTTAAAAGGCTAATCATTCAGAATTGGTTTCACCTGATTATAGAACATTTCAGCTAATTCTATAACAAAGCATGTACAACAAAATGTTATATACTAAAACTATTCCAGAAATTTGGGTGCCAAGTAGCGGTGCAAATTTCATCAAAATCTGTCCAGTAGAACTTTTAAAAAAGGCTAATCTTTTATAATCGGGTTCACCTGACTACTGAACTTCCTTCCATAATTTTATAACAAAGCGACGTAAAACTATATGCAGTATTTTAAAACCATCCGTGTAAAATTATCTAACAAACAATACAAGTTCCAATGAAATCCATTTGGAATTTTTAAAAAGACTAATCTTTCATAAACGGGTTCCACATGTTTTTGGAATTTCCCCCTATAATTCTATGACTAATCAGCGTATAACGATGTTACCCACCAAAACTTTAACTGAAAAACTAATAGTCCAAGTTGAATTAAAATTATTTTCGAAGAACTCAAGTTATAAGCAGAAGGAATGAGATTCCAACACGAAAACAAGCAAATACTGAAATTTGCCAATTTAGTTATGTAAAAGTACACGAAAACAAACAAATACTGAATTATATACAATGTTTTTGAGCAATTAAGTTAATCTTTTGTAACTGGGTTGCAGGCATATTTTAAAAGATTCAAGGTTGAAAAGTACTTTAAAAAACATAAAAAATCTGTAAATTGAAATAAACTTTTCAAACAAATTACTGAAAGTGTTTTTTGTTTTCTGTTAGACGTTGAAATAATCGGATGTATGATGTTTAGAGATCAAATTGCAGTAAAAGCGTAATTTATGGTACTGTTAGGTTGTTGCCACCAACAATATGATGCTAGGCGTTACTCATAGTCTTTTCTTCATAATATTGCATTAATAGCAAACGTATATATCTTTCTTAATTGGCTTGCAGGTATATTTAAAAAAATCTCCGTGATTGGAAGTTAATTTAAAATAGATAAACAATCTGTAAATTGAGAAAAGCTTTCCAAACAAATATTACTGAAAGTACTTTTTGTATTCTGTAAGACGTTGAAACAATCAAATGTGCGATGTTTAAAGGTCAAATTGCAGTAAAAGTTAAATTTATGGTTGTGTTAGGTTATTGCCACCAACAATATGATGCTAGAGTTACTCATAGCAATGTCTTTTCTTTATAATATTGCATTAACAGCAAACAGGTATATATTTCGTAATTGGGCTGCATACAAATTAAAAAATATCCATGATTGAAAATTACTTTAAAATACATTCAAATGAGAAAATTGAGATACAATTTTCAAATAAATTTCATTTGAAAGAACTTTTTCCTGTTCGACAGTTTGAAAAATGAAATAATTATATGATGTTCAGAAGTTAAGAAAAATTTCAATAAAGGCACAATTTATGGGTTAGGTCGTAAATGAAGTCTTTTAAGCAAATAATTGTATTTTAATATATATTTTGATATTTGTTTGGAATATATATTATTATGGTATAGTTAGTAGTAGACGTAATTAAGACTATTTTATTTATATTTATATTTCTTATTGGTCTTTTTAATGATTCGTAGACGGGAATGCACTAGTCTCAGTTATTTCCGTATCATTGCCGTATTATTTCATTTTAATGTATTTTACCCGGGAGGACCCTTATTATTGACACGAGCGAAGCCGGGTAGTTCTGCTAGTTATATAATATAATTAGTATTTTTATGAACTATTAAAAAATATATCTATTTCTTTACAAAGTTTTATTTTTATTATTTATTATCTAGATTTATTTCTATTATTGATAATACATAACGTTATATGTATTACCAATAATAAATTAAGAATAATCGTATTTGAAGCTAAAAAACAATTTATTTAAAAATCACCTTTAAAAGGACTTTACATAAATAACTGTCCCCTAAATGGCTAATAGAAATATGTACCCGTTTGCACATAGCCCTGTATATTTTATACGTTAGAAACACTAGGGGATCGAACCCGAGCTCCTCGGGTTACAGAATATAGGTGAAAACCAATTTTTTTTTAATCTGATTATTTTTTTACATGTAATATATATTTTAGATTGCCCACTAACATCAAAAAGAATTTTTATATGAAAAATATCAATTATGCAATCAAATAAAGTTTTGAAATTTATTAAAAGCGATACTTTCACATGTCACCACATGCTAGGAGTTATTAACCCAAGATTTTGCCACTTACGTCAGTCTTTCTGATCATTTCGGTGCATAAGCCCGTGGTTCAATCACATGTCTGTTAAATCTGTTTCTTATTTACATTAATTTATTTATTTTTATATAGAGGAAGTTTTAACTTTGTTACGGAACATTAGACGGAAACATATGCTGAACTTTTTACATTGTTTTAAGAGTAAGCGGATTAACCTTCCGTAATCGAACTACACGTGATAGAGATAAATTAAAAAATAATTTATGCTTGAAAATCTATATATATATATATATATTACACTATCGTATGTGACACAGAAATCGTGATTAATTGTTGGTTAATTGTTCAATTGGTTAATTGTAAACAATTGTCGGTTAATTTTTTAATGGGAACGCTCGAATGAAACGCATCTCATTGGTTATTGTGTAATATTTTTAAAAAGTGAATAACAATAAATAAATAAAAAGTTTAATTAATAACTATAGAATAAAACAATTTATATAATTTTAAAAAATAAAATAAAAGTAAATAAACAATTTATTAATAAATAAACAACAGCATCCGGGTTACCATATCAAGCAAAATAACGACACTTTGGCGCCAGTTAAGTACCCCGGTGCGTATATGACATTGGCGTCAGAAAAAAGTCGTGCCAACGTAGTGCGTATATGACACGTGTGCCGTCTTTTATTCATCTAATTTAAAATACAATAAATAAAAAAATAATTGAAGGTGCTTTTCCAGTATAGGTACTTGGCGAAATAGAGAAAAGATCCACGGCGAGAAAAGAAATTTTTTTCTGGCAACCGATTTAATCAAAATATTTTTTTTGCAAATAAAACTACATAAAAGTGTCCATAATCGCAAAGAGTTCGTACTTTTATGTTAGCTGGGTGCAATTCTCTCCAATACCATTTTTTAACTTGCCAGACATATTGTATTATTCGAGGGATAAATTAAAACAATGCTTTGATGTTGAAATTAAATGGTTTATGGTATTATTTATTCTTTTTCTTTTCTTTTTCTTTTTTTAAAGAATTTTTTTTTTTTAAGTGAAAGTCATGAATTTTAAAGGTTTTATTTTTAAATTAAAGTCATCCATTCTAAATAAAATGAGAGAAAGGATTATATTTTAATCTGAATTAACGAAGTTAAAAAAAAAATTGCGACGGGTACAATGTTTGGCGATTTATCGCCTGTGCCCGACTAACATAACTGTAGGGAGTTCTCGATTTCTATATCAGAATCTTCAAATTTGGCGAAGGATTGAGCAAGTAAATTAAATTATGAATAAAAGTAACATGATACAATGTCTAGCATACATTTAAGGGAGGCCAAATTGGTCGCCACGGGTGGCTAGTTATTTTAAAAACCATAATAACTCAGTCAATTAAGATACAATTTTCAAACAAATTGCATTTGAAAGTAGATTTTTTTTTCTCTATTTGACGGTTTAAAAATTGAAAATGTGCGATATTTAGAAATTTAAAAAATCGCTGACATAGCACGTATTTTAATTTCAATTTATTTTTTCAGTTTTTATGAGAAAATGGCAACAAAAGGCACAGTAATATATTATTTTCTTTCTTCCGTGATTAGTTTCCCTTTACTTTCAACCCTCCACGACTTTCAACAGAAATGGAGTTCTTCAGTTGCCACAATTACAAAAAATGTATTAAAAAGTACAAAAAAAATAATATCTCAAAATTAAATTGAGATACAGCTTTCAAACAAATTGCATTTAAAAGAGCATTTTTTTTCGTTACACGACGGTGTAAAAATTTGAAATGTGTGATGTTTAGAAGTTTAAAAATTTGCAATAGAGAAAATTGCAAAACCGAAATTTCATTTCAAATTTCAAAGTGTTGCCATTCGCAGTATGACGTATGCGTTACGCACAGATATTGTGTCCTTTATAATATAGATACATAAAAAATAGGCTTGAACATATAATTTCGCAATTTTAAAAAATGCGCATTTCAAAGAAGTCAACAAGCTAAGATTATGACTTATTTATTTGGATCCTTGATATAAAAAAATACAAATAAACTTACTTCTTACATTTCGCTATTTTGAAAAAGAAAAAACTATAAACACCGAAAAAAGGCCTTCATTTAAGTCTTATGCTGTCATCTCTTGGTAATAGATAAGGACATTTATAGAAAGTTATTTCATACAATTTTCATGTTGTAAAGAAGAAGAAAATAGTAAAAACGTATTAAAATTGGAAACGTTCCAAAAATGGGACGCTAGGCATAAATGGGTTAAACTTTATTTACTCTATTTCATAATTTGAGCCTCAATTTTGTCGTTAAATCTAGCTTTTTATGCTACATATTATCCATATTCTTATGTTAATCCATGAAAAACATGACAGTATACTAAATATATTCTTACGTATTGTATCATGCAAGTCTTCTTGAAATGTACCAACTATTGATATTAATATTTTACTTAATTCTACAGACTTAATTTTCTTATTAAATTATATAGCATTTCTCCAAAAACTCTAAATTAAATAAAAGCTATTCAATTTGCTGTGTCACTCAATAAATAAAATTTGCTGCAGTACAATTGCTGAACTCGTAATTGAAACGGTTAAAAAATTATTTTAATGTTTCATGCTATCTAAAGGTAATAATCTCCTTTAACATAATTTCTTTTCTATGTAGACTCTGTTCCAAATTACTTTTTACCATGTTTATTTGCTGATTTTTTTATGGATTTCGGACACACTTTATTTTTAATATCTGACTTTATATCCTCTAACTAACTCTGCATATTTTGTTTAATTCTCTCAGAATTATAATAGTTAAATCTGACCTAATAACATATACACTTCACACATTTGCTTGAAACTTACAAACTGCATAGGTTAAATTTTTGCTCAAGACTTAAATATTTCAATTTAAATTATGCATCATATGTATAAAAATTCTACACTCTCCTTATTGAAGAAGAAACATTTAATTTACAATATCAATAACCAAAACGTCTTAGAGTAAAAATACTGAATTCACAGTTGCTATAAATAAATTAGGATCTAAGTCAGGCTACAGTGATAAAAATATTGTGTTCCCATTTTTTTGTTTATGTGCCTTAGCACAATATATATTCCAAACAGAAAAGTCAAAACATCAAAACATTAATGAATCAAAATATCAAAATATATATCGAAATATTTATTTTGTTAAAAGATGTTACTAAAATCACATTAAAAGTAAATTAAAAAACTTATATTGTCATGTTTCAACATTTCACTGAGTCGTCATCACAATGTATAACAGAAATTAGAAATATAATGCATATGGAAAAAGAAGAAAAAAAGGCATCGAATACAAATAAGTAAACTTATAACGCCCCCTACATTTTCGCTATCGTACGTGTCTCCATATGTCGCGACTCCGCAAGTTGTCCAACCATTCAATCCGTATATTCGGGATGCGAGAGTATATCGTATCGTTACAACCCCCTAAACCTCTTAGATATATTTCAGTGAACTCTCTAATAAATGATTGTAAATAAAAAATAAGACATGTAGATTGCAGGAAAACCGTTTGGAATATATATTGCGATATGTTTATTAGTGAACATAGTGAAGTCTTATTTCTCGTACTTAATAACTTACTTACTTACATTTGTATATGGAATAGCTTAAAAAGTTATTTTAATTTGTATCTTACACTTTGACTTTTTAATAATGTAACCGAATATTCCTCTGATTAAGCTTATTTTATTTTCATTTAGTTAATACTTCTTATTTTTAGCTAACGGATGACTTTTGTCGAAATATAGGGACTAATTAAATTAACTGTTTGCCAAATTTTATTATCATTTTACTTCATTTAGAATTTATAGTACTGACATTAAAATTGGGAACAAATAGTATTGAAGATGAAGCTTTTTTCTAATTAATTCTGCTTATATTTTATTTCATACTATAGAACTTATACAGAAGAATAGAACATTAAAAAACATTTTCTGTCACCTAATACAGCATGTAATGTTTAGAAACATTTAGTAACATTTAGGCAAATAGTTGTCTAAAATCCATTAGCGTATTATTACATTTTAAAAATTACAGCACAGCAATAAAAGTTTAATTTTTTATTGAATATAAAACATTTGTTTTACTATGTTATTACATGACAAAAATTTTATGAATTACAAATACTGAAAATGAAATTCAAACGCTTAAAAAAGTATTTGCTTTTTTCATGATGATAAATGGATCTTTGTTCTTCCTTTTATTTAAGTTTTTAATTTAAAATTTATTTTTAACCTTATTTGCTCATTGATATTCTAATAATCTGAGATTCAATTTGATTTTTGATTTGTTCTTTTTTAATCATGTAAATTATCCATATTGTTAATAACGAAATTCAGTAACCAATACTAACCGCGTGTAGCAATGTCGAATTCAGAATTGAAAAAAAAAAAAAAAAAAGTGCCCATCTGCTTCAATCCTTCTAGCAATAAAAATATAATTTTCAACCAGTTCTTTATACGTTGTGGTGTTTGTATTAAAGATTTATTTTTATCTATAATAATTGTTTGTCAAGTATAATAATTTCAGCCATGCATTATGTCGTTAGATTTTCTTCTACATCTTCCCTATTTTTAATAAAATTTAATTATCTCAAAACTTTAGCAAATAAACAATAAATTTACTGGCTAATATATTGTGTGTTATTTTGTTTCTTTTTTAAAATTATTTTATTCAAATAATGCATTACTTTCAATTAAACTTCATAGCCTTGTCATTTTGATTCTATATTTTATTTATTTGTAGAAGAAACACACAATGTAGAATTTTATTCAGTAACCGAAACTTCATACGCAGAAGTATTGAATTTAGAACATGAAGGATTTGCCTGCTTCCAGGTATTTAGTGATAAAATGTCTTTTTTTATAATTTCTTTTATTTGTGTAGTTTCTGTTAAAAAATATTTATAAATGCTTTTACGGTTGTATATTTTAATAATTTCAGCCTCTATTAGTTTCTTTAATCCTATTTCTTTTCTAAAAAAATTGTATAGATTTTAATTTATCGTCTGAGGTCTGTTGAAAAGTGTTCTGTTAAAATGGAGGTCGTTCAAACCTCACAAAAGCAATAACATGCTAATAGGTCAAAAATTATTGTCAGTAGCACGATACATTTGGCACTAAAATATACAAAAATACATGATATTTCTTTTAATAATATTTCCCTACTAAAATATTTCCGTATACAATCAACAAGTAGTTCTCAGTGTGGCTCATTTAAAATTATAAGTTTTACATTTTACGGAAACAATTTGTGCGAATATCTGTCAGACGTAGTAAGATGCATTATCAAAAAAGAAAAAAAAAATCCTTTTTCTATTGACCTTTTTTTTTAAATTAAAATAAAAAGATTATTACTTTCATTCGCCAATTTTTCGACAAAATATTGCAAATTCAAAATTATTGGAAAATCGTTCAATCAAAAGTGTATTTTCGTGAAATTACAGGAGTATTCCAGTAACTTTGATGCATGTTACGTTTTTTTTTTTTTTTTTTTTTTTAGAAACGAAATTTTCAGTATATCCCTCTCCTGCCCACCCCCCTAAAAAGTGAACGGAATCTCAATACTTCGCAATTATTTTAATAATCAGATTAGAAATGTCCCATACAACTTCGGGGATGTTTTTGTAAAATGTATGCATCATGATAGTGTTTTTTTTTTCGAAGTAAAGAATTGGTTTTTTGTTGTTGTTGTTGTTTCATACTTTTAAATAACACTTTACATTATTTTCCTCTCTGGTTATTTGCAAAATCTACCGTTTAATAAAGTGCTTAACTTTAATAAATGTTTATATTATTGAAAAATCTATAGTTATGAATTTATTACACCTTATTTGTTAAAAAGGAGCCATCCGATTTTAAATGTTAATCGATAATCAAACACTAAATCAATGAGAAAGCATGTAGCTGTTTCATGCGCTAAAGTGATATCATCTATTTTTGCATTGTGTTGTTCCTCTTGTGCTTTGTGCTGCTAGACCCAGCGTCCCATTTTGACAACCTACTTTAGCTTCGATGTTTTTGCTATATATGATAAATTAGATGTTATGTATAGATAACACAACTGTTAGGCAGCTGGAGCGGTAATAGGATATGAGTTTTTCCATAGCAACATTTCACAAATATTTCAGCAGAATCAGGATGTGTGCTCGTGCTATAGATACATTAACCGCTAGCCTGTCAAATGAGTGGCAGTTTCTTTATCCATACCATATAAATGACCATATGTAATAAATTAAGAATGCTAAAAATAGCTGTCAAAATATCCTGCTTTCCTGACGATAATATTTTGATAGATTTCCTAAGAAACACTACCTATTACATTCTCCCCTATATATACAATGAAATACGTTTAATACGAAAACGCTTAACACGAAAAATCGGTTAACACGAAATAATATAGCGGTCCGGACAGTATACTATGCAATTTAATACATTTTTGTTCTTTTAACAGGAAACAAAAATCGTTTAACATGAAAAAAAATCGCTTTCGAACTAGTTAGTTTTAGTTGATATTGGTGAATTTTGTCTTAAAACCACTGAATTTTTGGTGAAAATGAGAGAATTTTGAGTTTTTGTAAAACTGCTTATGTTTTATGAGCACAATGGCTGAGAAATCGGTACGAAACAAACTCTTATTTCGCTTCAAATGAAGATGAAGTTGTTTAATGCAGTTGATGAAAAAGAAGGACGAAAACAGAAATCTGCAAAGAGTTTTGCATTGCCAATTCTACATTATCAACAATAATAAAAAAGAGGGATCCGTTACGTTAATGTTTACGTTAATGTTAGAGCGCAGTATGACAGCCTGAGGGAAAACGTACGTTCACGAAGATTTAGAGACAGATTAACTCATTTGGTTCAAACAAGCTAGATCTCAGAATGTTGAAAAAAACACTTCAAAAAAAGATATCTGAATTTTTTCAACCCAAAACAATATTTTGTTTACTTACTGTTTATCCTAATGGTTTCAATTTACTAGTAGTTTAACAGGAAATCGAAATAAAATTTGATGATGTCGAAAATATTTGTGAGTTTTGTCCTTTTTTAAAAAAAAATCTTTTAACGCGAATTTCTTTTAACACGAAAAATTTTTTTGGACCCCTCAGTTTCGTGTTAAACTTATTTCACTGTATATATATATATATATATATATATATATATAACTTTTTTATGGGCACGATAGCTTCCATAATTGTGCACAAATCTCTTACAAACTGATACATAAAATCAAGAGGCAGAAAATCTCGGTCAAGTTCGTTAATGGGCAAAATGGCACAAAGGTGCTGTAAATGGGGAGGGGGTTTGTGAAAATGAATAAAACCCCATAACTTCTTAATTATGATGCATATCGAATCAGTTTAAAGTTATTATTACTTCTAGGGAGAGTGACAAAAATTTATGTGTGACAGATTTTTCATGTCATTAAAAACGGCCTCAAGTGGCGCAAAAAATAGTGTTTTAAAAAGCAAAAAAATCATAATTTCGCCAATTCTCAAGATATCAATTCCGTTCAAATTTATTATAAATCTTCTTAATATTATCTACACATTTTATATCGACAAGGTTTTGATAGCAACAATTCTTACCGATTATAAACAAATAAATAAATAAAACAAAAAAATCGGTTGTTTGAAGAAGAAAAAATTTCATAAATTCGGCAATTTATAAGATATCCTATCCGCTTAAATTCATTATAAATTTTGTTGATATTATCTATAAATTGTGTATGACAAGTTTTTTATATGATCATTTATCAAGTCTTAAAGAACAAAAAAAAGAATTAATTAATTAAAAATAAAAACAAAGGGGGGCGGAGGAGCGTTGTAGAAGGAAGAAAAAAGTAAATTAACATGATTCTGATAAAAACAACTCTTACAGAAAAATGAAATTAAAAACTCGTCAAAAGTGGCCATATAAAAGTGTTAAACTTGGTTTATTTCTAATCTTGATTTAGTGTTTGTTGGTGAAACTAGTACTTGACTTCGAAATCTACCTGTGCCTGTAAGTCTGGCAGGCAGGTACTTTTTTTCACCGTAATTATTCTCAGATATTTTAATAACTGAAACCTTGCTTTGGTTCTTAAGGAGAAATGTTTTATCTTCAAAATGTTCTATAATATTTATGTCATATCCCGTAAACCAACTCAGACAGAAAACTATTAACTAATATACCTGTTATTTTAAACCGTAATTAATATCTTATATTTTAATAATTGGAGCCTCGCTTTGTTCCATTAACAGGAATTTTGTATCGTCTACATTCTAGATAGCATTTATGTAATTTTTGAAAGATAAATCAGCCAGAAAAAAATAACTTGTATACTTGTACGTTGACAAGGGTGTGCACAGAATACGTTGTTTAGCATTAATTCTGAAGAGACTCCATTGTTTCGTTTTTTATTCCGAAACTATAAAAAAATTAAATGATTATATGGGTCTAGTCAGAAAAAATAGGACCATACTCATTACACATTCTAATGCTTGTACGCACCTGGAGTAATTTTGTGTGTAATACACTAATTTTTCGTTATATATACAAACAATCAGAACGCCGTTACATGTTCTACAATTTTACTACATTGTTATTTCCTTTCAAACTCTGTAGCACAGACATAAAAATTCTACACTCTTCTTATTCGCGCTAAAACATCCGATTTACAATGCTATTCAGTAACCAAAATTGCCTGCGGTAGGAAAACAGAACTCTAAATTGAAATGGATAAAAAAGAATTATTCTGCCTCGGGGTGTTCCGTAAAAAAAATATTTTTTCATCATTTCTTTTTCTCTTAGTCTTTAGACAAATTGTTATTTTTAACTTTATTTACTTACGGACATTTAAAAGATTTCATCATTACTTGGTTTTGTTAAACATAATTTTTTATCCTATAAAATTTTTTATTTTTTTTTAATTCCATTCCCTGCGAGCTATTTTAATTTTTAAAATCTTTTCATAATAATTCAACACATATGTCTTTTAATTTACCATCTACAGAGGTTAAAATTTTGCTCTATACTGTTTCATTATTATTTCAATTTAAGCTCTGTAGCTATAAAAGTTTTGTAATTAACGCTTAAAGAACAAGCATTCACTACAGCATGTTATGTAATACCAAAGATTTCCTTCAGTGTAAATACAATATTTGCCATACAAATTAGTAATTAAAATAACGCTTTCTTCAAGCTGTTGAAATATCTTTTTTTATCATTATTTCCCCAGCTTTGCACTCAAAAAGTTATTATAATTTTTAGGTACAATCAGATATACTATTTTTTTCAGCATGTATTTCTTTCGTTAAGTTTAATTTTTCACCTTCTAAATTCCATTTTTTCTAAATTTCATGTTTTTATCTCTATAAAGAATAAATGAGTCTACTATCTATCCTGTAAACTATTACAACTTAAAAATCAGTGAATTATACAGCAAATATAGATTAATAATCTGTTCAAATCTACATCTCAATTATTCTACACTAAACTCGATAAGCACAGTGCTATAAAAAGTCGACATTTTAGACAAAGCATTTGACTAATCATGTATTATGTAACTAAACTGTCTTGTTCTAGAAATGTGGAATTTAGTGTGGTAGAAGATAAAAATTGATCAACCTTCAGGCTGTCATGTGATAAACATCTCCTTTTACTTTATCCCTCTTTCCTCTTGACCTTAAAATAATTATCTTTAACCTAATTTACTCTTTGGCATTTTCCTAATTTGAGATTCTTTTTGTTTAATTTAACCTAGTTTTTTGGAAAATTCGGCGAAAATGTGACGTCTTTCATTTTCATTTTGATCAGAAAACTGAAAGTTTAGATATGGGATTAAACTGATCACATTAAATGGACCAATTCAGGTATTTTTAGCCTCGTTCAAACTCGTGCAGAAGCATATCTATGACCATTGTTATTTTATTTCATTTATTATTCATTATCTGGTTATCATTTTATCTTAAAAAAAAAACATACGTTTTTTTTATGTTTTCTTTGGATACTCGTATAATAATCTTTTATTTCTAAGTCGAATTCTTAATGTCTTTAAAATTTATTACATCTGTCTTCAGATTAATAGTTCAAACGACATTTTCTGTCTTGGATTTAATTCTATATTATACAGGGTGATTCAAAAATACGTTTACAAAATGACATGGCAAATCAGGCATTCAAAAAGATAAAAACTCACATAGGAACATAGGGTGGTAAACCACTTATTTAGTGGCAAATGTAGGGTGTTTCATCCTCACTAAACCCGGGATGACGGTAATAATTTCGAGAAAATTATTAACATTGTGCTGAAAATGCAACGATATGTACCTTGTCTCGTGTGAAATGTGATAGCGCCATGAAAACATTTGGAAAAAAGTGTTGCTCAAGCAATCGATGATACCATATGAATTGATAATCACACAGTCCAAAATGTGGGGCGTCAAGTGCATACTGCTGGCGCGTATAATGCAAACTTCTAGAACTTTTGTTTGGTGTTATCACATTTACAACAATGGTGAGCATGTCTGTTAAATGTTTTATTGTAATACACTTCAGTTTGCGAAGTATACTTCAGTTGTTAACCCAAATTGCGTTAGGTCGATACACCCTGTATTTGAGACTAAATAAGTGATTTGCTACTCTATGTTCCTATGTGATTTTAATTCGTGTTGTATGCCTGATTTGCCATGTCACTTTGTAAACTTTCTTTGAATTGATCTGTATTCTTTGAACCCATTGCAAACAAAAAAAAATCAAAATATGTATTTATTTCATGTCCATGGAGAACATTTAAATATAAAAATTTACAAATGATGTTTCTTTTCTCTTTACTCGAGTATACTGTTAGTTTTTTCCGTGATGAGTGACAATACGCAATCAGTAACATTTCGATCCTTAATTCTTTGGTTAGACTTTTGCACGCATACACAATAAAATAAATATGATTATGATATGTCCGCCTAAGATGTAAGTGAATTATTTTCAAGACTAGAAAATTTAAATCGCATGAATTTCCTCAAAACCGTTCAAACACAAAATATTTTTAAATAAATTAATAAGTTCAGATTAAACATTATTAATCAACTTTATAATCTTAAACACAAATTCTTAAATGTGATGCTGTATATGATTTGATTATGACTGCTGTAATGTACATTTTAAGATTTTTTTTATTATTATTTAGGTCAAAAATCCTAATACCAATTGAAAATAACCATTTCTGTAATAAAATCCAAATACATAGACTTAAATTGTGCACATAACAGATATTTGTAATATTGTCTAGTCGATTGAAGAATAAATACATTTACTATTGGAAGTTGAAAAAAGACAAGAGAGGATGGCATAAATTTTTAACTGCATATTAAGTAAAATAGCTCACGTCTACCATCTCAATAGACAGTTAATTTAATTGAACAGCATCAATATAGATTTTTTCTATACAACTCAAAAATTAACAATTAAACATCTATTACAAGAAAGACCGCCTTTCCTGAGAAATTCATCATAATTTATATTTTCAAGATGATATAGAACTAGAAAATATACATATAAGTATGACTCTCAAATCTCGTTTTATCGATATAAAGATATAACAAATTAAACATTTTTAAAATTTTAAATTGAAATTGAAATTGTGAATTTTAAACTGAAATTTCGAATATTTTTTCTCTATCTTTAACACTTTAAAACCCCTTTTTACGCATCGTATGTTTTTTCCGCTGTTTTCTGCTATGTTTTCTCTCTCTTTCATTTACTACGTTCGAGCATTATACCGAAAGATCTTTTAACAGAAAAAAACTGCTTAAGGTAGCACACCTTTACTTTATCTATGGTTAGTAGCATCCAGATGTTGCTCACGTCATAGACCCGAAAATCGAACGAGTCTTGGCTTCACATCAATCATTAGTTAATTATCCTATTAAGATAAAGTATCTTCCTATTTACCCTTTTCAATTCACCCCTTTTCAAAAAATTGCAAGTTCTTAATTCTCCTGTTCTCCTACCAAAAATTCATTACTTAGTAAACTTGACGGGCCTACAAATCCATGTAGGTCACTAAATTCCTATTTATAAATCTTTGGCTCTTCGCAGAACTTACCTGACTTCTACTGTATGGTGGGTCTGCTAATAAAGAAGTTAGATCACACCGGAAATTGGGTCATAAAGTCCCAAGTCGAATTATTTTATTACTTTTGGTACAAGTTTCTCAACTTTTTGGATGTACACTATAAACCCTGATTTGTCACGGAGCTCTTATAACCACATGAAAATGCAATGACAAACATAATATGATTCTATGAGCCTCCATAATAACCATCAGACACTCAACGTTATAGCTGTATCTTGGAAATGTTAGTAAAAATGTTCGTACATTCAACGTTATATTACACATACACACACCTATTATACATAGTATAAATATACTGAAAGAGAGAAAAACAAAGGGAGACCATCTCTCCTGAGAAATTAATCATACCTAAAATTTTAAAGATGATTTAGAACTAGAAGACACATATAGTATGATTTGTCAATCTCCTTTTGATTTTATAAAATATTTGTTTTATTTTATATTAATAATTATATATACTGCAGTTCAGTGAAAAGAAACTATCTACTTCTAACAGTAAAAATGAAGTATTCAACTGAATTGGATATCTTTTAAATTCAATCGCGTTTCAAAGCATTTTTAGTAAAAAACTTTTATTCGTAATTATAAAATAAATACAATGCCGTAGTTTCACTGCAAATTTTTTTTTTTCTCTCAGGGGAGGAAAGGGTGGTGAGGGAGATGTGTATTATTTATTTCATTCTTCTTAACCCTTAAATGCCTGAGTTTTCAAAAATCATTTTAATAAATGTTTTTTCGACTTTCTTTTTTTAAATAAATCATGGGAAAAATACTTTAAAAAATCATATTTTGTTTTAAGTATGGTTTACGGCTAAAAAACTGTTTGTTACAAATCGGCAATTCTGGTGTTTAATTGAAAAAAATAATTTTTCTTGATAAAATTCTATAATGTTAAACACACAAGAATTTTGAGAACTATGATAAGAAATAAATTTTACTTGTTCCCTGCAGAACAAAATAAGGTATTTCGCAAGCTTCCAAACAAAATAAAATGAACATGTATCAACAATTGAAAAAAATAAATCTATCTTTATTCATAAACAGCACAAGTGTTGCCATCTAAATGTTGAAAATCGATTTAATAATATTTTCAGAATGTATTTTATTGGCAACAATATGCATTACAGCTTCAATATTATTCTAATAGTATTTATAAGCCTAAATTGGGTATGTTGTCGAAAGGCAACACCCGGCATTTAAGGGTTAACGTTTTTCTTCCATGATAGCAAATTAATATTAGTGTAAAAATCGTTAATAATTTTACACAAAATAAAGAGAGAAAAAGAAAGGGAGACCATCTCTCCTGAGAAATTAATCACACCTAAAAGTTTCAAGATGATTTAGAACTAGAACACATATATAGTATGATTTATCAATCTCCTTTTGATTTAAAGTGTTCCCAAAGTGTTTAATAAAATCTATTTAAAGACATACAGTGGAACTTCCGTTTAACTAAGTCCCTCTTTAACGAAGTTTTCTACTTAAAGAAATTTTCTGCTGAACCTTGACTTTGGACAACATTAACATGCAAATTAATCTCCATATCACGAAAAGTACCGGGTGTCCCAAAAAGGACTGACTGATTTTAAAATTCAATAACTTCCAAACGGTGACAGATATTTAAAAAATTCTTCCAGGAGGGTTATGCATAAGGTCAAAAGTTTTTTTACAGTGATTTTCGATTTTAGTTCGAATTACAAACAATAGATGGCGCTGCGATCAATAGACGCTGAATTCAGGTTCGATTTTTGGTACTTCGTGGCCCGGATAATACATTTCCATCTCCTTTTTCAGCATGGAACAAGAGAAAGGACTAGAAATCGAGCCTGTATTTAGCGACTATTGCTTACAGCGCCATCTATTGTTTGTAATTCGAACTAAAATCGAAAATCACTGTAATAAAACTTTTGACCTTATGCATAAACCTCCTGCAAGAATTTTTTAAATATCTGTCACCGTTTGCAAGTTATTGAATTTTAAAATCTGTCCGTCCTTTTTGGGACACCCGGTATATTCTACACGGTGTCCATAATTAAACGACCCTACTTTAAAGTTGTCTACAGACAAAACTATTGTTCATAAAGTTGTGAAATTTGGTGAAAGACATAATAAAGGGATGGGAATTTGTTTAGGCTCAAAAAATTGTAAATAAAAGTAATTCAAAAATTTGCCACCAGAGGGAGTTTTTTAATAAATTACACATTTAGCATTACTATAGTTTATAATTTTTATTTATTAACTTAACCTTACTCAACAAATAGCTTTTCACAACATTTTCCTAGCTTTTCCCTGAACTTACTACGGTCAACTCTGGAACATGCTATCTTACGATACCAGATGGTATCTGAAAATGATGGAAGTCATGCAGAGCATGTTTGGTTATAACAAAATTTGTTAAAGCATCGTAAATGTATGCTTAATGTGTAGTTCGTTAAAAAATGGCCTCCTAATATTTTTTTCGCTCACACATATTCCCATACTTTTATTATGTCCTCCAAAAAATTTCACAACATTCTGAACAACAGTTTCGCCTGTAGACAACTTTAAAATAGGGTTGATTAATTATGAACATCCTGTAAATAAAATTTCTAAACTATATTAATGCGAAATATGTAATTGATTAAAAATAGCTCTCTGGTGGCGAATTTTTAAACTAATTTATTTATACTTTTTTTTTAGCTTAAACAAATTCCCACCCCTTTATTATGCCTTTCCCAAAATTTCACAACATTATGGACAATAGTTTTATCTATAAACAACTTTAAAGTAGGGTCGTTTAATTATGGACACCCAGTATATAACGAAGTTTATTCCCCTTTCGTATCTGTACAGCATTCAAACGCAAAGGTTGCTGTTGCGATGGATGTATGATTTTATTTCCGAGGATTGTAATAGTCGAAAAAGAAATTATTATTATTATTTTTTTTTTATTTCTATTCTTCTTGGTGCTGCAAAAAAAAAAAAAAAAAAAAAAAAAAAAACATTTTTCCGCCCTAAAATAAAGACTTGCTATCGCCACTCACTTACACAGACAGTACTGGCACTGATACTCAGGAAAAGCCTTCCATAGGATAAGAACGGGATTCCAGTTTCAGGCAAAATGTTATAGATAAATTTTTAAAAATACTTACAAATGTGCGAAAATTTTAATGAACAGTGTATTTTTTTTCTAAGAAACCTATAAAAAGTAATTTTACATACCGGGTGTCCCAAAAAGGACTGACTAATTTTAAAATTCAATAACTTCGAAACGGTGACAGATATTAAAAAAATTCTTGCAGGAGGGTTATGCATAAAGTCAAAAGTTTTTTTACAGTGATTTTCGATTTTAGTTCGAATTACAAACAATAGATGGCGCTGCGATCAATAGAGGCTAAATTCAGGCTCGATTTTTGGTACTTCGTGGCCTGGATAATACATTTCCATCTCCTTTTTCTGCATAGAACAACAGAAAGGACCAAAAATCGAGCCTGTATTTAGCGACTATTGCTTACAGCGCCATCTATTGTTTCTAATTCGAACTAAAATCGAAAATCACTGTAATAAAACTTTTGACTTTATGCATAACCCTCCTGCAAGAATTTTTTTAATATCTGTCACCGTTTCGAAGTTATTGAATTTTAAAATCAGTCAGTCCTTTTTGGGACACCCGGTACTTTTTTAAAGGAATTTGGAATACTGAGAAGAAAGAGAAAAGGTACGCTAAGCTTCACCTTTTGTTTATCTCTCTTATGTGTTTTATTCTAATTAATTTTTTCTCATATATTTATCGACATTGCATAAAAAAAATATTCATCGAATTAAAATACTTTTTCTAATATTTTATTTTTATGTGTATTTTTCATTTTATGTACGGTTATTTTTCATTTTATGTATGTGCATTTTAATATAGAAATTTCATGAATTTTAGTTTTCTATTTAACAAATTTTCTTGATAACGATGCATTTAGGTATAACAATGAGGCTTAGTTAAATGGGAGTTTCAATGTATTTATTTAAACTAATTATTTTAAAATTACGAGTTAAAAAAATAAAAACGCTTGTTTGTAGTTATCTTAAGTATAATTTCAAATATTTTCCAAGTTCTCAAAATTTATAATAATTAATATTCCGTTTCTCATTTTACATAATAAACATAAAATATTAATGCGTTCATTTTATTATGTAACTAGAGAGCTCAGCCCCTCTGCGAGCTACGCCCGCCAACCCCCGTTCAGACTCTGAAAATATAGAAATGTGTCCTGTTTGGAAAATATTAACAGGTTACGGAAGATTGAATAATATTATCACCATAGCGCCGGCTATCTTCTGTAATCGGATTGCCATGCTTCTCCATTTGAATGGGGTATTTTTCTGTTACCCTGGCTTCATCCATCATTCTCGTAACACTATTATTTAGTATATTGATGGACCAAAAACAGTGTAGATTAAACCTTTTGGCATTCAAAAGTACTTATAGCAAAATTAAAATATCAATCTGCTGTTAATTGTGTTAAAAATTGTGTAGATTAAACCTTTTGATATTCGAAGGTACTTATAGCAAAATTAAAATATCAATATGTTGTTAAGTAATCTACTGGCAAATTGTTCGTATGCAGAAATTGTAATTTCTTTTGACACAGAGAATATTTATTGTATGCAACTGAATTTAACTTCTTATCGTTAAATTGAGAATATAATTGTATTTTTTTTTTTTTTATTGGTACCCTAAAATTGTTTGAAACTTTCCAGAACTACTGATTATGCCGCCCTTGACGGACAATTTGCAGCCTGGCTTCGGCCACAGTTTGTAAATTAATTTTAATTTGAATAAGATTTTTTTTTATTGTTTTGTAAAAGATAGGTGCCTTTCCCTTCTGGCTGGGCTGAGTTTCTGCCTGCGTGTTGGGGAGACCCCCGTGTGGAGCCTAAATAAGTCTAAGCTAGTTTCTCTGATCAGGCGATCTCGCTCCACTCAGGCCGTCAAACTGATGACTGTGTTGTTGATAAGTAAGATCAATTACATATTTGAAAATCAGTTTGTATAAAATGGTACGTTAAAAATGTCGCTACCTTTGTTACTTTTATAAACGCGCTATGGACAATATTCTTACTTTCGGTTCGATGTCAAAAAACTCCCTCTGCTTGGGAATAGGTTTCAGAACCACGGTAATAAAAACCATTGTGTTTACGCTTATATTATATGTTTTGACCGATCTTTGGATATTTTCAGGAACAGGTACAGCTTATTCGTGAATTCTTTTCTCTATTTTGATACACCATCATACATATTTTTATGTTATTTTTTCATTGCATATTATTTATATTAATCAATAGGAATATCCGAATTTTCAAATGTGTATTTATCGAATTTTAATTTAAAGTATTTTGCGCATACATTTCCCTGTATTTATGCTGCATCAAGCAATGTAATATACAAATAAATTTGCTAGCCACACTACTTTTATAGAATATTACGTCACATTAAAATTCTCCGGAATGAAAATCGTTTTAATGTATCATGTTAAAATATGACGTAATTTACACTATTAAATGCATTTGTCATGCAATAATTTATTTATTTTTAAGTATTTTTCTCTTTAAATATTCACGGGTACATACATTATTTAATTTAAAAGTGTGTAGCTTCCATAAACTTGCACAAACGTGTTATTATTTTTATTGAAATTTAATTCATCTTGTTCTTATGGGACATACAACCCCCCCCCCCCCAATTTCTTTGGAATTGAAGTCTCGCATAGCTATATTTCTTATTTTTAACTGTCCGTCAATATTATAATTTGTCGATTACGACGTAATAACTCCCATATCTGCTTTTAGCGCATATTAATGAATTTATCATTTTAAATTTTTTTTTCTCTTTTAAATATTCACGTGAAAATTTGTTTTTATGTTAGAAAGGAAGTTTTATTATTTACGCTGTCTTAGAATTGACGACAAACGTTAAAAAATGCATCTCTTAATATGAAATAAAAGTCTCGTAAATATATTTTTAAATATAAACTGTTTGGCAGAAATATTACTTGGCTATTTTAAATATAACGTAATTTTCCGCATGTACTGCTTTAATGCATATTAATGAATTTATGATTTTTAAAGTTTTTTTCTCTCTTTAAATAGTCATAGTAAGCACAATTTTTATGACGTAATTTTCAATATTTTCCTGTTTATATAATGTAATCATTTAATTCTGAAGTTCTTTCTGTTTTAAATGGTGACGTGTAAATAAATTTGTAATCGTAAGGAAATATTATTCTTTGCGCTGTTTCTATGACTGGCAACAATTTGAAATAAAATCCTTTCTAAAATATGCAAAAGTATCTCTTGCAATGATGAAAATTTATTAAACTAAATAACAAATTATTATTTATTTAATATTGTAATTAAAATTTAACGAATTATTTTTTCACATTTTCTTGAAAAACATAATTTAATCACAACATTGATTGAAATAAAAGATAATTTCAATTTAATTTGAAAATGGCGAAAATGAAGAAATCTAATCTAATAATCCCTTTTCTCACTTTTTCCACAAAAATGGAGTAATTTGGTTGCCATCATTAGATAAATTTAATTCAAATTAGAAAAAAATAATATTTCGAAAACTAATTCAAATTTAAAAATTCTAATACCAGTTTTGAGATATGCGGATCAATACGTATTTTTGGTATTAATTTCACCGCCAAACATTCAATATTTTAGGAAAAATAGCTCTAAAACTAAATCAGTCGTTTAAATAAAATCGTTTAGTAAATTCGTTTCATTAGGTTTATATATATATATCTATATATATATAAGGTAGATATACAATATTTATAATCGATTATGGTATATTTTTATGGATATGTATTTTATATAGTATGTACATAAGATGTAGTAATATAAAAAAATACTTTACTTCATATTGCCAAAATAAAATTTCATTAAAATTAATAGTGTTTTATAATTCCAAAATTTTATAACATGGATATAAAACTTTTTAAACATTCTTGGTCAATAAAAATAGTGTTTAAATCACCATATTCCCATCGCAGTAATACTATGAATGTACTTTTATTTTTAAATCTTTCATTTTATTTCTTTGCATTTTTTCCCCCTCATGAGAACATTTAGATATTCTGTATAAAAGAACTATTTTTACGACGAAGTTTTAAAGAAAAATTATCTTAAAACATTTCTATTTATTTATAAAGTCAAAGCAATATTTTTTGGCATTTGTAAGTGAGTCTTTGGATAATTGTTTCATATAATTGCTTATTTTTCCAAAGAAAGGGAAAAGATGAATTTCCTGTAATTGATAGTTAGATTTTTCAGTGATGAATGCTTATTAACGCAATTTATTTTAAAATAAAATACATAATACATTTCATTTTTAAAATGAAGACAAAATTAGAAATGTACTTACATCAAAATATATTTAATGAATATTACTAAATTTTGAATGGTGAAATTTCCATTGTAAGTTTAACGAACTATTAGCAAATATTAAACAACCATTTCCAATATCAATTATTCCGCTTAAAAGTATATGCTTTTATTATTAATTTTTATTCTTTATTATTTATTGTACATTTTGGCGCAATATTTTAAATGAAAATTCTTAAATAAATGACAGTAGGTATAAATATCTTTAAACAATTAAAATAGGGTCAATTACATATTTGAAAATCATCTTGTATAAAATGGTACGTTAAAAATATCGCTATTTTTTTTACTTTTATAAAGGCGCTATGGACAATATTCTTACTTTCGGTTCGATGTTAAAACACTCCCTCTGCTTGGGAATAGCTGTCAGAACCACGGTATTGAAAACCGTGGAACACTTATAAATATCACAATCATGTACCTTAATATGTCCGGTCTAACGTCATATTAATAAGACGTCTTTAAATGGAGTATCAATTATCCTAACAACTAGTTTTCACATTACCTTTAGGTAGTTATGATAAGTACCGGGTGTTTCATAAGTTTGATGCGAAGTGTAAAACGAAATAAAAAAATATCTATGAGTCGGAGAGATAAGATGTTTGGAAATAAATATTCAGCGTGGTATGGGATTTTGTCTGGCACCAACAAAAAATAGTTCAAATTGTCTACTATAGAGGCCGCTACTGTGGATAATTTCATGGAATAATTCAATATCGCTCGCACAATGTAAGATTTATTTAGAAAACATTAGTGAATACAGCATGTACACTTTTTTGTACCCAAATTTTAAGTTGTGTAAGCAATATGGAATTATTCCATGGAATTATCTACATTGTCGCCTTCTTTTGCCGAGAATTTGAACTAATTTTTTTGTTGGTGTCATACAAAATCCCGTACCACGCTGAATATGTATCTTCAAATCGCAAGTCTCATCCGACTTTTTTTTTTTTTTTTTAATCGCGGTTTGCTTTCACAATGAACCTATTATTATTTACATAAACGTATGTTTTCTCTGAACGAATTACCTGAAGTAAAACATAAAATACACTAGAAAATTGTTATATCTGATTACACTGCTGTTTTTTGTAGAACAGCATTAACTAAACATCTTCAAAAAATTTTCCTTGCATAGTAACCTATGAATCGTACGCAAAATAACGATATCAGTTTAATTACAGTAAATGACGTATATTAGAAAATTTCTGTAGGCAGCAACTTTTGTCATTTGAATAGATACTTATATTTATTCAAATTTAAAGGCATTTTTCAACAAAAATGAAATAAAAATTGAACCCGGAAGGATTAGTTGTACCATTAGTCTTGCATTCAACAATTTAATTTATTAATTTAAATTTTATTATAATAAGTTTATTTTGCTGGAATGCAATATTATGGCGCTTGATGACAAATAGATATTTAAATGTTCATGTTTTATTCGCATATATGACGTGGGATCGTTGAAATCTTCGAGTTTAACACTAACGAAAGAGACATTAAGTAGAAGAGAACACTTTGAAAAATAATGTAATAACTTTTGTTTATCAGTCGGTACTAAATAGTAATTTATTTTTGTTATTATGTTGCTGATTCTACAAAGTGCGATACTTTTGCTGCAAATGGTGATAGTTCATTCATATAAAGTGGTAGCCGAACTTGTGGATACATTTAGGGAGCTTTCATAATAAAAAGTAAAAAGCTACCGCCCGAAGGAAAACACTTCGAGAGATTGATGTATATATATATATATGCATTTTGTCATGCTGTAACTCTCAGATTTTTTAGCCGATTTGGATGAAAGTTTCCACGTGAATGGTACATACTTAATGTCTCGACCGAGTTCGTCGGCTAGCTTCATCCGCCATCCTGTTTCAAAATGGCGGCAATTTTAATTTTTTTTTCATGTTTTTTTAACATTGTGTACTTATAGAAAATGTTACGTTTCACAAAATGCAAACTCTTATGATAATTTTAAACAGAATGTTAGAAACATTAAAAGATATTTTAAAGAGTCGCTCAGTGTAACTTAACAACACAGGTCATTTTAAAGAGGAAGTTAGAAAACCTAAAAATTTCCAAAAGTGTCCACCAAATTCAAATGGCCGCCATTTTGAAACAAGACGGCGGATTAAGCTGGCCAGCGAACTCGGTCAAAACATTAGTAAGTACTATGCATATAAAAAAATTCATCCAAACCGGTTCAAACATTCGAGAGTTACAGCATAACAAAATTCAGATATAAATTATATATATATATATAAATATATGGATATATATATATATAAGTATATATAAGTCAGCATTTGAACGGAGGGTGGTTGTGGTAGCTGGCGGTCATGACCAGCGAAAATATAGCAAAATTTCTCGAAGTATTTTCCTTCGGACGGCTACAATACGTATCTTTTTACTTCTTGTAATGAATGCTACCTAAAAATGCCCACAAATTTGGCCACCACTGTATATATAAATATTTAAATTGTTTTGGATGTTTTCTAAATTCGAAAAGATGTTTTTTCCATGTTTTATTACAATTAAGAATATTTGAATTTTTTTTATAATTATTTTTATTGAACGGCAGAATGCTTCTATACCTCAGTTATACAAATTTCCTTTATTAGTGCCTTGATATATATATTTTATATAAAAGTAATATTATTCTATGAATTATTAATTTAAAACATAGTTTCCCCTCTGAAAATCACTTTGTATATGAATTAAACTTTATTATGAAAAAATTTAATTGAAAAGAATTACTTGAAAAAGATTAAGAAAAGATAAACTTGTGCTTTAATTGCTATCACATTTCTTTAATCCCCTGTCTTTCGTTACATATATTAGTAATGATATTATTTCTTAAACCTTAAAAAAATTAAACACAGGTTACATCTGCGTACTATTATTTTATTCGTGTATAACATTTTATTTATACATTTATTATTGCTTATTTTACTATAAAAAAGTAACGTTTTCGGTAGAATGATTCATCTAATCAACGTCTGTTTGAAGGAACTGTACAAAACTATAAAATATCTGTTGCGAATTCGCAAATGAAATCAGATTTCATACTGTAATTCAGATGTTCCCTAACATTTATATATTTTAAGCTTTTAATTCATATACAGCGTCTAAAATATAAGTGAAAACAATTATTTTATGAGAATAAATATATTTTCTAAATGTACGAGATGGAAAAGTATTATTCGCCGGAGTATAAATGGTTCTTTACTTAAAATATTAACACTATAAGAAAATATCGTTACTTGCAGCTATGTTCATTAATGAAATAAAGTTTTTGTGTGTATGTTTGTGTATGCGTGTTTCTTTGCTTCTTTGTGATCGATAGGAAAATCTACCGCTCGTACAGGTCTGCAAATTTTGTTAGGGATAGACAAAAAAAAAAGGCCCAATCGTCCTGAAATTCATTATTTGTTATTTATTCTAGATATTAAATAAAAAATCAATAGAACCAGCTTCAATTTTCTTCAGTTCGCAAGCGTTTTGATTGCATCCACGCATGCCCAGGAAAAACGGAATTTTTCATGCACATACACGTTAGGAATACATTCTGTTCTACCCAGAATCTAAAATAACGACCTCTCAGTGCTCATAGGAAATAAAAATAATACAAAATGTCATATGTAAATACCCGGTACTATTCGGTATCTATGGTGTTTTTCATTAAAATAAATGAATATTCACTTTCAAAAAATTACTTTTTGAAAGATTTTTTTTTTATTATTGTTGTTGTAATTTGTGAATATTTTAAAATTGCCTAATGAGAGAGTTATGATTGACGTTATGACGTTATAATTGCTTCTACGAATGTCCGGCATAAACGGATTTTTCAAGAACAGACAAGGGAGGAAAGCAGTAATTTTTTACTAGAGTTTAAAATTCCGACCGCTCAGTGCCCGTAGGAAATAATAACAAAAAAGGGCACATATAAATAGCAGATAATATTCGGTACCGATAGTGCTTATTATTTACCTTTTCAAAAGAATATTTTCTGAGCGTGCTCTTGATGTTATTGTTTTTTGCGAGTATTTTAATATCGCATGATGAGACAGGATTAAAAAAAACTCTCATCGTATGGATTAGTTATGATAAAAAAACCACTCAGTGTTCTGATGGAATAATTATAAAAAAAAAATTGAGGACCTGAATGAAACAACTTAAAAAAAACTTGGATGCAGTTATCTATTTTCAGTACTTTCATTTTACTGGTGGTAGCTTTAAAAAAAATGATTATTTACTTTTACAAAAATGGATTTTCTGAATGTCGTTTCATTTCTTCCTTTTTCTTTTTTGTGAATTTTACAATCTCAATCGCCACTGCTTGGGTGCAGTTAAAAAAAAAAAAAAAAAAAAAAAAAAAAAAAAAAAACGAAAAACTAGTTGTTGTTGGTACTTAGGATATTTTGAAAATAAAATATATCAATATTTGCCATTAAAAAATTATTTTTTGCAGGTCGTTTCAATATTTTTCGCTGTTTTCTGGTGTTTTAAATGTTCATTGATATGATATGGATGAAAATACATAAAATCAAATAAAATCCACGGATAAGCTGCACCTTTCTGCGTGCCAAAAAACGCCAGTTGCATTTGGTAATATTTTATATAATATGAAAATACATTTTCATATATTTTCATTATAAACCGTTTCTGATAAAGGAAATATATATTTCTTTAACGTATATTTCTTTATAAGTAATTATACTCCCTTTTCATGGGAATATATTTCTTACAAGCAAATTTCAAGAAACATAGTGCGCTTTACTTTAACTGTTATGGAATTTAGGTAAGTCATTATGAAAATTCAAACAAGTTCAATATCTCTAGGCAGTAAAAATGAAATTTAAGATTCCGAAGGAATAAGAAACGATATGTAGAGAAATTTTTATTCGTTTGAAATTATCAATGCAGAAGTGGAACTTTAACGAAGAGGAGGATAAGGCTTTTAGGAAAATGATATGTTTCTACTTAACGGATGCAAAGAGAAAAAATCAAAAAAAGTGTTTCATAAATTGTTTTTAAATAAAACAAAATAAAAATGTAACTGGTTTATTTATTTTTAATTTAACATTTTTTTTTTCATTTTTCTTCAATTAATATTAATATAGTGCTTCAGGTCGATGAAGTTTTCGTTGCAGAAATCAGTGTATTTTATGCATACATACACAGTAATAAAAAAGAGATTCTATTGGCAATCGAAACGCCAGTACTATTTCTGTATTTCAACGGAAATTTTCCCCCATAAATTCCAGAAATCCGTATTTTTATGGAAATCTTTCCACACAAATTACAGAACAATTTTCCGTTTGTCTGGAATTTATGGGGGAAATTTTTCGTTAAAATACGGAAATAGTACTAGCGTCTCGATTGCTTGTAAAATCTCCGTTTGTTAGTCCGTTTTTTTTTTTTTTTTTTTTTTTTTTTTTTTTCACGGTGTAGAGTAGAGGTTCAACATTTTTTATTTTGATATTAGCTTATCATTTTTTCAGATAATTTTCGTTACATATTCGAATGAAATATGCAGCAAATTGTATAATAGAATTAAAATTATAGTTTACTTTTCCAGAATTTATTTACTTATGAAACAGAAACATACATCAATTCAAATTTAATAAGTCAATAGAAAAAAAAAAAAAAATTCAAAACAGGTTTTAAAGATTTCTTCAATAAACACTAGTCTTATATGCCAATCCCAAAATTTACTTCTATCTTATGCATGTTAATAGCTCAAAATTCTCTAGCAAAGTGCCAAAATTAAATGGCAATCAATGTCCATCATGAGGATACTAAAGATATGAAATTCCGCGCATTAGTTTTTGAGATAGGTCTATCGCTAAAAAAGTGTAAACAATGCAAAATGCAGTATATCAACGCACCGGTTAGGTGATTTACATCAAAACCTATGTGCTAACAACTTATATTAACTTCTAACTGAAACTGAAGTTTGATGAAAATCCGTGCATTAGTTTTTGAGATAGAGCTAATGCGGAAATTGCAAAATGTTCCACATAGCAGCGCCACCTGTTGGACTATTTACACCAGAAACTAAACAGCACTAATTTATATCAGGAACTAACTAGGTTTCATGGGAATTCGTGTATTAGTTCTTGAGATAAAGCTATTGCAATAATCATGAATAATGCAGCATAGCAGCGCCACATGTTCGGCGATTTACACCAAAAAGTTATCATAATCAGTGTATATCAAGGTCTATCTGAATCGAATGTTTTATGAAATTTCGTGCATTGCTTCTTGAGATAGAGAGCCCAAAAATTGTGTGTCACATACAGACTCACAGAGTGACAGACAGACTCACAGACAGACATTTTCTAGAAATCTTCAAATCGCGTTCAGGACATTCTAAAACGTATAAATCCATGGAAAACCGGAAGTCGAAATTTTCCACGAATCCAATACTTTCTTCTTGTAAAGATAGAAGATAGTAAAAAGATACATAATTGTTTTGTATTTGTTATTATTTTTTTCAATAAATGCATACATATAGTGAAATAAGTGTTTTTGAATTTGTTTCTCTATTCATTCTCCAAATCGCGTAAATATACACTGAATGTTATGGTATACATATACGTTATTTAGTTTAACCGCGGTATATTCGGTATTGAAAATGGAACATATGTAGCATTTATATTTCGTTTACAGGGACTTTCAAAATAATCCCGTTACCTTACGATCAAAGAAGGGATATAGTTTGCAATTTTTGTTTAATAAAGTTATACAATTGAAAGCAAACTAAAACTGATCTATATTTATGAGGTACGATGCAACATAATTTCTATGGAATGTGAGACGAATTGCATTTATTATTCGTTTACAGAGACATACAAAAGAATGAAGTTCATGCACATAAGAGGTGTACTTGCAGATGCTTTTTTTTAAGTGTGGATTATAAAGCATTTAGTTGCCTATTTACAGGAACGTAAAGACGAATTGGGTTAATCTACAGACTATGGACGAAAACCGGCGGTAGTACGTTTTCATATACGGTAGGCATTTTATAGTTTAAACAAATTTTAGTACATTATGTTGTACACATACATTAAATATCTCATATACAGGATTCTTCTAAAAAATTCGTAAGAATTACTGCCTATGGATGTGAAATTTTTAGAGGTGTGTTGAATTGTGTTATGCATTTTCCCGCTTTACATTTAGGCGGTGTATGTAACACGTGTTTGTATGTAAATAAATCATCATACAGGGCTACGCAATAAACTGAATATATTACGGTCTAGGTAATTATTGTAACTGATATTTTAGTTTTGTCATTGTTTTACAAGCTGAATTGAATTTTAGCTTAATATGTGTTAAGTATAAAACGTTGTGGATCATATACAGTGCTACACAAAATATTGTAATTCACCATATTTGCGTGGAAAATGCTTAAATTACAAATCTGTTTTACGTTGCATAGCGATATTAAGTTAACCATGTGGAGTGATGAAAGAAAGCTATAGACCATGGACACGGCTGCTAAAAAAATATTAATCGTAGAGACAGTGAGATTTATTACCTGGAATTGTGTGTTCAGCTGTGATTTTACATTCGCAAAATTTTTATTTCATGCCGATTTGAGAGAACCGTGGTAATATTATAATATTTTTATATATTTAAGTAAGTCGTAATCGAAACTGCAGGAATTTGCTAATTATAGGAAATTCAACGTACCCATGGTAAATCTCCTGGAATAAAAACGATACGTATCAACATGAAATGGAGTTTAACGGTGAAGGAGAAAATGGGTTTTTTTAAATTTATGTGATTCAACTTAACTCATCGAAAAGGGGTAATATACAAATACAGGTTAAAAATTCTTTTCAAAGGGAAGAAGAAGAAAATTTTTTTTTCAATATTTTGATGATTTCGCTTTTTTGTTGCTGTTGTTGACATACCTGTTATCATATCAGATAAAATATTTCTTCAAAGCAAAATAATAATACACAATCGATGCATTTTATAAACTACCAATAGCAGCATAAAATTATATTTCTAACATCAGTAAGTACTACTATTTTAAAGCATAGTATGTTCATTTATGTTTTTCGATTATTTATAATTTTTGTAATTAAATAAATACTACTCCGTTCCAAATATTATTATTCTATACCGATTTAGAAGAGAACTTTAGTAAATTTTAAAGTTATCGCCGTGGTATTTATGTAAGTTATTTTTTAAAATTAAGGGAGTTCAAAGTCCTCATGTAATATTAATGATGTCTGAAACAAAGAAAGAAAATCATTCTTGAAGAAGTAAGGATATATAGAAAAAAATATTTTTATACTAAAACATCAAGTGCAGGGGAAAGGGCTTTTAGTAAAAAGTTGGGATTCAGCAAGCACATGGAAAACAGTAGAAATAACAAATATGGTGATTAAAAGTTATTTCTATAACAAGCAAAATATAAAATTGACTTTTCCCGATTATATATTCTACATTCTTTTCAATACGTCTACTATCTATTTTCCAGAAACTCAACTGTCTGTGCAAATTTGATGTTTTTTGTACAGATATATACATCGTTAATTTACATTTACAAAGTATATTGTTTTCTACAATATTGTCACATCATGTTTTGAAGTTTTTTTTTTATTGTGCATAGAAAGAAATATTCAAAAAATGGAAAGTTAAATACATAATTTACTTTTTTGTAATTAATCTAACAATATTAATATGCTATTGAATACAAATAATAAATATGCATATACATTAATTTCAATACATTTGGAATAAAAAAAGAAATTCATTCGTCCGGAATAATTGTATTCCATGCTATATTTGGAGAACCATAGTAAACTTTAAATGAACTATTCTTGAAATTAAGTAAGTGACTATCAAATTTCAGGTAAGAGTCTTAAAGCAATGTTAACTCATTTACCATGATTGGCAGGAAAGCGTAAATATTTAAGCAGTACGAAACCTTTAAATTTGTAAACCAGTATTTTAATAAGGAAATTTTCCTAGTATATAATCTCAATCTTTGAGAGATTTAAGGAGTTCAAATTACGATATGGAAAAATTGGTATCAAGCTATTAAAATAAGTTTAAATAATAAACCTCGTTAATGGGTTAGTATAATTTAAGATACAGAAGGAAATCCATTCTGGTATAACAAATGATATTTAGCGAAAAAATTTCTGTTTGGAAAAAATTCAAATGGAAAGCTACGTTTAACAATTATGAGAAAAGTCTTTTTGATGGAATATGAAAAACGGAAAATATAAAAAAATGGTTTAAACGATGTTTTTAAATAAAGTAAAATTTAAATAAGATTTTGATTTTTTGTGCTTATATTTCCTGTTTATTTTAATCATTTCTGCTCATATGACTGGAGGAAAGGTAATTTTCTGTTCAGAAATGTATAAGTTTCTTATCCATATCATTTCAGATGGTCATCATTTACGTTTTAAGAATTTTTTGCTCTCTATTATTATTGTCATATCTTTCTTTCCTGTTTATTTACACATATTGGTGCCATTATTCGAAACAAATATATTAAAATGATATCATAAATTTATTTTCTGTAATTTATTTACGTATCAGAATATATCTTACTGAATAAAAATAGAGAAATCAACACAGATTAATTCCAATCCTTCCATTCCATTCAAAACAAGAAAAATATTTTGTTTAGAATAATTTTATTCCATGCTAATTTTGGCAGCACGATGGTAAATTTCAAATTATCTGTTATAAAATTTACGTAATTTGTTTATGAAAATAAAGGAATTTCAATGTTTTTAGGAGATGTGAATTAAATTTAAAATAGCGGGGGAAAACATTTTGGAATAAGAAGCAATGTTTAGCAAAAAATTCATTATTTTGAAATAATAAAGGATAGGTGAAGTTCCATAAAGGATAGGAAACAATGTTAGGGAAATGATACATTTCAGCAATTAAAAAAAAAGTCAAAAAGAGTAGATCAATAGATGTTTTAAATGAAATACAACATACATGTGCGTTTGGCTTGTTGGAATGATGATACATGTTTATTTTGTGCTTTCGTTTTCGACGATTCTAAACATCTGAAATTAAAAACTGCAATAAAATGAAAGTCAAAATTATAGTGCTATATTAGTCTTGAGTTAAATAATTAAAATACATATAAAAGCACAAATAATTGTACCAAAATTACATTCAGGTGCTTACGTATAATATAAAGATCTATAAAATACAAATTAAGTGTATCTTAAAATACAGTAAAGCCCCGATTATCCGCGGTGCGGTTTATCGCAAAGCGAATTATTATTATTATTATTTTAAAAATTCAAGTCAACAGCAAGGGAAATACCATAAGCCCTATTATTATATATAAACAGAAAAATCAATGTATTCGAAAGTCATAGAAGAATATTTCTAGATTCGGCTGCCATGTTTGAAATATCAGATATAAAGTCTTGGTGCCTTTTTTTAATTTTATTAACCAAAAGTAAACACAGCAATTAAAATATTTTACAATTATATAACACTATTATGATAAATTCCACGAGAGCATATCAAGAATAACATCATTTTTGAGATAAAAAATATTCCATACTAAAAAAAAATAATAATAGTTTACAATTTAGAATAAAGAAAAGGAGTTTCCAAAACAAGAAGCAAAAACAAGTGACTGATATTTATAAAAAGATGGAACTCACCTCTTTTTGTACAGTATGTACGGCATTATTTCTTGTTTATTGTTCTTTATTTTAGTGATTTAGACGGCAAAGATTTGTGACGTACTCTGCATATGTATGTATTTTAAACGTTTTATTATGTTTTCTATACACTAACACATAGTTTGTCTGTTGAATTTTCTTTTTTTTTTTCGCGTTTGCACTCCATTTTCAATTTTTTTTCGGATTATACGCGATTTTTGTTATCCGCGGTGCCCTTGCCATCCAATCCTGTGGATAATCGGGGTTGTACTGTAGATTAGAAAAAAAAACAGAACGGTTTCAACCATTGCCGTCACAATAGGATTTAAATGTTGTTTCAATAAAATTTAAATTTACGTCCTACTGATGGCGGCCTTGTAATGGTACAAAACGTTCTAGGATTCTTCTAATGTATTTTAAGATATTTTTAATTTGTATTTTAAATATCTTTATATTATATGTAGGCTTCTGAAAGTAATTTTTGTACAATTATTTGGGCTTTTATATGTATTTTAATTTAGGAAAAACTGCAGTTTCTGGTGTAGTTAGAAGCAAGTGTTTTGAGGAAAATATGCTTAAAACAACGTTGGGTAGATTCAACAAACTGTGGATACCATTTTAAAATTCATTTTATGTCATTAATAAATAATTATTTTTTAACACATATTTTATGTGTATGCATTTGAGAAGAACGTTTACCACCTAAATTGCGTTTTTATAAAAAGACAGTGATAACATGAAAGTGGATGATGTCAAGATTAGAATTCAGTTTAGTTTTAAGAAATGAGAGAAATACTGATGTCCCTTTGATAAGAGAATGTACAAATATTGCTACATAATTTTATTTTCTTAAATTTTAGATATCATCCCTGTAAATAATGTCATCTTATCGTCTAACTAACAACTGCTTATTTTTTCATATAACTTTGTTATTAATAAATGATTTTGATGTATTTGAATCCAGCGTAGTCAATACAAGAGCTATATGGTGAAGTAATTTTATTATTTTAGGATCCCACATGCATTGGAATCGATTTCTAATATAATAAATCAATTTCGTTTCGGGTACTTTTATTCAATGAGAATTTCAAAAGATCATACATAATCTTAAATTGACTGTTATGGAATTTATTGAAGTCATTATCAAAACTCAAGTTCGAAATCCATAGGCTACAAATGGAATTTAAGCTCGTGAGAGGAGGTGTGATATATTATATCCCACTTAATTTTAATTAAGATTTGTACAAGAAACATTTAATTAAGTTTCCTTTTTATAATTCTGGTGAAAAAAGGAGCTCAAAAATTGCTTTTCTCTATTTTGAATTAATATTTTTTTCAAATTTCCGGTGGGAATTGAACGTTATAGAAACACAATATCTTTTTCGCTAAGGCTAGCAGTTGATCTTCATGGTGGTTCTCTGATAACGGGTTCGGAATTCCCTAGTTGGTTACTTTTTTCACACGAAATTTGAGGTTTTTAGAGAACCTTTTATTGTCAAGAACGAAAAGAGAGGGAAAAACGAGTTATCTGGGATTGTCGTCGAAACTAGCGACGGTTACTATGAAAATCAACCGCCAGTTGAAAAAAAACGAACTTATAATACAGTAATTTTTTAGATTATTTTTTTTTTTAGATATATAGAATATTATAAAATAATTACATAAAAGCCAAAATTATAATTGCTTTTTTGTATTTTGTTTTATTTATATTAATATCTTATTGAATTCAAACATAGATATTTATATATTTTCAATTTAATCTCACCATAACAGGAAAGATTTATACACGCAGAACAATTTTATTCCACTCCTATTTTGGTAAATCTTTAAGGGAAGTGTTATGGAATTTGTATAAATCATTATTGAAAATCAACAAGTTCAAAGTTATAATTCAATAATTAATAAAATTTAGCATACATACACGAAAAAAATAGTCATTTTGGCTGAATAATAATAAAAGAGATATGTAGCAAAAATTTTGTTTCGTTGAAATGGAGAGTATAAATAAATGAAGAAGGGGGGAAATGCAAAATGTGGGATTCTGCATACCATATGAAAAAGGCAAAAATGAAAAAGAATATATAATAGAATATAAAAAGAATATAATCTTGAATAATAATAAAAGAGATATGTAGCAACAATTTTGTTTCGTTGAAATGGAGAGTATAAATAAATGAAGAATGGGGGAAATGCAAAATGTGGGATTCTGCATACCATATGAAAAAGGCAAAAATGAAAAAGACAAGTCAAAAATTGTTTTCAACTAATAAATAAATAAATAAAATAAAATAAATGCGATATATTATTTTGGTGCTTATACTTTTCCTCTGTTATTTTTTTTCTCCACAAGCTGTAATATGAGAAAAATACGAATTTCGGTGAGGATGTCAATATTAACTAGACTTAATGCATAGCTGCATAATAATATACCATTTAAATAATATAGAACAACAAGCGATACATTAATTAGTTAACAAACAAATATAAAATGCATTTCTTAAAATTAATAAATTATTTTTGTAAACATTTCTTCATGCATATTTTGTGTAATCTAAAACTGTTTCCGTATCGAATTTATATATTTTCATCACTTTTATTATTTTCCGTTTTAGAAGAAGCGCTAGAAAATTTAAAATCATTGAATTATTCAAAACGCAATGGAATTTATGCAAGTCATTATTAAAACGTAATTAACCTCAAAATTCATAGGTAAGAACACTATTCGTGAATTAAAAACGATATTTAGCAAACATTTTACTTATTTAAATGGTTCCCCTGAAAAGTGCAGTCTAACATAAAAAGGGGGAAAGGTGTTTAGAAAAACAAAGGGTTTCAACATTCTAAATTGAAAAAAAGGAGAAGTGGTGCAAAAGTTGTTAGAAAATGTTTTTAAAACAAACAATTATGAAAAGTTAATTTTTATTTAGTTTTTTTTTTTTGTTGTTTGTTTATTTTAAGTTTAGCCAATGGTTCTTAACTTTGATTTATAGCAAAAGCATTTTTTGGTACAAAAATCCATGTTGTTTCATTCAGAGGGATTCTAAAAAAAATACATTTTCGGGGGATTGTGTGTGAAATTTCTGTCTCTTATCGGTAACATTCTAATTTTTGTAAATCATAAAATTTCTCTGAATGAACGGAAAATTTCCTATTTTATACTTACTTGTTGAATGTTAAAACCGTCAATGCTTTTCCTGGAGAGACAATCATAAATGTTCCGTTTCAGTTGAGAAAAAAAAATGAAAAATTACAGTATAATTTTCATAAATTAAGAAAGCTATATAGAAAATATTTTATTAATTTAAATTATTGTCCTGTGGGGTAAATTTAACAACAAAAACGAGAAAGGCCTTTAGAAAAAGTCTGGGTTTAAAATTCTAGATGAAATAAAAAGAGAAGTGTTTCAGAAAGTTGTTTAAACGGTATTTTTATTACGAACGAAATGTAAAAGTTAATTTTTTTTTGTTTTTATTTATTATTTTAGTTGTTGTTTATTTATTTTTTCCATTTATGATTCATAATTTTGATTTTTTCGAAACGTATTTTTTGGTATTAAAATCAATGTTGCAAACAGAGAAAATGTTTTAAAAAAATTACATTTACAAGTAATTGTATGTGAAATTTTTGTTTGATGGTAATTTCGTATTTTGTATAGAAATCGTAAAGTTTCCCTGAATGGAAGGAGAATTTGTTTTTATACTTACCTGTTATATATTAAAAATGGAAATGTTCCTTCTATCGTAGATAAACATAAATGTTTAAATGTTACCTTTCAACTGAGAAAAAACGGAAAACTTACAGTGTAGTTTTCATGAATAAGAAAAGATATGGAACAAAGGTTTAACTTCTTAAAATAGCTGTTCTGGAAAATGCAGTTTTACAAAAAATGGCAAAAGAGTTAAGAAAAATGCTGTGTTTCAATTGTCTAAAAAAACAACAAAAAAATCCCCCCAAAAATCAGAAGTGGTTCAAAAAGTTTTTAAAAAGTGTTTTTAAAACAGACAAAGTGTAAAACCTGAATTTATTTATTTATTATTTTTTTCTAATCAATAGTTCTTGGCTTTGATTTTCTGTAAACGTATTTTTTGATTTAATCATGATACAATTTTTTGAAAAATCAATTTTGGTTTAGATAGAAACGCACGCAAAAAATTATATTTACGGGTGATTTTATATGAAATTTCTGTCTTGTAAAGGTAACTTTCTGCTTTACCTACAAATGGCAAATTTTCTCTGAATCAAAGGAATATTTCTTCTTTACACTTACTTGTTATATTTAAAAAAAAAACAGAAATGCTGCTTCCAGGAGTGCCAAATAAAAATTTTCCTTTTCACTTGCAAAATCACGAAAAAAATCCAGTATAATTTTTATGAATTAGAAAAGAAATGTAGCAAATATTTTACTTATTTAAATGGTTGTCCTGAGAAGTGCAGTCTACCAAAGGAAGGGGTAAATGCGTTTTAGAAAACGATGGGTTTCAATATTCGAAACAGAAAAAAAAGTAGTACAAAAAGTTGTTTAAGACGTGTTTTTAAAAATGTAAAAGTTGATTTTCTTTATTTTTTGTTCAATTAATGCTTGTTAACTTGAATTTCCTGTAAACGCATTTTTTGGAAGAAAAATTAATTAATGTTGTTTTAGACAGAGATACTGTAAAAAAAAATACATTTAGGTGTGATTGTATGTGTATTTTTTGTCTTTCAAAGGTAACTTTTCATTTTGCATAGAAATCGTAATTTTTCACTGAATAAATGGAAAATTTCTTTTCTATACTTTCTTGTTGAATGTTTGAAACATAAATGTTAGCTTTTCAACAGAGAAAAAACGAAAACTTTCTAGCATAATTTTCATAACTGATGCTGTGGTCTTTAACCAAGTAGTTTAAAGTCATTCATCCATTCTATAATGTCGACTATCTAGGTTAGAATTCGTAGAAATGTAAGACGATAAAAAAAAAAAAAAAAACAGGCATGTTAATATTCAATAGAAGTAACTACTCATGAAAATATGCATCGACAAGGATAATTTTTGATTATTATTATTATTATTATTATTATTATTATTATTATTATTATTATTATTATTATTGCGCTATTGCTCAGATTTTCTTCTCTAAAACAGACCTTTCTCTTTTTGAACAATGAAATTTTTTTTTTTATTTTATAAACAAGGTAATAGCAAAATACAAGTTTTGAAAGAAAATGGAAATTAAACATCAAGATTGCGATCAGTACATTTTCTGTTTTTGCACGGATTTTGTTTTATTATTTTATTTAGTTTTTTATTTGAAATGCAGAGTTTTACCTTTCTCATATATATTGATTTCCACTAATATTGTCCTATTTCTTTGTTCATATTATTTTTGTTACATACATTTATGAAATATTTAGAAACATTTTAGATTAAATTTTAATATGTTATTTATTTATTTATTTATTTGTAAACTATATACTTATACTTATCTAAATATCTTACTGAATACAAACATATATATTCAGACACATTCATTCGAATCCATCGTTTACAAGAGAAGAAAAATTTTCCATTCAGAATAATTTTATTCAATGACGATTTTGGAGAACTATAACGAGTTAAAAAATAAAAAAAAATATATTATAGAATTTAAGTGAGTCATCAAAAATGAAGATAGTTCAAAGTCCCAAGGCAATATAAATGAATTTTAAGATCCGGAAAGAGAACTACATCCAAATAAGGAATTATATGCAACGATTTTTTTTTTATGTTGAAAGGTGTTATAGCGAAATTTTAATTATAAGGGGGGAAATGCTTTTACAGAAATGTCGGAACACTGCAGATAAAAATGGGAGAAATCACAAAAACATTTTAAAATTTGTTTACAAGTCGAAAAAAACTACAAATTTTTTCGTTTCGTTTATGTTTTATATTTTATGTTTTCTTTTCTATAATACTTGATATCTGATTCAGAAAATTCGGATTTCTTGATATTAGAAAAACTTCGTTTTTCATGCAGATATCAGTATGTTTTTTCAGACATCTTTCAAATGTATATTGCTTTCTAGGAATTTTGTCATATCATTATTTTCAGATTACTTTTTTATGTATGTTGTTGGAGAATCAAGAAAAAAAAAACGTATATAAATTTTTATTAGAAATTTCGCTCCTGTATTTTATTAAGTTTATGTCGTTTGAGTAAAAGAATCTGTTATGTTAAAATGCAAATGTAAAATTTTAAGAGAGAAATGGACATTCGTAAAATTAAATCTAAAAACTTTTCAATTTTAGAGCATAGAAGAGCGAGGTAGTACAGTGTTCTAAGATTATTATGGGGTAATTCTTCCCAAAAATCTGAAAAAGAGGAAAGTTTTCCGTTTATTTCTTGTACGCATGCGTATTGTCTCTATAAATACTAAATTTTTAATTTATTTAAAAAAAATTTCGAAAATTCAATAAATTAAAACTTCTAATTTATTTAAATGCAAACAAATAAAAATAATAATTTCGAATTTAGTAAAGTAGCAATTTTCTCATTCAGTTAAAAATTATTCGGAATTTATTTTTTAACTATTTTTTAGCGTATGTATTAGGGGTAAAAAAAATAATAATAAATAATCTGAAAAAAAAAATCATAATTTAATGATATGAAATTGTAATTTAACTTAGAAAAAATAATTTAAAATTTTGTGTAATAATTTTTTTAGAAAGTTTGTAAATTTTCCTTAACAATATATACTGTGACTAATAAAAAATATTCGCATTTGAAATAAATTCTAAATAAACACATTTAAAAAATGTATAGCAGTTCAATTAACTTAAAAATCGATTTTATTCATAAAAGCAAACATTTCTTCACGATTTTTTCAGATAAAATATTCATATTTTGCATCTAACAATCAAATTATGTATTATTAAAAATACATTTTATTACATTTTAATCCTCTATAAGTGTAAAAACCCCAAACGTTAAATGATAACGTCGAAATATCCCCGCAATTAAGTTTATATTTGCGAGTTTTCTAAACTAATAACAATAAGCTAATAATAAGCTCGACGCAGCAGCGGTCATTTGGTGGCATCAAAGCCTAACACTGCCTTCTCAAATTTCGGTGTCTTTAATTTGTGTAAATTCACTTTTAAATTTCTCCGGTTTTAATTTTTTTTTTCAACATGCATTCCACTATAGTCTCTTATACACGGCACGTAGCTAGGGACCTATGAACCTGGCATCCGCAAAAGAGCCGGAATAAGAGAAGGAAAGGATAAAGGGCTACGGACGGAAAGAGACCGCTCACCACGACGGTTTACAATTTATCATGCCTTGTCCAAGTCGCCAATTGAACAAAACCATTTTCTTCATCTTCTACCAAGCGATTGTTAGCTTAGTGCATAGCCTTGCGAAAAGGGGGTAGTCGCCCGGGCCGCGGAAAGTGAGAGGGCGTCAAACTACAAGCCTCTTTTTTTTTTTTTTTTCGTTTTGTTAAAAAAAAAAAAAAAAAAAAAAAAAAAAAAAAAAATGTATATTTATTTATATATTGGGATTTTTTTTCCCTAATGAAAGTACGTACATTTTTCGTTTCAAAGTTATTGAATTGCCCTTTATCCCATACTGAAATACACATTTATGAATAAGGACTTCTTTATTTTTAAAACCTGTTTTGGTTCTTTATCTTAAACTCTTTTGTTAACTTTATCTTTTCTGTGTCTGTGCCCTTCCCGCAGCTTGTGGCAAAAATATATATAATCTCAGAATAGCATGCGGTCTCTTTCTTAGAATATGAAAGGATTCCAAACTGTTTTAATGTACTGTTAGATACATTTTTTTTCTACATCCATTTTCCAGATCCATTTTGCCAAAATATAAGTGCAATTTTCTCTTATGTTATGTAGTTTTTTTTTTTTTGAATTTCTGAATTAAAACTAAATTTTAAAATAACCGCGACATATGTATTTAATACAATTTGTTTTTTTTTCTGTACTTTTCAATTTTGTGACACTTGTCACAAACAAAAGTTGGGAAAGGGGTGGGGCACCAAATTGAATGTTTTCCCAGGGTGCAGTTTTCTCTTCGCACGCTGCTGGCTTAGTAGTTAAGATACTGGTTTCGAAGCTGTCGGTTGCAGGTTCAATGCCAAAGTCAGCCACAACATAAAGAGAGAGGTATTTAACAAAAACTCCTTTGTTGAAATTATGGAAAATATTTCTCCTACAACGGAAAAAAAAGAGAGGAAGGTTTATTTAATTGATGGTTATTTTCTCTCTTGTCACAAAGGAAAAAGAAACGGACATTCTTCAATTCACGAAAATATTCCGGTAGCAGTGCTGCCAGGAATATTTCGGAAAATTGAAGGAAATATTTCTGAGACTGTTTTATCAAGAACATATATATATGCATATATGTGTGTGTGTGCGTGCTGAAAAGTTTATTAAAAAGAACTATAAAGGACATTATCATGATATCTATGGTTTAATATTTAAATAATGAATGAACATTTAAAATAAATTGAAAGTAATATATATATATATATATATATATATATATAGTACAAATATTTAGCTGCGATAATTAATATTTTACTATGAGACTGATTAAAATAAACTAATGAAAAATATAAAACTCGAGTAACTTAAAATAATAGAAAATAGTGTATATTACTATTTTTTTTTAAAGAAATTGGGACTATAGTAACTACAAATAAATGGTCTGGCTATTTATTTAATATTTTAATTTTAACCCCTGTTAAAAGATATCATTATAGTTTATGCATTACAAGCTTAACAATATTTCACTTCATTAATGTCGTGTTTGGACTCTGGGCATGATCTACCGACTTATATGTATATAAATCGCTTATGCAATAATGCAATTCATGAAATTTTCAATACTTAATTCACTTAAAAGTAACTACATAAAAATTCAAACATTTTTCTAATGGAACTTTCAAGTTGTTTACTTTGAAATCTTGACGGGTACTACCTAGTATGTTCATTGTGCTTAAAAGATTCCCCATAGTTTTGTCGCATTTAGGGTATATTTGGCATTTTATTAAATGGATGTATATTTAAAGCAAAAACTTATTGAATACTAATGCTGTGCATTTAGTTCAAAACTTTGTTCTTTTTTTGTAGAAATAGATTAAATATTTGTGCTCGATCATATTGTTCTGAATCGATAACATTTGTGTTTGAATGAAAATTTTATTCTGTCTTTTTTTAAGATTCAGAAAGTGCGATTGGATCTCCAGGATTATTGTATTTTTATTTTGTAAAAATATATAAATTTAGTTACTGTGATTTCGTAGTGTATTTATATTATGAGATATTAAGATACGAAGTCAGATTGTAATTTACTTTTTAGAGTTTTAAATAACGTTTTGTTTTTACATATAAGACACCATCTTATACTAAACGGAGAACTATTTACAATTGACTTTTGTCTCATTCCTCGTGCCGTTTTATAGATAAGAACACAATCTGAAATGTTTTTTGCTGGTGGCGCTGTCCGCTATTTCATCTCGCAACACATAGCCACTATATCTATGTGCCGTGTTTCCTGCTACAGTTTTTGCCATTCTAAAGTTAATGAGGAGTGGACAGGAGTTAAGTTTGTACCATGTATACACATGTATATATACACATGTATGTATACACGTGTATGCGTTTGCGTACTTGTGTATGCGCTCGTGTGTATGTATGTTATCTATCTGTGCGTATGGGTGTGCAAGTGTGTCCATGTATCTGCAGCAATTTTTGTCTTTCACTGCCAATATATCAAAAGGATTACTCATACTTATAATCCTAAGTCTGGGTGTGTGGATCAACAAATTGATAAATATGTACTAAGACCATCAGATATATACTTAACACTTATTTCAATGACCAAAATTTGCCCTTGTTTCCAATGACCGGGGTACCCGGGTACCTGCTGCGATTTTAATATACGCGAGCCATGAAACACCCCTATTTAATAGAATTTAACTGCCCCGCCTTTGTAGAAGAGAAATTCGATGCATGTTTAGGAATATAAATTACTTCATGCGTCAACAATTCAAACAAAAATCACATATTAGAAATGGTGAAAACAAACTCATATCCGTTATATCGAGTGAGTATGGGTGTAAACCGATTCTGGTATATTCATAGATTTGTTCAGTTTGACAACCAAAACGCACAGGTAGAACGTCTTGAAAAAGATAAACCTGTTGCGCAATTAGTGATTTATGGATTATGCTAAACCATAACATATTGAAAAAATACAAACCGATGGAAAACTGAACTGTTGAAAAACAGTTATTTCCATATCGAGGAAGAACAAGATTCACACTACATTTTCCAACAAACCTGCTAAATATGGGATCCAATTATTGTGCGTATGTGAGCAAAAAATTATTATCCTGTCAACAATCAACTATGCACCGAAAAAACAGGTACAGACCGTGAAAAAAACCAATGTGAAAGAGTTTTGAAAGACTTGGTTGTCATATTCAAGAGTTTTGGACGAAACACCACCAGGGACAACTTTTTTTCTCTTCTTTTGCCAAGCATATAAATTACTATTAATTATTATACTGGAAGTGCATAATAGCTGCACTTTGGAAAGAAACAAACTTTATATTCTCCGATGGATGAGGTCTTGTAAATCGCGCAAGTTTTATCCATAGAATTTAAATTTCATGATGAAATAAGTGACGTATGTTCTAAAAAGGAACAAAGCTGTCACTCTAATGTCTACCATACATCATGATATGCCTATCATGCATCATGATACAACCATCACGGGACTGAAAGATAAACGCGAAATGATTCATTTTTATAATGAAACGAATTATTGAGTGGATATAATGTCTAAATTAGCGTAAAACTACATGGCCACTTGAATTATTTTTTAACATTGTCGATATAGCAGCAATTCCTACGAACATTATACATACTTCCAATAATGATATGATAAGTCATAAAACAGATAATCGTCGCCTGTTTTGCGGGAATAAAGTGAGCCTTAAGCCATCCAGTAATTCAAGATCAATCTAAAAATATACGGGCTATGTGTCATTTTTCGACCAATTTGGGAATCGATGGTATTGGTGTTATTTATGACTGCCAATTACCTACACGAGGGATATGGCCCAAAGGAGGGACCAAGTGTCCTCCGTGGAGGAATTTCTAAGGGAACCTAACCCGTATTTACGCAAGGAAATCCAAGGTTCGAAGAAACCACGGGAAACTCCAAACGATTAGGCCGACGGGCGTGATTGAGTTCGAATCCAGAACTTCCCGTCTACCAGATTTGAGAGCAGAACCTCTAGACCACTGGTGGGGCCTAAAAATCGGGAAATGAAAATGTACTGAAAAAATATCTGCCCGAATTTGACCTGCCATATGTTCAGAACCCATCCCGAAGAGCTTAAAACGGGATGAAACAGGATGGATAAAAGTAGTTGCTCTCAGCTATGCTTGTTAGAGGCTATAAAACGGGTCAGAAAAAAAGAAATTCGTGTAATCAATGTAGAAAGCCAGTATGTGATGTAAATTTGTACACCTTTTGTCATCGTTTGCCCACAAAATGTCACGTAAATGAAATATTTTTTACCTTAAAAATACGTATAACTCTTTTTTTCTATTCATTGAAAGTTTAATTGATCTAAATCTATCAATTTCTGCATTTTTTCACAGAAATTTCGCATGGGTTCCCGGGTACCCTATCCATTGAAGAAAGGCATAAAAATGTTTAATGAAACAAAATAGTAACTTAAAAATTCCAAATTTTAAAGTGATTATACTAATGGACAGTAAATACAGATAATGGAGATCTAAATTCATTTTAGTTTCTTTTGATATTAACACCCTGAAATCGGGATGAAAAGAGAAAAATGGTACACGGGTACCCGGTCATTGACATAAGTGTTAAATAGACATTTTATACGCATAAATTATTCTTACTTATAACTTATGTAAACTGATTAAACATCAAATTAGTTTTTAAAAAGTAAAAAAAAAAAAAAAAAAAAAAAAAAGACAAAGACAAAAGATGAAAAGAAAATTGCACTGGGAAACAGTTCGAAAATTTTATAATGTACTTCTTAAGTCATTAAAAAAAAATGTAAGTATTAGAATTTAATCCTTTTATTTCAGAAGAAATTAATTAAGTTTAAATTATTAACAAACAATTAAAAATTTGGATTTTTTTTTAACAAAAAAAAAAATGCCCCATTGTTTTTAACAAACGTAAGTTTCTTTGCCCAAGAGAAATATGAGTAATCCTTTTTAAAATAACGAATGAAAGGGGGGAAAAATCTCTTTGACTTATCGTAGCATAACGAGAAATATATAATAGAGTTCTTTTTTAAATTAACGCACTGTTCAGATGATATATATTAAAAAAGAATTTCTTTAAGATATCAAATAATGTTTAAATTCTTATACTTTTTTTATTTACATATATATATATATATATAATGTAAAAAAAAAATTACAATTATGCTCTTGCTTGTTCGATAACAGAATTATATACATACATTATACATACATGAATTCATTAATGCAGCGAAAAAAAAAAAATATATCCTATTTTTTTCGATGTAATATCTTTCGATTTATTAATTGTTATCATTTTCTTCAAAATATTCGCATTTTTTTTTTCAATTCTTTTTTTCTGTTTATTTAAATTAAAAGTTTATCTATAAATCATGCTGCACATTTTTGAAAGGCTACGTTTAAGTTTTTTTACATTTTATTCATTTAAATAAATCATGGATATCAGGAATATATTTAAATAAATATATTCCTTTAGATCATGTGATCTAAAAATCTTTTTGTTTGTTGTCTCTTGACAACAAACTACAGTCAAACCTCTATTTAACGAACCTCTATTTTGCGAACTTTTCCTTGGAACCAAGAATATTTTGCAAATTTCTTCTTAAAATAACCTCCAAATAGCGAAGTGCATTCTCTATTTAACGAACTTCTTCTTGTGATCAAAATTTTTTTTCTCCACATTTCTCAAAATATTTCTGGACATTTCAAACTTATTCTTTCTTTAAACACATTTTATGTTGTTCAATGTCCTTGAACTGGTTTTACCAGGCGCCTTCTTTGTCAGCAGTGAGAATTCGGTAAGTACGGAGGACGAAGACGATAATCCCTTAGAGTACCTTTTAAAAATGTGGATACAGTGAGAATAAAAGAAGAAATTAACCATGATGTGCTGATTAATGATTCTATTTCACTTAATTCTGAAATTGAGACCTCGGAAACACTATCCGAATTGGATATTTTCGACAGTGTGAAAAATAAAAACAATACAGCAATGAATTGCGATGAAGACGAATATGGTCATAATGCATGAATTAACAAAATTTTGTATGATGGAATGCTAAAATCATTTGAATCTATCCGATGGATGATGGATATTGGTGGGTAAAATAAATAAAACAAATCGATATAATCTATTAAAAAAATGTGATTAATTCCTTATAGTAAAAATATTTAGTGTTTATGAATTTAAAGTCTGTTTTATGTAGTTTAAAGCATTTTAAAAGGTGAATCTCTATTTAACGAATTTTCTATATAACGAACTTTTTTCCGGGATTTAGCGACTTCGTTAAATAGAGGTTCGACTGTATTATCACAAATATTTAAATTATGAAAATACATTATGATTTAAAATATTTACTTTTTTTATTATTTAAACTTTTTAAACTTTATAAATACCTAACTATTCAAAATATCTTTGTTTTGGAACGTATAATTCTAATTTATCGATAATGAACCATTCTATAAAAATATTCTGTCGCCTGCGTCTTGCAAGATACAGATCCATTAAAGTCTCAGAAACAAACAAATTTACTAAATATAAATAATAAATTAAACAAAATAATGGTGCTTAATTTTATGTATTTAAATAAATAAAATCGCTTTATTTACAGTCTAAAAATAATCTCTTTCAATTCCGTACATTTATATAAACACCTTTATATGTAACGAATGAATGGATATATATATATTTAAATCGTTAAATGTTAAATATTATACTATCTCTCTACATTTTTAAAACGGGTATTTTCCGTATTACTTCACAATGATTTTTTTCTTTTTAAGCTTAACAATCATATCCTATAAATGTACATTATGGAAATATAATTTTGGTTTACTGCCAGCATCTTTTTCCGAAGGTCAAAACCTCATTCGTTGTCTTGTTTTTTAAGATAGTTGGATATCATGGTAATATCGGATCAGGGATATCATCGTAATTCTATTTAGATATTTCGTAGAATGTATATTATCTTGTCATTCATTTCTTGTTTGAAAGAATTAGAGAAACTAATCATAATATATATATAAAAAAAACAGAGTACGATAGAGTAAAAAACAGAGTGCGACAAAAAACAGTACTAATTGATCAAAACAATAAACGGTATTTATAATTATTGAACATAAAAAATCCCTGCCGGCCCGGCCTACAGACGGAGGTAGATTTCGAATTTAAGTATACTAATTTCACCAACAAAAACTAAATCATGATTAGATATAAATCCACTTTAACAATTTTATCTGGCCGCTTTTGACGAGTTTTTAATTGCATTTTTATATAAGAGCTGGTTTTATCAGAATCATGTTAAGGCGGTATTAAAAAAAAATTCTATGCTCAACAACTCGAAATTTTCTGGCACATTTTCAGATTCATTTTTAATAGAAAAAAAATATGAAACTTGCTGACGTGATTTTTGAAAAGATTTATAAGCGACATGTGTTTTTATTTTTCTTTCAATTAATTAAAACTTGATTAATAAACAATTATTTCTCAGTAGGGCAATATTTTTCGTTTCTAACACATTTTTGAAAGTGTGTTCTTAAAGGAAACTTCTTTTACAAAAGTGGCGCCGATCAAATAAATTTTGGTGTAAGAGACACTGGAATCCAAATGGTTAATACCGACACACATACAGCTAGTTGATAGTTGGAATCTGAACTTCTTCGTTATGGTACAGAATTAGGTGGCGCAGATTGAATATTTCAACAAGATAGAGCAGCGATTCACACAGCTGTTGGTGTTAAAAATTGATTCCACAGAAATAAGGTCTGTGTTTGTGCCATGGCCAGCTAAAAGCCCTGACTTGAACACATTTGAAAACATATGGGCGACATTATTTCGTCGCGCATACAATGAAAGACAACACTATGAAACTGTTGTTGAACTTCGGAATGCACATAACGATGTTTGGGACAATTTTTATCAAAGTAAAATGTAAGCACTCAATGATTCAATGCCAAACAGAGTCTTTCAAGTCATAAAGGCAAATGGAAAGAAAATTTATTTCTAGTACTTTAATTTTCATATAAAATATCTATGTGTCCTTCTATTTTTTTTTTACAGAGTTTCATGTAGGCAACAGAAACTATGTTATGAAAATCAAATTCTCTTTGTAATTTATTTTTGATTACTGTGATTTTATATTCATTTAGTTGTAAAATGTTACGCAAATAAAGAATTTTGCACTAACGTAATTGGTTGTTCATTTTTTAGAAAAAAGTCTAGTGTCCTTCTACTTTTTTTACGCAGTGTATGTATTATAATGCTATAAGTAGTGCAAAAAACTCGGTTGAATGCTTTTTTGAAAACTAATTTTAAGTTATATCTATGGATAACGCCAGGTGTTGTAAATATGATCTACGACATTCAGCGACTTTCAAAATACTGGCTAATGACTTTAACGCACAAACAATGTTTTTTTTTTTTTTTTTTTTTTTTTTTTTTTTTTTTTTACGGCAACATCATTGGTCAGTCTTTTATTATCATGTCCAATTTGGACATTGCATGCGTTTTTTTAACACACAGTTGTAGATTTCACTTACCTACGGACAGAGGGTCAAAAGCCACACCACTACGCAAGTCCATTCACCCGTTGGGGTAACATATATCTAGCAAAACCTGGTGCACGACACCTTAATTAGCTTCAATTACCCAGTAAGAGGCCAAATGGCACCCCAACTACACTTGCAAGCCTGTATGATACCCTAATCTTCCAAATGATAACGCCTTTTCACCCTGGGATCAAAAGGCATCATATGGCACCCTACTTTTCATCCCGTTGTTCCAAACGGCACCGGTATGTCCCCTTCAGTATTACTAGTATAGATATCTAGTGGAACAGTGTAGAAGAACCTTTATTTTGAGTAATATTTCTTAAAGTGATATAGTAGTTTTTAAATATTCAGATTTCATTCCTCTAGATTAATTGTTCATAATGTGTATCACTTTAAATGTGTAAAAAAAAAAAATTGTTTATTATTCAAGTGTTTATATTTTCTTTGTCTCATTTTTATATTATTTTTTAAAGTTAACTTTCAATTATCAGGATAGATACCCCCCCCCCCTCTCCCATTAAAAAATTCTGGATGAATGGCGGTTTACTGTACGTTCAATGTGTATTTTCTAAAGTTCATATACATACAGGGCAATTCTAAAATCATCGTTCAAATTTCGTGGGAAGGTAGGGATTACGTTAGGAAACAAATTTTACATAGGAAAGTATGTCTTCAAATGTACGCATATGTAGAGGGCGCTGTGTGTACCCAAACTTCCATTGCGTCCCAAACATTGTTTCGACTTTCCTAAAGCTAGTATTATTTCTTCTCCTATTTCCATTTCTCATTTCGATTTTCAGGAAGTCTTTTACATCTTTAAAAACTCCCAAAATCTCGCTAATGACCTTTATTCAACAACTTCATTATATGACGACTGGAAACCTCTCCTTTAATTTTGTTCTTTCCGGCTTGTTTTAACCTTTATTTATCTTTTTTAATTCTTTTGCTTTTTTTTACTTTTTGTTTTCATTTTTATTTTATTTATTTTTTGTTAATTTATTTTATTCTTTGTTACTAACTTGCTTCCTTCATGAACTTATAAATTTTGGTTTCACACCAGATTTCTTAAACGCGGTAACGAGATTTTTGGTGTTTTTAAACATATAAGAGGCTTTGTGGAAGTCCAAATGAGAAGCGGAAATAGGAGAAGAAATAATATTAGGAAAGTCAAAATTTAGGAAAGTCAAAACAATGACTGGGACATAATGGAAGATAGGGTACATACAGCGTCATCAACATACGTATGCATACATTTGCGGACATACTTTTCTAGATAAAATCGGTTTCCTGACGTATTCCCTACTTCTCCACGAAAGCCGAACGATAAGTTTTCAACCACCCTGTATAGGAAAAATATAATACATAATATAATTACTGACCACCTAGATTTTAAACTATGAGATGTTGATATATTTATCATTTGTCATCGATCTCCTTTTATTATCTTTTCTATAAACAATTTTGTATGAATGCCTGAATCTAAATTTCAGAAATAGTCGAGATATAAAGAATGAATTAATGTATAGTTTAGCTCAGTTCTATTCTTCTATCTATCTTTCTTGTTGAGTTCGTTTTTTTGCTTTGGAATAAACATCTACTATGCTAATCCAGCCTTGAATATAGAATATATAGATATCATCTCTATTTTATTTGACCAATGATGAGGCACATGCACAAAGCATTTCCAGTATGCCGAAATAACAATTATCCTCAAAACAAAAATTACTCTGAACTAATTATTCTAGATTATATAATATTAATCTAAAAATTATCTATCACTATTATCGATATCGTTCATTTACTTAAATTGCATTAAAAAAAAAAATTCTTTGCAATATCATAAAACGTGGTAGTAAAATCCATAATTGCCAAATATTGCACGATTCAGTATACTTTTTCTGTCTGTTATATTATTCAAAAACGGAATTATAGACATAAATATTCGCTTACGTAAAAACCCGAGAATTACCAAAAAATGTATAATTGTTCAACATTTCTGTTCTCATTAGGCGACATTAATCTTTGAAATCTATTGTATCTAACTCGTTCAGCAGTGTAAGATAATTAAAACGCATTTCTAATGGGCATTTCAATAAATTTTAATAAAAATTTAAAGCGGTAAATATTGTTCGTGTCTGTATATACAATTCTTTTACGTTTTGCAATAAAAAAACCATGTTCATGTAGAAAGTATAGTGAGATTGCAAACTTATAATTATTAAAAATATGTTTATTAGTGTATGTAATATCAATCTTTATTATCTATTATTTATCATTTACAATTATCTACAACACAGTAAATATATTTCTTTGAATCTTCCAATTATATTTTCTGAAAATATTTTTGGTGTTATATATTGAATGAATATATATATAAACTTGTATACATTACAGTGTTTTGCGACTTAAAAAGTAAAAAAAAACTGAAAAAAATCAACTTATATAGAATCAAAAATTATAGTGCGAATAACACTTTAAAATAAATCAGGCGGAATTACCGATATTTTCCGTATTTCAAAGGAGTGATAAAACTGTCCTCTTGCGAAATCTCTTTGATAAAATTCTATTTTTTATAGATTTAATTCACGTTGATCTCCATTGTTAAGAAAAAACTAGTTTTAGTTTTAGAAATTCATTGTGCATTGAATTTTAATATTTTAATCTGCCATTAGAATATAATAAACCTCTTATGGCTAATTCTCATTATATTAAGAAATTCAGAACACATCGAATGTTAGTCTTTGAGTCTTTCTTTAAATTATAATAAATTTCTTAGAATATCGTACTGAAAATTATCAATCCATTGTTAATATAATATATTAAGTATAAAAAAAAATATTAATATTGCAAAGATTGCTTAGTCAAAAATAAACAAGGTAGAAAATAAGAAATATGAAAAACACATTTATTTGGGTGCTGATTGTACATCTATACTGATAGGTATGTGCCTTTTGTCTTTTCGTCTTAAAAATTTACAAGATAATAATTACTGGAAAAAGTTCTTTCGGCCAGTGCCGGGAGAAAGAGGTAGCTTTCATATTTCTTGGTTTTAAATTTTTCAACTTTTACTCGAAGCTAATTTTACTCAAATTTTAAGAAGCTAAAATGCGACGAACCCGATAAGAGATTATTCGTCAATACTGAATTTGAATGAGAGTTGCGCCAAATTAGTAAGCTGTAGCAAAGTTGGCATCATTTATGATTACTTATTTTTGGTCGCCATTTCGATATTTCACCAAGTGTAGCCAAGCTTGGCAAGAATTCGAAGCTAACGGATATTAATAATATTTAAGCATTGCGCGATATTGCACGGTACAAATGACCGCGACTTTGAAATGGCGGATGAAGCTGGCCAACGAATTCGTACGAGACATTGGTATGTACTATGCATACAATGCATCTAAAACAAATCTGGTTATAAATACGAGAGTTACAGCGCAACAAATATCAGATTGCTTCAAAATGTCAGCCACCCTAGAAATTCAAACTGCCATATCTCAGCCATTTTTTAAGATAAAGACGAAGCAAAATATGCTCCGGAATCCTTTTATTAAGGTCAAACTCTTAAAAATATATTTTTTTTTCAGTTTTCAATTTATTTGCACCACTTTTAGAATTAAAAATATTTAAAAATTTTTGAAAGCTACCTAAAAGTCAATGCATTTATTTAGAAACTTAATTTACTGTCGGAATAAAAACCAAAGTACTAGGCAGGTGGAAATGCCAAGATTTCCCATATTTCAAAAGAAATATAGAATTTTCCTCTTGTTAAATCACTTTAATAAAAGTCTCCTTTTTCTTCGTTTTCACGTTCATATCTTTTGTTAAGAAAGAAACTATTTTTAGAAATTAGAATTTCAAAGTCCATTGAATGTTCATCTATCAATCTTCTATTAAATTCAAACAAAATTCTTAGAATATCTTATGTAAATTAATTAATTCAGGGATAGCGTAATATATTAAGTTTTAAAAGTAATAATATTGCGACATTTATTTCGAAAATAAACGAGAAGGAACTAGAAGAACAAAAGAATAACTATAAACTATAAAAAATAACTATAATGATTAACTATAAAAAACAGATTGGTCGCGACTGATTGTGCATGCATACATATTTTTCGTCTTAAAAAAGGAAGGGAAAATACTGAAAAAAATCCGCCTACTTATCTCTTTGATAAATGTCTCCTTTTTCATCTTTTTCTTTCACGTTTATCTCTATTCTTTTAAAACAAGGTAATTTTTTTTAGATTTTTTAAGTGCATTCAATGTTAATCTTTAAATCTTCTAATAAGATTCTTAGAATATCTTAGGTAAAAAGATAAATTCAGATTTAACGTACAATATTGCATTAAAAAGTTATAATATTGCGAGAACTATTTCAAAATAATCGAGAAGGAACAAAAGAATAAAATAATTATTATCATAAGAGAAAAATTGCTAAGCACTAATTTTGTATCTATACTGATAAGTATTCGTCCTTTCTTTTCCTCCAAAAAGGAAAAAAATAACATAAATACAGAAAAAAACAATGTTCTTATCTAGAAATCTAAAATACATTTCAAATAAAAACATGAAAACCAGGTAGGCAGCAATAACATTATTTTCCATAATTCAAAGGAGAGGTAAAACTGCTCTCTTGTGAAATCTGTTTGATATAAAAGCCTCCTTTTTCACCGTTTTGTTCATGTCCATCTCTATTGCTGAGTAGCAATCATTTTTTAGCCTTTGAATTTCAAAGTTGTGTTAATTTTTTAATCTTCCATTCAATTCAAATAAAATTCTTATTATATCTTAAGTAAATTAACCAATTCAGAAATAACGTATCGTACTAGGTATAAGAAGTAATAATATTGCAACAAAGATTTCTGAAATGAATCAAGACAGCAGTCTTCTACATTATAAAAAATGTGATTTTCACCGACTGCGCACCTATACTGATTAATGCACCTATACCAGCATGTACCCTGTGTTTTTCGTCTTAAAAAAGAAAAGGAAAAGATAATTACTAAAAAAATCAAACTTCGAATTGTTTTCATAAATTTTTCCTTTATCATCACTTACTTCTGCGCTCATTTCTATTGTTAAGAAACATTTTTTTTTTTTTTTTTTTTTTTTTTTTTTTTTACATTAAGATTTTTAAAGTGCATTGAATATATTAATAATATGTGATCTAATGATAACTTGTTTATCTATCTATCTATGTTTAAATCAAAGTGATCGTACGAATAAAAATATAAAAGCCAAAAGATATAAAAAACAAGCCTTTTCCATTTTTTAAAGAAAAGAATATTTTTTATGAAAGTTATCCAATATTTAAATCGTCTAGTAAATTTTAATAAAATTCTTAAAATATATTATGTAAACTAATTAATTTACAATTAACGTAAAATATTAAGTATAGAAAGGAATAATATTGCGAGAACATTATTTCAAAAATAATCGAGAAGGAACAAAATAATAAAATAATTATTATTTCAAGAAAAATCTTTAGTTGGACACTGATTGTGCGTCTATACAGATATGTATGTATCCCTTTCTCTTTTATATTAACACACCACCCCAATAACTGCTGAAAAATAAATCAATGCTCTTATGTATAAACCTAAGTTCGAACAAAAATCTAAGAACCAGACTGTCAGAAATAACGAGATTTTCAATATTCCAAAGGAAAGATAAATCTGGATTCTCGTGAAACCAACTACATAAAAACGTTCTTTTCACTTTACATTTCTTTTGTTTGAAAAAAAAAATCTCCTTTTGGATTTACAAATTCAAAGTACATACGAATTTAATCTTTTAATCTCCCACTTCCATTCTCACTAAATGCTTAGAGGATTTTTTTAAGTTAATCCAAGGTTAGTTAATGTAACATATTTAGCGTAATTAAATATTTTCTGTAAATTTAACCACAGAAGTTAGCTACATTAAAATTTAGAAATGAACATTTAGTTAGAAATTTAAAGATTATAATTTATCTTATGTAGTGCAATGCAGTGGAAAATATAACATGTAGAGTGGTTTTTATTTCTATAAATATTTGTATTTTAATACCACAATGTACTTTAATAAATGTGCTAATGGATGTATATTGCGTAAATCTAAAATCTGTTTATTTATCTATGTTCAAATCAGAATGACCATACATATATATATATATATATATATTAAAAAAAAAAAAGCAATTTAACAAATTACAACGACCATTTGGAAAATGATTTTTTCAAAGACTAAAATTTACGACATAAAAAATCGCACGGAGTTGATCATACATTACGTACGCCATGAATTAAACATTAATAGTGTTATTACACGTAAAAATTCCAAGCGACAAAAATCGCCTTCGACCCGTCAGATTTCTTAAAACTTACGTATTATCTACCTGAAACTTATGTATTATCCAAGCATTATATTGGCTGTTCGGGAAAAGGCTTTTCCAGCTTCAGATTTCCAAGAAATCTGACGACCCATTTTAAATGAAATTTCATTCTTAAACTTCTAAACTTCCCACAATATTACTTTTTACACCGTCGTATTGAGAAAAAAATGTACTTTTAAATGCAATTTGTTTGAAAGGTGTATCTCAACTTGTTTCTGAGTTATTAATTTTTCTCGTAGTTTTTATTACTTTTTTGTCATAGTGGCAACAGAAGGTATCCATCTCTATTGAAAGTAAAGGGAAATACAAATTTCTGTATAGAGCAATTAGAAAACGAATAAACTGCAGATTAAACCAATAAAAAGCTTCAGATATGCTTTTGATTTCCTACCTTGATGAGGACAATAACCACTTTTCCCAATGGTTAAAAACAAAATTGATGAAAAACCAGCCTTTTTCATTTTTTAAAGACAGAATTAATTTGGTCTCCTTCGAAATCTCTTAATTATTTTTAGCTTTTTTCAGATTTATAAATTCATGGGACATTAAAACATGCCTTTAAATATTATATTAGATCGTATCTTTATTCATAAAACTAACACAAAAACAAACAAAAAAAATGCGTTGAAACGATGTTAAAATAATATAAAATTAGTACGCAAAATAAGAATATTTCCACAATGTATTTCAAGAATAATCGCAAAAATGTACAAAAATGAGCAAAGTTATCATTAAAAAAATTCTTAGTAGTTGTGTAAAGCTGTAATCACTTTCCTATCGTGATGATCCTTACGTGATGATAGAATGTTATTAAAAATGGTTTCAGTTGATAATTTATCTGTGCGTGAAATTGCACCAATTTCCAGAATTTCAAAAAGCACTGTACACAGAAGAATTAAAACTTCAACTAATATTGTTTACAGGAGAATGAAAGCAAAACCTTGCTTAAAGCAGAGACATAAAAATGCACGTCTAAAGTGGGCTAGAAAGCATAAGTCATATGGTGAAAAATGGATTTCTGTCATCTTCAGTGATGAAAAAGAAATTACCCTGACGGTCATAAATTTTACTGGCGTGACCTAAGAAAAGAAACCAAGAACTGTTTCAGAAGGCATCAAAGCGAAGGATCCGTAATGACCTGGGGAGGATTTTCTTTCAACGGCCAAATATTTCTAGAATTTATAGACAGAAAAATGGAATCAGAGGATTATCAGGATATTTTACGTACCAATTTACTGCCAATTATGGATTTGCCAGCAGGACAGCACTGTGTTTTCCAACAAGATGGGGCATCCATCCATACTTCCACATCATCGAAAACATGGTTTAGGCAAATCAGTATCATACTATTAGACTGGCCAGCACTTAGTCCAGATTTGAATCCCATGGAGATCATATGGGGGATCTTATCGCATAAAATATATGAAAATGGAAAGCAATTTACATGTGTAAATGACTTAAAAATTGCAATTGAAAAAGCGTAGTATGAAATACGTTTTTCTGTAATACAATGCTTAGTTAATTCTATGGAACAATGTGTATTTGATGTTATAAAGTGTCGTGGCAATACAAATAAATATGTAATAAAAGTAAGCTTTTAGTTACTTTTATAAATTTAAAACCCAAAAAATTTAAAGGTGTCTATAGTTTTGGGACAGCACATTTCTATATAATTTATTGTATATTTTATAATTTCAAACCTTTGATCATATTTTATATGTGTATATCAGCAAAACTGCTTTTAGTTATTACATATCTCACGAATTTTAATTGTACCTTATTACTTTTTATGTTAATGCAAATTTTATTGATTGTCTAAACTTTTGGGACGCGGTGTATACAGTTTATTAGTATTATTTTTAAGATTCATTTCTTTATATATTTTAAAAGTTTCTTTATATTATAAAACTGATCAATGTTGAAAATATGTCCTATATGCATTTTAAAGTGTTGCTACGCTTCAGGCAATTTTCCAGATTAATTATATGTATTTGTTTATTTAAAAATAAATCTATGTTAAACGCACGAAATTTTGCCTTATTTAAGGAGAGATTTTCTATAAAAGAAATACTGGTAACGAAGAATTTACTGTTCTGGAAATTCTCTGCAGCGTGGCAACCCTGTTTTATGAATCTAACTTTTCACTTTTAGTTTTTTAATGACTGTGTCATAAAAAAAAATAACTCTCTGATATAAAAATCTATATCGAATATGCATCTGAAAACCACTTAACTGTGAGAATGTTGCAACGTTAGAATTAAGTAGCAAATATTTGTCGAATAAACATCATATAAATAATAATACTGTATGCGATTGAACTCATACTTGCTTGCTACTGTCAAATGATTTTTTAATCACTATTTCCGAAAAAAAAAATGCAATTTAAAAAATTACAACGATCATTTGGAAAATGATTTTTTCAAAGGCTAAAATTTATGACATTAAAAAATAGCACGGAGCTGATCATTCATTACGTACGCCATGAATTGAATATTAATAGTGTTATTACACGTAAAAATTGCATGCGACAGAAATCACCTGCGACTCGTACGTATTATCCACCTGAAACTTACGTATTATCCAAACATTTCATTGGCTGTTCGGGAAAAGGTTTTTCCATTGTCAGATTTCTTCTGATGGCCAATTTTAAATGAAATTTATTTCTTAAACTTCTAAACATCCCACAATATTACTTTTTATACCGTCGCATAGAGAAAAAAAAATGTACTTTTAAATGCAATTTGTTTGAAAGCTGTATCTCAATTTGTTTCTGAGTTATTAATTTTTTTTGTAGTTTTTATTACTTTTTTGTCATAATGGCAACATTCTGTTGTCCATCTCTGTTGAAAGTAAAGGAAAATACAGATTACTGTATAGACCAATCAGAAAACGAATAAAATGATGATTAAACCAATAAAAACCTTCAGATATGCTTTTGATTTCTTACCCTGACGAGGACAATAACCATTTTTCCAAATGGTTAATAAATAAATAAATAAATAAATTGAAGAAAAAAATTCTGTACAATACGAAATACAGTTTAAATTATTAAATCAATAAATGTTTTTATACTTTGTAATATTAAATTAAAAAAGGTTCCTCTTTAAAATTAAAGTACCTTTAAACGCATTGACACAAGACCAATGGGTTTAATTTAATATTATTAATTTTATAAATATAATATTATTAAAATTACTTTAATACTTTATAAACTTTCTCTAAATTTAATTTAATCTGTAAACTTCACACTAGCGTAAATTCGCACAGAAAAAATTTTATGTGTCATCGTTTTAACAAGAGTTTATTAATTTACAAATTTCACAAACAAAAGAAAATCACTGATAAAAATAAATATCACAATTCTATTTCTTATTATATTTTGTGTAAGAATGATGTGTTATATTTTAGTATCACTATGCTGGCAACAAATGTACACGTAGTTGTATTTACGGATTTTCCAAATTGTAGTACTGTGGAATGAGGGTATCGAACCAAAGTGTGAAGTCCATAGGTTCATATAAATTTAATTTTTCTATAAATTACTTTTTTGTATTTATAGATTAAGGAGAAGATTAGTGATATATTGCTTTTAGGTTGTTTTGTCGGAAACTTAAAACAAACATCTAATAAGATAATTATGAAAAGTTTTGCGTAATACTATGTATTTTAAAAGACCTATTTAATTCGAATTATTTAGTTAAATTTCTTGTATTTCTATATGAAATCATACGTAATGAAATATCAAAATTTCATTTGCGATCTGAACCTTATATAAGTTTACAAAAGAATTAGCATGTATGTAGCTTGACCGAACTGATTTTGGAAATGGAAAACAAATAGGAAAATATATTTCATGACACATTGCCAATTGTTATAGTAGAGCATACGTATTTTCCTTTTATTTCCTTAGTCTGTTGTATGTACTTTTTTATTTTACTATAAGACAGAATTTTCAAAATTCGAATTGACGACTCTCCTGGGAAATCCTCAAAAATGAATTTGTTGTTGTTTGAGAATTTGTCTGTGTTTTGTTGATACAATTTATTGTGGATGTCGATTTATTGGTGACAAAAAAGCTTATATTGTGATCTATAAGATTTTTTTCTTGAAAAAATTTCTATTTCCTGTACACGTGGAATGTTTTTTACACCTCATGCTTTGTTTGAGTTTTATTTTAAATTGAATGCTCTTTATAATGCTAAACAAAATGATGTCGTGAACATATAAATATACTGAATATAATAAAAAGAATAAATAATAATAATCATAGCAAGAATAAATAAATAATAATAATCATAGCAAGAATAAATAAATAATAATAAATAATATACTGTTCATAAATAAAAGCGCAATAATAATAAATAATAATAACCAAATAATCTTTCTTATTCGAGTGATATTGTTAACTGTCGATTTTTTAAGTATATCATCATTAATACAAATAGAGAACAACCATAGCTTTAGCAGTTGCAGATAGTAGTATTTGGTCTATAGTACTGAGCAGTTAAAATAGCTAAAGTAGTTGTTAGTACTGAGGGTTTTCTTTTTCTTTTATTTAATACTCCATGAATTACTCAAGGATTCGCAAATACATTTTACTATTTTTTTTTCTTTTATCAAACTTTTATGTATCAATAATTCATAAATTCTCTTCATAGATCAACGTTAAATGAATACTGCCAATTCATGTTTTTTTTTATTATTTCATAACATGCTGAATTTCACTTAATTTGTTCAATGTACTAACCACAATGATAATAAATTAGTTTTTTGCTCTCAATAATTCTTCAGTAGACATATAAAAATAAAGTTGCATAAGAATTGTTATTACATAATTTCAGTAATCTGAAATAATAAGAAAAATTCCTAATAATCCCATTTCAACAGCTGTTGCAAAATATTTTAACAGAAATTGAAAAAATATGTAATGCAATAATATAACAATAACACCTGAACATCGTAAATAATGTACATTACAGTTTAGCTAAATTTCTATCATATACAATGCGTTAAGAAATTATACGACCACTTTGATTTCGAAAATTATGAAGTAAATAAAGTTTCTAATTATAGTTTAAACACATGAGATGTTATAATTAGTTTGCAATAATTTTAAATAAGGCAATAAATAAGTATGTTAACAAAAATATAAGCAATGATTGAAGAACACACTGTTAACAAATTATAAGACCACTAGTCTAAAAAAAAAAATAATATGTAAATTAATACGATATTGGTCTTCCATTTTTCCTTATAACCTTAAACACTGTTTTTCATAGAACTGATCAGATGATTAAGTATTGATTAAGAAATATTGCAACATTCTTTTACAATTCCTACGTCTAGCTCATTAACCGATAAAAACTGTTTGTTATTAGCATAAACTTTGCGACTTAATATGCCCAAAGATTTTACATAGGGTACAAGTCTGGACTTCGGCTTGGCCATGACAAAACATGATTTTTTTCTTTTTTAAACCTTTGCTGGGTGGATTAAGACACATGGCAAGAAACATTGTCCTGCTGAAACATCCAGTTAGCACCACATAAAAAAGGTCCAAATAATACCAAATGGTGGCATAACATAGTCTGATACTGCGCAGAGTTCATACGTCCCGAAATTCGAGATAAATCGCATAATCCATCCTGACTAAAAGCTCCACAAAACTCCCAGTACTGATCCTCCTCCCATTTCTCGACTGAAGCATTGGTTCGGTGTCTTCCTCAAATCTTTCTAATAGAATTTATAACTATCCAGACTGTAAAAATTAATTTTATTTTATTTGAAAATATCACTTTCCATTTCTTGTCCCATGACATGACATTTTTAGCCCATTTCAGTTTTTCTTCTTTATGATGATTCATTACGTCGGTTTTTCAACAGTTTGACACATTTTGCATTACTATTTGATTTCAGACTCTTCCAAACTGTTACGCGTGAAGTTCTTTTGCTTAAATGGTTCGAAATTTCTATAGTTGAGACATCTTTTTGTGTTGATAATCGAAGTATTTGTCGATACTCCCGTGCTGTCAAAATTCCTTTTCTTCCAGGTTGTTATTTTATTTTAATCATTTATTCTAATTAATTCATTCTGAATGGAAGTTTTAGAATGCTTCATTAATCGATATATTTCTCGTTCAGATTTAATAGCATCCTTATAAAACCAAATATTTCTTACTTCGGTCTCAGTCTATCCCGCAGGCATCTTCAAATATATCGTAAGTAACACTATCTAAAACTGCACCTTTATTTCTCGGGAATACTTTTCACGATATACAAACGCGTACGTTTTATAATGACTCTGATCTGACGTATAATATTCTAATTTCCTCAGTGGTATTGAAATTTCTTAACAGTTGCCTTATTTACATTTTTAAAAATTAGAAGATTTTAATAAAATGTAACTTAAATTTTAATGCGGCAATTATAATAGAAATTGTTCTACGATCAATTTTAAATACACATGCTAAAGATTTGCATATTATATCTCCTTCTACAGAAGTGCACCAATTCGTTAGTGGTCTTACAATTTCCTAAACCACTGTACATTTACCTGAAATTGACGCACTTCTTTAAGTCCTTAATAACAAATTTATAGATAATTATATCATATTAGATTATCTCTAATGAAATTATTTTATCTCATTATCCTTACCACCTTAACAGGTTTGCCCGTATACCCTGCGTGTTAGAAGAGTTTGCTTGTTTCGTTTTTAAACACTTTTTGACACCACTAATTTTAAACTGTAATAATCTCTTAATTTGATCGCAGTCATATTTCGATTATACAAAGAAAATATTTTAGTACAGTAAATGTAGCGAGCAGTCCCTATCTTTAGTTTATTGTGTCAAAAAATTGAACCTCTTAATTCATCAATACTTATTTAATTCTTTAATTTTCATAAATAGTATCATATAATTTATCGGGTGTCCACGTATAACCTGACCGACCTTTATTTTCCCAGACGTTCGTCCTACATGCATAATTCCAATTTACAAAAGTTGTCAAACTTAGGTGCAGAGTTACGATAAAAAAAAGTTTGAAGCGAAAAAAAAAATTAGTGAAGAAATAAAGAATCTAAATCTTTATACGGTCCCCTGGTCCTATAAGTTATATTTAATAAAATTCCCCCGTTACACTGAAAACAAGGCAAAAAAATTCCCGTTATTCTACGATTAAAATTGACCGAGTAATAGCTGTTTAAAGTTGGAGCATATTTTTTGCTGCAAATTAGGGGTCATTCACAAATTTCGTAGAAATATAATTTCGTCAGATATATTAAAGAAATGGTTGAGAGTAAAATTAGCATTGCAATATAAATTTTAAATCTTTAATTATTCTGACATATTACAACAAAATATACAATTTGTACTGAACGTATAAGAGGATAAAAATAAAAGAATTTTTGTTAAATAAAAGGATGAACAACAATAGCTTCAATTCTTTGCAAAATGATACATATTTTTAAATGGTGTTAGATTACACTGTGCAAGCATCCCCCGACTTACGTATTACGTGACTTACGTAAATTCATAATTACGTAATAAATCTCAAAAATTACATTTGTGAACATACTAGCGCGTTTGATACGCAGTTGTATACCTTTGATTTTTATTTTACAAATAAAATATATAAATATAAACCACAATCATCAAATATTTCATATACTAGATATAGTTATACTTTTATTCGCATATACAATCAAATATAAAGCAAAACAACTTAATCTTTATTGTTAGTTAGGCATAGTAGTCATCTAAATTCTAATTCATAATAAATACAGTTTGTGCTTATGAAGGATTCATTTGTCTCACCATCAGAAATTCATGGAGAATAGGTCAAATTAGTTCACTTTAATTGTTTCTTATTTTTTAGTTGTTTTATGTAGATTCAAAATTGTTATAAATCAATTCATCAATCTTAGATTTATAAATCCCGTATTCCACAAGATACTTGAAAAGTGCTTTTTTAAGTTTGTTGTAATATTGTTTTTTAATACTTTTATAGTTTATATGCGAGTAAATACTGTCGCATAATGCTTTATTTATAAAATAATAGAGTGTAAATAATATATGTGTGTATATATACATATATATATAATAAATATTGCAGTTTCTTACAAAATGTTACCTATGGAGCTTACAAATTTGACTTATGTAAATATATCGTTATGTAAATAAATAAATATATATATATTATGTTACTGTATATTATGACAATATAATAATGTAAACAAGCTTCATGCAGAAAAGCATCACCAACAATTTCATAATATTGCAATACATGTATTATGGTAATATTATAGTATACACGAGCTTAATCCAAATAAGCAGCACCAGTAGATTTAGAAAAAAACATACTAATGGTGTTGTATCATTTATATTTACATTAATTCTTAACTCGAATGAAATGTGAGTTACTATACTGATCAACGGAATATGGGATTTATTTGCCCTAATAAGTCAATCGAGGATTTAATTAAATTCATCATAGCTTCAAGAAATCGTGTAACGTATAGCTAGATTAGACAAAACACATTTATCAGCTAATACTGGTTCTTTAATTTATTTTTCCTATTGCAAGACTTATTTACAATGGGGTACTATCTTTCCTTCTGGAGCACTTGCTAATTATAAAGATGAGTGGTCACCTTAGTATAAGTATCCTTTATATTATATTTTAACCCTTAAATGCCTGACTTTTCAAAAATCATTGTACACTCTAAAAAATAAATGTGTAAATTAGGTAATTTTACACATATATATGTGTAATTTTCTAAGATTACACACTTGTCACAAAATTTACACATTTGTTTCAAAAATTTACCTGTTTTTATGTGTATTTAGCCTCTGAAACTAAGTGTCCAATTTGTTATCACTTGAAAAACACAAATAAATGTGTAAATGTAAACAAATCCCTAAATTTACACGAATGGGTGTGTTATCGTAATTTTCACATAATTATATGTACACAGATAGGTATGTAAATTTCTAAAATCACCCACTGTTCATAAAAATTACACATTTTGTACAAAAATTTACCTCTTTTAATGTGTATTAATTAAGTGTGTCAGATGTTATCTGTTGATAAACTCACATAAGTGTAGAAAAATCGTCTGCTTTGACTCTGACCACAAATAAACTGGCGAACAATGAAAAAAAAAAAAATCTGCTTCTCAAAAGGCTGCCATTTTTAAGGAGATAGGACATTTGCCGGAAGACAAGTCTTTATCAGTCGAAATTCTAAAATATATATATATTAAGGTGTGATAATGATAAAAGTTTACTGGATTATTATGATGAAATGTTTTTATAACAGTGTAGTGCTAATAATCATATTTGCATTGTGTATTTTTAATTGTATTTTTACATTCTTTGCCGTTTATCGCCGGGAAAAAAAAATGGATAACCATTACAAAGGTATGTTAATATTTGGATCTAATGGGGAAAAAAAATGGTGTTAAGTATTAAAGTTTTTATTGTTAAAAAGTATATTACTTTTTAGATATGATTCATAGTTTTATAAAACTGGGTGCTTTTTCTATGTGAATATATAGGGTAGATGTATCAGTGATGTACGTCCTTCAAAGTTTTTTCTTTATAAAAAAATAATCAGTAAACATTTAGCAGGTGTTGTACTTGTCCTGAGATTTCAAGACCAGGAAATTCTTCGGTATCAATATTTTCTTATGGAAAATCTCTTTTTAAATAAGGCGAAATGTTGCGTGTTTAACTTAGATTTATTTTTCTATTTTGATCTTAGTTGTTAAATTTATTTGGAAATAATCTTTGAAAATAACTATTTTGTTTTCTTAATATGCTTTCATTAATTTCTTGTTCAGAATACAATCAAAATAACCTATATAGCTTCTCTTTTGCAAGGTGTCATTTCTGGCACAGACACTGGCCATTATTGAAACGATGAGTGACCAAGTTATTTCTATTATTTACAATTAAATTTAGGTTCACATTCGGAAATGCGACTAACAGATGAATGATTAAATATTGTTGATAGATTAATATAATATTGAAAGAACTAGAATATAATAATTATAACTATTAATAAAAAAAAAATAATTCTTAAACAAATTCCTTAAGGGTGTCCATTTCTGGCACACCTACTCTGTATGGTGTATCAATAATCTTGGTGTTAATTTACTTTCTGATTCCTTTTTTTATGATAGCAATTCTGCATTATTTTCGGTTTTGTATTATTTTTAAACGGTAGATTATGTCCAATGGTAAAAAGTAGTGTGCTATAAGTGACAAAACTTCTCTAGTTGCAATTTCCGTTAGTTCGTAGTGTAGCATCCTGTTTTTTGAAAAAAATGTAATGTAGCGAGTAGTGCGATACAAAAAATAGTAATGGGCTTTACTTTTGGATCAATAAAGGTTTTTTTTTTTTTTTTTTTCTAGGGACCTATTTTGTGTAAAGTAAAATTTATTTTTGTGATTTTTTTTTATATATATTTTTGTAAAAAATAACAAAAGATGAAATCCAGTTACTCAAATTCGAACCAAATATTAATTAATAATGACCTTTCCAAGCCCTTCTCCTAAAGTATTGCTTTCTGATAAACTTGTTTTATTAACAAAATATACGTTTTTAAATCTAACAAAATAAAAAATAATTAATGAAGAGTATGTTTTTATGAAATTAAATTTTGTTATGGGGCCTATTTTATGGGGAGGAATTTTGTGAAGGGGCCGATTTTTATTAAGAGAAATTTTGTGAAGGGACCTGTTTTGCTAAAAGTAATTTTGTGATAGAGCCTATTTTATTAAAATTAATTGTTACTTTCTTTTATCTTTACATGAAGAAAGTATTGGATTCGTGAAAATTTTCGACTTTCGGTTTTCGCGCTTTACGGATTTACCCGCTTTAGGGGTCAGAGATTCCGGAAAACATGTGTTTACGAAATGTCTGTCTGTGATTCTTGACTGTGTCCGTCTGTCTGTATGTATGTGACATAAATTTTGTGGGTGCTCTATCTCAAGAACTAATGCACGGAATTTAATAAACATTTATATTCAGTTAGTCTCTGATATAAATTGGTGCTGATTAGTTTTTGGTGTAAATCGTTCCACAGGAGGCGCTGCTATGCAGCCTTTTTCACAATTTCCACAATATCTCAATCTCCAGAACTCCATACCAGAATCTCCATGCACTGATTTTCATCAAACTTCAGATTCAATCAGTCCTTGACATGAATTGACGTTTACTATCTTGGTGCAAATCGCGCAACAGGTGGCGCTGCTATGCTGCATTTTTTACGATTTCTTTTTGTGGGCGCTTTATCTCAAGAACTAATTCTTGAATTTTTAACAAACTACAGTTTCAGATATACCTTGATATGAATTAGGACCGTTTAGTTTCAGGTGTAAATCGCTCAATTGGTGGCACTGCTATGGAGCACTTTTCACGATATCCACAATAGCTCAATTTCCAGAACTAATGCACGGATGTTCATCAAACTTCAGATCAAGTTACTCTTTGACATCAGTTGACGTTTCATAAATTTTGGTGTAAATCGCTCAACAGGTGGCGCTTCGATGCTACATTTTTTGCGATTTCCGCAATTGCTCTATCTGAAGAACTAGTACACGGATTTTCAACAAACTTGAAGTTCAGGTATACCTGAATATGAATTAGTGCTGTTTATGTTTTGATGTAAATCGCTCAACAGGTGGCACTGCTATGCTGCATTTTTTGAAATTTCTGCTATAGCTCTGTCTCAAGAACTAATGCACGAATTTTCATCAAACTTCAAATTCAGATATACTTTAATATAATATGTTGCTAAATTGATGTAGTTTCTTGTACTATTTAAATGATTTAATTGATGTGATTTATATAGAAGAAAGTTTTGTGATAGCCACAACATACTAGTTTTAAGGGGCTTCAGAAATAATTTATTTTCAAGTTGTAATATTTAAGCAGAGCCACAGCAACACTATTTGAGTACTGGAGCAAAAATTTCATTAACTTTTACGTTGATGATTGACGCATCATTAAAGATAACTGATGGCGCCGATGAAGCCTGCTATTTTAATTAGGGATGCCTGATGCCGGTGCACCGTCCACCCCATTCTTGTTGCGGTTCTGTATCCAAGTATAATAAATACCCGTAAGATCACTTTGGACAGGTAGGGTAACTTTGTGACACCTGGTCTAGTTCGCGTATTTCGTGTTATAGCTTTGGGAAACGGTTGTTAAGTGATGTGGCTCACCTTACTAGGAGGCTGTGATGCTGTTTGCTTTTCTACCATACCGGACGGAGCGGGAGATTCGCATAGCCAACAGTAACGCAGCTATGGAGATTCGAAATACTAAAACTAGACCAGGTGTCACAAAGTTACCCCACCTGTCTCAAAATCTATATATATATATTTCTCTTACGTAGCGCTAAAAAGGGGCTGTATTTGGCAACAGCCAAAGTGACGTTTCTCAGTGGTAGTTACGGTCGCATGTCCCAAAACACTCAGCAAATCAAAATCCAGACAGGATCTCTCTTTTAACGCAAACCGTTTGAGCAATACATGAATGACAATTGCTATTGGTCCGTTTTACGGTGACGTAGCTTTTTGATCCAAGGTTGTATTTAGACACAGGCGAAAACGTTTTGTTTACATTTCGATAGCGTGATACGTAGCATGTTTTAAATAGTTTTAAATAAAAAAGTTATAGTTTTAAATTAATTTAAGCCGTGGTTTTCAATACTATAGGCAAAATGAAAGGAGAAGGACCCCATCTGACACTAACATGCCATTTAAATTTAAACGGTGTCAATTTTCTGTTCGCTTAGCTTTCTCAATAATGATCAACAAGTCATAGCGCCAAACTTTTGATAAATGCATTTTTATTTATATTTTCAACAAAATTTTCAATCACTTTTTTATGAATTAAAATATTTTTAAATTTCATGTTGCTTGCTCGGATCTCATAGCGGCCCAACTAAAAATATTTTTTTTATTTTGTTTTCACTAAGGTTTTTAATTAATTCTGTTTCCAAGGTACGTTTTTATTTACATTTTCAACAGTTTTCAATTACTTTTTTATACATTAAAAATATTTGTAATTTTAATACGTTGTAATGATTTATGATAGCACTCATTCTGGCTAGAGTTGACATAAATAGTGGCGAGCGAGCGAAGCGGGCTGTGATCGCGTAGCTATCTCAATATGAATTGCGTAGCAATTCATGGGGGTTGGTGAGCGTTAGCGAGCAGGGGGTTGAGCCCCCTAGTACTTCATATTACGATATCTTAAAAAACCGCTTGCATATTTCTTTTCGTTCTCTGAAAAACCTTAAATTACGTATGCTGCAGACAAAAAAAAAAAATTAATAGATTTGTTTTGCTAGAAATATTTCAGATTAAGTGATATTTATTTTAGCATCAAACAATTATAATAAAATAAAATAATTTAGTCTGAGTTTCTGAAGCATTTCTATAAAATGCAGAAAAATTTCTGAATACATTTAAAAAAAATTCTATTCCTAAATAATATTTTGTGTCAGTTATAAATGCAGTTAAAGCTAGGTAATTTTCAGTGTGAGGGGGTGGGGGTGGGGGGGGGAAGAATGTATAAATACTTTTGAAAGAAAATGTTTTTTAAAATAACAAAAACAACAAAAGAGGTTATAGTTGTAAGGCTACATGAAGGAAATTGTCTTTTTAACTTTAATTTGAAGACAGTCTCCACACTTTAAGTGGATATTTATTCAGATTATACAGGTTCTATGCATAAATTGTGACTTAAGACTAAACCAATTCAAACAGAAAGATAACTTGTAGTAATTGTGATTTTAAATGATTCTGTTTTATGTAAAAATCAGGTATATCGATGATAGGAAAACCGTTTGTCTATATATGGTGTGTTAATTTCCTAAATACACTGGAGTACGCTGTTTATGATCTTAAACGTACTATAAAGAAAAAAAAATCACATCAAACGTATGAGCTTGTTCTTCATATTTTTTTTTCCGATCATAAAAACATTTAGTTCACAATTCACACATACTAAGTATAAAGATAAAGCTATGTAGCCAAACACATGTCTATTTTGATTATTACAAGAAATTTTATGTATTTTCAATATTATATAAATCTGTGTTTTGCGTATTATGCAGAAATATGTGTAAGAACAGAAAATTACACGAAAATCTTTATTTTTCATATTACTTAAATATGTGTGTTACATATTACACGAAAAGATGTGTATTTTACATGTTACACAAAAATGTGCGTATTTGCATAATACATAAAAATTTGTGTATTTTGCATAATACACAAAAATATGTGTAATTACAGAATATTACACAGATATATATGTTACACTATTACACAGAAATATGTGTATACTTGTGCAATATACACAGTAAAGTGCGTATTTCAAGAGCGAAAAGATAACTGTTACACACATGGTGTTATCATCAAATTACACATTTTAATGCGTATTTTTAAATTTACACATTAGGCGTGTATTTGGGCAATTTACACACCACTTTACACATATAGACAAATCGTTTTTGTATCATCGATATGCCGGTTTTTATGAGTAAATTTACACTTTTTTTTTTTTTAGAGTGTAATAACGTTTTTCGGCTTTCTTTTTTTAAATAAATCATGGGAAAAATACTTTAAAATATCATATTTTGTTTTAAGTACGGTTTACGGCTAAAAAATAGTTTGTTACTATTCGGCAATACTGGTCTTTAATAAAAAAAATAATTTGCCTTGATAAAATTCTATAATATTAAACACACAAGAATTTTAGGAACTATAATAAGAAATAAATTTTACTTGCTCACTGCAGAACAAAATAGGGTATTTCGCAAGCTTCCAAATAAACCAAAAAGAACAAGTAGCAACAATTGAAAAAATAAATCTATCTACATTCTTAAACAGCACAAGTGTTGACATCTACATGTTGAAAATCGATTTAATAATATTTTCAGAATGTATTTTATTGGCAACATTTGGCATTATAGATTCAATATTATTCTAATAGTATTTTAGGGCCTAAATTGGGTATGTTGCCGAAAAGCAACACCCGGCATTTAAGGGATAAATAAAACATAATAACTTTAAATAAATAACATATTAAAGAAAAAAAAATTCATGTTTATAATACTTACAGATTTATTCATTTATTAAGTTAATACTGGCAGAAAATTAAGTTAATAGTAAAGTAAAATATTATTATATGATAGCAAAATAATTATAATAATTCATTATCTGAATGTAATCATTCCACTGGCTTAAATGACAAATCTAAATCTCTAAAATTAAATGAAAAAATGTAAAATTTAGAAAGTATATTTTCCCTTAATTTAATCACCGAAATGTAGCTTTTTAACGATTAAATAAGTCAAAAATTTCTATTCATTTTATTGGTAAGATAAAAGTACAAGTTTGCAGCTGTTTCATTGTATTAGTGCCACAAAGTGTAATATTGCACTTTAAAAAATTGTTGTAATTTTTTCTTCACTTTATGGCCCCACCAGTGGCAGTGAGGTTCTCCTCTCGAATCTGGTAGACGTAAGGTGCTGGTTTGAACCCAATCGCGCACGTCGGCCTGATCGTTCGGAGTTTTCCGTGGTTTTCTTCAAACCTTGGATTTCCTTGCGTAAATACGGGTTATGTTCCCTTAGTAAGACCCACATGGAGAGCACCACCCACCCTTCGGGCCCATATCCCTTGTGTAAGTGATTGACCATCATAAACAAAACCAAAGCCAGCAACTTTTGATGTAAAATACAGTGGTTTTTCCTGCACTTTTTGCTGTTATTTTCCATGCACCGATGCTCTGAAATTGAATTCAAGCGCAGATGCTATGAAAGCAAATTCAGGCAACAAGTGCAGTAAAAATCGATTTTTTTTTCTGTCATGTGCACAACGCAGCCAATAGCAACGCATCTTTCCCAAGAATTGAGAAATTTTGATGAACTCTTAAAGGCAGTAGCTTTTTTTTTTTCTGTCATGTGCACAACGCAGCCAATAGCAACGCATCTTTCCCCAGACTTGAGAAATTTTGATGAACTCTTAAAGACAGTAGCTTGTAAATTTTCAGCAATTGTGTTCGCAGACGGGGTGCTAGCCTTTTTGTTGTAAAATACAAAATTTGTTTTACACTGTGTAATCAAAGAGAATTATTGTTGGTATATATAAAAATTATATACACATACAAACAATAAATACAATAAACCCAACTGGAGTGAAAAATTAGCAACAGCCAGAAATCGAACCTGTGACCACAGTCAGTTGGGTTTATTGTATTTATTGTTTGTATGTCTGTATAATATTTATATATACCTTTAACTGTTGAATGCAGGCGTTATTTATGCGTGTATGTGTGTTTTAATATATATTGTAGTTTGTGTATTTTATTACAATTGTTGTTGTTTATTTTAAATAATATAATTATAAAAGATCAGCAGTTAACGTTATCAGAAAGCAAATATTCACTACAGCATATTATGCAATATCAAAGTTTTTCTTAATTGTAAATACAGAATTCAAATAAATAATTAACGTCCTCTTTTTCAGGCTGTTATAAGGATAAAAATGTATTTTTTATCATTCTTCCATCACAACTATGTGTAAAAAAAATATTATTATTTTATGTACTATCTAAAGATACTAATTATTTCAGCATAGATCTATTTCATTAAGATTAATTTTTCATCTTCTGCATTCTATTTTTTAAATTATTTAAAATCAATATCAGTTTACTATATATTCTGTAAACTATTATATCATAAAAATCTGTGAAATATACATAAAATATAGATAAATGATCTGCTCAAATGTACATCCTATTTATTTTATACTAAACTCTATAAACACACAGCCATAAAAATTCTACTTTTTATTTATAATAAACAAAGCATTCGAGTAATCATGTATTCTGTAACTAAACTGTCTTGTTCTAGAAATACTAAATTTTCCATGGAAGTAGGCAAAAAAAGATTAACCCTCAGGCAGTTAAGTGATAAACATCTCCTTTTTTCATTATTCCTTTTCCTCTTGACATTAACAAAATTATCTTTAACCTAATTTATTCTTTGACATTTTAATAATTTGATTTTCTCTTTGTTTAGATTAACCTACTTTTTTTAAAAACTTCAGATAAAATGTGACGACTTTAATTATCATTATAATCAGAATACTAAAAGTATTTTGAATGAGATTGAAATAATCACATTAAATGAATCAATTCAGGTACTGTTCGCCTCATTTTAAGTTATACATGAGTAAGTCTATAATGATGGTTATTTTGTTAAATTTATTTCTTATTACCTGGCGTACATTTTATGTAAAAATAAACTCAAATTTAATTAAGTTGTTTTTTTCTTTGGATAATCGTTTGAAATAATTTTTCAAACATTTTATTTCTATGTTGAATTCTGAAATTCTAAAACTTTATTACATAAATCTTGAGGCAAACAGTTTATCTAGAAACGACATTCGCTTTGTTGGTTTTATATTAGAGATATTGAATCGGATACAAACAAAAGACAAATACGTATTTATTTTTTCTTTATGGAAAAAATTAAAGATAAACCAACAGATTTACCAATTAAGTTTGTTTTATTCTGCACTGGTCCATTTTCAACAAAAAAAGCTTTCTGTTAGTTTCTCTGTGATGAATCACACAATCAGGAGAATTTTGATGTCAGCTTCTTTGGTCAGATATATGCACGCGTACAAAAAAATGGAAGCACGATGCGTCCGCCTAAAATGTAAATAAATTATTCTCAAGACTGGACAATTGAAAACAGTCATTAATTTCACAAAAAAGTTCAAGCACAAAATACTTTTAAATAAGTTAATTAATACAGATTAGAAATTATTAATTAATAATATAATTTTTAACACAAATTCGTTAATAGAATATCGTACGCGATTCGGATATAACTGGTGGATTTTACAATTTAAGATTTTATTTTTTTATTTTAGGAAGAAGCACTCTCAATCCCTATTGAAAATAACCACTTTTGCATTAAAATTGAAATTTCTAGATTCAAACTGTACAGTTTCAAATTGAATTGAAATATTGACTAAGTTGATTGCAAAATACATAAATTTACTATTGGAAGTTGAAAAATGACAATGAACGATTGCATAATTTTTTAACTGCATATTCAGAAAAAAAAAATCACATCTACCATTTCAATTCACAATTAATTTAGTTAAACAGCACAAATGCAGTGTTTCACCTACAACTCAAAAATTAACTGATAAACAACTTCTGCGAGAAAAGCTGTCTTTCTTGAAAAATTTATCATAATTTAAATTTTCAAGATCATTTAGAACAGAAAAGATATGTAGTCTAATGGAGTATGTATATGCAGTATATGTGTGGTAAAAAGTATGACTCTCAAATCTCATTTGATTGATATGAAAAGATAAAAAAATTAAAACCCACTTAAAATTCCAAATTAAAATTTGTTTCTAATTAAAATTCTAAATTTTATTCTAAAATTCTCAATTTCCTTTGACTAGCTGGGGATTTGGAAGTCCAATTCATGAAAATGTCTTTTTTTTATCCTTTTCATTCCCCTTTTTGAATGGTAGGGTAGTTCTAGGAATGATGACCAGTCTAAATATTTCCAAAGCTTGAGCATGAATTGCAACATAAACTTTTTTTGTATGAAATAGTCCAACGATATTATTTATTGCGACGTGCAGTTGTGTTTTTCGATTATATAAAGTGAGTGTAATTTTAATGATACTTAATTTAGTAATTGAATATTTTTTTTTCACTTAGGCACCCGAATGTTTTGTAGTACGTATGTCATATGTATCTTTTACCATATGGACTTTTAAGGCATGTATATAATCTAATATTTACTTCTAAACCTAAAACAAAGACGTACAATGGCTATTGATGTTATTGGGCGACCACCAGTCTTTCAATTTCAGGAGAGATGACCACCTTTAATCAATACTTCAAAATTATACGGAGTGATAATTTTAACTAAATATAATTAAATTTAAAATAAATATATAATGTTTATGCTTATAAATATATTAATAATTGATATAATTATGTAAATTTTAACTAATATAAATATTTTAATAATAATACTAATAATAATATAATAAGATCTGAATATACTGAAAAAAGCCAGAAATTTTCATAACAGAAACTGATAAAGTTGATAAATAAACTAAAATAACGTAGTAAGCTTAAAATTAACGTGAGGAAAAAAAACACATTTCCAGTAGCGAAGAAGACGAAATATATTTAAATTATCAGATTCTACAGATTTCGAGTAAATAGAATTAGATTAGAACCACTGTGTTGGATGTACAAAACAATATAATATCACATCCAAAAAGGAAGTCTGGATACAATGCATAAGGTACCTGAAGTGGTTCCATGAAACGTGTACAAATCATCAAGACCTTTGTCAAACATGTGGTAAGAATTTACGAAAATTGAAGTATAGAAATTATACTTCAAATTTTGTTTATTCGAGTTTTATTCATTCATTTTCCATCATATAACTGCATCTTTACAAATTGCCATATGTTTTTCATGATTAACTATATGAAATGTGTTATTTTTTTGCTATTTAACTTCACCTTTTCTTTGTTGTATTGGATTGCCATCTCTCCTCGGCTTTAAGGAGAGATGGCCATCTGCCATTTTAATCGCTGTCTAACACTTTTTGTTTACAATATTTAATTATTTTTTTCATAAACTATTAGGAGTATATGTATAAGAATTTTAAATATGCATAAATATTTCTTGTATTTGCATTCTAAAAATTTTTATTTCAATTTTTAAAAACTATGGTCATCTAACCAAGAGTTACCCTATATTACTGCTGTTTCTACGGCAAAGAAGAGTCATTTTTTTTCCTTATAATTCAGTTTGTCATTAAAAAAAAATATTACACAACTAAATTTTAAATTTTTTTTTTTCAAAATGTAACTTTTTGAAGTAAGATATACATCTTCAGCGAAGCCACTACATATTGTTTACAATTTTGTCGCTATTTCACAAATATCCCTGATGAATGTGAAATGAACTTCTGCACAAATATTTATACAATTTTTTTATAAAAAAATTTTCATTAGAAAAATGCAATATTTTTGTTATTTTAATGTGGTTTTTATTCCAGGTTTAAAAATAAAAAACAAAAGAATATATGTTTATAAAGTTGATTTCACTTTCTTATGAATTATTCATACTATGTATACAAAAAAGTTTTAAGCTAATATCTTTGGTAGTTTCAGGGAAAAGGTACATTAATTTATCGTGTTAGGCATAGGGAATCCCAACTGCCCTTTTAATTATTTTATGTAAAACCCTGTTTAATACCTTATATGCTTTTTATCACGGATTTACATTTATTACGTCTGAGAATTAAATGTGAAGAAATTTTGAAATTAAAAAACTGCTGATCATAGCCCAATCTTACATTATTTGCAGTTAGTGGCATCTAGGCATTGTTCGTGTCATAGACCTGGGAATAGCACGAATCTTGTCTGTATATCAATCACAAGGTGTTAATCCAATTAAGTTAAAATATCTTCCCATTTTGTCACCTGCTAAAACATTGTTGGAAATTCTTAACAAAACTCTAGTTTTGCCGCGAAAAATTCAGTTGTAAATCGACTCGAGGTGCTTACAGACCTATGTAGGTCAATAATTTCATACTTACAGTTTTTGGATTTCCGCCTAACTCACCCGATTTACTACTGTACGATATATCTGCTAATAAAGATGTTTGGTCAAAGTGATCAGCCCCAAGTCGAAATTTTTATTACTTCTAGTGCAAGACGCTCAAATATTTGGATATACAATTCCAATTCGCCACGGGGCCCTTCTAACCACATTACAATGTAATGATAAAATTAATATGGTTCTATGAGCCTCTGTAACAACAACCAGACATTCAACTCTATGGCTGTAATCTGGAAATTTTAATAATTTCGCCAATGAACGTTATGTTACACACACACACCCCCTTCTATTATGTATAGAATAAATATACAGAGAGAGATAGAGAGAAAGAAAAAGAGACTATCCCTTCTCAGAAATTTATCAGAGTTAAAAATTTCAATGTGATTTAGAACTAGAAATCATATAAAGTATAACTTGTCAAACCCTTTTGATTGTATAAAATATTTATTTTACTTTATAATAACAATTAACTAAACTGAAGTACAATGAAAAGTAAACAATTACTTCAAAACGTAAATGAAGTATTCAATAGAATTCGACGTCGCATCGTTTAATTCCGCAGAATTAAATAGTATTTGCAAGAAAAAAATCTTTTAAATTTCTTTACCAGTAAAATAAATACAATCTCGTAGTTTCATCACAATAATTCTTTTTTTTTCTCTCGGAGGCGGGGTGTGTGTCTATTTTTCCGTTGCACCTTTTGTTCTTCTGAACATTTTCTCCCATGATAGCATCTAAATGTTTAGTTTAAAATTCCTTAATATTTTTACACAAAATAAAGTTTTTAATAATATACATCTAAAGACATATTTAGACTAGTATTTTTTTTTTTTTTTTAATTAGCAGTACACACTTTAAAACATTTGCTGGTAATTATTTAACTATTATTAAAATATTTTCCAAGCTTTCAAAATTAATCATAATTAAATTTCCCATTCTCATTTATAACTGAAAAACATATAACAGTGATACAGCCAGTTTATTATGTAATAAAATACATAATTTAGACTAGTTTTTTTTATTAACAGTACTCACTTTAAAACATTTTTGGTAATTATTTAACTATTATTTAAATATTTTCCAAGCTTTCAAAATTAATCATAATTAAATTTCCCATTCTCATTTATAACTGAAAAACATATAACAGTGATACAGCCAGTTTATTATGTAATAAAATACATATAATCGATTACGGTATGCTTTTATGGGTATTTTACATGGTATGTACGTAAAATATAGAACGATAAAAAAATAATCGTTTACTTCATATTGTCAAAATGAAATTTTCAACTAAACTAGATAATGTTGCATAATTCCAAAATTTTACAATAGGGATATAAAGGATTTTAAACTTACTTGGCCGATAAAAATAAATTTTACATCATCATATTCCCATCGCAGTAATACTATAAATGTACTTTTATTCGAAAATCTTTAGTTTTATTTCTTTGCGTTTTGTGGCATTTTTTATGTACTTCTCCCATGAGTGCGTTTAAATATTCAGTATAAAAGTGTTATTTTTAAGACGAGGTTTTTAAGAAATTTTTTCTAAGAATCTTCCTATTTAAAACAAGTTATTTATAAAGTCAAATCAAATGTTTTTTGGTATCTGTAAATAAAGTTTTGAGTTATTAATTCATATAATTTCTGATTTCTCCAAAAAGGAAAAAAAAAGTAAAAAAAGTAAAAAAATCTGTAATTGACAATTACACTTTTCAGTACTTAATACTTATTACTGCAGTTTATTTAAAAATAAAATATGCTTAATACATTTAATATATAATTTTTAGAAGTGAAATTACGCTCAATCAATATTATTGAATATATAATATGTGAATTATCACATTGCTAGCGAAGGGTAGAACCAACAATGTGAAAAATGTCGAAGTCGTGAATCGAACCCGAAACCCTTGGAATAGCACACCAAGTGCTCTGCCATTTAAGCTACAAGGACGATGACTAGCTTAGGCCTTCCCACATATGTTGGTAAGGCTGAAACTGGAGCACAAGATGAAATAGTCTTATAATCTAAGGGTTCTAGGTTCGATTCCCGGCTTGGACATTTTTCGCATTGTTGGTTCTACGCTTTGTTAGCTATGTGATAATTCACGTAATATATATTCAATAATTTTGATTGTAATTTCACTGCTGAAAATTAATTAAAAAATAATTAAATATATATGTGTTCACCGAAGCTGAGTTTGTTTGTGTCTCATGTTTCGCCTGCAGGATTGTATGCTCATGAAGAATATTCCATCTTGTACTGCAGTTGCAGCCTTACCAACATATGTGGGAAATGCTAAGCTGGGCATCGTCCTCGTAGCTTAAATGGTAGAGCGCTTTGAGCACTATTCCAAGGGTTCCTGGTTCGATTTCCGTCATGGTCGTTTTTCACATTGTTGGTTCTACGCTTCGTTAGCAATGTGATATTTCACGTACTATATATTTAATACATTTCATTTTGAAAGTGAAGTCTGAATTAGAAATATTTTTACATGAACACATCTTTAACGAATATTACTAAATTTTTAATAATGTAATTTCTAATGAAAGTTTAAAGAACCAACAGCAAATATTAAAGAACATTTCGAAAATTAAGTATTCTGATTTAAAATTTAAACGCTTAGTTTTAATTTTTATTCTTTTCTTAATTATTGCACACCTTGGTGTAATATTTTTCATAGGAATTCATAAATATATCTCAATAGGTATCTTTAATAGGTTATGGTACATTTATAAAATATACAAGCATGTACTTTAACGTGCTCCGATCTGGCGTCCTATTAACACGACATGCCATTAAATGGAGTATCATATTGCCTAACAACCAATTTTCATATTCCCTGCAAGTAGTTATGATAAGTATATCTATGAACGTTTGTTATTTACTTAAAACTTATTATGTACTCTTTAAATTTAATTTTTTTTTCTCTGTAAGAATTATCTGTATTTAAACATCATCTAATCAACGATTCCTTCAAGGAAATACACTAAACTATAAAAGATCTGCTACGAAATTGTCGATAAAATCAGATTTCCTACTGTAAATCAAATTTAAATTTTTAAGTTTTTGATTCATATAAAGCTTCTAAAACTATGTAAATACAATTATTTTATAAGAATAAAAATATTTTCCAAATGTACGAGATGGGAAAAGTGTTATTCGCCAGAGTATAAATTGTTTTTAACTTTAAATATAAACACTATAAGTAAATTTCGTTACATTAATCAAATAATTTTTTTTGTATGTTTCTCTGAGTATGCGTGTTTCTTGGTTGTTAGTGATGGGTACACTGTAAAAAAAAATCTGTAGTTCTACAGATGTAAAGTTACATGCTTACTAAACTTTCACCTGTAACTGTACGAAAAAAGCTGCAAATCTACAAAACTAGTTTCTGTAAAGCTACAAAAATCTGTAACTTTACAAATGAATCTGCTAAAATTTCAGTAATCTTACTAAACTTTTATTTGCAACCCTGTCTGCAGTTACATGAAAAGTTCTCGGAATCCCAGTTTCCAAAAAATTCTTAGTAACCTTACATATTTTTTGATTTTCGGAGCAAAAGTGTGTCTGTTGCACGAAATTTTGTTGTTGCCGTTACATGAAAAGTTCTAGGAATCCCAGTTTCCTAGAAAAACTTTAGTAACTTCACAGATTTTTTTTTACAATGTAGGAAAATCTACCACTCGTACAGGTCTGCAAATTTTGTTAGGAAATAAAGGTCCTAATGTTGATGAAATTCAGAATTTATTATTTAGTCTAGATATTAATAAAAAATCCCTAGAACCCGATTCAATCTTTCTCAGTTGGCAGGTGTTATGATTGCTTTCACGTACACTGTAAAAAAAAAATCTGTAAAGTTACTAAAATTTTTCTAGGAAACTGGGATTCCTAGAACTTTTTATGTAACGGCAACAAGCAAAATTCCTGTAACAGAGTCTGTTACAGGACTTTTTCTTGTTACCGTTACAAAAAAAGTTCTCGGAATTCCAGTTTCCTAGGAAAATTTTAGTAACTTTACAGATTTTTTTTTTAAGTGTATGTCAGGGAAAACGGGATTTTTCAAGCACATACACGGGGAGAAAACATTCAGTTTTTACCAGAGATTAAAATCTCTAGAACTCAGTGCCGGTAGGAGGTAATAATAAAAAAGGACTTATATAAATAGCCTGTACTATTCGGTACCGATGGTAAATTTTCATTAAAAAAACTACTATTTACTCTTTCAAAAAAAAAAAAAAAAAAAACTTCTGAAGGTGGTTTTGAAATTATTATTTTTTATGAGTATTTTAATATCGCAGAGGAGACAAAGAAAATTGATCGGATGGAGAAGTTATAATAAAATAAACCTGTTATAATAGTTATAAAAAAAACTCGATAACAAGAATAAAACCATTTTATAAAAGTTGGATGAAGTTACCTGCTTTTACTGCTTTCATGTTACTAGTGATAGCTTTCAATAACAATAACAATAATAATAATAATAATAATAATAATTATATATATATATATATATATATATATATATATGAATAGTTACTTTTACAAAAAATATTTCCTGAATGTCATTTCATTTCTTCCTTTTTCTTTGTGCATTTAAAAATATCAATCGCCAGGCCTCGGATGCAGTTTTAAAAAACGAAAAATATCTAGTAGTGGTCAGTACTTTCGAGTTACTAGTGATATTTGTTTAATAAAACATATAAATATTTACTATTTGAAAAAATATTTTTTGGAGGTAGTTTCAAAATTTTTCGTTTTTTATGATGTTGTTTTAAATGTTCATTCAAATGGTCGGGATGGAAATAAATGAAATTAAAAAATAACCATGGAAAAATTGCACCATACTGCGTGGAAGGAAAACGCCGAGCGGGTTTGGTAGGAATGTATAATATATGAAAATACATTTTCATATACATTCAATGTAAACTGTTTCTGATAAAGGAAATAGATATTTCCTTTAATGTATACTTCCTTATACGTTAATATATCTACTCTCTTTTCACATGGAAATATTTCTTACAAGCAAATTTCAAAGAATCGTAGTGCTCTTTATTTTAACTGTTATGGAATTTAGGTAAGTCATTATAAAAATTCAAACAAGTTCAATATCCCTAGGCAGTAAAAATGAAATTTAAGGTACAGAAGGAATTTGAAACGATATGTAGCGAAATTTTTATTCCTTTGAAATATTCAAATGGAAAGTGAAGTTTAACGAAGAGGAGGAAAATTCTTTTAGAAAAATTGTGGTTTTCTGCATGGCAGATGTAAAACAGAAGAAACAAAATGAGAGTTTTAAGAATAGTTTTTAAATAAAACGATATAAAAATGTGACTGATTTATTTATTTGTGTTAATATTTTTTTTCTTCTTCTCTTAAATTAATATTAATATAGTATATAATATAAATTAAGTTTTTGGAGCAGAATTCAATATGTTATTTTATAGATACAAAGAGGTTCTACATTTTTATACTGATATAACTTATTCAAATTATTTTTTTTCACAGAGATTGATGATATATGGAGTAAACCGTATAATAGAATTAATATTATAATTTATATTAATCTAAGGTATTTACTTATGGAACAGAAGCATAGATCATTCAAATTTAATAAGTCAATGGGAAAAAAGGAAGACATAATGAAAACAATTTTAAAAGCTGTTTTCCATAAAAAAGTACCACATACATATTTTTTTTTGTATTTGTTGTTACACCTTTCAATATATTCATACATATCGGTAAAAAAAAAAAAAAAAAGTGCTTATGATTTCGATTTCTGTCCATTCTCCTACGCACGCGGCAGCGTGCGAAGAGAAAACTGCGCCCGGGGCAAAGTTCAATTTGGCGCCCCCCCACACACTTTTTCTTTATGAGATGTGTGACAAAACTATAAAGTGCAGAAACAGAAATAAATTATATTGAATATATATTTCGCATTCATTTTGTTTTGAAACTTTTTTGTTTAATTTTAATTCAGAAACACCAAACAATTAAATAACATAAGAGGAAATTGCAGTTATATTTTGGAAAAGGGAATCTGGGTGTAGAAAATATGTATCTAAAAGTACATTATAACAATTGGCAGCCCTTTTGTATTCCCAGAAGGAAATTTTGAGGGTATATGTTTTTGTCACAAGGCACAGAAAGGAAAATTACAGAATTCTGAAAAGGGAAGTTTAGCGAAAGAGACTAATAAAAAGACCTAAAACAAGTTTTGAAAGGAAAGAAATCCCTATTCAAAAAATTGTATTTTGGTGCATGGTAAGCGGCAATGCGATAACTTTGAAACAAAAAATGAATGTACCTTCATTGGGAAAAAAATTCCCAGTCTGTAAATATATATATATTTTTTTACAAAAAAAAAAAAAAAATAGTTTGGAGTTTAAATTTGCACCCCTCAATTTCCGCGACCGGGGCGATCACCCACCTTTGCCCTTCGCTTTGCACGGCCCTGATCGCACGTAAATATACTCTGATTGCCATATTATTCTTATATGTTATTTAAGGTAACATTCATTTATAGGGAATTTAAATAAAAATAACAAAATGTTTTCAAAATTTGCTTTTAAAGAAAGCTAAATATAAACTTGACTTTTTTCGTTTATATATTCTACATTCTATAGTCTTAAGGGGCCTTTTACCTTTTAAACGCGACGAAATTTAACGAAAAAATTCAAAGATTGAATTAGTCTATCTTCAAAACCTTTTTATGTATAAACATGAAATTTTGTATATCGATTAAACGGATTATGATTTGTAATATGCTGTCATTAGAAATTTATTAGCCTTTTACAAAATTTGTATATTGTTGAAATCAAAATAGCTCTTTATTTTTGCTCCATATGTCATTGCGCACATGATATCGTGAGAAAGTACCTATGCATTGTCATGAAATTTGGTAAATATACTAAACATATATGTGTGTTTAAAATAAACAACTCTTAGGTGAAAATCATTTCATTAACTATATAAAAAAATATTTTCGTAAAAAAAAAATAAAAAAATATTATTTTTAATGAATATAAATAGTCATAACTAAAAATATTACCACTGTAAATACTTAAAAGTAGTTCATTTTAAACACACATATTTGTTTAGTATCTTTTCCAAATTTCGTGACAATCCACACATACTTTCTTTTCCGCGCAATAACTTCTGGAGTAAAAAAAGATCTATTTTGATTTCAACAATACACAAATTCTGTAAAAGGTTAATAAATTTCAAATGGTAGCATATTACGAAGCACAATCTGTTTAATCAATATCCAATATTTCATGTTTATACATAAAAAAGTTTTGAAGATAAACTAATTCAATCTTTGAAGTTTTTCGTTAATTTTCGACGCGTTTAAAAGATACAAGACCCCTTAAATGTTTGTAAAAAAATAAATTTTTCTTGTACAGATATCGACATTTATCATTTACATTTAAATCATATATTGCTTCTGCTAATATTGTTAATCATGTTTTCATATTATTCTTGTTGCTTATGTTAAAGACATTTTCAGAAAAGAAAAGATTTTAAACTAAATTTATAATTAATTTTTTTTGTAATTTATCTACCAATATTAATCTGAAACTTGATACATGACTATGATGTTTATTTAAAAACGTGCATAAAACATATACGATAAAACTTTTAAACCACTCATAATACTAGGACTTCCCTCAGAGGGATTAGTCTGAGCGATATTGCTGAGAACATACATTTAATAATAACATGTGGAAGCAAAGAAAGTGAGATGTTATCTTTAATTGTCCATATACTGCGATAAATTGAAATGATGAAAATAAACGAATCGTAGAATTACAAAATCTTATATATAAATTCGTATACACTGTTTAAAAAAATGGGAAATCAAACCATGCATGGATATAAAATTGAAAGTACGCAATATATTAAAAGTAAAATAGAAAATGAAACACTAAATTCTCTTATATAGGAATTTTAACTGCATAAAATGATGTCAAGAGCATAATCAGACGCTCCGCACCAATTTGAGTAACTTTAAATGACAAATATATGACGTTTAAAAAGAATGGATTATACTTTATATGGTGTGTGCTCCCCCGGATTAGTTAATATTGTACAATATCTGTTTTCCAAGGATGCAATGAGGTTGTCGATAACAGTTAAGGAATTCTCTCCTCAAAATCTGATATAGTATCAAAGTACCGAATACATCAACAGTGGCATGCAATGCTTCGTTAGAGTGTGTTTGAGATATGCTCGATCGGATTTAAATGATGAGTGTATGCTGGCCACTACATACGCTGTATTGTTTTGTTTTCAAACATATTCTACACAAGTTGAGCTGTATTTAGCATGTATTAAATAAAAGAAATCGGCAATGATTGCAACATAAAGTATGACACAAGATCTGAATATATCGTCTGCATAACTTTTGAGCTGTCAAAGTGTCATTTGAAGTAATTTACAAATCTATACATATTTATTGAGCAAATCATGCAAGCTAACATACGCCAATATGAACCCGATTATGAAATTTCCCCAGAATAAGTTAATATATAAAAAATCTACTAATGATAATTGAGAATATGACCTTATGATAAAATGTCTAGAAAAATGAATCAGATAAAAAATTCATATCACATTTCAAACGGCACTTCTCTCTGTCAGTGGCCTTGGCGAGAGAGAGAAAAGTCTAGAGAAGGAACACTTTAACAAGTACTTTCGGGCAACCTACTCACTGTTTCATACAGGTCTTTATTCAATATTTACACAATTTATTTAATGCTAGGTGGGTATCTATCAGTCTTGTTGCATTTAAATTGCATGTTTTGCGGAGGAAATGCAGCATTATGAAATATTTAAAGTTGCTATACCTAATAATTCCAAATTAATGGTAATTGAGATCGCTTTCCGTTAATTTCATCTTTTTAAATTTTAAATTTCTTAGAAACTATTCATAGAGACAATTGTATATTTTAAAACTAACCCGAAGCAAAATTTCAAGATTTTGGGCTCAGCAGGAACACAGAAATAGAAAAATTTCGAAAGTTTTTTGTTTCTGCACTGTTTTATATAGCGACATTTTTAGAAATTGTTCAATTGCGAGAATTTACGTCATGATAAATACAGCCATGTCAATTTCCATGTTTACATTCCTAACAATTCCATGTACTTCGTTACTTAGATCATCTTTAGATCTTTTTTCCGCTTTGTTTAGTCTTTTGATTTTTTAGAATTCGTTCTACAACGAGCATTTACATCTTATAAAATACTACCATGCCAGAGTTCTAGTTTCTAACCCCAACAGTACCCCAAAAATTTCAGTATTCCTAATAAATCATAGTTTAGAACCTTTCTAGAAATTTTTACGTTTATCCGTTAAATTGAACCTTTAGAGAGCGTTCATTACGAGTATTTACATCTTAAAAGTAACTACCGCACCAAATTTAAAGTTTCTAACCCAATCAGTCTTTTTTTCGGAGCAGAGATGGCCACCAATATTTTTTTTAAGTTGGCTATGAAGTTTCAGAGATAACACCTCACAAACATAAAAGCATTAATAATATTATATACTTTATAATATTATAACGCTTTATAATATTAGCATTAGATGTACAGATACAAAAGCCATTAATCTGCTACAAAATAAAGTGCCCGGCGTTGCCAAGAATTTGAAGGATGATTGTTCTGAAAAATCAATTTCAAAATTTAACATACAACACAAAACAAACATTAAAAAAAGCAGTCGAAATGTTGTATGAATGAATCATACGAAAACGCTATATAAATATGTATAAATGTATATAACAGACGCAAAAGAATACAGCTATAAATGAACTTATTTCAATTTATAATTGGAGCAATAATGTTAAAATACGCCAATGTTTCTTTAATCAGGTTTTTATCATGCTTCAGTACATTTTTCACACTCATATGACGTTATACTATATCCACAACGCCCCTTATATTTGCAATATGACGCAATATTTTCCTCTTTCACGTGGAAACCTTGAAATAGAAAAGTTGTGAAGTTATATTCACTTTCATTTAAATTCGTCAAACTATTTATTTCATTTTCATTTTTCACGTGAATATCTTGCAATAGAAAAGTTATGATGTAATATTAACATTTTTTTTTTTTTTTAATTCGGCAAACTATTTATTTCATTTTCATTTTTCACGTGGAAATCTTGCAGTAGAAAATTAAATGTTGTAGTAAGAATTTTATTGTGTATTTTAATTGTTGGCAACTGCTATAACGAAAAATGTTTAAATTTGATAAGAAATTGCTGTTAAATTGGTGGTTTTTTATTAACTAAAAATTAACTATAAGTTATTTCGATGCCGGATTACTTTAGTTGCCTCGGCCATGTTTTAATACACATGTACGTATCTTTTCAGAATTTTGGCTTCAAAATTGTGGATTTTTATAGAATTACAAACAGACAGATAGACAAGTTTTCATTTTTATATATCTCTCTATTCTAAACAAAGTAACTAACGCCGCCGCCGATTTTTAATTTTTTGTGACCGGAGGACTTTCTTCGTTAATATTATGAAAACTATTGCATACAAAATATGAAAATCGGTGGTATTATAGAGAAATGTTTGATCAACACGCTGATGCATACAGTTTTCAAATCGAAGAGTTATTTTAAGAGATATTTAATGCTAAATTTGGACAAAATCGTTCCATTTAGAAAGTTTTATAGGAGCAAAACCTATACCATGGGAATTTAATCATTTTTTAGATCATTTTATTCAATAGAAGATCCCGGCGTGCAGATTCCATTAAGTTTTTTAATTTGACTCATTTTTGAGTTTTTATTTCTATTTTAAATTCAAATATTCAGCATTTCGACAGATATTTTTTACGTATTTTAGAAAATGGTATTAATTTAAACTGTTGCCAACTGTATAAACAGTGCAAACAATAATGTTTGCTTCAAATAAAAAAAAAATATTTACACGTTACTATTATAAACAGAAAAAAAACTTCAAATTAGAATTGAATAATTAGATATAAAAAGCAGGCACTTATCGGAAATTACGCCATAAAAACTATATTTACATGTGAATTTTAAAAGAGAAAGGATATTGTAAAATAAATTCATTAACATGCGTTAAAAGTCTTAAATAGAAGAAATTACGTAAAATTACATATATTATGCAAATAATAATAATAATAATAATGTTGCAAAACAGTTTAAATTAAAAAATTGCGCGAGACAAAATATTAGAGGTTAAATTTTAGCCTTTTTCAAAATTTTATTATTTGTCGTTTGATGTGAGGTGTTCAGCTATAAGTATGCAAAATTGCATGTCTCCAACTTAATTAGGGACTGAGTTAGAAAAATTGTTTAAAATACACAAGTTAGAGCCCAGAGGGTTAAATATAAGACCTTTTTTTCAAAATTTTGTTATTTTTTGTTTGATGTGAGGTGTTCAGCTATAAGTATGCAAAATTTCATGTTTCCAACTTAATTAGGGGCTGAGTTAGAAAAATTGATTAAAATACACAAGTTAGAGCCCAGAGGGTTAAATATAAGACCTTTTTTCAAAATTTTGTTATTTTTTGTTTGATGTGAGGTGTTCAGCTATAAGTATGCAAAATTTCATGTTTCCAACTTAATTAGGGGCTGAGTTAGAAAAATTGATTAAAATACACAAGTTACAGTCCAGAGGGTTAAATATTAGATTTTTTTTCAAAATTTTTTTATTTGTCGTTTGATGTTAGGTGTTCAGCAATAAGTTTGCAAAATTTCATGTTTCCAACTTAATTAGGGGCTAAGTTAGAAAAATTGCTTAAAATACAGAAGTTAGAGACTGGGGTGTTAACTATGTCTTTTTCAAAATTTTATGATTTATCGTGTTATCACAAGTGTTCAGCTATATGTATGCAAAATTTCAAGTCTACAACTTAATTAAGGGCTGAGTTAGAAAAAATTTTTAAAATACACAAGTTCGAGCCCAGAGGGTTAAATATTAGACCTTTATCAAAATTTTATTATTTGTCGTTTGATGTAAGGTGTTCAGCTATAAGTATGCAAAATTTCCTTTCTCCAACTTAATTAGGGGCTCAGTTAGAAAAATTGCTTAAAATACAGAAGTTAGAGACCGGAGGGTTAAATATGACTTTTTCAAAATTTTATGATTTATCGTGTTATCGCAAGTGTTCAGCTATAAGTATGCAAACTTTCATGTCTCCAACTTAATTAGGGGCTGAGTTAGAAAAAATTGCTTAAAATACACAAGTTAGAGCCCAGAGGGTTAAATATCAGATTTTTTCAAAATTTTATTATTTGTCGTTTGATGTAAGGTGTTCAGCTATAAGTATGCAAAATTTCATGTCTCCAACTTAATTAGGGGTTAAGTTAGAGAAATTGCTTAAAATACAGAAGTTAGAGACTGGAGGGTTAAATATGACTTTTTCAAAATTTTATGATTTATCGTGTTATCACAAGTGTTCAGCTATAAGTATGCAAAATTTCAAGTCTCCAACTTAATTAGGGCTGAGTAAGAAAAATTGCTTAAAATACACAAGTTAGAGCCCAGAGGGTTAAATATTAGATTTTTTCAAAATTTTATTATTTGTCGTTTGCTGTGAGGTGTTCAGCTATAAGTATGCAAAATTTCATGTCTCCAACTTAATTAGGGGCTGAGTTAGAAAATTTGTTTAAAATACACAAGTTAGAGACCAGAGGGTTAAATATTAGACCTTTTTCAAAATTTTATTATTTGTCGTTTGATGTAAGGTGTTCAGCTATAAGTATGCAAAATTTCATTTCTCCAACTTAATTAGGGGCTGAGTTAGAAAAATTGCTTAAAATACACAAGTTAGAGCCCAGAGGGTTAAATATCAGATTTTTTCAAAATTTTATTATTTGTCGTTTGATGTAAGGTGTTCAGCTATAAGTATGCAAAATTTCATGTCTCCAACTTAATTAGGGGTTAAGTTAGAGAAATTGCTTAAAATACAGAAGTTAGAGACTGGAGGGTTAAATATGACTTTTTCAAAATTTTATGATTTATCGTGTTATCACAAGTGTTCAGCTATAAGTATGCAAAATTTCAAGTCTCCAACTTAATTAGGGCTGAGTAAGAAAAATTGCTTAAAATACACAAGTTAGAGCCCAGAGGGTTAAATATTAGATTTTTTCAAAATTTTATTATTTGTCGTTTGCTGTGAGGTGTTCAGCTATAAGTATGCAAAATTTCATGTCTCCAACTTAATTAGGGGCTGAGTTAGAAAATTTGTTTAAAATACACAAGTTAGAGACCAGAGGGTTAAATATTAGACCTTTTTCAAAATTTTATTATTTGTCGTTTGATGTAAGGTGTTCAGCTATAAGTATGCAAAATTTCATTTCTCCAACTTAATTAGGGGCTGAGTTAGAAAAAATTGCTTAAAATACACAAGTTAGAGCCCAAAGGGTTAAATATTAGACTTTTTCAAAATTTTATTATTTGCCGTTTGATGCGTGGTGTTCAGCTATAAGTATGCAAATTTTCAAGTCTAAGACATATATAGTTTCTGAGAACGTGTTATGTGACAGACGGACAGACAGACAAAAGAGTGAGACAGGTAGGGTTTCGTTAGATGAACGAAACTCTAAAAACATGCTGCTGATGACTGTAACAACATCCTAAAATTATATTACCATCAGCGATCTACCAATCCCGAATTTAGTTTATATCCGTTTCATATATTCTTATTCTTTTGTGCGGCCCTGTAAAATAACTATCAATAATATATACAGTAAAATCTCTGAATAGCGGACACCTCGAAAATGCAGAATTTGTCCTCTATTTCGAGGTGTTCGCTACTGATAGTAAAACATGTACAGTTATTTAAGTGTTGGTAATCGAAAAAATGTCCGCTAATTAGAGGTATCCGCTAATCGGTTGTGTCCGTTATGGAGGTTTTAGCAGTAAAATCTCTAAATAGCGAACACCTCGGGAGGGCAGAATTTGTCCTCTATTTGGAGGTGTCCGCTACTGAGAGTAAAAAATGTATAGTTATTTAAGGGTTGGTAATCGAAAAAATGCCCGCTAAAGAGAGGTGTCCACTAATCGGGTGTGTCTGTTATGGAGGTTCCCCTGCATAATAATATAATCATTTACAAGAAAATCGCATGCTGTATGATAGACAGACATCCAGAGAAAGATAACCTCCCGGAGCAATAAACACTCATGTTTTTTGTTTTAATCATCTACAATCGTTTCTAAATTTCGTTATACGAGTATTAAAAAAATCTGTTAATTTCCAGTCGATAGACTGACAACTATAATTTAGCCTGAGTTTTTAGCCGGATTCAGCCTGTTGTACAACAGGCCAGATTTTATACAATCAGGCTAAAAACGGTCACCGTGGTACGGATTACTGTATTAGTATTTGTTTGCAAACCAAAACTGGTTGGCACGGCTTGTTGCAAGGTTTGTGATCACGTGGTTGAAACTGATCTATTCAATATTACTGTGTGCGTATTTTTTTTTCTCCATGTGTTCAAACCAGTTGTCTACGAAAACATTCACCGGTGAAAGTGACGCACACCAAATTTCTGTGACGCATGCCAATAAATCGTGCTTTTTTATCAGTTTTTTAATATAATTTTTAAACGGTTTGGAACTTATTTTTAATAGTAGGTGCATTCAGTAGGTGGCCCTCATAGGTACCTTCTGGTGCAATCAGAAACGAAATCCGACAAATATTTTTTGAGGTATGCTTGACGAAAGGTTTTTATTAGGCTTTTTTTTTAGTAGGACATGGCGTTAATATCCATCGGAGCTGTAATGTGTCCGGACAGTAATATTTCGCTGAGTATTTGCCTTCGCTTCGCTCAGACAATAAAAGTTAAAAAGCTAAAAATCTTAAACCAACAAGTTTCAACCACATAATTTTTGCATTACCATAATCAATTTCTTTATGATCATTTTAAAAACAAAACCTTGTAAGAGCTGGTTTTGTTTTAAAAATTATATTAAAGAAATTGCTTTTGATAATGCGAAAATTATTTGGCCAAGTAATTATCCACAGAAAAGTGTGATGAGTGAATCACTAGAGATCTAAACGAAATTAAATAAAGTTTAATGAAGTTTGAAACGAAGGAGTATTATATAATATACCTAAGTTACGATTAATTTTTTTGAGACAACGTAATAATTCTGTTAACTCAGACTTCGAGTAAATTATTATAGTTAATAGTATTTTATTACTACTAACTGTGTTACATAATGTTTTCATTTTCTTGCTGCTTACATTTAAGAAAGATTTAGAAAGAACGATTTTAAGTTAAATATATAATTTACTCTTTTCTAATTTGTCTACCAATATTAATATATACTTTGTTGGTTGTATAGCGTTTTCTAGCACAAAATGACTATACCGATTGCTACGCCAATAATATGAAATTTTATACTTGCACTATAAAATTTACTTAAAGTCGTAGATAAAACTTTTAAAACATTTAAAACATAAAAAGCTTAAAAGTTAAAAGGTTATAAATCTTAAATCAACGAAGGTTCCAGCCACATAATATTCACATTAAATTCTTCGATTTATTTAATATCATTTTTAAAAACAAAACCTTGGAGGAGCATGTTTTGTTTTAAAAATGGTATTAAAGAAATTGATTAACATAATGCGAAAATTATTTGGATAATTAATTATCCGCAGAAAAAATTGATGAGAGAATAACTGGATATTGAAATGAGATTAAATGAAGTTTGCAAAGAGGGAGAATCGTATAATATACATACGTTATTATTAATTATTTTTAAACAGTGTAACTATTTTGTTTAAGTTGTCTCAGAACTCTTAACATTAGAAAAAAATGAAAAAAGAAAGACATTCTTCAACATTAAATATATTATAAAGTACATGATTTAAAAACACAATTTTATTGGGATTAAAAGATATAAGTATGTTCTTTTATTTCAAGTATTTAAAAAATTGCAAGATGCAAAATTCTATTTTATAAGGGGCTCCAAACTATGAGAAATTTGTCGAGCAGGAAATTGGTATAACAGCTTACGCAAAGGATTACAAAATAAATTTTGCAACTAGATTGAAATTTTTTGTACCTAATTATACTTCTGATTGTAATAATTAGCCTGAGCTTAAATAAACTTGTATTTAAAGCATTTTTATATTTTTAATTCAAAATCGTATTTAGACAATACAAAATTTTGAAAATTTCAACAGTATAATCATCTAAAAATATTCTTTTAAACAATTAAAATGAAATTTTAGGTTCAGTGTATACAGACTAACAAGCAATTGATGTTTTGAAAATTTCATGAAAACATATTCCGAAGTTGGTGAGATATCCTGAGCGTTATGCCCAAAAACGTCATTTGGAGAAAATGTTTAAAACTTCGGAAAGGCCACTTTAGCTATTGAGTGGGTATAATTTAAATAGACATAACATCTATTCTAATAGGGATTTCAAGGAAACAATTATACCACAATGTTCAGAAAAGATAGAAGTTTAAAATTAAAAAAAATAATAATAAAAATAAAATTTCGACGATTTTGAAGCTTTAAGAGTCTTGAGACCCCTTAAATCAAGATTCAAGAAATTTCATATAATTAATGGTATTTTATTTTGATAGATGGCGCAATGGTGCCAGAAAGATAGACGTAATATGATTACATACGACTTTTAAAATACATAAATATTTTAACTTTCTCGACACTGAAATGGATTACCATGAAGAAGACTACAGAGTGTGTGAAACTTGTTGGTTTTAAGATTTTTATCTTTTTAACTTGTATATTTAAAAAGTTTTATTTTATATGTTTTAGTTATGCGTTTAAGTAAACTTCACAGTATATGTATCATGGTCATGATTAAAATTGCATTTTAAAAGTATCGGTCCTACAATTTATCAATATAAATATGTTACTGCCAGCTATATATGTGTACGTATATGGGGCATTCTCACAATCTTTTGACTTTTTTTTTTTTTTTTTGGGGGGGGGGGGAGATATCTGGCGAAATTAAACTTGCTAAAATAACACTTTAATCTGATAGACGAATGCCTTAATGATTCAAAATAAAGAAAAAAATATTTTTACTTAACTGAGGTTTAAGTTAAACTTACGAGTTTAATTTTCCTTACCATTTTACCCTTATATTTTTTTATTTTCTTCTAAATTTTTACTTATAATGAATTTGAATAGTACCCACAGGACATTCAAATAAGAAATAATAAAAATGTAGCACTTTAATACAGTATTTTTGCATAACATTGTCTTAAAGGGGTGTTAAAGAAGGGACGGCAAGGTAAAAAAAGGGGATGGTATAGGAAAAAAACGGACGAAATTGTAAAAAAAGGGACGGTAAGGATGGAAAGGTAAGGAAAATTACCACCTATTTTTCGGAAAATCATGTTAACACTAAGTGATAGTCGCGATGTTTATCGATTTTTAGAAACATTTGTTAACATTGGATTAAATTTTATTTATTTTTTTAATTTACATCGGAAATTCCAGGAATAAACATTGGGGACGGTAGGACTACCAATAAAGGCACGATTTTGAAATTGATATTTAAATGCTGATTTAAATTCTGCAGTAAATTTCCTGTCAAAGAATTTTAGACATTCTTTCTCTAGCATACTTCTGCATGAGAAAAAAACTTGAAAAAAATTCTGTGGCTACATCTGAAGTGATTTTCTGTATAAGTTTAGCAAGAGGGACAGTAAGGATGAAAAACCCAGTGATAGAATTAAAAAAATAATATCAACCGTAAAAATGTGTGCAGGTTAATTTTTTGCTACATATTTATATAAAACAATTGTCTCAGTTTCGGAAATAATTACATCGAATTACTTTTATTGAAACAATTTTATACAGACAGCTCCAAACTTCAAAATCAGCATCAGGGACACGGGACGGTAGATGAGTTTTCCTGGTATTTGGACCCCCAACATCGTCCAAAACTCATTTATCTCGTTAATATTGTTATGCAAGATAATAGTCTTAAGGCAATATAAATAAAATTTAAGATACGGAAAGAAAACCATTCTGGTAAATGAAATAGTATTTAGCAAAAAAAAAAAAAAAAAAAAGGAAAAGAAAAGGAAAAATTCAAATTTGAAGAGACGTTTAAGAATGAAGGTAAAAAGTATTTTCGGAAACTTGATAGTACCTACCTTTTATGAAAAAGGAAAAATAGAAAAAGGGGTTTAAAAGGCGTTTTTAATTAAAGTAAAATATAAATAGAATTTTCCTAAACTCATAAGACAAAATGCAATATTCCAGCTTGATCCAATTTTAAACTACATGGTGTGAACTTTAAATAGTTAACCGTTAACTTAAAAGATGACAAATAATATTAATACAAATGTTACAATTTAAAAAAATTTTACATTTTTAACAATTTTAACAATTTTTACATTTTATTTAAATTCATGACTACTTTCTGTCTGCAAACCGCAGCCATCGTCACAAAATATTTTCATTAATTGCCGTTTCATTCATTCAAATATGTTACTTGGCTTGAAATGGTAGAGTCTATAAATTTTCGGGTAGCTGGAAGTAGAAGTAGTAGTCCTTGGGATAAAACTTGTATAGAGGAAATTATTTAACTGCCTTTATTTAACATCCATTGCTAATGCGTCACTTTGTTTTAAATGCGTGGCTGGAAAATAGTAAAAGTAGTAGTACTTCGGAATAAAATTGTGTGTATGCATTTGTGTATTTAACCATTTAAAAGGAAGTGACGTATGTGAACAAAGTGACTTATTAAAATGAATGGAACGGCAGTGAAGTATTTTCCTCTACACATGTTAAATCCGAAGGACTACTACTTCTATGTCCCACTATTGCAGTCTTATTATTATTTGTCACATTTAAGTAAACAGTGAACTTTTTAAAGTTCATATTATGCAGTTTAGGATTTTGTTTTTTCATGCTTATATTTTCTGTTTTATCATTTCTGCACATATGACTGGAGGAAAGGCAATTTTCGTTGACTGCTACTTCTAATATATTCCATTATTCGTGTATTATTATTATTATTTGTCACATTTAAGTAGTTGGTGAGCTTTTTAAAGTTCATACTACGCAGTTTAGGATTTTGTTTTGTCATGCTTATATTTTCTGTTTTATCATTTTTGCACAGAAGACTTCAGGAAAGACAATCTCCGGTGACTGCTACTTCTAATACAACCTGTGGCCAGAAAGTTCGGTGAATGAATTTTTATTTCAAATACAATATTGTACAGCATGAAATACAATTTACTGTCCTTCAAAATAATCTCCATGGATGGTAATGCACTGTTGGGAAGGAGTATATAAGTCCTGGTAACTCCGGTAAAACAGTTCTTTCGAAATGGCTTTCAGCTCGGCCGTCACGTTGCGTTGAATGTCGATGATGTCCGTAAATCTCTTTCCCTTCAGGACTGACTTCAATCTGGGGAAGAGGAAGAAGTCTGCAGGTGTCAAATCAGGTGAATAAGGGAGGTGATCTAGTGTCACAACAACATTCGCGACCAGAAGCTTCCGTACAACCAAGGCGGTGTGTGACCGGGCATTATCGTGGAGAAGAGTCCAGGAGCCTTGCGTGGCGTACTCAGAGCGAACGCGACGGATCCATTGCAGTAAACGCTTCAGAACATCGGCGTACGCAACAGCATTTAATGTGGTACTCTCAGGGAGGAATTCTTTGTGAATGAGACCCTCAGATTCGAAGAATGCGAAAAGTATTGTCTTTATGCGCGATTTTTTCGACCGTACCTTGGTTTTTTTAGGCGAGGACGGACTCCGCCGTGACGGCCGAGCTAAAATCATTCCGAAAGAACTGTTGGACAGGAGTTTCCAGGACTTATATACTCTTTCCAAACAGTCCATTACCATCCATGGTGATTATTTTGAAGGACAGTAAATTGTATTTGGTGCTGTACAATACTGTATTTGAAATAAAAATTCATTCATCGAACTTTCTGGCCACATGTTGTATGTTCCAGTATTATTATTATTTGTCACATTTAAGTAAATGGTGAACTTTTTAAAGTTCATGTATTTAGTTTAAGATTAAGTTTTTTCATTCTTACATTTTCTGTTTTATTATTTCTGCCCATATGACTGGAGGAAATCAATTTCCCGTGACTGCTACTTCTAATATGCTCCATTTTTCCTGTATTATTATTATTTGTCACATTTAAGTAAACGATGAACTTTTTAAAGTTCATAGTTTAGGATTTTGTTTTTTCATGCTTATATTTTCTGTTTTATCATTTCTGCACATAAGACTGGAGGAAGGAGAATTCATAGTGACTGCTATTCCTAATATGTTCCAGTATTCCAGTATTATTATTATTTGTCACATTTAAGAAAATGGTGAACTTTTTAAAGTTCATATTATGCCTCGGAGAAAGGCAATTTCCTGTGCAGGAACCGGTGATTTTTTTTCTTCATAACAATACAGAGGTTCATCATTTACTTTATAAAAATGATATTCTAACTATTATAATTGCTATAAATTTCTTTCCTATTCGCTTACTCATTCATATTGGTGACATAAAGCAAAACAAAAATAATATCATAAATTCATTTTCTGTAATTTATTTAATTATATTAGAATGCCTCGCTGAATACAAACAGAGATCTCGATACAGATTCATTTCGATTCCTTTAATTCCATTTTAAACAAGAAAAATGTTTTGTTTAGAATAATTTTATTCTATGCTAATTTGGATGAAACATAGTAAACTTTAAATTGTCTAATATGAAATTTAAATAATTTGTTTTTGAAACTCAAGGAAGTTTAATTTCTTTAGACAATGCAAATAAAATTTAAAATATTGGATAAAAAAATATATATTTTGGGAAAGAAGACTTTTTTAGCAAAAGGTTTATTCTTTTGAAATATTGAAAGGCGAGATGAGGTTTCATAAAAAAGAGGAAAAGTATTCTAGGGAAATGATAAATTTCAACAATTGGAAAAAACACACACAAGGAGAATTGAGAACGAGAAATGTTTTCAAAGAAATGCAACACACATGTGCGTTTGTTTTGTTTGAATGATTATATATATTTATTTTGTGTTTTCAATTCGACAATTCTACACACCTGAAATGAAAAGCAGCAGTTTTTGTCGGAGTTATCAGCATGGCATTTAAGGGAAATAAGCTAAAAAACAACGTTGAATAGATTCAACAAATTGTGAATAATGTTATAAAATTCATTTTATTTCATTAGTAAATAACTATTTTTTAACACATATCTTATTCATAAGCATATGAGAAGAACATACAACGCCTCAAATACGTTGCGATAAAAAGACAGGTATAACATGAAAGAGAATGATGTTGAGATTAGAACTCAATTTAGTTTTGTTTTAAGAAGAGGTGAAAATAACTGATGGTCTCTTACTAAAGGAATCTACGTATACCTCTAGATAGTACTACTTTTGTAAATTTTAGATATGCCATCTTTATACAATTGTAGGTTATAGTCTAACTATCTACTGCTTATTTTTTCATGTAACTTTCTGATTAATAAATGTTTTTGATGTCTTTGAATCGAGCGTAGTCAATACAAAAAATATATGATAAAGTTAGTTGATGATTTGATGATCCTACATGCATTGGAATCTATTTCTAATATATTAAACTTCGTTCCGTGTACATTTATTCAGTGACGATTTCGAAGGATCATACTTAATTTTAAATTGACTGTACGGAACTAATAGAAGTCATTATCAAAATAAAACCTCGAATTTCCTAGGCTAAAAATGCAATTTAAGATAGTGAAAGAAGTAAAAAAAAAATTCTGGAATAAGAAATGGTATGTAGCGATTTTTTTAGCGAAGAAAGATTGAAATAGGAAGTGAAATTTAACAAGAAATGAAAAAAAAAGGCTTTTAGGAAATTGTTGAGTTTCTAAAGTACAGATTAAAAGAAAAGGAGAAATCACAAAAACGAATATTTAAGTTATTTTTATATCGAACGCAAGATAAATTATATTTGTGTGTACAGTTTATTGTAGCGTATAATGACCTCCGGTACTTAACGTGCACCAACAATTTCAGACTAATTTTTTTATCTTTTAGGTATATTCGCCTTATCACGCGCAGTCTCATTTTTGCAAAGATCCCTTCATGGAGTATGTGGTAATCAATCATTGAAAATATTAGCATTACATTTTAATTAAACACATGTCAAATTTTTCTGTTCTAAATATGCATAATGTTTATAGATGTAGAAATCTCAATTCTTAGAAAGTTTTTTATTATAATTCTTCATTTAGGGGAACTCTACGATAGATGGCCATACACTGTTAAAAAAAAAAAAAAAAAAAAAAAAAAAAAAAAAAAAAACGGACTAAAAAACGGAGATTCTACTGGCAATCTAGACGTCGCACTATTTCCGTATTTTTACGGATATCTTCCCCCGTAAATAACAGACAAATTTCCGTTTTTCTGATTAAAAACGGAAATTCTTCGGTAATTTATGGGGAAAAATTTCCGTAAAAAACGGAAATGGTAGTGGCGTCTAGATTGCCAGTAGAATCTCCGTTCTTTTTTGCAATGTAGTTTTAAAAGATTGAGATAAAAATTCTTAGAATGCAAATACAAGAAATATTTATGCATATTATCCATAAACGCATCATATTTTAGGCAAAAAATGTTTAAATATTAAGAAAAAAATGTAAGAAACAAAATTGAAATTAAAATGGCAGATGGCGTAGGGAAGATACCATCCAATACAAGAAAGAACAAGAAATACGTCATGCATCAGTATACGAAGTACGAAGGGCGCTGACTCAACAGTATCACGCGATCACCTGATTGTTTAATTGTACCATTATCAGCAGCTGATTAGAACAATCTGCTAGTTTCTGAGCGTTTGGTTAAAAAACGTGTGTTATTCTTAATAAATATTCCTTTCCAAAACTTCCGGTGTGAGATATACTAATTTTCGTTCTTGTTTATTGCTGTATAATTTCAGATACAATACTGTATCACAAAATTATATCAGTCTTTGGTCAGTCAGAGATGAATTCCCACATTTACCGAGAAAATTTAAACTCTCTGAGGTACATTGTTGTTTTCCTAAATTTCCAGGGAAGAATTTTGGGTCAATCCATTTGAAATCAGCAAGGTCACCACCTTTGGTCATGTAGTTTTTTGACGGTGGCCATTTTCAACAAGCTATACAGTAGGGTGGAACTTAAGTATAGGGTTTAAAAAACTTTTTTTGTTTTAATGTGTAATATCGAAAACTTTTTTTCTTTTTGGATGTCTAAACTTGTGGTTGAAAAAGTTTTTTTTTTAATTAATTTGTTTTCCGGTTCCTCAAGGACGTCAAAGTTTTAAAATTTCAATATAAAGTAACTTGAAGTAAACAACGTAGCTGTTAGCTAATATCTGCTTATATTAAGAAAATTCTACCCAGAAGTCACCACGAGGAGATGTTTAAATATCGACTTCCACCCTACTTACCTTCCTTTGTTATGGATTAATTCAAGGGATATTCAACCTATTGGCTTCTTAGGCAAACTTTGTCACTACATTGTGGGAATTACTCTTTCCTAAGATAAAACCATCTGCACTATATGTATGCATTGTATATGGAGTGTAAAAATGCTCTAATTGATATACAGGGCTATACAAAAGAATTCGAAATGGTTACTGGGTATTATAACGGCTTTACCGTTATATATTCATTATTCCTCCTTTCCCCTTAAAAAATCAACTTTTAACTTTACTGGATTATTATAAATTGTCATTATTCTCCCCCCCCCTTTCAAATAAAATATTTAGTTTAAATTTGACATTTTAGAGTTAATTTCATATGTCTTTATTCATTCTCTTCTCCCCCCCCCCCTCTCACTACTGTAAGTTTCGCTTTTACTTTTTAAAGTCTTTTCAAATGCAGACATCATTTATCTCGGTTCCTTTTCTGTCTTTCAAATTCACACGATAGAAAAAGATCTTAACTGCAGTTATTTTCCATTGAAATAAAGTAAAAGAATAAAATACAAATGAATGTCTTTTCGCTTTGCAGCCGACGTTATCTAATGCATATTTTCCCAGCCTCTGGGCTTGCATTAGTATTCAATTCTCACCCTTGTACTTTGTCGGATACAAACCATATGCCCATTACTGACTAATTTGCAGCTGCAGTTAGATCTGTAACGTGCATATAGAAATCACGTGTTCCTTTCTTTAACCACTTTTCCTTACCGCAGGAATGTTAAAAAAACGTGTAACCATATAGCCGCGCCATGGCGTAAGTTTGAATTCTATGTAATACTTCGAGATGCCTCTGATTCCTTTGTCCACGCCACCAATATTCATCGCCAATACAGTACAGATGTTGCTATTCATCTCGCCAATGAGTGAGTGATTGTAATGAATATCTCACCACGACTGCCTCTGAACTTGAGTGTGACAGACCTCGGCTCTCTGCCCTTCGGGGGCTGCCCCGTCGGGCAGTCTCCTTTGTGACTTCTCCCGTCCACTGTACCATCATGGCCCTTCTTTTAAAAAGTTTCATAATAAAGAAGTAAGTCCTCGAAATCCTCGTGTTGGAGTTTTTTTTTTTTTTTTTCATTCATCCACGAACCTGGACTCTCTAATAATAATCTCCTCTATACAAATTGGCGCCGTGACCAGATTTTTTCTCCAACAGTAATAAAAAAAAAAAAAAACGAGGAGAAGTATCGTTCCTTCCGTACCATCCTTTACCTACGACGCGAAAAGCTGTCAGACCTTTTTTTCCCACGGGAGTTCCGGCTCCCCTACTCTGTGTTCGCTCGCCGATGTCAACTTCAGGGGATTTCCCTTTCTCGCTACCCCAACGGATTTGGAGAGTGCCTCTTTCTTCCGGACTTTACACTAGCCTGACGAGAAGCAAGATTTACACTGCGGTGCTCCAACGGGGTCATCGAACGACGTCGCCTCCTCCAGCAGTTTCTTTTTCTACGAAATATCACACCTGCATCACTTGTTTCCCTGCGTGAAGTTGTAGCTTCGTCAAACAAAAATCAAGACAGTTTCTGTTTTTTTGTGCGTGATCTTCAACCTTCAAGCAAACGTGTACGTGCTACCAGTGTGAGTGAAAATAGTTTTAGTGTGAAATGTTTTGTGAAAAGAAAAAGTGCCATCTGAACGTACATCCATAGTGTCCCAAAAGGGAAATGTTTTGTGAAAAAGTCTTCACCTAGCTGTGGTATGAATTATCCGCACAAGTAACACAAATTTTAAACAAAGTTTTCAGTGCAACAAGTCCAGGAAATGTGCGCCGTTTCGCTTTGTTTGGTGATCTTGTCATTAATACTTCCAGTGCAAAGTGTCCAGGAATCCCACAGATTTGGTGACAAGATAGTGAAATTACAAAAAAAAAGAAATATAATTTCGCGAAAGTGTCCTAGTGTTCAAGACAATTGTGAAATTTTTTCCAATTATTTTTGTGTCTAAGGTGATATTCACAATTTTTCAAAACAGTTCTTCAAATTCATTCAGTGTGCAGTGATTATGAGGAATAATATTTTTTTCCTCCTTTTAGAGGTGTGTTTCAGCAATATAAAAAAAAGAAAATTACCCTACTGATGACCATGCTTCAGTTTAAAAAAAAAGAAACCACTCTGCATTAAAAAAAAAAAAAAGAGTGTACTAAATCACACTGCACACGTTGTGTCATCTATCATCCAACATCTTTATAGCATTCAGAGTACGAAAATAGGACGTTAATGATATTTTTGTTTTAATTTCTTTTCCGTTGCAAATTGTCACTAAAATCTTTTTATTTTACTTTTTTTTCTTAAAAAAACAAGCGTTGTTTTCTCATCGCTCTGTTTGTGTACTCCAAATGAATGCTCTCTACAAAAAAATGACATACTAGGTCATCGAATTCAAGCAAAACACTTGTGTCACAATAATTTATACAAAAAAAAAAGAAACACAGTTTCCATGTAAGTATGAACAGGGAATACTTTTACATTAAATTATTTACTCTAAATTGTTATAACGTTTTTTCTTTCTTTTCAATATCAGTAAATATTATCAGTTTCTATCCATGTTATGGTTCCCTATTCATACTTGTACTTTTACCATTTGGATTTTCATAAGTTTGTTGATTTGACAGCTTGAACGAAGAAATCACTTCTGAACTATTTTTTTTTACAATATTTTTAACAGTGATAGCATATTAGCTCCTTATTATCTTCTTCCAAGCTGCGTTTGTTTGTTTGTTTTTTTTAAGTACTTTTGCAGTTAAAATGATAAAATTATTATACTTTTATTAATATTTCACTTATAATGTTTTTATGGTTAAATCATGACATACTTCTCATATGTGCTTCTTACGTGAATTTACATAAACATGCTATGTTTCCTTTTTCGTAAAAATGATTTTTAAGCATTCAAAAATCTAGAGTTTAACCCTTTAACCCCACTGGCGTATTTTGAAAGTACACTTATTCTGCCGATAGGCAACAAAAAAAGTTCTCTGCTCCAAGTTTTGCAGTATTGGATATTTTTATATAAATATGTGCATATTTCGCTCACAACATTTGCACATTTTCACTTGTGTGTGACATTTGCACAATTATTCTCAGCATGTGTTGCTCGACTCTGACCTTGTTTGTTTTTGTTTTTTTTTTGTATTTTTAATCTGAATTACAATTTAATTACCTGTTTTTTTTTTTTTTTTTTTTTTTTTTTTTTTTTTTTTTTTTTTTTTTATTGAATTTCGGAAACTTTAATCCAACTGGATGTTGACAGAAATTTAACTTTCAGAAATGTTGTGATTGATACACTCATATTAATTTTTTACACTCCCCCCCCCCCCTTCATTTTTTTTTCTTTTGTGTATAATTTATTTATGCAACTTATTGTGTTTTATTTTATGTGCATGCATTTCATTTCTGATAACTAGAGTTTTTTGCATACATACACCTTTTTGAAATACTAGTATTATTTATTTTGCATTATTTGTGTTGCTCTCTCAAAAAAAGAATTCCTTCTTTTTTTTCCATTTTGGCGGTCAAAAAAATAAAGTAAACAACAGAAGTTAAATAAACACCAGAAAATAAAAAAAAGATTTTGGAGATAACAGACACTTCACCAGGCTAATTTTAAAATATGGCAGCTAATGATTTAAATTCTATTTGTGATTTTAATCACCCCATTTCTGTATCTCCATGGGTAGATTATTTTGAGGAGATATTACTAAGATATTCGGATTCCATTAATATGGAAGCCACATCTATTCAAAATTCACTTAAGACCGAAAATGCTGCATCCATGTCTGAAAATATTATAGATTTCCTTCAGATCATTAAATTCAATTTTCATGTGCTTAAACTAAACTTTAATGTGCTAAAAGATGATTATTCCAAATTAAAACAGGATAAAGATAATTTATTTCTTGTCAATCAGAAACTTATTGAGAGATTACATGAAATCACAGCCAAACAAAAATGTAAGAAGAAGCTTACTAAATGTAGTAAGACTATGGTTGATCAAGTGGTAGATGTCAACAACAAACTCCCTCCATCTGCTCTAGATAAATCTACACAAACTATCCCCTCTTATATGTGTAAACAAGAAAAGTTACCACAAAGTTGGAAAATAATAAAAAAAACACATATCGTAGCTCCGACCTGCACACTCAAGGTAAGCACAATGAAAAATGTACAGATATTAGCGATTCCTCTCTAAAGTCCTTATCCCCTGCTAAACTTAATGTACCTAAGCCTATTCGTGTCATTATTTTTAACCTCCCTGAGAATTTAAATATTCCTGATTTCTTGTTTGGTATTTCAGATTTAATACACATACCTGAACCTGATTTTCACTTTGTTAAAAAGTACAAGCTCCTACATATTAAGTCCTTTAATTGGATCTTTGAGCTTGCACCACAGGATGCTAGGCAATTATTAAGGCATAAGGAAATTATCATACAATCAAAACCGTACCCTGTTAAACCATATATAAATGTTAAACGTTGTTTTAAGTGTCAGGTATACAATGATCATCTTGCAATTTCATGTTGTAATGACATTAGATGCTCTGTGTGTGCCTTGCCACACATTGACCCTCAGTGTAGGAATCCTCCAAAATGCATTAATTGCATTAGAAATAATGATAGCAATAACACCAACTTTGACATTTTCCACAGTGCTTTTGCACCTTATTGTCCATCATTAAAAAAATTCATCAAGCAAATGCGAGAAAAAGTATACAACTGCAATACATTCCCATAAACATCTCATACACCTTCCTTTTTGAAAAAAAAACAAACAAAAACAATGTAACATACATTTTACATTTTTCGTTTTTATTTAACACACATTACTGTGAAGGAGTTACTATCTACAGCATTCCTTTTAAAATTTTTATTTTCCTATACATTTACATACATATGTCAGTTTTCGACAGCATTATTCATACTGGTTTGAAGTTTAAAATTAACTTAATTCTTTCAAGATTTTTTTTATAAACACAAGTGTACAGTAGGTTGCTTTTTCATTTGAGTATTTAGCCGGCAAATAGTTAAATGAATCTCGAAATGGAACATTTGTGAAAATTGTTCTGATGCGGGTCATCAGACGTTGGGATTTTCACATTTGAGGTAGATGTTACTGAAAGAGTACACATTATTTCAACTAAAAAAATTCATCATTGCACTAGTTAAATTTGTAGATTTATTTTTTTAGAAATTTGGATATAATTTCACTTGTTAATCTTAGTTAAGTTTATTTAGTTACATTTCATCACAGAAGTAGCGTTTCCTGGTTACATTTTATCCTTTTTCACTTTCCTTTACTTAAAAGCACAATTTTTTTTGGTTTATTTGTTTTAACTTTAGGCGAAGCGTTTTTGTACTTGTGATACAAGGCTCTTGGTTCCATATGTACACACTGAGTTTGTGTTCATAGGTTATACAACTGAGTTCATAGGCTACACAACTGAGTTCATAGTTCACTGAGTTCATAGAAAATACACTTTACACGAGTTCATAGATAAAACACTTTACACGAGTTCATAGCATTTTCAATTCTTTGTGTACTTCAGGGACCAATTGCACTATCATTTTTCTTTCATGACAATACTTAGTTCATAGAATATTTCCTTACACATATTAGTTCACAATTTGTTTTCTTTCTTGTGATTTGTTTTGCATACTAGTTCATACCAATTTTTTTGTTTTGGTAGACACTTCAGTTCACTGGAATTTTTTTTATAGACACATGAGTTCATTGTAAGTTTTTCCTTTTTTTCACACATTTGAGTTCATCGTATTACTTTTACACTTTAAGTCAGTGAAATACTTGCTCATAATTTGTTCATTGGGGTACTTAGACTGCTGTGTTCACAAACATACATCTAAGTCGTTGAAATTTTCCTTTTTCACTGATATACACTGTTTTAGTTCATAGTGAAATACTTTTTCTTTGATTCGTTCATTGAAATACAGATTTTTTCTTTGGTTCATAGAGATACAATTACAATTTAGTTCATTGATATTACAACTGAGTTCACTGATATTTTGTTTGGAAAAAAAAAACACACATTATACGCAATTCAAAATATTTTGTTTCTAGGTTTCAACGTTACACATTAGGATATTCCTTTTTTGTTTTCATTATACCAGGAACTACTTTTGACCTCACATGATATGCACAAATTAAACATTTATTAAATGGTTAAGTTTTAACACATTCTTAATTTTTCCATTATTATTATATTTCTTTTATGCCATGACATTCCATGTCACCATCACTTTGTTTCACAACAAAGAACGCCCAGTTTACAGGATGCTACCCCTTCACATGCATTTTCTTTAAATTTTAAACCTATGATGCCTTTATTGTTTTCATCACACTTGTTTTGTTTTCTACATGTACATAATTACACGTTTTCTTTTAAATTTGGAGATTAAATAAAATCTCTGGTTAAGCTTCACTTAGACAATACACACGTCTAAGATATTATGTCGTTCTTGTAATAACATAACTTCACAATAACAAAATTTTTTTTTATAGCATTAGTACCCTAGTGCAGTTACACTAAATGTTTTAAAACATTAGTTAAGGTCATACAATACTCATACAGTTCATATCCTGCTCGATACATTGCAAGGAATACAAAGTTAGAATTAAAAAAAAAAAATTGTGGTTGTTATACTTACCCGATCATGTCACCAGTCTCTCCACACACTCGGATTGACCTTTTACCTTTGATATGTGAGATATTTATCTCAGTTTTTTTTTATTATTTTTAATTTATCCCCTCTGAAGTTTTGTTCCCGTTCAAAATTTTTGCCCTAAGGGTCCAAACTTCATTGTGTAGAGAGACAAAACCCTTGCATTGTTGTTTCAATTCAATAAACAAAACTTTTTATATGATACATTGACGCATGCTCCTTTGAAGATCAATGTGATCTTTGGGGAGCAGGGACCTAGGTATCACTTGGTGTCTGGGTCTCATAACTCCCTCTCCCCCTAGGGCTGATGTTCTAAACAGACGCCATCACACTTGTTTATTAACAAGATTAAGGGCTACACCCATTCATAGGCATACTATATGCATCCCGTTCTTTTGTAGTCCTGTGCGGTGTGCACGAAAACCAATTTTCTACTCTTTTTATTTCTTATATTTTTCATTTAGCTTCTATTCACAGACATGCATATGTCATTTATTTTCTATTTCATTTTAAAGTAGTATCTGTGTATTTTGTTGCTTGCATTTATATTATATTATTTTTATTTTGAGAAGATATTATAACAAGTTACTAAAAAAAAAAAAATATTTACTTCTCTTATTTTGGTCATGAAAAATGCTGGTACCAGCCTCTTAACCAAATACTAAAAAGATATTTAAAAAGGATCCTGTTAAATCAAAAAATTTTATTTGCAATTTCTTGGTGACTGACTAATGAATACCAAGATAAGAATAAAATAAAAAGGCGCCATTTATCATGACCTGAAAAGTTTTGCTTTATGCAAACATTTAAAGAATTGCAAGCACACAGTTATATGTTATATATATATATATATATATATATATATGGAGGCTTATCTTTCTTATTATGTTATATCTGTTTTAAATACTTATATGTATGGGGTGGACAAAGTAATCTTCAAATATAAAAAAAAACTGTTCTTCAAGATTCACAGTTTTTTTTTTTCTGGTGGTAATGGATGATATATATAACGGCTTTACCGTTATATATTCATTATTCCTCCTTTCCCCTTAAAAAATCAACTTTTAACTTTACTGGATTATTATAAATTGTCATTATTCTTCCCCCCCCCCCCCCCTTTCAAATAAAATATTTAGTTTAAATTTGACATTTTAGAGTTAATTTCATATGTCTTTATTCATTCTCTTCTCCCCCCCCCCCCTCTCACTACTGTAAGTTTCGCTTTTACTTTTTAAAGTCTTTTCAAATGCAGACATCATTTATCTCGGTTCCTTTTCTGTCTTTCAAATTCACACGATAGAAAAAGATCTTAACTGCAGTTATTTTCCATTGAAATAAAGTAAAAGAATAAAATACAAATGAATGTCTTTTCGCTTTGCAGCCGACGTTATCTAATGCATATTTTCCCAGCCTCTGGGCTTGCATTAGTATTCAATTCTCACCCTTGTACTTTGTCGGATACAAACCATATGCCCATTACTGACTAATTTGCAGCTGCAGTTAGATCTGTAACGTGCATATAGAAATCACGTGTTCCTTTCTTTAACCACTTTTCCTTACCGCAGGAATGTTAAAAAAACGTGTAACCATATAGCCGCGCCATGGCGTAAGTTTGAATTCTATGTAATACTTCGAGATGCCTCTGATTCCTTTGTCCACGCCACCAATATTCATCGCCAATACAGTACAGATGTTGCTATTCATCTCGCCAATGAGTGAGTGATTGTAATGAATATCTCACCACGACTGCCTCTGAACTTGAGTGTGACAGACCTCGGCTCTCTGCCCTTCGGGGGCTGCCCCGTCGGGCAGTCTCGTTTGTGACTTCTCCCGTCCACTGTACCATCATGGCCCTTCTTTTAAAAAGTTTCATAATAAAGAAGTAAGTCCTCGAAATCCTCGTGTTGGAGTTTTTTTTTTTTTTTCATTCACCCACGAACCTGGACTCTCTAATAATAATCTCCTCTATAGGTATGATTGCAAATTGTTTAAAGGTGGTTTTTAAATGAATTATGCATTTTTATGCTGAACTTCATTTAGTTTACTAAGAAATGTTTGTAGAATATGCATAAAATATAGATTATGGAAGGTTTTCATAATCTATGCTTAACGCATGATTTTTCTTACTTGTATATTCTTACTTGTTACTTTGTTGTTGATAGTTCTAATATAGATTTGACATTTACTATATTTTTATAATGCCCTCAAGCAATATCAAATATCATATTTATATTAAAAAATAGCAATAATGCGTTCAAATAAAGTTTTCATGTTTATCAAAAGCATTGCTTCTGTATTGGCCTCGCGGCAGGAGCTAACAAAAGAAGAAATTTCCAAAGATTACTATGTGCAATCAGCCTTTTTGATTCTGTTCATTTCAGTGGTTTAAGTGTGTAGTTAGATTGCATGTCTTAAATTTGTGTTTAATTTATATCTTATTGTTTTATTTATTGAATGATGAATGTTTCAATTTCGTTATGGAATATAAGCTGGAAACATAGGCTATGCTATTTATGTTAATTTAAGTGCAAACGGATTTATATTCATAATCGTCAGCAAAGGATAGATATAAATTATAAATATACTTCAAAATTACTTTAAAACAATAAAACTTAATGAATTTGAAATGCAGTTGGAAAACAAATTGCGATACAATTTTGAAACAAATTGTATTTCAAAATGCAATTTTCCCCTATTCGACGGCATAACAATTGAAAATGGTCGGTATTTAGAAACTTTAAAAAATATATGAAATTTGTTAAAAGTTAAATTTAATCGTCATTTGTTTCCACCATTAAAATGACGTCATCGTTAGGCACGGACACGTTTGTTCTTTATTACAACCCTTGGCAAAAAGTATCCGATCAGTGTTATCAGGTTTATGATTTTTGCATTTCGAAGCATATATTTCACGATTCATGAACATATGGGTGTTTTACAATTTGCCAAATAAAAGAACACTTTTAAATGAACAACAAGTAATAAATAGAACAAGTATGAAAGAGCACGTATATAAATGAAAAGAGAATTCGATAAAACAATCATATAATTTATAATTATACTGCAGGCGAAAAAGTTTTCTGGTGAGAAAAAAATATCCGATCAAGATGGAAGTTAAAAAATAATAATCGATCACTGAGGAAACAAGTTTTAAATTTGCATATTGAAGACAGATAAGAGTGCATGCGCATGCGTACAACATCTGAATCCTATTTAAAAGAAGAAATCTTCCAGCTGCGAGATCAAAATCAGCTCTGAAGTGCTGGATAATGGCTCGTGGGAAAAACCTGTCTCGCAATATAAAAATCCGCATGATTAAATTGTTGCAAGAGGGAAATTCACAAAGGACGCTTTATTAAATTGTGCTCAAAGTACGGTATGTGATATTTGGAAAAAATATCTGTTGACTAACAGCGTGGAAAATGTACCTCGAAATGAACGTCCACGAATAACAACGCCTAGAGATGACAGAAAACTTGTGGAAATAGCGAAAAAAAAAGCGGCGTGCAACCTCAAAACAACTCAATGTCGAATTTTCTAAGTATAACATAAAGGTATGTGATCTCACTGCACGTAATCGTCCAAATGCAGTAGGATTTAAATTCTGTAAAGATAACATGAAACCTTACTTGACAAAGAAGCATAGAAAAGAGCGCTTGCAATGGTGTAAAAAACATGTACACTGGCCACTTGATAAATGGAATAAAGTTATTTTTAGTGATGAATCTCGCATATCTCTCGGAAAAGGTGATGACTGTGGAATATTTGTTTGGAGGAGAGTTGGTGAAAAGTTCAATGATAAATGTGTCAATACGAAGACTAAATTTTCACCTGTACTTACAGTTTGTAGTTGTATGACATCACAAGGCGTCGGCAAGTTGTGTATCGTGTTACGTACAGTAAACTCTGAAGTTTACATTGACATTTTAGAGAATTTTTTGATTCCCAGCATCGATCAATGGTTCATAGATCAAAATGACTTCTCATTTCACGAGGACAACGCTTCTCCCTATCGCACCACATCAGTGAAGAAATTTCTACAAAATGTAGGTAGTAACCCAATTAAAACCATGACCTGGCCGCCCAATAGTCCGGATCTTAATTCCATCGAAAATCTGTGGAATATATTATAAAGAAAAATCGACTTTCGAAGGATAACAAATGCCATAGAACTACGTAAAGCTATAAGGATATGCTGGTGGAAATTGCTCCCAGTGAGCGTAAAAAGCTTATTGAGTCCATTCCACGAAGAATTTCGGCTGTCATCTGAGCTAAAGATGGATTTACTAAAAATTGATTACAGTGACCGGTTATTTTTTTCCAAAATCAAAGCGTGATTGGATAATTATTTCTTTGGTGTTTAAATTTCAATCACCATTTTTCTGTTTCTAAATTCATGTATAATGATTTTGCTTTATTGCATATTGTTGTTCATTATGTATAATACAAATGTATTATCGCTAATAATCGTTTAATTTTTATGCAGTAAGAATAAATAATCCTTTCTTACAAAAAATGATAGTGTTGGTGTAATGATCGGAAATTTGTGCTAAGGGTTGTATATATTTAAAGATAATCTTTTTAAATTAGTTTTTTACATGTACAGAACAATATAAAAAATAAAACATTAAAGTCAAATTTATAATTACATTTTTGTTTAATTTATAATTATATCTTAATGAAATCAAACATAGATCTTTATATATTTTCAATTTAATATATTGGTACCAGTAAAAAAATCGTGCATTCAGAAAAATTTTATTCAACGCCCATTTTTGTAAAACTTTAGCTTTAGGCGAACTGTTATGGAATTTAAGTAAGACATTATAGAAACTCATGGCGATCAGTTTGCATGGCTAATAACAATTCAGCATACAAACACACAATAAAAAAATCATTTCGGCAGAAAAAAAAAATAAAAGATATGAAGCGAAAATTTTATTCCGTTGAAATGGAGAGTATAAATAAACTATTAAGGGGAAAAAACATTTTCAAAATGGGAATTCTGTATTACATATGAAAAAAGGTAAATTAGAAGTTGTTTTCAAATAATAAATAAATATATATATAATAAAATATATCCGATATTTTGTTTTGGTGCTTATACTGTTTTTCCTTTTCTTTTTTTTTTTTTTTTTTTTTTTTTTTTTTAAGTTAGGAAAACAAGATTTTCGGCGAGGATGTCAATATCAGCTAGAAGAAAAGTATATGTGCATAATAATAATAGTTATGAAATAAAGTAAAACAACAACCGGGAATAGGAGTACAATTATAAAATGTCTTTCTTAAAAGTAATATATTACTTTTTTAACGTATCTTCATTTCGAAATGTAAAACTGTTTCCGTATTGAAAACTTTTGCTATTTGCCGTTTTTGAAGAACCGTAAGAATTTTCAAAGAAATATAATGGAATTTATGTCATTACGAAAACTAAAAAAGGCGCAAAGTCATTTAGAAAATCACTGGGTTTCAATATTCTAAATAACAACAACAACAACAACAACAACAACAAAAGAGGAATTGGTTCAAAAAATTGTTTAAAAATTTTTCAAAAACAAATAAAGTGTAAAAGTTTTTTTATTGTTGTTGTTCTTCCATAAATAGTCCTTAATGTTGATTTTTTGTGAAAGCATTTTTAAAAACAAAAATCAATGTTGCTTTACACAAAGACTCTGTAGAAAAATTACTTTTACGGATGATTGTATATGAATTTTCCGTCTTTTTACGGTAACTTTCCATTTTGCCTATAAATCGTAAATTTCGTCTGAATGAACGGAAAAATTCTTCTTTATACTTGTTGAATGTTAAAAACGGTTATGTTCCTTCCAGGAGAGACAAGCATAAATGTTCATTTTCAATTGATTAAAAACGTAAAAATTCAAGTATAATTTCTATGAAATAGAAAAGATATGTAGCAAACATTTTACTTATTTAAACGGTTGTCCTGAAAGTGCTGCGTCTAATTAAAAAAAGTGGAGAAATGTGCTTGGAAAAATGCTGGGTGTCAATATTCTAAATGAAAAAAAAAAAAAAAAAAAAAATAGAAGTGGGTCAAAAAAATTTTTAAAAAGTGTTTTAGTGGTTTTTTTTTTTTTTTTTTTTTTTTTTTTTTTTTTTTAAGAAACAAAATTTAAAAGCTTTTTTTTCAATCAATAGTTCTTAACTTTTTTTATTTTCTGTAAACGCATTTACTTGGTACAAAACTCAATGTTGCTTTAGTCAGAGGCACTATGATGAAGCTTTCTTGCGGTAGGATGTTTCCTTTTGTTGATACGTCAAACACATCAGGAGGCTGGAAATCAATTTTAAGTACTTTGAGTAATCAGACAAGAAGCATTAAAAATAAGTGGATTCAGTGGTATGATGACTGAAGGTCTTTATTACCCGGGATTCTTTCAACCACGCCTGAATTATCCGGCGAAAGCCGGTGTTGCAGAAGGGAGCAAAGTGTTATACTTTTTATGCTTACAGCATGCGAGTTAAGAAGGGAGTCATACAATTACACTTTCTCAAAATGCTCGAGTATTGGCAAACGTACATACACAATTTCGCCAAATACATATGCTATATAGCGAGATTACAGAGAGGAAGACATGCGGTCAAAGTACGATAATTGAAATTGAATGGGGGAAGTAAAAGAGTAATAAGAAATATTTAACGCCAAATGATTACGTAGGAATTACAGCTCATAAACCGAAAAAGAACATTCGATAGGGTTTGCCAAAGTTCTCATGGGATTGAAGCGGCCGAAAGCGCCCGTTAATAAACTAAAATAATATAAAGACAGGGTTAATAACTGAATTGACTAATATATCTTGCATCTGGACCAACGGTTAAAAATGTAGAAATAATATGTCTGACTAATTTCTGCATATCATCAAACTAAGGCAGAAGGATGAAAATTAGAATCCAGTTGCTAGGCGAGAAAATGAAATTATTTCTTTTCTTTTTAAATGCAGTGCGCTGCGGTTAAAATATTACAGATACAGAAAAATGATTGCTTAATTTATGAAGGTAAAAGAGCGCTAAAAAAAGATTGAAACCAAATGTAGACAGATAATTAAATTTTAGGAATTAAAAAAAAACGTAAAGTGTAATCCTGTAAAGTTGCCAAAAACAAAACCCCTTTTTTTATTACCGATTAAATTAAAATAACCTTACCTTTAAGTAACGGGTCAACAGATTTCAATCAAATGACATGGAAATGCGAAAGAAGTGTACATTTCAAATCTTTTTTTTTATACGAGACAAAAAAAAAAATGATCTAGAATGCGAAATTAAAGTACTCTTACGTATAATGTGTAACTACCATTTAATTAAAAAAAAATGCTGCATATCTAAATGAGCAATCCCACGCGCAGTACCTATGATCAACCATTGTATGTAATCTTTGTAGAAACCTTTGTATAGAGTACCTGGCTGTAAAATTGCACAAAAAAAAAACTGAAAGAATATTCACTAATGTTCAACAAGAAAAACTTTTAAGTTTAATACCATTGTATATTGTAAACATCAATAAACTATCTAACCGGTGCAACAAGTCTTTTTTTTTTTGAAGAAAAAGTATGTGTGAATTAATAAAATGAAACGCTGACAATGTAAAAAAATGTGTGTTAATAAACTTGGGAAAAAAAAAAAAAAAAAAAAAAAAAAAACATAAATAATCTTGCTTCATTGTGAAATAACATATTTTTATAGCACAAAAAAAAAAAAAAAAAAAAAAAAAAAAAAAAAACGAGTGCGGGTATCCAAATGATTTAAGTTCCCGCTTTCCAAAAAGCAAAGTATGTTATAATTCAGCATTTGCATGAACTTTCACACTGGGATCCTGACTTTCCGTGCATTGCTTAAAAATTTAACTCCAGGCCAACACAATTAAAAATTAATAAGGAATTGCATACAATTGTATAGGACTGTCTTTTAACAGTAACTTTTCAGCCTAGAAATCGTGAATTTCATCTGAATAAACGGAAAATTTCTTGTTTATACTTACGTGCTATTTTTTTAAAAATGGAAATATTCCTCTCAGGAGAGACAAGCATAAATGTTCCGTTTCAATTGAGAAAAAACAGAAAAATTTCAGCATAATGTTCATGAATTGGAAAAGGTATGTCGCAAAAACTTTAATTAATTGAAATGGTTGCCCTGAGAAGTGCAGTCTAACAAAAAAGGCGGGAAAGCCGTTTAGAAAAATGTTGGATTTCAATATTCTAAATGAAAAAAAGAGAAGTTGTTCAAAACATTGTTTAAAAAGGGTTTTTAAAACAAATAAAATGTAAAACTTGATTTTAAAAAAATGTTCAATGAATGGTTCTTATTTTTGATTTACTGGTAAATGCATTTTTTGGTGCAAAAATCAGTGTTGCTTTATGTAGAGGCACTAAAATAATTACATTTACTCGTGGCTGCATGCGGAATTTCAGTTATTTAACGGTAACTTTCTATTTTGTCTAGAAATCCAAATTTGTCTCTGAATGGACAGAAAATTTATTTTTTACGCTTCCTTGTTGAATGCTAAAAACCGAGATGGTTCTTTTTTTCTAGGAGGTACAAACATAAATGTACTTTTTAATTGCGAAAAAAAAATGAAAAAATCCCAGTATAACTTGAATTAGAAAATATATGTAGCAAAACATTTTAGTTATTTAAAAGATTGTCCTGGGAGGTGCAGTCTAACAAAAAATTGGGAAAGGTGTTTAATAAAAATACTGGTTTCAATATTCTAAATGAAAAACAAGAAAAGTGGTACAAAAAGTTGTTTAAAAAGAGCATTTTTAAAACAAACAAAGTGTAACAGTTGATTTTTTTTAAAAATCTTTGTTTATTTTTTGTTGAATCAATACTTGTTGTCTTTGATATCCTGTGAACGCATTTTTTGGTAAAATAATCAATGTTGTTTTACACAAAGTCAGTGCAAAAAGGGACAGACAATGCAGAGACATTGCATTTATGGGTGATTGTAGGTAAAATTTTAACGGTCTTTTAACGGTAATTTTCCATTTTGCTCAGAAATCGTAAATTTTCTCAGAATGAATGAAATTTTTTTCTATTTCATACTTGTTAAAATTAAAAAACGGAAACGTTCCTTCCAGAGGGACTAACATGAATGTTTTTTGTTTTTTTTCATTTGAGTAAAGAACGAGAAAATACCAGAATAATTTCAAAATTGATATTGTGAACTTTAGCCAATCAGTTGAACCGATGTGGGGCTGACGTCCCAGGCTCCTCGTAAAACAGTCAGAAGTGTGAACTGATTCATTTTATAATGTCGACTGCCTATGCTCGAATTACGAGCAAATCAAGACGATAAAAAAACGAGCGTGATGATATTTATTAGAAATATCTGTTTGTGTAAATATAAATTGGCAAATTATTTATTATCATTATTATTATTATTATTATTATTATTATTATCATTACTATTATTGTGCCATTGCTCACATGTTTTCTCTAAAAACAGAACTTTTCCGTTTTCAACAGAGAAATATTTCTATCTTGAAAATGGGGAAATAACAAAACGTAAGTTTTCTGAAAAAGAAACGGGAACTTTACCGTCAGTACGATCAGTCAGTATGTTACCGCCTGTCTTTTATTTTATTTTTTTTTTTTTACAGTGTAGACTTTTACTTTTGTCGTATATATTGATTTCTAATAATATTGTCATATCATTTTCTCGTATAATTTTTTAGATATATTTATGAAATACTTTAAAACATTGAAGCATAAATTTAAAATTAAAATTGTCTTTTTTGTAACGTATATACTTATATCGATATCTTACTGAATGCTAACATATATACTCATATGCATTCATCTTGAATAAAAAAAAAAAATCTTTCGTTCAGAATAATTTTATTCAATGATGATTTTGGAGAACTGTAATGAGTTTAAAATAAACTATTATGGAATTTAAGTGAGTCATCGAAAATCAAGATAGTTCAAAATCCCAAGGCAACATAAATGAATTTTAAGATGAGGAAATAAAACTATTCTTCAAATAAGGAATTATATGCAACGAATTTTTTTATATTGAAATGGAATAAAGTTTTAACGATAAGGGAGAAGAGGCTTTCAGAGAAATGTTTGAACACTGCAAATAAAAATGGGAGAAATCACAAAAAGTTGTTTAAAATATGTCTACAAATTGAATAAAATTTATCTTTGATTTCTTTTCGTTTATACTTTCTGTTTTCTGTTCTCTAATACTTGATACCTGATTTCAGAAAAACGTAGTTTTTCATCAGATATCAGTGGATTTTTTTTCTTTTTTTCAAAGACATACACATTCACCATTCACCTTTCAAATGTATATTGCTTTCTAACAATTTTGTAATATATTATTTTCGAATTACTTTTTTTTTGCGTTTGCTGTTGGAGAATTCAGAAAAAAAGAACTTACATAACAATTTAATTAGAAATTTCGTCCTGTATTTCATGAAGTTCATGTCATTTTGAATGAAAACATCTGATACGTTAAAAGGCAAAGGTAAAATTTTACGAGCGATTTTAAGACATAAATGTACATAACGACGCATGCGCAAAATTAAATCTAGAATGTTGAATTTTGGATTAAAGAAGAGCTATGTCACGGTAGCCCAGTGTTCTAAGCTTTTATTTTAAAGCTGTTGTTCTCTTGCGAATGCTTCAAACCGAAAACTAAATAAAAGGAAATTAATTCTTCTTTTAATGCAATTATGAAAAGTAACATACAGTTATATCACTTACACCAATTTTATCTTTTATACTGAAAAATGATCAGAAAATGGGCAGGTCGGCTTTCTGATTGACGTCAAATGGAATTTTCAGATTCGGATCAGTTACAACACGATATTTGAACAAACAGTTGGCCATTTTCTAATTAGCCCCAAACTGAAGTCTTAGCCAACAAGACTCATTCCAATAAGCCTAAAAAATAGCAGGGGGTTGAAAAATAAATGACCCTATTACTATTAGCCTAACGCTGACTAAGGTCATTGCAATGAGCCTGAATTTTATAAGGCTGATTGGAAAATGGGGATGATTGTCCAATTAGCCCGGCTATTTGCAAAGAGCCTGATTTGACAATTAGCCTACGACGTATATAATAGATTGTTATCTCAAATTATTAAGATTTAATAAGGGTTTAGCATGGAACACTCTTAAAAATAAAAATAATGAATCAAATTAAATGTCTAGTAATTAAAAAAAAAATAAAATGGTAATTATTGCTATTTAAAAAAAATAATTCAGACTATAGTAAGTGTAAATAAATGTCCTGGCAATCCCATTAATATTTTTATTTAAACTCCTGTTAAAAGAAAAAAAAATAATTCCAAGGTTAAAATTCTTTCACTACATTAATACAGTGTTTGGACTGAGGGCATCGTCTACTGTATTATATGTATAGGAATAAATTATACAATAAAGCAAATTATGAAATGTTTAAAAATTAATTCACTTGAAGGCAGCTACATAAAAATTCAATTCTTTTTCTAATGAAACTCTTAAGTTGTTTACCGTCAAATCCCGAATGGTGCTATATCTTTATATCTATTCATTTTAATCCTTTAAAAAAATTCTAATCAGAATATTTTTTCGATGCTGATTTCAAAAATCTGTGCAGAATTTTAAATTAATTTTTCTGGAATTACTGTAATTCATTTTCAAAGCTCAAGGAAACTCAACGTACCTTCTCAAAATAAATGTTGTTTTATTTCATGCAGGTAAAAAATAACTCGGTATATATATATATATATACCGGGTGTCCCAAAAAGGACTGACTGATTTTAAAATTCAATAACTTGTAAACGGTGACAGATATTTAAAAAATTCTTGCAGGGGGGTTATGTATAAGCTCAAAAGTTTCTTTACAGAGATTTTCAATTTTAGTTCGAATTAAAAACAATAGATGGCGCTGCGATCAATAGACGCTAAATTCAGGCTCTATTTTTGGTACTTCGTGGCCCGGATAATACATTTCCATCTCCTTTTTCCGCATGAAACAAGAGAAAGGACCAAAAATCGAGCCTGTATTTAGCGACTATTGCTTACAGCGCCATCTATTGTTTGTAATTCGAACTAAAATCGAAAATCACTGTAATAAAACTTTTGACCTTATGCATAAACCTCCTGCAAGAAATTTATAAATATCTGTTACCGTTTGCAAGATATTGAATTTTAAAATCAGTCAGTCCTTTTTAGGACACCCGGTATATATATATATATATATATATATATATATATATTACGGTAAATTTGATGAATTCTCTTATTATTAATAATAACTGGGTATTTTGATAAATTTGATAAATATTGAAAATTAATCAAATTAACCTGTTATTATTAACCCCTTAACCTACTATGACGGGCAGAGCCCGCGTACGATGGTCGGGCCAAACGTAAATATTACGGGCATAGCCCGTGTACGATGATCGGGCCAAATGCAAATTCTTCTTACCACTAAAATTTCATGGTAAATATTGTTTTATTTAATTGTAAAAATTCCATGATTAAACAAGACGAAAATCTCTGTTACATTTTAGTGGTAGCTATGGATTGCCAAAATGTGGAATGGCTCGAATGATACGCGATCCTGTTTTCGTTTTGGGCCCAGGCTGTTGAGACGTAAATCGTAGGTTAAGGGTTTAATAATTACCAATGCAGTTCGGCCAATATGATTAATTAAGCAGAGTAGCGAGTTTGTCCTTTACTGGAATATGTACTATCACTATTGTATGAAGCTAATAAAAATAATTATTAAGCGATAATAATATTCAATCAAAGACGTGTCCTATTAACAGGATGCCAGGCCGAAGGGGTTAAAGATATTTATTTTTATAATTACTGAATCAATTAAGTAAAAATATAAAGCGTTGAAATAATGAAAGAATCAATAATGCAGTTTTAAAATGCATACTTTTAGTAAAGAATATTAAGAAAAATAAAACACATGTAGAAAATATTAAATTTCAACTTATATTAGATTAATCTAAAAATATAGGAAATATTTTAAGAGCAGTTATCGTCGGATTGAGACAATTATTACACCAAACTAATTAAATAACAAAGAATAATAACAAGTAGGTATAAATTAATTTTAAAGCATAAAAAAACCGCAAACTAATTAATTATTTCTCATCAATGCGAAACTATTTTTATATTACTTAACTATTTGTTTTATTTACTTGTATTGATGACTTTACGTTGTGTTTAATTGTTAGTTCCTATCTAGAAACACTGTTTTGATGAGGCCTATAGATGTCTACGAAGGTTAGAGTTGCAATAAAGCTACACTGTTAAAAATTTTGCAGCATTCTGCCAGGTCATCCGACCGTTTTTTGAAAAAACGGTTTCATAACCATAATTTAACTGTATTCTGACCATACAATGACCAATAATATGGTCAGAATAGTGTTAAATTACCGGTTGTGTAACCGTTTTCGGAAAAAACGGTCAAATTACCTGCCAGAATGCTGCAAATTTTTAACAGTGTAGAGATCCTACCTACACAACTTCCAGGTTGTGTAATACTTAAACGGAGTTTCTGACTGTAAAATAGTCAATCAAACATCATCTACATTTTGAAAGACATATCCAATTATATGCCACTCAATAGGGTGCGTACAATTTTTTATTATGGATTACGCGTAACGCAGACGTTTTTTGCTAGGAATGTTTAGAAAACTACTCCAAAAAAGGGGAAGTGAAAGAAAAGTAACATTTGTGGTGTTTAATTAGGGCATTTTCATGATTATTTACGTAAAGGTAACTTCCCTTAAAAAGTGTTGCCAACTGTCGGAGTTTCCTCTTAGTCCGCACAACTTCGAAGAAAATCCTTATTATTTATATGCTGTCACCACCGATATAATTACGTGATATTGGTCACGCACTGAGAAGATTGTTTAAATGAAAACCAACGCTTTCAATTAACTAAATTAACAGTTTATTTACACACTATTTACACAACAACAAAGGACTATTTACACTTACAAACTCGGATAGATGATCCGGTTCAACATTAAATTAAATACAGTAAATGCTGGCTGTGTACTGTTAAACTACGTTAAACCACTCTCACTCGACACACGTTCAATTAGCTTTCCGGAGATCAATCTCGATCTCTCAACACCTATGTGCTCTTAGCCTACGCTCTATCTCTAAGAGCTCTCCCCCGGGACACCCGTCCACTTTGAGCGCTACACTCCAAACTGACTATCTCAGCATAAGAGACTGCCTTCCAGCAATCCCTTGCTCCTTCTCAACGTAACCCCTCCGGAGTTTTCTACCTGGCTCCCATTTCAAACTCTTTTCTTCTTTCGTGGAATGCTTTTGTCTTCCCATCTTCCACAGACATCTCAAAAGGTTTGGTACACCCCTCTCCAACAATATTTCCCCACTTCATACCATCTATACATTTTGACCGGCTTAGATCCAGGATTAGGTAAGGAAAGACTGTTATTTTGAAATTCCAGTACACAGCCCATGCAATATATAATATATTAAGACAAAAATAATATAGAACCCCAGTTCTAATAGCAGATATTTCTCAGAACCTGACACCCACCACCTTAGCGGAAAATATGCCATTTAGGGGCTAATTTTCCCCAAACATATAGTAACATCACCGAAGAGTTCAATAGTCTCTTTGCATGTTTCTTCATTATTATTATTACATATATATATCAAGGTGTCTGAACATTCTCTACTGGCATCTCTAATGAACCGTGTACTACTATTATTATTACAGAAAAACTACACATGCTAGTACACTATAACACAAAATTCAAATAAAATTACACATATACAAAAAAAAAATTAAAACGTGATGACACTCCTTTAAGGTTTGTCCACTATTTAGTCATTGATGCCGATGGGCTAGCAACTGGCTGGTTTTCCCTGCTCTTCCTATGTAGCCTGGAAATTGCATCAGCATTTAAATGTTGCGCTCCTGGACGATGAGAAATACTCAGGCTCCAGCGTTGCAAGGCAAGAGCCCATCTAGTGAGTTTGGGGGACCTTGGGGTTGTTTCAGTGAGAAATTTTAATGGATTAAGATCCGTTATGTTCTCAATTTGAGATCCATAGGTCCACTTTTCAAACTTCCGCAACCCGAAGAGAACACTCCAAGCCTCTTTCTCTATATTCGGCCAAACCCGCTGAGCCCCTGATAATTTCTGACTGGCAAAAGCTATTGGTTTAAACTGACCCTTTTCATCTTTTTGAGTAAGACAACATCCTACTGCCAGGTCTGAAGCATCGGCGTGAAGCTGATATTCCCGGCCTATGATAGGTGCAGCCAAACGCGTCACGTTACATAACTCATCTTTAAGGGCATTAAATGCTTCTTCTGCCCTTTCATCCCATGGTACAGTATATTTAATCTTCCCTTTAGTTAATTCAGTTAAAGGTATAGCAGTTTCTGCATAATTTGGAATATAAGATCGGTAAAATCCCATTAATTCCAAAACAGATCTAACTTCCTTTTTAGTTTTCGGTCTCTTTAAGTCCCTTATTGCTCCTATTTTCTCCTCATCCGGTGCATGCGTTCCACCCCCAATTACATGACCTAAAAACTTAGTCAATTTCTCTCCAAATTTACATTTATTCAGCCTAATCGTAAAATCTCTATTTTTAAGTTCTTCTATAACAGACCTAACATGCTCACAATGCTCTTCCCAGGTGTCGCAGAAAATTATGACATCATCAATATATGCTTGGGCATACCTCCGATGACCTTGAAGAACCTCATTCATATATTTTTGGAACGTAGCAGCCGCCCCTGATAAACCAAAAGGCATAGTACGCCACTGATAAGTCCCATTAGGAGTTGTAAAAGCTGTCAAATGTTTACATTCCTCCGCCATTTTAATCTGCCAATAACCCCTCAATAAATCAATCGAAGATAAATATTTAGCTGCCCCCGCAGTAAACATGATTTCCTGCGAATCTTTCATAGGAAATGTTGGGACCTGCGTTACTGAATTTAAAGCTCTATAATCAATGCAAAGCCTAACAGTTGCGTCTTTTTTCGCCACGCAAACAATTGGATGACTAATTTCTGCATTTGATACTTCGATTAGATTTAATTCTAATAACTCCTGAATCTGTCTATCTACTTCCTCTTTGTATGCAACAGGTACACTATATAATTTTGGCTTTTTCCTTGCCACATCCGGTTTCAAATCAATACGGTGCTCCCCTACTTCCGCTGGTCGCACAGGACCCATAAATACCTCTTTATTCTCCCTCAAAATGGACTTTATATCCTTGACTTGACTACTAGATAACCCTTTTATTTCGAACCTTTCTATGTCCCGTTCTACCTCTTGTTCCCGGTTTAAAATAGGAATTTCCCCCAACTTCTCCAAATTCCTCATCACCTTCGAAAACAATATTCACTATATTACACTTAGCAATAAATTTCCCTTTATTTTGATATACATACATTTTGCTACCATCCGCCATCTCCACAAAGACTGTATCACGCACTTTCACTTTTCTAGATAATTGACATTCTAGACACGATTTACAAAACTTTTTAGTTTCTTTAGCCATACCTTCCCAATAAAAAGATTGCCTAATTCTCTCTAAGGTTTTCTTTGCCGCGTGATGTTCTCCCTCATTAGAAACATGCGCTGACTTTAAGATTCCTTCTCTCTTGACCTTAGGCACTACTAATTTAGATGTAGCTTCTCCTACAATTTTTTCTTTATGATACAATATGTCCTTTTCAATATAATAACCCCCTTTATCAATTTTAGCTAATTCCCAAGCTCTCTTTAGCTTTTTACATTCCAATTGGGATTTCTTAAACATACCTGAATTACTAACGATAACTTTATTATTTTCCTCTACTTCCGTTTTTTCTGCATTCTGACTTTGTAAATTTTCCGATCTCGCTTCTATTGCGTAAACATTACAATTATCATACCTTTCTTTTCACTCAAGTTATCGATACTAATTTCCGAACTTTCTAATTCTTGGGACTCTAGCAATGGCTCCTCGCGATTGACTCCTGACAACTCATTAATCACCTCGGGATGTAAAATTACCTGCTCATTAAAATTATCGGTCACTGCGCAAAGTACTTCCTGATGAATTATATTAGTTTGTCCGAATTGCGGAATAGCTAACGGTAATTTAACCAACGGTGATTTAACTGCTTCACCAAATAATCCTTTTAAATAAATACTACCCGCTCCTTTTAATTTCTCTTCCGGTACCAAATCTTTATGAATAACACTAATTTCACATCCAGAATCGACCAATCCTTTTGCTTTTTGCCCATTTACACTAACTTCAATTTTCTCAAGCTTATTTAATTTCTCACCAATAACATTAGTTCTCTGTTCAGTCTCTTAAACCACATTTGAAGTATCTAGGAGCTGAATCATCACTAGGTTTCTTAAAATCAGTTTTCCTACCCGAAAAAGAATTAGTCTCATTACTTCCGTTTTGCCTCCAATTACCACTAAATTTACTATCCTCCCTCGGTTTCACTTTTACACTGTTTACATACCTATCTCTACCCTTAAAACTTTTATACGTAACGGCATAAGACTTATGTTTAGCGTCAAAATAATTGTCACATTCTTTAGCAATTTTAGAAGCTTCTAACCATTTACTCTGCTGAGTTAACCCAATATATGATGCTGTTTCTTCATCTAACGTGTTTAATAACTTATCCGTAATTATTAACAGATTGACATTTTCATAAGGGTCCGCACCCCTAATCTTACAATAATTTTCCCATGTTGCTATTAATCGCGATACAAATAATACATGAGTTTCATTCTGGTTTCTCCTAGCCTTCTTAAAATTTTCCAAACACGCCTTCGGTGTCGGCTCATGTTCCCTTAGAAGTAACTCCTTTAATTCCTCATAACTCTCAATTTGTTCCCTAGTGGTATAAATTAACAAATTATCCGCCTTATCTCCTAACATATTTAGTAGAATTTTGGCCTGCTGGTTTTCCGGTACATTTTTAGTTTTGAATGCCCTTTCTAAACTGTTGGAAAATAAATTCCATCCCTCAGTCCCTTCTGGTACTTTGATAGACAGAGTTTTAACATTTTTGATCAGTTTTTCTATGTTACTTTCATTATTAGATTCCCTAGACCCATTAGAGTTATTTGTCGAACCTTGTATCCTTAGCCTCTCCATTTCTATTTCATGTTCCATCCTCAATTTTTCAGACCTCTCTTCTCTTTCTAACTTTTCCCTTTCAACCCTTTCTTCTATATCGCGCTCTAATTTTTCCTGTTTTTCTAACTTTTCGCGCTCTAATTTTTCCTGTTTTTCTAACCTTTCGCGCTCTAATTTTTCCTGTTTTTCTAACTTTTCGCGCTCTAATTTTTCCTGTTTTTCTAACTTTTTGCGCTCCAATCGTTCCGCAACAATAGTGTTAATTCCATAACAGCCCCCTCGTCATATTCATCGCTGTCCATTATCTTTTTCTTAAGCTGAAATCTGGTATCATCTTCCGTGAATTCAACCCCCAATTCTTCGGCTATCATCTGAAGATCCACCCGTTTTAGTTTCAATAAGAAAGCCATACCTTCACCGATTACTATTACCACTCTACAATAATATTTAAACCTACCAACTTAATATTTCCTAAATTTCTACCTAAGTACAGTTACCTCCACTTATTATACTAATTAATACATTTCAGATAGTCGATGTATTATATTTCTAATTTAACCTACTGTATAATCTTGATTTTCCTCAACCATTAATACCACACGTTTTACTTCCAATAAAACAAAAGGTAAAACAATAATTTCGATTTGATTACTATGCAATACAGATTCCAATTTATACATTAGATAATAACCTACAATTTACATAATAATACTGATACGTTGCAAATTGAATAAACGTACTGGTACCAATAGAAACATTCACATAAAGAAAAATTGTATAACATACACATATAAATTCCTGCAATTATCCTCAATAAAATATTTACTAATTCAAGAATGGTTCTCACATTTAAAACAAATAAAATCAAAACCTTCACTTTTTTTTCGAAATTTACTTCTAGCCAATTAAAATTCTAAGCAAATGTTCATTACTCGTTTGTTATCAACTCTTCAAGCTTAAAACAGTATTGCTTCATTTAAATATTACTTTAATAATTATTTACATTTAAGTAAATTCAATTATTCCTTCCAACTATTATTAACACAAGGCATTAATTTTGTTATTGCTATCATTATTAGTAAAAAAAAATAGAAAATCAATATTAGTACAAGTTATTATGACCTTTCCTTAAACCAATAGTAAATATGGCTCTTAATATTTCCAACCTATCTGGACACAATTACTTTATTGCACATAAATTATCTTAAATTACTATTAATTATACAACAACAAATACATTTGGTTCGAGAATGTCAGCAGACAGAAATGATCAAAACACCTTACCTTATACTTTATCTGCTGGGGTACTCCGTTGCTCACACGTAGTTTCACGATTAATTCAATATTTCGCACTTTAAAGTCACTTTGATGCTATTCCACACTCAGGCTGTAATACACCATAATTTGATTCACTGTAGCGATGATAGGACACAAACACTATTACGGTTTGCTGCAACAGCGATAGGGCACAACACTTTAGTTCGGTTCGCTGTACTCGCTGTATTTCTGTTCGAAGCTTGATTTTTATCTCTCTAAAATTCCACTCGACGATCAGGCATTTCCACGCAAGAATTCCACTGGGTGCTCCGGCACTAACACACTGCAACACGGCTCGCTGGTCACTAGTCTGAGACGATTCTATCCCATCGCTGCCATCAATTTGTCGGAGTTTCCTCTTAGTCCGCACAACTTCGAAGAAAATCCTTATTATTTATATGCTGCCACCACCGATATGATTACGTGATATCGGTCACGCACTGAGAAGATTGTTTAAATGAAAACCAACGCTTTCAATTAACTAAATTAACAGTTTATTTACACACTATTTAACAAAAAAAGACTATTTACACTTACAAACTCGGATATAGATGATCCGGTGCAAATTAAACTGAATACAGTAAATGCTGGCTGTGTACTGTTAAACTACGTTAAACCACTCTCACTCTACACACGTTAAATTAGCTTTCCGGAGATCAATCTTGATCTCCCAACACCTATGTGCTCTAAGCCTACGCTCTATCTCTAAGAGCTCTCCCCCGGGACACCCGTCCACTTTGCGCGCTACGCTCCAAACTGACTATCTCAGCATAAGGGACTGCCTTCCAACAACCCCTTGCTCCTTCTCAACGTAACCCCTCCGGAATTTTCTACCTGGCTCCCATTTCAAACTCTTTTCTTCGTTCGTGGAATGCTTTTGTCTTCCCATCTTCCACAGACATCTCAAAAGTTTGGGCACACCCCTCTCCAATTGTCTTTTCCCCCCTTCATACCATCTATACATTTTCACCGGCTTAGATCCAGTTTTAGATAAGGAAAGACTGTTATTTTGAAATTGCAGTACACAGCCCATACAATATATAATATATTAAGACAAAAATAATATAGAACCCCAGTTCTAATAGCAGATATTTCTCAGAACCTGACACCAACCAAATAAAATTTGTGTAAAAGCCGCCGGTCCCGAAAGAGTTAACAAATAAATAAATAAATTGTGTAAACACGATTTTATTTTTATTCTTTTTCCTCTGTAATACATTGATGTGACGTTGCTGCTGAAATAACAATTAAAATTTAATGTAAAAAAAAGTCGATAATTTTAATAGTGAGAGTATGGAAACCAATTATTAATTTGAATCCACTAATACGTTGCATTGTACTCATTTATTTTCATTTGGTAAGTACATCGTTAATTAGAGCACAGATGTGTTAATTATAGTACAGGTATATTTTTTTAATATTTTCATTTATAATTTCATTCCATTCTTATTACAAGGCCGGCTTAACTACCGAACAAGAGCGGCGCCTCAGCCTGAATGTACGGGTGACGCGCCGCAGTGTAATGTTTTAGAAAAAAAAATGTTAAAAAATATTAATTAGTTGTTTTGAATGTTTTTGCCGCAGTACACGTGTTATATATTTAACAATAAATAGCACAACATGATTTTTTTTTTATACCCACCATGGGACGTTATACACAAATTCCAAAAAATATGCGGCATAAATCCCGGAATTACTCTATTCAATAATTGTATGATGCAGAAAAATATTTTATGTATCGATGAGATGAGTATTCCTTTGAAGGGAAGGGTAATATATATATATATATATATATATTATACGTAAGCTACATCCTTGGGGTACAATGACCCAGGCACTTGCTGGAATATCTGGATATGTATATGAGTTTGAAATGTATGAAGTGCCGAATCAACTAACAACAGATTTTTCTACTGAATTTGGATCTGTTAGAAATGTTATACTTAGGCTTTTTGAACACATCAAGAACAAAAATCTTAAACTGTTTTTTGATAATATTTTTACCTAACCTCCTTCTAAATAAACTTGTTTAGTGGAAGATTTTTGCTACCAGCAGAATACGTGGAAACAGATTAAAAGAAGCGTCTAGCAAATTGAAGCCTAAACTTGTGCTGAAAAAACAGCCTAGATGTTCGTTTTTTCTAGTAACAATCATTGAGAACATATTACTTCATGGTATGAAAATTCCGCGATCCAAGTTACTTTCTCATTTTTAGGATTACGCCCTATTGGAACTGCTAGCCATTCGTGTCGAAAAGAAAAATGTATTATTCAAATTTGCTAGACCAGCCGCAATAGGAATGTACAATACAAATATGAAAGGTGTGTATCTAATGGACTCTTTACTTGGCCTTTACCCACATGCATTGCGTCACAAAAGGTGGTATGTACGCATTTTCAATCACATATTAAATGTAGAGCTAGTCAATTTCTGGTTTTTGTGGAAAATGGATCCAGATAATGAGAACTTGGATTTGCTTGAGTTTAAATTCTCTATTTCCATATCATTTATTTATCAAGAGTCTCGTTAAATTCAAGCAAAAAATAGTTACATCATCATAATTCTTTGGAAAACCAGCTGCAAAAATGCGAGATGCAACCGAACTTCGAAGAGATGGGGTAAACCACTATCCTGCCAAAACTCAAAGAAAATATGCAGATAAATACCATTTATGTGGATGTCCTTGAACAACGAGGTACATTTTTACAAGATGCAAAGAACCATTATTCCCTAAATTTTTCGAAGCTTTCCATTCCCGATAAACACAATTCTGTACAATTATCGTTAATTTTGTAATTGTTATTTTTATTTCTTTTTCGTTTATTGCAATTTCTTTAACTTAATAATTGTCTAACAGAGTAAAACAATTAAAACACCAAATAAAATAAATTAAGACAGACTTGAGAACAGTTAAAAAATAAAATTTTATAAAGAATATACTTAAAAACAATTAATAATACAATATGTAAACGTTTCGCCAAGCGACACGCAAGGCTTCATCAGTACAAAAATAACCATTGCATTTCAAACGACAGGATAAATCAAGAACAGTTAAAGTTAGTTATTTTAAAAACAAACAATATTCACTATGGACAGAACGAGCATCATTCAAAGTCTGCGATCGCAATTCAGTGAACCAAGCATCAAGGAGCAATCTACCATGGTAGTTGTTGCAACCCGATTTCAAAATACTGGCGTTCGCAATGAGCGAAATGTGATTCGTTTGAAGTAGATGCTGGACCATTTTTTAATTCAAATTACCCTTTTTTAAAGCACCAGTATGTTCTTTTAGGCGAATTTCCAATGATCTACCAATTTCACCAATATAAACACTATTACAATCTTTACAAGGAATAATATAAGCAACACCGGGTAATTTAGACTTATCATATTGAAATTTATGCTTATTGAAAAAGGAACTCAATTTATTAATAGGTTTAAAAGAAACCCCAATATTGAATGATTTTAGAATTCCAGAATTTTTTTCAGAAATGTTCTTATAATAAGGGATACAGATAAAGGAGGTTGGTTTACTACGTTGAAAAGGGAAGGGTGTAGAATTTACAAAATTTAAAGTATTTTGAAAGATTTTTTTATCAAGACCAATAGAATAGCTATTATTAACCAAATCGCGATAAATTTTACATTTCTCTATTTCAAAATCATTACTGGAACTGCAATATTTTATGGCTCCGAAGGCTAAAGTCTTAGTAACGGTTATTTTATGGCTGAAAGGGCATATTGAATTGAAATTAGTATATCGACCAGTAGAAGTAGGTTTTCTGTAAACAGTAGTGGTGACAGATTGAGAGATATCAGTCGTGAGTCTGCGGATTAGAATGTCGAAAAATGGTAATTCAGAATTATTTTCAATTTCAACAGTAAACTTAATAGGGTTAACAATAGAGTTAGAAATCGTGAGAATACCATTTAAGTCTTCTTCTTTCACTATAAAAAAATATCGTCGACATAACGTCTCCTAAATAGAATACGTGGACCAAGTTCAGAATTAATAGTATTTTCAATATTCTGCATTACTGTAAGAATAAAACAAGTATTAAAAAATAGAAAAATATTGCTATCAACTTTTATTTTAATGATGTAATGAAAATGTTGTTGTCTACATGTGTAGCCCTCAACTACATTAAGCCTAATATGAGGATCGGAAAAAAAAATAGACAGAGAAACATTACAAAATAAAATTATTTTTGCATATGATTTTTAGTGGCATTTTAGAAGTATTAAATGTTGGAAAGATTTCTTTCTCTACTTTTATCATAATTTGGTGACGAGAGGGTTTTAACAGCGAGAAGTCAGTTTTTGGAACTCAATGTTACTTTCGACAAGGTTAACAAAGATTTAAGTATATCATTAACATTTCAACTGTATTGTTATAATACATTGCTTCAACCTCTCTCATCATACAGCCTTGCCCTCCATGGTTTGTTTCAATATGAATCTCACAAATTATTTGAAATTTCTCCTCCATACAACTATAATGAATTGTCGGTTCTTTTTCATTTTTAACAGCTGATCATTTGGAACAATGAATTTTTCAAGATACCAATTTTTACAGTATCCTATCTTGATAGTTGTTGGTAATCTTCAGGATTGACACTAAGTGGTGTCAACAACCAAAACAAATACTGTGCGCTCACAAACGCTATGATGTGATTGCACTATAGTGTGACGATGACAAGGAATAAATATATACATGTGTAATAGATATCTGAAGTTAAGTGAGATGAAATTTATAATATTGACCGAACTTGGTTGGTAATTATTAGTAATAACTAGGAAATTTGATAAATTATCATAAATTAATTATATTGTCCGGTTTAAGTGGATAGTATTTCGTAATTATTAGTTATAACCGGTTATTATACGAAGTAGAAGAAAAATTAGGAAGGTGATTCGACTCACTAAAATAGAGGGATTAGTAAAAGTGTGTTTTTACCTTTTTAAGACTATTCTCAAATCAAAAGGAGCTATTTTCTGATACATTACGAAATTAAGTTTTATTCGGAACTACATGCTCTTATTCTGGAACAATTGCGATCGCATGGCGTTTTCCATTTTTTGTGTAAAGGTAAAAATTAATATTTCAGAAAGTACTATCCAAGTTGGCATTTTGAACTGGACTCGACAGCGCAGGTAAGAAGAAAAACACACCTCGCGTGAAAAAATCGCTTATAACTAGATAAGTAATTTAGTTAAGAAAAAAGGAATAAGCGCCATTCGATTACAAATCTTGTCAATAGTCAGCACTGCCAATTTTATGCGTGTGCGTTTTAAAATTATTCAGAAAATAATTTCCCGGAAAAATTACGAAAAATTAAAAAATTTTTAAACTTAAAAAGCGTCATCAGATACAAATCATGATCCAATCGAGGTGCTTAATCACGTATTCAGTGTGATTATAGATCAAGGTGTCGCATTCTACAGGGAATTTTTTTTTGTTCCTACCACTATTTTAAAAATACATAATATCTTCATAACTTGTTGTAAAATTCTTTTAATACACCGATTAGCAGTAATACTGTTTGGAATGAGTCATAGATGAATTACTTTACCTTGTTCCAAAAGCATTATTGGTTACACAAAACAAAAATAGTTTTAAAAGGATGATTTCTTTTGACGTTCATCTTTTCAGCTTTCTTAGCCTCGTGGAGGGGGGGGGGGGGATTTTTCAATTTGGAAATATTTCTGTTGTAAGAACATTATATATGTACATTTCCTAATTCTACAAAATAGTAAGAAAATCATTTAAAATAAAATATTTGAGTCGGCTATAAATATTGCACAAAATCCCTACAAATTCAACTTTAATTCATTCTTCTCTCAAAAATATTTCATTAACGGAAGAGTAATTTTCTTAACTTTTATATTAATATAAAAAATCGTTAAAAATATTCTATTAAATCTCTGCTTTCCTCACTGTTAAAAATTTGCAGCATTCTGTCAGGCCATTTGACCGTTTTTTCCGAAAACGGTTACACAACCGTGAATTTAACACTATTCTGACCATATTATTGGCCATTTTATGGTCAGAATATAGTTAAATTATGGTTATGAAACCGTTTTTTAAAAAAACGGTCGAATGACCTGCCAGAATGCTGCAAAATTTTTAACAGTGCTTATATAAAAAATTTGCTTACTTATATGCTGATGAATAAGGAAAATTTTGTAATAGAAAATATTGGTGAACTAATATCTCATTCTTCATCGAATTTAATTTATATTTTAAGACGTTCAACGTTATACTTATATATATGTATATATATATAAATTTATATAACTTAGTATAAATTATTTTACGAACTTTTAACACACATTTTATTTTGTTGCTGTTCAGGTAAGAATTAAGCACGATATTGACCGTTTGAACATATTATTTTAGTTCACTTTTTGGTCAATTTACTTTGTGACGAAACCAAAAGATATAAAATATGCACTGTTAAATATTTGCTGCAAACTATCCAGTTATTCTACCGTTTTAACAGAAAATGGTTTCATAAACGTAATTATGGTTACATAAACGTACTTTAAAACAATTCTGACCATATTATGTTCAGAATAGGGTTATATTTTGGATATGTAACCGTTTTCTATAAAAACGATCGAATGACTGGACAGTTAGCTGCAAATTTTTAACAGTGTAAAAAAAAAAAAAAAAAAAAAAATGATAATAATAATATCCTATATTATTCTTATAATAGGTTAAATGTGGCCATACAGTTCATTCACTTGCATGCATTTTAGTGTATAAATATGGAATAATACATACACTTGATGTATTCCAATGCATTTTTTTTACTCCCGGCATTAATTACATTATGCTGCTGAATAAATAACAAATGCATTGAAACAAATACAGTAGAACCTCTTTTATCCGAAACCCTTTTAACCGAAACTCTCAGTTAACCGAAATCTATTTTTAAAGCTTTTTTTTTTTTTTTAAATATCACATTCCTTGTATGCAAAATCCCTTTTCAAACCTTTTTTTTTTCTTTTTTAACTATCATATTTCTTGTGTGCAAGCGGTCCATTCCGAATTGCGAGTACATATAGATACTTTCGAATTAGAATTACTTTGAATTTAACTTGAGCTCCAGTAAACTGCGGAGTGGAACGAAGAAAACGAACAAATTAGCAATTCTGAAGCTTTTGAATGTTTTGAAAAAGGTTTGGCATGGCTCGAGCAGCAGAAAGACTGTGATATTCCTGAACTAATAATATTAAAAAGCTTTATGATAAAGTTTCAAAGCAAAGGCAGTCGAAACTGCGACTAATAAAACATTGTGTTCAAACCTTTGTGAAATATGTAAAAGGTACTTAATATCAAAATTAAAATTCAGGTAATTTATTCCTGTTTCTATTTTGTTATTGCTTTATTTTTATTAAACACTTGTTACCATAATAAGAAATAGCACACATATTTCTCTTTAATATTAAAATTAAAACATTCTCGATTATCCGAAAATTTCGATTTTCCGAAAGAGGGTCGGTCGAATTACTTCGGATAATCGAGATTCTACTGCACTAATAAAGAATGGTTAATTTTTTTATACTGCGTTAACAGTAACTATCACAGTTTTGATGTATCTAAAAATGTAAATGTACGATAGGACACAATATAAGGGTACTCTTCTCGACAAGTGAATTTAGTGCGTTCGATCATACTGTTCCATATCCATAATATTTTTGCTTAAATGAAAATTTTATTGTCTTTTTTAAAGATTCGCAAAACGCGATTGGATCACCGGAATTTTTATTTTGATTATTTTCTAAAAACTGTATTGAGTTACTGTGATCGCGTTGTGTACACATGTTGTGAGATATTATCAAGAAATTTCGACTTTTGAGCTGATCTCCATGTATACACAGTAAAAAAAATATGTGATTTTAGTAAAAAATACTTAGTGTCATTAAAGATATTATAGCAGTTACTAGAAAATCACCTGTAACCAATCACTGCTAGTAATATTACAAAGAAAATAGCTGTAACTAAATGCTTATTGGGCATACGTCCTTTTCTGTCCTTAAAATCTGTCATAAATTCTTAAGCCCCACATGAAATTAAATTTCCCCAAAATTTATTCTATACAAAATACACTTCGAAATAGTTTATTCTTCTGAAACAAATAATTCACAACATATCCAAACCATTCATTAAACAAAGAAAATTCCAATAAAGAGTTATATTAATCAAGCCATATTCAAATCACCCATTAACCATAGAAAACCCCTAAAAATAAGCTTATTAATTGGAATTATAATATCATAAATAAATTTACGCTCAGTTCTACAAAAAATACCAACGCACAGCAAAATCAGCTTCATCACCAATTACTCGCAATTAAAATCGTTTATAAACACGGCCTCAGTAGCAAGGTATGTAAAACGTCCTGTTCCCAAATCCCAGACAGTAATTTCTGTCCTCCGAAGAGGAAAAAAACCGGGCATAAATCTCTCACACTAATTAATATAGGTGCTTCCGAAATTCTCTAAAGATGGTGCCACCAGATTCTTTTTTCGCCTTTTTATACACAATTCAGTTCATACAATTTCTTAGTGAAGATGCAAGAGAAGTATCTGTAATTCACTAACCATTTCTTAGTATACATACTGAAAAAGCATCTGTAATGGCTACTAACTATTCTTTAGCATGTTCACTAAGGAAGTCTATGTGAAGTCTACTAAGTTAAATGCAGTAATGTTGCTTAAGAAGAAGCTGTATTGGTTACTAGAAAAGTTCATGGAATCCCAGTTGCCTAGAGACTTTCTAGTAGTACTACAGATTTTTCTTTACAGTGTAACGTAGAAGCTATCCATATCGTGTTGTACACGAAATTTTCTTCCAAGTATGATGTACTGACGTCATTGCATCATTAGTGAGATACAATGATAGACAGAGAGAGAGAGATTGTTATATACATATGTTTGGTTGCGCGTGCTCGTGTATATGTGAGTGTTGTGTATCTGTGTGTGTATGTGTTTTTTGTGTGGATACATGTATCAACAGATTTATACATATGTACTTAGTCGGTCAGATAGATACGTAAACAGAATTTTAATACGCATAAATTATTCTTACTTATTACTAATGTAAACTGATTAACCATCAAATAAGTTTAAAAAAAATAAAATAAATAAAAAAGCAATAGCTGCAAAAAAAAAAAAAAAAAAAAAAAAAAAAAAAAAAAAAAAAAAAAAAAATCCTCTGGGAAATGATTTGAGAATCTTAAAATATAATTCTTAATGCATTAAAAAATATATAAGTATTAAAATTTAATCTTCTTATTTCAGTAGAAATTAATAAAAAAACAATTAAAAATTTGGAGTTTTTTTATAACATAGGAAATACTTTTTGCTCCATTGTTTTTAACAAGCGTAAGTTTCTTTGCCCAAGAGAAATATGAGTAATCTATTTTAAAATAGAGAGTGAAAGGGAAAAAAATTCGGTTTGACTTATCATAACGGAGAAATAAAAAATATATTAGAATCCTTTTTTTTTAAATTAACGTACTGTTGCCATGGTATATATTAAAAAATAGTTCCTTTAAGATATCAAATAATGTTTAAATTCTTATACAATGTTTTTCATTTCTGTATAATGTAAAAAATATATAGTTTTGCTCTTACTCGTTTCAAAACAGATTCATAGAAATATAATGAATTCATTAATGTAACAATGAAAATAATAAATTAACCTTTTTTTCGATGTACTATCCTTCTGCTTATTATTTATAATGCATTTCTACTAAATATCCTACTAAATATAAATACTTTTTGTAAATAATATGTTTATCTCTTTGATTTAACTGAAAGTTAATCCATAAATCATGATGAACATTTTTTAACAGTTGCTTTTAAGTTTTTTTCACATTTCGTTCATTTAAATAAATCATTATTTGACCCCCATGTGATTTTAAAAAAATATTTTTTTTTTTTTTTTTTTTTTTTTTTTTTTGGTTTTCTGACGACAAAAAATCTTTATCACCAAAGCTCAAAATATAAAAACGTGATTATAATCTAAAATTTTTAATTTTCCTTATTTTCTTTTTACAATTTAGAAATGAATAACATTTCAAAATGTCTTTTGTATCTGACGTATACTTCACGTCTGATTGTGATTTGTAAAATTGTTGAGCAATAATGAACCAATTTATATAGATATTCGGTCGCTTAAGTCTTGCATAAGAAAGTCACAGAAACAAAAATATATATATACTAGAAAGGTAGCCCGTCAAAAATGACGGAAATTTAGATATAAAGATATATACAACTCATGTGCAAGAATATGAGTTTTCTCACTTGTTTCGCAGTGATAGATGAAAATAACACATTTTAAGAACGAAACACATTTATGAAAAACTGTGTACAGTAGAAGACCACTAATCTGCACAGTTGGTTCCAAGTGTTATGCAGATTTGAGGCATTTTGCGGTCATGTCTATTCAATCTTTGTTTACATTTTTTTAAATTCATATATTGGACAATTTAGATTGTTGAGCCTTAAAAATAAATAAATAACACACTTGAAGTAAGGTTAAAAACTATTAAATTATCGTATACGATTTCATGAAATGGTATTATGTGTGTGTGCTTCACGATCTTGGTTACGAAGTTCGCGAAATCGGCTGCAACTTGTCATAATCCTAATAGTGTGGGCCGCTATAACAAAAAAGTAACCAGTTTTTAGTAAAATTTCTGATATAAAGTAGCTTTCAAAAACTTGTGTAAAATTGCAGGCCGTTCTCGTGTTATGCCAGCCCTAGGAATAATATTTCTAACACTGAAGATTTTTCATGTATATATGGAATTTAGAAAAGCTTCTCCAAAAGAAAGGTCCTGAAATGACATTGTAATTCCTCTAACTTCAAAGTTTAATCGGGTCCTGATGTTGAGTACTGAAATCTAATAAATACAGTTATTTTGAACATTACAACAGAATTAAACAGTTAAACTTATTTAACTTAAACTCGCTGTTACTTCCCGATGTTATTTTTTAGTATTAAGAAAGAAAATTATTTAAAATTTTAAAATCATGCATTTATGATTTTTTTCCGTCTTTAATAACTAAATAATGAAAAAATAGGCTTTTGTTCTGAGCTCATAAAAATGACAATAAAATAATGTAACTAAGAGACAGTGCAAAATTAAATCTTTGTGATTACAAACCATAAACAAACGATACCGCCACCATTTTACCTACTATGACGTCATTAGAATATTGCCCATTGATTGTTGGAGACCTTTACTTTGTGAATGATTACCTCAATGATTTAATATTTTTGATGTTTCACGATGAATGAATCACTTGTGTTTGTTTAGGTTTATGAAATGAGATATTAAGCTGTGAAACTAATTTCAATTGAAATAATCCAAGGATATATGTATTTTTAATCGAAATTAAAAACAATGCTTTGATCTCGAGATAAAAAGTTTTAGTTTGTATAATCTGTTATTTCTGTTAATTATTTATTTAAGTACTTTTCCATTATAGCGTATTTTTAAGAAAAGCTTGGCGCGATTCGAGCATCAGAAAGTGAGATATGTTGCGAAAATATATAAACAGCTATGGAAACAAATCTAATGAACTTTTATCTTTGTTTATATATGCACTTATATGCATAAAAAAAGTTTCTATATATATATAATTTTTTTTATATACAAATTACGGCACAGATTTCAGATATGAACCGGGTTACCTAACTGGCGCCAAAATGGTGTTATTTTGCCTGCTATGGTAACCCGACTATTGTTTTTTATTTATTAATAAATTGTTTATTTACTTTTATTTTCTGTTTTTTAATTATATAAACTGCTTTGTTCTATAGTTATTATTCAAACTTTTATTTATTTATAGTTATTTCCTTTTCAAAATGATAGCAAATAATTGAAAAATATATAAGTAACTGGTATTCGAAAGCGAGATGTTTTATAGTTATTTCCTTTTCAAAATGATAGCAAATAATTGAAAAATATATAAGTAACTGCTATTCGAAAGCGAGATTTCTGCCAAATTGGCGTCATAGAAAAATCACGCCAACCCCCATGCGTATATGACATCTGCGCAAAAATTACTTCTGTTTCTTTATAAAAATGCGTAAATAGCTTTTTTTATATTAAATTGTCGGCACAGATGTCATATACGCCCATATTGGCGCGATTTTTTTTTTTGACGCCGATGTCATATACGCACCGGGTACTTAAGTGGCGCCAAAGTGTCGTTATTTTGCTTGTAATGGTAACCCGAATGTTGTTTATGCTGTTGATGTTTTCGCCAAATTGGCGTCGGAAATAAATCGCGCCAATATATGACATCTGTGCCAAATTGTATACATATGGAAAAAAATGCTTGTGAGTATGAAGCAGTAAATAGGTTGCCAGAAAATACGTTGGCAAACTTCTTTCTCGCCAAGAAACTTTTCTCCGAAGTATTGTACATAAGCAATGATTGCTAGAAATGCATTTTTAATTATGATATGCGCTTTTATGTTTCACTATATTTATGCATACTATACTGTGTGTATAAATGCTACAGTTCATATGCAGGGCTACACAAAAGAATTCGTAAGGGTTAGTGAGTATGAGAGTAAATTGCTTAAAGGTGGTTTTTGAAGGAGTTATGCATTTTTACGCTGAACTGCATTTAGTTTCCTAAGAAATGTTTCTGGAATATAGATAAAATGATATACATGGTCACGCAAAGAATTGGATACATAACCATGTATGGATGATAATATCTGGAAATGTGATTTCAGTAGTTTTAAGAGTAGTTTAAATTAAATTTTAGCTAAATAGTGGCATGTAATAACGGTACTATTCGCTATGGACGGTAACTGCTGAAATCAATTTTTAAGTTTTTTTATACGTTTTCTAAAATGTTTGCTTAGTTATCTTGGTACTTCTTAGTTATCCCGTCGACCAAATTACTGTCGCCAAATTGTAAGATTAATTGCCAATAATGGTTGCCATTAATTAATTAATTAAATGCCAATAATGGTCAATAAAACCATTAATTCGGCGTTTTATTTGTATTTTTATTAATGTTTTACTATTTATTTGGCGATGTATATAATTTGGCGAAATTGGTCGACGGGATATCTAAGAAGTAACGTTATCTTATTTACCTTATTTCCCTAAATAACGAAGTTTTGTTAAAGCATTCAGGATGTCTTGGAAAGTGTTTCATATTCTATGCTTAACGCATGATTTTTCTTTCTTCTTTAGTCTTATTTTGCATTTATTTTATTCTTAATTTTTTAGTCTTATACTGCTTTACAGAAACTTTGGCACAGTTGTCATATACGTTATCATATATTGGCGCGATTTTTTTCCGACGCCAATTTGGCGAAAACATCAACAGCATAAACAACAACATCCAGATTACCATATCAAGAAAAATTACGACACTTTGGTGCCAGTTAAGTACCCGTTGTGTATATGACATTGGCGTCAGAAAAAAATCGCGCCTGTATGGGGCGTATATGACATATGTGCCCTCCCCTTGCATATAGTACAAATTATAACACGGATAGCGCAAAATAATAGACAGTTTGGTACTTTTCCACTGTAGGGGCTTTGGCATTTTTTAAAAAAAGCTTGGTGTAATTTGGACATCAGAAAGTAAGATTTGGGTACTTTTTCGTTATGCGGACACCATTGTCGCCAAGCGTAATAGTTGGCGCAAAATCGTGAATTGAAGCATTTGAAAAATAAAAGAAAAACCATTGTCGATACTAAAGTGAGCATTTAAAAAATATAACATTTGAAAATTCCAGACTTTTACGAACTATTTCATCAAATCATAAATATATACTTAAAATAAGTGAACAAATAACTGCTATAAAATAAAGCAATAAAATAAAACTCATATTAAACTGCTGGCATAAAATTACAAATATCTTTTAGCATTTTGAAATAATTGGCGCATTAGCATACATTTTGGCATGGTGTCCGTATAACGGAAAAATATCGAGATTTGATGAGCGTTTTTGTTTGTTTTATATGTATATTATTGATGTTTTTATGTACAAATTACATCTGTTTCTGTATAAAATTAGAGAAACGGCTTTTTTATGTTAAATAAATCGTATAAATATCGAAAAAAATGCGTGTGTATATAAAATGAAACAGTGAATAGGTTCCCGGAAAATATGTTACCAAATTTCCTTTTTCGCCAAGGCTGGAAAAGTACCTAAAGCACATTAAAATCGCGCAGTTAGGAGCTCGCACAGTACACCGTTGTCTGTTGGCGGTTATTTTATTAGTAGCATCGGGAGGAAGATGTAAAGATGTACTTTAAATTCTCACCCATAGATTTCGAAAAAATATCTTAAAAGAGTGGAGTTTAAATTAAATTTCGGTGACCTCCATTATGAAAGATTAATGGTTTTAAATGGGAATGTCGCCAAATTAGCCAGCTATCGCCAAGTTGGCTAACATTTGACGCTACTGTGGTAACCCTGCATTAATATTTTTCAACAATTACTCATTTCAATGAGGCGGTCCTACCGGAATAGTGAGGGACACACAGAGACTTGGATTTTATATAAATAGATATATTAATGTGACATATAAATGCACTGTAAAAAAAATCTGTAAAGTTACTAAAGTTTTTCTAGGAAACTGGGATTCCTAGATCTTTTTATGTAAAGGAAATAACAAAAATTCCTGTAACAGCGCCTGTTACAGGAATTTTTCTTGTTGCCTTTACATAAAAAATTCTAGGAATACCAGTTTCCTAGAAAAAATTTAGTAACTTTACAGATCTTTTACAGTGTAAATGCTTCTGCATAACTTAATTGATTAATATACATATTGTCGCTATATTTATTGTCTAACGGTAATCTATTTCAGTTTCCTACATAAATTTCAAACACTTTTATATGTAATGAATGAATGGATATATATATGTATATATATATATAAAGCATTAAGTGTTAAATATTATAATGTCTGTCTATATTTGTAAAAGGAGGCTTTACCGTATTATTTCACTGCAAATGCTATTTTTTCAATCTTAACAATCGTACCGTGTAAATGTACATTATGAAAATATAATTTTGGAATTCTACCAGCTCTGTTTTTCAGAAGGTCAAAACCTATAGTTTATGATTTTTTCAGGAAACTCTTCTGCATGGATATCGTCAGTAGCCTATTTGGGTATTTTGCAAAGTGTATATTATCTTGCCATTCATTTCTTGTCTGACAGAATTCGAGAAATAAATCAAAATAACTATATAAAGAAACACAGTTAGAATGCGAAAAAAAAATAAAAACCGTACTATTGGACCAATAGAAAAACCGATATTTATATTTGTTTAACATAAAATGGAAAGAGACCCTTAACACTTGAGGATAGTTAGACTGTAAAAGGATATTCGCAGATGAAAGCAATGGGTAGAAAGGAAAATAAATTACATTGATACCAAAAATAGAAAAAATGAATCTCTATCTTTTACCATTCAAGTTATAAAATGTTTTGTTGAAATTTCATTGAAACAAAAGTTCTTTTGCATCTGTATTACCAATTTTTGAAACATAATTTTCATACTAAATCGATGCTGTTCTTATACAGGGTGTTTATAAAGTCCCGGACCCATTTTGGTGTTTAATATACTCATAAAATAATAAAGATATATTAAAATTAATAACATAAATGGTTAGATAGACTCCAAAAGTTTCATGACCCTTGTCAATGAACTTCCACGTGTGCCCCCTTCGTCGCACGGAGATTATCAAGTCGATAGTCAATTTCACGCCAGGTAGCGGCAAGCATTTCGGCATCCACAGAGGCTATTGCGGTTGTAATTCTGGCGCTTAAGTCATCAATGTTCGACAATCTCCTCCTGTAAACATTGTCCTTTACAAATCCCCAAAGGAACAAGTCCAGAGGCGTTATACCAGGTGATCTGGGTGGCCAAGTAATTGGACCTCCTCGTCCAATCCATCTTCCTGGAAAATGGTCATTCAAAGAAGTACGAACGATGGTACCCCAATCAGGTGGTGCACCATCTTGTTGCAAAATGACATGTGGCTGAAGCTCTTCTAGTTGTGGAAATTCGAAGTTTTCTAACATGTCTAATTGCCAACATGACTATCATTCCAACATGACTATTTTCAGTCTAGTCGGGACTTTATAAACACCTGTTATTTCATTATTTTTTCTTATCTGGTATATAATTTTCAAGAATAGTAACTCATAACTTTATTGCTAAAAATCTTTCAAGCTTTATCCTACCACACATAGTCATTTTATCCGATATTATCAATACATTATATAGAAATTAAAGTTATCAAAATTCCAAAGCTCGGTATATAAGAAGAAATATTTGTGGTCATCGTTTATATATGAGTTATGTTTTCTAAAACTGTTAATAATTAAAAGATATACTTTAAATACTTTTTTTTTGTTTTATCTAACAAGTGTAATTGCTTTAAATAAAACTTCTCCATATAAACCTTATTTTATTGCGGATAATTTAAACAATATCATTTATGAAGCTACAAAAAATTTCCTGTCTTAAAATTTAAAAATGTAATCAATTGTTTAGAATTTCAAGTGTAGTGAAATCTTATTAATAAGGACAACTGTTTAAAATTAATAGTAATTCATACAGAAATAAGAATAGAAAAATTAAAACACAACTGCATATTGTACACATTTTAGCCACCTGGGTATACTAATACAGCTCATATTCAAAATATTAGAATAATATATATATATATATATATTTACAAATTGAAAATACCATTTGGTAATTTAATGTCTTTTAATGCAAATATGAAAATAGTATTTTTATTAAGAACTTATTGTTGATTAAACTTATTTATTATCTTAAAATTAATATCATTTTTGAAAAAGATTAATTGAAAAAAAAAATTATTTTGAAATGTCAAAATATTAGAATATTTATTTAAGTGGTTCAAAATATTAGAATATGTCAGATTAATTCTCCTTTAATTATCACCAATTCATAGCAGGTTGCATCATTGATTAAATTCAGATGATTTTATTTAAAATCAGTATATTTTTTGCAGTTTGTTTGCTTTTTCGTCTTAAAATGGGTCGTGTGAGTGGTATTTCTCAATATATTAAACTCCGTATGGTTGGTTGGTATCGGCACGGTAAAAATCAATGTTATATAGCGAATTATTTACATTGTCCGCAATCAAGCGTTAGTAAAATACTAACACAATATTCAAAAAATAGAAAATTTCAAAATAATCGCTGAAAACCAAAAACATCTGCTAGAGATGACAGGAAACTGAAGAGTTTAGTTAAGCAAAACAGTTTTAAAAGTGTGCCATTCTTGCACCGGAAATGGAAAGAAGAAAGAGTTGGAGTTTCTACATCGACAACATTAAGACGTCTCCGTAAATTTAAGTTTGAATCTCGTGTACTGAAAACAAAACCACTCATGACTGCAAAACAAAAGCATATAAAATTGAATTGGTGTAAATCAAGACGTTTATGGAGCGAAGAAGATTGGAAAAATATATTATTTAGTGATGAAAGTATGTTTTGTGTTTCATATGGTAATCAAGGTATTCGAGTTTGGAGAATATAGCAAGAAGCATTTGATAAAGAATGCCTTAAACGTCCTGTAAAATTTGCTGCTAGTATCATGGTTTGGGGTTTCATGAGTGCAGAAGGACCTGGGAATTTATGCATCGTCTACGAAAAGGTTAAATCTCAGATATATCAAGAAATTTTGGAATATTACATGATTCCATCATCAAAAGATTTATTTGAAGATGATTTCATCTTTCAACAAGATTTAGTGTAACTGCATACCTCGGAGTCAACTAAGAATTGGTTCCGCCAACGCAACATTAAGGTACTTCCTTGGCTACCAAACTCATCAGACCTTAATCCCATCGAAAACTTATGGTGTATAAGAAAGAAAAACTCCAAGAAAATCCCCCTTCAAGTAAAACTGATTTAGTGGCACGTATAAAGTCTATTTGGGCTAATATTGATGGAAATGTTTGTAAACTCCTTGTATATAGTATGCAAAATCGATTGTATGCTCTTATGAAAGCTAAAGGAGATTCTACAAAATATTAACTACCATTTATGTCATATTCATAAGGTATTACTGTCGCGTAAAATTAAATATTCTAATATTTTGATCCAATCTAAATTTTATTCTAATATTTTGACGTGCTTCAGAAAGCTGTATACCTAATTTATTGTACTGTATTTTATATTTTGTAAATGTTAAAATCTTATCTAAGCATTCCAGATTTAATTTACAAGAAATTTAATTGCATTTACTTAGTATCAAAAATAAATAAATGAAAAATAATTTTTTCTCATAACTTTTTCTCAATTATTCTAATATTTTGAATATGAGCTGTAGTGCACATTCTATAAGAAAGAAGGGGGACTCATAGATACCACTATTATCGAAACGAAAGATTCACTTATGTAATAACAGATTTCTGTGATTAAATACGGCGAATATTTATGTTTAAAATTAATTGTATCTGAAGCCTTCCCTCTGGCTATGTTACTGAGAGTTCAACTTATCAACGCTGCAATTAAACAGCAAATTATTAAAACAAAAGAAATTTGTAAAACAGTTTGCGTGTCTAGTGGGACAATGTAGTTGAGGCATTATTTTAAGTAATATTTCTGTAAGTGGTATTGTAGTTTTAAAATATTCTAATTTGTTTCCTCTAGATAAATAAGTCATCATGTGTATTACTTCAAATGTGTGAGAAACTTATTTTTATTATTATTCAAGTGTTTATATTTTCATTGTCTTGATTTTCTTATTATTTCTTATTGTTAACATTCAATTAGCAGGACAGTAAGAGCTTCCACCACCATCCCCAAAAAGAAATAAAATATGGATTAATAGCGGGTTACTGTATGTTCAATGCGTATTTTCTGAAGTTCATTTATAAGAAAAATATAATATATAATATAATTACTGACCACGTAGGTTTTAGATTATGCGATGTCGATGTATTTATCATTTATGATCGGTCTCATTTAATTATCGTTTCCATAAACAATTTCCTATGAATGTAGCGATTTAAATTTCTGAAATAGTGAAGTTATAGCGAATGAATGAATCTTGGGTATCATTAATATAATCTCTATTTTATTTTGAGCAATCATGAGGCACATGCACATAGCATTTCTAGTATGCAGAAAAAACAATTACCGTGACAACACGAAAAAATACTCACATATCATTATTCTAGGTTATATAACATTAATCTAATAATTATTGATCAATATTATCGATGTCTTTCATTTACTTAAATTACAGTAAACAAGTTCATTGCAAAACCATAATATATGTTAGTAAAATTCATAAGCGATAAATATAGCACGATTCAGTATACGTCTTCTGTTTTTTTTTTATTTTTTACATACGTTGATTATAGAAAATACATCCACTTACATTGCAACCCGAGAATTACAAAAAAAAAAAAAAAAAAAAAAAAAAAAAAAAAAAAAAAAAAAACGAAGAAGAAATAAAATGAATAATTATTCAACATCTGTGTTATCAGTGAGTGACATAGATTTTTATTATCTACTGTATCCAACACTGTCCAAATTTCTTTAAACATATTTCCATAGAAACTCTGGAAACCTTTTGCTGAATTTTTCAAGACGTAAACACTGCACGGGTCTACCGGGTGTATCTGAAATGATTCAACAATCATAGGGGGATAATTGTACTCATCAAGACAAACAAAAAATGCAATGGAACATAAAGGTAGAAAATCGCAAAACTAATAAACATATCGAAATCTCGCATGCTGCTTTTCAGTAGAACTGGCTTGTAGCACGAAGCTGGTTTTCCTTTCACTTTATGCATATTCGGTCAGAAAGAGATAACAAAAACTTGGAAGAAAGTCAAACAAATCTGTGAGCAAGAATCCACGTATGCAAATATGATCGTGTCCGCCAGTCGTTCCTCCGTAGATATAGGGTAACTCCGGGAGAGTCGCCGCATACGGGATAGAGGCCGCACCCCTTGTATTTCTTGTAATTATCGATAGATGGTCGTCAAACGTATAGTATAGGTGCGCAATGAGATTATTTTAACCAGTGTATAGCGTGAATCCCATTTCGATGTTTACTTGTAGAAGTAGAATTCTTAATTTGACGTAAGTGCATGATTTCACTGTCCAAAAGTTTAAACACGTTATGTTTAAATACTTTTCATACACTAATTACTAAATGCATGCATGATTTCGAAGTCAAAACTAAGTGTAGCGTTTGTATAGAGTACTGTGTGTATGATTACGCCATTCTCCTTAGCGATGGCAGGTAACTGTAATGGCCGACGTCTGCACCATGCAAAATGGGATACATGTCGTAATGCTGTTCCGGTATACTTGCCGCAGTTTCTTTTGTACGGAATGGTTAAGTGTTATTAACTTTTCCTTTTCTTTTCGCATAGACTAACCACGTTAGGCATGTTATCAAGTTTACTAAAACCAAAGGAGAAAAGGGAAAATAAAAAGTAAGAACGGCAAGAAAGATGTAAGTGAAGTCAATAATGAAAAATTGGATTACGCGTAACGCAGACGTTCTTTGAAAACTACTCCAAAAAAGAGGAAGTGTAATTGGCTTCGTTGCATCATGTGTTTAAGTGTAGTTACACAAAGACTGTACTTTTTCGACACTTTTTCTGTAGTCGAAAAAATAGGTCTCTTAACCCATTCGGGACCATAGGTGCATATAAGCACTTTCATAAAGAGCTTACAAAATTTGTTTCCGGCACCAGTAAAAAAGAAAAGTAATATTTGTTTTGTTTAATTAGAGCATTTCCATGATTATTTAAGTAAAGTTAACTTCTTTTAAAAAAGTGGTACCAACCGAATAAAATGTGTGTAAAAGTCACCTGTCCCGAAAGGGTTACTAAATAAATTATGTAAACACAATTTCACTTTTTTTCTTTTCTCTTTCTAATACATTGATGTTACGTTGTTGTTGAAATGACAATTAAAATTTAATGTAAAAAAAATAAGTCGATAATTTTAATATTGAAAGTAGGCAACAATTATTAATTTGAATCTATTAATACGTTTTTTTGTACTCATTTAGTTTCATTTTGTTACTACATCGTTAGTTATAGCCCAGATATGAATATTTTTTTAATATTTTTATTTATAATTTCGTTCTATTCTTATTACAAGCGCGGCAAAACTACCTCACAAGTGCGGCATAAATCCCGGAATTACCCTAATCTGTGTAATAATGTCCGCGGTCGACACTTTAAACAATTGTTGTAAAATATTTGTTTTCTCTGGATATCACGAGCTGTGTTGTACCTACTCTGTGAGATAAATAATTTTCTGATGTGTTTCTTTGGTGTCTCAGTTTGTCTATTTCCAGATGCATTTTCTCAATTTTCATCCGTTAAACGTCATTTGCGACCCCATCTTCAATTGTATTTTTGTTCGTTTTCGTAAATACTAGCACCCCTCTAAGTTTGTTGAAGCATTTCAGATACACCACGTGTTCACACACCGTGGTGTCAGATACACCACGCTATTATGTTCCTTTACGTTTTAAAAAAAAACTTAATTAACGAAAACAAATTCCAGGAAGAAAGTAGAGTAAGATTTCAATTTTTCATTATTCAATTTTCTTTTATTATTTTATGTAATATTGTTGTTGTTTATTGTTATTGTCTATTTTTGATCACCCATCTTTTACAATTATCTACAACGTAGTAAACTCTTTTCTTTTGGTCGTCCAAATATAATTTCCAAAATCGTTATTGCATTACATATTGAATGAACATATGCTTAGTTGTATATATTTCAGTCTTTTGGCTCTTAACATACAAAATAGCCGAAAGAAACCAATCAATTTCTGTAGAAACAAAAATTACAGACCCAATAACATTTTAAAACAAGACAGGCGGAAATACCAAGATTTTCCATATTTCAAAAGAAAAATAAAATTGCCCTCTAGTGAAATACCTTCCATAAAATTCAAATTCCATGGTTTTCCTTCACATTGATGTCCATTGTTATTGAAAAAGTTATTTTTAGTTTTAGAAATCCATTGTGCATTGTATTTTAATCTTTTAAGGGGTCTAAGGACTCGTAAAGCTGCAAAATTTTCGAGATTTTATTTTTTTTAGATGTTAAACTACTACCCTGTCTGAGAATTTTGATATAATTGTGTCCTTTAAATTCCCATTAGAACAGAAGTTATTGCTTTTAGAATTTTACCCGCTCAATAGCTGAAGTGGCGTTTCCGAAACTTTGAAGTCATTTTTCTCCAAATAATGTTTTGGGGGATAATGTGCAGAATATCTCAAAAACTTCCGGACATTTTTTCATGAAATTTTCAAAACATATGTTTCATGTTAGTCTGTATAAACTGAATCTAAACTTTCCTTTTTATTGTTATAAATGTCTTGAAAATAGATATTTCTTTAGATTATTACACTGTCTAAATTTCAAAATTTTGTATTAGCTAAACACAACTTTGTATTGAATATATAAAAATGCTTTAAATACAAATTTATTTAGGGTCATAGTAATTATTAGAATCTGAGGTATATGTAGGCACCAAAATGTTCATTCTAGTACAGGGTTGGCGAACCTTTTTATAGTCGCGTGCCAATTTTTTCTCAAAAAATATTTTACATGACCTTGACGTGCCAACTATAAAATTAATTTAGTAGATTGAAAAATAATGAATCAGAACTTATTAAGATTTTTTTCTAAAATGGGTAACATACATGTAAGTATTACATTGTAATAATTATAGAAACACTTAAAATTTAGAAATTAATTAAAAAAATAATGTGATTAATTGTGTTGTATCTTTTATGAAAAATAATTATTTTCATTTTAATGCTCAATTTATTTTAACAGAATGCAAACTAAAATGGATTTATCTGACAACTGCTCTTTTTGATATTTTATATTATTAATTTGAGAAAATAATGACTCACAGGTATAAATAGTAGGAAAAATAATTAAAATGAAAAAAAGGCAGATTAATTTTAAATAGTCCTCAAATTTATTTTCAAGTTGCTATAATTTACCATCGATATTTTTATTAAAACATATAATAATCTTTCTTTTTTGGTAGTTTTGAAGTATTTTCTTTGTTTGATAAAATTTCGAACCATATTGAACCAAATAATCGATTTTAGATTCAAATGAGGTCGTCTAAGTTCATGTATTTTGTGTAAAATTACTCTATTCTGATTTAGAGATATAATCAACTCCGCGCCGTGCCAAAATTATTCTTTCGAGTGCCAAAAGTGGCACGCGTGCCACAGGTTCGCCGACCCTGTTCTAGTATATTGTGTATCAATATTTATTTTGTAATCCTGCGTGTAAGATGTTATACCAATTTATTTGGTCGTCAAATGTCTGACAGTTCGGAGCCCCCTGTAAATGCTAATTCTGCATGTTGTAATTTTTTAAATGCATGAAATAAAAGAAAATACTTATATCTCTCATCCCAATTAAAATTGTATTTTAAAACCCTATACATTTTAAGATAGTAAATGTTGACAATGGTCTTTTTTACATTTAATTTTTTTCAATTTTAAGAGTCCTGAGAACGTTTAATCTTCTATTAGAATTCAATAAAATTCGTTTGGTAATTATTTTTAGATTTAGAAATTCAAAGCGCCTCAAATTTTAATCTTTAATCTTCTTTAAATTCTAACAAAATTCTTCGACTATATTATGTAAGATAATCAATCCATTTTTAACATAACGTATTAAGTATTAAAAAAATATTTATATAGCAACAATTTCTTAAACAGAAATCAAAAGGCAGAAAATAACAAAAGAATCACTATAATAGTAAAACATTTACTTGGGCATTGCTTCTACATCCATACTGATAAATATGTACATTGTCTTTTTCGTCTTAAAAAAAAAAAAAAAAAAAAAAAAATCAATAATTACTGAAAAAAATCAATGTTTTTATGTAGAAACCTAACTTACAGTAACTTAAAGTTAAAATCCAAATACTAGACAGCAAAAATACCAAGATTTTCCATATTTCAAAGCAAAGATAAAACAGTCCTCTTTTATGTTTATTTGATAAAGTCTCCAGTTTCATCGTTTTGTTTCACGTTCATTTATTTTGGTAAGAAACAAGCTATTTTTAGATTTCGAATTTCAGTGTGCATTGAATGCTCATCTTTCAACCTTCTATTAAATTCAAATAAAATTCTCAGAATATATTATGCAAATTAATAAATTCAGATTTAACATAACATATTAAGTATGAAAAGTAATGGTATTGCGATAATTATTTCTAAAAATAAACGAGACAGAACAAAAGATTCACTATTATATGATATAAAAAATATGTTGCTCAAAAGTTTGCGCATGTATACTGATAGGAATTGACCCAGTCTTTTCCGTCTGAAAAAGAAAAAAAAAAATACTGAAAAAATGCAGTCTACTTTATTTCTTTGATAAATGCCTCCTTTTTCATATTTTTCATTTACTTTCATCTCTATTGTTTAGAAATAAGATATATATTTTTTTTAATTTAGAATTTTAAAGTGCATTGAATGTTAATCTTTAAATTTCGTTTTAAATTCTAATAAGATTCTTAGAATGTCTTATGTAAATAGATAAATTCAGATTTAATGCAAAATATTAAGTATAAAAAAGTCATAATATTGCGAGAACTATTTCAAAAATAATTTAGAAGGAACAAGAGAAGAAAATAATCCCTTTTATTAAATTAAAAAAAAAGTCTTTGGACATTAATTGTGATTTTTTTCTGAAAAGTATATACCCTGTCTTTTTCCTTAAAAAAGAAACAAAACAACATAATTACAGATAAAATCAGTGTGCACTTACCTAGAAACCTAACATATTTTTCAAATAAAAATGTGAAAACCAGGCAGATGGAAATACCATCATTTTTCATAATTCAAAGGAAATATAAAAGTGCTCTCCTGAGAAATCTGTTTGATAGAACCTGCCCTTTTTATTGTTTTTTTTTTTTTTTCACAACCATCTCTATTGTTAAGTAGCAATATATTTTTAGCTTTAGAATTTCAAAGTGCATTGATTTTAATTTTTCTTTAATTTTCAATTGAATTCTAAAAAAAGTTCTTATAAAATCTTAAGTAAATTAATGAATTCAGAGATAATATGTTAGATATAAATAGTAATAATATTGAGAAAATTATTTCTAAAATAAAATTAAAAGAACATAGTCCAAGAGCCGACAGCACAAAAACCTATGTTATCAAGGACAAGAAAATAACCTATTTTTTATGGAAGAGTAGAAGCAGGGGAATCTAGTAATCCATGTCTGCCGGAAGCGAAGTATTGCATAAGCGAGAAATTAATACCATTAGTTGTTGACTCGCAGATTTATCATTGTGTTTGTCCTACAAACCAAGGTATGAAAACACGGAGAATAGTTGTAGGACAAACACAAGGATAAACCTACGAGTCAACCACTGGTGGTATTAATTTTTGGCTTATGCACTACTTCACTTCTGGCAGACATGTATCCTACTTCTACTCTCCATAAAATAAAGATTTTTTTCTTGTGCTTGATAACATCCATTTTTGTGCTGTCGGCTCTGGGACTAATAGAAGAAGAAAAGAATCTCTATTATATATTATAAAAAATGTGTTGTTCACTGATTGTCCAAATATACTAACAATGTACGCTGTCTTTTTCGTCTTAAGAATGAAAAGCAGAAGATAATTACTGAACAAAATCAGTCTACTTATCTTTTTCATAAATGTCTCATTTTTCATCGTTTCCTTTCACGTTTATCATTATTGTTAAGTAACAAGCTTTTTCTATATTTAGAATTTCAAACTACATTGATAGTTAATCATTAAATCTTCTACTAAATTTTGATAAAATTCTTAGAATACCTTAGGTAAATTAAGCGATTGGCTTTAACGTAAAATATTAACAATAAAATGTATTAATATTGCGAGAACTAGTTAAAAAAATCGTGAAGGAAGAAAAGAACAAAATAATCATCATTTTACGAAAAAAAAAAACACTTGTTAGTAGCTGATTTTGCATTTATACTTATATGTATGTACCCGTTCTTTTTCGTCTTAATACCTACCCCCCATAACTAGTGAAAAATAAATCAATTCTCTTATGCATAAACTTAACTTACAGTTCGAAAGAAAATCTAAAAACCAGACTGGCAGAAATAACGAGATTTTCCGTATTTCAAAGGAAAGATAAACCTGGTCTCTCGTGAAATCAACTTCATAAAAATGCCCTTTTCACTGTACGTTTCTTTTGTTAAGGCAAAAAAAATCTCCTTTAAGATTTAGAAATTCAAAGTACGTCAGAACTTAATATTTTAACCTTCCATTTATATTTTAACTAAATCCTTAAAGGAATTTTTTTTTTCTGAAACTTTATCCAAGTTTAGTTAATCTAACATATTTAGAAAAATTAAACATTGTCTGTAAATTTAACCACTGAAGTTAAATGCGTTAAAATTTAGAAATAGAACAATTTAGATAAATTTTCACAATTTACAATTTATCTTCTTTAAAGCAATACAGTGGACAATATAATATCTGGAGTGGTTTTTATATATTTTTTAAATATTTGTATTTGGATACAGCTTCGTACTTTTCTAAAATTGTTAAGGTATATATATTGAGTGAATCTATAATCTGTTTATGCATCTATGTTTAAATCAAAGTGACCCGAGATATAAAAATATAAAAGCCAGAAGATATAAAAACCCAACCTCTTCCATTTTTTAAAGAAAAAAAATAATTTGTCCTCTTGCGAAATCTCTTAGCTATTTTTAGCTTTTTTCAGATTTATAAATTAATAGGACATTAAAAGAGATTCCTTTAAATATCATTTTACAGAGTAGATACTAAATACAGTTACACTCTAAAAAATAAGAATTAATTTTATTCATTTGTTAAAATAATTTATTTCTCTATTTCAGTGTTTAGTAATTTTCTATTAGAACAGAATATTTTTGCATTAAGCAATGATTTAAAATTATTTTAAAGGGGGAAGCCAAAATAATGATGATTAAACAGCTCTTTGTTCGCGGATTTTCCGCAGGTAAAATTCTTAAGCAAATAAAATGCCTTGGTTTCGATAGAACATTTGTATATAGATCTATAAATCAATTATTTGATACTAATAGCTCTAGAGGTCGACCTAGGTCTCATCATCCACACTCCGTTTGCGCAAAAGAGCTTATCAAAAGAATTCGTGAAAAGATACGAAGAAATCTACAATGTTCTGGAAATAAAATAACTGCAGAAAAGAACGTGAGTGCTATGAGGCATGAACTATACAGAAGAGAACGTGAGAACTATTCAAGCTATTATAAATGAACACCTGGGTTTTCGCACTTACTACAAATGCAAAGTTCGAAGTTTGACTGCTGGAGAAAGAATAAAAGTATTACAAAGATGTCAGAAATGGTTGAAACGGTAGGGTAGGACATGTGTTGACAGAATAATAGTTTCCTATGAGAAGCTATTTTACACTAAACAGTGTTATGATGTAAAAAATCATTTTGTATATTTAGCTACCTTCGAAGATACATCTGTAATCCTTCGAACTGTTAAACGCTTTCTCAACAAGAATTATGTTATAGTTTGGGATGCACTGTCACACAATGGAAAACTGCCTTCGAAATTCATCGATAAAGGGATAAAAATACCTGCAAATACTACAAACAGGAAATATAGGCTGCACATTTATTCCCACTTGCTGACAGATTGTATCCCAAAAAGAATTGTATATTTCAGCTAGAACTTGCACCTTCGCATCCAGATAAATCAACACAGGATCGGTTCCATGTCAATTATCCGAACATTATCATGCAAGTAGATTGGCCACCTTCTTCACCAGATCTAAATCCTTTAGATTATTGCGTTGCGGGATTTTAGATATTAAAGTATATAGCAAACAACACAGAAGTTTGAACTCTCTCAAAGTTCAGTATTTCACGAAGGGACCATTTACCTCTTAAAGTGATTCATGCCACAGTCGGACAATGTCATAAGAGATTATCTTTGTTAATCGATAGAGATGGCGGACAATTTGAGTAAAATTATTTTCCGGTAAACTTTGATCTCTAATGGTCATCATATTAGTGTATTTACCAGTTTCTATTTTACAGGGTGTGTTCAGAAATTTTCAAGACTGATCTGAGAATACAAAATTTATTAACCATTTATGTACTGCGAACTAAAATTCTTCAAAATATGACCCTTAAGCATCAACACACCGCTGCCAGCGTTTTTTTTTCCATTGTTCAGAGGCTCCCTGGAAGTCTCCGCGCGAAAGGCTTTTAAGGGACCTCGTCGAAGCTGCCTGGATCCCTGGAATCGTGTCCAATAGCTTCCCTTTCAGATCTTTCTTGATCTGGAGGAACAAACAAATTAGTGAATATTTGTAACTCTATTTAGTAGCCACCCTGAGATCCTATCTTTATTCATTAAAAAAATATCTAAATGAGTTGAAATCTGTTAAAATAACATATTTAATATACAGAAAAGATTAACAAAAATTTGTTCCTGTTGCATTCGTAACTTCAATTACGCAGTTAAAAATGTCTAATTTCGATATGATAGCCTTTTAAAAATCAATAATCCAATAACATATTCTGTACAAACCACTTAATCGCGAGAATGTGCAACATTTAGAATTATTTAGCAAATATTGTAACATAATAATCTTTTCAATAATAATACTGGTATATTACTGAACATATACTGGTTTGCTGCTTGAAAATGATTTTGTAATCTATTATTTCTGCGAAAAATACTTTTAAGAAAGAAATCTGTACAAGGCAAAATATATTTAATGTTATTAGAATAATTAATATTATTTTATTTTGCAATATCTGTCATTTAAATACATTTTCATTTATGAAATTTATATTCATTAAAAAGTTAAATTTTCAGTGAAAAATCCACCTTGATTAATAATTAACTTAATGGTATTTTACTTATGAAAACCGGGTAAGTTTCAGTTGAAAAAGTTTTGGTTTTTAAAAGGACTTTAATGTGTTTTTAAATGATATTATTGTGTTTGACACACATTTAAGCATTGTATGTACATTTATTTGCATCTTTATGAATTGAAATGAATATTGTTAAATTAAATTTATTTGTCTTGTTACAATGCGTATAAAGGTGCATTAGCTTACTTTAATATTTTATAAAGTTTCTATAAATTGAATTCAATCCTCGACCTCCTAAAAATTGCATTTACAAAATATTCAAATATCGGTGTTTTATAAAAACATGTTTTCATTAATTTAAAAATTTCAGAAACAAAATGAAATTTCTGATAAAAATAAATATCACAATTCTATTTCTTATTACATTTCGTGAAAGAATGAAATGTATTATATTTCATTCCTTCACGAAATGTAATATTGCCAACAAAGTTATACGCAGTTTTCTTTAAGGAATCAGAAATTGCAATACTGTGGAGTGCGGATATTGAACCGAAGTGTGAGTGCAGGGGTTATTGTAAATTTAATTTTTCGATAAATTACTTTTCCTTAATATTTATAAATTAATGAGAAAATGAGATATATTGCTTTTAGATTGCTTTGTCGGGAACATAAAACAAACATCTATCTAATAAGATACTTATGAAATGTTTTGCAGAATTCTGTGCATTTAAAAAGACTTAATTAATTAGAGTCATTTTATTAAATTTCCGCTATAGTTATTAACATTTTAATTTATAGTCTTAAATGCAATTATACATTATAAAATATCAAAATTTGTCGCGAACTCATCATTAAATAAGTTAACAAATAAATTAGCATGGATGTAGCTTGACCAAACTGATTATAATTAGGGACAACAAATAGGAAAATATATTTCATGACACATTGCCAACTGCTATGGTAGGACATACGTATTTTTTCTTCCTCTCCCTAGTCGGTTTGTTGTATGTACTTTTTTATTTTACTCTAGAAAAGAAATTTCAAAATCCGAATACACGACTCTCGCGCAAAATCCTCAAAAATTAATTTTTTGTTGTTTGAGAATTTGATTTGTGTTTGTTGATACAATTAATTTATTGTGGATGTCGATTTATTGGTCATAAAGAAGCTTGTATTGTGATTTATAAGATTATTTTCTCCTGTACACATTGAATATTTTTTACAGCTGATGCTTTATTTCAGATTTATTTTTAAATTGAATGTTCTTAAGTAGGATTTATCAAACTAATGATTTATTTTTATTTTGTTTATAAAAAATTTAAATGAATAATTTATTTTTTAAATGACGTCACTTTTTTCATATTAAGGGCAGTCGGAATCCCTATACCCGCCATGTTAAATTAATGGACCTTCTCTCATAAACTACTTAAGATATGGACTTGAATTTTCTTTATACATAAGATAAACAATTTTTAATAATCTGAAGTTAAATTTAAAATTAAATAAAGCTTAATATATATTTTTTAAAAATCTGAAGTAGAAACCACTTTCAAAAAAAAAAAAAATAAATAAAAAAAAAAATCATAATAATATAAAAAGTTTTTTTTTTATGAGTTTAAACAATTCACCTCAGATTAAACAGGGATATGTATAGACTGTTCAAGCAAAATTTCATAGCATAATGTATAATAGTTTTTTCAAAAAGGTACATCGAAGTTCATAAAACAACATGTTGAGAAAATTATGTTCAAAGTATATAAACGCACTAGTACACTGCAAAAAAAAATCTGTAAATTTACTAAAGTTTTTCTAGGAAACTGGGATTCCAAGAAATCTTTATGTAACGGCAACAAGAAAAATTCCTGTAACAGCGTCTGTTACAGGATTTCTTCAGGTTGCCGTTACATAAAAATTTCTTGGAATCCCAGTTTCCTAGAAAAACTTTAGTAACTTTACAGATTTTTTTGTACAGTGTAGTAAAGTAGATAAAGAAACAGAATTACTAAAAATTAGAAACAAAAGTAATACATCAGTAGAAAGAGGATAAATGGTAGAATCAAAATATTAAAAAATCGAAAATTCGATATATTTTAGGTTTTAACTTTCTAACTGTCCTTAATTTTATTACGGTTACAGAAATTTTACATAAGATTACACAGGTACTTTTACATACTTTTACATACCGATACATTTACAGAAACATAATATATTTTAAAAAAAAATTGTCGCTTAACAAAACAATAGAAGCTACATGTAAAATTAAGTTAATTTATTTGCAACATATTAGAATGGGTCAAATGCTTTTCGTGCGTGTTTCCTATTAAATGTACTCTAAAATATATTGTTAAACTTCAGTAACTATAACTAACTCTTTTCAGACTAAAGAGTATTCTAACAATACTAATCCTTCTCTATATAAATAAAAGTAATGCTTTAGAAATGGACCAATGAAAATCTGCGTAGATACCGCGAAATGCATCTCATTGGTCAGAGCTTTCTGACGCTATAAGGAGGGTTACCAATGAGGACCCGGCTCTGTCTCCAAACGTCGCCAAGTTTGTCGCCAAATTTGGCGACCAAAATTAGTCGCCAAAAGTGACGCCAACTTGGCACTATTTCCAGTATTTCGCCAAATTTCCATAGACTCCCACTGAAATCCAATAGGGTTTACTTGCTTTCAGAAAATCAACAAAATGAAGTATTTCAATGCAATAAAGAATAATATTAGCTTATGAATAGAGCTTAATTGAACTATTTACATTATTTTTAAGCACAAACACTAACTATTTACAATATTCGTAATACTATTTATATAATTTTCGGCATATTTAATAATTCTTATAATTATGAAAATCTGTAAGCTACTCAGCTTACAGATGTGCTTGGAGTGTGCTTGGAGATAAGGAAGTAAAATTGTAAGAAATTCAGGAGGAGTCCGTTTTTACGAAGTAGAATCTAAAAATTGAAAGCATAGAAAATAAGGATCGCGAAGCGATCCAGAATTGAAACGCGAAACAATTACGGCTGGGGTTGGCTAGAAAATAGGGATTGCTTCGCGATACCAAACGGAATAGCGAAGCGATTACTTGGGGTGTTTGTGAGCGTAGCGACCAGGGGGGCGGGGTCCCCCTAGTAGAACAAATAATAATAATCATAACAATAATAAATAATATTTTAATAATAACAAATAATAAATAACATACTGTTAATATATAATAACACATTAATAATAAATAACAATAACCCAACATGTTTCTCATTCGAGGGAAAGTTCTACATTTTGTACCTGGTCCATTTGTTTTCTAAGTATATTAAGGCTATTCTCACACTCTTTTGACTTTCGGGAATAAAAATCTGGGGAAATTAAACTTGCTAAAATAACATTTTAATCTGATAGACTTTAATGATTCAAATTAAAGAAAAAAGGGTCAGCAACGAATTTTTTTTTTCATTTAACTGAGGTTTAAGTTAAAAAAAATAATTGAGGAACGCAATAAAAATTCACACACAAAAAACAAAATAACGTTCACATTTGTAGCCGCTGAGCATTAATGGTAACTTATCACAAAAATTATTTCTTATAATAAAAAACTAACAGTCGATAATCACACTGCAAAATTTTTACACTTTTCAGAACACTTATTTTGTCAGATTTTAAAGAATACTTTCAAGTGCATCTTTAGGATCAGTTTTCAGAATAATTCTGAGTTTTCAGAATACTTCTCATTATACTTCTTTTTTTCAGCCCACTTTCTAGAGCTTTCTAGAGCACTTTTTGAACACATAATATTTTGTGACAAAATGTGTTCTCAAATATTTCTCACGTTTAGAATTAACAAATATCATGCCCAGAACACTTTAGGTACAGTTTCGGAACGCTTTTTTTTTCTTATAACGGAGGAAATTCGGAACACATTTCAGTACACATTAAGGTAACTGGAACACTTTTTTTATCAAAGTGCCCCAAGTGTGTTTTCAATGTGTGCAGGGAATTCACCGCTATAGCGCCAAATGAGTGATAGTTTAGTTATCTCTACCACATAATCTATCATATACATTAAAACCATGGACGCTAAAACTAGTTTCCAAAATAACGCTGCCTTCCGGACGATAATGTATTTTAACCGCGATTACTCTGAAATATAGTAATAATTGAAACATCGTTTTGATTCGTTAGGAGTATTGTTTTAGCTTCCATATTATCTATAACTTTTTATGTCATTTCCTGAAATCTAACAGAAAAATGTTAACAAGCAGACTTCTCATTTTAAACCGTAATTACTCTGTTGTATTTGAACAATAAGAGGCTATATGTATTTTGTTAGCAGTAATTTGCTTATCTCCTAAATTCGTTATAAATTTTATGTAATTCTCTGCATGCCAAATCAGGCAGAAAAATATTAATTTGCATAATTGTATGCTGGTGTGCACTAGGATGTGTACAGTGCACCTTCTATATCTATGAACATACTTCTTCGCTTCATTTGTTATTAGGAAACTATAAAAAATTAAGATTATAAGTGTCTAATTACAGATCAGTGGGACAACGTATTGCAGTTTCTAAGGTGTGTACGCACGCTGATGTAATTTTGTGACCTATACAAAAATTGTTCTTCAAATTTACAAAAATCAACGCTAACAATTTGCCCAATTCAACAACATTGCTATTTCCTTTTAAATTTTGTAGCATAGCCATAAAAATTCTGCATTCCTCTTACACACTAACACATTCTATTTACAGTGCTATTCAGTAAGCAAAATTGCCTGTGGCAGAAAAACAGAACTCGAAATTGAAGTGGATAAAAGAGAATTACTCTGCTTCGGGGTTTTCAGCAAAAAAATATTTT